>FR990002.1:6595000-8995000 GCA_905404265.1 Fabriciana adippe
AGTAAAAGTCGAAAAATATTTATCAAACATTTAAATATCTCTGTATACTGTAGCTACTGTTATTTACATTTTTTAATCTTCTACGTCTTAAGCTACTTTGATTTTAATGGCTCTTGAGTCATGATTATAGATCAAAAGGGTTTCAGTGGCTTATAAAGTAACAATATATGGGAGAGTACTTAGATTTTTCAACTCATGTCACGTCTAATATTTCGACGACGAGACGACGTGACACTACTATTTTCCTCAACACGATAATAAATACTTTATGCATCGCTACGTGCCTCTACCCGATCTATCAACAAATAAACTTTCATAGGTACAATGTTAACGTATCAAACATTTTATGGCTTGTTTGTATGGGTGTATAGACTTTTAATAAAGAGCCTTACACTTTTATTCGTTACAAAAAAGTTTATTTCTTTGGATCAATTCAACTAATATCATAGTTTTAAGCGATTTTCTACTAACAATATCTTTAATAGAAAACTAGAGATATGAGACTATTAAATGTAATGACCATGTGAATAAAGGCTTAGGTAATCATTCATATACATACATATTTAGTGTAATAAGAAATTCTTGTGAAGATCTTAATCTTGCGACGACGTTCTGAATCCAAAATAAATCGATATTAATCAACATAAAAAAAAGACTTCATTTATAGATAAATAACTCAAAGGTTTTTATTCTACAACTCATGTTTGTGTGTTTTATTGATATAGGATGTTTTTTCTTAAATAAGTATTGCATAATTTGTTTTAATTCACCAGTTACGCAGATCCAATTGAATACTTTCTTTTTGAAGTCGATCCCAATACTAATTCTTTTCTGAATGTTTGTCTTGTTTGCTAATTAAAAACGTAAAGAAGAAGGCAAATGACTAGCTATTGGTAAGACAAATTGTTAATGGAATAAGACCAGACATTGATAGATGATTTAACAACGAAATTGTATTCGCTGACGGAAAACGTTAAATTATTTAACTCTATTTATTTAACTCTATTTTAAAGTAGGCTCTGCGATGTATACAAATTTGAATAAAAATTAAATAAGAATAAAAAATAATTAAATAAATAAATTAAGAATTAATTAATTAATTATTAGATAATCAAATAGAAATATACTATAATAACATTAAAATATGAATAAAAAACAACGTAAGTAATAGTAATCTATACAAAATCATTACATTATACAAAAATTTTTGATTATTAAATCAAATATTTTGAGTAAAATCTTATTTGCAATAATTAATGTTGAACCAAAAAGTTGTAAAGTTGTAAGCTTTAAAGTTTTTTGTGTACTAAGCTATATAAGTTACTATGGTTTCTTAACTATTCCACGGGAACTCTTTAATTTTCCGAGATGAAAAGTATCTAAAATGTTGACCGGGGATATAAAGTACCACCATGCAAAATTTAATTTTAATCGGTCTAATAGTTTCGGAGTTTACCTCGTACAAACAGACAAAGATACAAAAAAAATTGAAAAAAAAACTGGATTTGTTCTAGTTCTCTTCTTACATCCCCCAGACTCAGTTATTATTTAGCAATTTTTTTTTCTATGTATATTGTATAGTCATTCGACATCTACAGTTTTATTATATGTATAGATAATAACGTATTTGTATGAATGTTATTTGTTCCGAACAGCTGGCAATACAAGCATTTTGCAACAATTAATTAAATCGCTATAGACGATGATGGACGACACTTGTGTTCTTCGCAAAGAAATAAAATTAATGATATCCTAGTATATTTGATGGCAAGAAAATTTTCTTATACATACATATTATAAGATAAATGCCAAAACTAATATTATCTAATGATATTATATTCTTTATTGCACTTGAAATGTAATACAGAAAAAAAAAGCAATAAACTTAGTTAATAAAGGTAGTCCAAGATGGTGGATTATGGACAATCAATTTCAAATGTATTGAGTATTTCTATGCTATCTTCATATTTGATTAGAAAAAGAAATAGATTTAGAAGAAGAAGTAAATTTTTTTTTGTTAATTTTCATTACTTGCCCTTCAACAAAAAATACTTATATTCTTATTAAAAGTGTATTTTAAGTCTTTTTATTTTGAATATAAACCGTTTTTAGAATAAACTACCTTTTTTTAATAATTTTAATAAATAATTGTATAATTAGAGATTGTTAGTTTCCTTGTCCTTGTTAGTTTTCCTTTATTCTAAAGGTTTAGAATTTTTAGAATTTATTACTAGCTACATTGAGTTCTAATAAAATCAAGAGGAAGATATCAAAATAACCACTTTTTTAATTCTTTTTAATATATTAATGTCATCCGAAGCAGTGGTAGCCCAGTGGTAACGCGCTCGCTTGGGAAACCAAGTGAAGCGGATTCAAATCCTGGCTTTTGCACCTATTTTCATGTGCGAGTCATTTTCAACATGATTGCCAATTGTGAAGTATAATTGCGAAAACATAGTGAGGAAACCTGCATTTCTGAGATAACCTAACAAGTTTTCGAAAGACATGTAAAGTCCGCCAACCCGCACTTAGCCAGCGTGGCCGCTCACCGTGCTCAGCAGTGGGACATCAAAAAGGGCTGAATACAATATACAAATAATATTACTAAATCAAATATATTACTTATTTTTTTAAATATTTTCGAGTAAAAAAGTAAAATGAAAATAAAAACAGAACTAAAAGCTAAAAATAGCTCAGACTCGTGTGTTGCATACCAACAAGTTCCATTCAAATCCGATGTTTTCGCAAACAATTCTCGCTTGATTGTTCATACGGTTTCAATGCAAAACTATGTGGGATTTCGGGTTTAGAATTTTTATTGTACGTGCTATGCAAGTTATCCGCTAGATTAGATACGCGATATCAAATATATCAGTAATATTTAAAGCATATTGTCATCTAGTTATTTACGAAATGTAATCAGACTCTTAGGTCTAAATGAACTCTAAAATCTAAATTTTCACTATCCACTTTTGTATATGAATCATATAATTTAACTGTGCAACTGGCAGTTCGCCAGCAAAAAGGGGAGGTTTAGTTTGTCGCATGTCACTACATACCACATATGTCCCGGCATGTCTGGATTACGGACTCCATTTTCGAATTTAGTTGAAATTGCATAGACTTATGTATGGATAATTGTGTTTTTAGGGTTCCGTACATCAAAAGGAAAAATGGGGCCCTTATAGGATCATTTCGTTGTCTGTCTGTCCGTCGGATTTGTGTAGCGAAATTTGGTACAAAGATAACGTATTTACAGTTTGCTTTATACAGAAATAAATATAATTTTGATGATTGATTTTCCGTCATATTTAAACTAAATATATTAAGGTATGAAAATATATAAGAGAATGTGCCTATGTGAAAATGAAAAAATAGGTTCTCAAATAATATTATTGTCAATCACGATAGAGTTTTTATTAAGTGAAGCTATTCATTATAATATATTTTTGCGCTATATTTTTCAGAATATTTTATCTACATATTACTATATACCCTCGATTTACCCTATCGTAATTAGTTTAGAACGCCACTTGTTTTACTTATTTACTTTATCTAAATCTTTTTAAATCTTAAATTAAACCATCTTGTCTTAACTAAAATAATTTTAAATATTTATTAACCCTGTAATATCACAGCTCGTTAGAAATTGTTGAAATTGTTTTAGTAACTAAGCAATAGTTTCAAACTTTCACAAGTATGGTAATGTAATGTAAAACGTTCTATTCTAAATAAACTAAACGTTTAAACACTCACTCTTGAATTCTAGCTTTGAATATAACATGAGAAAAGTAGCTAACCTCACTTTAAAGTAGCTATTTTATTATCTATTTAAAAACATTAGCATTTTGCTATAAATTTAATTAAGTAAAACTTTCAGAGTATTAAAATTTTGTAAGTTATCAAATCGTCATTATTCAACATCGATTCGTAAAGAAAAAATTTGTAAATAAAAACTTAATTACATACACAAAATAAATGTACACTTAATTATCTATACATACAGATAAATAAAATTTGAGTGTCTGTTTGTAATATTAAAATAACCGCTTTTTACTCAATGCTTATGGATGTAGACACAAAAACAAAAATTTTTACAATTTTTGTCTGTCTGTCTGTCTATCTGTCCGTTTGTTCCGGCTAATCTTTGAAATAGCTGGGCCGATTTTGATGAGACTTTCACTGGCAGATAGCTGATGTAATAAGGACTAACTTAGGCTACTTTTATTTTAGAAAAATAAAATGAGGTCCCACGAAAAAAATTAAAACCAAATTAATTAATTAATTTTGTTTTAGGAAGCAACCTAGGGACAAACGCGAGCGAAACGAGGGTGAGTCGCTAGTTACTGTAAAAGTCATGTCCGCGTGTAATAGTGGCAAGAATGTTAGGGTATTTCGTACGTATATATAAGAATACTTTTTATCGCCACTTTCAGTAAAGCTAAAAATAAATAGTGTATTTATAGTGTAGCAAAATATGGATATCACGTTCTTAAACCATTAGGTAGATTTATTGTTAGCATACATTTTTGCGTCCTCAATCCTACACTTTTGTTAAGAGGCAGATTTATTTTTGTAGTAGTGTTTGCCTAGTTATCGAAATAGGACTACATATAATCATTATTGAAAATTTGAGGAAAACATATAAGAATAGAATTTACCTATTTGTATAAAAAACTTACTGTTATCAAAAAAAATATTAATAACACTAAAGCTCATTAATAGCTACTAAACAAAAAAAAATAGTTTTACAGATAACTCAAGTCAGGTCATGGAAAAAAGGTAGTTCTTTATTTAATGCATCTTGCTTACTATTATAAATGCGAAAGTTTGGATGGATAGATTTTTGTTACTCAATCACGCCAGAACGGCTGAATGGAGCTGGATGTTTGGCGCAGAGATAGATTATAGTCTAGAATAGCACAAAGGCTCCTTTTTATCCCGGAAAAATTTACGATTCCCGCGGGATGGATTTGTTTTTGTTTTTCACAGAGCAAGGGATCGACTACCTATTCCATACTAACTGTTAAAACGTATCTAGAGACGAACCTGAGCGAAGCGAGGGTGAGTAGCTAGTATCAACAATATTTATTCATCATGATATTCTATACTTAGACTAGAAATCATTTTATATTATAAAGTCTCTGATGCCCGGATCTCGCAATTAATCTGTTTCACGTTACTAATGCTAGGTTTAAACACTAACACACGTATGTAACCCTTATGAATCTTATGATAAAGTACAAAATTGTATAAAACTGTAGCTGGATATATTCTTGGGTAATTTTAGAAGGATTTATGTTGTTTCCACTTTTGGATTGGTTTACAAATTTACGGTTCATAAATTGCAGGGTTATTTTTATTTCTTTTTTATAAAATTTCCTTAAAAATAAGTATCAGTAAGTAAACTTTTTCTACATTTAGATTTTTAAAGTAAAACTGCTTTAGGCGTGACTCAGGGGTAAGTTGTAAAAACGAGGTTGGAAAAGTGAGTGTCACGGAAGTGAGAGTCAAATTTATTATTAATAATAATTATTATTTATAAAAATATATATTTTTTAATAATAATTTTATAATAATCATTACTTATAAACATAAATATTTATTACTAATAATTTTATAAAAAATATTATACTTATTTTAATTTATTTTAATTTACTTGCGGTTTCTTTCTCGAAGTTGTCTACCTTTTTTTTTCTAAGTAAAAGAAATAACAGAATATATTTAGCGACTTTAAATGTGAGAACACTAATGAGTGACTCTAGGCTTTTGGAATTAGAAGAAGCGTTAAAAAATATTAAATGGGATATAGTTGGACTAAGTGAGGTTAGAAAGATAGGAGAAAATATTGAAGAATTCGATGAATATATATTCTATTATAAAGGCCATAAAAAAGGCATGTCTGGGATTGGATTTTTAGTAAAAAAATATCTTAAATCAAATATCATAAATTTTATCGGAATATCAGATAGAATTGGGGTACTCAATATAAAATTCGACGGATTCACGAAAACTTGGTCCATACTACAAATATACGCCCCTACTGAACAAGCTACTAAACTGGAAAAAGATCAATTTTATAAAGAACTAACGGAAACAATGCCTAACCTGAACAAAATAGTAATTATAATGGGAGATTTCAATAGCCAAGTGGGAAGTAAATCCAACACAGAAGAATATGTTCTTGGCAACTTTAGTAGTGGTAAACGAAATGAAAATGGCCAAAGACTCGTCGATTTTGCATTTGCACACAATTTAAAATTAATGAATAGCTTCTTTAAGAAAAAATACGCCAGAAAATGGACGTGGATATCACCTAATGGTATAAATAAAAACGAAATCGATCATATTCTAACCAATACTCCCAAAATATTCTGTGACATAGATACAATAAATAAATTCAACTTTAATACAGACCACAGAATCCTAAGAGCTATTATATATAACAAAGATATTAAAATAATAAGGAAAAATATAAAACCATGTAATAATACAGTCAACTTACCAATCCCAGCTGAAACTTTGGATGATCTAAAATTATCTCTATATGGCATTAAAAACTTTACAACCCTACAAAATAAATACAACTACCTGGAGAGAATATTATTAAAACTCAGTGTACCGCGGAAAATAAATAAAGATAAAATAGGACCAAACGCTAGAAAACTTATTGCACGGAGAACCTCAATGTTCCAAAATAAAAAAGACAATAGAAAAGATATAGCTCATATTAGTAAAGAAATTCTCAGTTGTATTAGAAAACATAGGAAAGAATCTAGATTAAATTTATTACGAGAACAGATCGTAAAAACAGGAGGTATTAAAAAAGCGTTAAAACAACTAAAAGAATATTCGTCATGGATCCCTCAAATGAAAAAACAAAATAGCCAATCGAAACATTATCTAGCCACTAAAAGAACAGAGATATTAAAAATAGCCACAGAATTTTACAAAAAACTATATGCAGAAGGCCTTGAAAGATCATTTTGTGAAGAAACAAGAGAAAGAAACATAAATTCAAGTACTGATACTATTCCATGCATTTTACAGAGCGAAGTAAGAAAGGCTATACAAACCCAGAAAGTAGGGAAAGCACCTGGAGACGATATGATATCCAATGAAGTTATTAAAGGCACGATAAATGTTATAACAAAACCGCTAACGGACTTGTTCAACGAAATCCTACTGACCGAACAAATACCCTCGCAATGGACAAAGTCAACTTTGATATTACTTTATAAAAAGGGAGACAAACACGATATAAGCAATTATCGACCTATTAGTTTAATGTCTAATCTTTATAAAGTATTCTCAAAAATATTACTAGGACGAATATCTAAGCGCCTGGATGAAAATCAACCCAAAGAACAAGCAGGTTTCAGATTTGATTTTTCGACTTTAGATCATATTCACGTAGTGAAACAAGTAATAGAAAAATGCAACGAGTACGGTAAACCCTATTTTATCTCATTTGTAGATTTTAGGAAAGCTTTTGATTCCTTAAACCATAATTATCTGTGGGCCACCCTGGAGAATCAAGGTATCGAAAGCAAATATATACGAATAATCCAACAAATCTATAAAAAATCGACGGCGAAAGTACAGCTGGAAAGGATAGGCGAAGAGTTTGCAATAAAAAAAGGAGTAAGACAAGGAGATCCACTATCACCGAAATTATTCTCAGCAGTGCTGGAAAATATAATAAGACAACTAGAATGGGACAACTTTGGAATAAAAATAAACGGATCAAAATTACATCACCTCAGATTTGCTGATGACCTAATTCTATTTGCTGAGAACTCAACTACATTGCAATCTATGCTCCTACAGTTAACCTCAGAAAACAAGAAAGCAGGGTTACTAATCAATATCGACAAAACTAAGGTAATGACAAATATGCCCACACTCGAGATAAAGGTCAATGAAGATCAGATCGAATATGTCGATGAATATATATACTTAGGACAGGTTATATCAGTAAAAAATCAATTGGTTAAAGAAATTCAAAGGAGAATTAGTATCACATGGAAACGTTATTGGTCACTAAAAGAAATTATGAAAAGTACACAAATTCCTATTCTAGAAAAGAGGAAACTATATAACACATGTGTTCTGCCCTGCCTCACCTATGGTTGCCAAACTTGGCCACAAACATTAAAAACTAATAATATGCTTAAGGTATGTCAACGAAGTATGGAAAGAAGTATGCTGAACATCAGAAGAAAAGATAAATGGAGAGCCACTAAAATAAGGAAAATAACAAAAGTAGATGACGTAATATCCAAAGTACGAGCATTGAAGTGGAAATGGACAGGACACATAATGAGAGCAAAAATAGACAAATGGACAAGAGATGTCACAGAGTGGTACCCACGAGACGGGAAAAGAAAACAAGGTAGGCAGATCAAAAGATGGGAAGATGACTTACCCAAAAATTGGAGGAGACTAGTGCAAGAAAGGGATAAATGGAAAGAATTGGAGGAGGCCTATGTCGCAAGACAACCTGACCCAGTTGTTGATAGGGCACTATAAAAATATCATATTAAAATGTAAGTTGTAAGAAGTGATAAAATGCTCAATAGTTATTAAGTTATAAATATAGGTGTTTAGTGTTTATATGAATTGGTCAGAGAATAAAGGCTATTTTTATTTTATTTATTTTATTTATTTTACTTGCGGTTTCTGCTACAACCCCAAAGAAGGTTACACGCACTATTTTTTTAAAATATTGTGTGTGTTTATTATAACCCAGTTAGATATAAAATTTGATAGTTTCACTCTGTTAGGCATTAGGCAAAACGTCAACAAAAAACTACTTTTTATCCACAACTTCACCCTTATTATATGTACATACACCTATACGAGTAGGTATATAGACAAAAGACAACCATTGCATTTTTTTATTTCTTCATTGAGACTATAGGACATATCAGCGTCCATTTCTGGTCCAATGTAATCGCCGCATAGTTCGCATAGTTCCAGATCTTACACATTTTCTTACTAATTATAACCTTCAGATACATTTCATCTATACTCAAAAATTCCAACAATATCCATATATATCAAAATATTATCATTATCAACCTGGATAACAAGAGTTGAAAAGGGAATAAGGAAAAACTAGTAATAAAGCGAGATGTAGTTATCAATATTTGTTAGATATATAAATAATATCGACTTGCTGACAACCTATAAACAACCTCTCAACAAAAATATGATAGATTGTATTAAGGAAAAAAGTCTGGAAGCTCGAATGATAAATTGTATATTTTCGACTCTTCTTTTATATAACTTACGCTTATTTGTATTTTATTAGGTTTTTTGTCAGTTTCCTTAACCTGCGTGAACATTTAGAATTAATTGAATGAAATTTTGTAGACGTATAGACTACTAGCAACTCACCCTAGCTTCGGTCGAGTTCATTTTAAGTGAAAAACAAAAACAAATCTATCCCTCGGGAACTCTACATTTTTCCGAAATAAAAAGTAGCCTATGTGCTATTTCAGACTATAATCTATCTCTGTGCCAAATTTCATTCAGATCCGTTCGGCCGTTCTGGCGTGAAAGAGTAACAAACATCTATACATATGTACATACTCACAAACTTTCACATTTATAATATTAGTATGGATTAGTATGATATAGATTAATAGGATGACCTAAAGCAATACATAGGCTATTACTTCACAAGTATGGATGCACCCGAGCAAAGTGATAGAAAATCGCTAGTAATGTCATGAAAATAAAATACTAGATATTTTTCAGTTTATTATATTTTCTACGAACTACAACAAATTAAGCGTAGGTTCATATAGTACGTATATTATTTGGGAGTGTAAGACCAAAAAATACTTAAAAGCTACATTGTTTGTTATATGGTATTAAACTAATTATGTTCACACAATTACAAGTTCTCGAAGTGAAAGAGAATTAAGTTAGGTCTCTATATTTTCTGCCTACAATACGACTCATTCAAAGTGAAGCTATCAGCTAGTAGTAGGTCAGTTTCAAAGAACAATAGGTTATCTTCTTTTTCAGAATAGCTGATGACACTATTACACTCTGTCTCCTCTTTAAGAGGAAGACCGTGCAGATGTAAAAAGAAGTAATAAAGACAATATTATAATAGAAAAGAGATGATACTTTTAAGTATATATTTACCATAGAAGGAATAGATTGCTTAAAGCATCCATTTACATACATACATATTATCACTATTTGCATATCTATACTAATATTATAAAGAGGTAAAGTTTGTGAGTTTGTGAGGTTGTGAGGTTGTAAGGGGTAATCTCTGGATGTACTAAACCGATTTACACGAAATTTGGTGAGAAGGTAGTTTGAGACCCTGGGAAGGACATAGGATTGTGTTTATCCTGGTAATCATCCCTTGGGGGAGTGAAAATGTGGATAAAAGTTTATATGCGGAATCAACCTAGGGACGTACCCGAGCGAAGCGAGGGTGGGTCGCTAGTAATATAATATTTTGGACATCACCTCTTTACGAGACATAAGAAAATGTTCATGAAATTTTCAACACATTCAGGAGTTTCACGAGGAAACTAAAGTAAAAGGAAAATTATGCTGCATGAAATAGCTTGCTTTTACCAAAGAATTTCTTAGTTAAAACTTGCAAGAGTGAAAATTTGTAGCATATCGTAGGTAAATACTGCTAGTTGCTAATAATATTTTGTATACTAAAATTGTTACATACATTTTATTAGGCCATTCTTTATTGTGTTAAATAGAAAAATAAAAATAAATATGATATAATATCAGTATATATTTTTACATTTTTTTATTTGAAGAGTTTCTATCTTTTTTTATTTGAAGATTAAGGCTATCAATTTTAGTAGCTTTAGCCTGAATACAAAATGTGTATTTATGTTATTTTTTTCTAACAAAAGCGAATCGCCATTGCTTGGTTTAGCCTCTGATTATATTTCGCTTGCTCTATATTATTTTCATAATAATAATCTAATAAACTGTAATATCTACTCTGCTGCATAATATGAAGACAAAATCAATAACATAGTCTAAAATGAAATACTGATAATAAACGTATATTAACTTAAATATAATTAAAACATTTAGATTATATCAAATACTGTTTATTAAACGATCTTGACTTACTTTCCAAATAAAGATTAAAACCACACAATATTTCCACTACGAGAGATTTCTTGTTAATAAAGAAATCATTACCCACATGTTCCCTAGCAATATATCGTTCTGCTAAATTAATTTCTCATAACGTTATTACTTCTGTACCTAATAGAAACTAATAAAGTCAATTTAGTAAAAGCATTTTGAACACAAGTACCTCCCTAATTGCTTTCAAACGTATTAACATTCAATTTAAAGTAATAGATTTAGACTAGATTTTGGTTGCTAATATTTCAAATTACATTTTTATTTTGCAACACTTCTTATTAATTTTTTGCGCGTAACCCTGATTCTTTTTCTAAAATAAAAGTAGCCAAGTTACTCCTTATAACATCAGCTATCTGCCAGTGAAAGTCCCAACAAAATTGGTCTAGTCGATTCGGAAATTAGCCGGAACAAACAGACAGACACACAAAAATTCTAAACATTTTTTTTTTATTAGTACCATATATACTTTCATATGCATTTAGTAAAAAGCAGTTATTTTGACATAACAAACAGACACTTCAATTTTATTTATCTGTAGTTTTTTTTTTTTGTAAATGCATAAATGCCTGCATTACATTCTTGGAGTATCATCATCTTAAAAAAAGCAATCAAAGCGAGTCAAAGTATAGGCAAGTCGCTAGTTACAAAGATGTAAAATGAAATTTTCTGTCTTATAAAAATCGATAGATTCTAATAGCGTAACCGCAAATGTGGGTTTTGTAAACAAATTTACGTTCAAAAGCATTTGCAATATCTATTCTAGAGTGTTTAAAGCCTTTTTACTCGACCAGAATGTTTATGCCGCATGCTACTATTACAGACCGTTCGGAATGTACACTTTATCTAAAACCGGTAGCACAATATATTTGTGAAATGTATCAAAGATTTTTTTAATTTCTTTTTCGTAGTTTACAAGTCATACTAATATTATAAATTGGAAAGTTTCTGATAATTAAATGAGTGAGTGTGTTTGTTATTTCTTCCAGCAAAGTTTCAACGGATTTGAGCGAATCGATATAGAGGTTTAATTAATACATGGATTTATCGCTCGCGTTGTAGGTACACTACCATACGTGTCAAGCAACGGGCAAGAGATAGTATTAAAAAAAATTAAAGAGTGCGTGTATGAATGTGTACACGCGCAAGAAGTAAAACTTTTGTAGGTTATCGGTACTCTTTATGAAATTCAATTTATGTTTTAAATAATTAGGATAGGTGAGATAATAAAAATAACGCATATTAGGCATATTACAATCATATATTTATAGAATATCATTTAGGGAAAGAATATAATATTATATATTATTTGTCAGACAATAACGTTTACCATGGCAACAAACATTCGCCTCGCCCGATCACACTTTTCATAACGCTCTCGTCACGCATTCACCAACTTACTCCCCAAGTCAAGCGTGCGTAGTTTTACTTCAAAAAAATATGTTTAGTGACAGGCACTACAGAGATGTGCTGAACTTATTGTTTCACTAGCATTTCCCGCGGCTCCGCCCGCGTTCAGATGATCAAAAACCAAATTCTTAGGTTTTACACATTAGTATACTCTTACATTATACATTACTTTCATTGCGCACCGCATGATTGGTAAATAATGGCAGTAATTGACAATGCCACAAAGATTCCTCCGTTAAATTGAACTTTTTGTTTTAGCAATAACATTTATGTATGTCTATACTTCTGTTTTGTTTGTTTTTTTAGTTTTTCACGATAAACTCTCAAACTACGGAATTAATTTTAATCATTTTTTACTAATAGACAGCTATAGATTAATTTAATATATAGCTGATTATTTAAATTACATAATGATAACTTTTCTTAATTAGCGCTAGCTAGTAATATTTTCCAAAACGATTTTCAAAAGAAAGTGTAATAAGTAAATAATTCTAAGCGAATAATTTTTTTTATTTCATATGGCTCTGCTAATATGATTAAAGTCGTAAGCATTTTATTGTGTCCTTTAAGCCTTTACCTTCCAAGAAAAGGTGTCAAGAAAAAGTGAAAAAGTTGAGGTATAACAGTTCTTAAAATACTTTTTCATAGTTTTTGACATATGAAATATTTTTAGTTACCCGCTTTGGCAGTTTAACAGCCATAAACTTGTTTTCCATAAAATGTTATAAAATAATATAAATCGAACTTCTTTTTATGGTTGAAAAAATGAGTAGATTGTGGTAACGTAAATATTATTCGTATTTATTTTAGTGTTAACCTAAGAAAACACGTAAGTAAGAAAAACAACATAGTATTTTGCTATACGAAACCTATAATGCGCGAGTTGGATAATACGCATTTGCCCAATTTTTACATTAAAAGATTAAAAAACATTAACATTATTTACTAAACAATAAAAATTTACAAATATTCTCATTTAAAAATTGTTTAGGCCAAAATATTACTAATATGTTACTAATTTATAAAGCCAAAAGTTTGTTTTAGTAAAAATTTAAGCACGGGCAGGGCCGCGGGTAATTTAGTAGTAATTATAATAAAGTCATAGAAAGGTTATATCTGTACATTTTTTTTTTTTGGATAAAACTACGTATTTTAAAAACACATGGCGACATCTATTGTCAAATAGCTAAATAACACATAAATAAATTTTCATTAAAATAACTATTTTAATGAATAAAATAGCGCTGTTAATATTTCTTTTAAGATAAGTTTTTTTTATTAGTTTTAACATAATATATAAGTAAGTTACCTTGCTAAAATATTAATAGCATCATCGTGCTTTTACTTTAACCAGTTTTTGTATTTTTTCTCAGAAATGAGATATTTCCTGCGGTAAAAAGAATCCTATGTGTTGACCCGGATAACCTGCTATTACCATACCAAATTTCATAAAAATCCCTCTAGTGGTTTTTCTGTGATGCGGTCACATACAGGCAGACAGAAAAAATTCTAAAAACTATAGATTCGGGCTCTATATCGCTAATAATGAATATTTCAATAAGATTTTCCGAAAAAATATTGAATTTAGGGGTTCGGCTTAGTTACAATTTTATTGTATGTAAAGTTACTAATTTATGAAGCGAAAAAGTTTGCTTTACTGATAATTTAAACACGGGCGGAGCCGTGGGTGATTCAGTAGTAATTCTAATAAAATCGAAAAAAGGTCATATCTGTACATTAATTTTTTTGGGATTAAAACTATGTATTTTAAAAACACATGGCGACATCTATTGTCGAATATCTAAATAACACATAAATAAATATTAATTAAAATAACTATTTTGATGGATAAAGTACCGCTTTTGATAATTTGATTTTCAAGATAAGCTATTTTTATAGTTTTTACCATATTTTGTAAGTTACCTTGCTAAACTGTTTACAAATAGTATCGTCGTGGTTTTGTTCCTACCAGTTTTTGTATTTTTTTTCAGAAATGAGATATTTTCTTGCGGTAAAAAGTATCCTATATGTTGACCCGGATAACCAGCTATCATCATACCAAATTTCATCAAAATCCCTCCAGTGGTTTTTCTGTGATGCGGTAACAGACAGACAGACAGACAGACAGACAGACAGACAGACAGACAGACAGACAAAAATTCTAAAAATTATAGATTCGGCCTCTGCATCGATAATAATGTCTGTTTCAATAAGATTTTCCAAAAAATATTTAATGTACAGATTCGACTTAGTTAGAATTTTATAATATGTATAGATATAGATTTTTCACTTTGTCAAAATTTGGCTGAAACTTCAGAATTTCATAAAGGTGCGACCTTCAAAGCAGTATTATCTGATAATATATGTATGATATACGAGATTGAAAGATGTAATAAAATACTTATTATTATATTTTCGCTTTATGGGAATGAATACTTTTGAGAAGTACACTGGGAAGATGAGTATTTTTGTGATCGTAATATATTGAATTTTCATTATATATATTATTTTTAAAGTGGTAGTGCCATGCTTATTACCTTCGGGTGGCAGCCGAATGGGCCGGCACGCCCCGTATAGTACCACTCTCTCACAGGAGACCGGCGTCAAGTGGCAGCTATGCTGTCGCGTTTCGTCCGGTAAGTGAGAGTCCGGGAGGCCCTCTTCCCCTCCTTCCTCCCTCCCTCCTCCCTTCCTCTCCCTCCTCCCTTCCTCTCCCTCCTCCCTTCCTCTCCCTCCCTCCCTTTCCTGAAAGGCCGGCAACGCATCTGCAAGTCTTGCAGTGTTGCAGATGTCCATGGGCGGAGGTGATCACTTCCCATCAGGTGAGCCTCTTGCCCGTTTGCCCCCTTTGTCCCATAAAAAAAAAAATATATATGTTTACACACAGTTTGATATAAGATTCATCTTGCTTGATGCTCAAAATATTTCATTTAATATTTCGCACAAATTATAAACGTATTAAACTCTTCTGAATAATATATAAAAAAAATATAATTAACATGTAAAGCACTGAAAAATCTAAGTGATTTGCGTGTCTTGTTTTTATCTTATTATGAGAAAAACTAAAATAATGTTGAGAAATTTAGTTGGCATTTTATTATTTTAAAAAACTAACAAAATTCAAAATTAAAGCATAGTTTCTGACATGAGTACTCCTCCTTACACTATAAGCTCTATAACATTTTACGGACTGATCCCATAGACATTTGGTGTAATAAAATTGAATCTCAGCAATCTCGGTACTAATAGTCGAGTAAGGAATTTAGTTATTATTGAAATTTAAGAAATCTATACTAATATTATAAAGCTGAAGAGTTTGTTTGTTTGTTTGTTCGGTTGAACGCGCTAATCTCAGGAACTACTGGTTGGAATTGAAAAATTCTTTTTGTGTTGGATAATCCATTTATCGAGGAAGGCTTTAGGCTATATAACATCACGTTACGACTAATAGGAGCGGAGCATAAATGAAAAATGTTACGAAAATGGGAAAAAATGATTCCTTTTGAGAGCTTCCGTTGCGTGCGCTGCGTAAACGGTTAAAGTTACACAAAAATCGTGTATATCGAAATTATTCCCCTTTAAAAGTTCTAAAAAAAAGCCCGCGACAGCATATGTCTATCTTTTAAGGTTGACTCAATATAACCCTTTTTATGGTAATAAAATTTGTTCTAAAATAAAGCATTACTTCCGAAGGTGTTTTTATAAACATGATATTACTCGTAATCCTTATCCAAATAAATACGTTATTCATCACAAATATTTAATTTTGAACAAAATTACCCTTGACATCATTTAATTTCAATGAATATTTTAGGAGATATTATATCATAGTTTTAAAATGTAATATTTAACTTTACGCGGACTATGAGTGAGCGTGCTCTCAGCCCGATGCAAGGCGAGGGCGGGGGGGTCGTGAGGGGGGAGGGCGTTGGCCGCCGCCCACGTTGAATTGGAGCGGTGACGGAACGGTGACTGGACGGTGACGGAACGGTGACGGAACGGAGACGGAACAGAGACGGAAGGGAAGGGAAGGGCAAGAGAGGAGAAGAAGAAAGGCGATGAAGAAATGTGAAGAAGACATTCGAAGAAGAGGTGCAAAATATGGGATTTGAATTTCTTCTTAAAATTATGATATAGAATGAAAATAAGCGGGTTATTTGACTTTCTACTAAACTACCACTGCTTCCTTGCTTTTAATTATGTATTAAATAATAATTCCTTAATAATATCAATGATGCCTTCTTATATTTGCATATCCATTATTAATTTTGCATTAACTGTGTTAAAAAATTTTAAAAAACTTTTATTCATAATTTTCTTGCAATTCAGTCGAAAAGTAATAAGTTTATAAAGTTATCAATCTGTAATTAACTCGAAAAGGTTCATAGAAGGATAAAGTTCAAAGATCGTCGAAAACACTTTCAGATGTCTGCTTTGTGAAAACTAAAAGGACCAGATAAGGTAAAACATCCCCTTATCTATACATATAATAAAACTGTAGAGGTCGAATGTTTGTACATAGAAAAAAAATGCTAAAAACCGAGTCAGGGGGATGTAAGAAGAGAAATAGAACAAATCCAGTTTTTTTGTTTAATTTTTTGTTTCTCTGTTTTTACGGGCTAATCTCCGAAACTGTTGGACCGATTTAAATTAATTTTTTCATGGTGGTACCTTATATCCCCAGTCAACATTTTAGATCATTTTCATCTCGGAAAATGAAAGAGTTCCCGTGGAATATTTAAAAAACTATAGTAACTTATACAGCTTAGTACACAATAACTACTGATTGAATTTTAATAAAACTTTACAATAATACATATAGTTCATACATCACAATAACAAATAGAGTACTTTTTATCCCGGAAAAATGTACGGTTCCCGTGGGATAGATTTGTTTTTGTTTGTCTAGAGGCGAACCCGAGCGAAACGAGCGTGAGCCGCTAGTGTACTATAAAAGAAAATATAATAGTACTAACATATTACACATTCGTATAAAAAGAAAATATGTATAATATGATGTAAATTCCGAATCTAATTCTTTAAGAATATAAAGACTTTTGAACATAGCCTGTAAATTTATTTCGTAGAAAGTCAAGTTCTTGAATATTAATGGCTTTTCAGTTTATACAAGTTAAAGAAAAAGCAATTTTTTTTGAACAAACTTGATCGTTACGAAGAAATTTATAAGCAAATGTTTAACTGGCCTTCTATAGGCTGATACGTACTTATATACAGGGAGATAATGGACGGCTTCACCGAGGGGTAAATGTTTATATGGACTATTTAAATACATTCTATTTAAATATATTCTAAGGCAGTGCTAGCCCGATGGTAACGCGCTCGCTTGGGAAACCGAGTGAAGCGGGTTTAAATCCCGCACCTCCGATATTTTCATGTTAATGTTAATGATCATTTTATTTATTTTTATTATTTGTTTTTATAGCGGCCATAGAAATACATACTCTGTGAAAATTTCAACTCTTACCTATTACGGTTCATTAGATACAGCCCTCTGACAGACAGACGGACGGACGGACGGACGAACGGACTGCGTAGGCATAGTAATAGCGTTCCGTTGGCACCCTTCAGTTACAGAACCCTAAAAATATAATGATTAACCTGTTTTAATATGAATTAATTATTACTTGATTTCTTTCATTAGAAAATCAAATAAACAAAAAAATAGGTATACATTTTGTTCACTCTGTTGTCCCTATAGGGATACTTGTATATATATACATACATACATACATATATATATATCAAGCTTAGTACCTTTTTCTCCTCTATTCGTCAACCGATTTTCTTTTTTTTATTTAGTAGCTATTGAAGAGCTAGTGTTATCAATAAAAAAATATGGAAACAGTTTTTTTTATAAATATGGATTTACTTTAATGATTATGGTCGAATTACGATCACTAGGCGAACAGTAGTTAAGTGTAAATGGGTTTGAAATATATCCTACATTTATTATAATTTTTACTTTTGTAGGGTAAGTCCGGGAGAGATGCCCATAAGGGAGAGACGCCTAAAAAATTTAAAAATTAAATTAATTAATGTTGCGTGATTCGAAACGCGTCCATAATACGTCAGTCGACAGTCAAAATCAGTGTGGACGTTTTTACACAAAGATACTTATAATTAATATTTTGGTGTTAATTTGTAAAATAAGATAAGTGTAGTTAACTTTTACGTTAGAATATAATCTTTGAGATAGTTTGCAGTATTTTTTTCCCTAAATTCTTTAGTTACATAGTATTAAATTGTTTCATAATGTAACATTGTGATTTGTTTTGTTAACAATACACCATTTTCTATTGTAAATGCTTTACGGTGTGTTCAGAGTCGATAGGCATCTCTCCCTAACGATCGGGAGAGATGCCCAATGATATTTTGGGGCTAGATGCCCAGTATATTAATTCCCTTGCTAACGCGCTTGCTTGGGAAAGCGAGTGAAGTGAGATCCCGGATCTCACACTTGTGATATTTTCATGTGCGAATCATTTTAAACATGATTACCACTTACCTTACGGTGAAGGAAAACATCGAGAGGAAACCTGCATATCTGAGAGAACCTAGCAAGTTTTCGAAATACATTATGAAGTCCGCCAACCCGCACTTGGCCAGCGTGGTGGATTATGGCTTAATCCATATGGTTGCCCTTGGTACTTCTCTGACGGCAGAGTGGACCGTGGGAGCAACCTCACGGTGGTTGTAGTCTGCTTCGGCAGACCTACCGTCGGGGTGCCCCATTAAGACGGGGGAGGTTTTGTTGGATTTTAGTGGGTAGTACTGGCTTTTCTAGGCGGTGAGTCCCACATAACCACCTGTACATCTACAGGTAGTATGTTTAAATGCATAAAAAAAAGGATTTTTGCGTCACTAAGCAAAGTACGTCTGATTATGCACTATTACTCGTCCTATACCTATCCCTGACATCTATAGGCAACTAACCCACATGTCTGGGTGAGATGCCTATTTTGTATTATTTTTAAAAAACATTTTTTAATCTAGAATATATTGCACAATAGTTCCAAATTTAATCTAAATGGCATAAGTAAATATTGAATTAAAATAAACTATGCTTATTTTACGTAGTATCTTACACATATAATTAATATTGATCCGTTTTTTAAAACTATAGGCAACTCTCCCGGACTTACCATATATAAAAAAAACGTGTGCGTGAACTTATGTACGCACGTAAGAAGTTATACTTCTTTGGCATAACAAAACAAAAATAGCTAAAGATTTCATCTCGTATGTCACAACTCTGTTTTTAAAAGAAATTCAGCTAACTTCATCATGTCGCTTTTTGGCTGCCGTAAAAATTTTACTCTTATATTTTTTTCCAAACGTGCCAAAAGAAGTATAACTTCAAAAATGTATATTCCTTACTTAATGTGTCTGAACAACAAACATAAATTATGCGTGACGCGGATTCTTAATGCTTATCTTACGTAGTAGGTACTTAACTAGGCGTATCCGTTTATTGAATGTTGAAGCTGAGCACTAATTAACAATTTCATCAATTTACATAATAACGTTGCCCTAATATCGAATATTTTTGCATATTATGATAATGAGCTTCAAGCTATTTTCCTTGTGTGGAAGAGAGAAAATACTGGAGCGTCTAATATATAATGTACTTACATATATTGTATACATATAATAAAATTCTAACTTAGCCGAATCTGTACATTAAATATTTTTTAGAAAACCTTATTGAAACTTGCTATGTTTTCACGGTTAGTATAGAATGAACTATATATATGTATATACATAGGTATAGAAAAGTAAGTACCTAGTTTAAAAATTAAAAAAATATATATCCCTTACTTGAAAAACGATTCCCCATATAGACCTTTATTGCCCTTTTCACCCTCTTAAGGGATGATTTCCGGGATAAAAACTATCCTATGTCCTTCCCAGGGTCTCAAACTACATCCATACCAAATATCTCCTAAATCGGTTCAGCGGATTAAGCGTGAAAAGGTAATAGACAGACAGACAGTAAAACAGACGGACAGACAGATAGATAGACAGATAGACAGACAGAGTTACTTTCGCATTTATAATATTAATAGAAATTAATTACAAACTATAAAGTAATCGGAATGAATTTTTCGTTAGTTTCAAAAGCAGCCGCTAATGGAATCTTATCTCTACCAACACTAATACTCTACCTTTTTCCATAATCTATACATATTATAAAATTCTAACTAAGTCGAATCTGTACATTAAATATTTTTTGGAAAATCTTATTGAAACAGACATTATTATCGATGCAGAGGCCGAATCTATAATTTTTAGAATTTTTGTCTGTCTGTCTGTCTGTCTGTCTGTCTGTCTGTCTGTCTGTCTGTCTGTTACCGCATCACAGAAAAACCACTGGAGGGATTTTGATGAAATTTGGTATGATGATAGCTGGTTATCCGGGTCAACATATAGGATACTTTTTACCGCAAGAAAATATCTCATTTCTGAAAAAAAATACAAAAACTGGTAGGAACAAAACCACGACGATACTATTTGTAAACAGTTTAGCAAGGTAACTTACAAAATATGGTAAAAACTATAAAAATAGCTTATCTTGAAAATCAAATTATCAAAAGCGGTACTTTATCCATCAAAATAGTTATTTTAATTAATATTTATTTATGTGTTATTTAGATATTCGACAATAGATGTCGCCATGTGTTTTTAAAATACATAGTTTTAATCCCAAAAAAATTAATGTACAGATATGACCTTTTTTCGATTTTATTAGAATTACTACTGAATCACCCACGGCTCCGCCCGTGTTTAAATTATCAGTAAAGCAAACTTTTTCGCTTCATAAATTAGTAACTTTACATACAATAAAATTGTAACTAAGCCGAACCCCTAAATTCAATATTTTTTCGGAAAATCTTATTGAAATATTCATTATTAGCGATATAGAGCCCGAATCTATAGTTTTTAGAATTTTTTCTGTCTGCCTGTATGTGACCGCATCACAGAAAAACCACTAGAGGGATTTTTATGAAATTTGGTATGGTAATAGCAGGTTATCCGGGTCAACACATAGGATTCTTTTTACCGCAGGAAATATCTCATTTCTGAGAAAAAATACAAAAACTGGTTAAAGTAAAAGCACGATGATGCTATTAATATTTTAGCAAGGTAACTTACTTATATATTATGTTAAAACTAATAAAAAAAACTTATCTTAAAAGAAATATTAACAGCGCTATTTTATTCATTAAAATAGTTATTTTAATGAAAATTTATTTATGTGTTATTTAGCTATTTGACAATAGATGTCGCCATGTGTTTTTAAAATACGTAGTTTTATCCAAAAAAAAAAATGTACAGATATAACCTTTCTATGACTTTATTATAATTACTACTAAATTACCCGCGGCCCTGCCCGTGCTTAAATTTTTACTAAAACAAACTTTTGGCTTTATAAATTAGTAACATATTAGTAATATTTTGGCCTAAACAATTTTTAAATGAGAATATTTGTAAATTTTTATTGTTTAGTAAATAATGTTAATGTTTTTTAATCTTTTAATGTAAAAATTGGGCAAATGCGTATTATCCAACTCGCGCATTATAGGTTTCGTATAGCAAAATACTATGTTGTTTTTCTTACTTACGTGTTTTCTTAGGTTAACACTAAAATAAATACGAATAATATTTACGTTACCACAATCTACTCATTTTTTCAACCATAAAAAGAAGTTCGATTTATATTATTTTATAACATTTTATGGAAAACAAGTTTATGGCTGTTAAACTGCCAAAGCGGGTAACTAAAAATATTTCATATGTCAAAAACTATGAAAAAGTATTTTAAGAACTGTTATACCTCAACTTTTTCACTTTTTCTTGACACCTTTTCTTGGAAGGTAAAGGCTTAAAGGACACAATAAAATGCTTACGACTTTAATCATATTAGCAGAGCCATATGAAATAAAAAAAATTATTCGCTTAGAATTATTTACTTATTACACTTTCTTTTGAAAATCGTTTTGGAAAATATTACTAGCTAGCGCTAATTAAGAAAAGTTATCATTATGTAATTTAAATAATCAGCTATATATTAAATTAATCTATAGCTGTCTATTAGTAAAAAATGATTAAAATTAATTCCGTAGTTTGAGAGTTTATCGTGAAAAACTAAAAAAACAAACAAAACAGAAGTATAGACATACATAAATGTTATTGCTAAAACAAAAAGTTCAATTTAACGGAGGAATCTTTGTGGCATTGTCAATTACTGCCATTATTTACCAATCATGCGGTGCGCAATGAAAGTAATGTATAATGTAAGAGTATACTAATGTGTAAAACCTAAGAATTTGGTTTTTGATCATCTGAACGCGGGCGGAGCCGCGGGAAATGCTAGTTAAAAACATATAATGCTGTACGACGCTACAACATATCTTAACAAGGCAAAAAAATTAAACACTAACTAAAACCATGGCCACTAAAAACCTTATAAAAACTTAAACTGACAACTAAAAACTTCTTCTCTGGCAAAGAAAGAGAAAATTTACTTGATAGATTCTGCACTATCTGTTATTATTTAACTACTATAGCAAGTATGTATATCTCGTAATAGAACTAATCTAAACTTAATAAGCTAAGGATTTGTACCCATAACCTTCGTCGCTACACAGTGCTAGTCTGATGCTGTACCGCTGTACCATTATAATACCGATAAGTGCTAAACACAGCGTCTTAACACTTAAGTGTATTATCTGTTTTATGATTTCTTAATACGTTTTACAAGCAGTAACCGTTAGCAGCTGCGTCATAATAATAACCATTTTGTTACCCCAAGATAGGGTTAAGCAAATTCAGCATATCTTAAAGGTCTTACAAAAGTGCTTCCTAAGCTAAAAATTATAATTTATCAGCAAAGAGATTGAATATAAGGTTAGTAATTTGTCCATGAAAGTATCGTTGCAAGAATTATTATTATTGCATGAAAACTACGTAATATGATAAAAATGTTTTACTTTTTCTTTGTTTATATAGAAATAATATAAATACTACTTAATTTTTTGAGATATCTCAAAAAAATTAAATAGGATTACAAAATCATCTGGGACAGACATACAAAGGATATATAATAATAATGATAGCCTTTATTCAACAATCTTATATACATATATGTACATATTTCCTTAATATTAAACTTTATTATTAGACAGTAGTTTCGCGAAGATTGTCTTGCTTTTCAGCTTAGGCCTCCCCTAAAGCTTGCCACAGAGTGCGTTTATGTGTTTTCCTTGTCCATATATAATGTCGTCCACCCACCTACGACGTTGTCTCCCTTTCTTCCTTTTATAATGCCTTGGATACCACTCGGTTATGTCCTTCGCCCGTTTATCTTTTTTATTCCTCATCATATGACCATTTCTATTTCAGTTTTTTAATAGAATACGTCACATCCGTAACTCCGGTTTACGGATTGTTTTTAGTTTTATTTTATTTCGTAGTTTAATATTGAGCATGCTTCTTTCCATGCTATGTTGGCAGGTCTCTAGTTTGCGTATATTGTGTTCTGTTAAACTCCAAGTTTGGCATCCGTTAGTCATAATGGGCAAAAATACGAATCGAATATTTTCTTTTTAGATTTATGTGGTATATGGGGATTTTTCACTATTTCCTTGACATACCAGTATCTTTTCCAAGCCATATTAATTCTGTTATTAACAACAACAAATAGTAAATAGTAAATTCTTTATTGACATATTTTTATACATGCAAAAGTGTCAATGATTTCCCTAGCCCCTGCGCTCGTTAAAAACTGTGTTGCAGGAGCTAGTGTCCTCCCCATATAATTAATCACAGGTTTATGCCAACACAATAGTAATAGAAAAAAAAAATGAATAAACAACAAATAACATAAATAGAAAAAAAAACCGTATGTGTGTGTGTATGTGTGTGTGTGTGTGTGTATGTGTGTGTGTGTGTGTATGTGTGTGTGTGTATGTGTATGTGTGTGTGTGTGTTATGTAAGTATTATACACTTTTTATAAAGGATATACACTGGATATAAAAAACCAAAAAAAACTTTAACTGATAACGCAACAAAATTAACTAAAGACGTATTAGATACTTATAATCATAAAAGTATATGACCTCATGCCGATACAAGCACATCGCATCCAACTCTGTAACATAATTCCTTGTACTTTGGACTAAGCCCCTACAATGGACACTAAATTCATTTAACCCCATACTTTATTAAGCTCGTACTTTTAAATAACATTGCCTTTTAAAACCATAGATATAAAGCTTATATTCGTATAAACGAAAGAAAAAGGTCAGAAAAATATTTATTGACTTAGTGAAGTTCTGTACGTGCCAAAACCTATAAAGTTTCATTTACTCGAATCATGTTTTATTTAAATTTAAATGTATTTAAACATAATGTAGAAGGTTTTTCTATTCTTTAAGATATGATGAAGAAAATGCATCCCGAGATAGGAAGTTAAAGATGATCCATTGTAATATATGTTTTACTAGCGACTTACTCTCGCTTCGCTCGGGTACGTTTTAATTTTTTTGAGCGGAACCCTAATTCTTTTTCTAAAATAAAAGTAGCCTAAGTTACTCCTTATAATATTAGCTATCTGCCAGTGAAAGTCACGTTAAAATTGGTCCAGCCGTTTCGGAGATTAGCCGGAATAAACAGACAGACAGACAGACGGACAAAAATTTTTGAAATTGTGTTTTCATATAAGTACCGTATATAATTCGATATGCGTTTAGTATAAAGCTGTTATTTTGAAATTGGTATGAATTCAGCCCTTATAAGTCCCATTGCTGAGCATGGGCCTCACTTCAATACGAGGGGGATCAGGCCATAGTCCACCACGCTGGCCAAGTGCGGGGTGGCGGACTTCACATGTCTTTCGAAAACTTGCTAGGTTCTCACAGACATGCAGGTTTCCTCACGATGTTTTCCTTCATCGTAAGGCAAGTGATAATCATGTTCACGTCGGGAACCAAAAAGATAGATTTATTTAAATTATATAGGTAAAATTAAATTTAAGTCCAATATATTTCTAAATCATGGATAATTTTAGAAAGCAAAAAAGCGAAGCAATTATGGAAAGTGGTGCCTAAAACAAAGGTATCGAGGTAAAAGATAAAATCACTTGTGGAACATTAAACAGCTATTACTTTAATAATAAAATAAAAGGCCCTAATATATATTTATAGCTTTGTCTTAAAATTTACGACGGCTGTAAAACGGACAGGTAAGTTCGTTTCACGCTTTGTTAATTTAATAACTTTCAACAAGAACGTAATTTTATTATTGTTTCCATGTTAAAACAACGTATAGGTTATTATTATTCAATACAAATTATATAATGATCGACATAAAAAATATTTAGTCGAGATTTTCTTTATGACTTAGGGTTATGCTGTTGCTACATTTAGAATTAAATACTTTTTGTGTAATGTACCCATGTAAATCAGTCATGGGTGTTTATATTTATAATATGTATGTATTTAAAGTATGTATATATGTGTAGTGTATCAACTATCTGGTATCCATAACACAAGTCTCGTAGCTTACCATGGAACTAGATTGTGTTGTGTGTTAATGTCCCAACATACTTATTATCAAATGTTTTGAAAATTTTCTTCTTAGCAAGTGAAATGTTCTAAGCGGTGCATGATTCTTTATTAAAATGCTTTACATTTAAAACAAGATATTTTAACTCAATATTTTTTTTATTATACTTATTTGAATAACCCTAATCTAAATAATTGTATTTTATGTAGCAACGTACGTTAAAGAACAATACACAAAATAATATGTGTAACTGTATATAATGTAAGTACTTTATATTTGGAATATCAGAGAAAATGAAGCGCTACGATATGCATTGTACCCAATTTACTTCTTCTATTATAATAATTTTCCTCATATCAGAAGTATATACATATATAATCATAATTGGCATTCAAACATTTTCCAAAAGCACTTCCTCCTGCCTTTCCACTTATTTTTTCATCTCTACACACACTATCTAATCTATACAGATAAATAAAATTGAAGTGTCTGTTTGTAATGTCAAAATAACAGCTTAATACTAAATGCATGTGGAATTATATGCGGTACTTATAAGAAAACACACAAATTTTAAAAATTTTGTCTGTCTGTCTATCTGTTTATTCCGGCTAATCTCCGAAACGGCTGGACCATTTTTAACGGGACTTTCACTGGCAGATAGCTGATATTATAAGGAGTAACTTAGGTTGCCTTTATTTTAGAAAAAGAATTAGGGTTTCGCTCAAAAAAATTAAAACATACCTAGGGACTAACCCGAACAAAGCGAGGCTGACTCGCTAGTTCTATAACTATTGTCCAATATATTCATAGTTGAATTAAAAATATACCTACAATTCAATAGAAAATAATAACCTTCGAAGGCACTCCGTACTTTCTAAATTAGAAAGGAAATGAGTTGGCCTCGAGATTTCCATCCGTAATCTCCAACAAGAGCCCTTAAATTAAACCGTTCTTGATATACATACGTTAGACCTTATTTTGTGGGATAAAACCCCATCTTTTCTAATACTAAGGTACTAATCTTATTAATAATAAAAATGATATTATAAAAGTACGTGTAGATATTTATATGTTTGTTACTCAGTAACGGGTAAACCTTTAAACAGATCTTGATGAAATAGTACCTACACAAGTAGATGCCACACTGATTTAAATTTTATTAAGCATAGAAAGATAAAACTTTTCAAGTGGGCAAAGACGCAGGAAGTAGTTAGTATAATAGGTGCGAACATATTGCGTTTGTTAGTTCGTAATGATCGGTGAGTGAATAATGATATGAGATTTTATCTGTTACATTAAGTTATTTAGAAACAGATTTCTAGTAAAAAAAATACGACTTGACTGTTATTAAATCTCATATGTTTTTTTTAAAGGCAATCCCTAACAATAAGTCCAATACAAAAAAAAAATATTAATATAAGATTTTGTTCAGATTAATTTGACGTGCTCATAACCGGCCAGAAAGCCTTAGAATAATAGAGTATATAATATAATATGATATTCTATTCATCCGCGTAAATGAACACCTCATATGTTACGATTGTCTCAATATATCAAACTTATCAGGATCTCGGTGAAATTCGAGCAAGAATGTAACAAAAAAGGCAATTTTCTGCCGTCGCGTCGGATATGTAGACATTAGTCCTTCATTTGGTTTGTTTATTGACATTACACTGCCAAATGTAGACGAGTGTAGGTATACTATTATATTACAGAGGCTCATATAAGGTATAAAATTTCTGAGACGAATGAGTTTTAATAAATAAAATCTTCTAATAACTTTTGGCCGTTTTTATAAAAACAGAATGTATATAAGTATTTATATATTTATCGTTTGTGTAAATCTAATGCTTTTATTTTATTATTTTATTTATACTGAGATCTATAAGTACCTAATTAAGAAAGCTAGCTAATTAAAGACTGTCTCGTACGTCATAGTTACTTTCTGTAACATGTTACCAAACCACTGTTCTACCGATATTCATTTTATAAGAAAATATTAAGAACATTTGTTAAAATTTTGACTCGTATAAATTAAGGCATCCCTAACTTTTGTTATATTACTTGTTTGTTTTTGGTTATTAGGTTTACAAGAAGCAAAAGCAAAAGTTAAATAAATGTTGTCAGTAATACGGTTAACAGTTGATTGCTCAAGCATTTTCCATCGCGTCTGTGAAACATCGAACAAGGAAATTGGAAATCTCACGTGTAATAGGAATTCCAACTCGACTTTCAACGATCGTGAAGTTTTTGATTTGAATTGTACCTTTGAAACTGTATACCATTGATGTTTGCGTATTGTTGTTGCTTTTTATATGCATAATATCAGTTATATTGATGGATGTATTCAGCCTTTTTTTTAACGTCCCACTGCTGGGCACGGGACTCGCTACAATACGAGAGGGGGTTAGGCCATAGTCCACCACGCTGGCCAAGTGCGGTTTGACGGATTTCACATGTCTTTCAAAAACTTACTAGGTTCTCTCAGACATGCAGGTTTTCTCATTTGAACCTGCTTCAGTCGGTTTCCCAAGCGAGCGCGTTACCACTGGGCTACCAATGCCTTAGTTATATTGATATTTTTGAGAAATAGACGTAAGGAAAATATTACGTTTAGTTTATGTTATTGTATATCAGTAGGTATCTTGTGTCGGCGCATACACTTATGCACTATAAATCTCTTGAGCAGTTGGCTAGTCTTAGTATGGCTACCGTGGCCAAAATCGGTCATGTCCTCTTGACCGATTTTGGCCGTCGGGAACCAAAAATCAAAATAAATCCGCGAAAAAATCCTAAAAGATAGTTTTATTTAAAAGGGACATGACTATTAGCTATCTCGAATGCCTAACTTATAGACGGTGCCCATTTATGTCTTTGAATCAATCCAATGAGAAACCTTTCAGTGACTTTAATAATATTGGTACAGTTACCTTACACGTTATCTAGATAAATCGGAAATCTAAGGTTTTAAGGAAAATTTGAAGTTTTCCTACTTATGTACGCACGTAGGAAGTTAATATAATATTTTATACTTCTTTGGCATAACAAAATAAAAATAAATCCAAAAATTTTATCCTGCGTAAATAAAAAAACAAAATCTTTCTTCTTTCTGCTTTCGTAAATGTATACTAGGTATACATTTGTAGAAATAACGATAAAATAATAAAATAAAAATGAAATACAATTGATAAAGATTTAATTTTTTTTTTTTATTGTTCAATGGACACTTGTTCAAAATTCTCAAATTTAGATACGCGTTTTTTTATTAAAAATTTTTGAAGTTATTTTACGTCAATATCATTTTTTTTATTTGTCTGCCAAATTCATATTCATAGAAAATCAATTATTATTTTTTTACATCAATTTCTTTTTATCAGTAGGCACGTCCCATATCTGTAATTGATATATAAAAAGAATGAAATATATTGTTATCTATTTATTTATTAAATATAATTATTTAATAAATGAGAATCGCTACCGACAAGCAAAGAGAACTTTTGCTACTTACCTGCATGAAATATATAGAAAATTAATAAATCAAAAATAATGAAAATAAAATATTTATTTATGAAGTAATAAAAGAATATTTATTAATAATGTAAAAAAAATATAAATATTACATACCACAGTTAACCTCAATGATACAAAAAAAAGTAATTTGAAAAAATTATAAAAACAATTTTATTACTTATAAGTACACAATAAATAATGTTTTTTTAAGATATTCACAGTTATTGGATATCAATCACCACCGTGTAAAATAATTAAAAACACATATATTTTTTTTATTTTATCGATATGAAACACGTCTCGTGACTCGTGAGTTTATCCCGACGATGCTCTACTCAGCAGAGCTGCCTTCCGAGTTCCGACCCAAAGTAGCTTCCTCAAGGACCGAAAGTTAGTAGTAAGTAGTAAGAGTAAGGAGGAAGTTAATTTTTATTTCATCATTCACATTTTTTTAAATTTCTAAAGAGCCTATAAATTGATGTGTACGCAAGGGGCCATATTATGTATGTGTACCTGTGTACATATTACGTATCTAGTCTAAAGTCTTATTTTTAAAATGAGGAGTACTCACACTCAGTTCGAGTTATTTTGGATGCATTTTTAAGAATGTAACGCATCGTTATGTTGTAATCTTGGCTAATTGTAAACATTTCCATGAATATTTTTAATAAATAGATTTTTCAGGAAAAACAATCCTATAAATATTATTAAAATGTTAAAAAAATCTTTAATGCAAGAATATTAGATAACAATAATTACTGTGATACAACTAAAATACCAAGATTTGAAACTGTAAAGCAATATGTTGTCAAAATAAGATTTTATTTTGTCATATAAAAAGGGTCAATTCGATCGAGACCCTAATACCGTCTACAAATCTAATCATTCTTAATGAAATGGCTAGAATCCGATATCGACGTTGGAAATAATTCTTGAATTTTGTCTAAGCTTAATATTATGTTATTCTAGACTTTTATCTTTGCATTAGTATGACCACAGATCATATATAGTATGACCTAGTTTAGAAGAGTTCAAAATAATTATTTTATGTCAATTGTCATATAGATTTGGATGTTTGTAGGTATGTATAATGTATATCATCAGCCTTATAATAATATGATGCCTTAAATTACCTAATTCCTTAATAATTAATTAAGCCCATAATCTCAAAAACATTGTAAATGCAAAAATTTGGATTAATGGATGTTTGTTACTCAATCACGCCAGAACGGCTGAACGGATCTGGATGAAATTTGGCACAGAGATGATAGGTTATAGTCTGGAATAGCACATAGATTACTTTTTATTCTAGAAAAATGTACGGTTCCCGCGGGATAGATTTGTTTTTCACATAACAAAGGGTCGACTATCAATTCCATACTAACCATTAAGCATGAAATATATTATCATTTCGTCGCACTATTTGGAAGTAAAGGTCCTTACTTTCCTCTTACACTTTTACAATTATTTTATTCATATAGCATGGAATAATCAACCGCTCTCGCTTTGCTACTTTATATGCAGACACGGATTTAAATCCTTAAAAGATGAATGTATTTATTAATGACTAGCGGCTCACCCTCGCTTCACTCGGTTTCGCCTCTAGACAAACAAAAACAAATCTATCCCACGGGATCCGTACATTTTTCTGGGATAAAAAGTAACCTATTTGTTATACTGACGTATGAACTATATTATTCTAAAGTTTCATTAAAATCCAATCAGTAGTTTTTTGTACTAAGTTGTTTAAGTCACTATAGTTTTTGAACTATCCCGCGGGAACTCTTTAATTTTCTGAGATGAAAAGTATCTAAAATGTTGACCGGGGATATTAGGTACCACCATGCAAAATTTTATTTAAATCGGTCCAACAGTTTCGGAGATTAGCCTGTACAAACAGACAAACACACAGAGAAACAAAAATTTGAAAAAATCTGGATTTTTTCTATTTCTCTTCTTACATCCCCCTAACTCGGTTTTTAATATTTTTTTTCTATGTACAGACATTCGACCTCTACAATATTATTATATGTATAGATTTGATTTGAATAGAAAAGTGGAGAACGAATTAATAATTTACTAAGTATTAAAATAGGTCAGTCTAAGGTCAAAATAATAAAACAAAAATCAGTATAATTTTTTATTTAGAATAATATTACAATAATCATGTGTTTTGGTTCAAAAATCGCTAGTATCGTGCATATAATACAATGTACAAGCTGCATAATATGTTGGTTACACAACACATTCTGCAGTTTATTAAAATGACAATTTTTATCGGCTTGATTTAAATACACTTTAATTTGAATGCCATCGAATATTTTACGCCTCACGTACAGATGGTAAAATATTATCGTTAGCCCTATTGAAAAACTCCAATAGGATCACATCAAAAGCGACAAAAACCACATAGAAACCAATAAAAGCCACATAGAAACCAATAAATATTTAATGGTTTCTATGTGGTTTGTGTGGCTTTTGATGAGATCCTATTGGAGTTTTTAAATAGGGAGATTCACTCATACTGAAACTAAACTGAAAACTAAATCCAATATTATTTAAAACGCTACAGCTATTTGTTTAGTTCAAATTTGCATAACTGAATCATTCTTCTCTTACTTTCAGCCAACTCCGTAAGCCTTATAAATTACTCGCCGATAAAAATCTCTTGTCATAGATCTTAGAGTATACACTATACAGAATAGGCACAATTACATTTGAAGTTTATTGTATAGTTCTATAAAAATAGATTGTAAAAAATTAAGGTAGAAATGGTAGCATTAAAAAAAACAGCAGTGAGAATTTAGATTTACATAGTATCTGTTTTCAAAACTAACATAGCAGTACATTACTATTTACTAAACAGTAATAGTATCTTCTCATTACTTTATATTTATAATATAGATGTATTTAAAGTTATATATGTGTAGTGTATCAACTATCTGGTATCCATAACAGATAATATGGCTCTGCGTCTTGCAGGTATGATTTTTTCTAAGAGAATCTCACCTAATAGTTATTTCTGTGCGTTTATAATTTCACTATATAGTAGTACCTATTTATAGTTTAACTAGCGGTTCACCCTCGCTTCGCTCAGGTTCGTCCTTACGTTATAACGTTTGGTATAGATTTCTCAGAGATGAGATATTTTCCCGCAGTAAAAAGTATCCTATATCTTGACCCGGATAACGAGCTATCATCATATTTCCAAACATCAAAATCTGTCCAGTGATTTCACAAAAATCCCACGAACTATAGATTCGGTCTCTGTATCGATAATAATGAATATTTCAATACGATTTTCCAAAAAATATTTAATGTACAGATTCGAATCAGTTAGAATTTTATTATAGGTATAGATTATTATCAATTAAATATAGAATCTATACTAATATTATAAAGCTGAAGAGTTTGTTTGATTGTTTGTTTGTTTGTTTGGTTGAACGCGCTAATCTCAGGAACTACTCGATGGAATTGAAAAATTATTTTTATATATCATCCCGGAAAAATGTACGGTTCCCGTGGGATAGTTGTTTTTGTCTAGAGACGAACCCGAGGCGAAGCGAGGGTGAGTCGTTAGTGCCAAATATGAATGCATATATTATATCCATACTTAAAAATATATAAAAATAATGATAATAAATTTGAATGTGTGTTCGTTTATATGTCTGTCCTTCTTTCACTTCGAAACAGAGTGACGGATTGACGTGATTTTTCGTGTGGAGATAGTTGGAGGGCTGGAGAGTGACATAGGCTACTTACCGCGGGAGATTATCTCATTATCGAAGGGATATATCTTAGAGACGAACCCGAGCGAAGCGAGGGTGAGTCGCTATATAATATAGTTTTCAGAAGGCGAACTTCTTATGTTTTCTACATTAATACCTATAAATCTGTTTAAACATGATTACAGCTTTTTTCATTAAAAAAAATTAAAAAGTAGAATAAATAGTAAAAAAAATCCAAAAAAAAAAGACATATTCATGTATAAATAGATATACTAACACCTCTAAGAGTAACCTACTTATAATTATCATTTAGAATATTCGTATATCTTAATGCTAAATAAACTTATTTATACTTTAATTTTATCAATAAATTTCAGTAAAATATAAATCACTGTTACTGGATGGAAATATACAAAGCATTTTAGTGCAAGTGTAAATCTCACTAGAATACAGATTGTAGAATAATTACTTTGGGAACCACAGATATACAAAATATTAAAGCCAATATAACATAGATAATAAAGATCTATAAAACTTACCTACTACTTCTAAAATAATAATAATATAATAATGGTAAATAAAAAAAAAATAACTTAATATAATTACTAGTAAATATAGAGGCAAGGTAAGAAAACAGATCTACTTATTAGTATATAAATGCATTCAAAAGATGTGATTGACTAAATTATTGAATTGACTTAAAACACTTTTTCAGTCTTTGAGTAAAAAAAAATCCTTCCTCTACTATGTATATTAAAGTGCATAGTTGACATAAAATAACCTAATTTACCACTTATTTTGCAAACAATATTTAAAATGAATTCTACCAATATAAGTAATGCATAAAAAAAACTTTAGAATTCAGTTCCCAGGCAGTATAAACACTTCACCTCGAGTTATAATAAATAACATTAAATGTGTAAAATGTAAAATTATTGTTACCAGTAGAAGTGTACAATACAAGATCAGAATATCAGAATACAGAAGTTTTTATACAATAAATTTCATATAGGATATAAAACGCACTATAATATTAAGGCATAAATTAAGCAAACACAAATTCCTAGTCCGTGGACTTATCCTTCATTAATTATCTCACATATCTCTCACTGACTAAATATGAAAAATATGGTTCTTAGGCCGCAATTAATTGATCGAGATTTGCTACTAAGCATTGACACAGTAACATTTAGAGAGCTATAGAAAGCAATATTGCTATTTTTGTGCTAATGACTCTTATATTAATAATGAAACTAGAGATATGGTGGGAAGAGGTTCAACCTACTTCAAAGAAACCCACCTGTAAGGGTTATGCCATAGTTTTTGACACTACAGGACTATGCAATACTGAAACAAACTATCGGACTAAAGAGACTAGACTCCTAGCATCTAGGCAATTTCAGAGTTTTTGAAGTAAAACTTGTTTGCGCGCATGAAAGTAATTTGCATGCATGAAAGTAAAATTTCATGGTCGCGTCATGAAAAACCGTCATGGTTGCCATAGTAACTGCCATAGTTCCTGACTAAGACTTACATTGCCTGCTCGCAAACACTCTTCCGCTTCATAACAATATAAATGAGAGTAAAATTCATTTTCTCTCTCTATAAAAGGATATATTGTAGAGCATTAGGAACTTTGAAGAGTATTAAAAGCTTATTTTTAATCTCTACAGAAATAATTATATTAATAAATATACATAAATTGTCTCCTTAATTTTTATACTACTTATTTTGATTAAAAACTATTATTTGGGTATTATTAATGCACATTTTATGTGAACACAATTGTTGGCGGAAAAACTGAACAATTTAGTGAGTGTAGATCACAGTAACTTTTAGAATTAAAAACGTTCACTACATTGGTGCAATGACTAATCTCACCTATTTACCTATGTCTAAAATATAAAGTAAAAACTCAAGCAAAGATCTTGGTTTCAGAATATATAAAGTCATAATTAAAATATATTGACGTAAAAATTATATTACATGATAAGAATATGTTCATATTTTTATCAAGCCATATTCGCCATATAAATAATAAGTTCATAAGCGATTTTAGAATCTAAATGGTAGATGTCTATATACCATCAGGTATATGGACCAAGTTGATTTCGATTTGATCATAGATAATTCAGTCAGATTAATTAGCATTTTTACAAACTCTTATATTTATTTGTTCATAATCTATGGCTTTTTCTATTAAGTGTCATGACTTTACTCATATTAAAAAAATAACTGAATAGTTATTTACAGATGAGAAACTTTAAGTTGTTGAAAGAAATTTTTATAAATAATTTTACAAAAAAAATTATAGATGATTTTTAAAAATCTCTGACTTTAGACTTAGAATTTCCAAGTATCTGTTTAAAACAAAACTTAAATTTGTGCAATTACTAAATATAGCTAGCATAGCTATATATTTTAAAAAACATTAACTTGGCACAATCAATCAGTTTGGTCTTAAATATAAGTGGTAATAAACCTGTAATACAACATCCTACAGAATGATAGCAACTTCGGGAACAATAATTGTACAGTTTTCATTAGCAGATGGTGATTGTCCAATGTATTTAGGATCAAGCTTTTCCATGTCAACATTCACACCTTGTTTCTTAGCTGTTTCCACAATGTAGTGCCGCATTTTCAAATCACTGAAAATATTTAAAATACATATAATACATATAGTCATTCTGATATAATTACACATACATTTATTTTAAAAAATATTTTTAGTCAAAAATACACTTAACAGAAACTGTTTCCAAAAAGTGAAAATTATTTTCGAATATTAATATATGAGTCAAAAAGTAAAAAATTAGAGAAATATCGAGTAATTACCTGTATTTCATACATAAACAACATAGGCAGCTTAACAGTACCATAGTCACCAACACACAAGTTATCACTAATTCCATTGAACTCATATCCATGTTTGCTTATGAATTTTAAATGCTGAAAATACAAAAAAGAAACCAATTAACACTTAAACCTTAAACAAATATAGGATTAATTTAAAATAGGCTTAGATAGGTGTCTATTACAAAATTCGAAAAAAATATACTTACGCTTTTTTAAATATCATAACACATTTATAACATCAAAACATTGTTACCAAATACCAGGTACTTAAATCAAAATGTTTTCTAAAATATATAAAACGAAATCAATCAATTAACATTTTAAAATATCTCTAAAAGCATCTTATTGATCTCGTAATGTCAGAACTAAATTGACATTTGACATATTATGACAGATCACACTTCACAGACTTGCAAGAGGAAGTAATTAGTAGAGTATACAGAAAAACTGCAAAAGTAGCAATACCTACCAGCTTCAGAAATAAATTTCAAATGGACATGAGACATTATTACCTACCACAGAAGTTTATATTATGTTAGTTAATATGTAGTTCGCTTATAAAAGTTTACAATAAAAAGCTTAAAACATTTTACCACTGTTACGTATTATGAGGATGGCAAATTAGGTAACAGTTTAAAAATTAATTAGCAGTGATGTGAAATCAAAGTGTAGAATGTCTTCTTTAACTACTGATAATCTCGACGATATCTTTTACATTCTGTGACATTGGTGAAAATATTATGCTTATCTATTAAATACCTAAAAGCCTTAAAAAGAAAGAGAATAGAATCGTACATATTATAAAAGATTGGTGTGCATAGGTTCAAAGATGTCATAATCTTTGTTAGAGTCTGGCACAAACTATACAGAAATGCTACGCCAAAAACGTAGTGGTGTCTGGCTAACAAAAACGTGACCTGAGAAAACGCGGCAAATTCAAAAATTCTTTATATGGTAATACTAACTATAGTAAGAGAAAAATATTTTGATACTTGAGTATTTTTTTTTATTTACGACAATTAGTTTGTAGAATATTTGTTAACGAACTTAATTCCTAATTTAAGGAACATACCACATCTTCAGAAATTCTGAAAGTTTTCCAATTTATATCAACATCATACTTTACAAAAGAAAATGTCAGTGTTTCAAAATAAATAGGTAATCTTTAAATTGTTTCTTAATTAGATATACATTTTTATCAATTCATTGTAAACAACTCGAATCTAATATTAGTATACACGTTTCACGATATATGTATGTACCCATTACTTTATGCACAAAAATGTATATAGTTAGTTACTATAATAGCAACGCTTAAAACTAGAACCAGGTTTGTGACAGACTCCCAGAGGCCAGAGCCAGAGCAACCAGAGGGCAGAGACCAAAGAGAATGTCACCACTACGTGCAGAGACTTTGAAGTTTGACGTGCCTTTGGCAGCTTAATAATGTTGTCATATCAAAACTTTTAAGAAAACTCCTGGGCACGCATTCGTTAGCCAGACTATCAATGTACATTATTTAAGGCTATTAATAAAATCATATTTATTTTAACTAAAAAACATTAAATAAAACTAATCACATTATTTGCTCTGGTATTTAATAAGTAAAAATGAAAATTCTTTAGTATTCTATATCAAACAACAAAAACATCAGTTCCTGGAACAATAATATTGCAAGTTTCTTCACCCGGTTGTGTCGGTTTTTTAATTGTTTTCCGAAAGCGAGGGTCCCTTTTTAATTTATTGGCTAAAGCCTCTACATCATTTTTGAGACGCGTATCCCTATAATATTAAAATTAAAATATTATTTATAATAAAATGGTAATATAAATTATTATTATAATAATATTATATACCTATATTTTGAATACTTACATGTAATTAATACGACAACAATATATGCACGCTGTAAGCATGCATGTTGTAGCACAAGCCACAAATAATATAGCAGAAAATAGTATACCTTTGAAAATTTTGTCTACCTTTTCTCGAATATTTTCTGAAAAGAAATATAAAAATTAAAATAAAATTTGTTTATTTCCCTTTAACCTATACTAATATTATAAAGCTGAAGAGTTTGTTTGTTTGTTTGGATGAACGCGCTAATCTCAGGAACTACTACTAATCCGATTTGAAAAATTCTTTTTTGCATTAGTTAGCCCGTTAACTGAGGAAGGCTATAGGCTATATATCATATTATAAAGCTGAAGAGTTTGTTTGTTTGGTCACAGTAAAGATATAAATCTTTACTGTGGTTTGGTTGAACGAGCTAATCTCAGCAACTACTAATTCGATTTGAAAAAATATTTTTGCATTAGATAGCCCGTTAGCTGAGAAAGGTTATAGGCTATATATCATCCCGGAAAAATGTTCAGTTCCCGTGAGATCGATTTGTTTTTATCTAGGGACGAACCCGAAGCGAAGCGAGGGCGAGGCGCTTGTATTAATATAAAAAAATAGTATGACAACAAATTAAGTTTTTACGATGCCTCAATAAGCGCAGAAAGTTTTATTTATTGACTACTTAAAGTATTATTATGATAAAACTAAAAATTACCCTGTGTATTATATTTTTCCGTTAATGTCATTAATAATCTCTTTACATTCACAACACACTCATCTAACGTTTCATTGTAAAATAGGACTCTGAAAATTAAATTGCATAACATTATTAGAAATATTAAAAATATCAGAGGTAGTTGTAATTTTTTTAATTTTTTTTCTGTTTCTATACTTAAATAAATAAATAATAAAATAAGAAAAAGTAATAGTTAATATGATAATAAAACGCTTACTTCATAAACAAAAATCATTTGTATTATTACATTGAACGTATTTTCGAGACATTTAAAGTAGGTAGGTACCTCCAGACTATGAAATAATTGAAATGAAATCCTTATAATTATTAACTTACGCTGCCGAACTATGACAACCACATCTGTTTTCGCAAATATCATTATCAATACAGTCCCCGTGCTCACCACATCCTTGATCAATTGGCTAAACAAAAAAAAAATATTGTAGTTAAGTATTAAAAATATCATAGTCAGAAATATAATTATTCAAACTTTTTACATACATTTTGGTTAACGTCCTTTTCTTCAGCAGCTAAAAATAAGTTACAAGATTATTAAATACATTTTACAACTAAACCCTATAATATAACAAATCAACATTATTAAATATCAAAACGTTCTTTATCCAAGCGGCGGATTCCAGCGTCATATAAGTCAGTTTTAGTTAAATGCAGTAAAATAAAACAAAATTACTGCAGTTTGCTGCACACATTCTATAATAAAATACCATGTAACTTAATAAATGAATGGCGAACTACGAAGCAGGCTGCACTTCTGACTGGCATTGGAGTACACAAATTTGAATTCCGCAATATATTTATTGATATTATATATCAACGAATCAGGACAATTTAGTCTATTTAAGACAATGCATTGGGATGAGTAAAATAATCACCAAGGGCGATAGTTTATAGGTTCTTAATACTAAGCATATAGGTACTAATATCCATTTAATAACGAAGGCATTTTGAATGATAGAAGTGTAAGCGTGTATGATAGTTCTGTTAATATATGTAAATAAGTGTAAAAGGCACTTCTAATCTGAATTCACAATCTTTTTTAACCATATCGAAAACAAGGAGAACAGCATATACTTGTAAATATAAATATATCTAAAATAAATTATAACTTACAAGTGTTTGCACTTAAAAATAATAGTATCACAAATAATACAAACATAATATTAATCTTATAAATTGATTGATAATATAATGTTTTCAGATCAGCTACTGCTTGCTTATGTGGAAAGAGAATAGATGCGAGTGTTTTCAATCTTTGGGCGGCGACTAAAATAGATTGACCTCGAACCAAATAGTCGTAATGTCATTACCTGGATTATTAAATTACAATTTTTGTTACAGATTTATATGAAAATTAAGTTTACGTGTGATGCAACGTAAAATAAAATAAAAAGATTATTATCATTTTCAGTACTGCTTGCAGGTTTTAGGCTTACTGTAGGTCCAGAGCCAGACTCTAAGGAGGTGTTAAACTTATGCCTTATTTTTTAATCTTTATAGTTTATAGGATAAACATAATAAATAAAGAATTCCCTGAATTTAAAGGTTTATTTTTTATTATTATTGCGTTGTAAAATTATTTCAAAGCAGGATTCGAAACGATAATTATCATGATAAGTATAGGTTGATAATTATTATTTTTCATAAATATAATCGGAAGTATTTAATTTGCAACGTTTCAAATTATCGATCAGCAAACTGAATCACTGACTCTGACTCAATCAGCTCAAAAAACGCAATCAGCAAACTGAGTTAATGCAGTTGAGGAGGAGGATGACATTTCACTCATTAATTTAATTAAATAGTGCCTATGTAGTTGGTCAAATTTATTCTGTTTTTGTTTCCAAGTTTGTATGGCAAAATTATGAAAAAAAAAATTTGTTAAATACCTACCTACACAAGAATTGCTAAGTTTATATATGTTTGATAATTATCTTGACAATTTCATTCTCTGCTGCAAAGTTATATTGTAACTATTTTCTTAGCAATATCATGAACCAAAATGTAACATGATGGTTTCAATAAATCTTAGATTTTAAGTAATTACATAAATATTCTTATATTAAATATTTTTTTGTAAATTCTTTAAGTAAAATTTATTATTTTTTTTCTAATTTTTTGAAGTGTAACTTCTTTAGGTACACCATGACAGAGAAATAAATATTGTTATAAGATTTTTTACTTGATATAATTTTTTATACATTATAAATAGGTACATATATTTTTTTACTAAAAGAAATTGCATCCCTGTATTATTATTTACTAGCGACACACGCTCGCTTCGCTCGCGTTCGTCCCTAGGTACGTTGTCACGGTTAGCTATGTTTATACATAAATAGTAACTTGCTACTCCTAAGATATTCATTCAAATTATACAGCGATTTACCTTCGCATCGCTCGGGTGCGTACGCCGTACGCGGATTTTGTTCACAATTTCATGGGTTTTAATTTTTTTTCGCGGAACCCTGATTCTTTTTCTAAAATAAAAGTAGCCTAAGTTACTCCTTATAACATCAGCTATCTGCCAGTGAAAGTCCCGTTAAAATCGGTTCAGCCGTTTTGGAGATTAGCCGGATCAAACAGACAGACAGACAGACAAAAATGGTAAAAAATGTTGTTTTGGTACCGTGTATACATCCATATTATGCATTTAGTAAAAAACGGTTATTTTAATATTACAAACAGACACTCCAATTTTATTTATCTGTATAGATTTTATTGGAGTACATTATTTATTGAATCATTATAAGATTTGATTGAAAATTAAATTTTATTTTAACACCATCTGTACTATGTGAATAATAAAATATTTTTTCTTTTCTAAATCGATAAAAAGATATTTTTTAGTATATAATAACAATAATCTACAAAAGTTTCACTTCTTACGCGTGTACACATTGATACACGCACTCTTTCTTTTTTTTTATTTTAATTGATAAAAATATTGTATTTGGAGAAGAATTTTGTCTTATTCTCCCGCCAGATGTCGCTATCACTATAGCCCTCAGTATATTGTAAAGCTCTTTATCGTGGATGTTTTTTTTTTCGTTTTATTTAAAATTTAATTAAAATGACAAATTGTGCAGTACCAGGATGCAAATAAAATGGATATTATTTGTTCCCAAAAGATAAAAACTGAAGAAATTGTGGACTTTATTAATAAGATGACCAAAATTGGCGAAACCACATTCTTTATATTTAAAGCTATGTGGACATCATTTTGAAGAGAGTGATGCTAAAACTCTTAAATCATCTACAGGTGATTTTTTTTGTTCTTTTTTACATATTAATTAAAGAGTTTCATACAAACTTTCATCCCCCATTTTACCCCTTATGGGATTGAATTTCGAAAAATGCTAAAGCACGTACTTATTTAATTGTATTGAAGAACATTAATACCAAGACTCAAGTAATTCTGATCATAAATAATTCTTTGCCCATATAAACTTTATTACCCCCTTTTACCCCTTTATAAGATGAGTTTCGAAAAAAGCCAAATAAATATATTTCTTATTTTTTATCCTAAACACCACTTTCTGTGTATTTCACATTAAAAATGTTAGATTTTCACCTGATAAGATAAGATGCGAATACAATAGAAGCAAAAAACCAAGTATAAAAGAGATATCACAATAAATTGCTTAAACTCAGACTGAATGTAAATAGGACATACGTATGGCGCCCTCCGTACGAAAAATCTTCTCCAATCTTTGTTTTTAATTATGAGTCTTACCTACCTTTATTTGTCATCCATGAGTCTTACGTTTAATTTTATTTTATTTGCTATCTGTATAAAAGTGACAGTTCAAAGAACCTTGATAAGACGTTTTTATTATCTGTGTAGCTGCAACGAGTAAACTCAAAAAACCAGTTTATTTACTGATCACATTCAGTAGGAACTAGGAATTTACGTCGCGCGCGGCAAAAGTGCGAGCGTATCGTGGTTCCCATAAGAATACCGTATACGCTTTTGCGCAGTCTCACTTTTGATATTTTCAATACAATACAAATCTAGTTCCATTTATTATATTTAGTTTGTATTTATTTCATTTATGAAACACCTATCTACTTAGTTAACTAAAAAAGTAAAGTTTAAACCGTAGGTGTGTCTATCGAGTAGGTTCGAATTTCGATGTGAACATTGTTTGTGCATTCACGTGAAAACGAATGAAATGTTACGTGCATAAATAGCTGTTAAAAAGAGATGTTATTTCGATGTGAATTAATTTTAAATCCATAGTTGTGTACTTGTGTGCTCCAAGTTATTTGCGAGACAAGTTATGAAGTAAACGTGAGTAAAAGTAACATTTGAATAACTGTAATCTAGCTTTAGATATTGTACGCTATATGGTTGAATAAGCACTCATAAATTTTCTAAGCCATTGATGTTTTCTTGTTATAGTTAAGTCAAAACATCTTTTTTTCTAATTAGATTCTTGTAATTACAATGAAACTATTGTAATTTCTATTCTTACAAGATATTTTCTTGCTTATTAGACTGTACTTAGTTTTTTATTGAAATTAATAAATATATACAACATATGGATGTTTTTAAACAATATAATAATAAAATATTTTTGTTTTAGATGTTTGAAAAACTTGTTCATCATAAGCACATCATATCCTGATGTTATCTAGAAATTATAGTGAGATTGGCTAACATGTAGCCATGGCCAGCGGCAAGGCTTTGTATTCTATAGCCGTTGTTGTTCTTGGCTTTATCTGCTTTGTCGTTGGAGCTGTAGCTGTTGGACTACCTACTTGGGGGCATTTTTATAGTAGTAAGTATAATATTTATATAATTTATGTTTTAGTCAAAGTAACATAAAAATAAGATTAAATTAAAACAGGTAAACAAAGGCCTTCAAAGATTTACTTGACGTGTAATAATTCTGCAACATTAGCTATTTATAATGTAGTATAATAATAATTAAGTAGATACTAAACAGTTTTCTAATGTTATAATTTATTAATTCACTAATTAACTTTTAAACCTTTTAATTTCACAATTCAACAAGTTCATTATAAGTATGAGACAACTTATTGTTAGTAATAAGCCATATTCAAAAATATTTGTGAGTATGAGTAAAATCATGGTGTATATGGATTGTATAATAGGTTAGTAGGACAAAATAGTTATATTGATTTTACTGTAATGGGTTGTTATGGCAATTTCTATTTGTTAGGGTGAAAACTCACTTTTTACACTTTTTATTTATAAGACAAAATATTATGATGTTTTGTAGTTGGTCTATCTCTATCTAAAGAAAGATTCTTAAAGTTAAATTGTTTGTAATGAAGCCTTTTTAATGAATACTTTTTCTGATTTGGGAAAAAAATTATACTATTATTTATATTAGTGTAGGATATCGTAAAAAACCTTATTATTAAGGTATATCAACATGACTAAACACTTTTAATAGTTTTATTTAATATTTTTTTAAATAGTGTTAGTATGACAACAATAAGGAATTGTTCCTTTCTTTGTGTTTTAGTTATTTCTTGAAATCTTGCCAAAAAGGTAAACTATTAATTAAAAATGTATATCACATATAATATTATAGAAAATATTATACACTCGAATTTTAATACCAAATTCAAAAAAAAATTTAAAGCAAAAATAGAGAAGTGCTCATTGCTTTGAAGTAAATTGAAATACCTTCGAGCTGTAGGTAGAAGGTAGTTTGTATAATGATTTGAGTGGCAATTAACATGTGTCTTACATACAGTCATAAACGCCTTAATTTTTCGTTTTGTTAAGATATTTGTCATAAAAGAACAATCTGTACATATAATAAAATTCTGATTCGCATCTGTACATAAAATATTTTTTGGAAAATCTTATTGAAATATTCATTATTATTAATACAGAGGCCGAATGTGTAGTTTTTAGAATTTTTGTCTGTTTGTCTGTCTCTGACCGCATCTCGAGAAAACCATTGGACAGATTTTGATGAAATTTGGTATGATGATAGCTGCTTATCGGGATCAACATATAGGATACTTTTTACTGCGAGAAAATATCTCATCTTTGAGAAATCTATACTAAATGGTAAAACGTAAGTAAGACGAACCCGAACGGAGCTAGGATGAGACGCTAGTATAATTATAAAGTTCATATGATAATGTATATGTAAAATTTAAATTAATAATATTCTCTTTTTTCCATTTAACTGAAAATTGCATTTTAACATGCAAAATGATTTACGTTATAATTGCTGCAGTCATATTGATTGTAACCTGTAACCCTTTTTTGTGTAGATTGAAGAACGATTAACAGGTACCACAAAAAATAAGGGTTTATTTACACTTCGTGTCTCATGTTGAAATTAAAGCCAGAACGGAAGTACGCGAATGGGGTGAAAAAGGGGTTTATTTTTAAATTAAACATTAATGGTTTACGGTTTTTTTTTCATTAAATATGAAATATATATATATATATATATATATATATATATATACCTATATGAGTACCATCTTCTTAAAATTCTTCCAATTCAGACAATGTATAAAAACTTTAAAAAAAAAAATAAAAACCGACTTCCAGGCACAGAAAAGTAAAAAATAACCAAACGGGGGTTTTCATTTAGAATAGATACCTAATCAGATATTTTCGAAGTCGGTGTGCTTTGATTTGTATTGGTTGGCACCGACTTCGAAAATATCTGATTAGGTATCTATTCTAAATGAAAACCCCCGTTTGGTTATTTTTTACTTTTCTGTGCCTGGAAGTCGGTTTTTATTTTTTTTTTTTAAGTTTTTATTTTTCAATTTTTGGTGTAGACGTAATAAGTAGGTAATATGTAAGAAGAAAGATTTTTAAAAATATATTCGATTAAGCCATTTATTCAGACCCCTAATGACACTCACAACCCATCTAGGTGTAAAGTTCTCATCCATACAAATTAATCAAGCCCAAACACCAGGTAATTGCTGTAAATCGTTGAGGAGTTTCCTCGACTGTCTTTCGGTTCCATCATCAGATCGACTCCAGACCTTCATTAAATAGTAGTGCTTTAAAATACTTAATGAAAAAAATGAACAAGCGCACTAGTCGCCACTACGATTTTCGAAGGTTCCCCTCGATTTCTCTAAGATGCCATCATCAGATCCAGGTTTCCTTATTATGGTACCACCCTTGAGATATCTCCTTTCAAACAAAAAAAGAATCATTAAAATCGGTTCATGAACGACGAAGCAATCCGCGAACATACATAAAATTACATCCACGTAAACAAAAATTTTCATAATTTTTTTTTTCATAAAATAAAAACTACTGGGCCAAACTATGTTAAATTTTTATGGGACCACATGGCAACTATTCCGCATCAAACAAAAGAAGAATCACGTAAATCGGATCATAAATCTCAGAGTAATCGATGTACATACATAAAAAAAAATACCAATCGAATTGATAACCTCCTCCTTTTGGAAGTCGGTTAAAAATTATGTACTCGTTTATGATTTCTATCGTTGAAATGTTCAAATTTAGCTCTCGAACCAACATTATTTCCTTTGTTTGGATATAAATAATGTACCCCATACTATTCAAAGGTATCTTACGTCTTTACGTCTTGAAACCGTTACACAATTTACATATAATATATTCAAATTATATACCTATTACCTACATTAAAGAGCTTTCCTACTAACATCGTAAATATGATTATTTTATCATAAAACATGTATGTTATACAATTTCCAATCAATTTTTCATTTACTAGAAGCATAAGTGTAAATAAAAGGTAGGTGTCCAACTGGTTATGAAATGACGCGAGAAATTTTCGTAACAGACTTAACATACGCAGTTGTTTAGGACAACCTTAACCTAATATTCTTCTTATTGACAAACTTAAGAGACGTTGGTATTCAATGATTGCTTAATCCTCAAATACTTTTTCTTTTCGTTAGTGATGAAAGAACGTAAGTACTAACGTGTAATTAAAAGTAGGTAAGTACTGCTTAGACTGGAATATAATATATACGTATATTATACCTTTTTCCCGGGTCTCGCTCCTCTGATATTATCATGTACGAGTATTTCCAATATGATTACCACTTGGCTTAGGATGAAGGACAACATTGTGAGGAAACCTGCATATCTGAGAGAACCTAGCATGATTCCGAAAGACATGTGAAACCCACCAACCTGCTCTTGGCCAGCGTGGTGGACTATGCCCTGATCCCATTCTTTTTAAAAGGAAACCTGTGCCCAGCAGTGGGACATTAAAAAGGGTTTAATACAAATATTATAGTTTAATAAACCTGCAGTTTTAATAACAAATAAATGCAATTCATATTGGCGCTTTTAATAGGTATGCAGTAGGTATTGGGCTAACTGGTTTCACGGTCAATAAAACAATCACAAATACCAGAGATACCGTTGAAAGGTAACGTTCAAACAAAATAATAGAGCATAACAAGTCACACGTTCCTTTATAACATTTATGCTTTCAATTATAATAAAAATAGCTTACTACCATTTTTTACTTAATTCATCACAACTACGTAAAAATATAAAAAAAAAATTAAGCAATGTAAAAAATATATATATAATTTGTTTATTTTAAGAAATTATTTTATTTTATGAATACTAATCGTTATTTTGACTATAGTATTTAGGAACATAGGCTTTATAACAGATTCTTGTGCCTAAACTCGAGTTGCATTTTAAAATGTGGCCCGCCCGCCAAACGGGGCATTGACCCGCGAGACCTTTGTCACAAAACTTGTAGGAGATACACGAACGCGGAGAGCTTATGAAGTTGTTTTTTAAATATTTCGAACATTCAACTCATTTTAGAATATTAAAATGTCTGGACTACACTAATAAATATTACTTTTGAAGACTGCATCGCACGTTGATGTATCAATTATTCATACGAGCACCAAAACCGTAATATATATCGCTTTAAAATGTAAAATTGTAAAAAAGAAACTATTTAATAACAGTAAAAAATAAAAATGCTCCGACACCTTAACTCGTATTAAATATCAACTATTCATTTTATTATATTATTACAAATGACGATATGAAATGATACAAGTACATATCCATTTTCATGTATATATATAATAAAATAATACCAAAATTAAATCTGTACATATATTTTTTAAAACTTTGATTTTTACGTTATAGACCCCAAAACAATTGTTGTTAACATTTTTGTTGTCTGTATATTTGGTGCATTTCACGCAAAAATTACTGAACGGATTTCAACTAAATTTTGCATAGTGAAAACTTATTACTCGGGTTAACATTTAGGATACCTTTTGCTTCAACAAAACCTCATTCTCACGGGTAAACACAATAACTAGTTCAGCCGAGTTGTCATTTGTACAAAAATTACAATGATTTAATACACAAACTATTATTAGCAGGGTTAAAAATTAACATACATACATATATTATAATTTAATGCGATAAAATTTCTATTTTTTATGAGGAAACACAAAATTTAGTATCATAACCGTAACCATTACAAACCGCTCATCGACATTACATACGTATATCTATATATTGTATAAAACAAAGGCGCTGTCTGTCTCTGCCTGTTTCCCTGGTTACTTCTTTTAAACCACGCAACAGATTTTGATATACATAGTTTTCACTAAAAGGAAGAGGGATAAACGAAGGTTTGTGTTTATAATTTGTAAATATTTTGTACCAAATGGCTGAGCCTAGACGGTGTTTTATTAAAAAAAAAATGTTTTCTTAAAATTCGTTGACTAACGCTGGCTGAACCTGAGAGATACAACAAAACAATGTACTAGAAAATTGTAGGCCTTAAAATGAAAGTCCGCAATATAGCACATGTCTATCTCCTAATACGCTCAGAATAACTATTTTTATGATCTATATAAAACGCACCCAGGGACCCGAGCGAAGTTAGGGTAAGTGGCGAGTATAGTTTATATGAGTATATAATATATTCAGGGCACGTTAAGATTTTACAACTACATCACATATAAATGTGTTCAAACTACCAAAATAATCTGTACGTTACGTCCATTCTTGTTCTTCTTAATAAGTTTATCAAGTTAAATTTATAATGTGCGCCTTTTATACTTGGCTATCAGTTTACACTCTCGGTAATAACGGTATATTAAGAGTACAACATTATACTCTTACAAAAAATGTTCTACACTAAGTTGCATATCTATATATATAAAAATCCATTACTGTTCGTCAGTCTCGCTAAAACTCAAAAACGGCTAGACCGATTTTGATAATTCTTTTTATGTTTTGTTGGGGGTATGTCAGGGGTGGTTTAAATATTATTTTTTTTTGCGAAAACAAAAAAAAACAGCTGGAAAATCAAAAAGTTCTGAACTGCTTATTTTGTATGGGAATCACTAACCGTTAAAACGTACCTAGGAACGAACCCGAGCGAAGCGAGGGTGAGTCGTTAGTAAAGTATATAGTTTATGCTGAACCCTAAATTCCTGAGACTATTAACAAAGAAAAAAATATGTTACTTATCATGTGCATATTTAAATATTATGACCATTTAAACTTTTAAAATAAATCATAATTTTCTAACCGTATGTATGTATGTACCTATTACTTGTGATAAAAAATGCTATACCTATTGTATTGTATTTTTTTTTCAAATTTACCGTTTTAGAAATTTCATTCAAACTTTTATATTAATCCACTTTTGCCTTAAGTTTAAGTGATACTTATGAGAACTATTTCAATTTAGTGTGTTTTTATAGTTTTTTTATGAACTGTTTTGTTAAAAACTTTTTTGTTTGGATGTAGGTACGCTACTTACAATAGAATAACTGTAATGCATACTGGATTGCAAACGCGTATCTATTTATCAATGGTCAGCATGACATTCGTTTTTGACTAATAGACAACAACCGTACCAAGATGCAAGATGGTTGTGAGCTTTTTATATATTTTTATTTATTTCAAATTAATCTATCTTCTTGGATTATTTCGCGGATTTATTTTGAGTTTTGGTTTCCGACGTTTCAAATGCTTTACACTTTAAAGCAATCATGCTCACGGGAGAGACAAGATTGTTTTATTTAAAACTAGCGACTCGCCCTCGCTCTGCTGGGGGTCGTCCCTACTTACGTTTTATCGTTTAGTATAGATTTCTCAGATATGAGGTATTTTCCCGCAGTAAAAAGTATCCTATATGTTGATCCGGATAATCATACCAAATTTCATCAAAATCCCTCCAGTGGTTTTTCCGTGATGCGGTTACAGACAGACACATACAAACAGACAGACAGACGAAAATTCTAAAAACCAAAGATTCGGCCTCTGTATCGATAATAATGATTATTTCAATAAGATTTTTCAAGTATGTAATATTTAATGTACAGATTCGACTCAGAATTTTATTATATATGTATATAGAATATAGATATCAAATATTCATTTATTTATATAAAAAAATATAAGCATTATATTTTTTTTATTCCTTATTCAGGATAGCGTCCATGACATCTTAGCATTTATACATCTATCGCCTAGTATATGTATGTATGAAGAATATAAACATTTAGTACTTATACTACTGCCTAGTATATTTATATTCGTTATACAAATCTAGTCACTTATACTACGAAACGTTATCATTTTTGAAATATTATTTTATTACACTATAAATTACAAGATTTTAAATTGTATTTTTAGACCGTGAATATTAAAGTGTTAAGAAGGAAAATTTAATTATTCGGTTAGTTTTAACTTTTAAACTATGACGATAGATGTTTTCAGAGCTATACAGTCTATCTAGTTCTTTATAGTTAATATTTTTTTATAATATAACTGAGCATATTCTACCGTTTCCTCAAAATATGCATTCTGAGTAATGTATACTAACTTACAAATATCTGTAAAATAATTACAAACATATTATTGTAACATTCACTTTCAAATCGAACCCTCTTCCTCTAGTGCTCTAGGCATTTATAAAATAAATAAATATGTTGGGACATTAACACACAGTATCATCTAGTTCCATGGTAAGCTACGAGGCTTTTGTTATGGATACCAGATAGTTGATACACTTAACATATTATATAAGTTTAAACACATACATATTATATATATAACCTCCCATGACTGGAGACAAACATTCATGCTCATCACACAAATGAATGCCCCCAGCGGGACTCGAACCCGCGACCGCTGGCACAGCAAGTAGGGTCACTACACACTGAGCTAAACGTGTCGTCAAACTAAACTATTATTAGATTTCAAATCACTTACCTATAGTTTGAAAATTGTATATAGGCAGTATATCTGAAAGCGTTCATAAATCCAGGTGTTTAAAACATTCAATCTAGGCTATCGACTAACGAGGACGCCACGATATCGTAGAACTTATCGTATATTTTACGACTTATTGTTCAGTAGTTCTTTAATGATCGACCGGTATAAGGATAGCAAATTGCATCTAAGTCACGAAGGCTTTTTAAATATTTATGTAACGTCATCCGCTGTTTGTTGCACCTTACGTAATCGGTTTCAGTTTCTTTGTGCTTTATAACTTTTTAAAGACGAAAGGTTGATAACCTCTGTGTAACCTAAGTAACTAATAATAACTTGTAGATGTTCGAAATTAGATATGAATATCTATTTTGCTTTTTATTTTTATTCTATTTTATTGGTTCTTGGTACACAAAAAATATGTACATATGTATATAGCGCTTACAACATCAGTTAACTCATGTAAAGATTTATTCAATACTTTCTTAGATTTACGCGAATATTTGACATCTATACACGCTTATAATAAAATTCTCACTGAGACGAATCTGTACATTAAATATTTTTTGGAAAATCTTATTGAAAAAGTCATTATTATCAATACAGCGGCCGAATCTATAGTTTTTAGAATTTTTGTCTGTCTGTCTGTCTGCGACCGCATTACGAGAAAACCACTGGACAGATTTTGATGAAATTGGTATGATGATAATTGGTTATCCGGGTCAACATATAGCAGATTTTTACTGCGGGAAAATATCTCATCTCTGAGAAATCTATACTAAACGTCAAAACGCAAGTACCCGAGCGGAGCAAGGATGAGTCGCTAGTTTTAAATAAAATCATCTTTTCGGATTTTTCCGCGGATTTATTTAGATTTTTGGTTCCCGACGTTTCGAAATTAGAAATAATAATTATATAGATTCTAGGCTTTGTATGGCAAAACATTACAAGAACCAACTCGAATTTTTTCATTGCTATTAGAAGTATTATACTTAAATTATTTGCTTTGTGCAATCCTTATTTAAAAATGTAAAACTTCCTCCATGGTATCTTGATCTTTAGATAGCCTTTAAATGCGTAAAAAACATAGGTTTTTCCATCACGTGGTGCTTATCGAGATATTTGTAGGTATTATTATGAGTTTTTATTGTCACCTTCACTTAGCTCGCTTCATATATTATGTGCAATTCAAGCTTAGAATATTAGTTAAGCGAGAGACGATTCATAATATAAATTTTCCCAAGATGTCAACGGGTCACTTGTATAAATGTGTATATTTTTTAGTAAAGTAATTTTTTAGATTATTCCAATAACTTACTTGGGTTTCTAAAAAATAAAAGTGTAGTCAATATTAGCGACTCATCCTCGCTCTACTCGGGTTCGCCCCTAGAAACTTTTTAACGGTTAGTATAAATTTCTCAGAGATGAGATATTTTCCCACAGTAAAAACTATCCTATATGTTGACCCGGTTAACCAGCTATCACCATACCAAATTTTATCAAAATCTGTTCAGTGGTTTTCTCGTGATGGGTTCCCAGACAGACAGAAAAAAATTCTAAGAACTTATAGATTCGGCCTGTATATCGAAAATTGTTATTTCAATAAGATTTTCCAAAAAATAATAATGTTCTGATTCGACTCAGTTACAATTTTTATTATATGTATAGATTTAAAAGAGAAAACGTATTGTTATCTCAAAACATTGAAAAACTTCTAAAATAACAGAGATATTGATGAAAGGTATTTCCTAAGAGCGTCGAAGTAATCTGTACTCAACTACAAGTAACTAGGTACGCTTTGAAACCATTAACAAGGAAATTGACTTCAATTTAATTTCCTAAGAGCTGCACGTAGTAAAATCTATTTTTCATAAATTATGAAAATTATAAATACGAAAGTTTGTTTGTGCGTAAGTTTATTACTCCTTTGTGTTTTGACGACACGTTTGGCTCAGTTTGTAGTACCCTACCTGTTGTGCTAGCGGTCGCGGGTTCGAATCCCGCTGGGGGCATTCATTTGTGTGATGAGCACGAATGTTTGTACTCCATTCATGGGTGTTTATATTTATAATATGTACGTATTTAAAGTTATATATGTGTAGTGTATCAATTATCTGGTATCCATAGCACAGGCCTTATAGCTTGCCGTGGAACTAGATGGTGCTGTGTGTTAATGTCCCAACATATTTATTTATTTATTTTACTCCTTCACGTTGAAACTGCTGGACGGATTTGGATAAAATTTGTATTTTATTTTAAAGTGGTAGTGCCATGCTTGTTACCTTCGGGTGACAGCCGAATGGGCCGGCACGCCCCATATAGTACCACTCTCTCACAGGAGACCGGCGTCAAGTGGCAGCTATGCTGTCGCGTTTCGTCCGGTAAGTGAGAGTCCGGGAGGCCCTCTTACCCTCCTTCCTCCCTCTCCCCTCCTCTCCCTCCCTCTCCCCTCCCTCCTCCCTTCCTCTCCCTCCCTCCCTTTCCTGAAAGGCCGGCAACGCATCTGCAAGCCTTGCAGTGTTGCAGATGTCCATGGGCGGAGGTGATCACTTCCCATCAGGTGAGCCTCTTGCCCGTTTGCCCCCTTTGTCCCATAAAAAAAAAAAAAATATAGACTATGACTTGAAGTTAAACATAGGCTATTGTTGGCAACAGCTAATCTGTATAAATATTATAAATGTGAGTTTGTGAGAATGGATGTTTGTTACACTTTCACGCCAGAACGGCTGAACGGATCTGGATGAAATTTGGCACACAGATATAGTTTGGAATAATACATAGGCTTTTTATCGAAAAAATATACGGTTCCCGAGGGATAGATTTGTTTTTGTTTTTCTATAGGTGAATCCGAGCGAAGTGAGGGTGAGCCGCTAGTAATAATATACAGATGTATTTAGATTGTTTTACAAAATTTTATGGTACGTAATAAGGCATTCTGATTTATTTGAACACATTTCACTTAAAGTTACGTATAACGTAAGTAGGGACAATGATATAGGTCACTCTGTTGCAAGCAAGGTCAGGTAATTGACACATGCCACGTGAGTCACCGTTAATGAGGTGCAAATGTGTCTCTTGAGTCTCGACGGCCCTTCCTTGATACGTGCAGCTAATTAGCTATCAAGGACTTCTGAGTTTTTATATTAAGAAAATACTAGTTTCTAGTATAACGAATGAGGATTTGTTTTCAATTTATTTATTACAATTATTTTATTAAATATGTTATTTTAAAAGAAATAAGATATTGTACTTTATTTTACGATGTAAAATAGGATATTTATCTGTTCACTCACTTTTATACTTCTTCACGTTTTATACTTCTAGTACCTGGCGACCGAGCTTCGCTCGGAGTTCTTTTTTGTTATATCGTATTTTTTAGATAAAATGAACTAAAAACTTGAATAAATACAAAAAAATAGTAAAACTTTGTATCCGATCGAAATTCGATCTCAGAAATACCTATTGATTTGTTAATCTTGCACCTTGGTCGCTTGACCACGATGCTTATGGTTGAGTGTAAGAAATTATCGAGCATATTCTGCGTAGAATAATGCAAAAGAAGACCGCATGAAAACTCAAAAACACGCGTTTTCACAGACATGAGACTAATCTAGATAGAAAAACTTGTTTCTTTTAGATTTTTTTGTTGCAATTCAATTTTCAAAATCGTGACGAAGAATAAGTTAGAATACATACTATTGTTTGACACTATTATATTTTTTAGAATCAAAAAAGGTCTTAAGGCGTAATAGCCAATTTTTTTATGGTCCGGTTTTAGCCAATGGTTTTGAAAGCGTTTGTAATTTTTAAATGACTAAACATTAAAAATAATGCTCAGTTTTGCTTATCGTAGTATGAGTTCATAGCACATTAACACGTAGACTATTATTAAAAAATTAATCTATTTTTAAACACCTTTGGTAATTATCGGTTTAAAGTTAAACTTCTTAAAGCATTCTTTTAGGAGTTTAATGTTGGGTTAGGTCGGTGTTTAGGAAATCACGCTACACGGTACCTACTAAAACGTTTTCCATTTTGATATTGCATATACATATATTACATGCATGCTATTTTATGTCTTATTTTTAAGTATTTTCTTACTCCATTCTTTTTGCTGTTATAATTTAATAAACATTTAACGGTTAGTATAGATTTCTCAGAGATAATATGTTTTTCTACAGTTAAAAGTATCCTAAATGTTGACCCACAGAGTCAGCTATCATCATAGCAAAAATCAAAATCTGTCCAGTGGTTTTCTTGTGATGCGTTGCCATTCCGACAGACAGCCAAAATTTCTAAAAACTATAGATTCGGCTTCTGTATCGATAATAATTACTATTTCAATAAGTTTTAAAAAATATTTAATGTACAGATTCGACTCGGTTAGAATTTTATTATATGTATAGATATGAAAACTGTTTAAAATTAATCTATACGTATAATAAAATTCTAAGTGAGTCGAATCTGTACATTAAATATTTTTTGGAAAATGTTATTGAAATAGTCAATTATTATCGATAAAGAGGCCGAATTTATAGTTTTTAGCATTTTTGTCTGTCTATCTGTCTGTGACCGCATCACGGAAAAAGCACTGAAGGGATTTTGATGAAATTGGGTGTGTGATGATAGCTGGTTATCCGGGTGAACATATAGGATACTTTTTACTGCCGGAAAATATCTCATCTGTGAGAAATCTATACTAAACGTTAAAACGTAACTGGAGACGAACCCGAGCGGAGCGAGGGTGAATCGCTAGTATTTAATTTTATGTTTCCTTTAAGACCCATTAAAGTACACGAAGTAAAGAAGATATTAATCATTTTTTTTTAAATATTTACTAAAATGTTATTTTGTGTTAATACATAGGTACTCTAATTAATTTGAACTATGATTGTATTATGCGAAATAATAAAATTATGGATTGTAATGAAGCTAAGCCTCGTTACCAAATTAGCCAGCATCCAATTCACGGCAATACATAAATTAAATTATCGTGTTTCTGAGGAATCGTGATGGACGTTGTTTCTCTGTATTCAACCTTGTTATTGTATAAAAACGTGAACGTTACTTTACAATGTTCAGAGTGCTTTTGATCGTGTAAATTTCTGAAAACTTTATTCTATAATAAATAATTCAGCCTTTTAACGTCCCACTAGGCCAATCCACCTGTCGCATTACATGGGTTATAATAGTCTACTATGCTTGACGGACTTCACACGTTTTTTTTTTTATATTCATTAAACTAGTTATGTACTCTCAGACATGCAGTTTGTTGACGATGTTATGATATTTTTCAGCATATTTGCAAGATACATATTACGTATTATATTAATCTCTTAGGTTAATAATACTGAACCTAAACTAAAATGACTTGTTCATATCGATCTATAAAACTGTCAAACATATTAATACGGATATTACACAGGTATATGATATTACTTACAGTACAATGGACTTGAAATGGTGCGGTACAAGTAGGTACTCTATGAAATGTACTCTGCAGCTTATAACAATTTTGCCTACTAATTTTGTAAACTAATTTACTATTCTGGAATTATTCAGAAACTAGCGGCTCACCTCTCGACGAACTCGACGAATAAAAACAAATCTGTCACACGGGAACCGTATATTTTTCCGGGATAAAAAGTAGCCTATTTGTTATTCTGATGTATGAACTATATAATTGTAAAGTTTCATTAAAATCCAAACAGTAGTTTTTGTGTACTAAGCTGTATGAGTTACTATAGTTTTTTAACTATCCCATGGGAACTTTTTTGTTTTCCGGGATGAAAAGTATCTAAGATGTTGACCGGGGATATAAGGTACCACCATACAAAATTTCATTTAAATCGGTCCAACAGTTTCGGAGATTAGCCCGACAAACAGACAAACAGACAGACAGGGAAACAAAAAATTTGAAAAAAATCTGGATTGGTTCTATTTCTCTTCTTACATCTCCCTGACTCGGTTTTTAGCATTTTTTTCTAAATACAGACATTCGACCTCGACAGTTTTATTATATGTATAGATATTTGACGTAATGTAGATTTTCCTATAGCATTTATTGGTCTTATAGCTAATTCAGTGGTGAGAATTATAACTATTCGATACTTAATTCGGTAATAAAGAATATACGTTTATGTTTTAAGCAATATTAAAAGTATGGCTTATCTTTTCTTGCCCCATACGTGAAGTATAAATGTAAATGCTCTAGGTATACTTAATGTCCCATACATCAAGAGATTTTTTAATAATATCTTTTATAATAGAAAGTTTTAAAGAATTATTTCTATATGTAAAATTTATTTCAACTGAATAATAGCATTTGTAAAGTAGGTTAAACGATTTGGAGAGGCTTCGTCTGATTTTAAACTTTGAAAGCTTCTTACCACAACCTGTTTTTAGCCAGAAATTAGGTCGGGACAAACGTCAATTTTGACAGTATGGAGGTGTGGCATTTTGCATCAAACGATTTATAGAGCCTTAAAAGTTTTATTAGTTTCTTCCCCCAAACTTTCGTGACCGTCTCGAATTTCGTTTAACGAAAAAGCCTATTACAGCTATATTTAGCTTCCTTGTCACTTTTATGTCCGTCACAAGCTTATTAATGAGTTCATTCAAATATTTTTACATAACGGACTAAAACTGGTATAAATACATTAAAATAGTAAATAATAACTTTATTTGAGATTTTTTCTCAATACATTATGTGTTTTATATGATTAATTATTTTACATATTCCTTAACTTGAGCTTTATAAAATGAATTGGACAAATATATTTTATATTCTAAGATGATTTTATTTTAAATAGATATTATTAATGTTTATAGCTACTAGTTTATGGGCTACAAATGTGAGCCATTAGTTTTTGTTTTTGACCTACTTCAGTAGTCAAGGAGATTGTACTCAATTCGGTTGTATAATTTTTGTGTTTGTATATTATGACATCGTCGTCAACTATTTTTTTTTTATTTATATATAGTCTCATAAATATTTAAAAAGTTACACTCCCTAAAGGTGATATATTTTTTTAAATGATTTTAAAGTTAACTTGAATTTACAGTTAAATGTGACTCGTACATTACTAAACTAATTTATATTTTTACTTTTGTCCACAGTAGACAATCCAAACTTCGATCAAGGCTACTTCGGACCATGGCGGGTGTGCAAGCGATTGCTGTACTACAGGGAGAAATGCGGCACGGACGTATCGAAGTTCCGACCGTCGAGTGAGTCGTGATCAACATTTTCCCTTTAACTTATTTATAACAGCACGACTCGAACTGCAATTTAATCGAATATAAAGTAAAAAGGCGAAAATTTATTTGCTAAGCTATTTACGCGGCACTTCTACAGCATTCTTATACAGTTAAGTTACTGTTTAAAAGTGCTTCCAAAGAAGAAAAATTCAAAGCTGAAAAGTTCCTTCATATTTAATTACAAGTTATCTAATATGAGAATTTAGTGAAAGATTTAGCCAAATATTCTAAATAAATCTCTAATACTAATATTATAAAGCTGAAGAGTTTGTTTGTTAGTTTGATTGTTTGTTTGGTTGAACGCGCTAATCTCAGGAACTACTAATCCGATTTGAAAAATTCTTTTTGCATTAGATAGCCCGTTAATTGAGGAAGGCTATAGGCTATATATCCCGGAAAAATGTAGGGTTCCCGTGGGATAGATTTGTTTTTGTCTAGAGACGAACCTGAAGCAAAGCGAGGGTGAGTCGCTAGTCTATTATATAACTTCAAGTCATTTCGATGCAATATAGTATAATTAAGATTATTGATTCCACATCGCTTCAAGGCTAGGTGCCATGTGCAATCATCTATTCGTGGATAGAACGTCAATAATTCTAAACATACAAATACGAACGACTTGCACGCATTACCATTTTACATTTAATGTGAAATCAAAAACAACACTCGTCCATAAATCATAGCTAAAGCACAATCTCCGACGTAAAACGTAGCGTAACTCAAATTCTTACTATTATTTACAGTTATTTAAAACGCTATGCTCCCATTCAACATGTAAGATGTTCGGTTTAAAAATATTTTATACGGCCTTTGTTGTGTACGGCAAGTAGATAGATATATAATATATAATGTTAATGTCCATCACGTTTTAGAAATGAGATTCAATGTTTTTCTTTTTGTTCTTGATGATAGTCAAATAATATGAACTTAATCTTCTTCTTCTACATATATAAAAGACAAGTGATTGACTGATGTATCAACGCACAGGCCAAACCCTTAAGGCTAGAAAATTGAAATTTCGCACACGTATTCCTCTTATGACGTAGGCATCCACTAAGAAAGGATTCTTCAAAATTCAACCCTTAAGGGGGTGAAATAGGGGTTCAAAATTTGTATGAAAATTTTATTCCTTGGACATATTTGCATTAAATTTGGTATGAATTGATTACGGCAAAAATAATAAGTTACGTGTTTCAGCATTTTCCAAAATTTAACCCCTAAGAGGGTAAAATAGGGAATGAAAGTTTGTACAAAACCTACCTTTTTAGACTTTTTGTTGTAGTTTAGCGCGAACGCAGCCGCGGGTTCTGCTAGTCAGAAATATAGAAAAACATCTTTATTGTTATTATCAATTCAGTTTTTATGATTACTATTGATGGTCTTTTGTTTTTTTTTAAATCAGTAGACCTTAGAAAGACCTTTTAAGTCTCAGATAAATCAATTTGCATCCGAAGAGAAATCACGGTTGATGCAATTAAAAATTACAATGACTGTATTGACAGCCAGGAAGGAAACGTTAGTAAACAACTGCAGTGCCTCCTTTGTTCAGTTATATTGATTACCGGCATTGAGCGCATCACCCAGCGAATTGAAATATCGTATTCAGTGCTAACAGGTGTTTAGAATTGACTCTGTCAATACGTGCTCTATGGATATCAATATATTATGTTATATTGATTTCGATTTAAATTGTCATCATTGATTGTTTATATTTTATTTAGAACTAGCGACTTATCCTCGCTTCGTTCGGGTGCGTCCCTAGGTACGTTTTAAGTTTTTTGAGCGAAACCCTAATTCTTTTTCTAAAATAAAAGTAGCCTAAGTTACTCCTTACAATATCAGCTATCTGCCAGTGAAAGTCCCGATATAATTGGTCCAGCCGTTTCGGAGATTAACCGGAACAAACAGGCAGACAAACAAACAAAAATTTTAAAAATTGTGTTTTTCTTATAAATACCGTATATAATTCCATATGCATTTAGTATAAAGCTGTTATTTTGACATTAGTAACAGACACTTCAATTTTATTTATCTGTATAGGTGATTTTTGATCTATTATGTCTTTTAGCTCGTATTCTAAAAAAGGTTTTTTTAGCCAAACTAGTCTATAAATAGTAAATTTTAGTAAACATCGTTTATAATACACTAATACAACTTTTATCTACATACATTAATATTGTAAAGAGGTAATGTTTCTAAGTTTGAATGTAGTGGTAAGCTCTGAAAGCATTGATTCGATTCTGAAAATTGTTTCACTAATAGGAATCTACACTAACGTCGTATCGTATTGTCTGTTTTCTATTGAATGATTATGATTATTAATATATAAAAATGCGTCAGAAATCATAATAACTTTCATTAAATTCAAACAAAAACCGTATTGGTACCGTTGAGTTGCTTTATCGGCTATTGTTAGACACCTTGGGGCACCTGAGCGAAGTGAGGATAAGTTGCTAGTCTAACACATTTTAATCATTTAAACAATGTATAAGGAAAAACAAATTTTCATTAGAATTAAACTAAAAAGATATGCTTACAAACAGAAACCTAGATGGCGTTGATCGTATTTAAAACGCGTTATCGTTTGATTCAGAGTGAAAGTATAACTTATCTCATACATTTTATAATATTTAATATTCAATGTTCAAACTGAAATTTCTAATATAGCTTTTGCCTGCGGCTTTCGCCGTTAGTATTTTTGCGAGTCTTTATTATAGAGACTTTGTTATTTAATTTATTATGACCGTCTATGGATATATATAATAATATATATCCATAGATATATAACTGTTAATGCCTCTTCACCTTCAATTTGAGTATTATATTACTAGAATGGTTACTGAACGTGATAAAACTACCACCAGTTTGGAAAGAAAAATTCTCAGTCCTAAGAAGAACTGGCGAAAGAAACTCGGCAGGAGTGAAATTGTTTTTCTTGTTTTTTTTTTATATAAAATTCGCAATGTGTGCTATTTTCAACCGACTTCTAAAAAGGAGGGGGTTTTCAATTCGTCGGAATCTTTTTTATGTATGTTCACCGGTTACTCGAAGAGGCCTGAACCGATTTAAAAATTCTTTCTTGTTTCAAAGAGTATAATTCCCACGTGGTACCATTTAAATTTTATCGAAATCGGTCGAGCGGTTTTTTAAAAAATCAATAATAAATTATTTTTAAATAAATGGCTTAATCGAATATATTATTAAAAAACATTCTTCTTAAAAATTATCTGCAGTTATTAAGTGCAGGTAATACATGTCTACACTAAAAATGGAAAAATAAAAACCGACTTCCACGCACTAAAAAGTAAAAAATAGCTAAATGGGGGTTTTCATTTAGAATAGATACCTAATCAGATATTTTCGAAGTCGGTGCCAGCCGATACAAATCAAAGCACACCGACTTCGAAAATATCTGATTAGGTATCTATTCTAAATGAAAACCCCCGTTTAGATGTTTTTTACTTTTTATTGCCTGGAACTTGGAAGTTGGTATTTTTTTGAGTTTTTATCTTAGATATATAAAATATTTATTGTATAACCTTTAACATATAACATTTAATATTTCTACTTCGTAGTTCTAAGACGTTCTTTCAAAAACAAGCATAAAAATGTAAACAAACTACGTAATCGAGTTATAGCACTTTAAGTTTTTGTTTGCTTCACGTATTAATTAATATTGTGCATGACACAATTCGTATGAAAATCTTTATTATTTAAAATTTTCCATACACGTATTGAGAAGCAAATGTTAGTATTTTAATTTCCTTTTTATGTTTCAAAGATAATCTAGGACCTAAGTTAAAAATTTCACGAATAGGTATCATCAGGTATCAAATGCAGAAAAGAAATCTTATACATAATAACGCTTACATTTTCTTATACGAGTAGTGGAATGCCATAGGACATATTTTCACATTAACACGATGTATAAAGGGCAAGCTAGAGACAGGACCGAAAGAGGGATGGCTTCCCTTTGAACACCTTAGTTCTGCGGTATGACTGTATTCCCAGATACTGATTTATTATATTATTATTCTAGGGATGTACCTAATCATAACGTTTTTTAGATATTTTACCAAATATTACCCGTTTAAAATTAAGAAAAACTCTGTATAATATATCTTAAATGTATCTCTCTGTATAATATATCTATTGTAAAATTCTTTCTCTAATGTTTATATAAGTTATGCGTCCATCTAACCCTTTGTAATTTTGATGCAAACATAATTTTTTTAATTATAATTTGATTAATTAAAACACAGATCAATCGGAGTCCAAAACAAGATAATGAAATCGTTTGACGACAAAAAGCAAATATTTTCGTCAGTACAACATTCGTGATTCGATCGAAATTAAAAGTACAAAGTATTTGCATATGTAAAACATTTCGCATCAGTTCTCCGTTTTATCTACAATGACTTAACACGTACTGTCACGCGTAATGAACAAGCCTGTGGATTCGGACAAGCGTGACTCTGCAGGTCATTTTCATTAGCACTTATTACATATTTGACACTTTCATGTGTCCACATGTCACGAAAGACACTAATTCTTTTGCCATATTATGTACTTAAGGTGCAGTTAAATGAGTTAGTCAACTAAAACATATTAGTTAGTTAGAAATTTTACCTTAAACGAACAAAATCTCTATCTCTAGTGAAACGTTTTAATTTATGATGATTATCTACGTGAGAATTAAATTACAGGGTTAAATGTGCAGAATTTAGATTAAGAATGAAGCATTATAGTCTTCTGATCTGGAACAGAGATCATTTTAAAAATCTTAATTGCACATTTCAGCACAATTTCGAACAAAATATTCCAGTTTTAATCATTTTATTTCATTCATAACTTATTTACGCGTGCATTTCTATAGTTAGATATCCGGTTGTGACGTAAAACTCGTTTGCTATTCAGTCCATTCAGAATCTCTCTTCCGATGAATACGATAAACAAGAAAAAAAATGGAAACGTCTAGACGCATCTTTCACTGAATTCTAACAGGTTCGATAAATCTAGTGTCGTTAACACTGTTCCTTAAGAAAAGGCTCGGCCATATTGGGATAGTCCATTATGTAACTTAAGTATCTCAGTTTAACAAACTATGCTGATAGTTTAACGCGTTAACTAATTATGTGATACAAATAACTAAAGAATGTGTTTTAACCAAGTTATTTACGTGTATATACTGCTAGTTCATTTTTAGATCATTAATTATTGTACCGGAGTATTCTAAGCCATAAGTATAATATAGCAAAATGATCAAATGAAATAAATCGTTTTTTTTTTGTGAAATATAATATACAACAATACACAAGTAAAATAGTGACAACATTGCGACGTAAACTATTGTAAGTGGGAAAGTTTTTCAAGAAAAGGCGGTCACGATCGTAAGTCGTGTTCATTTGTGGCAGAATCGCACGCGCTAGTTATAATACTCGGTCTTAGTTCGCTTACAGATAATCTTTTAAAGTAGTACATAGACTCGCTTCAAAATTTTGCTATTTAAATATATAACTAGAAATTAACTTGGATTGTAAGGTCTCATGCTTTTTAAAAGTCCCACATTCTAATCTGACATGGTAAAATAATTAAAAATACGAATATTTTGTATCAGTGTCATTGTGAGTCTTGCTGTTTGGAATGTCATATTTACTTAAGGACCAGATTGTGTTTCCTCTACTTTGTCAAAGGTGTAACGCAAACGTCGGAAGTTAATTAGAAAGCTTATCTGGAAGTCGCCAGCGGAAACTTTGCAGATTTAATTGCGTAGAGCTTTAATATCAAAACTTTCAAGAATAAGAGATACCTATTCATTATAATTATGTACTTATATCTGAAACTAGCGTTCTTCTCCCCGTTTGTTGCCATGGTAACCGTTATTATTGTCTGACAAATGATATATAATATTATTAGCGTACGAGGCGAACGTTTGTTGCCATGGTAACCGTTGTTATTGTCTGACAAATGATATATAATATTATATTCTTTCCTTAAATGATATTCTATACCTATATGATTGTAATATGCCTAATATGCGTTATTTTTAGTATCTCACCTATCCTAATTATTTAAAACATAATTGAATTTCATAAAGAGTACCGATAACATACAGAAGTTTTACTTCTTGCGCGTGTATACATTTATACACGCACTCTGTAATTTTTTTTACTTTATTAAGTGTCATCCTCCCATAACAATTATTACATACCCCTTACTGTATAATATACAGTTTGAACAGTACTCGGCGACTAACTGTCAGTACATCAAATGACATAAATTGCAGATTACCAACGAACTTGATAAATAACAAACACTGACGTAGGAATTTTGCTTTGTTAACGTATATAATCTATGGTGTTTTTTTTTTCAGTCAAATTTAAAATGTCATTTCCTACTGTATAATAAAAAAAAACACTACTAATTACGATATTTTGCAGCGATTATTCTCTAACACACAGAACCATCTAATTCCATGGTAAGTGGCGAGGCTTGTATTATGGATACTAGATAGTTGATACACTACACAAATATAACTTTAAATGCATACAATATGCATATAAACACCCATGACTGCAGTACAAACATTCGTGCTCATCACACAAATGAACGTCTCCAGCGGGAATCGAACCCGCGACCGCTGGCACAGCAAGTAGGGTCACTATAAACTGAGCCAAACGTGTCGTCAAACTATACTCGTACTTACTCAGCATTCCAATAAATCGTTCTATAACTTCTTACCGTTTGCATGTCGCCATTACCATTGAGTATCATAAACGCATACCACATCCAGGCTAAAGCGATGTAGGTGTGACCTTAGAACAAAGTATCAGAAATTGCATGCTACTATATATTTATACCTAATATGTTCTTCAAAAAACCATACATATGGGTATGTAAATTTAACTGTGGAAATTTTTGATCGATGTTGTGGAATTGTTTTTTTTATTTTTTTTATTTAAAGTACAGTGGATTTTTTTGTTGATATTTTGTAAGAGAATTAAAATTTAATTAATAACAAAGTAGGTAAACTAAGATTTTTTAATGTAAGCCTCATATTATATGTACATTCGCGATTGACAAAAATCAATCATTTGCTTTATGCTGATTCACGATAACGTCTGCGGAGTAGCGATTTTCGATGTGACACTTTAATCAAGCATAAAGACATATCTCATATGTACAATAAATATAAAGAAATATGTTGGGATATTAACACACATCACCATCTAGTTTCATGGTAATCTACGAGGCTTGTGTTATGGATACCAGATAGTTGATACACTACACATATTATATAACTTTAAATACATAAATATAAACACCAATGGGCAATGACTGGAGTACAAACATTCTTGCTCATCACACGAATGAATGCTCCCAGCGGACTCGAACCCGCGACTGCTCGCACAGCAAGTAGGGTCACTATAAACTGAGCCAAACGTGTCGTCAATAATTCGAGTGCATTAGGTCCACGCAGGAACCTACCTCCTTGAGAAAATCGAAGCGATTCACTAGCGAAATTATAATACTCCGAATATAATACCGTTTTGTTTTAAACATAATTGAAGCTATTTGGAATATAGCTGTTGTTCTAAGGTATAATGCTTAACCCTTAACCACCTGACGTCGGTCTCAGAGACTCCGGCAAATTTTGTTTTTCAAATTATTCCATTACTAGGTACGCGACACAACTGTGAGTCCATGTACTTTTTCCCCGACCCCGCCAGTACTCACCATGCGTTCTGCAGCTCGAGACATGCGTGCGTTTAAAAATTATACGTAATTATATTTTGTGTGCGGTCCCTGTGACCGACGTCAGGTAGTTATGTTACTTTTTTTAAAGCGTATTTTTTTGTATTCGTATGCTTATAATGGCTGAATCAGATATATTACGATGGCTGGAGGAAGACCAATCAGATCTGGATGACCTGACTATACCAGAACTTCCAAATGAAGATTGTAGTGACGTAGAAGATATTCCAGAAGATCATATTATTGAAGGCGAGTGTCAATCCGAATCAAAATTAAAAGATGATGGGCCTAAGCCTCAACTTTCTTAAAATGAAAACAACACCTTGCCATCGATGGAAGATTCATCTTCTGACGATGATATTACACTTGCAAGGCACCGAAACTACTTTGGTAAGAGCAGGTTTCGTTGGTCAACGCATTCTCTAGTTTCGAGATCAAGAACTACGCAGCATAACATCGTTAGGCAACCATCCGGTCTCAAACCAACTTCAAAGGTATTCTTCATGGAAATACGAAACTCCTGAATTTGTGGAGCTTATTTTTTACTGGAGGTATGTTAGTACAGATAGTAACGCATACAAATGAAGAAATCATCGAATCCTAAAAGTCGATCAAATACCCAGTGTTACAGTAAATGAAAATTCTAAATAATTAGACACATGTAAGACATGTTCCACTTGTGATCCTAAAAAGAAACGTAAAGCAGCGTATTTCGCGTGTAAGAATCCGGTTTGTATTGAATGCAGTCAAAAAATGTGCCTTGATTGTCGCCGCAACTTGTAGAAGTTCGGGGGTTGTAATTTTGTAATAATTATGCCATATTTGTGCTAAAAAACATTTTATGTCTTAGATTATATATCAAACTTATCGTTAATAAGTTAAACTGTAAAGTTGTTCTGGTATTTCGTACTCAGATCTCAGATTTTCAATATTGTAAGATTTTTACTTAAAATTAGTATGTTCATGATTAGCGTTCATTTTTTTATACGTTAAAACATACTTTTGTTTAATTTAAAACCTTTTCATGAATAAACAAGTAATGAAAATATAAATAGAACTTTTATTTATTGTAATTATTTAATATATGATTATTAAACATGGAAAATACTCGAGCGGTCTCCAAGACCGACGTCAGGTGGTAGTGTTACTGAAAAATACGTCAGGTGGCTAAGGGTTAAACAATGTCATTGTGCTAAGCACCTACTTGTGTAATGCTTTCATTGTTTTCAAAGCATCCTTCGGTTTATGCATTCTCAGGCATTCACACTTGGACACCGATATGTTCACGTACAGTTTAAAGGACAAATGTTATATCTGCTTATTGAAAATTTATTTAAAATGCCTTACCTTATAACCTAACGTTATTGTCAACGTCGCTTATTTTACAATGTTAAGAAGTACCTACAGTGATTGATCAAAAAATACTTTCTTACATTTACGCGAATATTTGACACTTTAAATAAAACTAGCTTTCCAGATTTTATCGCGGATTTATTTTGATATTTTGTTCCCTATGATCAAATAATAAAATTAAGGACACTTTTAAAGTTTATTATCTCTGTCACAAAGAATTTTTGAAAGCAGTCTTCATGTGTGTAAACCGGCAGATAAGGAAATATAATAACTGTTTATTTAGGTTTCATTCCAAACGTCCTCACGATTTTTTGTGATTAGAAAGAAATATTACATATGTTTTAAGGCCTTTAATAATAAATTATTGTATTATTTTATCAATAAATTAATTTCCTAATATTTTAATATCTCTTTGTTATACACAATTTAAGTATTTTCTATTTTAGAAAACGTATGAACATAATAACATTTTGTTTTATAGATAGTCTTAAGTCTTAACCTTTTTCACGTTGACAAAAAATAGGTAATCTATGTTTAGATTTATATTTCTTATTACATTTCTCATAATTTTTAAATTTACCAAACCACAAAAGTCCTTTATCCAGTCCGCGCTATATACAACGTGTTCGACAAGATACGGGAAATCTAATAGCAAGCAAGCCGTCTAAAATATATGATAAAGGTAGATGGTAAATATCATAAGATTTTTGTAAATTAAGCGTAAGAAGTAGGTAGGTATAAAGTCACGTATTTGAATTTATATGGTACAATTAAAATAAAATTTTGCCACACTGTGGTATAGCATAGTCTCATCGATGCCATATATGGAGTCCCAATGGAGTGCACAGGAACGCGAATGGCATTGTAAAACCGAGTGAACAAACACCTGTGCTTCATACTTTACAGATTAGGGATTCCATGCGAATAGATACTCTTATTAGGAATAATATTGCATTTGATATTGGTTTTGTTATATTTTTAGTCAAAAATCATGCTATTTTATGTTAAATCACACGTGTAAGCTTGTTTTATAACTGTAGAAACGGTTCATACTATATTATAAACATGGAAGTAACTCTGTCTGTTTTTAGTCTTCGCGTTTTAACCACTGAACAGATTTTAATGTAACTAGTCAAAAACATAAATTGAATTATGAAGACAGAGATATGCTACCTTTTCTCTGCACTGAACTGTACTTCCCTGAGAGCAGGGCTCCGGGAAGAACCTAATACTACATAATACAAATATATTATCCTTCAGCAATATAGAACGAAGTTAGATATTATTTGGATATTAGCAGAGAACCAAACATTGTCTCACTATATCCTATACATTTTACAAATTATATTACCTACAGCCATCTTCTCAAATGATTTGCAAGTTAATATAATCGTTGTATCTACTCGTGTTTGCAATAACTACATTTTTCTCATAATTTACTCCGCGCCTGAATTCTTAGATAATTGCCCACGTAATCATCAAACAATAACTTGCGTGATTAATTAATAAATTACCTATACCAGAGGTACAAATAAGTGTAAAATACAAAGTATGACTCACTAACGTAATATGAGACGTGCTAAAATGTCATATTGTCAACACTTGTCTACACTACAATATATATATATATGTAGTTGAAACCTAAGCGTAAAACTCGAACTTATAAGATACATCGAAATCTTGTGTTCTATTGCGTTAATAAAGACCCCCCAATAATAGTTTTTCTCAAATATCTTCCATGTACAGTCAGCGATCAGTTACGCTTTTATTATATGTACCTATAGGAAAATAAAACTATCTTTTCGGATTATTTCGCGGATTTATTTTGATTTTTGGTTCCCGACGTTTCGAATGCTTTACAGCAATCATGGTCACGGGAGAGACTAAGGTGTTAGACATCTCAAAAGTTTTATTTAAAATGTCAAATATTCGCGTAAATCTAAGAAAGTATTATGTACCTATAGGTTTTAAAGTTAAAGCAAATATTATTATCGCTATTCGACTGTACCTATTCTTGTTTTTTTTCACTTCAAATTACGAAACATGTTACATGTTACCTAATGTTTTTAGGTAAAACGTGCTAAATACTAGTTTTTATTTGTATAAGTGCCACTGTTGAATATATTGTGATAATAACTTAAAATAAAAATGTTATAGGTATGAGGTAAAAGGTGCCTTTAGCATTCACTTTGCAATATTATTTGAAACATTTGTCATAGTATTTCTAAGGAGGTAAATAAACGAAGTAAAGAATGATATCAAAATGTTGTTTTGAAATATAAATTGTGGAAAATAACAACATATTTACACTGTACATACCTATTTATACAGAATTGGCTGTGATACATTTTATGAAAGTACCTACTAAATGCAGCATCCTGCAGATAGATATGAGGATGATACTGAGCTAACTCAACTAATTTACGTAATTGTATTCCATTAGATCGTTAGTGTTATTTGATGACGCATTTTGTAGAATAAATCTTTATTGTAATTATTATTTAATCTATAGGTAGGTACATATAATAAAATTCTGAGTCGAATCTGTACGTTAAATATTTTTTTGAAAATCTTATTGAAAAAGTCATTATTATCGATATAGTGGCCGAATCTATATTTTTTTAGAATTTTAGTCTGTCTGCCTGTCTATCTGTCTGTCTGGGAACACATCAGGAGAAAACCACTCGACAGATTTCGATAAAATTTGGTATGATGATAGCTGATTATCAGGATCATCCTATATGGATATTTTACTGCGGGAAAATATCTGTGAGAAATCCATAATAAGCGTTTAATAGAATTGTATCAAGCTTTCTTATTTAAGTAAGATAATATTTAATTTAAAATAAATTAAGTAGAGATTATATGATGAATGAGTCATAATATTGTAGGAAACTAGTGGATTAAATGTTGTCGTATAAAGAATGTACAATACACGTTCTTATATCAATAGCATATGAATTAGTGTATAGGTAGCAGGTACAGTATATGATAACAGTAGGAAAAATCCTATAGGTACTATATCATCGCTTACAAGGAAAGAGTTTGTTGTGATATATGCGAATGAATCTTCATTCAAGTTTTCTGCTCTTTATGACTGTCTTGGGACATCAATGTACCTACTGAATTTACTGTTCTTTTAGATTATTAAACAAAATGACCGTTTTATTGACTTTTAAGATATTCGTCCCATCTAGATGCAAATTTCGGAATAACATCACTATTTAAGTAAATAATAAATATATTATTTTAAAGCAATATCTATATAAAATACACTGCTTGCTGCATTTCGTGCGAAAAACTAAGAAACAATTATTATGATGCAGTTTTTCAATGCCACGCTATTGTTATCTGATGAGTTGTTTTTTCGTGACGCCATTATGAACGAGGCAAAGTCACCACGCATAATTTAATATACAAATTGTTTGTCTTAACTGCCTTCAGTACTACTACTTGTAGGACTTTTCATTGTACATATTATGTAATATTTAAATTGCCTTGTACTTTTATAAAATAAAATTTTATACGTGAGCTCCTACGTCAATGCTCAGAAAGTCAAATTTTATTAGTCAATAACATACTAGTTTATTTGAGATCTGAATGTATTAAAATATACAGAATAGGTATGAAAAATCCAAGATTAAAACTTAGATTATATCATTTTAGTTATTCTTTAAGAGAGTAATGAACTTATAATGCTTTCAAAGCATTGAATAAACCAGCGTGAGCCATCATTCAAATGTTTCACAATACGTATAACATACAATATAGCTTACGGCTCTGCAATCGGGCGATGTATCGCGATTAAGTTAAGCGCTACATTTGTTAAAAATACTTTTTACAAATCTGAATCTTAATTAATTGAGTTTCTTGTAGACAAGACTCAGCCTATTCCGCTGGATCTAGAAGCATGAGACATACAATAATTCCTTGCACCACAAAGTGATATCATAAAATAAAGAATTTTGGAAAATCTCCTACACGGATTACATAGAGAGTGATAGTTTTTATAAAATCTTGATCTTTTTGAAGTTAGAAATATAGATTGATTTTTAAGCTTACGTTTATATTTCCTGTCGAGTTTGGTTTTAAAGGAATCTTTTATTCATGTTTAACTAAATCAAAACCTCCTTCTCTGTTCTCTTTCCATCGTCCGAAGTTAAAGTAATATTAAGTAAAACTACACAAATATTTTACCACAGTCCATTTGTCCGCTTAACATTATTTCAAAAGACACAAGAGACTATGTTAATTACAAGACATTAGACAAATTGTCACATCAAACAAATGAACATTATCATTAGTACGGCCGGCCTTGGAAACTGGGCTGAATATGCAAATTACATATTTTCCTACTAAACACATTATTGCGAACTTAGGGTGACTTGTTAATTGAATTACTACGTTAATGTTGGTTAAAGACAAACATCCTACTTGGTTTATAGTGTAAATTGTAATTAAGAATTTATTAATAAATCTAGCGGCTCTAGACAAACAAAAACAAATCTATCTCATGGGAACCGTGAATTTTTCTGGGATAAAAAGTAGCTTATTTGTTATTCTGATGTATGAACTATATTATTGTAAAGTTTCATAAAATCCAACCAGTAGTTTTAGCGTGAAAAAGTAACAAACATCCATACATCCATACATCCTCACATCCTCACAAACTTTCGCATTTATAATATTAGTAGGATTGGTAGGATAGGTTAGTATAGATTTTTTCTTTTTATTTAAAATAGTATAGCTCATACAGAATAATAGGCTATATATAAAATAGGCTACTTTTTATCCCGGAGAAATGTACGGATCCCGTGGGATAGATTTGTCTCTGTTTTTTTAGAGTCGAACCCGAGCGACGTGAGGTTGAACCGCTAGTTCTATTATAATTTAAATGTTAAAATTAGTTCACTAAAAATATTTTTACTGAAACTGATAAAAGATTTTAACCACAAAGTATAAACCCGATACTGTTTAACTTGACATTTATCACCAATAGCTGTCTATAGATCCATATAAAAATCTTTCGTTACAATCTCTTTGCTATATCGATCATATATTCAAATGAACTTTTTATGAGTTCAAGGCCAAGAAATACAACTATCTATAACGTTTATTTATTTAAACTAGGTTCTAAATCGTGACTTAGATTTGCCACAGATAAATAATATATAGCTATAAAGTTCAGCAAAAGTTCAGTAGAAACAGGGTCGTATCATTTCATTGTTGATTCTTTTTTTTTTTCAATTGAACTAAACTTTGTAAGAAGCGATTCCTAGAATAATTGAATGAATTTGAATAAATTTTATATAATACACTTCTAATTATTTAATCATATGACAAATACAGATAAAGTAAGTTACTTTACATTAAGGTATACATACAGTTATATATAATTTTTTTAGTTCAGTTAGTGATTTCACTGAAAATATCCACAGGGGATATGTTTTCTATTATTATGTCATCCATTTAAATCATATTTAATAGTAGTTGCTAATTAAATGGAAATACACACTACTGTCCGTTTAAAGCCATAAGCTAACGAGCTTCTTTATAAGTAAATCAATAATCACTTTATCGATTAATTTAAAAAAATATATAATTGCATTCGGAATATATTTAGAAACTAAAAAAGCTTTCTAAGTCCACATTACGTATGCGTGAGCTTAACTCCCGAGGATACGCGGTCGCATAATGTGTAGTGAGTAAGAGGAAAGTTGTATTGGCGTGAGTCAGGTTAGTCAGGGTCTATCAGTCACTTGTCCAGTTTGTTTAGAATGGAGGGACATCCTGTTTTACCCGTTTTCTGATTTTACTAACCTAATTAATAGTTATGTGTGAAATCTAAGCTAATGCTCCTGCATTATCTCCTGATAATGTCATATAATTATTACGTTGGAGCATTTTTTTTTACGATATACTCTGTCGAAAATAGAAGGTAATTTTAATTACGTACATAAATTATAACGATGATTAATTAATTAATGGTCCGTAATTTGTATAGGTACTTTCTTACTCACTTTCATTCGGCTTTCACGGATATCATTTCGGTATGTGATTTTTTTTTCTATTCGCACATGGAAATACTTTTTTTTTAGATTGTTAAGAGTGCTACCGAAATTTTCATAGAAATTAACCATAGTTCATCAACTAAAATTACCTTTAAGACACGGGTTGAATTTTTTTTTGCTTGCACCAGGTTTTTTTACATAAATGTAAAGAACCCTAATAATTGATGGTAATATTGATTCAACAATGAAGGTTGTAGCCGATGCATAAAAGTTTTTACTATGCTTACTCAACTAAGAAGTCCTTAAACAGCCGATGGGTGTAAAAAAAAATTTTAATGACTTATAATTTGACGTTTTTTTCAGCGGCGGTATATATAGCAGGAGTCGTCGCGTCTATCGGTGTATCAATTCTGGGTGTATTCTGCATACTGTCTGTACTGCAGCTGGCCATGATCTCTTCAAAAGAACGCGTCGCCTTCAAATATACCCATCTTGTGATGACAAAGTTAGCCCTATCGCTACTTGCAAGTAAGCATTATTCTTTTATATCGATTATTGTACTGTATTAGTTCTTTAGCCTTTTAAAGTCTAATTTCTATTGCTCATTGTTTTTGTATAATAAGAAGACTCTAATTTTTGAGGGTCGTGGGTTAGATTCTCGCGCGAGGTGAATGTTGGATTACCTAACAGATTGTTCCACTCTAGTTAATAATTATTGTGTAGTAGGTACCTACGGATGCTGTACGCAGCCAACTATACAATAGAGTCCAGGCCAAAGCTTAAAAGACAGAATCTATGAGGTCACAGGTACCGAAATGTAAGGATTTTAGCGAAAATTGCTAATTAATTTAAATCAATAAAAAAGAATAATGAAGGCAAAACAATATTTTTGGATGTCAAAAAAACCCAATTCATTCAGGAAAGGGTTCAGGTTGTTAGTAAATTTTACAAATGTTTAAAATAAAAATAGCGCCCTTCGAGGAGCGTATGTATATATGTTTTCATTTCTAAGAAAAACTAACAATTCCTAGCATGCAGGTAATATTCTCTCATTAGTTTAACATCCGGTAATTATTGGAAGATGTATGTACAGTTAGAGAAAATTACGGTTATTACTCTTTATGTATTTTTCTATGAAATTGAATGGTCAACATTCCGAGAAGAAATATTTGTTGGAAATATTGATTGTCCTTGGCCTGAATTCTGAAATCTATACTCAATATTATATAAAGAGGCAGAGTTTGTTTGTTTGATTGAACGCGTTGATCTCAGGAACTACTGATCCGATTTGTTAATTTTTTTTTTGCATTAGATAGCCCGTTTATTGATGAAGGCTTATAGGCTATATATCATCATGCTGCTACCCAAGGGAATGGAGCAGTAATCATAAATGTCAACAAATCTCTGTATAAGATAAATCCAAAGGATTTTTTTGTAGATTGAACACGGGCGAAGCCGTGGGTGCTGTTAGTACAATTTATGTAATAAAAGTAATATTACCTACATGTTTTCCAATTGACATCTGTAGTATGCCACAGTGAGAGTATGTGTTTGTGGACTAAACATACACACATCTGTCCAAGCCGTTATAAATATACATGTGATACATCTAGTTTTTCTTTAAATTTCAGCTTCTTTTAATTTCCAATTCAATTTTGATATTTCAAGTGAAAATAAGTAATTTCAAGTGAAAATCAAACCTTACATTTATTGATAGTGTCGTTCAATCATTATATGACCCAAGGATTATAGAGCCATAATAAATATAATATTAATAATAATATTTTGGGGCATTAATACAAAACACCATCTAGTTGCATGGTAAGCTACGAGGCTCGTGTTATGAATAATACATACATATTATAAATATAAACATTCACGACTGGAGTATAAATATTCGTGCTCATCACATAAATTAATACCAACGGGACTCGAATCCGCGACCGCTGGCACAGCAAATAGGGTCACTACAAACTAAGCCAAACAAGACATACCTTCGCAGTTATATCCTTAGCAGTGTATTCAGAGAGTACAAAAAAGAAATAAGTAAATAATATTCATTTCTGTATATTTTTCAGCGTTACTTTCAATAGCAGCAGCCGGTCTGTTCGCTGTGCAGGGCGATGACAGAGGGTTCTATCTGGTGAGGGGCGAAGCGTTCTATGTACAGGTCAGTTGTAATTTTATATATAACATAAATAACTTATTTATTTAATATGATTCAGTAAATAATATATTTTATGAAATAACTACAAAATATTATAATAAATTAATAAGTATACGTTTACGTTTAGATATTATTTAAAAAAAATGTGTTTCATATTTTAATAAGGCAGTGGTAGCCCAGTGGTAACGCGCTCACTTGGAAAACCGAGTGAAACGGGTTCAAATACCGGGTCTTGCACCTCTGATATTTTCATGTGCGAATCATTTCTATCATGATTACCACTTGCCTTACGATGAAGAAAAACATCGTGAGGAAACCTGCATATCTGAGAGAACCTAGCAAGTTTTCGATAGACATGTGAATTCCGCCAACCCGCACTTGGTCAGCGTGGTGGACCATGTCCTGATCCCCCTCGTATTGAAGGGAAGCCCGTGCCCAGCAGTGGGACGTTAAAAAGGGCTGAATACATACATACATTTTAATTGTTTTAATTTTAAAAAAATGTAAAAATAATAATTATCAAAATAATTTCATAATACGATGTTCGCTTTGCTTCGGGTGCGTCCCTATGTACCTTTTGTATTAAGTATATACATGAAGTACCTATCAAATTGGCAAAATTTGTTCCCAATAATAATAGCCAGCAGTAGTCCAAATCATCTATGTTCTATATAATGTTTATGTAGTGTTTATAATACATATTTGTATTTATGTACATATTTATGCTTATATATTATAAATGGAAATATAATGTGATTTATATGTTTATATATTGTATTTATTTTGTTTTACATATTATGCTTATTCTCATATATTTTCTTATCATTTCTTTGCACTTTCTCTTTCTGTCCCGCTACTTAACACTATTTCCCACATACATGGGTTGACTGGAAGAGATCTTTTATAGAGATAAGTCCACCTTTGTCCGCGTTATTTTCTATGTATTTTTTTATTGTTTAGTGCAATAAAGAATATAATATATTTCATTCAAGTTCGTCCAACTGGTTCAGCATGAACGAGTAACAAACAAACAAACACATAAACTTTCTTATATAATAGCCCGATTGCATATAATTACGAGGTATACCTCTTTTTTACCTTATACGCCTGTACTATAATTATTTCTATACCATCCATTTACAGATAGTATGCATAGTCATAAACTCCGCGTTATTTATAATGTCGTTATACGACACATTGTTCTCACGAAGAACTGGAGGCGACCCAACAAATGCTTTGAGTGGAACAGAGGCCGGTACTACGATAAATAATCCCGGATTCAAAGACAGTAGAGGTGAGGTTTGATTTTAATTTTTAACTAGTTTATTAGTATATCCATTTTTAGGTAATAATAACGCGACCACAGTTATGTGTAAGAGAAACAAACAAACATACATACATATATACATATGTACATACATCCATACAAACAGACCTTATACATACTTAGTTTATAATATTATTAAGACTATATCGACTTAGGGTGCATCCCTAGGTGTCTTTTTGCCGTACATTTTATAACTTTATTTCAAACCGATTTCAATTAAAGTTGTTATGATTTATGAAAATAAACACAGTCTTGTCGATTTATGTAATAGGTTTACCAATATCATGCTACAACCTATTAGAACGGAGCAATTTATTTATAAATTAAATCGATTAAGCGAGTGAAGTCGCAGGCAAAAGTTGTTATTTGTAATATTTTATTTTTAGCACTATTTGAAATGTTTATAAAAGAATCCTTAAAAATTTTATGAATTTCGACTGTATTAAATCAAGCAGTAGTTCAATTAAACGGATTTCAATGGGACTTTATTTTACTAGTTATAAATAACTAGTGTCCGACTTAAAATTTCAGTTTATATTGCATCACGGCGTATACTTAAGTTTCGGTCTAGTTTCGACCTTAGATCTACGATCGAAACTACATTCGTGAGTTTTCGTGCACCTTTGTAAATTCGGAGTTATGAAGACATTGTTATTATTATTTTTGATATAATATCTTATTGAAATAGACTTTATTATCGACACAGAGGCCGAATCTATAGTTTTTAGAATTTTTGTGTCTGTCTGTTACCGCATCACGGGAATACTACTGGATAGATTTTGATGAAATTTGGTATGATGATAGCTGATTATCCGGGTCAACATATAGAATAGTTTTTACTGCAGGAAAATATTTAATTTCTGAGCTAAACGTTAAAACGTAATTAGGGACGAACCCGGGCGGAGCGAGGGTGAGTCGCTAGTTTTTGAATAAAATACACAACCTATCAATTCAGTTTTCTTCTTAATCTTAATCTTCAAAGCGTGGAAGTAGATCACAAATTCTTCAGCAATGTCACGTAGAATGGAGAAGATACGGCAGATTGGTTGGAACGTTCAATCTAAAAATAACACAAAATTTATTTTTTAGGTATATCAATGACAGATGCATCAGGAAAGCCATACAGTACGAACGGTCACGGCAGCGTGGCGTCAATGAACACTACTGCTACAACGTTAACTGGTCTCTCCGATGCCAGTACGATAACGAGATCACCCCTAAGATCCTCCCTGAAGAAGCCAAGACCAAAAGAGGGAGAGCCGGGGGGAATGGGTATACAAAATCCAGGCTACTCCGGTCACTCCCCCCCTTTAAATCGCAATGGCAGCCAAAAAAAGGTACGCATTCAAACACATAGTACTGAAGTGTGAATTGATTGAAATAATTAAACGTTTCATTGGAATATGATATTGTAGATGTAACTTGAAGTAGCTAAATCAATAAACTGTTTTATTTATAATTTTTAACGTTAAACGCGACATATATATGCGGGGTATGTTCTAGAATGTTTATTCCTTCAGTAGGAATGAAAATAAAACATGTATTGATTACATAAATGACTGATAATATTTGTAAAATCGACCGATTATGAATGACTTTCATAAAAATCGATTATTTTGAATAATCGATTTACTACATTACTTTGTAACTGACTAATACAATAATTGATTTATAAGTAAATCGATTTCATCTACTTAATGCAAAAAAAATGTCACCTCACTGTAATGAAAGCATTTGCTCAGTTTTTAAAAGCATTGTAAAATTTAACCTAATACTGCTAACGTTTGGTACATAAATCCCATATTATGCTTTATCAAAATATTTGGGGCCGGACCCTGCTTTGAAATATAAGAATCATTTTTGATATTTTTATATCAAAAGAAAAACTTTTAGCACAAGTAAAGTAGACACAAATTGTAACTTTCGCAACATTTTAATTCATTCCTTTTTTTATGCCATTAAAATTATTTTTTTAATAAATATTGCAAAAACATGAAAAAATATATGCGTCGAACTGTACTTCCTTCTTTTGAATTTGGTTAAGACCGCGCCTTTAAGTAACAACCTTATCAAAAAACTCCAATAGAAACTAATAAAAATTGTGGCCTTTGTCGCTTTTGATGAGATCCTATTGGAATCTATAAATAGGGAAGATATATATAACAGAATCTTTTTAAAACTTAGTATTATTTTACAAAATTGATGTGTAAATGCTTTACATTTTTAATTTTACAAGAGCATAGTCATTAGTAGTACCATAGTTATATGTAAGTTTACCTTAAAGATAATTCTAATATTATAGCACATATTTTACTACATATAAGTATTTTTTTTTTTATTTATAGCTAACATTATTCCATTTTTTAAGTAGGGAAATTATTTTTATGGGATATTTGAACTGTCAGCAAAAAAATGAATCTCCATTTGCAACAATTGTTTTGAATTTAATTTTTATTAATGTATTTTTTTTTATTATTATTTTTAGTCTTCATATTGACGTCCGTTTATTTTTCATTTTAAACTGATTTTTTATGTCCATACTAAGAATGATTTTTTTTATACTGGACAGTTAAAAGTTTTTCCTGTTATATATCGGTTATTTAAAGTATACTGATATATATTATATTTTTTATATATTATATGTAATTATACTGTCAAAGACATTAAAAAAGGTTTTATATAATCTGCATAGATTACAAATTTTAAATTTAATAAATTTCATTTTTTTTTTTTCAATAAAATACTTCTTTAATTGTACGGTTAAATATAATAACCTGTTTTTATTGTATATTTTGTTCGAACTTAGTTCTAATAGTTGGTTATTGTAGTACACATGTACATAAACTAAGCACAAAGTGTTTAATAAAATAAAAATATTTTTACTTTTATATTTTATCATTGATGGCCATTAAATTGACATAAAAATTGATTCAAACTGAAACAAATTGAATATCGATTTTTTAATCGATGTATATGTATATGAATAGCTACAAAGAACCCCATCAAATATAATGTAAGAAATTGGTTAATTTTTTATATAGCTTTGTCTAAACGCAATAAAATAATGTAATGCAATATATTTTAGTTATAATTTAGCTATTGTATATATATGTACGTATGATAGAGAAACCCACCAGGCTCGTCCCAAGACCATCACATATAGGTTATTGTATTGTAGGGAACAATTTTATAATATTTTTTAAATATCTCCATTTATCCATTTGTAAATCGCTTGAAAATTACTATAGAAAAGTTGTTATATTAAATATAAACTTTTATAATGTAAATTTTGTTTAGGAGTTTTTTTCTATCAAATACTCTTCTGAATATTGAATGATTGAACTTTTGCAATTTAATAGATCTGTGTATTTGCGAAGTGTCATTTTATAAAAGGCTTTTCTAAGGAAGTTTACAAGCGATTATGAGTTAAAAGGTACATTGTTGTTGCCTTGGCCTTTAAATGTGTGCCTTGTCCTTTGCCTATATCTCATAAACGTATTATTTTGGCAAAGTATTAATTTTAGGTTTGTTTTTTTAATCAAATTGTGTTATTTTTAATTAATCTCATATAATAAGAGTAAAAAGAACTAAGGCGTTTTATATATTATATACTTCACATAAGCGATTGATTGTTTGGATATTTAGCTTATTTTAGGATAAGCATTCAGATGCAAAAATAAACTTTTGCAGAAAAGTAACGTTTCGCTAAAATAAAAACAAATCTATCTCACGGTCACCGTACATTTTCCGGGATAAAAAGTAACTTATGTGCTATTCCAGACTATAAACTATATCTATGCCAAATTTCATCCAGATCCGTTCAGCCGTTCTGGCGTGATTGAGTAACAAACATCCAAACTTTCGCATTTATAATATTATTAATAAATTATGGGATTCTTATTATTATATTTAAAATTCTATTTTATTAATTTTGATTTTGGATTCTTTTAAATTTACCATTTACTAGTCTTACCTTTTGCCTTAGCTTTTCTATATGAGTTGAATATAAAGAGTTACTGTCATTTAAAATATATAAATATTTTAAAATATAAAAAAAAATACTAATTTATATAATATATATATACCGCTTTGGTTCTTTTAAAAAATTACATCTAAAATATGTTCCATCCGTCCAAATTCTGGTCCCCATTAAGTTTGAGACCTTAATGTCTTATAGTTCTAAGTATATTGTGTGAAAAATATTTTATTATTGTTATTTTGTATCGTTGGAAGTTTTAACTGTTTGCAAAGCAAATGTTTTTCGGATCTAATTTGTTAAGGATTTTGGGATTTCGGACAATTTTAATTTGCCATATTAACACCATATATGTACTTTTACGGTCAATGTTATTAATGATTTTTATTAATTTAAGAACTGTGAAAGTGTTTGTTGATTTGTCATTCTTTTATGCAGAAAATAAGCAATAGATTAAAGTTATTTTTATATAGCTAATTTGTTGATAAGACATTACTGTAGATCATTATTTCTTCTGTGTAGAATGCGTAGGTGGAGTTGGGTGTGTCACTAGTATCGTAGGACATATATACTGAATGTTCCGATCTCAAATTTTAAAATGAAGATTCAAATGTAATTTTAGTGTTTTGTCATTCAATACATAATACAAGGCCACTAGCAACATTCTTAATTTACTTTAAATAGCTCGCATTCGTTTGACTTACAAATAATGTACGTACGTAAAAAGTACGATATATCATTACGATGATTGATAATAGAAATTCACGGGTTTTAATTTTTTTGCGCGGAAACCTGATTCTTTTTCTAAAATAAAAGTAGCCTTAGTTACTCCTTATAATATCAGCTATCTGCCAATAAAAGTCCCGTCAAAATCGGTCCAGCCGTTTCGTAGAGTAGCCAGAACAAAGACAGACGACAGACAAAAAGTTTAATTAGTACCGTATATACTTTCATACGCATTTACTATAAAGCTGTTATTTTGACATTACAAACAGACATTTCAATTATATTTATGTGTATAGATATTTTAGCAAATCCCAGAATTCGCACGACATATTGACCTAATAGTACATATATATATGTTATTCATATAAAATCTCAAGATTTATTAAGATTTTTCGTATATTTTAAAATACTAATCTCCGTCCGATGTTGAAATACTTAAATAATTTATGTTTTATTGACATTTATTAGATTCTTATGAATAAAAAACATGAGGTGTATGTCATAATGTTTTATTTTATTTTACAATGCGTCTTCATCCTCTGTTTGTTTAGTGATTTTAAAACTTAAATTGTCTACAGGTGAATATTCTGTTTTATTATTTCTGCTTTTTTAAGTATTAATTACAGAGTTGCATGCAATCTTTCAATCCCCTATTTTATCCCTACAGGATTGAATTTTGAAAAATACTAAAATATTTATTTAATTGTATTGAAGAGCATAAATACCAAGTTTCAAGTAATTCTGATCATAAATAATTCTTTGCCCGTATAAACTTTATTACCCCTTTTACCCCCTTAAGGGATGAATTTCGAAAAAAAAACAAATATTTTTCTCATTTTTTATCTTAAAGCTAAATGCCACTTTCTGTATTTCATATTAAGAATGGAGTTTCATGCAATCTGTAATCCCCTATTTTACCCATTTAGGGGATGAATTTAGAAACATTCTTTCTTATCGTATGTAACATCATATAAGGAATACGCCCTCCAAATTTTACATTTCTACGACCAGCGGTTTAGGCTGTGTTGATCCATCAGTTAGTCAATTACAATACATTGCATAGGTAAGATGCGAACACAATAGAAGCAAAAAACCAGGTATAAAACAGATATTACTATAAATTGCTTAACCTCAGAGTGAATGTAAATAGGCGATACGTGTGGCGCCCTCTCTCCGAGAAATCTTCTCCATTATATAGATCTGTGATGGGTGCAAAATATTTAAAACAATAAAAGTTCTAAGTAAGCACATACCTAGTGTATTATAGCTTAAAGTCTGGCACACGAAAGTTTAGCCTGAGATTTAATTGAAACTTTTTCATGGCAACATTCTATAAATGTCACTTTCTGTCAGCCGGCTTAAAAACTGTCAACTATTTTACACGGTTTTAATGATTTTATCATTAAAAATAATAAAAACTAAAAAGTGATGTGCGAAATTTACTGTACACTATGATAGACATGCGCTATTCATGTCCTATAGCGGATTGAATATGGAACGTTTCTTTTCACTCTCGGAGCTATGTCCAGAAAACATGTTCGCGGAACAAATTTATATGATCGCACACTAATGCATAATTTTCATAGTTCCACTCATATTCGCGGTACTGTTTAGTGCCGCGAATTCTTTCTTAGAAAAGATCCTTGTCTTAGCAATAATATTGTGTCAGTTGCTTCACTCGGTTTCCCAAACGAGCGCATTAGCACTGGGCTATTACTGCCTAATCTACCTGTAGAAGTTTTTTTTTAATGTTGGGAAATGCATTTATTCATACCACTGTACTGCCGTCCCTACGAAAAGTGCAATAACTCTGTCAAACCTGATTTCGAGAAAAATGCGGGAAAAGATTTTATTTTTGTTTTGATTGTATCTCCATCACTATACATGGTATCGGATTGAAACTTTCACTACATGATGTATAACAATGTAGAGAATTATTATGTGGTACTTAATGTTTGTTCCCGCATTTATTCCCGATATAAAAACCAATAAATACAATAATGGTAAGTATTATTATTATGTAGAAAGAATGTTTACTAGTCATAACCGCAACAAGTAACCTATTTATTGCACTAATGGTTAGGAAACCAACATGGTGCAATTTTGACTAGCAATTCATTTTTTTTTAATCATCATCCTAACCAAATGTGAATTAAGTTTCTTATTTATTGCGGTTTTCATTAGTAAGAGACTAGTTTAAAACCCCAAAAATTTTAACTTTTACTAATAGAAAAACAAAGATGTTACACTTTTATGTCAAACTAGCGGCTCACCCTCGCTTCGCTCGGGTTCGCCTCTAGAAAAACACTAATAAAAATCTATTAGTTCCCACAGGAACCGTTCATTTTTCCCGGATGAAAAGTAACCGGTTGTTTGACCGGCAATATAAGGTATCAGAATGGTAAATTTTACTAAATTAGGTGCATAAGTTGTATAAGTTATAATAGTTTTTTAACTATCCCACGGGAACCATTATATTTTCCGGGATAAAAAATATCTAAGACGTTGTCCGGGGATATAAGGTACCACCATGCAAAATTTCATTTAAATCGGTCCAATAGATTTGGAGATTAGCCCGTACAAACAGACAAACAGAGAAACAATATCACACGGGAACGCAGTCGAACGGGATAAAAAGTATCCTATGTCAGTCTCTGGGTTCTAAGCTACCTCCCCGCCAATTTTCAGCCAAATCGGTTCAGCCGTTCTGGAGTTATAAATAGTGTAACTAACACGACTTTCTTTTATATATATAGATACCTATGAATAAACAGAAGCTTGCAAAACAGTATTTTGCCTCTTACCGGTGTTTTCGGTAAAGTCAAGTCTACTCATAATATCTGCGTTGTGTTTTTAAAATAATGTGAAATCGGTTATAATTTAATGAATAAAAAAAAATATCATATTAAATCTTTTTTATTTCAAACTAAAAAAGTACAATCACAATGGGAATCACTTCGCTATTTTACTTATTAATAATAATTCTGGTCTATTAGCCAGCATTTAAAATTCAACGGTTACTACAATTAAGTAACAAACATTTAAAAAAATTATTCATTTGTCAAAATGAATCTTAATAGTAGTTAAAGTACACAATCGTTAATATTAAAAACAAACTTAAAAAATGTAATCTACTTTTTTATTTTAAGGCACAATTTGAGATCAATGTTTTTATCAGTGTAACTTATAACTAATTAAATATTTTTAGTCTAGGTTCGAAGCTCGGGTTGTTTCAGGTAAGTTTAACCAAAAGCCTCTCCTGGTTTCAGGCATCAAAGGTACTAAGTCGGCTATTATTCTATCTTTTCGTTCTTTTGTTATTCCTCTCGATGAATTCTTGTTTGCAAAATTAGGAAAGCATTTGTTTTTGATTATTTTGACTTGTAGAAAATCTAGTTCTTTCCAATCAGACACGTGGGTAGCTCTTTGCTTTATTGTAAATGCTCCTCTTTCGGCTCTGACTGCCATGATGTCTTTTAGATAGACTCTGGGTTCCATGTTACGAATTTTATGCTGAGACGACACATCCTCATAACTGTAAAAATCGGATACTGTCATCACTTTTACTACGCTTCTTTTTGAATTGGCCATTTTTACCGAATCTACAAAGTCATCAAAATCATAAACTTTCTTTTTCTCTTTTAATGCCATTTCAACCTGATGGTGAAAGCTATCAGCCGACATGAACGTATGGCCTGGTTCAAAATATTTTACGGTAATTGATTCGGCAGCAATCAGCTGACTATTTACTATGTTCACCAGGAAACACATAAACGCCCAGTTTTTGTTTTGGGCCGCGCAATTGTCGGCCCATACCACGATATGTTTCATGTCGCGTTCATGTATAAAAAACGATCTGAATGCTGAAATGATATCTTCTTGGCTTCTACCAGAGACAGTTTCATTCCAAAGCACTGCATAAGGAACATTTGTACCATTACTACCTCCAAGTGGAACGAAACTTTCGTTAAATGTAATAACACGAGGACAAAATATCGCTGTTTTATATTAGTCCATTCGTGGCAACATGATTACTTTCTGTAGATCTACAGAAAAGTATATGCAGTCTTTGTCAGTAAGACCTTGCTCTTTGTCTCGTTGATATTCCTCTCTGGATTCCGTGTATCGTGACTTATGTTTACTGTTTTGGATACAGAGGTCACAGTTTTCCTGAGAACACCCAGTATGTGATTTAAAGAGGGCACATTGCTCACATTCTTCATGCCCGAGATGAGCAAAGGAAATATTCATTTCTTTTACGACCTTTCGATATGTTTCAAAAGAGACCGACATATTGGGATATTTTTCAATGAAGCATTGATGCATCATTGTTACATTGATGTCACTCGGCAGATAAAGTTTATTAGGGGCATGTTCGCGTCGGTAATGTGAAATTGTTGGATTAAAACTTTGTATATGATCCTTGATTACGTCCCTGTCTATGACATTTTGGCGTTTGTATGATCCTCGTTTATCTTTTTGATTATCAACTTCCTTACTGAGTGCCGAGTGAATATGTCTGTTATTTTGTGGGTTGTAACCAAGTGTCGTTAAAAAAAAAGTTTTGCAAACATCATTTTTTTCATGTTTGACTTGAAAATGATAGTAATACGAAACATCTCTTCTCTTATTTCGACCTTCCTTAGTAGTTCTTGTTTTTATTTCCTTTGATTCGACCATTCCTTTAATGAATAAACCTCTAGACTCCCAATCTAATCTTATGTACCGATCATGTATTTCTCTTCTAATTTCTTCAGAAATCTTAGTTGTGCATTTTTTACGACATTTACCATCACACGGTGGTTTCAGTGACAGCTTTTCATCAGCATTTTCTTTTTTCTGTCTTTGTCGATCCGCAAGGGATGTATCAAATCTACGTCTTTTTCTTGGTAAGCCCGCTTTAGTCAGTCCTTTCTCATTCTCAAGTATTACACATTCTTCTACTTCACTATTTTCACGTTCAGTCTCCTCACGTCTAATCTTCTCACGTTCAGTATGTTCATGTTCAGTCTCTTCACGTCCAATCTCCTCACGTTCAGTATGTTCATGTTCAGTCTCTTCACGTTCAATCTCCTCATGTTCAGTCTCTTCATATCCAGTCTCCTCACGTTCAGTCTCCTTACGTTCAGTCTCTTCATATTCAGTCTCCTTACGTTCAGTTTCCTCACGTTCAGTCTCATCATATTCAGCCTCTTCACGTTCTGCTTTTTCATGTTCAGTCTCATTATGTTCAGTCTCTTCACGTTCAGTCTCATCATGTTCAGTCTCTTCACGTTCAGTCTCATCATGTTCAGTCTCTTCACGTTCAGCCTCTTCATGTTCAGTCTCTTCACGTTCTGTCTTTTTGCCTCTAGTTTTTTTATGTTCAAGTAAATTTCTTTTAATACAAATAGGTGAATCAGAATCAGAATCTGAAATTATAAAATCAGGGATATAGTCTTTATCAATGACACTATCGTCGGAATCTTCAAAATAATTTACAGGTCTGTTCATCTTTTCACATTCTTCTTCGGAGTATGGTAGGGTTTCATAGCACTTTAGAGAATGTCTGGTAACGGTTGTTTCAAAAGATTTGACTTTTTGAACAGCAGACGGTTTTATTATTGATGGCCTTGGAATCAGCTGATGACTGGTAGGTTCAGATGGAGAAACATGTGGTTTTGAGTTTTGATTTTGCGAAATAGCCAAAGAAAGAATTTTGTCTCTTCTGGACATGGTGTTGCCTGAAAAAAAGAAATATTATGCTTAGGGACAAAACATCAACAGGCGTAAAGAAAGCATAAAACACACACTGATAAATATAAACAAACAATAATACTGGGTACTGCCTCAATGGTCAAGCGGTCACAAGCGCCTAATTATTCTCGTGCCGGGCAAGTGTTATTGGATTTTTCCATCGAGGAATTCTTAAGATTGCCACCTACCTATTACAAATGACACTTAACCATCGTGATAAAACATCCACTACGCTACCTACCCTAGTGTGGATTTATAGTAATCTATACTTATATTCAAAAACTTGCAGGCTTATTATAGGTTTTCTTACTTTTTCCTTCACGGTCAGAGATCGTGTCTATGAAAACAAAAATAAAACTTTGGAAAATTTAGTGATGAGTACCTGAGATTGAATCCGAGCGACTTGGAAGTATGTATAAAGAGAGATGCCACACGAGCGTTACTGGTGCGCTGTGACGCCTGGGCGGTGACGCTACGAAGTTCTATTAGGTATAATATAAACGCTTACATATTAATCGTTTTAATCCGTTGGACCGGTGATTTATCTTACAAAATACTATTTATCAAAAGCTTGCACAGTATTGTATCTCTTAAAATAGGAAGTATAAAACAAGGAAGTGATAACGTAATACTCGCAAAATGCCGGCGCCAGGAGTTAGTTACCTACGCGAACGTCGTGTCGTCGTCGGTGCGTACCTAACTACCTACACCCAGCCGCGCGCGGCGCGCATTTTGCATTGCCAATCAAAAATGGTGTATAAAACGATGGAGCGTGATCAACGGCCGTGTGGCATCTCTCTTCAAAGTATCAACATTTAAGTACATTACAGAGATTAATTAAAATCACAATTATGATGTCATTTACCTTGCAACTACTTCTAATAGCATGTTTTTAGTTCTATCATTCTTCTATTTTGAAGCAAAATAATATATTTTTTGTTAGTCAACGTACAATTAGGTAATTAAAACAATGTGTGTGTGTCTATAATTAATAACTAAATAAAGTAACACTGGCTAATAACATCATAGCGTATTAATATCCGTGATATGTAAACATATTGTAATATTAAATACGTTAGGTACTTACCGCCCAAACTGGTCGCACGTGCGTGTTTTCGTCCGACTCGATGTAAGCGAGCGCCGCTACAGCTGCAGCAGAAGTCTGCACGAAATATTTTACTCCCCTCGTACCCCCCTCACCTCCTGGTGCTAGTTATAAACGCAATAAATAGTGAATTTATTGCAATTTATTTCGCGTAGGTATACTGTATTCGTTTAATCTTCCTACAAATAAATGCAATATATATACTTACTAAACCAATTTTAGTATTCATCCCACAATCATTAATAAGGTCCCATAAGATAACTGCAATAACTCAAGCTTATTGTACTTATAACTAGTAAATGTGAATCACAAGAAACGAAATATGGTAATTATAAATGCAATAACTCTACTTATTGCAGAAATAATTAGCACATTATTCAATACGAAAATAAGGATCCGTATCATATCTGCGATAACTCAAACATATTGCACTTATAACTAGTCAATGAATATTACAAATGACGAACTATGCTAATTATAAATATAGTAACTATACTTATTGCAGATATAGTTAGTAAAATTACTAAATAGCGTAAGTAAGTTATTCCTATCTACAGTTATTTCGGTCTTGATATGTAAATCATAAAGCATCGACCTAGATATTGCAGTTAGGCTTAGTAATAAAACCGGCTATATCATAGATACGTAAAAAGTGTCTAAAAAGAATATATAGATCTCGCTCTGCTAATTCCGAATATGTACTTATCTCAATTTGGTGCAAAACACGAGTTATTGCACTTTTCGTAAGGACGGCAGTGTAGACTAGTATATATTTTACAAACACTTTAATTTATAAATTATCATAATATTGTGTCAGTTGACTTCTGCGATATCCATATCGACCTATCCGCAGAACAAAGTTATATTTGCGAAATCCCTACTTTACAGGAGAGCGATTTGAAGTTTGACTTGCACAAATTTTGCCCTAACATTTTTCCTAATTGATTTAGGCAATTAATACTTTTACCAATGAATAAGAACATTATTATGCGTTTATTGATACCATAATTATATAAATAAACCCCTTATTTCAAAATTTAGGGGGTCGCATGTGCACATGTGACGTTTTTTTGCAGATCTCTCGGTGGCAAGCTGGGTCATATATACACGTGTAACCTTATTCTTGGGAAACGTTTTAGTAATTATATTGGATTCATATGTAAGTGTAACTTTGTTTTATGTAAAAGCTGATCATTTCAAAGGGTCTTATGTAATATTTATTATGGATTAAATCAAATTGTTAATATAATAAAACGTTTATTACTAAAAACATTAATATTATGTACTTAACTTACGTATTTATTAATTTTTATTACTTTAAAATCACAACCCGTGCCGACAGTACTGGCTTAGTAAAATTATATTATAAGGGTAAGGCCGCCAAAATTTCCACTTATAACACAAATGTAACACAGGACCTTTTATGTTACGATAACACAAGTGTAACACAAAAGTAACCCAATTGTTTTGTAAAGTTTGTTTCATATGGTAACTATTAAGGAAATAAAATAGATGAAATGAAATAATAGGAAGTATTAATACTATTTTTATTTTAATAATTAACAAGTTATCCTTATTTTAATAGGAACACAAGAATTTTAGTCTCGTAACTGATTCTATTAAAACTAAAAACTAAATTAATAGTAATTGGAGTTCCTACCTAACTGAAGCAGGATCTTGAGTATGTACTCCAGTTAATGTTTAAATGCTTCTTCGTTATAAAATAAACCTTTAAAATAAATAATAATTCAACAAAATCAACCATTTAAAAAACAATTCACAAATATTTTAAATCAACTTTGATAAACCACTAAGGAATAATAAAAAGGATCAATTTTTCAATAGATAGATAACTTTTATCTGAAGACTCATTTTGCAAGTTTGACAATATTTTTTTAAAAATCATTCCTTAAATAAAAGTTAACTGACGATTGAAAAAATGGCTAAACTAATGAAAAAATTATCAAAATATTATGAAGATTTTCAAAATCAACTTAATTCAAATTAACAAAATATTTTTATGTAAAATAAACGTAATCAAATTCCTCTTTTAAAAAGTATTCTTTTGCTTCTCCTAGTGATCTTAAATTTACACGTTTAACTATTGAATTAATAGGCACAATATCTATTTCAGATTTTTTCGTCATAAAAAATCTTAAGTTGGGACTCTTTATAGTCTTAAGAAAGCGTATTTTATAGAAAGTTTCGCCATCCTTATTTAAAACTTGTGTAACAAATCCAATGTAATACTTCCATTGTTTTCTTTGGTAGTATCGGACTAACACACTAGCGTCAACATCTAAATTCATTGTTTCTTGTCTTTCTTTAAAATCAGTTTTTATGGTTCTAGAATCATCTATTTTAGAAGTAGATGGAATATCATGGTTTTCTTTATTGCTGGCTGGGTTGATTTTTGTCCCTTCTTCCAAAAATATTTTACTCAAACGTAAATTTAAATGAGCCTTATTTTCTTCACTATATCTTATTTGGGACAAAGGGGTCACTTTTTTAAAATCCAATATTTCTGTGGTATTGCATTCTTGCTGATCAGCTTCCAGGTGTTTTGTTGGGGTTTTTTGATCTTTATTTCTTGTAACATAAATCGGTACTTGCGTTTCAACATCATTATTTGAATTTTTAAAGGGTTTTTGTACTATTTCAGTTGACAAAATATTAATTTTCTTATTTGGGTCTATTCGTTTTTGAAAGCTGCCTGATTTTTCAAGTAGTTGTCATGCCTAATTTCATCGAAATAGTCCAGATCAGTATTTCTAGAAACATCCGACAAGACATCCGATGCATCACTTTCAGCGTATTCAATGTTTCGTTCTGATTCTGATGAGCTGGAACTCTCACGACGCCGTGCTTTCTTTTGTAGATTTTTTGCCGTTTAATATTTTGCTTTCGTTTTAAATTTTGCTGTTTCTGAATGTTATTAGAAACATTTTCCGCAAAGTCGTAATAAATGGGAAAATGATAGTCGCAATTTCCACTGGCATTTTCGCAGAAACAACTAAGGTCTCTATATTTGAGTTTATATTTTCCGCAGGTTATTAATTGATGAATTTTCATGGTCCCGGGTATAGATGTTAGGTTCTTGACAACTGATGGATCTAAAGACTTAATGCTTTCAGCCGGTACATAAAAGATCTTGATAGTAGTCTCTGTCGATGACAAAGCATTATATGCAGCCTGGGCGTCGGGAATGTCTAATCCTGTTGTAGAGCTGTTTTCATATAAAGGGTTCGTTTAATAGCAGCTCCAATGCCATCGGCTGCGTCTTTGCCATGAGCCGCTTCGAAAAAAAACAACGTACTATGGCTGAATCCGTAATCATACATTTTTTGGCTAAATAGATAAAAATTCTTCTTCTGCCTATATTGAGTAGTGGGTCCGTCAGAAAAAAAATGAATGATACTTATATTTGTATGGGTAGTCTTAATATAATTTAAAACGGGATCTAGATGTGCCCATATTGATTCTGGGTTGTGTTGGTTATCGGGCGAAATGGAACAGAAGAATTTTGGGCTTTGGTCTTTTATATATAGTACACCCGTATGTAAAGTGATTTGGTCTTTTATAAAATGCTTAGCTTGGACTTCTTGATGATATTTACAAATATAATTTTCTGAAAAATCTATATGAATTAAGGCCTCGTATTCTTTTAAGTTTTCTGCACATAACTTGTATTGGTTGTATTGGTAGTAGAAGTTATAGACGTGTCTTTTAAATGCTTTAATATCTTTGTTAAATGTTTCCAGTAATTCTTTAAGAGTCCCTTCATTTATAATTTTCATCATCTTTTTTGCCTTTTTCACATTATTTTCTTTGTCATATACATATTCCTTTAAGGACCATTTAAACCATTTTACTTGTGTGTCTAGATCTTTATCACCACTATCAATTCCTCTTTCAGAACAATCAGCGCAAACATCATACATACAATTTTTTGTTCTAATATCGCATACCAAATCTGACACTACGTCATTTAAGTTATTACTTTGAAGTAATCCAAACGATTTTAGTTTGTCCGCCATGAACTGCATGTTTGAGTGCTTTATGCATGCGCAACTTTCACAATCTTTAATATTGGGAGGTAAAACAAAGAAAGGACGATATTTCTTAAAGGTGCTAAAGCTCACTCTTCCAACTTCAGTAATATACTTTTTGTGTAAATTTTTAAGTGTGTCAAGTAGGTATCTTTTTTGGTATTTCACTTTATTCTACGTTCTATACTCTTTCTTGCCCGCGGTTGTTCGGCTGACGTCGTCTCTTTTATAAAATGATGCTAGTAGTTCCTGTAACTGAAATCTCTTCTTCTGATATTCCCTGCGACTTTTATAACTGCATATTTTGAAACCTAACGAAGCTCTTATCGTTGTTGCCTGTTTATATTTTTTTACAAAGTCCTTATTTACTATTTTCTTTTAAATATTCTTTTCCGCGTTGTTTGAATTTTTATATTCACATTTAAAAGACTCTTTCAATAAATCATGTTCTAATAACTTTTTCTTTATTGCTTCCTTCTTTGGTGTTTTTACATTTGGAATGGTCTTATCTATAAATTCATTAACTCTTTTAATGGGTGTCAATTGGTTAATCAAATCTGGTACAACTACGTCATCTGGTTGAGTAATCTTAATATTATCTATTATCTTCAAGTTTCATTATTAAAGTTTCGTACATTTTCTTCATACTATCAATATTATTCTGTTGTCTTTGAACTTTCTTTTGTAGATTTAGAAATCTATTCACTATAGTGTTTATTTTTCGTCGTAATTGAATATTTTCTTTTTTAAATGTATACTCTATTCGTCGTTGCAAATTATACATGATTTGTGTATCTATGATATTTTTTATGTTTTGTTGAGAACTTTGCATTGGCATCTGCGATGTTGATGGCACTTTTTCTTCTCCTTTTTTTCGGTCCTCTCTCCATTTTTGCCGCAATTGTTCTTTCTGCTCTTCGCTATAATTTACAGTTTTAGTTCTATATTGATGCAGTGTTCTTTCGCAATTCTTTTTCTTTTGTTCCTGAAATTTTTCTGGATTTGATATCTTTTAACTTTTCGCGATATCGTCGTTGTCTTTCTGCAGCACTCATCGGCATTATCTATAGATAAACAAAGTTATTTCTTTTTACTTAAGCAAGAAAGAGAGAAAGATTTTAGCATAGCGACAACTTTTGCGGTGCACAATGAAACTGGCCTGTTTAGGTAGAGAACACATATAAACAAACAATAAAAATGCCTAGAGATAGGGTGCTTTAAAGTGTCATGTTGGCCAGATATTTGAAGGTAACGTTGAGGTGTGGGGTGCGGGGAGATTTTAATAGAAACAACCGCTCTGGATAACGCTCTGATTTATTCTACTCGTTCACTCTAAGACTAATACATTATATATGTAATATATATGCTAGATATGCTAGGCACCCCACTACATCACCGGGGTAGAAAAAAAGAAAAAAAATAATTAAATTTACTTTTTTTTCCGTTACATTATAATGTTACTATATTTTTATTTCTTATGTATTAAAAAAAAACAAAGAGTAGCAGTAGGTACCTACTTAAAATTATTATATTCTAATTAATCATACAATACATTTTCTTATTTCTAAGTTAAGTATGAATAATACTATTTATCTTTTACAAAGGGTTTAGTTCTATTTTTATGAATAATTTCAATTTTACCGTTTCTCAAAATTTTTACATTCGGTTCTTGTTCTTCAACAACAACATACGGGCCATTATACAAAATATCAAGTTTACTTCCTGTTTCATTTTTTACTAGTAACATATCGTTTGGATTATATTTTATTCGATTTACATATTTATCATAATTCTGTTTCCTTTTCTCTTTACATTTTAATAAATTTTCTTTTGCATCCCTGTTAGCTACCTGTAACCTATATTTTAATTCTAAACTATAATTATCTGGATTGTACAAAGGTTCTATGTCAGCAGAAATTCTACTAGGCATTTCACAAGGTTTCCCGAAAACTAGCTCATATGGTGGATATCTTGTACTTGAATGAATTGTATTGTTGTATGTAAAGCACCAAAATGGTAACCATTGGCTCCAAGTTTCTGGATGATTATCGCACTGTATGCGCAAAAATGAACCTAGATGTTTATGTGCATTTTCAAGTGAACCAATAGTCTGATGATGGTATGCAGTAGAATTTAATTTTTCTATGTTAAGCAATTTACATACCTCTTCCATTGTCTCAGAAATGAATTCTGTTCCACGATCCGTAGCGATGATCTTTGGAATTCCGAACCTTAAAATGAAATTATTCACAAAACTCTTAGCTATACTTACCGTTTCCTTATTTCTAAGAGGATATGCCTCGACAAACTTACTTAACTCGCACTGTACTGTTAATATATATTTATTATTTTCTATGTCTCTATCTAATGGTCCGACTACGTCTAGAAAAACTTTTTCTAAAGCATAACTTGCAGTAGTTGTAATAACCATAGGTTCTTTAATATACCTAGAATACTTCATTTTTTGACATTTTTCACATTTTCGAACATAACTCTTAACATCATTTTCGATTCCTGGCCAGTAGAATCTACGTTTTATGTTATTTATCATTCTGCGAATCCCAGCGTGTCCGCTTGTGGGTAGCAAATGATAGTCATTCATAATAAATTTCTTTTCTTCGTCATCATCTATTCTCTTTATACCTCTCAAAATACAAATGCGTGGTCCGGACCACTTATCAATGCTTTTTATTTCTTCTACAAGATTCTTGATAAACAATACGTTATCTTCTCTTTTAATAATGCATATTTCTTTAATTTTTAATTTTTCACATATTTTCCTCAATTTTTCCACAAAAACGTCTCGCGTATAATGTGCTTTAAAATCGAGATTAACATATAATATATTTTTATTTTTTATAAATGCGAAACATTCAGATTCGACATCAATATTTTTTTTCTCTTTAATTTTTTTTAATTCTTCTCCTTTCAGTAAACTTAATTCAACTGCTCCATTCGGTATCCTAAGTATTTCCACAACTTTTGGTTGATCAGGCCAATAATTCGGGTTAATACTTGGGATATCGTCTATTCCACTTTCATTCTCTCTTTCATTCTCTGTTATTATCCTAGCTTGCGCTCTTGTTATTACTGTTACTAACCTTTCATTCATATCTTTCAAATCTTGGGACGTTATGCTTATTCGTGATAAAGCGTCTGCTATTACATTTTCTTTTCCTCTCACGTATACTATTTTAAAATCATATTCTTCTAATGCTAATCGAAATTTTAATAGTCTACTTGACGGATCTTTCATCCCAAATAAGTATATTAAGGGTTTATGATCTGTCATAATTGTAAAAGTACGTCCATATAGATATGGTCTGAAATATTTCACACTCCAAACTATGGCAAGTAATTCTTTCTGTATTGTTGGGTAATTTAACTCTGCCTTATTTAAAGGTCTACTAGTATAAGCTACGGCCTTCATGTTACTATTACAAAGTACTGCACCTATCGCTGTGCCCGAAGCATCGGTCTGTAGTATAAATTCTTTCGAAAAATCAGGGTATTCTAAAATAGGAGGAGTTGTTAAAGCGTTTTTCAAAAAATTAAATGATTTTTCACATTGCTCAGTCCATTCACACTTGACATTTTTCCTACAAAGTTTATTCAAACAATTAGTTATATCAGCAAAATTTTTAATAAACTTTCTATAGTAGTTACACATTGCAACAAAACGTCTGACTTCATCAACGTTTGTCGGTGTTGGATAATTTTGAATAGTTTTGATTTTCTCTGAGTCTGGTTGAATACCTTGAGAAGATATCGTATGGCCTAAATATAATAGTTCCGTTTTTAAGAATTGACATTTACTCGGATTTAATTTAAGATTAACTTTACGTAGGCGTTCGAAAATTTCTATTAAGTTTTTGTTATGCGATTCAAGATTTCGTCCAAAAACAACACAATCGTCTAAATAAATAAAACAATTTATATAGTTAAGACCTGACATAGCTACCGACATCACTCTAGAGAAAGCGCTGGGACTGATCTTTAGTCCCATAGGTAGACGCTTCATTTGATACTGACCTGTACTAGTTGTGAAAGACGTGATTGGTCTACATTCAGGTTTTAAAGAACATTGATAATATGATTGACTAAGATCTAAATGAGAGTAATAAATTGCACCTGATAGCGAATCTAAAATTTCGGTAATATTTGGTAATGGAAATTTATCATCCTGTATTACTTCATTTAACTTTCGGTAGTCTATGACTAACCTCCACTTTTTATTATTTTTATCATCAGATTTTTTAGGTACTAATAATATGGGACTGGACCATTCACTTTGTGAAGGTTCTATGATGTCGTCGTCTAACAATTGCTTGATTTGTTTGTCTACTTCTGTTTTTAAACTATGTGGTAACCTATATGGCTTTACATAAACTGGATTTACATTTTGTTTCAAATTAATTGATTGTTCGCATAAATTATTAGTAGTGAGTTTATCACCGGGCAAGTGGAATACGTCAGCATACTTTGAACAAATACTCTCTATACTGCTTCGTTCGCTCGTACCTAAGTGATCAAGTTTCAAAGATTGCAACAATGTTTTTGCACGTGTAGAGTTCAAAGTACACTTATCAAAGAAGCAAACATTATACTCTTTCAATGGTAACAATTGAGGTTGAAAAATTGGAATAATTATTTCCCTATCACTGGTATTCATTAATCTGATAGGTATTATGTTATCTTTAGGTTTTACTATCAAACCAGCCAAAAACAAATTTTCCTGTAATTCTTTCTGTACAATCACACTGTCTTCTTTCACATCTGAATTTAACTTTATATAATGAATAGTTTCATATCGTGCCGGTATCGTTATATATTCAGTACATAGTTTAGGCGAAGTATACAAAGGTATTTCACTTTGTTTTTCATTTGTTAACGTTAATATATTTTTCTCTAAATTGATAGTTGAATTGAAATTGTTCAGAAAATCTAACCCAATTATTCCATCTGATTTACAAGGTAAGTTCTCGAACAAGTAAAACTTGTGTTCATAAGTAGTACCGTCCGATGCGTGTAAAGTTAAATAAACATAGCCGTCTGAATAGGTCTTGCCACCTATACCGTTTATAACTATAGGGTCTCTATGTATGCGTATTTGTTCCGATAAGATATTACTACGAATTGCCGATAATGAAGCACCTGTGTCTAGCAACCATGAACATTTTTGTCTATCTAAATTTAAGTACACATATTTTACGTTATCATCGCAGGTCAAAATATAATTTTTAGGTCCGAAAAAACTGATTCAGTTCAGTAGTTTTCTCTTGCGTTGTACTTTCGACCTGTGCCGAACAAATATTTCGTTGATTGCGATTACCACTACTACTCTTACCTCGACCACGACTCGAACTCACAAAATTGTCACGATAACCTCGCGTCGACCGGCCATTGTTATATCCTCGATTATAATTATTATTTACGTACTTACCTCTCGTATCATTGTTGAAGTTATTGTAATTCCGCCTGTGATTTGAATAAAAATTACCTCTAGTATTCATTCGTCCGCCTCTACCTCTTAGCGAAGACCTGTAGTAGGGGGGTTGGTTATCTCTCCTTTGCACGTTGAAGATATTGTTGGAAGACGGAAGCTGTCCCAGCTCCTCATCCTCAGCAGCACGCACTGCGTCCTTCAGCTCTGAGTAGTTTCGAGCTGAGATAATTGTACTTAGTCGCCTGTTGCGTAACCCATCTGCAAATCTTTTAATTGCAAGGTTTTCATTTATAGGTCTCAATATCTCACAAGACTTCGGATTTCCGTCGCTCTGTGCAATAGTGAGGCCTACAAATAACTCAGACAATTTATCTCCGTACTCACGAATCGACATATTATTCTGAGATAAATTATTTAATCGACTAAGTATCGCATTTGCTGATTTTTTTGTTAATAAAAAGTCCCTAATATCTTGTATTAAGCTCATTACGTCATCATATTCACTTTTTAATTTCAATTTAGCGGTTTTAGTTAACCTAGTTTTTAATACAAAAGAGATAAGTAATTTTTTCTGTGTAACATTTACAAGATATTCGTCATACATTTCAATTCCGTCAATAATTTTTTCAATAGTCTCTTCCGTATTGTCCATTACGGGAATTAAAGAAATTGCCGTCTTTATATCAAATTTATCCATTTTTGTAATATCTGATTTTGACGTTTCCATTGTACAATTAATTTTATATGTTAAAATTTTATTATATACGAACTCAATACGTTCCTTTAATACTTCGTAAACATAACCTACTAACTCTACTTTACTTTCTTATTTAGCAATAATATTAATAATATCTTTATACGTTAAAAATAACTTTTCTGCTTCTAAAATCTTATCATTAACTTTACCTTCATATTTTAACCTTCTAGTAGGGCCCAACTTTCTTAAATCAACTTGAATTATATTTAACTTATTTAAAATAAACTCTAAATTCTGTTCCATATATCATAGTTATTCACTTACACTAAATATTATAGTCCTTAAAATAAGTTCTAAAATTTATGTATTTATTATAGTCCTTAAAACAGTTCTTAAATTTCTGTATTTACGCACAAAATAACGGCAACGAGAGATAAAATAAAAAAAAAAATAATTATAATAATGGGGGGAATTTTGGTTGACACATTTTAACACTTATTTTCACTTCACTTTTCACCTTCACTCAAGTAGGTACTCTGGCCGTCTAGCACTAGACATGCGAATCAGATCCTTGCGTCATTAGGCAGCATCACTCCCAGCAGCATCTGTAGCATTGAATCTCCCTGAAAGCCTTTGTCGAATTCTCCTAATAAACTCTGTCTGCATCCTCTTTTCCATCCATTTTCTTTCCTTCTTTCTCCAAATTTTACACCCCAAGCATACTGTAGCAGCAATGAATACCACCAAAACCACTGAGATCAGGATGTTGTTGGTCAGGATATGGGTCTCTATATTCTTATCTGAAATTCCAGCACCGTTGCTGCCGGCTGCATTTTGCGTAATCATTATTTCTTTGTCTTCCGTTTTTGAGTATGATTTCCCCATTTTGTTTATAATTATTTTCCGTTTATATAAATTAATTTAATCCACTTCACAAGTTATAAAAGTTAAAGTGTTCTATAACTCACACCGAGGCACACAGGAATCCGCTGCGTTGCGAGATTCGCCGGTCACCCGACACTCGCCCACGCCACGGCATGGCAGGGTCGCCATGAGGTGTGGGGTGCGGGGAGATTTTAATAGAAACAACCGCTCTGGATAACGCTCTGATTTATTCTACTCGTTCACTCTAAGACTAATACATTATATATGTAATATATATGCTAGATATGCTAGGCACCCCACTACAACGTAAGCCATAATTATAAAAACAATGACTATCGAAATGAATTATATATAATAAATTGTATTCAAATTTACAGTCCTCAAGTTGATATAACTATTTATTTATTTATTGATGTACATATTTATTTATTTAGCCTATACCGGCCTACTCTAGGGCTAATAAGGGCAGATTATTAATTAGATTAGGTACATTTTACCGCATGCCGCGACTTTGAAAAATAATGATCAAAATGGCGGCAGGTCATTTTGCCAGCTTTCGTAGAAAACTGTTCGAACCTATTTACTAATGAAAACTTACTATTAAAGATACTTGATGAAAAGTTGTTCAGTGTCAAAAGGATCAACATACACTTAAATTATTCCAAGTAGTACAATATGTATGCACCTTTATATTCGCTTTGTGTTGCATAACACAAAAGATTGTGTGATGATAACACAAAAGTATCACAAAAGCAACAAAAATGCAACACGAAAGCTAAGTTTTTACAAGCATTTTAGGTTATAATTTAAAAAACTAGTGAAATTAGCAGCAAATGCATGTTTTTATGGAAATAGTAAACACTGTCGCATACAAAATTGGTTTAATAAACATATAAAATCTGTTACTTACCGGAGAAATACAAAAAAACTATTTTAATTCACCACTGGCAAAAACGTGACTCACTCTTTTGATACTTCCCACAGACAACACAAGATGGCTACCTTTTTACTTTTTTTTTGTTACGCAATACTGTGTTGCCATATCTAGATTTCACTTTTACCTCAGTTTATTGTAAGGAATAGGGGACGAAATCCGTAACACAAAATTTATAACACAAAAGCAAAAAATTGTAACATCTTATCTAGAAAACAATAAAACATGAAATATTTATCATTTCCGCAGCGTAATACGTATACAGTAGAGGTTAATTATCTTATATTTTATGTGGTTAACGATTTATTTATAAAACTTAAAAAAATAAATAGTTAAATGTTGATTGCAAAAAAAATGTCAAAAAACGACACCATATTTTTTGCCAATATCAAGGGGCTCAAGTTCCTGACTAACTAAATGTTACATATTTTTTCGAAATAAAGTCAGTTATATATAGTTCATGATTTGGAACAGCTAGCTAATTAATTACTTTCAAGATTCCAACCGTCAGAAGATTTGTATTGTTTGAGATTTCCTTGAAATTGATATGGACATTTTACTATTTTTTTATCTCATACAAAAATGGTAATTTTGACGGCCTTACCCATAACTATTTTTGTTACTGTAATAATTATGAACAATATTAATGGGTCTTTAATATTATGCTGAGATCAATAAATTTGGTACCATAATCATCACAATAATATGATTATTTATTTATTATAAGTACTAAAATTGTTTATATAAAACTATCTTTAGGAACTATCATATTATAAAAATCAGAACAATAAAATATAAAACTAAAATATGGATAAAATTAAATTTAAAATCAACAAAATTAAAGTAATTGATAAAATTGCACAAAAGTTACATTATTTTTATAGTACTATGTACCACAAACGATCGTGAAGATCAGATAATATTATAGAAAACACCATTCGTTAAATGCCAAATTTCAGGATGATCACAAATAAAACAAAACTAATATATATCATAATAATAATCAGTCATCTTCACTATCGCTATTATTGTTATGACATTTTCATTTTTGTTATAAGGGAGAGATCTGAAAAAGTCAGCATATTAGGAAGGTATAATTCTCACATCCACTAAACTTAAAATATCTTTATGTTTGTCTTTCGACAAACAGATTGGCTGTTTATATGCCAACTCTAAATTAGGCAAAGTTGTCACAGTACTGCGGCGGGTATTTGAACATAACGACACAGTTTTGTACTCAATATCATCATGATCACATTTATATAATAACTTGTTCGGCTCTGAACCATTCACAAAGACCTCTTTCACGTTGTTCCAAGTTACCTTATCCCCTTTTGTGTTTTTGCACCAAATTTTGTTGTTAACGTGCATTTTAAAGTCATAAAAATTGTATTGTGTCATTTTTCGAACTTCGTAAGGATCTCCTGTGCATTTAGCCCATCTAACAAGCAGGTACCATTCTTCTGGAGTGTAAATGGTTTTTTTTCAGCCTCCCGTTCGATCAAAGCGTGCACGCTATCTCCCTCGTTTTGTGTGTGACCCTTCTCCAGAAATCTGTGTCTTATAGACACGTTAAATTTTTTGGCACAGTAGGTGTAAAGAAAGAAAACAAAACGATTTCTGTTTTGGCCAGCGCAGTTATCTGAATAAAATCTGAACTCTTTTACGCCTTTCCTAAAATTTTGTTCAATAAAATCTAGCAAGCAGCTACCTCATTAGCACCTCTTTTGGCCACCGTTTCGTCCCATATATAACAAACAGCACGTTTAGACCCCATATCAAAAATAGTGAAGTTAAAGCAGGACAATTTTCGCTTATAATAATAAACACTGACCTGTCCATGCGGACATTATAAAACTTTTTGAAAGTCGAAAACTGCCGTCAAGACCAGACCGTTCGAGCTAATAGCTTCACGTTTGTCAAAATCTTTTAGCTTACGAGCTGCATCTTTATTAGCCAGGTGTTTCTTATAATCTTCTTTTTCTTGATCGGTGGCATCAGTTTTTTGGCGAAAAACATGACAAATGTCGCATTGATCTTTTTTAGGAATGAAGAATCCTAAGTTGAAATTTTTATTAACAATGTCCCGATACTGGCGCTCGGTGACTGCGTTGCTGGAATAAACAGAATCATCAAACCATTCTTTGTATAGCTGGAACATTTTTGAAATGCTAAGACTTCCATCTAGGTACAGTTTCGTTGAAGACTTGCGAACATAGTGAGATTCGATGGGAGCAAAGGATCGAACATGGTCACACACACTTTTATTTAGTAGTTCTTGATCATGATTAGAGTATTTTTTAGTGTGACTATGACGCGTTCTACTTGCACATTTGCTCGACTAACTCCTGGTGCTATAGCGTGAATGTTTATTCCTACCCGGTCGCAGTAGGTTTTAATTTCGCCCAAAATTTCTCTTCCACCGTCGACCATGATAAATAATTAGAGCACATGTGCAGCTTGGCGATTTCTGACAACCTAGATTTTAAAACAAATTGTATCAGTAGCTTTTTGCTATCATCAATCATTGACTCATACATCTCTATATTAGAAATTAACTGTTTGGTGACATTCTCATCACCCGTCATAACAGGCAACAAAGAAACTGCAGTTCTTAACTCAAACTTCTCCATGATTGTTGTACTCTGGTACATACCTATATTTTCAGAATAAAGTTGAAGTATTTTCGAATAAATCGAATTAATTGTATCGAATATTACACAAATCTTTTGACTATGTGAACTTTTTATTTCCTTTCTTTCTACTTGATTTACAATAGAATTACTTAGTAAACAAAATTTATCATATAAATATTTTGTTTCGGCCCTCTTTTTTTCTCTTATACTTGATGACCTTCTACTAGGCCCTAATTTCGTAAGGTAATCTTTAATATGTTGTAATTCTTTTAATATGTCTTTGATTTAATTTGCCATAACCTAAAGATACATAAAAAAATTAATAAATGCGCTTATGTAGCCTTAAACTTAATAACATGATTATTAATTAATACATAATATGTTCAAGCAGATTTACACATATATAGGTACTTAGCTAACACTTAATAAGTATATAATAATCGTTACACATTTACACTTTTACGATTTACCACGCACACACGCACTGGTGAATCTTTTGGAGTAGCAGACTCACGTTGCTGTCGCCGCAGCATGCTTTTTGACCTTCGTAAGTCATAAGAATCGATCACTCGCTGTATCCCTTCGCCATGGCATTTCCGATAGTATCGGGACACGATTATCGCGGCCCCAACAAACAGAAGGGCACAAATGGCGATTAATACATAAGAAGTTGAGGTAGCATGCCACAATAATTTTTCCGTGAAGGCAGAGTTCCCAGCTCAGTTTTAACTTTTGAGCGATTATAATTTCTTGTTACTTTGATTACTGTTTGCCCATTGTATACGTATTTTGTGATTATTAGCTATTGCTATTGTTATTATATAGCTATTGCTATTTGATTATTAGCTATTGTTTCTATGCGGCTTATGGCGTCGGCGATGATGTTGTGCTTCCCGCTTACGTGACGTATATCTGTAGTGAATTCACTTATGAATAGGAGTTGGCGGGAACGTCGCGGCGTCTCTGTAGATGACTGCACTTTGTTCATTGCAAATGTAATCTTAATATATCTGCTATCAGTGGATGTGTTTTGGCTGGAACGACGTTACAAACTAGTCACAGTCAAAGTAAAAAAATCAAGTCCTTTGAGTATTTTGTCAATTTCTGTAAATAAAGGAAATGTATGAAAAAGTGTGAATAATCTAAAAGTAATCTTGTCTTCATTAAAAAATAAAATAAATCATAGTTCTTCCATGCAACTGTCTCACTTTTGGTGACATACAATAAAATAAAGCTATTATTATGACCTTTAAAGTGATGTACATACGTCATACTGTTGTAGACTTTCACGGGTTTGATAAAATTAAATGAGTCATAGTTCTTTCCCTGCACGAGTCTCAGTGTTGGTGTCATACAATAAATTAAAGCTATTCTTCTGATCTTCAAAATGACATATCTCAACTTGATACTTTGGGGACGGAATGCCCATTGTCCTTTCGTGATATTTCCGTGCGTAACAAAGGATGGTTTGCTAAAACTAAACTAAAGGGCACTGGTGCACTGCACGGTAATGTTTATATACACACTAATACAGTATTCTATCTTCATACAAACGGTCGGATCGCAAGTCACACCTACGCGTCTTGAGTTCGATCTACACTCGGTACACAACAGTCCAGGGCTGCCAAATCGTATAATTGGATACGAAAGTTGTATATTATGGTTATGTTATGTATCCAGGTTATATAACCGATTGCCTTTTACAATAATTATGAATTGAGCAGTCGTGAATGTGTCGCAGTGACGAATGAACGCTGTGATGGTTTTGTAATATGTTTTTAGGCGTATTAAAAATAGCCAGCAGATGCGGAACCACACTTATCTATTTTTTGAAAATCGACAATAGGAAGAAGGAAGTTTGTAAAACTTTCTTTCGTACTATTTTGGGATACCATAAAAACAACGACAGACATGTGCTTGAAATTTTGAAGCTTCCAGAATCTCAAGCTGATCAACGCGGGAAACATGATATTTCGAAAAAATTGGACAGAGAAAAGCTCAAAGAGCATATCGAGAGTTTTAGACCAGCTATTACACAATATAGACGGGCACATACTCCAAACAAAAGATATCTACCAAGTAATTTAAATGCAACTATGATGCGCACTGATTTTATAGAAAAAAATACAGATTTTAAAGTATCCTATGATCTCTACAGGAAATTCCTAAAAAAGATAGATTTCTTTAGAAAGTCCAATTCCTGGAGGGGCTCATCAAATCTGAAAAATAAAGTTTCAAGTTTAGTAGTTCAAGTTTCATGTAGCTTTGGGCCTTGTACTTTGTCTGATTATAAGTTAGTCTTAGATGAAATGTTTAAGATATTTGTTGATGTGGTAAGTGATGCGGCTGTACAATCTAAAAACAATGTGAGACCTAAACGGCATTATAAACGCGTGTGCGGCTGGAATGTACATGTGAGGGAAGCGCACCGGGAGGCCAGGCTGAAATACCAAAACTGGATGATTCTGGGTAGACCAAATACTGGTCCTGTTTACGAGCAGATGTGCGAGCCCGTGACATATTTAAAGGCCGGCTAAAATGGTGTCAGAACCACCAGGACCAAATTAAAATGGACGTAATTGCTAAACAAAAAGCCGATAAAGATTTCACGAAATTTTGGAAGTTCACCAGTAAGCTTGATGTTAAGCCTGGTCTCCCTGCGAACGTTGATGGCCGAAGTAATCCCGAGGATATAGCCAATTTGTACATGGAACACTTTAAAGTACACTCTCCTCTGGGTTCTTCGACCACTATGCCAGATGGTGGGCCCACCGTGGCGGGTGAGGAGCCTTTACTTAAATTTACAGAAGATCAAATTAAAATAAAAAAGCGATAAACAGTATGCGTAGAGGTAAATCTCCGGGCCACGATGGGCTCAGTATTGAGCACTTAAAATATGCTAGCGTACATGTGCCGAGGGTCCTGTCCATGTTTTTCAATATGCGCATTAGTCATTCATACTTACCGGATGATTTGATGAAAACGATAGTGGTGCCCATAGTGATAAACAAGACAGGAGACATTTCAGACAAGGGAAATTATCGGCCGATCTCTCTTGCGACAATTGTAGCTAAAGTGTTGGATAGTGTGCTTGAGTCTTGTCTGGATGAGTACATAGACATACATGACGCACAGTTCGGCTTTAGACCTGGACTGTTAACTGAAAGCTCGATTCTGGTTATACTACACTGAAAGGAAGACTCCGGTATACGCCTGTTTTTTGGATCTCTCCAAAGCCTTCGATCTCGTTTCGTACGAAGTGCTTTGGAGAAAGATGGAGGACAGGAGTATGCCGGCGGAACTGCTGAAAATATTTCAATACTGGTACTCGAATCAGACTAATTGTGTTAGGTGGTCAAACTGCCTCTCGGAAACATACAAATTGGAGTGCGGAGTTAGACAGGGGGGGTTGTCTTCTCCAAAGCTGTTTAACCTGTATGTAAATGACCTCATAGTTGAGCTCAGCGGCATGCGTGTCGGTTGCCGGGTGGGGGGTGTTTGTGTGAACAACATCAGCTACGCGGACGACATGGTGCTGCTGGGCCCGACTGCGAGGTCAATCCGGGAGATGCTGAAAGTATGTGAAAAATACGCCGCATCACATGGCCTTATTTATAATGTAAGGAAAACTGAGTTCAGGGTCTTCGGGGCTGCCGGCAAGTACCCAGACACCATTCCTTCAATTATTTTTAACGGCGCTAATATAATGCAGGTGACCAAGTTTAAATATCTGGGTCATATACTTGTCGACAACCTTAGAGACGATGATGACGTTGAGAGGGAGCGTTGGCTGTCCGCGGGAACATGCTGGCACGCAGATTTTATCGTTGTACCGATGAGGTCAAAATAACCTTGTTTAAAGCGTACTGTCAAGGCATGTACACGGGAAGTCTGTGGTTCAGCTGTTCACGGGGAGCGCTAAATGCACTGCGCGTCCAATATAATAATGTTTTCAGGATGATATTGAAACTCCCTCGATTCTGTAGTGCCTCGGGAGATGTTTACCTAATCGCGTACAGATGGTTTTCATGCTATCATCAGGAAAAAGGTTGCTTCGCTTGTGACAAGGATTCGAGGGAGTAGCAATAGCATACTGAAAATTGTGGCTGAGGACCCGAGAGCTCCTGTGCTGAGGCATCTCATGCGGAATCATTGCCCGCATGAAATGCCTCGTAAGTACATGACTCACTAAATCTCTCCTTGTTTGTTTTTGTAGTTGTTACTAACCCTATTGTATAAGTTGTAGTATCTAAGGCGTGGACTAACAAAAATGGTTCCTTTGTTGTTCCTAATAAAACAAATTATTATATTATTGGATCAGAAGTGAAATATCAATTAAAAAAAAAATATTTTATTAACAAAACTTTCAGTCTTTAGCATTGATTTTACAACTAATCACAAATAGTTAACTTAACATTATTTAATTACATCAACTACAGCAAATAAAGAAACACTTCAACCCAACTTAATACACTTAAGACAAATAATTAGCACTCACAAATCACGCCGATACACTGACTAACATAACGACCGCACGCAAAGTTCAATACACAAAATAGGAGACTGACACAATAGATGCACCGGCTTATATAGGAATTACCCCTACTCCTCTTACAGAAACCCTTTTGATATCCTACAATATTATTATATTAGTCCAACAAAGTAAAACAAATTTTCGAAAATTGTATTTAAATATAATATTTATAAGTAATACCTTGTCTGTCTTGCAAAATAAGTTTCTTGATGCAGCGATAAATTCGACTTGTACAACAGAGTTTAAATTAAATTGTATTAACGGTTCATTAAGACGTGCTACTCTCCTCTTTTTGGCTATTCATATCTGCAATTAATGTTAATAGCTTTTTTATTTTTCCTTGATTGCATCACTGTAACTTTACCCCGTTGAGAGGCGCAGACACGCTTTTTCTTTCACCTCCTCATTTTTATCTCTATATTACCATGAACGGCATCCGCAGACATGTGAGTATGGCCTTTTGTTAAATAGCTAATCGTTATTGTTTAAGGATCATTTAAGGAGTTGCTAGTTACTATCCTAATCATTGCTGTGTAAAGGATCCAATTTTAATATTGGGCTGTACAATTGTCAGTTCATATATACAAGTAATCCATATCCCTATTAGCCTACATGAAAGCAAATAGCGCGTTCACAATATCACTTGCCTCTCGTCCAGCTTGAGCTTCATGTCAAAGGACACATGTGGCTGAATCGCAAGACTTCTGTTTAATTGGAGCAAATGTTAAATTAAACGTCACCAAACGACTCATGAAAAACGCATCTTCAATATCGGTCATCTCTGGTAAAGTAATCACTTTCTGAAAATCCAAACTGATACATACTCTGTTTGAGTTTTTTCATGTTCCATCCAATCAGTATTTTTGTAAAGCCAACTCAGCTTTGAACTTATGATTTTCATATTTCGTTCTTATTTCTTCAAGCATCGAGTTAACATTGCCGTACTTCTTCAGATCACATAAGCAACACCCAATCTCTAGAGCTTCTCGTTTAACAATTTATAAGTGCCATACATAGCAGTACTCCATCTTCGTAATGCTGTTATAAATAATAAAATGATAGATGGCATATTTGCGTGTGTAATGAAAAATGCCATTTGACTGAGGAATTGCTAGCACCTTTTCCTGATCGAAATTTGCAATCGTAGTGGTAATATTTAGGTTGAACTATAACTTCCACAGAATATTAGACCAATTTTCCTGTAGAAGGTTTATTTCCACTCGAATCATGTTCATTGCGGTGCGGCAGTACCTCTCAACCTGCCCATCACTTTGATGTATCTCTGCAGTTATAAAATGAACCTCTAACCTAAGTTTCTAATCTAGTTAAATATGATGAGCTCTCTTACATTCTTTCTCAATCTCAATACATTCGTTTTCAATCTGATACAATTAAACGAGGAGCACCGAATAATGAAATAGCATTTTCAAAAACGCGTTTTATTTCATTAGTATCTAAAAATCGGATACAATAAGCAAAATTTGGTAAAAGCGTCTATTATTAATCCCTCGAGGACCGCGTAAACGCCGGCGTATACTTCGCACGGATTTTTTAGAAATTATCCTGGAGAGATTAAAATAAATTTATAGCTATTTGAGTCTGGGAGTGGCCCTGAGACATCTGTATGCACCGTATCGAAAGGAACACTAGGTTTTTGCCACGAATTAAAGTTGACGCGGTACCTTTTTGTGTGAAAAGCAAACAATACGGTATATTTTGATGTATTTGAAAGTAGGATGGATGATGTTCTTAAAAATCTATGTACCAGTAGTAAAACTGTAATCGTTTGTGGAGATTTTAATGTAGACATACTGCAAGTAACACTTCTCAGTAATCGCATTCTAAATTTATTTAAATCATATAATTTAACTAATCTTTTTTGCGAACCAACTCGTGTTACTAATATATCCTCTACATGCATAGATAATGTGTTTTGTAATTGTGAAGTACTCAATGTATCGATTATAAAAAATTTAAGTTCGGACCACTTTGGTCAAAAATTTTCGTTAACTAACAATATTATCAATAAAAGACAAAAAATTAAATGTAGACCAGTCACAATAAGTAGAATTAATTCATTCAAAGAGAAAGTGACACAGCACTTGCATAAAATGGAAATGATTATAGATCACCCAAATAACTACTATGACATTTTTTTCAATTCACTTTTAAAGTCATTTAATAACATTTTTAAAGAAAAAACTTTTTATAAAAATCCTAAACTCAAATTTAGCGACTGGGCAACTGTCGGCATATACCGAAGTAGAGATAAATTATATGAATTGTATAGTGTGAGGCAGTGGAATCATGACCCAATGTTCCATAGTCGAGTAAGAGCGTATTCAAAGATTTTTAAAAATGTTTGCATTCAAGCTAAGTCTATATTTATTAGAAATAAAATTATAAATTCAGATAATAAAATTAAAACAACTTGGGATGTAATTACTCGTACGGCTGGAAGATCTAAGACCGATAGTCAACCTGTGAAGTTAACAATAGACAACGTAGTACTGAACTCAGACGAAGATGTTGCAAATACTTTTGAGAATTATTTTTCTGAAATCCCAATAAAGGTCACATCTTCTTTAAAATCATCTTCACTAGACTCGATTAACATCTTACATAAACATACTTATCACTGTGATCACCAGTTTAAATTTTCGTATGTAGATGCACGAGATATTATTAAAGTATTCAAAACCATTAACCTTAAGAAAACTGGTGATTTGTGGGGCATGTCTGTTAAATTACTCAACTCAATAATAACTGACATTGCACCACATTTATCCCTTATTTTCAATAAATGTGTAGATTATGGAACTTTCCCTGATCTTATGAAATTCAGTAAGATAATACCTCTTTTTAAAAGCGGAGATAAAAATGATCCTGGCAATTATAGACCGATTTCTATATTGCCATCTATGAGTAAAATTTTTGAAAAACTTATCCTAAACCAATTATTAATTCATTTTAATATTAATAGTATCTTCCATAGTGAACAGTATGGTTTTACCAAAGGTAGGTCTACAGCCGATGCGGGAGTTGCTCTTCTTAAACATATAACGCTTGGGAAAAATCACAAAATGCAATTGGTGTTTTTTGTGATTTATCTAAAGCCTTTGATTGCGTAGAACATGAAACCCTACTGCTTAAACTAAGTCATTACGGTATTCGTGGCATTGCTCTTGATCTCATTGCTTCATATCTTAGTGATAGGGTTCAGAAAGTCTCTGTAAATAACGTTAATTCTTCCGGATCCCCTCTGAGAATGGGTGTTCCGCAGGGATCTATTTTGGGTCCATTTTTGTTTCTAGTTTATATAAATGATCTTCCTTTCTATGCTACTGAATTGTGTGATATTGTACTGTTTGCGGATGATACCTCTTTAATTTTTAAAGTAGATAGAAATGTAACTGATTATGCCAAAGTAAAGAGTGCATTATCTCACATACTTAAGTGGTTTAATATTAACAACTTAGCATTAAACACCAAGAAAACTAAATGTATTCAATTTACCCTACCTAATGTAAGGAGACACAATTTTGGTTTGTTTTTAAATAATGAGATTCTTAATACTGTAGATTCCACAGTATTCTTGGGCATAACGTTGGACTCGGGTCTTCAGTGGAGCCCCCATCTGTCATCTCTCGCGAGTAGACTGAGCTCCGCTGTGTTCGCGGTTAGGAAAGTAAGGCAGCTAACAGATGTTGATACTGCTAGACTTGTTTATTTCAGTTACTTTCACAGCATCTTGACTTACGGAATTTTGTTGTGGGGTAATGCAGCCGATATAAAATCTATATTTATTCTTCAAAAAAGGGCCATTCGGGCAATTTATAACATCGGAGCTCGGGATACCCTACGAGATTTGTTTAAGGAAATTGGTATACTTACGGTAGCGTCGCAATATATATATTGTAATATTATGTTTGTCCGACAAAACATTCATTGTTATTTAAAACACAGTGATAGACACGAAATAAATACTAGAAATAAGGAAAAACTGGTATCGCCTCGCTATCGCCTTCAAAAAGTGAATAGATCGTTTATGGGGCAAGGTATACGCATGTATAATAGAGTTCCACAATCGATTTTGAGCTTGCCACATAAACAATTTAAAACTAAAATTAAAAATGTATTAGTGAATAAGGCTTATTATACAGTCACGGAATACTTCGGAGATATCAATGTGTGGAACTAATCTGGTTGGGTCTCACGTAGGATAAATATACAATAATTATTGTATTACAATATTGTACACAATTATTATTTTAAAAGAGCAACTGTTGAGTTTCTCGCCGGCTCTTCTCAGCAGAACTGCCTTCCGAGCCGGTGGTAGATTCCTCACGGACTGACTACACTGACATTTAATTTAAATTTAATTTCAATGTAAAATTGACGATTCAAAAGTGCTTGTAAAAGTCTATTTGAATAAAGTATATTTTGATTTGATTTGATTTGAATACAGTGTGTAATGTATTTTCTAACAAATTGTCTTAATCCCGGAAACCAAAAGTGACGGAGTGTTAATTCAATCATTTTCTCCGCACCGATATTTTGATATTCGTCATGGAAGATTCGCATTAAGATTAGGCGGTGACTAAACTTGTACAAATAATAATAATAATTTATTAAAACATCTATTTTTTATCTATTCTTAACAAGCAGTCCCCACTGCAAATATATATATATTTTTTTTAATTTATTTGGATCAACAAACAGTATACATAATAAGGCTTATATCTAAAAAGAAAATTTATATAATTGAATATAAAATTATGACACCAGCTTCGTTAACCACAGGTTACTTATATATATATATATATATATATATATATATATATATATATATATATATAATGATAATAATACAATAACACAGCAAAAGGTTAGAGGGAATTGCGTATTGTGTTTATGATTTCTTTTTTAAAGCAGTTTATGTTTGTATTCATTAAATCAATAGAACAGAATTATGTATTGTAAGTATTAACAATTCTGCGCATAGGAGAACGTATACCTGCAATAGTTCTACAACGTTTGGTAGCAAAAAAATTATTGTTTTTACGAGTATGTGTTCTATATGGTACATTATAACATAATTTATTATTAAGTTGAATACAATCATATTTACCATGACAAAGATCATATAAGAACATTATATCTAATTGTAGTCTCCTACTTTGCAGTTTAAGCAGTTTGTATCTTGTTAGGGTCCTGGTGGACGTTAAAATAAAAGAGTGGACTGTATAATATTTTAATGCTGGTTAACTCTCCGTTTAATACGCGTTTACATATATATGTATATGAAAGAGGGAAAAAGTATTGGTTTCGTCCTGTCGGCCACGGCTCCGAGATGTAAAGGGGCCCTCCGTCACGCAATGGCCGCTCGCCTTGGTTCTCGGTGGTGGGGCTGCGTCCGCGGCCCCGGCGGCGTCTACCGTTGCGTATAATGGAGCGCAACATGCTCCCCCGGTTGAAGCTTGACGTCTTCAAAGTCTGGAAGGGGGCAGATATTATTAAATGCTCTACGAATTGTCCCATTTTTCGTTTTAAGCTCCACCACTCTAACGACACCATCACTCCCTGGGTAAAGCTTTATTACCCTCCCCATGGACCAAAGAAGAGGCGGAAGGGCTCTATCCTTAATGAGAACAAGAGAGCCCTGTCTAAGTTCCGATTTCGACGATCTCCATTTTACTTTCGCCTGCAGCAAAGACACATATTCTACAGAAAAACATTGCCAAAAGTGTTGCTTGATGAGCTCTATTTATCGCTCGAGAGCATTGATATTGGTTGCTGTTATCTGTGGATGTGGTATAGTCATTAATGATCGTCCAATTAAAAAGTGAGCAGGAGTTAAAGGGGATAAATCTTGAGGGTCAGAGGAAAGTGGGGTGAGAGGACGGGAGTTCAAAATTGCCTCAATCTGCGTAAGACAAGTAACCATTTCTTCAAAAGTGAAATTGGTGAGTTGAAGCAGTCTACGAAGATGGTGCTTAGTAGAACGAACGGCTGCCTCAGCTGATCCGTTAAAGTGTGGACTATAGGCAGGCACAAATTTAAATTCAATACCTTGCTGTGCAATACTACCTTCTAGATCTGAATGGGCCAGGAATTTAGTTAATTCATTATAAGTGCCGACAAAGCTGGTACCGTTATCGGAAATAATACTACAAGGTTTAACACGGCGTGATATAAACCGATTTAAAGCGGCTATATATGCCGTTGTCGATAGTGCTGTAACAAGCTCGATGTGACAGGCTTTGACAGCATTCCACAGCAATCCACAGAACAATGTAAGAAAGGGAATTCTAATTCCGTTCGGGATGTAGGTAACTGTCCCATTATAGGCTGAATGGTTTCGGATTTGTATCTGCAACATCGAACACATTTATTAACAATAGACTTAGATAGGTTCCTGCCACCTAAGGGCCAAAAAGTTTGTCTTATGTTTGCAAGCAGTAATTGTGGGTCAGAGTGTAAATATTTTAAATGAAAATAATTAAATAGAACCTTACTAAAATGATGTTTACTACAAATTAAAATAGGATGCTTAGTGTCATAACAGTAAGGGGAATTACTAAGTCTGCCACCAACTCGAATAATATCATTGGAATCCAAAAATGGTGTCAAAAAAGAAAGCCTATTTTTTTATTCAAAGTATCACCCTTTTTCAAAACAATGTATTCTTCATGAAACATTTCTGATTGAACCTTCTTTATAATTAAATTAAAGGAATTCTGAAGCTCTGTTACAGATTAATAGCCCTTTAATTTTATTTTATTTCTACAATTGTAAATAAATAGAGATTTATTACGATTAGTAGCATATATACAGAGGTCTATATGCTACTGATCGTTGTAAATAAGTAAATTTAGATGTATTATTAATTAAACTACATATTAAGTCAATATTTAGAGTATTGTTAAGTACTAAAGAACAATTAAGCAACTCAGGTAGATCCTGTTTTTTATTAAACTACTTATACACAATGTTAAAGAAGCCAGTACCTTAATACACAACCTTGCTGCTAGCAAGGCTCCGCAAAGCTCGAGTCGTGGCATCGTCGTGGGCTTTAACGGCGCTACTCTATTTTAGAGGTCAAGAGGTGTACAGTTACTAGCCCTGATTTATGTACAGAACGAATATATAAACAAGCACCATATCGTCGGGGATAGTTTGATACCGCGTAACTAGCACTGGTAAAAACCGCGTAAGTGTCAAATACCAAACTTTTCAGGAGGCACAAAAAACTGATTATTTCATTATGTGTCTGGTGGATAAACACACAAATCAATATAACAATTATTTTGGGTTCTGATTAATTAGGAATGTAGTAATTTTATCGAAAAAGTAAGTCTATCATGGCATTTTGGAACTTACGCTGTTTTGCATTATGCATCTTTATATTAAGGTTGACCACTTTCCTTAGATAAGCGGTATTGAAACATATTTGTTATAAAGAACACATTTATTTTATTCATAATAATAACAGTTAAACATATTTGAAATAAAAAGAAAAAAACTTGTAACAAAACTTTTTATATAATAAAACCAAAACTCTTCAAAAAATAAGGAATGCTCTTCTTTGTTTATAAATTATAAAAAAAAATGTCTCAAAGATTAGTTAGTAAATAATTATATTTCTAATCACAACTTCTTAGTAAATAATTATATTTTTAAATAATTAACAATCTATCTTAATTATTAGTAGCATTGCAAAATTACTATTTGAGCATATTTTTATGACAGATATAATTAATCAACATTATTAATTACAGACTTTTATAGGAAAAATATAAAATAATTATTACAATACACAAGATTTATTATAATTAGAGATATTAAAAAGTAATACTTATGAAAAATTCTAAACTAAAAGTACTTACTTTAAACTTAAATGCTATCAATGAAACTAAATGAATTTAATTGAATATTTCAGTTTTTTAAAAGTATACTTTAATTTTTGTAAGGTAAATTGTCAAAGAATGCATGGCAATCTTTAGGAATTACCTCTTTTAATTGTTGTAAGTGATTATATTTAGTTTGAGAAATTGGCAGTGGTGCGGAATAGAGAAATTTTTCAATAACTGAAATAGTCCTTTTAGGACGTCTTGGCAAAGGTTCCAACTCATCATTAAAGTTGAGTTTATATTCTATGGTACCATCAGGGTTGTATTTGAGTAATCTGATATCAACAACACGATTTTCTCCTGTGCCACGACTTGGTCTAACGGAATCGTATATTAAATTTTTTTTGCCGGAGTAGTCCTTAAAGAAAGAATAGTCTACCATGATAATCTCATACGGACTTGGTTTGAACCTGGCTTCTCTTGAAATTTGAGCATACTGGCTGGGTAAAAATATTTCACGATTCTTAAGCTTTCGTTCTATAACAGAATGTACTGAGTCTACCTCCATTTGGGTGTGGCCCTTTTCTAAAAACTTTTGTATGATAACCACCTGCTTCTCAACTGCCAATCGCTAAATAGCATTGGAAACAACAACATTCCTATGTGAAGTACATCCATCTGTAAAAATAACAACATCCTTTGGATTTTCATCTAAAATTCTCTTTAAATAGTCAATGAAGAAAGACGCATAAGTATTCGCCTTTAGGTCAGTTGCTGTCTCATCGAACCAGTAGCATGTAACATTTTTTTTTTTTTTTTTTAAATATAAGTGCTCCCCTGACACTGGTCAGAGACTTTGGTATTTCTGTTAATGCGATAGTACATTTGTTGTTAAGCTAACACTTATTGTGTTTACAATTTATAGTTTACTATTTTATTACATATTTTTTGCTGTTGCTATACAATTTTAATTACTATTATTTATACCTTAAGCTTTATTCTAAATTACTATGGATGGTTGTCTGATACTTTTAAACTATTGAAGTTAGTACGCTCTCTGCATTATTGACCGTACCATAGGGACACTAGAAAAGTCTAGCGAGTATGGTACTGGTTTTGGATGGTCATTATTAGGTAACTAGTAAGAGGACAGTTTAATTTTTTTTTTTTTTTTTATTTTGTACTGTGCCTCTTATTTGCAGTTTTCGTAACATATGTGCAGAAAGCGATAAAGATCTTTTGATGTACTTTGTCTGTAAGAAGTTTACATAAGTTTTCTACATTTATATTTAAGTTTGTCTGGTTTTCTAGGTCACAGCGAGCTATGCTGAATCTTGGGCATTCTGTTATTAAGTGAATAATTGTTTCTTCAGCCTCAGGGTCGCATATGCACCCTGAGCTGGTGATGCATTTAAATCGCGCCAAGTATTCAGCATATCCGCCGTGACCTGTTAGTGCCTGTGTTAAAACTGGATTTAGAGCAATTTTGTTTATAAATTTAAATGCTATTGGAATGCTGGGCAAAAATGTTTTAGTAATTTTACCCTTTTCATTGTTTCTATAGTTTTCGTCCCATTGTACCACCGTTTCCGCTCGGATAATAGCTTTTAGGGAGGAAATGGGGAAGGAGTTGTACACCGGAGAGGTCTTATTATTGTGGGTCGCTGCCTTCGCGAGCTCATCTGCCTTTTCATTTCCTTTTATTCCCACGTGCGCTCTTACCCAGAAAAATCTAATAATTTTGTCTTGACTTATTGCCTTTTGTAAGTTATTCTTTATGGGGAGCGCCAGTGGGTGGGTCGTATCCGATCGACTTAGGAGATCCAGGGAGGACCGTGAGTCGCTGAAGATGTCGATATTCCTCTCTCTCGATCCCGATGCCGTCACAGTGGCTTGGTGGAGCGCGTACATTTCGGCTTGAAACACTGAGCAGAAAGGCGCTAGGCTATACTTTCTGCTCAATGTTTCCTGCCCGTCCTTCCAGCAGGACAATGCCGCGCCCACCCCGTCACTGGTCTTGCTGCCGTCCGTGAAGATGCACAGCCCATTTATGTTGTGCTTCTCCACGGTTTCCGGTTCGAGGTCTTCGAGACAGGAATATTTAATTGACACCTCCAACGCAGGATGTGGGAGTTGGATGTAGGGAATCCTAGTCTCGACTTCCCTTCCCTTCAGCGACTCTAACGGTTTTCCTCGTTTTATTTCGTAGAGTTTCGCGTTTTCTTCAATTCTCATCTCCAGAGGAAGAAGACCTGCAAGTGCCAGTGCTGCCTCGAATGAGACAGTCCTGTACGACTTGCAGATCTTCTGCGCGAATCCTCTCTGGAGGTTTCGAAGTTCCTTCCTATTTTTCCACTTTCTGGCCTCCTTCGCCCAGACGCTGCTGGCGTAGAGAACAATAGGCTCAGCTACTGCCGTGTATATTGTCTTGACAATCTCGGAGTTCAAACCCCAAGTTAGTTTTGCCGCTCTGGATAAAGGTTTGTATATATTTGATACTTTTTTTATTGTTGTTCTTATATGTTCATTAAAGTTTAATTTTTTATCTAGTATTATTCCTAATATTTTTATTTTATCTACTAATTCTATCTGTTTCCCGCCCATGTGTATACATGGGGTGTCAAATTTTAATTTCTTAGTTACTAGCATCGCCTGGGTCTTATGTGGCGCAAATTTCAATTTATTTTTGACACCCCATTCATACACATGGTCGAAACCTTTCTTGCTTTGTTTTCTATTACTGCTATTTGTTTGTCCGAGATTGTCAGAACAATATCATCGGCGAAAGCCTGAACGTGAACTCCGTATCCCTCCACTTCCGTCAGCAGCGGGTCCAGTAGGATGTTCCAGAAAGTGGGTCCCGCTATTGAGCCTTGGACGCACCCTTTAGTTGTTCCAGTTTCGTGCTGGGAACCTGCGTACCTCACCGCAACTGTACGATCGGTTAAATAGCTGTTAACGAGTTTTATCAGGTTCGGGGGACATTTCTTGTTTAGCAACCCGCATTGGATTGCTGGCCACCACGCGCTATCGAAGGCTCCCTCTATATCGAGGGATATGACTACTACATTTTTTTTTCTGCTATATCCGCTCGGATATGGTTTATCATATCGTAGAGGGAGTCTTCGGTGCACCGCTGTGGCATGAATCCATACTGGCGGGTGTTTAGTTTCGGCAGTACGTGCCATCTGATCCTTTTGACCATCGCCTTTTCCAGTATCTTGCCTAGCAGCGGTAGCAACCCTATTGGTCGGTAAGCCTTGGGATTGGTGTAATCACCTTTCCCAGGTTTCCGTAGGATTACTACCGTCGCCTTTTTCCAATCTACTGGAAAGTGCGATAGTTCCAGGCATTTGTTCATTAGCTCGTGAAACAGTTCCGGGTCTGTCTCGAACGATGCCTGGCATATGTCTGCCGTAAATCCGTCGCCTCCAGGGGCCTTTTTGGCGTTGAAGCTGCTAACTACGTTGGATATCTCATTCATGGTGAACGGTGGGTCATCTTTGACTCCTGTTTGGGCGCTCTTTGCATGTTCTCTAATTTGCGTATGCTGCAGTGAGTCTCCCTCTGGATTGTCGTAGGGGAAAAAGGTTTCGGCCAGAAGCCGTACGGACTCCGCGGGGGACAGGATCTCATCATTTTTCATGAGCAACTGGTCTTCATGGCGCGCCGTAGTCCTTCTCAGGACTCGGTATATGCCATCCCAGAGGCTCTCGCGATCCTGTTTCCCGCAGAACTCCTTCCAGCTTCTGACCTGTTCCTTTTCCGCTAGTGCCTCGTATTTATGCTTGGCATCGAGGTAGGCTCCTACAACATATTCTCTACGGGAAGGGGCCGAGCAGGGTATCCTCCGTTTCTTAGTAGTCATGCTCTTTTTTAATTTGTCCAATTCCTGTGTCCACCAGGGTATCTTTATTTTGTTATTAATTTTCTTTTTTGGTATGCATTCTAGACAGGTTTCCTTTATTTGATCTATGTATAATTTTATTTTTTCTTCTAATTGTGTTTTTTGAGTTACGTTTAATATTTCTGTTCTATTTAGTTTACTATTTAACAATTTTACCTTTAGTTTACTTTTAAATTCCATCCAATTAGCCTTTCTTGTGTTGAATATCCTGGTGGACCCAAGTGGAACCTTGGGCTTATTGTTACCTATGTTTATTTCGAATAGGATTGCATTATGGTCGGAGCTGGTGATACCCTGATCGACCCTCCAACCGGAGATCTTTTCATATAGTTGTTCGGAGCATGCTGTTATGTCGACACAGCTCTTATATTCCCTACCGTCGCGTATGGTGTAGAACGTCGGGGTGTTCCCTTCGTTCAGTAAGTTTAGGTCCATCTCGATGACAGCCCCCATAGTAGCCTCACCTCTATGATTGGTGGTTTCGCTTCCCCACCAGGTGTTCCAGGCGTTGACGTCACCACCAATCAAGAAGTGCCCTTTGGACTGGTCTTTGATTTGTCTTATCCGGTCCAAGTATGGCTCTACCGGTAGGCTGCCCTCGAGATAGACCGACATTACTGTGATTGTCCAGGCGTCCATCCGCAGCTCGGTTACTGCAATGCACTCTGATATTAGTTTGGGATTGCATTTTATTTGCAATCCTTCACTGAATATCAGGATCGCCGCCTTAACCGGCTTGGTTCTGTTTTGGGTGCACTGTACAATCCTACACCCTTTTGTTGTCGACATTTCGCCCATTGCCCCAACGTATGGTTCTTGTACCAGCGCTATTGATATCTTTTTTCTATGACACTCCAGTATTAGCTCATTTGTGGCTAATTTATTCCTCTGAAGGTTTACTTGAGCCACAACTAGCTTGTTATGTTCTGGAGTGTTTACTGTCTGGTTTGTTGTTACTTTTTGTTCCTTTAGTTCAACTTTAGCAGTAGGCCACGCTGGAACGTGCTATCATGTTCCATTTTTTCCTTATTGGACAACAACTATCGAAGCTGTTGTGTCCTGTATCATCCTGGCTGCTTATTTTGCAATTTTTACACTCTGGTTGGTTTCCTGCTATTCTACTTGGGCAGTCCGCTCTTAGGTGAGGTCCGGCGCAGTGGCTGCACAGATCCACTTCTTCTGTGCACCACTTTTTGCCATGGCCGAAGCCCAAGCAGCGCGAGCACTGTACTAGGGGCGACAGGTCGAAGACCGGCACCCTCTGCATCTCCATGTAGAGTTTCCCTGCCTCTGTGGCCGCCTTCCATACTTTAGGCGAAACCTCCATAACTACATGGGCTTGCAGAGGAGCATGTAACATTGTCGTTTCCCAGGTTATAAATTGTGAAATTATGGACAGCAAGCTTTGTCTTAAAATACAAAGCACTTGCCTTCAAGTTTGGGCATAATTTCACCGCTTGCAAATCAGCTGTAATAGCATGAATTTCACCGTTTTTTGCTCTTTTTTTGTCTTGATTCTTATGATTTCTTGCTAAAATCTTTCGTGAAATATGAGTCTGATAATCCTCTTCTGAATAATTTCCAGCTTTATAAGCACAACATAAATCACATTCATCCTTCTTGGGCTGAAAGATCCCTATGTTCTTTTCAGATAAAATGTCCTCAAACAGCTTTCTTGATCCCACGACACGACACTTAAAAGGTTTTTAAACAAACTCTTTCTTTTGTATTATTAAGCTTCAAGTAATAATTTTTTGTAAATTTGCGTCTTGAATTGGATTTTGTTGTTGATTTGTTTCGAGGCCGTATGTCGATCATAGATGAAACAAACATTCTTTTCTCGTCCCAATTCATGTTCCAAAACTCCTCAAAAAACTGTCTTCTCACACTCTCTTCAAACTTTTCACAATGCAAAACCTTACTTCGTAAGCAAGCAGAGGAATCACAAGCTTTGCCTAACGTTCTTGCAGGCTTTAAATCGTTTTGTAAATATTTATTTCCATCTTTTTTAAATCCTATATAGCTTTGTCCTAACATTCTCTTTTTACTATTCTTAACTTTCTTCCAAGTATTTTTGTCAGCTTTTCGTTTTCTAATTCTTCCCTCACTTGAGCATTCAATCTCTAACTCTCTTTCAACAAAATCATCACTTTTATTTGACGAAAAGGATTCAATCGGTACTACATTAGTTATGTCAGAAAGTGGTACAAAATTGGGGTCAGCAACTGAATCATTGGAGGCACCTTCGGCTACTACATTTTTGACGATATGTTCAAGCGTAATATTATTTCTTGGTGGAGCTACATTTAAATTTTCAGTAAGGATATTAAGAGTATCAATGTCTGTATTTTGAAGATACTCATATTCCATGCTTGAACCTGCGATAGCAGGCGTAACATTTGCAGTTTGATCTAAACCATAGCTTCCAGGTGTGGTTGGGTTTTCAAGTAATGTAAATTCTTTAATATTAATTGATGTTGTCTGACAAGTTGCAAGATATTCGTCTTCTTCAGACAATGTGTTATATGGTCCATCTACTGAGGGAGGAGGTGGGTAATTTTGCCACTGGGATGAATTAAATTGCGAGTCATGTTGATTTTTATCATTAATAAAGGTATTCTTTTTATTTTTATTTAAAATCAAGGCTCTCTTTTCTAATAGCATTTTACGCTTTTCATATAATTGTTGTAGTGTAACAATATGGGGGCAAGCATCTACTTCTGTATCACTACCATTGGTAGCATGATTGTGTGTGTAGGTTCTTATCCATTATCACAAGTAACAATGAACTTTTATAGTGTGAGTAGTTAATAATTATACTAAGTACGTTCGGGAATATGTACTACCTGAAAATAGAGTAAATATATAATCATGATATTGTCAGAAATAATATTTAAACTCGAATAAAAAAACAATAATTTAAAATCATAATACCATAAATGACTAATATAAAACCAAAACCGCGTAAATGGTAATTTATCGTAAAAGATTTCGTAACCACAAAACCGCGTATCTATTGATTTTAATACATAAAAAAATACATTAAATTAGATTAATGAAAATAAATAAGAATTAATAATTTAATCTGCTATATTAAATCTGCTACACATTGTATCTATTTATCAATATCAATATAGTTTGTAAAGTAAATAATAATATACTGAAAGGTAAACTTTATGAGACAATTAAGTATTATTAATGTCAAAAAACGTAACTTATAAACGAATCATGAAATTAAATTTATTGTAATATTATTTCAAAGGCTACTTACCCGTATTATATTTAAAAAAGAGGTTTTCAATCCAAATTCTTATATTTCTACCCTTTATTGCAACACTTACGTTTAACTAATGGTTGACTGACAAGATACGCAGTCTTGCAACTAGCCGAGTCGCCAACGAAACGGATATGCAGTATTGTTATAAAAGTAAAATAAGCAATTCTATTGGTTCATTCCAATTTTTTTTTAAGCCAACAGGAGCTAATTAGCGTCAAAAGTACTCTGGCGCGAAATCTCAATTTGGCTACTCTCGTCACTTCGGCGGTTTTTACCGGAGCTAGTTACGCGGTATCGAACTATCCCCGACGATATGCTCGCTCTGAAGCGTCTGAAAAAACGTGAATTTCATAAATATTAGACTCCTCACTAAAAACCCAACGTGGAATTTTTAATTTGTTAAGAAAGGGCAAAGTATTAGCGAATTCCAACCAATGATTTTTAATTTCGTTTGAAATTTCGTCATCCCATCCATATTGCTTGAGCCATAACATTTGCATTATCATTTTTGATTCAACTATGCAAGGACCCACAAGGCCTAGAGGATCAAAAATCTGACTAATTACTGAGAGAATGTGGCGTTTAGTAACTTTTTTAGGAATTTCAATATTGATTGAATATGACAAAGTATCTGAATCACACATCCAGTTAAGGCCCAAGGTTTTAGTTTCTGAAAAACTGAAGACATTATCTGTTTTAATATCATAAAGAGGTAACTGTTTTAAAATTAAATTACTATTAGATCTCAATTTTCTCAAGTTGAACTTTGCTGACTTTAAAGTGGATATTACTCCCTTGCAAAGAGTAACGGTTCCAGAAATAGATGAACTTCCGCCTAAATAATCATCCATATAAAAATCTTTTTGTATGGACTGTCTCACCTCATTATTTGGCGCACTAGATGATAAGCTGACTAGACATTTTGTAGCTAGATATGGCGCAGATGCTGTACCGTACGTTAGAGTATTTAAAGTGTAAGTTTTTAGGGGTTCTTTTGTATCATATCTAAATATTATTTGTTGAAGACAGCGTTGAGACATTTTCTCAATGTCGCCAGTAACGACATATTTATGTTGACGAAAACGAATTAATATGGAATAAAGATCGTCTTGCACAGTTGGACCGACCATTTGGATGTCATTTAGTGAGACACCAGAAGATGTGATCGCTGAAGCGTCAAAGACTGTCCGAAGTTTTGTGGTAATGCTTGTCTCACGGATGACGCCGTGATGGGGTAAAAAATAATTTACCTGTTGAGGATAGTTAGATGACAAATGACTATTTTCAGTCATGTGGCCTAAAGATTCGTATTCCTTCATAAATTCTATATAGCGAGTCTTGTAAGCAGGATCTCTTGCAAACTTACGCTCTAAAGATAAAAAACGACATTTTGCCTTATGATATGAATCGCCTAAGACTGATGGATCTTCCTTCAGTGGCATTGAGACTACAAACCGACCATCTCTATTGCGTGTAGTATTTTCTAAAAAATGCTGTTCACATGCGCGCTCATCTGGGGATAATGAGTGCTTAGACGATACCGTATCTAATTCCAGAAACGAGACAAGTCTGGGTTCGATTCCTCGTTTAAAAAATGGCATATTGGAGTAGAAGAGTGTAACTTAGGACGAGCTACATATCCTGACACCAACCAACCTAATTGTGTATCATATAGTTTAGGTAGATTTTTACCTAAATCTATAGAATTTGACTTTAAGACTGACCAAAATGTATGAGCCCCGAGTAATATGTCAACAGCAGCCGGCTCATTAAATGAAGGGTCAGCTAGAGAAATTCCCGAAGGAAGAGGAATATTTTTAATATTTATAAAAGAAGACGGCAAATTATTAGTAAGCTTAGGTAAAATATGACAGTCGATAGTAGTTCTATAATCATTATAAAGTGATTTAATAGTAAGACTACATGACTGTGTACTTTGAGAAATATGATTATTTATACCGGTGACCGTGGCGCTTGTACTATGTCGTGACAAACCCAACTTGCCGCAGAAGGACTCCGTCACGAAGTTGGCAGTGCTGCCATTGTCAAGTAGCACCCTGGCAAAGTGCTCGACGTTCATGCTGTCTACCACCTTCACTCGCGCTGTGGAAAGCAAGACGAGAGGAGGAGTAGTAAACTGTATAGAATTAGTAGAATTAGCAAAATTGTTAATTGAAGCGATGGGCTCAGAAGGTTCCGTTGAATGTAAATGTAAAAGTGTGTTATGCCTTTTCTTACAATATTTACAAGGAACAAGATTACATCTATGTTCGTTGTGACCTGGCCACGTTATTATATTTTTGTTTATTATTTTTAATTGAATTATAATTTAAATTTTGATTATTTTTGAAATCGGAAATAAAAGTGGATTTACAATTATCGTATTTTTGTGATTTTATGATTTTATTCTCCTGTAATGTTTCTAATAAATCTGCCCTGTTGCTTAGAAATGATATAAAAATGTCATATGAAGGAGGGTTATCCAGAGTATTCCTATGCGTTTCCCACTCCCTACGAGTAATAATACTATCTAGCTTATCAGCAATCATATGTATTATCAAAGTGTCCCAATGCTGAGTAGGCTATCTAATGTGGACAAAGCACGTAAATTTTTATTTGTAACATCTATGAGATGACGAATACCCTGAGAAGATTCTTTATGTATGTTTTCAATATTAAATAAAGCCTGAACATGATTGTTTACGAGTAACCTTTTGTTATCGTACCTATTGCATAACAATTTCCAAGCATTCACATAATTGTCGCCTTTTACATCTAAACTATCAATAATTAACAATGCACTTTCCTTAAGAGACGCACGAAGATAATGCAACTTATTAATGTTATCTATATCCGACCTTGAGTGAATTAAAGAAATAAAAGTATCCCTATATTCAAACCAATGCTGATAATGGCCATGAAAGGTGGGCAAATCGATTTTTGGTAACCTTATGCAATTATATTTGGAACCACCTGCCTGCGCATCCTCGAAACTTGCCGCAGAACCATGGTGAACCTCACGTCGGTGGGAAGACTCGTCGTCAAGAAGACTGCGAGCCTCTGCCACCAGCTCGTAGTATAGGTTTTCTAACTGTTCGCGTTCATGGAGCTCGTTGTCAGGATTATCCGATAACATTTCGATGTCGCACTGTACTTGATCAAAATCAGCGTATAAGGTATTGAATTTATTAAATCGGCCTTCTAAATCCAATAGCTGTAATCTACTTAGTTCCTTGGAACTTTTAAGTATATTTATATAATTACTAAAGATAGTTAATTTAGATTTTATTCCACCACGCTTTTTTATTAACTTATCTATCTTTGTTTCGGCCATAGTTATAAGAAGTAAAAAAATAAACTAAAAGCAGAAAGATATACGAATAGAAACGTTAATGTATTTTAAAGAATAAAATGCAACAGCAAGTTAATTACGTAACTGCGAGAACAAAAGACAAGCGAATGACTGCGAGCCGGCCGATCAGCCGTTAGCGATAAGAAATTAACGGTAAAAAATCACAAGCAAATATTTCTATGCAAGTGTAAGGAACTTTTAAGAAAAAATAAGTATAGATGAGCAATATTTGCATCAGATATGATTTTTTTTTTACAAATTGCGTTAACTTTGGATGAAAATATTTCAATGAGATTTATTTAAATATATTATGCGAATAAAGCGCTATGCAAATAAAACAAAAGCAACATATATGCTATTGCAGTATGAGAAGAAAGCGCTAAAGACTTAGGCTCAAAGAGAAAAATGACGCAATAGACTATTTTTGCATTTTTGCTGTTGCAATTTTGAAGCTAGGTATGAAATTAGGACAGAAAGGAAAATAATTGGAACGAACTCACTAATAAAACCCATCCACTTGCGAGATATTGAAACTTCGTCCTTTTTCTTTGCCTTGATGTTTAACTCGTGGGTCCAAAGTTCATGCGGCCGACCTTAAAACGACTTTGATGACGTCCGGGCGTGCGTAGATGCTATGCAAACCGTTCACTCGAAATGATGATCGATGATGAACGAGTCTTGCCTGCTGAAGTCCACAACTAAGGTTCCGAATCTTGATGTATCTTCCCTTCTTAGTATGATTACGCGACTTATAACGGCGAGAATCCTAAAGGACCATTGTTAGGGTCCTGGTGGACGTTAAAATAAAAGAGTGGACTGTATAATATTTTAATGCTGATTAACTCTCCGTTTAATACGCGTTTACATATATATAAGAAAGAGGGAAAAAGTATTGGTTTCGTCCTGTCGGCCACGGCTCCGAGATGTAAGTGGGCCCTCCGTCACGCAATGGCCGCTCGCCTTGGTTCTCGATGGTGGGGCTGCGTCCGCGGCCCCGGCGGCGTCTACCGTTGCGTATAATGGAGCGTAACAATCTTATTAGCAGTTGCTCATATGGCAAGTGGCGTCGATAACACTTATAGTACATACTGCGAAGGAATTTTTTTTGTACAATTTCAAGTGAATCTATGTACTTAGCATAATGGGGGTTCCACACTGGCACAGCATATTCTAGTTGAGATCGAATAAGGGATTTATATATATGTATAAATGTTAATGGCTGTCGAAACTTAGTACTTGCTCGCATAGCAAAACCGTACATTTTATAGGCTTTGTTAATAATATTGTCTATATGCATGTTCAAATGTAGCTTGCTGTCAAGACTCCTAGGTCTCTTATATTGTTAACGCAGTTCAGTTGAGTATTACACAATATATATGGATAGTTACTAATAGTTTTTTTTTTTTTTTAGTAAAATTTATTAAATTACATTTATTTAGATTCAAACTTAATTTGTTAATTGTGCAATAGTGAGAGAAGCGATTTAAATCAAGTTGAAACCTTTGATGGTCCTCTATACTTTCAATTGTATGAAAAATTTTAAGGTCGGTAGCGTATAATAAAAAGGTGCAAAAAGTAAAGCACTCAGAGACATCGTTTATAAAAAGAACGAAGAGCAAGGGGCCCAGAATGGAGCCCTGCGGAACTCCTGAAGTGACAGTGACTAATTCAGATTCATATCCCTTAAATACGATCTTTTGAGTACGATTTTATACATATGATTTAAACCAACGCCACACGTTACCACGTATACCGTTGAAAGCGAGTTTTTCTAGAAGCAATTTGTGATCTACTCTGTCAAAAGCTTTTTTTAAAATCAGTATATATACTGTCAGTTTGTTTATTTAAGTCTAGCTGTTCAAAAAGATAAGTTGTATAATGAAGTAAATTTGTTGCTGTTGAACGTTTTTTTACAAACCCATGTTGCTGTTCAATAATTACATTGTGAAGTTCAGGATAAATTATGTTATGAACCAGTCTTTCAAAGAGCTTTGCCAGAACAGATAGAATTGATATCGGGCGATAGTTCTCCACTCTATTTTTTAATCCACCTTTGTGCACCGGTACAATACGAGCAGTTTTCCAGATTTTAGGAAAGACACCTTCCTGTAAGCATAGGTTGTATATATAGTACAATGGACGCGAAATGGTTAATGCAGTTGATCGAAAGAAGATTGGCGGGATATTATCTACACCAGAACCTTTAGATACGTCAAGTACTTGCAATTCTTTAGTCACCGATTCTTTACTTATATATATATCACTAATATTCAGATTCGAATTGATATTGGTTTCTGAAATATTGTTTACATCTAATTCATTATTAACGGTAGAAGGCTCAAAAACAGAATAGAAAAATGTAGAAAACAAATTACATATATCTGTGGGATCGTTTGCTGTTGTATCTTTTAATGTCATACAATTAGGCATATCATCATTATTTTTGCGATTACTCATATACGAGTCAAAATATTTCAAAGATAGACTTTATTAAAAAATATTTAATTAAATACTTTCTTACAATATTAAAACTTAGTCTATCTTATTCTAAAAACTGGGGTGATGTGAACACTGTCGCTTCGCCTGCTCGCGGATTATATAGTGCTCCTGCGGAGGGGCCGCGACTGGATACGACACACGTCGATATTGCTGGAATTTTCTAATTATCCATAAAGTTAACGTTTCCTTTATTATTCATTGTCTTACTGTACTATCATATTCTTATTAGTCCATGGTGTGGTCACTGGAATGCGATCTAATTGCTTATTGTCTTTAAAGTTTATATTTTTATAAAGTGTTGTATTCTGGGTGGCTTGACTGTCCCCCTCCAAATTCGAAGTCCATGGTTTCAAACAGACCTTGGATCGGAGAATTTTAATCAAAACAATTATAATAATTATTAAAGTCAAAATACTAATCCAAATGTATTGTATAATATTATGATTTCCTTCTTTAAAATTAAAATTCTCTATTTGCTTTAATTGCTTTAATTTAGAGTTAATTTTTGAAGCGTCATAATTTAATTCTATTTCAGTAAAAGTCTCAATATTCTCAGTATCAATATTTGCAATAATTATTTTATCATTTGATTCCCTTGTCTGAAATATATTTAATCCAGATATTTTAAGTTCACAATTTTCACCATAAAGAATATTAGATTGCTTAGTCCACACTGTTTCTTCATGTTTATTACATTTAATATAAACTTCAGTAGTTTTATTAAAATATATATAAATTGCTTTAGGAGAAATTTGGAGAATCTCTTGATTAGGACATTTAACATTTACTGTTTTACATTTATTACTTTCCTTCTTATACAAAATATCTGTTTCACAAGAATCTATTTTGATTAAGTTTCCTTTGCAAATTAAATTATTTAATTCCATGCAATCAAAAACTTCATATATGTCTTCATTATCAAAAGCAAGAGTTACCTTTTGCATAATAGGATAGGAACAGGATGGGTAATTATGGATAACGGGTACAATTTTTCTACTCTTAAATATCTTACTCTTTAACTAAAGGAATATTTATCATAAAATAAACAATTTCATTTATAATTCTACTCTGTACAGTTAATAAAGGTTCTAAATCATTGATATTATTAGAAATAAGTAATTCTTTTGGAATACCTTGTAAAGTTTCAAATAGTAAATGCGATTGTAATATACTATAGTGATACATACTGTGTTCTGCAAAAGTAATCGCAGTTGTTAATCTTTCAGCTATGTCTTGCAAAGTTTGAGCTTGTAACAATAAAGAGATTGCAACCTTTTGCTGCGCTTTACTATTTAATACATTATTTAACTGGTTATTTATTTCTATCTGAATATTCGTAATATTTAAAATTTGTTTATTATATTCTTCTAAAGAACTATCAGTAATAGAAATCTGTTTATTGTAAGCTACTCTTAAAGTCTCTAAGTTACTTTGAATATTAATTAAATCATTATCATCTAAATTTCCTGTAATTAATTTAATAATTGAACCTAGTCCATTAATTAATCCTCGTTTAGTACGAATATTTGATTGAATAATTAAATGTTTACATATTTCTTTAACATGATCTAAAATAATATTAATTCTTTGATAAATATATTTAACATCTTCTATTTTAGATTTACTTAATGCATAATTAACAGAGTGTTGCAAACTATCTAAATTATACTTAATAGGCTTTATATCTAATTCATGTATAATAGTCCGCCGTCCTTCTATTATCCTGGTAGGATTTAATTCAATTATAATTACATTTTCATCGGGTTCTAACTGTCTGAACTTGTATCCGAAGACACAGAGTGCTCTGTAACAACAAGTTCCTCTATATGATATATTTTACCATTACTTAATTTATATTTGTTATGAGGTTCAATACTAATAATTTTATATGGACCCAAAAATCGACTTTTTGTTTCATGACGTTCCGCCATACTATTTTTAAGATACGCGCTGTCATCTATCTTAAATAATTTCGGGGCCCTAATATTTTTATTAATTCGTTCATTTCTCTGTTCTTTCTGTTGTTTGAGTATATTATGTATATTTTTATTCAATTCTATAACAAAATCACGTTGCTGTGCCGTATACTGCTGAATTACAACTCTTAAATTATCAAAGCTACGCAACTTAGGTTTTCTACCGAAATGCACTTCAAATGGAGTTAAATTTATAGAACTATGTGTAGTATTATTATATGAATGTGTAATAAAATATATTTTTTGATTTTGGTCTAAATCCGACTCTTTATAAACGATATAATTCTTGTAATGTACTATGAAGTCTTTCTACATCTGCATTAGATTTATGATGTTGTGGGGAAGTTATATGATCCTTTATATTATAAGTTTTAAATAATTCTTTAATAATTTCACTACAAAATGATTGTTCACCGTCATGAATAATTTTATTGGGTGCTCCTATAAATGCAAATATTTCAGATAAAGTATCATAAACTTTACTTTTTTCTGTGGGTTTTACAATAGCATATTTAGAGAATTTATCAATAATTGTTAAGTACCATTGTCTTTCTAAAGACATAAAATCAATGTGCCATACGTCCATAGGTTCATAAGGGGTTTCCGTATCTAAAAACATAGTTTTATAAGGGTGCCTATTATACTTTTCCTTTTTACATATTTCACAATTTTTAATATATTTTTTAATTAATTTTCTCATATTTTCAAAATAACATTTATCGCGAAGCTGTTTATATATACTTTCTACACCAGCGTGCCTATTTTCTAATAAATGATACTCCTTAATTAAATTTAATTGTTCCTCTTTATCATCTATTTCTACTAAATTTTTCGTATATCTAATTGGCTTAAACTTACTATATCCTATAAACTTCTGAAACTTTATAATATAATTCGTCATTAGGGATAATAAATGCATATTTCTCTTTACTTAAATATTCTAACATAAATTCTTTAATTACTTCTTCTTCATTATCGTGCGGAATATAAAAATAATACATACCGTTTTTACGTTGCGCGTCTTTATAAGGTGCAACTTCGAACACTACACGTCTTAATCTCTTAGGTGGATAAGTATTACTAATGGGAATACCTTCATCGCTGTCTTGTTGACAAGAATGCACTGTATTTAACGATTCATTGTTTTCAGGGGAAGAATGAACTATACCACTACCGTATTGTGTTGAATTGTTATCACTATGTGGGGTACTATCAAATGACATTTGTTCGCCGCATTGCGCTTGTAATGATTCTACTCTAGTATGATGCAATTCTATTGCATCTGAACGCTCGTGAAAATTCTGTTCAGTATTTTTTGTGTTATTATTATTTTCAAAATATTCATTTTCATGATGAAAAACTTCTTCGGCAACCATCCCTTTTCCTAAATTAACCTAACCTTCCCTTACATTGGGGGCGGTTCTCATCGAAACATCATTTGAGTTTTGTTTATTCATTGGTTTCGATTGGTTTTGTTTAAAGAAAGGATGTTGCGATTTATTAAAAACATTATTATTATAATTAGGATGCCATGATTGTTTATTATAATTAAAATTAGGCCTCATTTGAAATCTTTGATTAAAAGAATGTTGTGTTGTGGGATAAGTATGCTTATTTTGTGGATTAAAAGTATTTTTAGGATAGAAACTATTTTGAGGATTGAAAGTATTTTGAGGATACATTGGTTTACTATATTGAGGATAGGAATTTATTACTCGGGGAGGTGGTAATAAATTTGAAAACTTTTGTTTAATATTATCAAATCTACCTTCGGCCTCTAATTGCAATATTTTTGTTGCAGTTTCGTTAAAATTACAGTTTGAAACATAAATTTGATCGTGATATGGTAAACTATTTCTTAAAGTATTTTGCGCGGTATTTATATAAGGTTCCATAACTTCTTCGACTAACATTTTATCCGTATATTTATCCAATAACTTACTCTTTATAAAAAATAATTTTTGTTTTAATTCGAAAATTAAATCCTTATAAGTTGTTTTCTTTTTAACATTCGCTAATTCTATTAGTAATGTATTAAATTCTCTATTATCACCACATTATTGTTTTAAAATTGATTCTATATTAAACCACTGAAAATCATGATCAACCATACTAATTGTAATTGCCGCTTTACCCTCTAATTTACTTAATAATAACATTACATTTTGAGGGGTTTCTCCTCCCGCAATAGACAACCATTGTTTAGCACAATTAATGTAATTATATAATGTAAATGCATCGCCGTTGTATGACGGGACGAAACTAATTAATGTTTTAGAGTCCATGATTTTATTTAATGTCTGTTCTATGGAGACTTGTTGCAAATCAGGGACTCTACTGTCGTTGGATAGGCTACCTATCGAACTGTCACTACCCTCGGTACTAGAAGGAGGGTGATTCACACCACCCAATAACTTAGGTTTAAATACAAATGTCGGGGGTTTGAGGTGGAAAGGAATTTTGAAAGGATTTATGCAAAAAGGTACTCACATGAATTGTAGAGCGCTTACCGCCTTCAGCATGTCCTTCTCCTTATGTCCAGGTCATCTCCCGTTTGTTTTATTTGACTTATTTATTTAGTGGGCTGCTAGCTGAAAAGTCTTGAGAGACTGCGCGTCACTTGGCCGGAACGGTTACTCAACTTTGAGTTTTATCGCGACGGAATAACGGCGAGTTTCGCGTGCTATGCCCCTTAGTTGGGCGCCAGTCAAAATATTTCAAAGATAGACTTTATTAAAAAAATATTTAATTAAATACTTTCTTACAATATTAAAACTTAGTCTATCTTATTCTAAAAACTGGGGTGATGTGAACACTGTCGCTCGCCTACTCGCGGATTATATAGTGCTCCTAGAAGCATATGGTACAGTTATTGCAAATTCATCACTCAGTTCAGAAAATTTACTATCTAATCTTATTTTCTTTAATATCATTAATATGTGAGGAACAGAAATTCCAGTATTTTCATGTATAATCTTAATCAAAAAATAACAATCCTTAGGTACACCAATGTAAAAATGTGGTCTATTTTCAATTTTGTGTATAGTGGATTTTAACATTGTTTCAACATTATACTCTTTTTTCAATAGAGGTTCACTAAAACTACTGGTGTCAGATGTAGATTTTGATGGAACAACAGATGGAGTGTACATAGATATATCACTATCTGATTTGTAATCTAGTCTGCGTATTACATCAAGGTGAACTTGCTGTTGTTTGTATGGCTGTAACTCAGTAACTTTAAAAGGAGACGTAGATGTACACACACCAAGAACTCTCATTGGTGAAGTTCCTTTTGTTTGCGAATTTATTACCGTCTGGGTTTGTTTGCTCCTATATTTGGATGTAATAATAACTTGAACTGCTTTGTTGATTTTTGTTGTTTCTTATTTATCATGAGGTGATGGAGCTAAAAAAAAGGAAATAATGTTTAGCGCTACAAATAATTATTTAAGTAATACTTAGTATTAATAACATATTTTATAATCTTGTCTCACACAGATTGATACATTACCATTGCCACAAGAAATAGACAAAGCATTTAAATTGTCACTACAATCTACATTTTACATAGTAGACAGGGTCATAAATAAGTGCAATATCTTGTTTAACTATAAGGAGAATATTAAATCAAATATGTTTATAGATACCAGAGCTTGTGCTTGGAACATTACTTAAGTTTTCACACTCTTGAGATACATCAACCCCCTCATTTCTTCTTGTTCTTCACACTCCTTTATCAATAACAGTCTTTGCCTTTTCACCATGGCTGGCCGGCACAAATCAAGTGAAGCACTAGGCCGGTCTGGTTGACAAGCAAATTTTCTTGGCAAACAACCAGGCTTCATCATAATTCTGGATACCATACCCATTGTAGTATATTCCACGTAATTTTCCTTATCGTTTGGCAGCTATAATAAGAATTATTTTAGGTTAGGTTAAATAAAAGACAATCGTATTCATACTCCGTTAAATTGACTGTGATATTTTGTATATAGGTAACACTAGTTTACATGACTTTTGTTCATGAAATGACATATATATGGTTAAGTTACTTTAGGTATCTACATCTCGGAAAAAATATTAAAAAAAATCCAGCACGTCAGTTTTTTGAAATATTTACTAACAAGATTTTTACAAAAAAACTACATACAAATAAACAACAGAAAGTTAAAAATGGGTAATTTTTGCTCTTTTTTTATAAATATTTTCATCTGTATTTCTCACAACAGACCAACAATAGTCACCTAGCATATTTTGATCCCAAAATCTTTGATAATTTTGCAATTTGCATTTCCAATATGCAGAAGAACAGCTTTAAGACTTTCCTTCGACGAATCTATAAAAAGGCGTCATGTGGTTGTTTCATTTCTGCAAAAAGTCCATTGACGTCATGACAATAACAAAACTTATTTTCTTTTGTGAAAAAAAAAACAGCATACGCCTTACTTCTAGAGCGATAAATACTAACTTTTGTAGTAGGATCAAGCAATTCCCACTGTTGCAGCCTGGAGCCAAGTAATTCCGCTTTTGACTTAGACAACTGCAAATCTCTTATAAAATCGTTGAGTTCAGATTAAGTTATCAAATTTTGAGTTAAAACCAAAAGTTTTTGTTTAGCAAAAGTAACAGTCAGTTACGTGGTTAGTTGGCTCTCTCCATATCATTGGTTTACATAATTTCAGTGTTCTATTTTTATCTGAATACCAGGAGCTAAGGACCAATCTGCAATTAGTGCAAATCACATGAGGAACCCAATTTTTATCTTGATTTGACACCGAAAATCCAAAATAATGTAAATAGGCTTCTTGCAATGGTTTTGTTATACGGAAACCACGATTTGACTGAACAATTTTCCCACAAATATTACAAAATCTATTTGGATTTAGTTTGCACACTCTAGATGACATTTTGATATAAAAATAAGATTTTTCAGTCACATAGTTGTTTACAAAATCGAACGATATACGTATTTAAACGATTGCGGGTAGATAAAAACAAAGACCTCTATATCTCAGAATTGTGACGTGCTACGAAAATAAAAAAAAAATTTTTTTTTTAATTACCGTTCATAGCCTGCATAAATAATATATGTTTCATTTAATGAACAAAAAAAAAATATGTTTTTTTGTAAACTAGTGTAATTAAAACTTACATCGAAGTGATCCTCACAAAAATAGATTGTACTTGTTGTTTTTAATGCTGCTATATCTCTTCTAGCAAGTCTTAACCACTTTCTCCTGATTTGCTTATCTTTTGGCACATGAATAAACAATTTTTCCGGTGCAGTAATTGTTGTACTATTACACAGGGGAACTGCACAGGTTTTGTAAAACTTTGTGTTCATTTTGATTGTTTGTATTCAAGTAAAAATAAGAAAACACATAAACTGGACATACACTGTTATGAATCGCGACCAATGTTTTGCGGTTAGTGACGTCATGTCAGTCATGTGACAGTTGTTAGAGTGTTTTAGCGGGAAAATTCAAAATTACTCAATTTTTGTATATTTTCTCATCGAAAATACTATTTTTTTTAAACATATATATTTTTTTATGGTAATCAAGAGTCAATCTTTAAAATAAAAGCAATTCCCAAAAATTGTTAACATCCCTATTGTGAAATATGTTTCTCAATTTTTTGTTCGATTATCTTACCACAATAACTATCGTCCACATTACTCTCTGGCTGTTTGCGCTTACGCATATTTATAAAGACATCTGTATCCACCGATGTAGGTACATATATCCGGACTAGAGAAGAAATTGTTCGGCGGTGTTCGCTGCACTGCCATTGCTATCGCTATTCCTGAGATATGTAGTAGAACGAGACGAAAAGTCGCACCTGTCCTTTACCGCAGCGGGGGTGAGGCAAAGGCGCCCCGCGAGCACGACCGAACTAAGTTATGACGAAACGGGATAGAAACGTTTTATGATATTACTTTTTATCACTGATGACACACAATTACCAGCTGTATGATACAATACAGTAGGTCGAGATTTGCTTCATATATTTGGCTAACTCTCAGTTAAAAGACAAAAACACTACCACTCTCAAGTAAGGTCGAACGCAGAATTTTCTTTTCATATAATGCTGTCATTAATCCTAAGCTTGTGATAAATTGGTCGTAAGATTGCACATAATAAAATAATATTCATAGTTAGAAATCATGAATGATAAAATTTAAATAAAAGTCATTGATAAATGAATATAATTAATGGGAGATAATTTGACTACTTCAAATTAATATGGAATTCTATTGATTTTACTTTTAGAACATATTAATTTTAAAATATAATAATTTAACAGTTACTATCTTAAAATTAAACTTACTTTCGAGTTACTAATTTTGTAATTATATGCTTAAAAATAAATGTTTAAAAAAATAAATCAAATAGTAAGACGTTAATAATTTTCAAATTATATTATTACATTTAAAAATTCTGAAATCCTGTTTTGTTATTTAATAAAATTAAATTATAAATTATGGATACTTAACTGATTTTTAAGACGGTTTTATAAAATTTTAATTAAAATGTCACTTCCGGCTGATTGATATAAAAGCACAAGGTAACCGTTGGAAGGGACAGTTGGTGGACAGACGTTCATTACGACAGAAAAGATAAGTATTAGTTGTTAAAATAATATTGAATTTATGTTGGCAAACTTATTGATCAAAATAGTGTTGAACTTATGTGTAAGAAGTGAAAACATAAAGCGCTTTCCTGCAATTAGTTAAATAGTAGTAACATAAAGTGATCGTTAAAATTGCATTGAATTTTGTTATATTGGATAGAAATACGAAAATTGAAGTAACATTATAAAACTTATAAAGTGAAAAGTGATAAAATAAAACTTATTATATTGATTTACTGTGTTCTTATTTTCCTCATCTTGAAATTATATGGTTATTTATACACTGTTTTAACACTTGTGAAAAAGTTGTTAAAAGCTATCAAAGTGTTTTCTGGTAAATCTTCTGAAGGATCTAACACAACTCGATATCCTAAATTTTCTTCAGTAGTGTTTCCTATTTTACCAATGTATACCTGAAACTGGCATAGGTATCCACTTTTAAAGTCACACCTTGCCCAGCATTTGTATCCGCGCTTTATGGGTTTCTTAGGCATATGCTGTTACATGGAACTTTTAATTTTAAATTTAACCATCGTTTCGTCTATAGATTGTGATTGTCATGACGTGCAGGCTTCACCAAAGTTTTCATTCAGTTTTTCTACAAGAGGTCTCATTTTACATAATTTGTCGTATAATGGTGATGTTTTTGGTACTTCTGTTCTTATGTCCGTTTAATGGATATTCTCTGTTATTTGTTTAAACCATTTAAATCTTAAAGGGCATTCATTACTAATACTAATTATCTCAGGATTGTTGTAGAGTGCATCTGTAGACTAATAAACTTACTATCAGAAATGGGGTTTCTTTTGTATTTGTCTTTTTATCAGGATAGGCAAATCGGGATGGGCGAGATAAATAATAATTACTCAAGCTGCGTGTCGACCATTGTATTTTCAGTTCAGACTTTTTTACATAAGTGACAGATGACAGAGTTGCCATGATCACAGATCACTACATGCCCCCTTTTAGGAATTTTGAAAAAATTTTTGAAATACTAATTTTGACTATCAGACTTGAGGTGCATGGAGCTATCTATTGACCATTACAATTATGTATAAAAATTAAATTCTTACTCGACTAAAAGCTTTAACATTACAATATTTATGTGAACTATTCGTTTTACAAATTTAATCGATCAGGAGGCTTCAATCTCCTTCCTCGTGAACTAAATTTTATTTGCGACGTGTTACTGGCAATCGATATATCACACATTTCTGGCAATTGTTCTACATTACTTAAATTACTTTCATTTTCTGACACAAATAAATTTTCATTATCAGATTCTTCTACTTGAACAAAAATTGGTATTGAATTTCAATTGGACTTGACATACCTTCACTTAAGGGTGACTGAAAATTATCATTATTTTCTTGGCTACTACTACTTAAACTACTTAACTTTTCTACTGGACTCAACAAAGTATTATTACTGACATTTATGTTCTCATTTGAAAGATCTGACGTTTCGCTTTGACTTTCTTGTACACTATTAACATTATTACTGAAATTAATATTACAATAATATATCAAATTATTCTCACATGACTCAGATTCTATAGACTTTGTTGGAGAACAAGACTGACTTGCGCAAGAATGACTATGACTTTTGTAACTGTTATTCAGGCTGAATCCTGTTTCAGAGACTGGAATCGACAAATCATTTTTTGTTGACTGTGACTTTGACTTATTTTGACTTGAATATGACAAATTATTTTTTGACAAACTTGACTTAAACATTTTTATGTGATGAGAATTTCTCCTATAAATAGAACCATTTTCATCTTTGACTAGATATGACCTAGGGAAATTAGTTTTTGACACAACTGTACCTTTTTCCCAACTGACATCTTTAGGATTTTTCTTGAAAAAGATAATATCATCTTTTTTAAATTCATATGAAGTTTTAGCAGATTTCTCATAATATGATTTTCTTTTATTAATATTTTCTTTTTTAGTGTTAAAATGATTTGAAAATTTGACAGTTTTGGGTTTTAAATTATTTATATGTGTAGGAAGTTTAGTTCTTAACTTTCTTGACATAAGTAATTCTGCTGGGGAACTTAAATTTCCTTTTTGAGTTGTTCTATGTTGAAGTAATCCAATGTAAATATCAGTGTTTGATTGTTCACATTTCCTAAATATGTTTTTAATTGTTTTTACAGATACTTCGGCTAATCCGTTTGACTGTGGATAATGTGGACTAGATACTATGTATTCAATATCCCAACTGTTTAAAAAGTTTTTGAATTCAGTTGAGTTGTACGGTGGACCTCCGTCACTGACTAACTGTATCGGTATCCCGTGTCTAGCAAAAATTGATTTTAAATGTGTAATAACTGTATTACTTCTATGGTCTTTGTTAAGATGTGCAATTTCAATAAAATTTGAATAATAATCAACTACTAGTAAATATTTTTTATTATTATATTCGAATAAGTCTGTTGCAACCTTTTGCCATGGAAGTATAGGAGTTTCATGTGACAGTAATGTTTCTTTTTGCTTATTTGAAGAATACATCATGCATGATTCACACTGTTTAATTTTTTGTTCAATGTCATGATTAATATTAGGCCAATAAACTAATCCACGAGCGTTACTTTTTGTTCTTTCAATACCCATGTGACCTTCATGTAAAATATTTAATATTTCTGACCTTAAAGATTTTGGGATAATAACACTTTTATTTTTGAAAATAATATTATTTACAACGTTAATTTCATCACGAATATGCCAATATGGTAAAGTAATAGGATCACAATTTTGTTTTGAATTAGGCCAACCATCAAAAAAATATTCTTTAAGTTTTTGAAGAGCTTTATCTGAATTTGTGTGAAGTAAAATTTTATCAAGTTTTTCATTTGTAATAGCTAAATTTGAAATAAGTAAATTTATGTGACAATTAATATTGGATTCTAATTCGTTCATGTCAAATTTTTCTATATTTGTATTGGAAATTGGAGCTCGGGATAATGTATCAGAAACATACATTTCTGTACCCTTTTTATAAGAAACAATAAGATCATAACATTGTATTGCAATCATCATTCGCTGAAGTCTAGTTGGAACATCTGAAAGTGGTTTTTTAAATAAAGTGACAAGTGGTTGATGATCAGTTTCTACATAAACAGTCTTGCCATAAATATATTGATGATACTTTTTACATCCGAATACAATTGCATATAACTCTTTCTCTATTTGAGCATAATTAATTTGAGTAGGTGTTAGTGACTTCGAAGAGTATGCTATTGGGTTTTTATCATGAAATATGACTGCTCCTACTGCATCTTTTGACGCATCGACCGACATTCTGATAGGTTTTTTTACATCATAATGTACTAAAACAGGAGATTGGCAAATAAGTGATTTTAATTTGTTAAATTGTTGTTCATGATTTTCTGACCATATCCACACATTTTGTTTTTTAAGTAAGTCTCTAAGAATACTTGTTTCCTGAGCAATGTTAGGAATGTATGAACCAAGATAATTAATCATACCCAAAAATCTTTGTAAATCTTTGACATTTTCTGGTCTGGGCATATCTTTTATAGCCTCAATTTTTGACTTATCGGGAGAAATACCATCTTTGTTGAAAATATGACCGACATATGACACTTCGCTAAGACCAAACTGACATTTTGATTTATTAAATTTTAAATTTACTTCTCGTGCTCGTTTTAATACTTTTTCTAACCTTTCATTATGTTCTGACTCATTGGAACCATGGACTAAAATGTCATCGACAAAAACTATAACTCCGGGTAAATCATGAAATAAATTTGTCATAACCTGATGAAAGATTTCTCCACTCGAATTTATTCCATAAGGTAATCTAAGGAATTTATAACGACCAAATTGTGTATTAAAAGTACATAATTCACTACTTTCTTTATCAAGTTGTAACATCCAGTAACCTGAATTTGCATCTAATTTTGAAAATATACAAGAACCTGCTATTTGTGCACGTAAATCATCGAATGTAGGATAAGGAAAATGCGGTCTCTTTATTGCTTTGTTCAAACTTCTAGGATCTAAACAAATACGCAAACTACCATTTGATTTTTCTACCAAAACAATAGAATTAACCCAATTAGTTGGTTTGGTTATTTTTTCAATTACTTGTAACTTTTCCATTCTGTCTAGTTCTTCTTTTAATTTTGATTGTAACATGTATGGAATTCTACGTACTGGGCAAATTTTTGGTGTAACACTTGTGTCTACGTCTAAATGAACTTTATTTGGTAAACAGCCTAAACCTTCAAAAGTATCAGAGTACTTATTTAATAATGTTGTTACTGACCTTTGTACTTCTTTACAAGATAAGTTTTTTGTAAGTTCAAACAGTCTTTTTACGATTCCACACTCCTCGCAAGTTTTCCAACCCAAAATTATTGAACAGTCACAGTTTACAATAACAAAAGAAATATATGTTGTGATTTTGTTGTCAATTGTGCATTTCAGTCTTGCAGTCCCAATATTTTTAATTAGTTGTCCTGAAAATGAATATACTTTATAATTTGTTTGACAAATGTTAAAAGAAATATTGGATGTTTTTTTTTCGTAATGTACCTATAGACATGACATTAATATCAGCACCTGTATCTATTTGACAATCTAAAATGTTACCGTAAATATTTAAAGATATTTTCCAATTTTTCGAGTTGCTTTCCGATGGTTTGACAATAGAACTAATAACAAATTCATAAGATTCTTGTAACCTACTAGATGATGATAATGAACATTGATTTGAATTGTTATTTTGATTAGACAAGGACCTTACGCTTCTATCACCAGACTTTTTATTATGGAAGCAAAATTTTGCGAAATGATTTGGCTTTTTGCATACAGCACAAGTTTTTCCAATTGCTGCACATTTATAGCGATGTTGTTGTCCACAACGACCACAAATTGATTTAGACCTGGACAGGGAAGCTGAAAAGGAATTGTTATTAGAGTTATTTCTCGATGAGCTTCTTTTCCTCGACCTTGACCCTGATATTTGTCTCTGTGCATTCCTTGTACAAGAGCGACTTTGGTGCGATATAGTATTAACATTTTGTTCTTCCTTTTGATTACAAATTAATAATTTTGACCTTGATTGTGACAATTCCATGTTTTTGGCAAATTGTATGGCATCTGTAATGTTACTAAAATTTTCCTGAAGTAATCTTTCTTTTATCTGTGTATTTTTGATTCCTATTATGAACATATCTTTTAATAGTGATTCCTTTAACTGCTGAAATTCGCATGAGCTTGAAAGGTTATTTAAAATAGTGACATATTCATCCAATGTCTCATTTTCCTGAAGTTTCGTGAAAAATTTGTATCTCTCAACTGTAATATTTTTGTGAGGCGTAAATTTATCATCAAATTTTTGTATAATCGATGTCAGAGTCTCATTTCCTTTGTCTGTTATTTGAAACGAATTGTATATCTCAAGCCCGTCATCCCCAATGCAATTTAATAAAATAGCGATTTGCTTCGACTGTGGTGCCGTTTCTAAATTATTAGCGTCGAAATATATAAGGAACTTTTGTTTCCACTTATTCCATGTGGTAGTAACGTCGCCATTTCCTTGGACACACAATGGTTTTATATTATTTTGTAAGAAAATGTTTGTCACCTTATTTTGTTCTGACATTTTGTTTCTGTTATTTTTCTTCTGACACCATCTTTTGTATTTGTGTTTTTATCAGGATAGGCAAATCGGGATGGGCGAGATAAATAATAATTACTCAAGCTGCGTGTCGACAATTGTATTTTCAGTTCAGACTTTTTTACATAAGTGACAGATGACAGAGTTGCCATGATCACAGATCACTACAGGGTTGATGGACATCAGTATCATCATACCTAAGTATGCACAAATTTCTGCTTTTGTGACATCTACCCACCCATGAGATTTTTTTTCCTTCGCATAAATGTTTGTATTTTGTAATAATTGATTCTGGGAACAAGTTCAGAAAATAATTTATCGGAGTACTTCTATGAGTATAAATTTTGTTTAGATGCATCGGTTTATCAAAAGAAGGAGTATCGAAATTTTCAAGTTTTGTAGTCAACACTCGCTGTCTATTTTGCATGGCAGAATAACTTGGTCTAGGTTTCAGTACAGAACTAGAAGTAGAAAGCTGGTCTCTAACTTCAGAGCTATGTTCCAATATATCTAAGGAAGGCTGCTGCAAAGGGGGTTCATCTTCATCATATCTGATGTATCATACTTTTTGGCGTGATAGTATTCTTTGTCTGTAGGCCGAAGTCCCAAAACTTTAGCTTTATTAAAATCTTCTATCATTTTAATGACATTTTTAATTTTTTCCTCTGTCCATTCCGACTTCTTACTATTTTGGTCATGGCCACTATAAAACTTTCGTAGCTCTGTGGTAAATTTCACTTCGTCAACAAATGTTCTAGCATTTACCGCACTATCTTTACCGTTTTGGCTGTCCGCAGCTTCTAGGTCGCTCATTATGTGTTTAGTTTAGTAACCTTGGCAAAATAAAACTATTTTCACAGTTCCAACACAGTTAAAATATTAAAAACTACAAAAACATACGAGCAACCGGTTTGTTTATGTTCCGTAGCGAACAATGGCGGCGGAGAGGAAGAAGAAGGAACACGTGACTTATTCAACCAATCAGAGCGCACATGACGTTTGGTTATTACTTACTTATTATGTTACGCGTGAGTTCGATAAGTTTATCAATTTGCGAAAATATGGCTGTAAAATAATACAACTTGTCTCTAGTTTAGAATCCTACGAAAGTTTATAAATTTCCTAGGAAATTTATAAACTTGCGGATCTTGTTATCTTCCGGTGACATATCCATTACTTCATGCCTGGTAAGTATTTGTTGTAGTTGACTACCTACGTATGATTATAAAGATAGCTGTAGGCTGAGGTCCGATCTTTTCCCACAAAATTTTATAGGGTTAACTTCGTTAAGGCAGTGGTAGCCCAGTGGTATCGCGCTCGCTTGGGAAACCAAGTGAAGCGGGTTCAAATCCTGGGTCTCGCACCTCTGATATTTTCACGTGCGAATCATTTCTAACATTTATTTACCACTTGCCTTACGGTGAAGTAAAACATCGTGAGGAAACCTGCAGGTCTGAGAAAACCTAGCAAGTTTTCGAAAGACATGTGAAGTCCGCCAACCCACACTTGGCCAGCGTGGTATACTATGGCCTAATTCCTCCTCGTATTGACGGGAGCCAGTCGTGGGACGTTAAAAAAAATGGCTGAATACATAACTTCGGACTATTTCCATCGGATCTTTACATTTAGAAAAAATACCAGTGATAGTCAACCTTTTATTTAATTTAAATAATAACAACGTCCATGAAATTGATAGTTTATGTTACTCTAAATATCTGTGATATATTTAAAAACAAAATCATAATTATACATACATGACATAAAAAGCACTCATCTATTTTAATCTTTACAGATTAAACATGCCTCAAAAGTATGACCGAAAAACAATGCGAGCTTACACCAAAGAAAACTTACGGATTGCGGTACAAAAAGTTAGAAATGATGAACTTACCAATTATGCAGCAATCAATTATGTATGGCATTCCAAAATCTCCTCTTAATGACAGTTTTAAATAAAATAGGTTTCGCTAGTCAAAGTTTAAGAAGACCACTCGCATTACCCCCTCACGAGGAAGTCAGGCTAGCCCAGTGTCTTTGTATATTAGAAAAATGGGGTTGGGGTTTGACTAGACAAGAAGTGCTAGATATTACTTCGAAATTAATTAGGAAAAATAATATAAAAACACCTTTCAAAAACGATAGGCGTGGACCAGATTGGTTTATTGGTTTTAGGAAGCGTAATAATTTGTTTATAAAAAAAGCCTCAACCCGTAGAGTGTTTGAGGAAACGTATGACAGACCCTTTCGTTATCCACGAATTCTTCACCTTATTAAAAAAAAACACTCGATGACGATTTAGACGATCCATACCGAATATTAAATTTAGATGAAACGTCAATAGCACTCGACCCAACAAAAACAAAAGTTGTTGGTGGTGTCGGTCTGCCATGCACATGGACGACAGCGGGTACAGGTAAAGATAACATTACAATTTTAATAACTGTTAATGCAGCAGGTAGAAAAATTAGATCCTTTAATTATATACAAAAACAAAAGCGTGTATCAACAATGGCTTGCAGAGGAAAAAGGAGTGTATGATTTTCAAATTGCCTATGCAGCAAATAAACGTGGTTGGTGTTTGATATATATCTATGACAATGATTCTACTTTAAAATATATAAGTTATGAGACAATGGACAATGGGGACCGAGCGCGGCAAGTGAATCCTCAATGACATTGACATTTGACGTTTACTATTCATAACATCTCCCTTTTTAATTTTTTTTTTTTTTTTTTTTTAACATGACAATTTAATATACTTATTATAACCGACTGATTGACATTTATATAAACATGGACTGATAGACTTAACAATTAAATTTAATTAAAACTTACACAATGTTCTTAAAACTTATACAATCTTGGAATCTAACTGGGGGTTTGACCTGTCTACCACTTAGTGTTCTCTTAATTCCCTCAATGTTACTTTCTTTACTGTTTTTATCTTCCATTCTCATTTCCTTCCTTGGACTAACATTTTGACTAAAACTTTGACAACCACTTGAATTTTCAATATTATAGACCCTTTTAATAAGACCTAGCTCTGAACAGGTATTTTTGCCAATTACAGTTGGAGATGACACATTTGCAATAATAAAGTTAATAATTTTTAACTGAAGTTGACTATTTATGTATAAAGTACATTTAAGCTTTTGTTGACCTAATATTGGTATACTATTTCCACAATAAGATGTAACTTTAACATGACAAGGTGAAAATTTTTGATTAATATTCAATGATTGAAATAAATTATATGACATGACATTAGCATCACTTCCTGTATCTAAAATACATTGCACATTTATGTTATTAATTATAAGATTAACACTCCAATCTGAATTTGTAGACTGACATGAATTTAAGTGTCCAACGAACAAATAATTTGAATCTTTACCTTCATAGTCCAGATTGTTCATATTATTATGACTTAATTGTACATATTTCACTGATTTTGACTTGCAGAATGCCTGATAATGACCTAGACTGTGACACCGTCTGCACCTAGCCTTTTTTGCAGGGCAGCTATATCTATGAATTTGCCCACACCGAGTACACATCTTCCTATCTTGAGACTGTGACCTTGTTCCTGACTGTGACCTTGTTCTTGACTGTGACCTTGCCCTTGACTGTGACCTGGGTGAAAACTGAGACTTGGCTGAAGACTGAGACCTCGACTGACTGAATGATTGATGTTGATAGAAGACATTTGTAGACTCTTTAAACTCTGCAGCATGAGATCTAGCTGAGACTATTGTTTTAGACAAGTTTCTAGCCTTTTCTAGTGTTAAATCCTCTTCAAGTAATAGTTTTTCACGGACATGCTGAAAACTTTCATGCATATTAGTTATATAAATGTCTTTAATCATTCTGTCTTGTAAGTTTCCGAATTCGCATGACTTACTTTTATTACAATAATTAGTGTAGTAAGGAAATCTTCTAGACTTTCATCAGCTTTTTGTTTAGTTGTAAAAAACTTATAGCATTCATAGGTTATGTTTCTTTTAGGTACAAAATATTCCTCAAATTTAGTAACCAATTGACTGAATGTAATTTTTTTAATGTCTAAATTGAATGTATTGAATATTTCGAGACATTCCGCGCCTATAAAATGTAACAAGACTGCAACCTTTCGTGCGTCCGACTCTTCGTATATGTCACTTGCCTTGAGAAAAATAATGAAAGTTTGATGCCATTTCTTCCAATTCGATGCTAAATTTCCTTCTAAACTCATTGGTTTTATGTTACCGCCGATGTTGAGCCTTTTTGACGACGACATCTCCCGCTCTTCCCGCTCGCCACGTGGTTCGACTTTTTTGATTTTGACCTCTGGCATTGACGATATGTGCGTATTTCTTACTTTTAAAAGATAAAGACTACTTCTGACACCATGTTTGATATATATCTATGACAATGATTCTACTTTAAAATATATAAGTTATGAGACAATGGACAATGGGGACCGAGCGCGGCAAGTGAATCCTCAATGACATTGACATTTGACGTTTACTATTCATAACAGTTGGATAGAAACAGAAATCTTTTTAACTATATTATGTAAAAAGTTGTTATTCCTGGCTTAGGAGACAAAAGACCCATACTGATTATATATGTCGGCCATAGCACTCATGTTAATCCAGCAGTTGTATCCTTAGCAATAGGAAATCAGATAGCTATTTTAAAATTGCCTGCACATACCTCCGACCTCCTCCAACCCTTAGACTTAGCAGTCTTTAAATCTCAAAAGTATTTGGGATAAAAGACTAACCGAGTGGCAACGTCAAAATATCAGCAGTAAACTGCGAAAGCAAGTCTTTGCTGAAATGTTCGCCGAGACATGGCATCAGCCTGACCCAAAAGCTGGCTTTATAAAAGGAGGTATTTTACCCTTTTAATGAAAATGTTATCCCTGTAGAAAAATATGACTCTATGAAATTGTTTGAAAGAATGCAGAAAGCAAATTCTACTACACGTCGAGATCTACTCAGTCGATAGTTAAAAATTCGACGTTGATTATTGAAGTTACATCATGGATATGGTTTAAAAAAATTATTATTTAGTGGCAAGGCCTCATCACATAAAAACACATACGGTAGAGGTGGGCCGGGCCATCTATTCCCGGCAGAGATTTTGCTTCAGGCAAATTGAGGCATTTTTTTTTTAACTTTTTCCCAAAAATCCAATTATTAAAAATACTACTATCACTGTCTTTATCATAAGCACTCACATCTACAGCTGTAAACCGGTAGTCAGAATCTACTACTGCCATTAACACAATGGAGTTATAATTTTTATAGTTATAAAAAGCCGATCCACTCTGCAGAGGGGAGACCAAACGGATATGCTTTCCGTCAACTGCACAGTTTGGGAAGTTGGTGTTTCTATAATAACTTTCTGCAATTTATATCCAACGTTCCTTTGATGACGGTGGTCTCATTTTTAACCCATATATGCCCAAAACTTTTTTTGTAACCGATTTTTGTTATTTTCACAAATGTTGATAATTAAGGGTCACAAATAAGGGCTGTAATAGTTATTTCTTATTTCCAGTTCTGGAAGTAAGTTTTTTCAGTGGGTCGATAATGACCCCATGGGCATATGTAGTCATATAAAAGTATGGAATAAGAACCGACAAAATAATAATGCATAATAGGTTAATCAGTCTTTATTAGGAACATTAGTCACATTAGGCAGATAAAGAACTTAATGAAAATACACTATAATTATAATATTTATGGATATTACCCCTTATGTATGAAAAGCTTCAAAACATTTGTCATGTAAATTGACGTTACATTTGCGACACATTTTTACCGTTTTACTTTTACATAGCGCACATCGTCTTCTGACTTGACCGGTGAGTATAATATGTTGAGCTGAAGATTTTCTAACAGAAACAGGTACATTCGTTCTCACTTGCTTGCTGAGATGCCCCAGGCTGACATTTGGTGTTACCATACTTCTGTAGTAGAGCCCTTGCAACAGATCGCCGAAATTCCAATGTATCTACATTTGCCCCGTACAATTTGGCCAACAAGGTAGCGTTGTTCACAGCAACGTCAATCAACCACATCAATATGGGCATGTACAATTTTTTGCCTCTAATGGCAATCCGATAAAATCCGACGTTAGCATCAAGTCTGTCGATTCCTCCCATAAATCGGTTATACTGATGTACCACATTTGGTTGATCAATATCAATTTTCTGTCGTACAGCAACTGAATAGCGGCGTGCCTTTTGAATGGGGTGTACTCCAAATTCATTTGACAATATTGTAACTACGCTGTTATAATATAAATACAAATATTATCTGTAATCATAAAATCCTCTCGGCTGCCTTTTGCAACACTTTACCTCCATTAGTCGACATTTATCGACTCTATTTTGACGAACAGTTCCCGTTATTTTTACATTATTTACTTGCAAAGTACTTAGTAAACCAGGGGATATAAAAAAGTTGTCGCAAAATACAGAAAACTCTGTTTCAGGGAATTCTTTCTTGATTATATTTGTCAATTTAGTAACAACATGTTCCCCTAGACCAGTATCTCGCGCTTCAGACCGTCCTTCGTATAAGTCAGCTTGTAAACAGTATCCTAAACGAGTCGCTGCTACCCATGCTTCGAAACAGAAACGGATGAGTTTACCGTGAATATGCTGCTTACAGCCATGGCGCCCATTATACGGTATCATTGACTCATCAACGCTAAAGTTTTTTTCAATCGGTGCATATGCCAGGAATTTCTCGTTCATCATATTGAACAATGGTCTGATTTTAGCCATTTTATCACCTTCCCGTAGGTTACTGTTGTCAGCTTCATGAAAATATCGAAATATTTCTTCGAAACGGTTACGCCTCATAGACTTGGACACCAAAACATTGAGGGTATCTTCATTTGTTTCCCAATACATCCGTCTTCTTGGCAAAGGTGCGTAACCGTTAAGAATATTAATATGCCCATAAAGCAGCACAACTCATCCCCGGAGAAGCAAAAATTATAATTGTGCTTTTCAATTGCATACATTACAGTATGTCTGACAATATATCTAATAACATCTTCGTTAAAAAATAATTCAAAGAATTCGATTGGTTCGCTTTCTTTGCCGAGCGTGAATACTACTCGTGGTAGTGGAGGTGACCATTCATTTTGTGCGTTACGAATATCTCGTTTTACCCATTTGCGTGGGCCTGACGTTGCGGTGTATATTACGTCGCGCAGAATGGTCGCTACCACTGCGTGTCCTAGTGGACTGCACATTTGATGAAGATGATTCATTATAACTAGCGATGACCGCCGCTGTTTCAACAGGATGAGAGCATCGTGACCGGCGTATGCTGGTAATGGATATAGTAGAAATGGGATCACGGTTTTGAGAGCTAGGTCTAGGATTGACTATTACCCCGTCGGTGGTTGCATTGTCGTTATCATGCTCTTCGCGGTTTTGTAACACCATCTCAGCCGGCGCAAGTAATTGATGGCGGTTCAGTCGATTTATGTTGCAACAATCCTCTTCACCCGAGTCACCATCCGATATGGTGCCCCCACAAGGTGGATCCAAGTAAACATCGATGCCCTGGATATCCTCATCGTCATCAAACGCCTCCAGGGCATCAGTTATTTCATTTGCAGATAGCGTGCAGCGAAACCTAAAACAGAAAAAAAACAACATAAAACATGATATCCGCTTGTGGCAGATGGCCACATCAGTGTACACACCGTGTAGGGATTAAGTGGCAACACTGATATATACTTTTTACTCTGTGCGAGGAATAGACTAATTCATTACATGGCTGACGCAATACTTTGGTTTCGTGGCATAATTTTGGCTGCCCATAATCTGTGCAATTATTGTATATATTATAAAAAGATAACTGTAAATCGTGCATCCCCATGTATCTCGGTAATCACTAATCGTAAGGTGTATCTTGGTGGTAAATTAAAGGAAAATGAAGATCGGGCAAAACCTACGTGCTTTTATTTCCTTCCACTTCTGAACACGAACTAGGCCGGCTCAAGAGGCCAAATTGGTGACCCCGACGTGATCGGAGTGGAAACTGACCGTTTGGCTACCTATAATTGGCAGCCCCGATTCAATCACGGGCTGAGGTGAGATCAACAACTCAGCGAGCAACCGGCATTGGCTTTGTCCAGGTCGGCGGGTCTTCGACAGTTCAAATGTCTGCGTCCGTTCTACAGCTGCATCATACTCGACTATTGAAAATCGTCAAGCAGACTTGAGACGCAATCATCATCAATTTCCACAACAATTGTGGAATCAGCTTATAGAAACTTCCCTTTCACGCTATCACTTTTAGTGATCTGCTTGGCATGTGCATGCTTACCTGCGACGGCTGCGTACCCCCTAGGCCTTCAGCTATGGACTAACTTCATGCTGCGTTATCGCAATTGAAACAAGTGCTGTTTTGCTTACATATAGTGTTCATATAATATTTCATTTTGGTAGTGTGTATTAATTAACTTACCAGTGACAATACAATAATAATAACATTATTTTTATATAGTAATAAGCATTTTTGATTTTGAAAAACAATCATATAAGTATTATTTAGTGTGTCTATGTGGAAATAAGTCACTATCCTACATATTAAGGTAAATTTTTATCACTTGTTTTTTGTCAACTTGTAATAGTTTTGCAGGTTGTAATAGTAATAGTAGTTTCTTATACTTTCTTAATATAAGATTAAATATACCAATAAAACTAAGAAAAAATTATGTTATTTAGAACTTTTGTAATGTTTTTTTTTTTTCACTAGTATTGATTGTTGTAACTTGTAAATATTAAATATTAGTTTTTTTGAGTGAGGTACATGCAATCTATCTGTACATATTAACACTTAATTTTATAATTGTTAAAATATTTATAGATTTTTGACAAAGAACTGTTACTACATTAGGATGTCCACTGATTTTTATTTTAAAAGAAAAAACCACACTTTTCATAATGCTTCTTTTAATTAACACCGAACAGGAACAGGAAAAACAACCACAGATTATAATTAACATAGACTATATATTATGGTGTTGCCAATATTAATGTACTATAATTAACACGCCTCCTTACATTTATATTGCAACACAACATAACCAATTATAAAATACAAAACATAAAACTACATAACCTTACTATTTCTAATACTTACATTAACTTAACTTGACAACTCATATTTTAACTTCACACATTTATTCTTTTACATTTAACATTTTTCTAAACTTAATAAACTTTACATTTCCTAACGCTTTTGTAAATATATCTGCCATATTATTTTCTGAATCTATTTTTACTACTTCTATATTTCCTAGCTTAACATTCTCATGTACATAATGATAGTGAACCTCAATGTGATTAGAATTTTTTGTAAAATTACCATATTTAGAAATAGCTACTGCTCCTGAGTTATCCTCATACACTTTAACTGGTTTACAAACTTTAGTGAAAACATCATTTGATAGACAACTTAGAAAAATTATTTCTGTTACAGCATTTGACAAGGCAATATACTCGGCAAATGTAGAAGACTTAGTTACACTGTTTTGTTTCTTTGATTTCCAATAGATAATATTTCCAAACAATCTAATAACAAATCCTGTGGTAGACTTCCTGTCTAGAATATCTCCAGCCCAGTCAGCATCCACAAAACAATCCAAAGTATCAACATTAATATTCCTATAATAATTTAATTTAAGATTTCTGGTCAAGTACAAATACTTCAAAACTCGCAAAGCATATTTAAAATGTGTCTCATTATAACAATTTTGGAATCTACTTAAATAATTAACACTGAAAGATATATCTGGTCTCGTACCAGAACTAATGTACAAAAGAGCACCAATCAAATTTCTATACTTTATATCCTCGTTTACATCAGACTGAATCAATTTTAAATTTATTTCCATAGGAGTACTATACAGTTTTGCATTTTCAATATTATAACGTTTAGCTAAAGACTCAATATAAAATTTTTGATCTAAAGTTAATATATTATCTTTATCATAATTATATTCAATATTAATACCAATGTAAGTTTTTACTTTACCCAAATCTTTCATTTTAAATTTTTTAGATAACTTGTTCTTTATATCGGCAATAGTTTGTTTATCTCTACAGCAGATTAATAAATCATCAACAAACAATAAAATATAAACATTAACATTAACATACAAACAATAGTCATAGTTACTTCTGCGAAAACCAAGTGTTGTTAAAAAATTATTAAAACATTAATACCATGCTCTGGGACTTTCTTTTAAACCATATAATGATTTATTTAATTTGTAAACTCTGTTAGTACCATCATCATAACCAACGGGCTGATTTACATAAACTTCAGACAAAACTTTACCATTTAGGAATGCTGTTTCTACATCCATTTGATGAATATCTAAAGAATTTTGACAACAATAAGATAATAACATTTTAAGAGTCGGCATTCTAGCAACAGGAGAGTAAGTATCATCTATACAATCAGTTTGTTGAAAACCTCTTACCACTAACCTAGCTTTATAGTCAGTTTCACTTTTCTTTTTGTATACCCATTTAACATCAATTACCTTTTTTCCCTTCGCTGGTTGGCTTACAAGTGTCCAAGTATTATTTTTTACAAGACTCTCCATCTCATGATTCATGGCCTCAATCCATTTGAATGACTCATTACAAGTAGTCGCCTCCTGAAAATTCTCTGGAATCAAAGCATCACAAAAATTAACAGTTATACAGTAGTAACCAAATTCTTCATCAAAACGAAGTGGAGTTTTTATTGGTCTCTTTGACTTTTTTTCTTTTAACCATTCTTCATCTTTTATATTATCATCACTATTTGTTTCATGTGCACTTTCCTTTTCCACTTGTCTTATCATATTATTATCCTGTCCCTCTTGATTTTTATTAATTAAATGTTCTTTTTCCTTTCCTTTAGTCATATAAAATTCCTTTTGTATTTCTTCATTTTCCTCAAAGCGATTATCTTCCTCTTTTTTAAATCCACACAATGTTATGTCTTCCTCTATTACATCACAATGTCTAGCAATAATTACTTTGTTATTAATCAATACTCTATATCCAGTGTCACTATATCCAAGTAAAATTCCAACATCTGCTTTCTTGTCCCATTTAGACCTTCGCCTTTCTTCGGGAATTCTTACAAATACTTTACTTCCATACATTTTCAAATTTTTAATAGATGGCTTCCTTTTAAAAAATATTTGATATGGTGTTTTTCTCTCAATAGTGTTAGTTAATGTCCTGTTTTTAAGATATGCAGCTGATTTAATTACTTCGGGCCAAAATTTTTTTTCCACCTTTGCTTCTGATATGAGACATCTTCCCATATCCATTAATGATCTGTTATATCTTTCTGCTGTTCCGTTTAATTCATGAACATATGCAGGACAAGGTTTTATTATTATTCCTTTTTCTTTTGCAAACTGAAAAACTCTCGCATTCATATACTCCTTCCCATTGTCACAACGTAGTTCCTTTATCATCTTTCCTGTCAAGTTTTGTACTTCATTAACATATTGCATGAAACAATCATACACTTCATATTTTGTCTTTATACAATAAACTTTAACCAATTTGCTGTAATCATCTATGAAACTCAAAAAATATTTTTCTCTATTATTTCCTAAAGTGTAGTGTGGGCCATTTAAATCTGTATGTACAATTTCTAATATATCTGTTGCTTTCCTTCGATTTGTATGAAATGGTAAGTTATGCATTTTGTTTTCAATACATGTCTTGCACTTTAAATATTCAGGTTCAATCTCTTTAGGTAAACCATCCAATGATTCATTTTTACACATTAATTCCAAGTTATTAAAGTTTATATGTCCCAATGTACGATGTAGTTTTTCTTTTATAGTTATATTACTTTTACTTAAATTAGCTTGTAAATTTTCTCTATTTATGTAACTTTTCATCTTGTATAGTCTCTCATCTTTAATTGCAACAGCTATATTAGTTCCACTTGAGTTGTAAATTTTAGACAATCTACCTCTTGAAACAATTGAATTTTTGTCTGTGATTTTTGAATAACTCAACAAATTTGCCTTCATTTCTTTTACATAAAAAAACATTTGTTAATGTGACTTCATGTTTTTGTCCATAAACTAGGAAATAAGTTATTATATCACCACACTTTGTAGCATCTAATATTGTTCCATCACCAATTTTAACTTTAATGGGTTTCTTCAATGTCTCGCAGGTTTCAAAATACTCATCAGTGTTAATAATATGATCTGTACATCCACTATCGAGTAACCATTCTATTTGGTCTTTCTTTGGTGTGTCATTTTCACTTGTATAAGCATTATTAACAATAGTGGTATAAAAACTATTTCCTTGACTGCTATGACCTCTATAAAAGTTTTTAGCTTTATATGTTCTACCTTCTCGGTTACCAAAAAATCCACGTCCTCGACCATGGTTTACTTTTCCATTATTTCCATAACGACAATATCTTTGTAAATGACCAGGCTTTCCACATCCAAAACATTTAAAACTCTTATTCTGACTTTCTGACCTGGCTTCAGCTCGAAAAACATTTGACCTATCATTTGACATCTCACTTGCATTTTCTGCCTTTTTTAATTTAATTTTACTTTTTAAATAGTCAACAGTTCTTTCACCTTCCGGCAGTACATCTATCAAATCACCAATGTGACTGTAATTTTCAGGCAATGACTTTAACATATAATTTAATTTTTCCTGTTCTGAAACTACTGCGCCTGCTTGTTTTAACTCATTTATAGCCTTTTCAAAGTCATCAAAAAATAACGTAACCTCAGAATATTTATTTAGTTTAATATTTTCAAGATTATGTCGGCACACTATTTGCAAAGCAGTTGACTTTTTTAAATACATCTCATCAAACTTTTGAATAATTTCGTAAGCAGTATCGAGTTCACTTATATATTCTAGCTGTTTATTTGTTATGGCACTGTAAATGTAATTTGTTGCCTGCACATCCCTCTCGTCCCATTTGTCATCATCGGTTTTAGTTCTCGCTCTCATTACTACATCTTTGCATTTTTTAAACTGCAGAAACTTAAATATTCGTATTTTCCAGTTGCTATAATCAGATCCATCGAAGATTGGAATATTAATATCACTATTTTTAGCCGCCATCTTTCGTTCAATGCTTAGGTAACCTTTTATACTGCTTTTCAATATCTCGTTAGTATTTATAAAATATATACTTTTTATAACTACGCTCTGCTACCATGTTAAAATATTTATAGATTTTTGACAAAGAACTGTTACTACATTAGGATGTCCACTGATTTTTATTTTAAAAGAAAAAACCACACTTTTCATAATGCTTCTTTTAATTAACACCGAACAGGAACAGGAAAAACAACCACAGATTATAATTAACATAGACTATATATTATGGTGTTGCCAATATTAATGTACTATAATTAACAATAATACTTAAGTAAGTACATTATTGTTTTGTATTAGGAAGTATTAGGACTGTGAGTGTGTCTTTGTATGCTAAAGCTATCTTTATAAGTTTATAATATTTTAACTGCAGTAATTTTAGGGTTGCATTAACTATCGGTACTTTTAATATTTCACACATCCTTGTGTCTTGTGTTATTTTATTTTAGTTTTTATATTTTTTTCTTGTGTGATTATTATTATTATTTTTTCAACTAACAATGGATGAACTTGATTTATTTTGCAAGAGCAAAATACTGCTTTACAAAAACAACTTAGTGATTTATTAGCAATTACCAAACCACTGCTTGAACATAATGCTGCCTTGCAGACACAGCTTGCATCTCAGGATTGTACACAACCCACTTACACCACCCCCACTATAACACCTGCACCTTCTTCTATTTCAGCAGTTGTACCTAAATTACCTCCGTTTTGGATAGACAGACCTCAGTCCTGGTTCACACGAATTGAATCTCAGTTTAATTTAGCTGGTATCAAATCAGACCAAACTAAGTTTGATTATGTAATTGCCCAATTGGACCATCGTTTGATAGGGGAAATAGATGGCATTGTTGCTGATCCACCGGCAACGGATCGATATGGTAAGTTAAAAAATGAACTTATACTATATAATTATATTTCTATGTCTGAGGCACAGCGAGTCAGACAGCTTATTGACAATGAGGAACTAAACGGAAGGAAACCTTCCCAATTCCTAAGGCACCTGCGTTCACTCGCCAGACCAGATCTAAAGGATGATAATATAATTAAAGAGTTGTGGATGCGACGTCTGCCCAAAATTTTAATAGCTATACTTACCGCTCAGGCGGAGTTAACTTTAGATAAGTTGTCTCAATTAGCCGACAGCATTTTGGAGGTGTCGCCTGGCGTGCTAACAAACCCAAATGCCGTTTTTGCTTCCAGCACACCAGACCAGAATTTTAGCGCGCGCCTAGATGAGCTGACACGCCAAGTAGCTGCTCTTACGAGAAATAGACACTGGGATAGAAGCTACCACAGGAGAAGCAGATCCAGCAGCCATACCAGACACAACAGCCAGCACGCTGATTCATCCGATAAAACTACGCCCAAGGTATACTGGTATCATAAAAAATTCCAGTCCAGCGCCACCAAATGTGTTGCGCCTTGCGCATGGGTTGCGCAGAAGGGAAACGAAACCGGCAGTCGTTAGCGGCGACATTCGACTGCCCGCCAGAAAGTCAAAGTCGCCGGTTATTTGTTACCGAAGCTACGACTAAACGACGTTTTCTAGTCGACATGGGCTCAGACCTTAGTTGCTATCCTCGTAGCTGGTTGTCTCGACGACCGCAAGTTGCAGAATACACGTTATGCGCTGCCAATGGTAGCGAAATAAAAACCTATGGGATTTTACCATTGTGTCTCAACCTTGGCCTGCGTCGTGACTTCCAGTGGAATTTCGTCATAGCCGACCTCAACACGGCCATTATAGGATCCGACTTTCTCGCTCATTATGATTTACTGCCAGACTGCGGCGGCAAACGCCTGTTAGATAAAAAAACAGGAATGTCCTGCAGTGCAGTGGAAGCAGCAATAGAACAAGTTAGTTGACTCATCATGGATAACCTTTCCATCCTTGCAGAATTTCCGGATATAACACGGCCACCTGGAATATAGCGCGAGTTAAACACCAGACTGTCCACCACATCAGGACGACTGATGGGCCGCCAGTTTCCTGCCGACCGCGCCGCCTCGGGCCGCTGAAATTAGCTGCGGCCAAGAAGGAGTTCGACGACATGAGATGTGGTACAGCGAGACCATCTACCAGTGCTTGGTCTTCGCCATTGCATATGGCTCGGAAACGAGACTCAACTTGGCGTCCCTGCGGCGACTTCCGCGCATTGAACGCGCGTACGATACCAGATCGGTATCCCGTGCGTCATATCGGGGATTTTAACCAAAGTATTTCTGGGTCAACCGTTTTCAGTACGATTGATTTGGTAAAGGCCTATCAACAAATACCTGTCGCGGAAAACGATATTTGCAAAACGGCCATCATAACCCCATTTGGCCTATTCGATTTTCCCTTTATGACGTTCGGGCTACGGAACGCTGGGCAAACATTTCAGCGATTTATAGATGAAGTCGTCCAAGGGCTCAATTTTGTGTACGCCTATGTGGATGACATCTTAGTATTCTCCCGGGATGCTCAAGAACACGCGGAGCACCTGCGTGCCTTGCTCAGGCGACTTCAACCATATGGAGTTGTAATTAACCCATCAAAGTGTCGTTTTGGTCTTCCTGAGGTCACCTTTCTCGGCTATCACATCAGTGCAGCCGGCACAAGGCCGCCCGTGGAGCGCATTAGTGCCCTACAAGATTTCCCCCTTCCTAAGACTATCCAGTAGAGTGGAGTGAATTTTTTTTTATATATTCACTAAGGCATACTCGCAAAAAGCTGCGTGATAGGCACAAGAAGCGAAATCATAAAGTTTTTTTTTTCTAAGTTTATATTTAAAGGTGCCCCCGGTAGGACAAAGTTTTGAAAAAAAAATCCGAAACATGTCAAAGTTCGACAGTGCGAAACTTCATAAAAAATCGTTTGTTTCTGAACGCATTTAATCATTAGAAGTGTTAAATGTCACAGTTATTGAGTCAATTATAGTCTGTTGTGTCAGTCGCAAATAAGCTTTCTTGGGGAAAAGAAGTGTTTGTTTTATTGATAGTGACTGTGTTTTTGAAAACGTTGTTTTGAAACATTTGGTAAGTTAATTTAGTAATTATTATGTAATTCATTTGTTTTGTAGTAAAGACGTTTATTACATTTTAATTTAGTTGTACGTTTGTAATTTACAGTAAAAATGACTCAAGTTACGACTCGTCAAATGACAAACTGTCCCGTGTTTGGCACGCCCGAAACATTACCCTGTTCTCAATTACCCACTTACTATGATGTTATGAAATACTATCTTTTAATCAAGCAAGAGTTAAACCAGACAAATCATCTAAAGAACCGACTGTTCAAGAAATCTCAGAAAGAGTTGCGACTCGTATTTTAGAAATATGGCATAAATCCTCACTTCCAACGGTCAGTTTAAAAAGAATATTGCAAATTATTAGAGCTTACCATGAAAAATATAGAAAATTAATGAAACTATTTAAAGGACGTCAAAGTAGTGAAAACTTTAAAGAGAAAATAAAAAAATTCAAAGAAGATTCCCAAAAATTATTCAACATCAGTAGCTGCAAATGTGTAATAGTTGTCGATTGTACGTGTGAAAAAAGCAGCCGTATACCAAAACAGGAAATTAATTTCTTAGTAGATCAGAGGACTACAAGAAAAATGATTATAGGAGGTATTGATGTAATTACAACAAAAAAGACCCAGAAAAAACAAGAACGAAAAGAAATAGAGTTATCTCGTTTCAAACGGATAGAAAATCATGAAAAACCTTCCTGTTCCCGTTCTCAAGTTAACGAAACAACTATTAGCAGCAGCAGCACCAGCTTTTGTGATAATTTACCTTTAACTGCATTTTCTCCTAATCAAGAACCTATTGTAGAAAACCATCTACCACAAGAAGATGTTGTTGAGCCGCCTCCTAAACAGATGCGCATAAATCTCCCATCTTTAGCTCTTGCTTGCGATCGAACTGGAGTTTCTGATAGGTCTGCCGCTATTATAGCTTCTGCTGTCCTTAAAGACGTTGGTATTATTACGTCAAATGACCAAAGTTATGTGGTAGATCGTTCGAAGGTTCGACGGGAAAGAGCAAAGAAAAGGTCTGTTTTACAAGACTTAAGCCGTAATCAACCAATCCCTGGTCTTAACGTTGATGGCAGAAAGAACAAAACTTTGGTAATAGTTAAGAAAGGAGATAAATGGTATAGAAAACGGCAAATAGAAGACCATTACGTCATTGTGTCGGAACCAGGGAGTATTTTTTTTGGTCATATCACAGTGAAGACAGGATCGGCCAGAACAATCAAAGATAGTATTATAAAATATTTACATAATAAATCGGTTGACTTGAGTGATTTATCAGTAGTGGGTTGTGATGGGACAGTCGTAAATACGGGATCTAAAGGCGGCGTCATTAGCCTGTTAGAGGCAGAGATAAAAAAACCGTTACAATGGTTTATATGTGCACTACATTCGAATGAATTGCCATTACGACACCTTTTGTTATATTTGGACGGTCAAACATCAGGACCTCGATGTTTTTCAGGCCCAATAGGTTGTGAACTGCAACAATGTGAAAAAAAGCCAGTTGTGAAATTTGCTGCTATACCTACGACACTTCCTGTTATTACGAAAGATCTCAGCTACGATCAATTATATCTATTTGAGATAATGAATGCTATTAGCACTGGTATTCTTCCTTCTGACCTTTTTTTTTTTTTTTTTACGTCAGGAAACCCTGTTGCCGGGTACCCGCCGCCTGGGGAAGAACGACGGGTTATGTGGGGCTCCTGCCGTGCAAAGATGGTAAACGCACGGCAGCCTACCCACTAAAACCTGACGGTGTCCACCTCGGTGGCCTTGAGGTTGGGGCCACGGGAACCAAAAGAATCATCCGCGAACCCCGACGGCGATTGCCCTTCGGCACGTCTCGGTGTCGGAGGGTGGAAGTTACACCCTCGATGTCCACCATCTAAAGTGGCGCGCGGCGGACACCGCGCGCGCCTACTCGGGCCAGGTGATTAGGCGGCAGACTTCCCCAAGTCTACCGCCCTCTGGCCGGTGTTAGGGGGGGAGGCGGCGATCGTGCGCCGCTCTCCGGCGCCCGATCCTTCTGCGGCGGATGGCGAGCTCGGCGTTAGCCTCCCTCGCCCTCTCCGCCGCCTCCTTCTGCGACATCACGTCCTCGCAGAAGGACAGGACGGCATCCCAGGACCATTCTTCCTTCTGACCTGGCAAACAGAGAACCCGGTCCACTCAACCATTCCAGGTGGCTAACGACTGCAAACAGGATCTTACGATTATATGCCACAAAAACTGATCCAGAAGAGAATTTACTTATATTAGCCAAATTTGTAATGAAAGTTTATGGGCAAATGTGGTTTCAAATCAAATGCAATCCTTCGTGTTTAAATGGAGCGCAGCACTTGTGGTTAATTGTAGTCGTTATTTAGACGATAATTTGAAAAATGTGATTGATCCAGTCATACAAAGAAATGGATATTTTGGACATCCCGAAAATCTTCTTATAGCTATGCTTGCAGATGACAACAAAGTGGTACGGGAACTGGCATGCCGACGCATTCTGAAAGCAAGGTCAGAGAGAGTCACAAGAATCAGAAAATTCAAAATTCCGTCATTTAATTTCAATGCTCTCCATTATACTGATATTATTGCTTAGCACGATAAACAGATTAGTGTTACTGAGCCGCCTTTAACTAAAAGTTTATCTGCTGAAACCTTAAATGAAATAGTAGAAAATGGTCTGGGAATAAAAGATAATATAGCTCTATTTCCTTGTCATACTCAAACCGTGGAGCGTTGCATCAAGCTCGTAACCGAAGCTTCAGGTGCTGTGTGTGGAGAGAAAAAACGTGACGGTTTTATCAGGGCCAGACTGACATCACGTCAGATGATGCCTTTTTTCAATACCAAACGTGAATTTTCTATTTGAATTACTATTTTGTATCATTTTTTTAAATAAATATTTCATAAATATTAATCGCATTTTTATTGCAAAATTCTTCATTTAATTTTAGAGGTTTTGGGGCAACATGAGCCTAAAATATATATTTTTGTACTATTATTACGTAAAAACAGAGGTTTGAAATTACATAAAAACACTGTTCTGATAAATTATTAAGGTATATATATATTTTTATGAGGCTGTCAAAAATGAACCAAATCATACTTTTTTTTTTAAATTCCTTTGTGCTGGGGCACCTCAAACCATTATAATACTTAAAAGATATTTGACATACTTCATTTATTCATCCATAAGCAGCTTTTCACCACTATACTATTACAAAAAAAGTAACAAAAAAAACCTTCATACATTTTCACTCCACCCTACTATCCAGGGAGTGCGAAGATTCCTAGGCATGGTCAACTATTATCGTCGATTCTTGCCTAAAGCAGCTTTACTACAAGCCCCTCTCGTAACCGCCGTGGCGGAAACAAAAGGCAAAGGCGCACAGCTATTCCCTTGGACTGCTGAACTCGAAGACTGTTTTACTAAATGTAAACAAAGCTTGTCCAATGCAACTTTGTTAGCACACCCTGTGGGTGATGCACCTCTCGAGCTCTACACAGACGCATCTAGCACCCATGTAGGCTCTTGTCTGCAGCTGAGGGTGAATAACACCTGGCAACGCATCGCTTTCTTTAGCAAGAAATTAACCGCTAAGCAAACAAAGTGGCCAGCCTACTACCGCGAGTTACTCGCAGTGTACGAAAGTGTACAGCACTTTCGTCATATATTAGAGGCGCAACATGCCACTATATATTATACCGACCAAAATCCATTGCTGTACGCTTTCGTACAGCGTCGCGAATAACTGCCACCCGCACAACTTAACCAACTGTCATTTATTTCTCAGTGCACAACGGACATCCAGCACATCAGCGGGATCGACAATGTCGTAGCTGATACCATGTCTCGAGTAGAAGCGATTACACTTCAAGCCGACTATGCTGCTCTGGCTCAGGATCAAGAACTGGACGAGGAGTTGCAGGCGCTACGAGGAAAGACGTTTATGAAGTTGGAGCGTATCAACATTCCCGGGTTAGACATCTCTTTACTTTGCGACACTAGCACCGGCAAGCCACGACCGTACGTGACCCCTCGCTTCCGTCGTGGCATTTTTAAGCGCTTATACAATCTAAGCCATCCAGGTGCACGCTCCACCGCACGATTAGTGGCGGACCGTTACGTATGGCCCGCAATTCATAAAGACTGCCGTGCTTGGGCGCGTTCGTGCGTTCCCTGCCAGCGAGCAAAAGTCACACGGCATGTGACTGCACCCCTTGGTCATTTTTCACACCCCTCGGCAAGGTTTTGTCATGTCCACCTAGACATTATCGGTCCACTAACTTCTTCCAACGGTCATACATACTGTTTGACAGCAATAGACAGGTATGGGTATACCAGGTTGGCCAGAAGTTTGGCCAATTAGTCGCAACACTGCCGAAGAAATAGCATTTACGTTCGTGAACGGGTGGGTCAGCCGATTCGGTGTACCCGAAATTGTCACGACAGATCAGGGCCGACAGTTTGAGGCTGACCTATTTCGCCGCCTCATGCAGCATTGTGGCACCAAACGAATTAGGACGACCAGCTATCATCCCTGTGCTAACGGGATGGTAGAAAGATTACATCGGCAGTTAAAGGCGGCTTTGATGTGCCACGCTGAAACGTGGAACATGGCCTTGCCTTTGGTGTTGCATGGCATGCGGTCGGCTCTGAAAGAAGATCTTAAAACTACATCTGCTGAACTAGTGTACGGGGAACCACTTCGATTGCCTGGAGAATTGTTACACCGCCCAGTTCAAGACCGCTACGAAGACATAACCGATTTCGTTACACAGTTGCGTGGCCGTATCAACAACCTGAGGCCAGTACCTGCACCTCAGGCGAAGAGATAAAACCCTCACCTTGAGAATAAATGGTAGAGAGACTGAGGTCAGCATCGACCGAGTGAAGCCAGCTTATTTTGAATCGGAGAGTAGTCCGTCATTTGGTGTACCTGTTATACCTATAAAGAACTTACCTACAGTTCCACCGACGTCTTCACCTCAAGATTCCGCTGCTGATACGATGACTCCAGCTTCACCTCCTTCGCCTTCTAACCCTGCTACTTCGTCTTCCTCATCGCATTTTGTTTCGCCATCACCTGTGCCGTCTTCATCGGCATCAGCTTCGCCGACTGCCCCACCGAAGCCTTATTACACTACGCGTTCAGGTCGTCAGGTTCGTTTTGCTAAGCCCTTCGACTTGTGAGAACCAATACTGAGGTATATGATTAACTATTGTGTTTTCTTTCTCTCTTTTCCTTGGTTTTTTTCTCTCCGTAGCGGGGTGGTGTGGCGGATGGCCACATCAGTGTACACACCGTGTAGGGATTAAGTGGCAACACTGATATATACTTTTTACTCTGTGCGAGGAATAGACTAATTCATTACATGGCTGACGCAATACTTTGGTTTCGTAGCATAATTTTGGCTGCCCATAATCTGTGCAATTATTGTATATATTATAAAAAGATAACTGTAAATCGTGCATCCCCATGTATCTCGGTAATCACTAATCGTAAGGTGTATCTTGGTGGTAAGTTAAAGGAAAATGAAGATCGAGCAAAACCTACGTGCTTTTATTTACTTCCACTTCTGAACACGAACTAGGCCGGCTCAAGAGGCCAAACGCTCATAGGGTCGTTATCGACCCAAACAAATATATTCGTTTATTGTAAAAATAAAAATATACTTTATAACAAAAATAAATATCTATATATTTAAATCACATATTTAATGATCAAACAAAACTATTTTTATGATAGAATAATATAATGTATACAAAATACTTACATTTGTAACCGTCCGGTGGCAAACTTTTTTCGAAAGTAAAAAAGTGCCAGTTTACACCTGTCATTGTCACTCAAAAATATTATCAATGCAGTGTTCAATTGAGATGTAATTAGAAGCAGTTCTTTAGTCTTTCAAAAGATGGCGCTATTATTAAAATTCATAGAATAGTTCGCGCTCAGGATGCATAACAAGATACAGAGTACTTATGGGTTGTTGTCGACCCTATAGACATATATAGGTTAAGGGTTGGTACACTTCCCAAATAGCTTCACAGGTTTCTTTAACAAACGCAGACACAGTTCGGCTTCCAATCAGATAATCAAAGTACAATTCTTCAAAATTACAACCAGTTTTCAGGAATCTGAAAAAAAGCAATATAATATTTATTTATTTATTTATTTAGAAAAAGTAAATTAACAACACACATATTCAAACATTTATAAACATTTAGAAGATAACAACAAGTAATCCGATATGTATGTCTTTATAAGTGTAAATAACATTCGCTATAATTACATAATCAAAAGTATACATTAAATTATAATAAATCCCTAATATACAATTAATAAATACACTTCAAATACAATAAAAATGATTCATAATAAGTCAACACCTGTCAGCTCAAAATAATTAATTTAAATAATGTTAAACCAAAAGTCAAATAATATAAGTCAAATTAAAAATTGTCCAAATAATAACTAAACTATATACGTCAAAGTACAAATAAAGTAGTAATAAGCCTTTAATTTCCTTATTAAAAAAATAAAATTTACAATTGGTTTAATAATTATTTGATTTGACTAATTGAATATTTTTATGTAACATTATGATCCATTTAATGAATAACTAATTAGAATGAAATATATTAAGTTGTAATATAAAGACCTTTAATCTAGCAAATTATATTACATAAGTCAAATTAAATTTAGTTTTATATATTTATCATTATTTTAATTTCTTTAACATAGCCTAAAAAAGCAATATACCTAATTGTTATTAATTTACATGTTACAGGTGCCGAATTGAAGAAAAAATGGACAAATATTAGGGATTATTGCCAAAAAGACATTCAAAAAATATAATTATGGAGATTTATTACACTTTCTAACAGGAAACTATCCAAATGAATATTCGGACCAACCACAATTAGTCTGGAAATGAAAATAATATTAGTGTTGAATTAGAAGATGTCAGTGACGTAGAGCCAGTACCAACTTCAGCTGTGGTTAATATACAAAAAAGAAAAAAGATGTTCCCACTCAAATATTAGGAATTTTGCAGAAAAGGCAGAAAACATCAGCTATATCAAGCAGTAGGTACTGACGAAGACGATAACATGAAATTTTTACTGATTTTCTGAAGCTATATGAAAACAATGATCAAAAACTATAACTGATTTTAAATTGGGTATGCTTAAAACTTGTCAAAAATATTAATATGGGAAACTATTAATCGTCTTCACAGTCTCCGAGTGACAATTCACGAACAACAAGCCCTCATACTTCATATTCTCCTGTACCGCAAAGCTCCCCTATATATTGCAAAATTCATCTCCCTCGCCAACTTTCGTGCCATCTCTGCAACAAAATATGTATCTACCGCAAAGTTTACCTATATATTTTAAACGTCCATTTCCACCAGCAACTTTTGCTTCTCAGCAAAATGTCCCTTGTGCCAGTACATCTAAGCCTAAGATTTTATACACTCTTTTACGAATATGGCACCTCCCATACAAGCATATTCAAAATATACTAATATTCAAAGTACTGAAGATAGTGAGGCTGCACAGCTTTTAACTCTCCAAGAGGAAAATATTAAAAAATATTTAAAATTTAAATAAATTAAATAAGTACATATGTGATGTGTAATGTGTGTGTATAAGAATTTGATTTTAACACGTTGAACGCCACACGGCCCACCGGTGGGCGATTCAAGCGAACCCGTTCGGGCTTAGTGGAAATCATCGATTCCATCATTTTTCGCTATTAAGTTAATATCGACACAAAACAATAAAAAATGGCTAAAATTGCATATTTAATTTGATTTAATCAATTTTTCGTGATATTTTCTAGACATATTGAAGACATTTCTAAATTTATTCGCGATGATATATTAGATAACCTAAGAAAATGCAAGTTTTTTAGCTTGGCATTCGGTTTCAGCACCGACATTTCAGCAATATCGCAATGCTCGCAATATGTTTGTTGGATATCGTACAGAAAACAATTTAATACAGGAATATTTTTTGAAATTCCTATCAATGAAAGGTCAAACCCGAGGCACAGATTACCTTGATACTATTTGTAATTTTTTGGAGCAGAATGAAATTGACATACAAAAAATCGTGTGTTTGTGTACAGATGGTTGTCCTTCAATGACTGTATCCGAAAATGGATTTATTTCGTTATTTATAAAAAGATGTAATTTAATCAATTTAATAACATTTTATTGCATTATCCACCAAAAAAACTTGGCGGCGCGTGTTGTAAATTCAGAAATAGAAGCTGTAATGAAGATAGTTATCAATATTGTCAATTTTGTACGAGCAAGAGAATTGAACCACAGAAGATTTAAAAGCCTCCTGGAAGAACTGGGAAGTGAGTATAACGACGTCCTTTTACATATCTCGGTGCGATGCCTTAGTAGAGGAAAAGTTTTGGAAAGGTTTTTTTCTTTACGCCATGAAATAATACTGTTTTTAAAGCAAAATATTAAAGTGTACCCTGAATTACAAAATGATGAATAATAGTATATTTTAGCCTTTTTATGTGATATTACGGAAAAACTCAATAATCTCAATCGGAGTTTACAAGGTGAAAATACATAATATGGTCTCCAATATAGCAAATAAAGTGTTTGCATTTGAAGAAAAACTAAGCATTTATCATGAAGAAATACAGAACAAACAGCTGCAAAATTTTCCAACTATGACAAAAACTATAGAGGACGATACTAAAATTTAGAAAAAAAAACTGCTTCATAATTTCAAATTATATAACTGCACTATTAAACGAATTTCGAAAAAGGTTCCAAGATCTAAGAAAAATAAAAAAATGTTTGTTTCTTATCGAAAATCTACGGCATTTAGAACAACGATTATCTCAGAGTTGGCTTCCGTTTTAAATTGTAATTACTCGGAGTTGTTTGATGAGTTCATCGATTTTAAAAACGATACCAATCTAGAAGTTCTTTTTAAAGAAAAAACGGAAAACAGAGAATATGTGGAATTTTGGAGTATTGTTCCCCAAAAATATAAAAGCGTCCAAAGACGTGCTCAAATCCTACTAACATTCTTTGGGTCTACGTAATATGTGTGTGAATCGTCTTTTTCAAAAATGAAATACACAAAGAACGTTTACAGAAACAGACTGACAGATTCACATCTGGATAATGTTATAAGGATAGCATGTATCGATAAGCCATCATAACAAAGTTTTGAAAAAGTGTTCACAGTATCAAAAATCGCATTAAAACATATAAACATCTTTGTTAAAACTTCTTTTTTCATTAATAAAGTAACTACATCGTTAACTTGGAATTACGTTTTAATTAAGACCTAAATAATTTTTGCTTGCGGCCCTCGACACCATGACTGAAACGTGTTTGTGGCCCCTATAAAAAAAGGTTGAGTATGGCTGTATGTCTTTACCAGGGATGGCCAACCGTTCGATCGTGATCGACCGGTCAATCGCAGCTATTAGTCCAGTCGATCGCGGCAAGGCAAAAAATATAAATATTAAATACAAATAACAGACTGCGCAAAGTATTCACCAAATGCAGCGCGTACCAATTGGTGTGATTTTTAAATGCCGACCCATCACGTTATTTTTTCTTTCTTCCACACAGCAGCTTTTATTTTTCGCGCGCGATGGACACAAGTGTGTGGGACGCGGGAGCGGGGCGGGTGTTAATCCGTGAGTCTGTTAGTTAACGACAGGAAGTAGAGTAGTTACGACGTCAACGACTATCGATTTAATAATAATAAAATTACAATTAGACTTTGAGAATCCCATACGATATGGATAAGTGGTTGAAGAGAAACGCTGAAGAAACATCAAATGAAGAAACAAATGCTTCTGAAGGTTCATCAAATAAAGTAAGATCATATTTTCGATATTTTTACTATTGCAAACGAACTCCCTCCTACATAAAAATAAGTAAATACTAAGTACAAATTAAAAAAGCTGATTATTCCCGAATACTGAGGTATAATTATTACGTGTCGTGTTCGTGTCATTGGCCTCTCAAGCGCCACACGCCGCGCGTCTATTACATAAAATAAATAATAATAATAAAAACCTCCCTAACTCGGTTAATTTTGACAGGAGGAAAAAAAGTCATGAAACCTTTTGTATGCAAAATTTTAAGCTTTACACATTTTTCCTAAAACTTTTTTGTCTAATTTTGACCGTTTTTGAGTAATTGCGAAAAAAAACTTTTGACAATTTATTTTGGACCCTTGTCGGGGGTTGCGAACACGAAAACCTTTACACATTGTTTTTGTATCATTTAAACTACATTATATCAAAAATGCAAAGTTGAGTGTCAACATTTTGATTTCAGACCTTATTTGACTGGACTAAAATGATAGTTTGTTTATGTCAGCTTTTAGATTCAAATAAAACAAGTTGGACTTATTTTATTAGTAATTTGTACTCTGTGAATTAACATTAAGAAACAAGGTTTAAAGGTATACATTTTATATATGGGTGAAATCGTCAAAACTTGCACTTTTTGAAATTTTCAACAGTCTTTCTATTTGTTTAAGGCGTAATTCTGTGTTTTGGTATATTTTTATGTTCTGATTTATTAATACTAGTTAATAATTAATAAAAATTACCGTAATAATTCTTGAAACCGTTTATTGTTTTTATTTGCCCTAAAATTAAATATTTCTTTGGCCATTACGTTTTACCTTCATACAAATTATGTGTGTCACCCTACGACCGTGCCATGAAAAAAAGAACGTTAAAAAAAATCACAAGATTAATGAGATTTTCTTTACATGTAACATGTAGTGTAATAAAAACGCAATGAGACGATGTTGGTTTATTTAATACTAAATACTTTTCTTAAATTTTATTTAACATTAAAATTTATTAATACCTATGCATGTGCTAAACATGAAAACTTGCAAATGAAAATAAAAACACTGAAATCCCTAGGCCTGCTTGAATCTGATTCTCTGAATGATGCACTTTCTTTAATTGTGTGCGATGCTAATTCCAAAGATTGTTCGTATATTGAATGTGATGTATGCAAAAATAAAATCATAGAATTTGACATTGAAAACAAATATCTGGATCTTGAGGTTTCATGGGATGAATGGACACTGCTGGAATATGAATATAAAGAAAAATCTACTAATAATGACGAGAAAACGAAAGTCGCAAAAAGAAGTACAAAAGTAAAAAGGACTGCTGCTCTCAAAGTTTTTTTGGAATTGTTTAATAGAGAACTGATCAAGTTTAAAAAGCACTCTTATAAGGCATACCGAACGTGCATTAAAACTTTAGATGTGTCCTCAGTAGTAATTCACATAAATTTCTCTGAGAATTATTCCTGTAAACTGAATACTGAAATACAGTCCATGCATTTTGGGGCATGTAGGAGAAAAATAACCCTACACACAGGATTAGTTTATGCCAAAGATCGGGATCCATTGCCTTTTTGTTCACTTTCTAATAATAATTACCACGGCCCAGAAGGTATTTGGGCACATTTGACGCCAGTTTTACAGCTTATCAAAAAAGAGTTTCCTCTTGTCAATACGCTTCACTTTTATTCCGATGGCCCGACGACCCAATACCGTCAGAAGAAGAATTTCTACCTGTTTTGTAAATATACAAAGGAACATGGATTTGTACATTCAACCTGGAATTTTTCGAGGCCTCGCACGGCAAAGGCGCAGCTGACGGTATTAGCGGTGCTATAAAAAGAAAACTTGACGAATTCGTCGCTCATAGAGTTGACATCCCGGATGCAGACTCAGCATACCAACTGCTTGCAAAATCGGATACGAAAATAACCATATTTTATGTTCCGGAAGATGCTATTCATAAAATGTGTATAGATTTAATACCACTTCCAGGCACTATGGCGCTTCACCAAGTAATAAACACGAATTTGGAAAATACCGTCTTGTATCGTAGCCTGAGTTGTTTTTGTGGTAACAAATCGGATAAGAGAGGATTCTGAACTGTTTTGATATTAAACAAGCCACTTTGTTCAAAAATATTACGACAGCAAAGCCAAATTCAAAAAAAATAGAAAATAAAACTGTGACAGTCTTATCCGATATCAGAAATACAAACGAAAACAAAGCCTTTTTTGACTTAAGCAATTTCAGCCAATTTAATTTAAAGAAAATAGACAAGAATTCTATATGTAAAGTCAACAAATCTCGAAACCAAAATGTTGTTCCTTTGAAAACTGCAGAAGTTATCTATGATACAATTGTTTCTAAACAAAAAAAAAAGACAAAGAAAATAGAAAGAGAAGTAAACACAAAGTTTTTGAAATCGTTAAGCCAAAAAAGGCAAAATTATTGGAACATGACACAAGCACAGAAGATGACGAAAATTATTCTCTTAGGAACTCTTCAGATGATGACAATTATCTTGTGGATGAAGATGAAATTAATTATGTGGAAGTTTTATAATTTTATGAATCAAAATACATATAATAATACAGTTTTAATAAAATAATTTTTCACTTACTTAATTGTTCATTTGATCATTTTTCAGGAACAGCAAGACGGAGAAATTTCATTCTTGGATAGAAATGTACTGAATACCGATTAAGCTACTGAAGACAATATTGGAAGAAATATTGAATTAAGCGCAAATCGAAGGGAACAATTTGGTATGCAAATCAAGGAGGAATACAATAGAGTAAAGGTATATGATTAACAAATATTCCATGTTTTAGAAATTAAATATGAAGGTAATGATTACGAATACATTTACATAGTATAAATTTCAGTTACAGCAAGATGACGTCATCGTTAGTAAATTGAAAAACGAAACAAACATAGAAATGAAACAGGCAATAGAAGACGAAGGACAATTAGAAGAGTTTGAAACTGTGATTTCTATAGGTGAAACTGTTTTAGTAAGGTATTACAAGAAGTCAAGGAAATACTATGTTGGAATAGTTGAAGACGTCGATTCTAAGAAAAACTTGTTTACTGTAAATTTCTATAACACCTCCGGTACTAAAGACGCTGTAAAGTTCACAGTAAACGTAAAGATAAAGACATAGTTCCTAGTATCTGTATAGTGAAAACTATAGATCTACTACAAATAAATGAAAATCCAAATGTGTATGTCCTAATGAATGAAAAAGATAATACATATTTTTAAAAACTTTATCATTTGAATTATTTAATTTTGAAAGTGTTTAGTGCATTCCGTAGTATTATTCATATGATTTCATTTTATATACGTTTTTTTAGAATTACTACCTTTGTCGCCTTAGCTTTTATGTGAAGTGTTTATTTCAATTTATGAATGTCTAATAATTATTGTTCAAGTGTTTTTGGTGTATGATTATAATTAATAAAAATCTTCAAATATGTATTTATTTTTATTAGTGTGGACTAATCCTTAACTTGTTCTGTTGTGTTACTTATTTTCAATGTGTTATTGTGTGCTACATATTCTGTTGTGTTATAACTACAACTTTCGGCGATTTCACCCATATATACGTTTTATTCAATGAGAATTAAGTTTTAAATCAATGAAACACTAGCCTACATAGTTTTTAAATGCTTTGCTATGCGTCATTTTTGCTACTGAAGAGATAATTGGTTTTGTACCTACTTTATTTCAACAGTTGGTTATTCAAATGATATCGCGAATTCACAAAGTACTACGCAAAGGAACCGTTTGGAGAGGCAAGAAAAAAGCTGAATATTTTTGTTTTTTTTTTTTTATTTCAATTTAATACAATATACATAGGAACAACAATATACAATATACAAGGAAAAACCCCACGAGCATGGAGCAGAAGCATAGTGGTATTGTTCTTTAAAAAGGGCGATAATGCCTTGTTAAAGAACTACAGACCCATATCGCTTCTGAGCCATGTTTACAAGCTGTTTTCGAGAGTCATTACGAACCGTCTTGAATGCAGGCTCGACGACTTCCAGCCTCCCGAACAAGCTGGCTTCCGTAGAGGTTTTAGTACCGTAGACCACATTCATACGCTGCGGCAGGTTATACAGAAGACCGAGGAGTATAACTTGCCTCTTTGCTTGGCGTTTGTGGATTACGAAAAAGCCTTTGATTCGATCGAGACTTGGGCTGTGCTGCAGTCTCTCCAGCGGTGCCAAGTTGACCACCGGTATATCGAAGTGTTGAAGTGTTTGTATGAAAACGCCACCATGTCAGTCCGACTTCAGGACCGGGACTCGGGACCCATCCAACTGCAGCGAGGAGTACGACAGGGCGATGTCATCTCGCCGAAATTATTTACCGCTGCATTGGAAGATGTCTTTAAGGTCCTGGACTGGAACGGACTGGGCATCAACATTAACGGCGAGTACATCACTCACCTTCGGTTTGCCGATGATATAGTGGTTATGGCTGAGACCATGGAGGACCTTAGTATAATGCTCAATGACCTCAATGGAGTCTCCGAACGAGTTGGTCTAAAAATTAACATGGATAAGACGAAAATTATGTCAAATGTCCATGTTGCAACCACTCCAGTTTCTATCGGCGATTCCATGCTCGAAGTTGTAGACGAGTATATATACCTGGGACAAACTGTCCAGTTAGGTAGGTCCAACTTCGAGAAAGAGGTCAATCGACGGATCAAACTCGGATGGGCAGCTTACGGGAAGCTACGTAACATCTTCTCGTCCCGAATACCGCAGTGTCTCAAGACAAAAGTCTTCGACCAGTGTGTGTTGCCAGTGATGACATACGGCACAGAGACGTGGCCGCTCACGATGGGCCTGATAAGAAAGCTCAAGGTCACACAGAGAGCAATGGAAAGGGCTATGCTCGGGGTTTCCCTGCGAGATCGAATCAGGAATGAGGAGATACGCAGAAGGACCAAGGTCACCGACATAGCCCGCAGAATATCCAAGCTCAAGTGGCAGTGGGCAGGGCACATCGCTCGCAGAACAGACGGTCGTTGGGGACGCAAAGTTCTCGAGTGGCGGCCACGGACCGGAAGGCGAAGCGTGGGTAGGCCTCCCACAAGGTGGACCGACGACTTGGTCAAAGTCGCTGGAACCCACTGGATGCGGATGGCCCAAGACCGGTTGTCATGGAAATCTTTGGGGGAGGCCTATGTCCAACAGTGGACGTGTTTGGGCTGAAACAAACGAACGAACGAACAATATACATTATATTATCATCATGTACACTTTTTTAAAATCATAAAGTTACAGCATTATAATTTTTCATCTAGGCAAACACCAAAAAAAATAGACACTTTAAAAACGCTTAATACCTCGTCTGTCAAGCGACCTCCTAGAGGTCGATTGGTCCCGATGTGATTTAATGTGTAATTTCTCGCGTTTAAACTATATTTATTTTTATTTACGTTTTGTAACGTGTAAAGAAAAAAACAAGGAATAATAACATACTACATGTCAATAAAGTAATAACTCCAGTAACATACATTTTGGTAATCTGTGCAGACAACTTATTTAAATTTTGGCGGTCTTCCAATTCAATACTTATTAAATGGTTTTAAATTTTAAACTTAAGATGTACTCGTACGACATGACGGATGGGCCGATCGGCCAGCATCTCGAGACCCCTTTACATCCTAAACGGATGCGCATGCGGCAACCGTAAGTTATATAAGAGCATGCAGATAATATTTCTGTGTTTGTATTACTAGTAATTATAACTTATTTTAAATTTCCATCTAGATCCAACTTGGTTGCAGCTGATACACCTCAACTGATTGCGTCTTCTAGCTCGATAACACAAGTGGAAGTTGAATCGGATGCTGCAACAGCCTTTTTGCCGGAATCCCATGTGCCCCCACCGGCAATGTAAGTCGCTTACGGACATTTGTATTTCGAAAAAAAATACGTACTACAAGATTTTCGTTCTAGGTTCGTAGAAAATGAAGACTCTGCCCGAAGTACGGCATCTGGATCTCCAATGCAGCTTCTTCGCCGGACTATGCGCGATGAGGATATCGTACATGGACTTAATTATGGTAAGTAGTTGCTTATTTTAGCTTAGGAAGCACGATTTTGGTCCCGGCGGGATTCTGTAAATTACATTGCGAACGTATAAATTTATTACAGGTAACGAAGCAAGCTCTGGCGAGAGTGATGATGATGATTTCATGTATCCCTTCATCCCCAGGGTGTATAGAAGCACCTTGGAGACACTGATGGATGCAGAAGTTGACCTTACATCTAATGCAACTGTGCCCGCCGATAACCCTACGCTCTCCGTTAGCGCATCGGCTAGTTTTGAGCCTAGAAGTCTATATGACTTTCAGTGGCGAGCGTTCCCAAATCCTCCAATTTCACCTAATTCGAGGTGGGAAACGTTTTCTGAAAAAAATGTTGGCCCAACAATTCCATATGTCGACCCATATGACATTTTCGTTGCTATATGGGATCGGCAATTTATGGAATACATTGCCTCTGAAACAAAAAGGTACGCTCAGCAGGTGACAGTTCAAATGTTACATAATCATAATCTCCATCCCAACAGCCAGTGGCGTGACACGACGCCTGATGAATTATATGTTATTTCGGCCTCGTAATAGCAATGCGGAATGTGGTTAAATCTAGAATCGAGAAATACTGGAATGTCAGCATTGACGTATTCTATACTCCCGGTTTTAGCGCATACTCGGACATCTCTATATATCGATTTATACTTTTAAATAAATGCTTACATTTTATTAATAATGAAGACATGTATGCGCTAGAACTGGCCGGAGACCAAACTTTTTAAGGTTCGGCCAGTATTATCTAATCTGAATAATAAATTTCAGACTTTGTATAAAATTTGACAAAATATTTCGTTGGATGAGTCTCATCTTAAATGGAAAGGTTGGTTAGAAATTAACCAATTGCTCCCCAACAAAGCTGCTAAGGCGGGAATTAAATCTTATGAAATTTGTGAATCTCAAACCGGGTACCTTTGGAGGTTTGAGATTCACACTCATCTGTTCAGATGTGATAGTATTGGTCGTATCCATACTTTTGTAGCTGTCCTTTGTAATTTTTATAATGAAATTGTTAGTTATCGTAATTGATTTCTGAAATATTCTAGTTAGGCAACATGCCTTTTTATTGTATTTTTCCATTTTTAAACATCAGTAAATTGTAAAATGTACATACATTTTAATGCGTATGGTGTGAAAAAGATTGTACATTGAGTTGAGTTGTTTTTATCAATTAATATAAAATATTGTATCTATAATTCACTGATATATGAAACTTTTAAAAATAATAGTTTTATTTTGTAATAATTCCTGATTTCATAGTATGTACTGATAAAAAATCACTAACAGTGATTTCAACTTAGAATTAACTATATATTATTAAATACAATTGAATTTATATTTTTATATATTGTTAGTTTATTTCAAAACGATTCCAACGACATAAGCTTTATATAGTATACGCTTTATACCTTTCATATAAAATTTTAAGAAATATTGTTATTTTAATGATGCGTACATATTTCGCGCGTTGTCATCGGAAAGTAGCCGACAGATGCACCATATTCGTGTAAAATGACAGCGACAGTTGAGGGGTTACTAAATAATATCTAAAACTGTTTTTATTTTTAGGATTTTAAGTATTGCTTTTCCCTAAATCAGTAGAGAAAAAACCTCCACGTGGTTTAACTCTGCTGCTGATCAATGAGGTACTGCGTGATTGATTACTGCTATGGTGCTGTAATTGAGTTTTCTTCTTCTTACATATTTTGTTTTTTATTACATAAAATAAATATATGTATTATTATACACGACGATTAAGAACCAATACCGCCTATTTTCACTTTTGATCATTTTTTGGTTTTTATGTCAGGTAGGGAGGCGCTCACTGGGTAATGGCGCTCACCTCTGTAACTTTGTCAAAATGGAACGTAGCAACACGCCACGTCGCGTTAAGCGCGGGGGGAGGGAGCCTCTAACAGACAGCAATGCAAACGGCCAGTCAGCTCGCGTCATGTGATCGTGAAGTACGTTTCTTCGTTTACAGCCGCGTTGATCTAATTTTTGGTTAGGTGGTTTTTGTCGGTAAGTCCAAAACTAATGCTTATTTAATTATTAATTTTACTTTTCTAACAATAAAACTATTCTATTTTGTGATAATGAAATCAATTCAACAAAATCAACAATTGTGTATGATTTTTTTTTAACTTCAAAATAATTACAAAACGGCCGTTTGCGGTTATACCGCTCATGTGAGCGCCATTACCCCTTAGTGACTTATTTTTATATTGTTGTAGATATGTCAAGAAACGTCAAAGGACCACCGCTAAAGTGTCTTGGACCGAAGTAGACCTTCAATCTGCTAAAACTGCGATTGAAGGAGGTTTGTCTGTTGTATTAGTTTATTTTATTAATTTATAAGACATATACGAATTTTGTGATGTTACTATAAATTAAATTAAATATAAAATGATGACATTACAAGATGAATTCTCAAGCTGTCATTCGTTTTATTTTATTTAATATAATATTTATTTAAATATAACATGGCGCAGGCGGTAGGATGAAAAGAAAAGCCGCAAAACAGTATACCATACCATTTAATACTTTGAGAGATCGACTTAAAAATGAAAGCATGAACAACCCAAGACTAGGTCGCAAGCCCGTTTTCACCCAACGGCAAGAAACTGAAATTGCTGAACAAGTTGCTGGGTTCGCTGTACTATGGACTCAGTGTAGCAGATTTGCGTAAACTTGTTTATAAATATGCTGAGCTCAACAATATAAAAACCATTTTTGATCAAAGCAGCAAAACAGCTGGATTCGATTTTGTACACGCCTTTATGAGACGCAGTCCTTCAGTTCCTATACGCAAAGCTGAAGCGACAAACTTAAATAGAATTTCTGCTTTCAACAAAGAAGAAGTAACATATTTCTATGATAAGCTTGGCGACTTAATGGAAAAACATAAGATTATTTCCAACAACATTTACAATGCTAACGAAACTGGTATTACCACGGTGACAGACCCAGGAAAAGTGCTCACTGAAAAATAAAGAAGAGTCGGATCTATTACAAGCGGCGAACGAGAAAGCAACATGACAGTTATGTATGCGATGAGTGCAGCCGGAAACATCATACCGCCCATGTTTATTTTTGCCAGACAAAGAATGAGGCATTTATTAGAAAAAGATGGACCAGCTAGTGCATTATACACCGACTCTAAAAATGGTTGGATAAACGAAGAATTATTTGTCACTTGGCTCAAACATTTCGCAGCATTTACTAAGCCAACCCAAGAATCACCTGTGTTGTTAATTCTGGATAATCACAGCAGTCACATTTCCCTACAAGCTTTTAATTTTTGCAAGGAAAAGCACATCACAATGCTCTCCATTCCACCACCCAGTTCTCATAGAACACAGCCGCTGGATGTGTCTTTTTATGGGCCGTGGAAAGCTTTTTATAAGCATGAATGCAACAGGCACATGAAGACATATTTAATGTCTAAAATAACTCAATACGATGTTGCAAATCTTTTCAATAAAGCATACGTACAAGTTGCGAATATAAGTAAAGCAGAATCTGGATTTCGAGCCATGGGAATTTACCCGTTGAACCCAAATGTTCACTGATCAAGATTTTCTGGCAGCGTCGCTGATGGCACATGAATCGGAACAAATAGCTGAAAATCAAGATCCGAATGCCCAGAATTTTGAAGATGCGCAGTCTGATGGTATGGTCATAATTTCAGGACTCCTTTGGCAGGTCCATCAAATAAGGATCAATGCTCTGTATCTATTTTAGCAGTTACTTGTAACCATGAACTTGTTGATGAGCAAAGAACTCCGTATTCTTTGCTGCTATAGTAAGGACACCAACTATTGCACCATCTTCTAACCCAGGTCAAAAGAAGCGAAAACAACATGCTACCATATTAACTGCGACTCATATAAAAATTGTTTTATAGGATAAAGAAAAGAAAAAAGCGAAACTCAATAAGACAAGAAAAGATGTTAAATCAAGACCAAAAAAAGTTGTCAAAGAAAATAAGAACAAACATAAGAAGCAAAAATCTTACATGAGAAAAATTTTACAAGAAAGTTTTTCAGAGAGTGAAGATAAAGAGCACCTTTGCAACGATGACAGTGATGACGAAATGAATGTGAGTGAGGAAAATTATAACAAGTGTATTATTTGCGAAGAATTTGGAAAAAATAACGAGTTGTGGTATCGCTGCACCATCTGCGGACTGTGGGCTCATACTATATACTCAGGATGAGATTCGCCAGATAGATACATCTGCGACTATGTGTCCAAAAATAAAAAAATAGTATTTCTAATTTGTCTTACCTCTAATAATTATTATTATTTTATATTATATTATAAAAATTGAAATTGATTTAACATTGAAAAATTTACTATATTTGTTAAATTGAAAAAGACTAATGGGCATAATTGATGCTAATTTGTGATTGTTTTATTGTATAAGGTATTTTATTGTATATAATAATATACTTTACTTTTATTGTATAAGGTTGATCACATTAATATTTCTTGAATTTAAATGTATCTTACTTGTTATATTATAAAAAACATGTTTGAGCTTCATTACCCCGTATCCTGAGCGGCATTACCCAAAATCAGGGGCAATATAGCTTTAAAATGTTTTTTTTTTTGTTTTCCTATTATTAGTAGGTTAAAGATATATGCTTTTGTTATTAAATTGTTGATTACTTTTTTTTTTTTTATTGCGCCGTGGTTTGCGACTATGTTTTTTCTATGCATCAGTACCGCTCCGGCCGTTGCGATAACTGTACGTGACGCTCGTGGCCATACGCGTAAAGAAACGATCTTTAAAAATCAAGTGTTGGATTAGGGTTCGCACTATTATTTTGTAAAATACAGTCGTTTGAAAAATACACTTTTTTATAGTAAAATAACTGACAAGCCGAGTCCTTCTAAACGCTCTGGTAGCGTATTAACTTCGAGTTCTCGGGCTAAACGAGGTCGTATTTATAGTGCCAACAGTAGTCTGGATGACTTTGAATGCTCAAGTGTGGAAGCTGAATTCTCTCAATGTGGTGATGAAGATGAAGAGGTCGATGAAGAGGAAGTAAGCGACAATAGTTGCGATAGTATTTTTGATTCTAGGCGTCGTATCAAACACAAATGTATGGACAGATTTGAGTCATCAAGTTGTGAAAAGATTTCAAAACCCGAGGAGACATTTAACCATCCAATGTCTCCAGATCGGCACATGGCAACCTCACCATCTATCATTCAAGATTATGGTGAGCTATCTGATATACCGAATAGTTTATTAAATAATTCTATTCCACCATCAGTACCTATGCTAAAGTCCGGTGCCTTATCGATCAACATTCCCAGTGAAGATATCGAAAACTTGCCGCTAAGGTCATCAGCGTCAGCAGAAACTTCACAAACTAGAGTTGAAAGGCTAGATAACCAACCTTCTGAGGAAGGAGCTACATCTTTTTGGAGTACACAAGGGACAATGAAAAGTGTATATTTCACCAAAACCCAGGAATTATCAGTTCTAGCTCCATCTGATCCATTTGAGGCGTTCCAGTTACTAGTAGACGAAAATATTCTAGATTTAATAGAGCATGAAACTAATGCTAATGCCATTCCAGTACAGTATGCACCTAGTGTTAAAGAACACTCGCAAATAACATCCTGGAAAGACATAACACGAGCTGAATTATCAACATTTCTTGGGTTAGTTCTTCACAGTGCACACAGGTGCAATCCGGCTAAATCGACGCCGCAATTACTGGAAAAAGCATTGGCTATTTAATATTCCTTATTTTGCACAATATATGTCTCGTAACCGTTTTATGTTAATATTGCGTTGCCTCCATTTTTCATCTGAAACAAATGAAAAAGGTCGACAAGCCAAAATTCGTCCGATAGTAGATCATTTTAACAATCGAATGAATGATATTTATTACCTAGGAAAACAGCTTTCTCTCGATAAAGCGATGGTGTTATGTCGTGGACGACTCCAGTTTAGGCAATACATTAAAAATAAGCGCCATAAGTATGGAGTGAAGTTATACGCACTTGCAGAACCAGGTGGCACAGTACTCAAATTTCAAATATACAGTGGTGCAGGTGATGATACGTCTGAAGTAGGGCACACTCAAAAAAAGTGTCGAAGCTACTTGAAAAGAAATTGGATTCGGGACACAGTGTCTATATGGACAATTACTATAACTCGTATGATTTAGCTGTCAAAGTATTAAATCGCCAAACATACTGTACGGGTAATTTAAATAAAAATCGAAAAGGTAATCCAATAGAACTTGGTACTGTCACGTTGCGTAAAGGAGAAAATAAGTTATTGTTTTTAAATGGTGTACATACATATAGGCAAATGGAAAGACAAGCGATACGTGCTTTATATATCGACAGAGCACGATAACGAAATGATGGAAACCACCAACAAAAGAGGCACTGTTCTCGTATAACCATCAGCAATTATACATTACAACAATTTTATGTCTGATGTGGATTTGCAGGACCAAATGCTTTCATATTACGCTTGTGAAAGGAAAACCATACGATGGTATAAAAAGATATTCTTCCACACACTGCAGATGAGTTTAAATAATGCGTTCCATTTATATAATAAATTTAGTACGAATAGCAAAATGAATCTTTATGATTTCCGTTTATATATTTTGGAAAAATTGTTACCAAAACCACCACAAATACTTGAAAAGATGTCAACTAAACATATTTTAACCAAAATTGAGAACGTTAGGACGCGTCAAAAAAAGAAGGCAACAAGGCAAGAACTATCACAGAAGTTGTAAGAAAAGAATGTAAAAAGTGTAGAGAAAAGAAGAAGCGAGTTGCCACTTTGTATGAATGTAAGAGCTGCATTGGAAACCCAGGCCTATGCATAGAATGTTTCTTTGAATTGCATTTATAATATCATAATTCTTGTGTTTAAAATAGTTTGTATTTTTATCTGCAATTAAACTTACGGTGATTATTTAATTTGTTTAATTTGTAATAGACGACCAGTAATAATAAATCAGATGAAGTATTAATTTCTGACATCAAACTATTTATAAATTCCATTCCAAGAACTGATTCTCATTACACACGACAATCTTCGACCCGCGAATACATAGAAGGTGGAAAAACAATAGTGGATCTTTTTAAAGACTTCACAGAAGTTCAAAACCAGAAAAATAGGCCTGCAGAAAAATATTGCACATTTTATAAGGTTTTCACTACACAATTCAATATATCGTTTTTTTCGCCCAAGAAAGGATCAGTGTGACACATGTTTGCAATACCAGTATTCATCGCCTGAAGAAAAACATGTTATAAAAAAAATGTGATATCCATTTAGAATAAAAAATCCTCAGTCGACAAGAAAATATAATGACTGATGTAAAATTGATGACAATAACAAAGTAATTTTGTTTGACCTTTAAGTTGTTCTTCAAACACCTAATGACAGACAGTGATACACGATCCAGTTTATCGTCAAATTTGCAGCGCGCTTGAAGTAGCGTCCGGTAAACTTGATGGTGTATGGCTATCAGTGTGCATGATAAGGCTATTTGAAGCAAAAATTGAATTTCGATTCTGCCGACTTGATCAATATTGCAGCATCATACAAATTGAACGTGTGTGTGATGAGTGTCAAGTATGCATGACGTGACGATCAGTCGGCATCATCTAGCAAACACGCGCGCACGTAGGTGACGAGCGCCATGTCGCAAAATACTGCACGCTATAGGGAAGTCCTCAGCGATTTCATTAACCTTCATACGGTCTTCGGGTCAATTTTAACCCATTTAAGGAATGAAACTAAGTTTTCTCTATAGCTAATTTCTTTTGAAATTTGATGTTTCATGACTTTTAACAAAGTTTTGAGCTTAATATATTAAGTATATAATTTTATAGAAATATCTTTAATTTATCGACCTACAATTTTTTATACGTTCACGGTCCTCGGGTCAAATTTGACCATACGTATTAAACGGACGTCATTTGTTATTTTATTTGTTATCAAGTACCCACTTTGTATTTGTATGGTTGCATTGTTCTTCTCAAAGCCCTGTTATACTCTTACAATAAATATTGAGTGAACTGAACGTGTGTTAGTTTGAAGATTGAACTAATTATTTCCTATTTGAATATGAGACATAGTGAGATTTAACTATTTTTGAACGACCTGTCGGATGAAGATGAATCGTGTTCTGAATTCGAAGATAATGTTGAGGAAGCTGATTCATCGAAAAGCAGTTCTGGTGAGAGTGAAACTTCACTTGTTCCTGTCGAAATAATAACATCAAAAAATGGCCAACTAACTTATTCAAAAAACTATTTGGAAACAGTCACGGAAGAGCTTCGAGGGAAAATATTATCAACTTGATGCCAGGATTGACACGTTATGCATCCTATAGAATCACACAAGTAGAAATTTCAAGCTTTGAATTATTTTTTCCATCTCTAGTCCATTGAAATGTTACATTTTTTAGGCCTTACCTTGCGTTTTTTAGAGGACGCAATTTTATTTTTTTGATGTGTAGGGGGGGTCAGTGTAAAGCTAAAAACAAGTTTGTGGGGTCGCCACCCTTGTCCCACGGCCGCCATCTTGAAAATAGGGGTTGAAATGGTTTTTACGATATATCTCTTAAACTATTTATTTGATAAAAAAAATTTGTTAACATTTTTTGTTGCAAATTAAATTCTTTACAACTTTGGTCCAGTAACTTTTTGTCGTAGAACTATAAATAAAAAAGTTATAAGCGAAAATCTTCAGAAATTCGAGAAAAAAATTTATATTTTTCGATGTAACTTTTTTTTTTAACATTTTACGAAAAAATGATATCAGACCATTTTTGTAGATCGTATTTTGAGGAACAACTTTTATTCGCATCATTTTTTCATCAAGTCAATAGCTAAGGTTTTACAGCGCTCCGAAGTGAGTACTATTTTTCAATATTCTTAACTATACCTATATTATACGTCAGTATTCTTAAAACTGTATTCTCGGAAATGGGTTTCACTGTTGACCAAGCAGAATCAGATGCAGACGCTCTTATTGTTCGCACTGCTCTTGCTGCATCACCATTATTTAACACCGTTACTATTGTAGCTGAAGATATTGACATACTGATATTGCTCACAGCACTTGGCAGAAAACAAGCAAATGTATTTTTTTTAAAACCTTCAAAAGGACGAACAGCAGAACAATTATATAGTGCGTCAGGTTTTATGTACGGAAATGTCATTGCTGATAACTTGCTGTTTCTTCATGCTTTTTCCGGATGTGACACAACTTCAGCTCCTTACAATATTGGTAAAATGAAATTTGTGAAAACCCTGGAAAAACATTTAGAGTTTGCAAGTGGAACGGCTTTGTTTCTCAACAAGAGAGTTGACCCTGCTTTGCTCACTGTAATTGGTGAACGTTTTTTTATCTCTTTATACGGTGGTAATAAAGATGATAATTCTCTTGACAGTCTAAGATACAAACAATTCGCCAAGGCAGTGACAAAAAGTACATTTAACTTGTCTTCACTTCCTCCAACACAAGACACAGCTCGCTTTCATACTTTCCGAGTCTACCATCAGGTCCAGTCGTGGCTTGGTAATTATATTGATCCTGAAGACTGGGGCTGGAAAAAATGTGGAAAATTATTGATGCCAGTGCAGAACTCTAAACCTCCAGCACCCTCTGAGCTTCTAAAATTGATCTTTTGCAAATGCAAAGGAAACTGTGGAGCGATGTGTGGATGTCGAAAAGCAGGGCTGAAATGTTCTGCAGTGTGCTTTCATTGTTCTGGAGAGACTTGCAGCAACGTGATGGAACTCTCAGAATTAATAAATGAAAATGACTTTGATGATGAACCGCCGACATTAACACCCCTTCCTTCTCCAGTTCTCCCACTGATATTTAATTCAGAAAGCCGATCAGATGCTGAACCGCAGCCTGGTCCATCGAAACGACTGAGGACCGAGTAGTTCCAATTTAGAAAATCACCGTGGATTATGCCTATTGGGGATACCACGTAAAAAAAACGCGCCTCTAGACTCTACCTCGTGGGTGGTGGGGAAAAGAGTCAATAATTACTTTTTAATAATATTGCAAAATTTATAATTAAAAACATTATAAAAAAAAAAAAAAAAAAAAAACAATAACTGATGACACATTATTAATACTCACGTATAATATAGGTATAGTTAAGAATATTGAAAAATAGTACTCACTTCGGAGCGCTGTAAAACCTTAGCTATTGACTTGATGAAAAAATGATGCGAATAAAAGTTGTTCCTCAAAATACGATCTACAAAAATGGTCTGATATCATTTTTTCGTAAAATGTTAAAAAAAAAAGTTACATCGAAAAATATAAATTTTTTTCTCGAATTTCTGAAGATTTTCGCTTATAACTTTTTTATTTATAGTTCTACGACAAAAAGTTACTGGACCAAAGTTGTAGAGAATTTAATTTGCAACAAAAAATGTTAACAAATTTTTTTTATCAAATAAATAGTTTAAGAGATATATCGTAAAAACCATTTCAACCCCTATTTTCAAGATGGCGGCCGTGGGACAAGGGTGGCGACCCCACAAACTTGTTTTTAGCTTTACACTGATCCCCCTACACATCAAAAAAATAAAATTGCGTCCTCTAAAAAACGCAACCCCAAATGTAACTTTTCAATGGACTACTCCTTTAGTACGTATAATTTTGAATTACACTAAAATTGAGGGTAGACGCATATATGAAAAAGAATGGACTGATATTGACAGTACTCATTTGCATTCATTAGATTACTAATGTTGGCTGGTGTATTTCGATCAAATAATGAAAAAAATTAAACAATAAAGAAAAAAAACAACCAAGAAAAGTCGATGTCAATTATGCCAAAAAACAGACAATAAAATAGGGTTGGTTTGCCTCAAGTGCAATAAATTTATATGTAAACAGCATTCTAAAACGATTAATTTGTGTACTAAATGTAATAACTGACTATATTTTTGTATATTTATTATTATTATTCAATAAAAGATATTATTCAATAAAAAGGTTAATAGTCTCACAAAGTGTTGAAAATTGAAATAAATTCTAATAAATATACATTTCAGTAGCTTTTATTTTAATTGGAATAATATAGTTTATTAAAATGCAAACCCCAATAATAATAATTAATTAAATATTACACATAATTTCTAGAAATATAGTACTGGGTCAAATTAGACCCGAAGCCCATTTACGTTAGTAACTTTGAAGACCGTATGAAGGTTAATATATGTCTATCGCAATGGCCAATGAGCCATGTTTGTGGCAAATAAAAAATAAATTTTACCACAACAGGTCTTACTTAATACATTTTCACTACACAATAAATTAAATACTTTTTTTCATTTAGTTTACTAAAAGATAGGAAAATTATTTTAAACGCGAATAATTAGATTTTATTTATCTGTCTTGAGACGTGATACTTTTTTTACCTCCTACAGAATTTTTTAGGTACTTCCCGCGCACGAAATTAATAATTGTATATACACCTACCTACTATTGTTGTAATTTTCAATTCCTCTGTGGGCTTGATTAGGAAAGCGATTTGCCTAGATAGAAGTATAATAAATTTTGGGATAGTGAAGCAAGGACTCTTAAGCTTTTGTCAAACAGACAGCGAACCAAAAGCGTGGCGAAGCGTTTTTATTTTGTTATGTATGGTATCGTATGAATCTAGTCACATAGAAAAGCGAAAGCGAACCGAATACGTGGCGAACCGAAAGGCGTGTCACGCCATGACAAACCAAGGGCGAGCGCGCGAAGCGAGGCGTGAGCGAGATAGTTGTATTAGCTGGCTTTGTATGCACGTCGTCAAACGGAGAACGAACGCGAGACGCGAAGCGAGAGCGAAGCGTGACGGTTGTGTTTATTTACAAAACTATTCGACACGTGGCGTGTTAAAAAAAAACCTATATTGTATAATACCCGTCATAAAGACTTTAAAAATGCTTTGAAAAAAGCAGAAATGTGGGAAATAATTGCAAGAGAAATGAATTAATCAAGTAAGTACCCATTTGTATTAGTATTTTTAATTTTGATTAAAATAAGAAACAAATTTTTCTCTGACTTCAGAAGCAACATTCGGTGATCTTCTATTAGTAGGTAGCACGTTTCTTAAAGCAATTCTCGGTGTCACTTGAGTTGTATCGACTTCGCTTACAACAAATACTCCTTGTTTAGTTCTAATGTAGTTGTGTAAGCAACATGCCACCTTTACAATATCTATAGCTGTTTCCACGTCACACTCTATGGGTCTTAAAAAAATACGCCATTTTTGAGTTAATATTCCGAAGGCGTTTTCAACAACTCGACGAGCGCGGCAAAGGCGGTAATTGTAACGTTGTTTTCTTTCGTCGTGCAAAACAGTTGATCTAGAAAAGGGTCTCATTAAATATGATTGTAGAGCAAAGCCTTCATCTCCAATCAAGACATGAGGTATTGGTTCGTCAGTACCTCGTAACGGTTTCGGTGGCAAAAGACTTTTTTCGTGAATATATTCACGATAAAAAATACTGTGTTAAATTATTCCACTGTCACTTTGTCGTCCGTAGTTACCAATGTCGACAACTAAAAATTTGTAGTAGGGATCTACTATAGCAAGTAAAACAATAGAATAAAAGTTTTTATAACAGAAATATTCAGACCCACTATTAGGAGGAAATTTTATAGCTACATGTTTGCCATCGATACTGCCTACGCAGTTTGGGAATTTCTAAATTTCTCTATAACCAACTTCTGCTTGTTTCCACGTATTCTCATCCGGGGTTGGGATGTATATCGGTTGCATTAACGACCACATAACGTTGCACACTTCTTTTATAAAGCTACCCACAGTAGTTCGCCCAACACGGAAGAAAAAAGCAATAGTTTAATGTGAATCTCCTGTAGCTAGGTACCTGAAAAATATGTGTATATTAATTTACATTTTATGTTTTAGGTGAGGTATTGCGCACCAAATGGAAAGGTTTAAAAGATGGATACACTAAATATAAAAAACAAGATAAAGGTAGTACAGGCAGTGCTAAGACATATACTAGCTGGTGTTGGGGTCCACATTTGCTTTTTTTGGATAATTTTATAAAACAGAGAGAATCTACATCTAATATTAGTACAGCGTCACAGGAAACTAGTGCTTCATCTATACCATCACCTTCCCAACCAATACCCACTATGCCATTACTACAATTACAGCAGGATGATGAGACATCACAAGACGAAAATAATATCTTGGAAGAAATTTCACCAACGCCCGCTATACCCACACCATCACCATCTACATCGATGTTGACATCTCGGACATCACACCGAACATCAGAACCCTCGCGAAGTCGGGCTGTTGCTACTAAACCTGACGAAGACGTTGAGAAGATACTAAACTTTATGCGAAGCAAACGGATAAAACAATCTGATGCCGTGGACGACCTCTTTATGAGTTATGCCAAAATATTTAAAAAAAATTCTATACAAACTCAAACAATGTTAAAAGTAGAAATGGCAAAATTATTTGCTGATGCAGAACTGCGAGATTTGACCGTTCCACAGCAAGCAAACTCTACTACACAGATCTTGAATTATGAAGACCTTGTAAATAATCTAGTTACAAATGATAATTAAGTACTTATACAATGCCTACTAATTGTAATTTGCTAAAAAATGTGATTCCTACTTTTTAATAAAAAAATAATAAAACATACCTCAAACGTATTGCTAATCTTTCTCTACTACTTTTCGGACGTCTCCAGTTAGTATCATTTTTGTTATTTCTGATCTTAATATCTCATGTAACTCTTCAAAACAGTCTTTAGACATTCGGAAGTAAATATAAAATCTGTCTTCATGGGATTCAAGTTCCTTATAAAGTCTGTGGTACTCGCCATGTTCTTCTCGTTTTTTATTTATATCGTGTAACCAAATTCTTCGCCTTCTTTTCTTGTTTTTTAATAATAAAACAGTCAAAAGCAGTATATTATCGTCTTCAGAATCCGTTTCACTCCCCATTTTAACCAATGCTTTGACACGAGTGGCGTCCCGCGACGCTTCGCTTTCGTTCCTTTCGGTTTCGCTTCGCTTTCGGTTCGCTGTGCCTAGTTTGACGTCTCCGCTTCGGTTCACATTCTCCATGCTTTCCGTTCGGTTCGCACTTATGTTTGACAATAACTTTATATTGAGGGTGTTGACATTCTTTGAAAATGAGAAGGCAAATAAACAATTTGTGATTTCTGTAGACCAAGCTATGAAACGAGCCTGTGCAGCAACTGGTGTATCAAAAAGAACGCTGGTGAACATTAAACATGAATCAATGATAGCGGCAAAAAGAGTTTCTCAAGAGCCTAGTACTTCGGTGGCGGCGTCAGGGTCAAGGACAAGACCAATACCGAATTGTCGACACCAGGCGAAAAAAGGAAACTAAGCACCCAAAAATTCGAACTTGATAGTTTCGAGCTCTGCGCATTGCAAAACATAGTAAACAACTTCTACACAGTTAGAAAAGAAATACCAACATTAAAAAAATATTGGTAGTCGCAAAAAGAGAATTAAATTTTCCAGGTAAACATTTTATTTTTATACTTCTCAAAATAAAATAAGGGCTTAATGATTTTTCATCTATCTATTTGACCACACGATACGTAAAAAGTACTAAATTAATTTTGATAAAGTTAGTATAATAGAGGTTAAAGTATGAAATTGTCGATTTGTAGTAAAAAATTGAAATTCGTTTTTTTTTTTTTTTTAAATTTAACATATTTATTTAACCAAAATAATGACCATTATTATTTCTATACATTGCTGCCATCTAATAGGAAGGTCATTTATGCCTTTGCGATAGAACTCTGATGATCTAGATTCGACAAACTGTGTGAAAGCATTTTGTACTGCCTCCTGAGAAGAAAACTTTTTATCACGTAGAAAATTGTCCAAATCACGAAAAAAATGGTAGTCCTTTGGAGCAAGGTCTGGCGAATACGGAGGGTGACGAATGGTTTCTAATTGCAGTTCCGGTAGAGTTAAAACGGTTTCTCGTGCTGTATGAGGTCTCGCGTTATCATGGAGCAATAATGGTGAAGATCGATTCATGAGTCGGGGCTGTTTCACTGCTAGTTTTGCTATCATTGTTCGGAGTTCAGCACAGTAGACAACTGCCGTTATTGCTTGACCAGATCGGAGAAAGCTATAGTGAATAACACCATGCTGAGACCACCAAACCGTTACCATTACCTTTTTATTGGTAAGCCTTGCTTTAGGACACTGTTGCAGCGTTTGACCTGGGGTCAGTCATTGCATTTTTCGCTTACAGTTATTGTAAAGAATCCACTTTTCATCACATGTCACAACTCGATCCAATATTCCTTCATTTCTGTATCGATTTAACAAGTCAACACAAGTTTTAACACGCGTTTCTTTCTGCAGATCAGTCAAATCATGAAGTACCCATTTTTCATATTTTTTTATTTTATTGATTTTACGAAAATGAGTCAATAATGTTGGTAAGGTAACATTAAACCATGCTGCTAATTCCTGGGTAGTTTGGCTCGGATCGGCTTCCACCATCTCTTTCAATTCATTGTTATTCACCTGTGTGGGCGGTCTTCCAAGTGGTTCGTTCTTCAAATCAAAGTTTCCATCACGAAAGCGTTTAAAATCTACTACAATCGCACGGTGCGTTCATTAGCAGTCCCCTCTCCAAACGCAACATTGATATTGCGAGCTGTAATGTACCAAAATTTTATTGTATTAGTGCTTACCACACATGATCACAGGGACAGCTAATTTAAATTAAAATAGGTTAAAATATATATACATAAAACATAACCTAACCAATTATATTTATTTTTTTCAGGTGAAAAAACCATACTGCGGGAGATACTTGTTAACAATTTAGGTTATAAATTTAAAAATTGTAAAAATGCAAGACTTATTTTAATGCAAAAACCCGATATTGCCGCCTGGAGGGCTTGCTACCTGCGAAAGAAAAAAGAAAACAATGAACTCTGGGCGGACAAAAAACCGGTTACGTACTTAGATGAAACGTGGATCCATTCACATTATACCGTACGTAAATGTCGGCAGAATAGTAGCGACGAAAGTATAAAAAAAAATGCTAACCCTGGGCAACGATGGATATTAGTACATGCCGGTCAAACGTGCCAGTGTTGGCGACTTGTCGCCATTTTGGCTACCTGACGGCCCGCGCCGGCGACCAATTTTTTGAACTGGCGACTGGCGACTTTCTTTGGCTACTAATCTAAATCGCCGTAAAATTCGATTTTCTTTTATGAAAAGAAATATTTGATCTTCTTCATATTTTGTTTTATTTGTTGTTTTAAAGAATTCATATTCAGGTTGTTTATGAAAATGAGTATTAAAAAAAATATCAAAAAATAAATTGTATCAAAAGTTGGGATCGATACCAAATAGACAAGTCAGAAAGCGGCGACGCTGACCGCGACACCACGCTAGATTCACGAACCTCATTACATCATTATCAGTATTTGAACCGTGGAACTGCTTTCATTTGCAAAAAAAAATAATTATTAGTGCACATGCAGACAACTTTATTAATTGAAGTTTTTATTGTTTGTGTTTTAGGTTGGCTAGGTCCAGCACCCCCTAATGAGGAAAAAGCAGCTTGGTGCAACGCCTGCTCGACGCCTTTGAGAGCCCACGCGCGCGATTTGAAAAAGCACGCGGGGACGGCCAACCACATCACCAAAATGCAGCGGATTAAGCGACTACAAAACCAGACTCAGCTCCCTAAGGCCTTCCGAATAGAATCAGCGGATGACAAAATCAGGGACATCCAACTCGCTGCGTTCATTGCTGCCCACACATCGATTAAAAGCGTCGACCACTTGTGCGATTTGCTCGTCAAATTGGGTAAAGGAACATCTTTTGAAAATTTAAGAGTGCACAGAACGAAATGCGGTAACATTATTAAACATGTTATCGCACCTTCGATTTTGGAAGAAACAGTTCGGGACATCGGCGAAAAACCTTTCTCGTTAATTGTCGACGAATCGACGGACGTTTCCGTCGTAAAGTATTTGTGCGTCTTAGTCAAATACTATAGCGAGAAAAAGATGGAGATAACTACTTCATTTTTAGGGGTGATCGCGCTCGAAGGTCAAACTGCAGAAATTTTGTACACGCACGTAGAAAATTTTATGCAAGAAATCGGACTTGATTTGCACAAGTTGATAGGGCTAGGGACCGACGGAGCTAATTCTTTGTGTGGCAAGAACCACTCTCTTTTCGCGTTACTGAAAAATAATTATAATAAAGATTTAGTTCTCGCGAGATGTGTTTGCCACTCATTGGACAATGCTAGCTCGAATGCAGCCAAAAGCCTTCCGTGTCATGTCGATTTTCTATGTCGCGAAATTTACAATTGGTTCAATCGAAGTGCTGAACGCAGGGCGCTTTACAAAAAAACTTTCGATCTTTTGAATTCAAATGACCCGAAAGCGTTCCGAAATTTCGTGCAATTGAGTGAGACACGATGGTTGAGTAGATGTAAGGCGGTAAATGCTATTATAGAACACTGGGTCGAATTGCGCGCGCATTTTGAAGTAGTTGTTAGAGAAGATAAAGAAAGATGTTATATGGCTAGGCAATTGAGTGATATGTTGAGCGACAATGCGAATTACTTAATGTTAGTCGCTATTCGACCAGTGTTGAACGAACTCAATCACGTAAATCTGCTTTTTCAGGGGGACAATGTTGACCCCGGGAAATTGTGCGAAGATTTAGAAAATCTTTTCTTGTTGGTTGCAAGAAAGATTTTAAAACCAAATTTCCTAGAATCGGGTAAAACGGAAGTAGTCATCGAATCTTTGTCAAATAGACTGGCATTTCTTTCCCCTGAAAATGCAGATTACGGGATTGAATATTACAGGGCTTTGAATTCGTGGGCAGTTTCACCCGAAAATCGGAAAATTTTGGAAGCAAAAACTTTTGATTTTTTCAAAAGTCTTTGCATTGAAATGGCAGAGCGTTTGCCGACGCAACTACATGTTGTTAAAAAAGTCCAAATGCTGTCCCCGAAAGTTTGCTTGAATCAAACAAGACCGCGTTTTCAAGAGTTGCCGTTTTTGGACGTTTTTTTAAATGATAAAGATTTGGGTAAAGTAGAAAATCAGTGGAATTATCTACTGAGCGTGGACTGGAGTGTACTGACGAAAGACGGGGTTCGAAAAGTGCCCGAAAACAGCTACGAATTTTGGCCTCGCGTGTATGAATACAAAAATGCAGGCGGTATTCAAGTTTTTCGCGAATTAGCAACTTTCGCGCTCACAATTTTGTCATTGGCTACAAGCAATGCCGTCGTTGAACGAGCATTTTCGATTATGAACGCAGTCAAAATCAAGTCGAGAAATCGGATTCAAACGCCACTGCTCGATTCGCTACTTCGAATCCGTCTGCATTTTTATGAATACAAAATTTGCTGCGTGAATTTTCAACCAACTCAAGCAATGCTTCGACGATTCAATTATAAAGATATGTACCCTAAAAACGGCGATAATAATAATCATGATAATCATGATGATGCAAATATCGTTGAAGCTGAACTTGAGATTTTTGAAATATTTGATGAAATGAATGATTTCAACGTTCCTTGCATTTGTATTCCGGAGTAAATTGTAATTAAGCTGAATGTAAATAATTAATAAATATTATTTTGTAAACAAAATGTTCCATATGAGTTTATTTCATTGTTTAAATAGAAACCCATTCAAACATTGGAAATGCGCATGCGCCTTGCTTTATTTTGAGTGCGCCTTAAATGTGGCGACTTTGGCTACCTCGCGCCGCCTAGGTGGCGACCGAGTCGTCACAAATACTGGCAACCCTGATGCCGGTGGCGACAATGGTTTTATTCCTGGAGCCGAACTTTTATATACATGTAAAAGTAATAGTGGTGATTACCATAATGAAATAGACACTAACAACTTTGTAAAGTGGCTGAAAGAAAAGCTTCTCCCAAACTTACCGCCAAATGGCTAAATTGTAATCAACAATGCGCCTTATCATTCAACGCAATTGGAAAAGCCTCCAGTGAGTTCGTCACTGAATAGTGATATGCAAAGCTGGCTGAGAAACAATAATATACCGCATGAGGAAGACATGACAAAACAAGAATTATATTACTTAATTGTTATTATTAATAAGCCTCCGAAAAAATACATTGTGGACGAATTAATGAGAGAACACGGCCATGAAGTTTTACGTCTGTCACCCTATCACTGTGATTTAAACCCCATAGAATATATATGGAACATAGTTAAGCAAAGGGTGGCAGACAAAAACATTAATCAGTCAGAAAGGGAAATCGAAAACTTAACATGAGAGGCTATTAGGTCGATTACAGTTACCGACTGAAAAAAAGAAATTAATCATGTCGAGAGACTAGAAAACGAGTATTGGGAGGAAGACCGCCTCCAAGATATACTAGAAAGAGAATTTATAATTTCTCTCGGAGGCGAAGAAACCAGCTCTGAGAGCGAAAATGACGAAGATTCGGACACCATGTCGGGACTTGACTTCAATTGTTTATAGTAGTGATGAATATTAATTACATATAATAAAATTAATCTTTTTATATTAGGTTGTTTAAATTTATCACTGCGATAAAAACTACCTAGAATGTTGAATAAAAATAGTAAAAAATAAATATTGAACAACATCACATACATTGCTCTGTTACCAAATTAAGTAGCTAAATCACTTGTGTTATGGAAATCAGAAACACCATCACACAACAACACAACCAGACCTGAGTCAATATAAAATAGTTCGTTTTCCATATTGACTCGTCCAGGGATCGAACCTAGGGCCTCTGAGTAGTGACACCATGAAAACCGGTATCGTCAAAGATATTAAAAAAATGACTTTTTTGCTAATTGTACGGTCTGAGTGACGTCACAGTGACAGGTGCACAGTTAAGTCGGACGGCTTGTTGTATTTTCTACCAAAGTTGTTTCTACTAAATAATTACCATGGACTTTTCCAGAGGTATGGTATGGTAGTCATATTTGTAAAAATAATATTCTTTCATTTCAAAAATTGAATCGGAACATTCATAAATGAAGAATGCTTTGAGGGACAATTGACTGATTGTAATGATTTTTCTGCCGAAGATCGCATTACTCTTAATGCCAGAAGTAGTATAATGGTTAAGTCCATTTGTTATGTGCATGACAAACGGTTTCATCAAGATTACTTAGCGAAAAAGTGTTCGCCGATCCGTATAATATCCATGTTACTGAAGCACGTAAATCATTGAGAACAGTCACTTTTGAATGGTATACTCGATTTAAGGCTAATGTACCTTCAATTGTACCTGGAAATAAATTATGTATTTCATCTTCAAAGAAAATCCTCACTGAGTTGAAAGGTCATGGAGAAATAATTACAGAAATATCTAACCAAACAGTGAGCACTGATAAAAGTGATGATGAATTTGTTGAAAATATCTCCAGAGATTTAGTGAAACGCGCAGCGAGACAGCAAGACGAAGGTGGCGAACAGAACTTGTAATTCGTTATAGCAAAACGTTATTATCACCGCCTGAATACAATTCAACCGCGATTTCACCATTACACGGCTTTCAAAAAGCAACTTATTAGAAATAATACATTCAGTTATATTATTAAATATTGAATATAACTTTAACATTAATTAAATATTGGGTATCTAATTATGCAAATAATTTAGAACTGTAATAAATAGTAATTAATTATACAAAATAATAAAACACACGAGTGAATTGGAAAGATAATACAAAACCCGTTCGGAAACAAAACGCTAATCTATTTTAAGATATTTGAAATATAATTTAGAAATATGTCTTTGTAACATTAGATTGCAATACATCTGCGCCAATCATAACACCTGACCAAAAAACTAAGAAAGCAATATCTATTATGCTCTTATTTCTATTTTCGTAAGAATAGCAAAATTAGATTTCAACGTTGAAGACAGATATCTGACTTTAATACCAATCGTAGATAGTACAGCAACAGCGTTGTATGGCAAAATAGTAGAATATTCTATTGAAAAAAATATTCCTTACAAATTAAATATGATAGGCTTTGCCTCTGATGGTGCCAATGTTATGTTTGGAGATAAACATTTATTGGTCACTTTAAAAAATGACATACTTCCTACCTTTTTACTATAAAGTGCATTTGTCATTTTTAACCTCTGCGCATCATACACAAGTCAAGCCACCTAGAATACAGCACTTCATAAAAATATTAACTTTAAAATATATAATAAAGACAATAAGCAATTAGATCGCATTACAGTGACCACACTATTAACTCATAAGAATCTGACAGTACTGAAAAACAATGAATAATAAAGGAAACATTAATTTTATGAACAATTACAAAAATCCAGCAATATAGACGTGTGTAGCATCCAGTCGCGGCCCCCCGCTGGAGCACTGTATAATCCGCGAGCAGGCGAGCGACATTGTACACATCACCCCAGTTATTAGCATAAGATAGACTAAGTTAAAAATTGTAAAAAAGTATTCAAATAAATATTTTTTTAAAAGGTCTATCTTTTGAAATATTTTGACTGGCGCCCAACTAAGGGGCCTAGCACGCAAAACTCGCCGTTATTCCGTCGCGATAAAACTCAAACAAATAAGTCAAAGAAATCAAATGGGAGAGGTCCTGGACATAAAGTGAAGGACATGCTGAAGGCGGTAATCACTCTGCAATTTATGTGAGTATCTTTTGCATAAATTCTTCAAAATTCCTTTTTACCTGAAACCCCCGAAATTTGTATTTAAATCTAAGCTATTGGGTGATGTGAATCGCCCTCCTTCTAGTATCGAGGGTAGTGAAAGTTCGATAGGTAGCCTATCCAATGCAGTAGAGTACCTGATTTACAACAAGTCTCCCTAGAACAGACTTCACATAAAATCATGGATCCAAAAACTTTAATTAGTTTCGTGCCGTCATACAACGGCGATGCGTTTACATTGAATAATGTAAACTATATCTATACTATAATGTAATGATCTGAAGAAGCTCCGGAGCAAAAACCATGTCCATCGAACAAAGCAATTATTCAAGAGTATGAATTAGATTTATCTAATATTTCTTCTAGTAACACGGCTATAGTTATTCAAGACGAGAATATTCCACAACAGCAACTAGGTCTGCCCAGTAAATTAATTTTAGAAGTTGATCAAAATGTATCTAACAATCCTCCAGATAGGTTTTCTAATTCAAGTCCATCGATTCTTTCGCAAAATGACAATATTATGAACATAATCGATATTTCAGAAAAAGAAACACCATGCAAATATTTGCACATGTGTTTACCTGTACCGAAAATACCGATTCCATTCTATAAGATAGGGAAACAATCTGCAACAGTTTTAAACACGAGGCTTCAATATTTGAAGTTATCTTCCAGAGGAATGCAGAGACATAATACCATTTGTATTAACTATTGATAATGTCTTTGATTCTCTAAATGTTAATTCCTATAACATCCGAAATTGTAAAATATTTAAAGGACCAATAAAAAGAAAATCACATCATCACGAATTGTGGGTGAAAGCATTGAAAATGTTTAAGAGTATGAAATTTGTGAAAATGAACAAATATAGTAAGGTGATTGAGACTGTTTTACCACCAACTGTAAAAAATTTCATCATAACTATTGAAGGATTTCAAGAACTTTATGAAATTTTAACAGAAAAATATTGTTTTGACTCAATGTTAACCCGGAATATAAATCGAGATCCACTTGAATTTTTTTTTTGGCAACATTAGGAGCTATGGAGAGAAACACAGCCTCTAATGGTATTGCTTTTGAAGGGGCTTATAAATCTTTATTATTAAATAATTATAATTCCCCTCAATCTATTAATGCAAACTGTGAAAGTGATAACATCAATAGTTTGCAAAATTTCGATTTTTTTCAGATAAATAGGGATCCTGCATCGTCCAATACTCCTAATGTTGCTGATGAATACCATTGATAAATTTTGATGCTGAAATGTCAGATCAGGGCCAAAGTGATTATATGTGCGGCTATGAAAAAGAAGGCGAAAATCTATGACTTCACTAACTTTGAAAACACCGTAGCTTCGGCTAATAATGGAAAAGTGATCGTAAAATCCTTACAACCACAAGATTTCTTAAATTATCCAAATAATGTATCAGAACGGTGTATTCAAAAATCCAGTCCTAGAGCGTACCTCAAAAACATGACTCAAGTGTGTTTTCAAAGGGCAGTTTACGATTTACATTATAATGATAATTTCGACGGCGATTATATTACATTGAGATTTTTAAAAGATTCATATCTGAGGAATCCGACATCAAACATGACATTTCGCACTATGCCTAAAGGCATAGAGAGAGAACGCAAACTAAATATTATTCAAAAGTTGTCGAGCATAATTCTAACGCAAATGTTTTGGCAAAATATGCCTGTTTTCAATAATGAACGGGATTGTGACAAAAAAGCAACTAAAGAAACTTCTAAGACTGCAAGACGGATTAAATAGTTATAAGCTTGTTATTTTTTAGAACTTTTACTATATTTAGGTGCTGCCATTGAAAGATTTTTTTTTCCCCTTTATTCATAAGCTAGTTGTAATCGTTTACTCATTCTAAATAAAGAAGACTTCCTCTTAAAGATGTGCTTTTACAAAGTGATATTAGAAGTTAAATTAATCTACTCGTAAGTGCCTTAGAAGTGAGACTAGAGATGTAAAAAGTGCTCAAAGAGTATTATTTTAAGTTAATATTATAATAAATACGCTGTTTCCTTATCTCATAGTTTTAAATAAGTTATAACTTTAACCTTCTAAAATAAAATTAATAAAAATATTATTTTCGTACAAAATTGGTTTGATTTTCTCAATCTTTAGACATTTTTACTTAACTAAAAGGCAGTCAGTCTAGGGTGAAAGATATTTTACCGCCTTGTTATTAACCAAAGAACTTGTTTGTCTTACAATTATTTAACAATGCTTGATAAAAACGAGGCTAAACGATGTTACTCCGATGTAACTCCTAGCTAGCTTTGCTATTGCTTTACTCACTTTAAAGACCACTCTTGACTGCTCACAATGATTATAAAAACAAAGTAAAAAAGCGTGACGCGTTGGATTCCATTTGAAAAACTTTGGATTTACCTACAAGAGATGTAGAAAGTAAACTACATACCCTCCGATCACAATTCACTCGGGAAAGAAAGAAATTAAATTCATAAAAAAAAACTGGAAGTGGTAGTGAAGATATTATCAAAATTACATGGGATATATATATGAACCGTTATAATTTTTGTTAAAAATTGAAACAACATTAGGAGACAAAGACACAGTTCTGACCCTAGTAAGTAGTTTTTATTATTAAATAAATAATAAGATGTACATGGAAAAAATATGAACCAATATCATGCTCTGGGGCAAAAGTAGTTTAAATATAATCATTTTGCCAAGAAACTCGCCCTTGTCCGCTAGTAAAATAGTCAGAAGAATTATCTCTTTTTCTGGATGGTAGCAGTGCCGATAATTCTTCTTCTCCTAAAGAATGTAAATTATTTCTGAACCCTTCGTTATGCCATGAGCCATTCGTCACATTCATTGCCGAATTTTCATAATCGTAAGTTCCTCATGGCGTATACAATGCTCTTGAACGCTTATTACGATTTAAAAAAATATGTAAATATACACAAGTCGCAGGAACAAGCTCAGCGTTAGTATATTTTAGTTCAATGGCGTTCTGAAATATACGAAAAGTAACGGACATTACACCAAAAACATTTCCTACTATTCTTCATGCTCTCGAGTCTATAGTTGAAAATTCGTTTTTTGTTACCCTTTTCGTATATGACGGGGTACGGTTTCATTAAATTTTCAGACAACATAAATGAACTGTCTCCAATAACGAATGCATGGAGGTTACAATGATAACCCGAATGCAAAACAATTTAAGGTAATTTATAGAAAGCTTCTATGCCACATGGAACTCAAAGCAGTTGATACTGGTAATTGTGTGCCTTTAGAGAGCGTCAGCATCCTAACATGTACTGCTGCAGTAAAATGCATAAATGAAAGTACATCTCAAACGCGAGCTGAAGATGACAATGAGTGTGATACTGTAAGTGCTGTTCCATATGATATTTTAACACAGACTGACATTTCTTTATTAATTAATCCAGAATGTACAGATTATTTCAAGCAAGTAGTAGGATACATAGCAGGGTTTGTTGTTCAACGTATTTGTGGAATGATTAAATGTAGTAGCTGTATTCAATTAAATCAAACGAAATATTAAAATTTCATAAATTAGTAAGTGATCGAGATGAGGGCGGTCTTGTATATGCTTCAGAAGATGCTTTCATAATTTGTAAGGTTTCCAAGTACGTAATTAGAGACTTTATAAAAAAGGGTCATATAGTAAAATCGTCCTCTAATTACGAGTATGAACAGATATGTCTTAAAATAATTAATCAGTCAGTTAACAGTTTGTCGGTCATACTTATTTCAAAAATTTTGGTGATTGTTGTCAACATCACTAAACAAGCCTGTTAAGACTAACAATAATAGATAAATATTTGCAAACAAGAATCACACCTTATCATTTTCTAATAATTTTTAACCCGGTAAACACGTATTCGCTAGTGTATATTTTATCATGAAAATGGATGTCCCCCGTTTAATTTGTCTGAAAAAGTTATGTTATTATGAGGTAAATTGATATGTTTTTAGTTATAGCCACACTATTTGGTCGGTCACTACGCCGCGATCGCTCGCTACTTCAGTACGAGTGCTAACAACTAAATTTCATTGTAGGAATGTTTCGGAACGGTGCAAAATTAAAGCACTATTTATGACTTTTCTCCACTCCACATATGATAGGACTGTTACCGACATCGCGAACGCTATGACGGCAGGTGATTGCAAGGTTGCGACAGGTTCATTCATTTTTGACACTAAAATGTTGACGCAGAATGAGGGAGTGATAGAACATCTTGGTGCTTATTATACTATTTCGTATAAAGTTAGAGTGAAGTATATTAATATGAGTTTTAAAGGTGATGCGTCATTGTCATACAGTCATAGATTGGACACATATTTAGGTTTACTTACTAAGCCTGTGATCAAGGATTCAAATGGTCAGCATTATTTTGTTAATATTATGTCGATCAGAAATTCAATTGTTTTCTTCAAAATTATTCGAAATGCATCAAAGAACGTGTTGCCCGGTGAGATAACTCTGAGACTATGGTTCGATAACCATGAAAATGTAGTCGTTCAGTGCTATGATTGGATGGCTGAAGGTTACGATACCAATGAAAGACATATGCGTTTAGTCAGGTTTGAAGCTCCTAAGAAACTTGTTAACGACGTTACCCTTTATGCGTATGGACTTTACCATAATAAATTTTCAGTTGCTAATATTTTTCATGCTGCTAAATCATTTTCGACTAGAGTCGTAGGGACTAAAGCGGTATCTCAAGCAGCCTACGACTTACCACCAAAACGTTTGTTTCAGTTGGCTAGTGCCATATTTTTGAAATGTTTCGTCGACCGTTTTGGTATAACTAAAGCAACTTCTGAGGTTACTAACGAAATTTTGAAGTTATGTGAGAGTAAGGGTATTAGTTTCCGTATGATGTTTTCAAAGTTGTGAAAGAAATTTATAACACCTAAAACAAAGAAAACCAACGATCAAGAGACTGTGGCATTTGCACCAGAACTGGATAATCCCGGTAACATAGCGTTAGAAGGTGTAGGTCCTTTAAATCTCGGTCATGCGTGGCACGAGCGGTTTTTGAAGACACTTATCGATTGGTCTGCTTGCCCTAAAAATTACGCTGTTCACATCTGCGATGCTGTTCAGTTTGTCGATGTCACTACTATCGTAAAAAGTGATATGAATGACCTTGACACTAAAGCAGTAAACTATTTGCCCTGTTTTGCTCTTGATAATTCCGAGGACGTGTATAGGGAAAATCCTTTAAGTGATCAGGCGTGTATGATCGTTGACGCGTGTCGGGTGGAAGTAATTCGCGTGAATCCATGCTTAGTGATGACAGTGAAAAATCGAGTGTCGAGACCGTTGTGTTAAACGCTATGCACACCGAAGCTGCTCAGGGAAGGATGTTACAGTACGTAGAATTCGAGGATCTGATAATCGGTACAGCAATTGGGGACGGTAATTGTTTGTTTGATAGTATAAGACAGTTGATTCGTTCTACATTAACTGTACAATAACTTAAAAGAGAATTCCTGTGTAGTAGATCGATTGCCGATCTTCCCGTATCAATCGTACCGGACATTATTAGAGTACTCATATCTATAAATGAGTGGGGAGGTGAACCAGAGATCCTACTCGCAAGTAAAACTTACAAATTACACATTGGTTTGTATTCGGATGAGTTAAATTTTGAAAGAAGGATATATGGTGAAGAGTATGATAATGTCGTATATCTTGTACTTAGGAATAATCACTACGAACCGGCATTCCCGCGTGTTTCCGGTGACCAAGAAATGTCAGAATGTAAAGTCTCAGATGTAGATTTAGACGCTACGTTTGACGCTGGTGACGGAAAAATTATTAGTGAACGTACTGTTGAATTTACATCAAAAGACGATGGCGCGATGGATTTAGTTGATGATCTTAATGTGACATTTGAAGCTGTTGATGATAAAATTGTTAGTAAGCGGATAATTGATTTAACAGCTGAACAGGAGTTATCGATCGGAGGGAGGTTTGATAAAGTACGTGCTTTATGTTTTGACGAAACTGAGTATATGGATTTTGCCGACGCCGCGAGTAAGAGAGACAAAGTGACAGCAATATAAGTTTGGAGGATCACACATGCAGTCCAGTTATTGAAGACATTCTGTCCAAAGTTAATACTGATGCAAACAGTAGTGCTAAAGCATTTAGTGATGAGACAATAGTTAAAGATGAAATTGACAATGGTATTCTACCGAATAATAAGTTAAATTCTACCCAAATTTATGATGATAGTACCGTTATCCTCTGTGATGGGTTTAACAATATTTCTGAAATAGTACATAGTGTAATAGTAGAGAATGATATTGAAGCAGTTACATCAAAGTCACTAATTACTAGTGATAAATATTGTGTTTCGGTTGATGACGGTGAGAAAATGGTTGAAGTATCTGCGGGAAGTTATGTTCAAAAAGATACTTTTTGCGATAACATCGTAAAGAATTTCGACACTATTGTTCCAACTAGTTCACTGCAGAGGGGTTTGAAAAGGGTATTAGGGATAAAGAAAAAGGGGTCATCGATAAAAACCGAATCAAAAATTAAAATTAATAAATTAACTGTAATAGATAAATGTTTGAAGACAGATGGTTCGTCTAAGAAACCATCTATTCACGAGATAGTATCTTTAACTAACGCAGGTGAACAACCCGTTTACGATAAAACAAAATTAATCCCGGCTAAAACAAAAAAGATTAAGAAATTTAAGTTGTTAGACCCGATTAATGAAGTCGAGGAGAATAAAGTTTCTGATTTATCTGTGACGCAAAAGAGTATTGAAAAAACTAGTAGTAAAACTAAATTGATGTTGTTAAATAAGTCGATGAGTGAGATTGACACTATCTTAACAGAGTTTGTGGCTGTTTTACCAAATAGAAATTTCCTTAAGAATGATAATCTAAAGTTTTCTGTAATGCAGGGCAAATGTAATGTTAGTAAAGGTGTATTGATACACTCTATTGATAATAAGTTTTTAGTTAACGGTAATTTAATATTGAATCTAAGTGACATGAGTGGTGATGTTGGTATGATCATCACTCTATTGATGAAGAAAGTGCACGCATGTAAGAAAATATTAAATATAGATTTCGGTTTAATCATTGATAAGGCGTTCCTTGAAGATAGAGTTAAAATTTTTAAATCTTACGTTTCTAACTCTTACAACGGTATGGTTTTAATCTATTCGACATTTAAAACAGATGTATCTGCGGTTGGGAAGAATGACGCTAAGGCTGAAGAAGGTAGCGACAATGCCTTCTGGAAACCGATAGCTAATCCTGTTTTTCCGATCCCTGTACATGAACCAAAATATGTAAAAGAAACTAGACCCGTGGATTCGGCAATCAACGCCATTATTGAAATCAGAGAATTATGGAAGACTGTCGTGGAAACTGCGAAAGCGACTTACAGTAGGACTTATGCGAAATTATCAAATCCATTATCAATTGATACACGTAGGTACTTAATCGCTCATAAAGAAAAATTTTGCGTTTTCGATAGATATGAAAGCAAATGGTTGTTCAACACCGACAAATCGGTGGAGTACTCCTTTTGTTTCGATGGTAAGGATTTCCTCTCTTTCGAAGAGCTTACAGACGTACCAGTTAGTGCTAGTTCAAAGGATCGTTTATTATTATGTGGTAAGTTCACAATATTGATGCAGGAACCTAATTTGATGTCTTCAACAACTGACGCTTCGTCGTTATATGCAAATTTTAATTTACCCGAGATAGATATGATAGTTGGAGTGCCAGGGTGTGGTAAAACAACGTTCATCTTGAAAGAGCACAGTGAGGGGAGCCTAGTTTTAACTTCGACATCGGAAGGTGCTATTGATATTCGCGAGAGATTAGAGATGAAAGCAAAAACACCGTCTGATTTTAAAGAGGATTACCGCACCATAGACTCGTATTTATTGAATAGTCGCAGGTTTTACGCAGACGTCTGGATGGACGAAGCATTAATGAAACACCCAGATGAGGTATTTTTGGTTTGTCTATACAGCGGCTGCAAGCGTTTACATATGTTAGGTGATCCAAATCAAATCGGTTACATCATCAGAGTCGGGTCAGTTGGTATTAAATATGGCGATTTTAGGGCGTTTTTCAAACCTTCAAGAGTACTAAATACTTCTTATAGATGTCCTGTTGACGTTATGGCCGTTTTGTACGACAAATACGAGGGTGGTACGAGGTCTGTGTCAGATGTGACTAAGGGCCGGTTGATTCAAACCATTTGCTATCGTAACTTACGTTCGTTAATATTTAACAGACACGTATGAACTTTAACGTCTGTTAACTTGTTAGCGTTGCTTCATTGTTAAAAAATGAGTTCGTCATTGTTAATCGGGTTGCCTGTTTGCGTAACGCTATTTTGGCCTAATGTTTTATGGGGTATTTTTTTAGTAATAAGAACATTGATAAAAACAATGTCATTTAAACATTCTGTCAAGTTTGACATCGGATGTTTAGTCATTACTCATTAGTGTTTAATGTTTATTGTTTTGTACGAAAGGCACAGTCGGTACTCTAATTTTTAATTTTAGTGTTTTATATAAATAATGGAAACCTTTTCGCCAAAGTAAGTATAAAGCTATTATTTTATTATTATATTGCATCAATTGTATATGTGCAAAGTATATTATATTGAGAGATATAGTTAGAAGTGCATTATGTATTTACGTGACTCATTGACTTTCAGAGAACGTTCGGTAAATTTTGGAAAAGAAGAGGACAGATTTAGAAAATTAATAGAAAAATATAAACACATATTATTTAATAAAAAGACAGACAATATGAACAATTTGCAAAAAAAGAGGGCATGGAGTGCGATTCATGCAGAATTTAATGCCCTTTCAGATAACCCTCGAACTATTAAACAGTTGCAAGCCAAATTTGACAACATGAAGCGGAATGCTCGTAAAGTATGTTCCTACAATTTGCCAGAACAAGTTGACAGATATTTTTATATTTTATAGCATAAGTAATAAATAAGTTTTTACTATTAAATAGCTATAATTGATTTTTAGGATGCAAGCAAACAAAGGCAAGAGCGTTTTAAAACGGGGGGTGGTCCACCTCCTCCTCCTACTGATGCAGACACTGACTGGTTGAGGACTGTGATGCCAGTTTCAATGGATGGGCTGGCTAGTACAGTTGATGATGATTCTGAATTAGTAAGAATATTTTATTACACTGCTCTTTAATAAAAACCTATAATCCTACTAATAATATAAATGTCTGGTGTTGGAAGTGTGTTTATTTGATATCTTTTCACAGCTCAACTGCTGGATTGAATATTATTTGTTATCTGTTTGTATTTACAGATTAGTGTCCAAGAAACTGAAGATATCCCTAAAGTTTTACCAATATTAAATAAGACTGATGAATACTTACAGAAAGTATGTTTTATGTGAAATATATTATTATATAATGTAGACAACAACAAAACTATTTTTTCTAAAACTTTCTATTTTTATTTTTAGGTTGAGTCAAAGATAGAGATGGCTAGTGAAAAACCTGTTATTGATCAAAAAGAGGTAAATGAATAAATGTATACTAGTAGCTTCATTAACATTGATGTTAACTTACCATTCATTGTCATTTTATAAAAAAAAATACATTTTTAATAGACTAGAAAAGGTCAGTCTTTGTTTACAATAATGTAGTTTTGTTTTTAGATAAGCATTCTAGAAATGGAAAAAATGCCAGTATTGATAGAAACTGATGACTACTTACAGGAAGTATATTTTGTCTTTAAACTATTATAGTATTTATTATTATCTTTCTTCCAATATATTCCTCCTTATTTTATTTTTAGATAGAGACAATGAAAGAAAACTGTGATTTTTCAAATATCCAAAAAGAGGTATGTATGTGTGTTTTTGAATGATCCAATAACAGTTGTTATGATTAAAATCAATATTTTAATATTAGGTATTCAACACAAAATCACCAGCCTGTCTTCTTCGCACTCCGGTGACAAGAAGTTTAAAAGTGCCTAGAAAATGCAAACTGTCAAATGTGCCCAGTCTCACATCTCAAATATCCACAGAAAGATTGGAATTGTTCAAAGATTGTAGGAAATATGAAAAAGAAATTTTCGAGTTGCGTGTTCAACACCTAAGTGAGAAGAGGAAGAACGACGAAATTATTTTTAAACTACAAGAAAAAAAATTGCTTTTGGAAATTTCTTTATTAGAAAGAAATTTACAAAAGTAGTTTTTTTTTTTTTAAATAAATTACTATTAATTCATCCCCTAAGTTGGTAAAAAAGGGAATGTAAGATTGTATGAAACTCTGCCATTTCTAATGTAAAATGCATGAAAAGTGGTAATTAGCTTTAAAATAAAAAATAAACTAACATATATATCAGATTTTGTAGAAATTCATCCTTTATAGGGATAAGACGGGATGGTAAAGTTTGTATGCGCAAAAAAATTGTTTTATGATCAGAATTACTTGAAACTTAGTATAAATGCTGTTGAAATTTATTTTCTTTGAAGTTAAAAATAATTTTAATATTAACATACCTTGCAAAATAATCATTATTAAACTATGTATCTCTAATAATATTAAAATTTAGAGAAAACAGAGTTTTCTGTTTGTGTTGTCAATGAAATTAACTCTTGGTCTAAATTTATAAAATCTGTAGGCTGTAATTCAGTTAGTAAAGGCATATTATTTTTGTTAAATATTTTATTTCTCCACCAAAAGCATGCACTAAGCAATATAAACAGTATAGAATATGTTAGTCCTTCACCATATTTCACACCCATTCCATAAAAAAGTTATAATCTGAAATATATGACATGTTTAATATTTAATTTCCAACTTATTTTTTTGAAGTTAAAAATAATCATAATATTAACATACCTTGCAAAATATTTATTAATCAAACCATCTCTAATATTAAATTCAGAGGAAACAGAGTTTTCTGTTTGTGTTGGCAATGAAGTTACCTCTTGGTCTAAATTTATAAAATCTGTAGGCTGTTTAACATTATGTGTCCTACAAATATTGTGTAACACAGCAGTTGCAACAATAATTGGCTGGATGTTGTCCATCTTACATCTTACTTTGGACCCAACTATGGGGAATCTTCTCTTCCAAATTCCAAATAGTCTTTCAATAGTATTTCTTGTTCTTATGTGGCTCTCATTATATAACTTTTCAGCTTCAATTTGGGGGTCTGCCAGAGGTGTAAGGAGGTATGATTTTAGGGCATAACCCGAATCTCCAAGAAGCCACAGCCCATTAATTCCCCAGACTCAATCCTATATTTAATACTTGAACTATTAAATATATGACTATCATGTGCAGATCCTGGCCATCTTGCAACTATGTTCCTTATATATAAGTCTGCATCTCCAATAACTTAAACATTCAATGAAAATAAACCCTTCCTGTTTCTGAAGTCTTCAGCATTGTCACCACCTACATTGAAAAAATTATATTAGGTTTATACAACAATCAAACAGAATATAATTTTTTTTAAATGTTTAATGTAACATAAAAGACAGGTGCGAGTAGGTACCATGTTACTGACCTGGAGATAAAATATTTATGTGGGTACAATCAATGGCACCTAACACTTTTGGGAACCTGGCTATATTATAAAACTTTGTAGCCATTTGTTCCTTTTCATGGTCAGTCCTTGGCATATATATATATATTGAGGGCGTAATTTTGCGATTGCAAGTGTTACTCGCTGTATTATTCGACACACTGTAGATTTGTGGAGTCCAGACATATCACCCACGCATCTCATGAAGGATCCTGAGGCGTAATATTGTAAGGTAACCAGGACTTGATCAATCGGTTTAACTGCGAGATTTCTGAAACAATGTTGAATACTGTCTTGTAACGTGATTGATTTGAAAGATAATAAATTATGTAGGTCCAAGGTGGTACCTACCTATAAGTACAATACAATAAACAAAAATTAACTTACTTGTCCGTATTTCTTTTTATTTCATTTTTAATTAAATCTGTTATATAAATTGCTACTGCCTTTGAAACCCGGAATCTATCAATAAATTCATTTTCTTCAAATAAATTAAAATTATAGATTCGCTTTTTAAAAACTTTTCTTTTTCTCACTAGCACTTGAACTGCACTTTCATCTTCGAAAAAATTACCATTAAAAGTATTAAATAAAATTGATTCCATTTAAGCAACTATTTATAACTTATTAATTAAAACTAATGCCACGTGTAGGAAGTACGAAGTTACAAACCAAAATTTAACAATTACCAATGGTTCAAGCACTGATTAACGTAAGCGTAACTTTTTAACGAACGTAAGCGATCATAGATGATGAATCAACACTTTTTTTGTCTAACGTTCGTTAGCGCCATATTTAAAGATTACGTGTCCGTCAAAATTTGTTGATGCAACCCACCCTAAGAGTATGGTAAGTAAAGCCTACATAGCACTTTCAAACGTCCCACTCGATAATAATGTGTACAAATATTTGGTTTTCAAGCAGTCAGAGAAGGAATTACTAAAGAAAGCCGGGTATGATGTTGTAGTGTGGCTCATGGTATCCACTGATGTAAGATCTGTTAAAGCGAGTAATAAACAGGACTTGGAACATAAAGGTTGTCTTATTTAATAACATCATTACATGGCGACCCTGCCAGGATCCATGCAATGATGTTATTAAATAAGACAACCTTTATGTTCCAAGTCCTGTTTATTACTCGCTTTAACAGATCTTACATCAGTGGATACCATGAGCCACACTACAATGTTTCGACAATCCATGAATACCAAGGAAAACAAGCTGCAAATATAATGGTTGTGCGTACTTCGACCAAAGCAAAAGAGGAGATCTATTTATCGGAATCGCATATTCTCGTTGCAATGAGTAGGCATACGAAAACATTAATATATTACACACCCGTGAGAAATGAATTAAAATCTATAATTGATAGACATATTGATTCAAAGTTGTTAAGCGCGGTTAAATTAAATTTACGCGGTGGTGCTATACTTGAGGGAGAGGTTATTACTGGTCAGCGACCAGCAATTGAATCTGATTGTATACACGTTAACAGTTTAATTTTAAAAACGCTTGAAACAGAACCATTAATACTAACTCTTGAAAGTAATAATAGAGATTACACCACTCCAATATATACAGCTCCGTTGAAAAATGTCTTTTCTGGAGACGTAAACACGCTGATGTACTACCACGACTTGTTGTTGCCGGGAAATTCATACCACGATCAGTATTTGGATGCAATAAATATGCTAAATAATGATCTTGATATAGAGTTGGACGGTGTGTCGATCGTGGAAAGTAAGAGACCACCAAAAATCAGTAAATTCGATAAATTAAAACCAGTGTTGCAAACATTTATGCCTTGTTCTATAAGACCATCCCAAATCAAGTCAATGACTCATTGAACAAAAGAACGCATTGAACAAAAGAAACATGGCTGTACCCGAATTAGACGGTATGGTTGATGCACATGCATTGGGAGAAAGATTGATAACGCAATTTAAGACTTCATATTTTCGTGAGGATAGGATGTGGTTACTAAATGAAAAAAATAACGCCTTGTAGACGCCACGTGTTTTTTTTTTTGTTATCGGAGCGTTGCTTGTTACTACTGTTGTTTTCTGTTTTTGTTGCTGTTTTGTTATTGTTGGTATTGAAAAATGCCGAAAAGACTGCGAAAAACTGTTCTCAATAGTGAAACGCGGGAGTTTGTTGTGCGTTTGCGAGATTATTTTGCTCGCGAACAACAAAATGGCAGACCTTTGTTGCCACTTGACAACGTACGCGACCGTATTGCTGATGCTCTAGGGATTGGCAAGGCTACCGTTTCCCGAATCACAAAGGAAAAGTTCGGCGAATCGTCGATGGAGGAGAACAAACTCTCAACTCCAAAAAAGAAAAAATATAATAGGGTACATCCCGTCACCAGTCCTGATGACTTCGACATGTCTGTGATACGTAACCATATTTACGTTTACTACTTCCGGGGTGAACTGCCGACTTGAAAAAAGTTATTGACGTCCCTGACTGAAAACAGCCGATTTATTTAATGACGGTATGACTTCCCTCAGAGTAGTCATAAAAAAATGCGGATTTCGGTATGGGAAGTGTGACAAAAGAAAAGTATTAATGGATCGTAAGGATATATCATTGATGAGGTGTGATTTTCTACGGAAAATAAAGAAAATTGAGAACTGGGACAATGTGATCTACCTGGATGAAACGTGGCTTAACGCCAATCACACAGTCCTCAAAACATGGACAGACGATACAGAGAAATCCTGTACCAAAGCTCCGGAAGGCAAGGGCCAGCGTTTGATTATCTGCCACGCTGTTACAGCAAAAGGTTTTGTGCCTAATTGCTTGTGGGCCTTCAAGTCAGTGAAAACGACAGATTATTATCACGAAGAGATGAATTTCGAAAACTTTAAGAAATGGTTCATGAAACTATCAGATAATCTACATGAGCCCCACCATATTTTGATGGACAACGCCCCATACCATTCCGTACAAGTGAACAAACCACCCACCAGCAACAATAAAAAAGGTGAAGTAATAGAGTTTTGCAACGCAATGGTGTGGTAGCTGACAGTCAACTGTTAAAAAAGGAGTTGGTCAGACTATTGAACCTGCAGAAACTCCAAACAAAGCGGACATATTTTTTGGATGAAATGGCAAAATCCAAAGGTCACACAGTGATTCGGCTACCGCCCTACCACTGCCAATATAATGCCATTGAGATGATATGGGGGCAAATCAAAGGTTATGTGTATGTTATGTACACATTATGTACTTTTACTTCAATCTCACTCTTTTAGTTTGCATCATACTCAATCTAAATAAATACTGTTTCAGGTTGTGCAGCCAGGCTTAATACCACTCCGCCATTTACAGCCAATAAAATGCTGACGTTATTAGAAAAAGCTTGTAGTGAATTGACTCCGGATAATTGGAGGAAAGTCGTAGAAGAGACTAAAAAACTTTGCTACAATGATTGGGATCGAGATGTGCGATACGACACCATTGTAGATCAACCGTTATTAATAAACGTAGGCAACAGCAGTTGCAGTTCAGATTCCGAGTCTGAGACGCAAGCACTGATGTCATTATCAGATTCAGATTAAAATATATTTAAATAAATAATCGTTAAGCAGCTTTTGTTTTATTTCGTTTTGTCCTATAGTTATTTTTTTAATTTTCTTGGGTATACAATCGTGAGTGTATATATGTATGGTATGCTGCGATCTTCTGTTCCGTTCAATAGTGAATGAACTAAAACTTAAGTATGGAAAAACATTTGTGCACTCGTTTCCATTATCGACATTTGTTTATCGATACTTGCCGCACTAGTCGATAAATACCAAACGATGTAACTTTTGCAAGACGTAAACGTAAAGTCAGATTGAGATAATTTATTGTAAATGTTAAGAATTGTTATAATTCCAACGAAATGTTATTGTAATGGCATAAAGCTACGTAAAATTCATAAATGCCATTTTTAGACGCCTCCAATACGAATCTAATTTAATGATGACGCCACTACAAGATTGTGTCGTGGGAATAACTCTCAGTGTCATAGGGATCAAGGTTCGCCGCGCCGAGTATAATTTCAGATCTTCGCGTCAGTCGTATGGTGATGATGCTATGGGGTATGTGCAGCTAAAAAGACAGGCTAGTTTGTGTGTTATTAGATGCAAAATTTGTCCCGAACACAAGGTTCGGCAACAGCCATACTCAGTGTCCATGGTAATCAATGAACACGAAGGATTAGTGCAAAGTGTCCAGTGTGATGATTGCCCTGCCTCCCAAGGATGCTGTAAACATGCAGTGGCCTTTTTAATGTGGACTCATAGAAGGTATGAGGAGCCATCTTGCACTACCACTGAATGTTATTGGAAGAAATCCAAACTTTCTAAGGTCGGCAGCACTTTGAAATACATGAAAATTAAAGACATTGGAAATGGTAATAGTTCCTTATCTACGCAAGGAGATAAAAGTGTACTATGTGAATTTTTGGAGGAGAGTAAGAAAAGGAAATTGCAGAATTGCCAAATTTTAAAGCATCAACCTGAACATGAATATAACATAGTTCAGTGCTCTCATTGCACTACCTAAGCTACAGATTTAATGATGAAAATGACTGCAATTTTATGTACAAATTACATTCAGTGTTTACAGAACAGAATGTTAGGAATATAGAAAAGCTAACACGTGAGCAACATGGTATGAGCTTCGATATGCAAGAATACAGCATCAAAAGCCTTTGATGTGACTCGATGTAAAACATTAGATGGCTCCTTAATCGCGACATTGATGGGTGCAAAAGTCCCTGATACTGTTGCCATGAAAAGAGGCCGAAAATTAGAAGATTTTGTAAAGACACAATTAAAAAAACAAGTTGGTGAAATATTGCAGTATGGCCTATTTATAAGGGTGGAGCGTAATTTTTTTTATTATTTTCAATATTGAATAGCACTAGAACATTGTATTGCATTCTTAATTATGTAAAAAAATAATTAAAAAAATATTGGATACCATTTTTAACCCTCTACTGCCGTCTGAAGATTATGAAAAATCATCAAATCGAGCTATTTATAAAACTTCATATAATAAGAGATAAACATTTTATTTTATTGTTATTGTAACTCATAATACTCTAAATATCACTAATTTTATATATAAAATGACAATTTACTGATAAATTTAAAACAAAATTATAATAACATGACGTCAAAATGAGTAAAATAATAAAAAATCGCGGGTATTTGTGTGAGATGAGTTGTTTACTTTTTATGATTAATTTAATTTCTACCTCACATTTAGATTACATAAACTAAATTCATTACTGTATTTTGTAAGATCAAGTCCATTTTAAGGCGTGTGTTTAAAATTATATCGACATAATGTTAAAAAGAGTTACGCGAAACGAAACAGTCTGTCCCATTTTAGGATCACATTGTTTGATTAATAAATCAGTGCTTCTAAGAACAGCCGATGTCGGCAGTAAAAAAAATTAAACATAATACCTATTCACTTATTCTGTCAACCATTGTTGACCCCGACGAAAACCCGACGTCGTCAATCGCAGTTTATATAAGTTTCGACAAGTCACAACATGAAACCCGCGCGCTCCCCCGCCGCGGCACCCGCTCCGCCTAACATTCATCCATCAGTTTAGAAAACAATTGAGTACCTACCGGACGCGCATAAGCATCTGTGAAATTCATTCCGGCACTTGCGACAAATTTGACGTTGCGGTGTACATTTTTGTTGAAAAATCAGTTTGAGTGTGCAAAATTATTGTGTCTCACTGTTAAAAGGTAAATTTGTGTATTTACAAACTTCAGTCACCATTTTTATTTAATCTACTAAATTGGTGATAGAGCGGAGACGCGTTCATAGATCGGCTATTGTGACTGATTGATTATTTGTTTTATTGTTATAGGTGCAAAATGGCAGCGAAAAAAAGAAAGTTTTCCGAAGATTACATTAAGTTTGGATTTACTTTCATAGAAAAAGACGAGTTACAATTGCCTCAGTGTGTCATATGTATGAAAGTTTTAAGTAATGATAGCGTGAGGCCTAATCGCCTTGAAAGGTATTTAAAGCAACAATATCCTACTCTGGTTTTGAAGACGAAAGAATTTTTTTCTTCTAAAGCAGAATCACTCAAGCGGATGAGATTGGATAAATCGGGAAGTTATCACACAGGTGTATCGCAGCATCTCAAAGCTTCATTTGAAATAGCTTTTATGATAGCAAAGCAAAATAAACCTCATACTATCGGTGAAGAATTAATAAAACCATGTGTCCTAAAAGCCACGCAGATAATTTTAGGAGAAGATGCATAGCAAAAAATAAAGTCTATTTCTCTTTCCAATAATACAGTTAAGCGTAGAATCGATGACATTGCAGCAGACATTAAGTCACAAATATGTAATTAACAAAGTAAAATTATCGCCATTTTTCGCCATTAGTTGCGATGAATCCACCGACATCGTTAATTGTGCACAGTTAATAGTTTATGTTCGTTACATCGGCGGAGATATCATTGAAGAAGAGATTTTGTAATCTCAATCTTTGACAGCGGGTATTACATCTGAAGATATATTTAATTCAATATCAAATTTTGTTGAAAAAAATGATTTGGATTGGAATAAGCTCATTGAACTTTGCACAGATGGCGCACCTGCAATGATAGGTGTACGATCGGACTTAGCTATAAAGCTCAAGGAAAAAAGTCCCGCAATGGTTAGTACACATTGTTTTATTCATAGGCAAGCTTTGGCTTCTAAACCATTGCCACACAAATTACGCCAGACTTTGGACTCGGCTATAAGGATTGTAAACTACTTTGAACAGTCGGTTATTTACTTTACTTTGCGAGGATCTTGATTCTGATCACAAAGTTCTTCTGTTCCATACAGAAGTACGCTGGCTGTTCAAAGGCAACACGTTGGCTCGCCTTTATGAATTGAAAGAAGAGGTAATTCTTTTTCTTGAGTTCAAAGAAAAACACGATTTGCTCACAATGTTCAAAGATGACACATTTCAATATACGTTGGCTTATTTAACTGACATATTTGGTGCCTTGAATGAGCTAAACTTGAAACTTCAGGGCAGAAACGGCACTATAATAAGCAATTATGATTATATTCAGGGGTTCATAGCAAAGCTTCAACTTTGGAATAAAAAATTGTCTTCTGAAAATGTTATATCTTTTTCTCGGCTGTTCGAAGCAATTAAAAATAACAAACTGGACGCAAATTTGAAAGCTGACATAAAAACTCATTTACAAGCGCTGGAAGACGAATTTTGCCGATACTATCGAGACATCGATTCAGAGTCACCAATATGGCACATGACAAGAAATCCATTTGTTGTCGATGTGTTACAATTACCAGAAGAAGTTCAGGAAGAATTTCTAGAAATGAAAGCTGATTCGTCCATGAAAGATAACTTCCATCTTTTGAATTGGAGAAATTTTGGATCAAAAGATTGCCTGTTAATTCGAAACTTGCCTCTCTTGCTTTACGAGTACTAATTCCTTTTTCTTCAACTTACTTGTGTGAGACAGGCTTTTCTGCTCTAGTTTTAATTAAAACTAAACAGCGAAATCGTCTTGATGTCGATAGCGACCTGATGATAGCTCTGGCAAGAACAGAACCAAGAATCAACCAACTGGTACAGAACATGCAAGATCAAGTGTCTCATTAATACCTACTCTTACTTTATTACATTATTTGGATAAAAAACATTTATTATTTTAATTTAAACTTTTAAAGTTTGTTTATTAGAATTAAAATAAAAGGCTTTTAAGTACATAATGTGCGTTTTTTGTATTTATTGTAAAAGTAAAGGGGGGGGGGGTCATGAAAATATTATTAATAGCTCGGGGAACCTCAAGAAAAAAAAGGTTGGGAAACCCTGTTTTAGACAATCAAATCACTGCCAAGTATTATGCACAAGTGCAGCTGCAGATGCATGTAACTAAATTAGAAAAGTGTTTGTTTTGTGTGGCATCATGGGACTTTGAAAAAAATAATGAAATAAATGTTGTGCCCATACAGTATAATGCTGAATATGTAAAAGATCTATTATATGAATTAGAAACTTTTTGGAAAAATAATGTTTATCCATTACTGTATAACAGTACTAAATAAAACAATTTAATCTCAGCAAATCGTGTATTTTTAATTAAACTGTCCTGTAGGTTAGTCATAGCACATGCAATAACAACACAGTCATCTAGATATTTTAACAGTTTCTTATTAACAGAATGAGGTTTTAACATGGAAAATTCTCGCAGACGTCTTATAACTCTTTCAGTATGTATTCTTAAACTATCTGTTTTGTTTTGGTAACATCTTGTTTTGACACTTTTGAATTAAATGAAACACTTGGGGGTCTTACTAAATTGATTTCTTTTTGCAGTAGAAGTTCTTCTATATGTTTAAATCCTCTGTCTGCAAGTATAGACACACCTGGTTCTAAAGAATCTAGAAAATTGCAGTTCTGTACTAACAGGACATCAGTGATTCTGCCACCATATCCAGGTAAAATATAATTGATGATACCATCTGGGGTGCTACTAATGAAGTATTTGGCAGTGTTTGCTTTTTTTTATATTTTGACCATGTTAAAGCCTGTTCTACAAATTTTGAGGATTTCTGTACTTCTATTTCGAGACAATCGATTATACAATAAATATTATGATACTTATGTCTAAACGCCATAGGTAGGTTTTGTTTTACTAATCTTTTATTTGATTTAATGATAAATAGATGTAACACAGTTGTAATAAGAGGGACAGATTTCATGAAAATTTTACTGGCATAAGACAGAGACATACCGAATTGATTACCAAGCTCAGAAAATAGAGTATTTAGTCTAAATTTTTTTTAAACATAATAATATGTGTTCTTCAGGAAGCTTTGTATGCTTATGTATGATGTCAATTAAAAAATAACAATCCTTTGAAATACCTATATAATATCTAGGATTATTCTTCATTAATCTTACAGTATTTTCAACTGAAATTCTACATAGATTTTCTGCTTCAATTTCCCTTTTTATTTGGGCTAATTCAGACTGAGTCTCTTGGTCACTGCTAGTTGATGTCATCGTGACCAAGGACTGAACAGACGGTGAAGTCTCAGTTTTTGACCGTGAATGTTTACAGGGTATTGAACTATTTGAAGAAGACACTTCTAGCTTCTCACTAGTGAGTAATAATTTCCTCTTGATTTTAAAAATTTAGTGTGACAGTGACTCGAGCATGGCGAAAATAGTGCCCGTTGCGAAGTACGTAGCTATAAACCTACAAAGGGAATCCTAACTAATCATGACTACCATTGACATCAATTCATGTGGAACATGACGGAAGTAAATTGTTCCTGTGTTATGTACAGAGACCTATCACTATCACCTGAGAAATGACGAAAATTTATGTCAAATCGATCAAAATACTGTAAAATGCAAGATAACTATAAGTACATGCACGAATGAGTGGACGGAAATTTATAAAATGAACAAATACTTATATTTTTGTTGCGATATATGCTATATTCGTGTGTTATGTGAAAATCACGCAGTAGCAGGACAAATCGAGAAGTCCGGGATACTCGACCTTGAACAAGGGTGCCTATTAAAGACAGAAAATTTTACCATCTACTCACATAATGAAGGCTTAAGCGAATTACACATGAAGACAAAGTTTTATGCGTCGGTAATAGAACCAATCATCCATGTCATAAATATTAGTATCCCAAAAAAATTTACTAACACTTATTTATCTCCCTCTGATGACAAGCAATTAAATGACCTCAAAAAACAAATAGAGAATCTTAAAAATAATGAAAACATATCTAATCAAATTTCTTATCACGACATTCATCATTACACCGTAATATACGTGACTTTGGGAATTCCGTTATTCGTTGGAGTCGTCTTTGTGATACGACGAGTTCGTAGAAGACAGCCTTCACGTCCGGAGGTGGCGAAGGTCGAACAAGCGACTGCTCAATCCACTACCAACGTTGAGGAAACCCTGCCGATCGGGAGCTCAAAGATCCATCCGATAAATTATGAAAATAGTGTAAGTGCGCGAAATAATGAGTGTAACATGGAGTGCATTACTGAAAATCAAAGTGAAGACGTGAAATTCATAATAAACAAAGTGAACAAGTGCCTTACACCAATGCTTCGCAAAACAAAGTTCATTTAGAGACTCTAGATATATAGCATAAGGACCTAATGGCTTCATCTTGTCTCATTATCATAATCATTTATCATTCATAATTCTTTTCTCCCTTGGGAGTATGTACGGTGCAACCGTACATAATAATTAGAATTCAGCATTTTACTCGACACGCATAATTCATTATTATTTTAATTCATAAAAATCAAGTTAGTTCGCGTACCGCTAGCAAGTAAGCTGCGCGTGCTTACAAGCCCATAACATTTTCATTATCATTTTATTAATAAGTCTACAGACAGTAAATAGTATCAAGTATTAATTCCAAACGTCTTTCATTCTATCACTCTAATAGTGTATTAGTTAACAAGAACCGGTAAACTTACCTAAACCCGATCACAAATGCTTTAAAAATTGGTCTTACGGCGCTACATAATGGAAGAAGACGTAATCGTGGAAGGTTTCCAAAAAGCCTTTAAATGCATGGCATTAAATATAACATACTAATTGGCGATGGTGACTCTGGCATCATAAATAGACTTTTGTTACTATGCCATACGATCCTAATCTCGTGGTGAAAAAAAAGAAATGTAAAAAACACCTATTAAGAAATTTTTGTTCCAAACTGAAGCAATTGGGCAAAAAAACTAACAACCACAAAGGTTATGCACCAGTACCTATAAGAAAAAAGTTGAAAGCAATGTTTTGCGTCTCCGAAAAGCAGTAGGTGGTACCGTAAAACATTGGAAGAACGATGTTATTACTGACGCAGGAAAAATTAAAAATATCAAAAATGACATTAGAAACAGTGCCAATCATGTATTTGGCAAACATGATGATTGTGCAAATTATTTTGTAAACGTCCCGCTTAGCCAACCTAAGAACTAGTTGAAAGTGGAATATGGGTGGATATTCAAAGACATTTATCCTCTTTTCTAAGCAATGCAAGCAGTCTTTTACTGGACTTCACAAATAACTCTGCTAAGCAATTTCATTCGATAATTGCAAAATTTATTGGTGGAAAGCGAGTTAAATACACATCTCGTGGATCTTATCAAACACGATGTCTTGATGCTGTCACATCTTAGAACAGCAAAGCAGCAACCCATAACCTGCTGCAGAAGAATATTTCGAATCACAGTCCAGGTCAGTTTACCAAAAAATTTACTGAAAGAAGACAAAGAATATTGAAATATTCCAGTAAAAGAAAGCTGGATATTTCGGGATCATTAAATCCAAAAAAATCGGTAAGATGCGACTCAGATGAGCACTACGGTGTTTTGGAGCTGGACGAAGATATTCCTGTCTTTTTGAGAAAAAGAAAGAAGAATTTTTGGCTTCTTTGCAAAAAACGAGGACGAAATAAAAGAATTAGAACTGGCCACTAGAGGTCAAAAAGACAATGATTTGTGGCGCACTGAACGAAGAAAAAGGCTAACTGCATATAAATTTGGAAAAAATATGCAAACTGCGCTCAAATACGTCGTGTTTTTCTACGATAAAATAGTTACTTTATATTCATTTCAAAGAAAATACTGCAACCAAATATGGAAACTAACATGAATCAGAGGCCATAAGAGAATTTTCCACAGTTATCAATCTAAAAGTTCGTGATTGATGAACCTTTCGGTATCAATCGATATTACTAACTCCTCCCTAAGCGATAATAATATCGATAACACCTTCAACATCACCACAATATGCCCCCGCCCCCGACCCGTATGGTGCGATAGAGAGAGTTTCAAATCTTAGAGGCAATTAATTACCATTTACCATTACTTACATTTCCATTTTGAATTATTGTTTCGGGCGATAACGTTTTCACCCTCCTAAACATTTACGAAATGAGACAATTTTGGCCTCATTAGATTCAGTACACCTTAATCTAGGTCTGTACGTTTTTATTTTTTTGTAATTCGGATTAGTTTAATTAAAAAAAATAAAAACGCTCGAGGAAGTTTTTAAGTCAAAAATATAGATATTTAGATGTGTAACACCATAAACGCGCCTAGTTAATGTGCGTCTATGCGAACCCCACCGGCCGGCACTGACTCGACGCACACAACGACAGCCGCCCACCTATATAAGCAGCCTCGCTCGTTGCATCGCGGCAGTCTAACTGTGGGGTCGCTAACTGTGGGGGCCCGCATCCTGCGAACAACACGTCTTGTCCGCAATTCAAAAAGGAGGCGCGCAACAAAAAGGCCAGTACAGTGCCCCTTACGCAGCCAGCCAAGAAGGATGATACGCAATTACCCAAGGAGAGGACCGTTGAGGAGCACCAGGGATCCTCTCTGATGGCCCCAGCGAACGCCCCAATCCCCAGGGGAGCCAAGAAGGCTTCCCGCAAGAAGAAGAGGGGCAAGAAGAAGCCCTCAAAGGATGCCCAAGCACCCACGACTGCCCAACCTGCACCCCAGCCCCAGGGTCCATCAGTGGCTCCGGCACATACCCAGGGCAAACCTCTCCCCAAAGGGACCAGCGCCAGCAGCAACCCGACGATCGTAGCCGCAATTGAAATCCTTAAGGACGTCCTAGTCGCGCTTCAGACAGGGGGCGATCCAACCGCGATCGTCCTAAATGGAATTGCTTCCCTGCTCAGAAATGACTGAACTAAGAATCATTTACTGGAACGCCAACGGCCTGCGCAGAAAAACCTCACTCCTGCGCTGGCTACTCAGGGAGCAGCGAGTAGATGTAGCGTTCCTGAACGAGACTCACTTTGGACCCTCCGACCAGCCGAGGTTTCCTGGATTCCACCTCTACAGGGAAGACTATACAGATGGGGCCCAATTGTGTAGGGGCCTAGCTGTTCTCGTGAGAAGGCGGATCATCCACCAGCTCTTGCCGCCTCAGACCTCCCCATCCCTCCAAGCCCTAGGGGTGGAGATTTGCGTCGATGGAGCACCGACGCGAGTCTATGCTGTCTACAGACCGCCCGCATCCCGCCTACAGCTGAGCGAGGTCCGCTCGCTCCTGGACGACACGGTCCCCACACTTATCGCGGGAGACTGGAATGCCAAGCATTCTTTTTGGAACGCCACTACCACCTGCACCATAGGAAGACGCCTGTACCAAGACGCCGAGAGGGCCGACTATGCCGTATCTAGCCCCGAGGTTCCGACTCACTACCCAGGGAATCCCCTCCACACTCCCGACGTGCTCGACATCGTGGTGCACAAAGGCATCTCCCACCTGTCACTGGAGGTGCTACCCGACGCGCTGCACTCAGACCATCTGCCGGTGCTGGCAATAGTGACAGCTTCGCCCGCACGTGCCGCCCCCGCTCCCGTGAGACGCCGCCTGGACTGGGAGAAATTCTCCACATACCTCTCCGAGCAGACACCCCATAGGACGGAGCCCCCAGATAGCCAAGAGGGCATCGATCTTCTGGTGGGCTCGATCACACAGGCGATCCAAGAAGCGTCAGAAGCCGCAACTATACCATCTGCTTCAAGCACGTCAAGACGTCTCCCTCCTCCCTCGCGCCAGGAAAAGAGGAAAAGGAGGACCAGACGTCTCTGGCAGCAGACCAGGGACCCGACGGTCAAGACCGAGTTGAACGCCCTTGTAGAAGAAATCAGGATGCAGCTGGAGGATGAGTCGGCGGACAGCTGGGAGAAGAGAATCGACGAGGCGAGTGAGGACGTCGCGTTTCTCCACCAGCTCTGCCGCCAACTCACTGGCAGCAGACCTCCCATAAGGCCGCTCCTACATCCCGATGGCTGCTTTAAGTACAGGGCCGAAGACAGTGCAGAAATCTTTGCAGACCACCCGGCCAGGCAGTTCACCCCCGGCCCACCTCCCGAAGACCATACTCTAAGGGTAATTGAAGCCTCAGCCCACGACATCCATCGCACGCCTCTCCCTGAAGACGAAGTTGCCATCCACTTCTCCCCAGGCCAAGTCGCCAAGGCCGTCAAGACCTTGAAGCCGAGAAAAGCCCCTGGATCGGACGGGGTATCCAACGGGGCGCTGCGCCACCTCCCGCGCCAGATTGTTGCTGCCCTTGCCCGCCTGTTCGACGCCATCCTGCGCACGGGCTTCTTCCCCACACCATGGAAGAGAGGGGAAGTGATTCTCCTTCCCAAGCCGGGGAAGAACATTCTGCTGCCGGCCAGTTACAGGCCCATCACTCTGCTTTCCTCCATCTCCAAGCTCTTCGAGAAGCTTTTACTTGGCCACATCGCGAAGTACTTCACCCCCAGGCCGGAGCAGTTCGGGTTTAGAGGCGAACACTCAACCACGCTGCAGGTGGCCCGAGTCATTCACCAGCTGACAGCTACCGCCAACAAAAAGGAGAGCGCCGTGGCGGTATTTTTGGATGTTGAAAAAGCCTTCGACCGGGTATGGCACGAGGGCCTCATCCACAAGTTGACCACCATACCCATACTCAGAAGAATTGTGAGAGTGGTGGCCTCCTTCCTCTGTCAACGCAGCTTTTACGTCAGGGTAGACGACTCCCGCTCCGGCGAGCGACCCATTGCGGCGGGCGTCCCGCAGGGGAGTGTGCTATCCCCGATACTCTACTCCATCTATACTGACGACATCCCCACAAGAGGCCTCACTTGCACTCTTTGCAGACGACGTGGCGTACATCACCACGTCGCTCAACCCCACCCACGCCGCTGCAAAGATGCAGCGTGTTCTGGATGCCCTGCCGGAATGGTTAACAAAGTGGAGATTAACCATAAACGCCACCAAGTCCCAAGCCATCGCCATGGGACATCATCTAACACCGCCTCCATCGCTCCATCTGAAGGAAGCCGTCATCCCATGGGTCCACAGGGCGAAGTACCTGGGAGTCACGATCGACCGAAAGCTCACAATGGTGCCACAAGTGACCCAGGTCACCAACGCCGCGAAGGTGGCACTGAACCTGTTGCGCCCTGCCATCACGTCATCACTGCCGCTGCGTACGAAGGTCGGGATTTACAAGACCTACGTGCGCTCCCGACTAACGTACGCAGCACCCGCCTGGATCTCCCTACTTTCCCCGAACCAGAGGAAGAGGCTGCACACTGTGCAGGCCATCGCCCTGCGGCGAATCTCAAAGGCCCCTCGGTACGTAAGGAACGCTACCATACAGCGTGACTTACGTATCGAGGACATCGACGTCTTCGTGCGCCGCCTCGCGGTCGGCGCTTTCGGCAAGGCAGATGCTTCGTCTTTCGACCACATCAGGGGCATAGCCCCTCTGCACGCCCGTCCACCGGACAGGAGGGCGTACCCGAGGGATTTCCTACATCAGCCGACAGGGTGAGGAGCCGCTGCCGTGGTCGTAGGTCGCCTAGCTGGTCTTCCCACCAGCGGGTCTAAACCGGCTGGGCTGACCGCCCGCGGCGCACATGGCTCTCCCCTGTCCGACTCCGCTACGAGTCCTAGTTAGGACTCCCCCAGGGACGCGCCCATATTAGTGAGCGGCGACTGAGACCACAGTCAGAGGGCTATGCCCTGGTACTGTTTCCCCACTCCCCTTGCGGGGATGTGAGATGACCCGGACGACGACGCATCGCGGCAGTCTGTTAGCTGCAGCCTTCGTGTCCGGCAATTCGGAAAGTTGGTTGAGCTATCTAGAGGCATCCTCGCAGTACCTACGTATGTGACGTATCCGGTCGGTCGCTTCGAATCGAACGCCTCCCGGTCCGCCATTGTATCATAGTTCTTTTTATATATACTCGTAATAAATTCTAAGAAGATTCCTTAACTCTGGTTGTTTTCTTCCTGTCACCGAAACTACGTAACACACACTTGTTACAAACTGGCGCTCAACGTTAAGGCCCGGAAGAAAGCCAGCCCAAAATCAAAGAAGATAAAAGAAGAAAAAGACTGCAGCATGAATTTTACGGAGGAACAATTTGAAAAACTCTTGGCAGCGATAGGATCGCAACAACATGGATCTTTTGCCTCGTGTAAGGTGTATTTCGACGGAACAAGGGATACTAAAGCCGTTGAAGCCTTCCTCACTGCATCGACTGTCTTCAAATCAGTGGGAAAAATCAATGATGAAGAAGCCATTAAGAGCGTGCCATTAATCCTGAAGGGTGAAGCAGCTATTTGGTGGAATGGCGTCAAAGAGCAAGTCACTACGTGGACTGATTTTCAAGTCAGGGTACGTCACGCATTTGCTCCGAAGAGACCGGCGTATCTAGTATACCAGGACATCGTTGGCATTAAGCAAAGTGAAAAGGAGCTTACGGAGATATTTGTATCCAAGAAGAGAGCCCTTTTTGCACAACTGCCAGAACCTGCTCACAACGAATCACAGCAGCTGGACATGATTTACGGCTAAATTCACTACAAGATTCGTGCCAAAGTGCCTAGGGAATCGATTTTCATCTATGATGCTTTATTAAAAGCAGCCAGAGGAGTGGAGCGACTGCTAATTGAAAAACAACCTCGGAAGTACCAACCAGAAGAGCATAACAAAGAGAAAGAAACTTCTGTGCCAAAGAAACTTCGGTGTGGATACTGCAGACTGCCACGCCACTCTGTGGAAAACTGTCGTAGAAAGATGACGGAACTAGGATGTACCACAACTAGTAGTGCTATCCCTATAAATACTAAGTCGCCGTCAGTTGCTGTAGAAACACAAGCTCCTTCACCCTCCCAACCGAAGTTTTCGTGCTACGGATGTGGTACACCGGGGGTTGTGCGGTCAAAATGCTCGACCTGTATGAATAAGACACCTATCAAATAAGAAGTGAGCTTTTTCGCAATCAATGTTAGAACTGACGCTCGCCCGAGGCCTATAATCGGGATTAGTGTAGGCAAGATTGTGGGAACAGCCTATGTGGATTCATGCGCGAAAACTAGCGTCGCATCGTATGGTTTCTATCAATGCTTACTCAAATTGGGATACCACTTTAACAAGGAACGTGTAACGGTGACACTGGCTGATGGTGAGAAAACACAGCGGAATATGCTGACGGTTAAAGTACCAATCGGACTTTGCAATCGTGTGATACCTACCACGTTTATCATATTTCCAGAGTCTCAGGAATCACGTACCTTATTGGGTATTGGTTTCATTCAGGACGCTGGAATGGTTTTGAACATCCCGCAAATGAGTTGGTGTTTCGTCGATGATCCGGATGTCACCTTTGATCTTTGCATGGAGGATTCAGATAAGGTCTCCATGTCCCATGTTGTAGTAACACCCCTATCAAGTCCATTTAGACAAGATTTTGTGAAGAATGTTCAATTGCCGGAAATCATATCCCCGCCGTCAATTACGCCACCAAACGCACATGACATTTCCAATAAAGGAAGTGAGAAGCAAGTTGTTTGCGAACAAATTCCAGGATTACCAGAATCCAGCGCCTGCGCCGCTGTTGATCTCCGCGTTGCTGGTATCTCGGGAGAACCAGCATTACCTGAGAAGAGTGCCTGTGACAATAGACCCTACCGTGTTGTACGCTTTGACCCTCCTTCACCACCTACTAAGCGACCAAGAGCTTTATTTGATGGCTACTCCCCAAGTTTCATTGACTTCCATGTATCGAGATGCTCATCTCATGCGGCTGATGTGTACCTGTCTCCACATTCTAGAATGCTCTTTCCTAGTGATGACGGTAATGATGACGTGAAAATAGGCTCTATATCTGTGAATAAGCTCACATCAGAGATGCTTGACGAGTCGCGGAAGGTGCAGCTCGTGGAAATGCTACGGAATAACCAGGAAGTGTTTAAAGAAAACGTCGAACCTACAACCATAGCTGAACACTGCAGCAATACAGGCAACTATAACCCAATTTCAGTGCCTCCGTATCGGCTATCACCTCCACGTCAAGCTGTACTGAAGCGAGAAATAGTGAAGATGTTGGACCAAAAGATCATAGAACCGTGTTCATCTCCTTGGTCTGCACCAGTTATTATGGTTCCCAAGAAGGACGGGTCCGTACGTGTTTGTGTTGACTACCGTAGATTGAACGCCATAACGACACTAGATATTTATCCCATTCCTCGAATCGACGATCTACTTCATGCAGCTAAACCAACGCCGTTTATATCAACTTTAGATTTGCGTGCAGGCTACTGGCAAGTAAAGGTTAAAGACGCCGATCAAGACAAGACTGCCTTTATAACACCATTCGGATTATACCGTTTTAAGCGTATGCCATTCGAAATACCTCCTTCACCGGCTTCAAATAGTCCTCAAACTCTTATACAAGAGAACCTAGCAGATTCAAGTGATTCCCGATCTCCTACGCCTGAAGTTACGCATACAGTTCTACCATCAGATACAGATTCATCTGACAATGAAGAAAATACATGAAAGACAGTTCTTTTCCCTCAGAAACCTGATGTAGACAGTTTCGATAGCATTCCTCTCCAATCCAGACAGTTTTTTCCAAGCAGAACTAGGCCTGTAAGTTATTTTTCAACATTTTTTCACTAAGACATCATTGAGCTGATTGTAACGCATACCAATATTTATGTACAACAAAAACGAAGCCGTAGCTGGAAACCTGTAGATTCCGCTGAAGTAAAAGCGTTTATTGGAATACTGATAATGATATGTATCAACTATCAACCCACGTCGATAGATCTATATTGGTTTAGTGGCCCATTATTTAGGAATAATGAAATATCTTCAATAATGCTCGTGAAAAGGTTCAAGAAAATATTAGAAAATTTTCACTTGAACAACAATCAAGAAATGCTACAGAGAGGAGCAACTAATTATGACAAACTTTTTAAGATTCGTCCATTTCTAGAATTAATCAACAAGGCCTGTCAAAACTCCGCTAAAAATACAAGTTCCCAGTCAATAGACGAGGCGATGGTAAAATTCAAAGACGTCTCTTCACTAAAGCAGTATATGCCTTTAAAGCCGGTAAAAAGAGGCTATAAAGTGTGGACAAGAGTTGATAGTGCGACAGGTTACGTCTTTGATTTTGACGTTTACACTGGGAAACATGATGATAAGGCAACTGAAGTTGGACTTGGAGGAAATGTTGTAAAATTACTTACTACAAAAAAACTGATCGATGAGGGCTTTCAAGGACATGTTTCATTTGACAATTTTTTTCGTCATATGATATAATGCAATACTTATATGATAACGGCATTTATGCCACCGCCACAGTAGTAAACAGAAAAGATCTACCTGAACTTTATAAAAAAAAACAATAAAGGCAAAAAATTGAAGCTCGATCAGGGAGAAATGAAGTGGCGAACAAAGAAAAATGTTGCATTCCTTTCATGGCAAGACACAAAATTGGTTTCTTTTTTGACAACGGCGTCTTTTGTATTGTCAACTCTTTCTTGTTATACACCAACAAGAGGGTACACAACCCACTATCGCAGCTGCATTTTCGGCTAAGTTTAGCCCGAGGTCTTATAAATAACTATACGTCGAGAAAGAGAAGCTTAGAAAGCGAACCTCTGCACTTGAAAAAGAACCCAAAAATGTCAACGAGTAGGCAGATAATAATTGGAGTGGATGAAGAAATTCGTTTATCCAAACACAAACCATCCATATCCACAAACCATTCACATCCACAAACACGAAAAAATAAATTAGGAAAAATAAAAGGCAGAGGTCATAAGGCTTACAAAGGCTACATAGCTTTATTTGTTTGCATGGTTACCAGAGCTCTACATCTTGAAGTTGTAAGCGACTTAATAACCTAAGGATTCCTCCAAGGATTTAAACGTTTTGTTGCCAGACGTGGCCAGTGTGCTCATTTATGGTGCGATAATGGTACCAACTTTATTGGAGCGGCTAAAGAGCTAAAGCTCGCAGAACAACAAGCCATGTCCAGCGATATTGCAGAAGCATTGGCAACAAATAATTGCGAATGGCACTTCATACCACCCCATTCACCAAACTTTGAAGGTTTGTGGGAAGCTAGAGTTAAATCTGTGAAATACCACTTAAAGCGAGTAGTTGGAGATTCTACTTTGACATACGAAGATGGTGACTGTCCTAAACCAAGTGGAAGCTTGCCTGAACTCTCGTCCTTTGTCAGTGATTACAGATGATCCAGATGACTTCAATATTTTAACTCCCAGACATTTTTTGATCGGAGAACCATTAGTTACAGCACCAGACTACAATATTGAACTTGTCAATGTAAATTCTTTGAGGAAATCACAATACAATCAACGTATGCTCCAATCGTTTTGGCGACAATGGTAAAAGGAATATTAGTGAAAATTCTTAGTTAGATACAAATGGTCACACAATACTTCGGAACCTAAGTTAAATGATGTCGTTGTAGTTAAGGAGGATGGTTTACCACCATCTCGTTGGCTCTATGGCAGAGTGATTTCTACCCATCCAGGTCCACATAACACTGTACGAGTAGTCACATTAAAATGTGACTATATGGAACCATAAAAAGACCCGATTTCAAAATTGTGTTTATTGCCCATAGTCGAAAAATAACTATTGTACATTATGTTGTTTGTTTTCATTTCATTTAAAATAAGAATCTAAGATCAAAGATGTAACTTTGCCCTTGGTGGGCGGTATGTATAAATATTTGTAGAATTATTTTAATATAATCATGTAGTAATAGATGGCGTTAGGAGTTCAATAAATCGCGTTATCGTTTGGTTCTATTGGAAACATATAGCATTTTGTAAATTTCAAAAAATTAAAATTAATTTGGAAGCAAATGATGTTCTTATTATACCCAGTGTAGAAGTAGTGAAGTGAAACAGTAGTAGTGAGTAAAAAGTACAGTGTAGTAGTGCAGAGTGAGTTAAACAGAGGATACAGGTCAAAACAGGTATTTGAAGAACTTTAGTTCTAACTCATATCGAAATGAAGCAAACATTTGATGGGTGTCTGTTCTTTACGCTAGTAATAAAGTTCAATGATTTTGTCTTACATATCTACTAATTTGATTTTAGGGACTACTCAGACTGTGACCCATGTGCACTGGCATTTGTGAAGCCTTGGAATCATGTCGAAAAGTGTAAATTTCATTGCAACCAATTGGGGACTAGAGATATTTTGAAAAATCGTAAAGTATTGTACAAAAACCAGTCCAAGGTGGGGCAGGACGTTCATTTATCTAGATACATTTCGGTATACGACACTGTGCGTCGTCGTCAAAGTAAAACAGTTCCTCAGAAGACCAGACCTAAGCAAAGGTCTGCCACCTTTATTCTAACAAAAAATAGTCATCCTAAGGCAGTATGCAAGAGATTTTTTTATAACATCTATGGGTTTAAGCAGAGGAAGAGTGAATATTCTTGTAAGAAGGCTAGGAAATGGAGAAAATATAATAAAAGAAAAAAGGAAGAGACCGAAAAAGAAGAAAATCAACAGTTATCAAGCAGAAGTTTATAGAATTTATCAATAAATTTGTTGCTGTTGAAAGCCATTATAATCGGTCAAAATCCAAACGTATACAGTCTCTGGCCAAATTATTAGACGCAGTTTTTTAATAATTACACATGTTGTACTAGTTTATATGCAATAATTTTATATTTAAACGTACATATAATGGATTTTTATTTAGAAGATATTTTATATGGTTCCATTTTGTGGTTATTTTTAACGTGTTGCATTACAGTATTAACCAATTGATACACGAACGTAAACAAGTACAAACCGGTTTCAGTTGTGTTCTCACGTGCGTCGTTTATGTGGCTTTATGCACCGTGTTTATTTGTTTCTCAATTTCATACTACACAGCTATTTGTTTATTTTGTGTGCAGTGTTTAAATAATCGATTGGAACATTTTAATCATGGCTAAAAAAGGCGGTCTTTCACCACGTAAAAAAGCTGAAGTAAAGGCCCTCATTAATGCTAAAATCTTTTCGAATCGCAATATATCACGAAGATTGAAGGTTTCTGAAGCTAGCGTACGACGAACAAAGAATAAAATTCAATCAGGGGACGAATTGAGCCCAAAACGAAAGAAAAGATGCGGTAGAAAGCCTATTTTTACTCCAAGGTCAGAAATGCGTCTGAAGAAAATTTGCCTGGAAAATAGATTTGCTACAACAAAACTAATAAAATCGCAACTCAAATATGCTAATATGAATGTGTCTGAGCGCACTGTTCGTAGAAAATTAAAAGATTTAGGTTTTAAGACCTGCCGTCCCGCCAGAAAACCTAAGTTAACAGTTGCAATGAATGCAAAGCGTCTGAAGTGGGCCAAACAGTGGTGTCATAAAGATGTGGATCTCTGGAGATCAGTAAGTTGATATGTTATCATTAAATATGCATTTAATATCATTTACGATGAAATAATTAAAGATCAGCACACATGTTTGGTATATTTATTTATTTTTTTCTATTTTTGATAGGTCTGCTTCAGCGATGAAAGCACATTTCAAATTATGCAGAATAAAGCTCAGTTTGTGCGTCGTCGTCATGGAGAAAAGTTTAATCCTGATTGTGTCGTCCAGACTGTAAAGCATCCTACGAAAGTGATGATCTGGTCAGTTATCAGCGGGAAAGGTACTGGACGTCTGTACGTGGTAAAAGGTATGATGAGACAAGACCAGTACAAAGCAGTTTTATAAAATCGGTTGATTCCGCAGCTCAGAGAATGGTTTCCGAATGGGGAACCATTCATTTTTATGCAAAATGGAGCTCCCTGCCACACAGCACGGTTTGCTATAACTTTTTTGCAAGAGCAAAATATCCCTCTGTTGGATTGGTCGGATAATAGCCCCGATATGAACTCAATCGAAAACGTGTGGAAGTTTATGAAAAAAAAAGTGGCTAAAGATGTGGTGACAAACAAAACGCAGCTCTTAGAGAAGATCATTAATGTGTGGAGTCGTCATCCTTAAATGCAGGAGACAGTACAGTCTTGCATTGATAGCATGCCGCGCAGAATTAAAGCTCTCATAGCGGCAAAAAGAGGTTCAACAAAATATTAACATTTTATTGCATATATCCCAATTATCTTCAAAAGTTAATAAATATTTTTTTCTCTATAAATAAGATGTTTTATTTGTGTTAATAATTAAATAATAAGGTAAATATTAAAAAGAAATATACATTTCATCTAGTAAAAAAATTAACACTTAGATCACCTGATAATTAAGATTTTATATAAAATCTTGTAATGCGTCTAATAATTTGGCCAGGGACTGTATACTTAAGTTCAGAACTAAGTGTAGCTAAACTCAGAAGAATGTACAGTGATTCAGTAGAAATTCCGTTTAGAGCCAGAAGGTCATCCTTCAGGTCTGTATTTATTACAAATTTTAACATCGGATATCAGTCTCCATCTTCTGATGCTTGCGCTTATTGCACACTTTTAAAAAATAAAATAAAAACAGCAAAAGATAATGAAAAAGTTATTTTTATGACTGAAAAAAGAATCCATAGCAGACCAGCGAAAGCATTTTATGACTTAATGAAAATAGAACAAGAAGGCACTTTAATTTTCTGCTTTGACCTTCAACAAGTACAACCGCTCTCTTGCGCTCCAATTCAAAAAGTATTTTACAGAAGACAGGTTAGCTTTTACGTAATTTGCATTGTAGGAAAAGATACCAGGAATCCTTTGTTTTATAATTGGACAGAATTACAGGCAAAAAGAGGTGCTACAGAAATTGGTTCCGCTTTGCTAGATTTTTTTAAAAACTCATGATTTTGAGGGAATTCATTCCATCAGGTTGTTTTGTGATGGCTGTGGGGGCCAGAACAAAAAGGCGTCATTCATTATTGCAACTATTAATGCAAAAAAAAAATGGAAAACTTCTTCGTTGTAGAAAAAGCTATGTTCTTTAGCATGTTATCATGTTATCGGGAAAGAAGAAGAGGAAATATTTTCAAAATTCACAACCTGCGGACGTCAAAGTTTACGGTTCTTTTAAAAACTACGTAAACAGAGCACAGACAGCATGGATACATAATAATCCAGGGAAAACGATGACAATATATGATATCCCAAGTATAGGGAAGGTCATTACCACTTGCCCTAAATTCTGCAAATAGATATTAAGAGTGGGCTTTAAGGCTTCGCCCGGCGAAAATTTGGTATTTTGACGGCAACTCCTGAAAAAGAAGCTGAAATATATATGTATAAAAGATGAAAGAAAAGGAAAGAGGAAGCGGAAAGTTAACGGTAAAAAATCAGCGAAAAATAAAGATGGAGTAGACAGAATTAAAAACAGGCAATGTGTCACAGGAAACACTATTTCTTTTGTTTATATCAATTGTAACTCAAATGTCATAAGACTGAATTTATTGACAAAAAAACTTATTCAAAGGCCTTTATATTAAGATGGTAAAAATCAGTTGTGATGAGTCAAGTAGTACCAATTTGAAAAATTATAAAACCATTGAAATACACTACAGTTTCTGGAACTGTTTTGAGGAAGCCGCTACAGAAAATAATGGTATGGTATATGGTAATAATGGTGTGGTATTGCAAATGAGATTGATTTTGGCAATTGGGAAATCCTTACAAATGGTGGTCAGCATATGCAAAATAGTATACAAGCCTATAATAGTATACAAAGTTTGCGAAGATTTGTTATTCATACTTATTTAAGATTTGTCTATCGTCTTCCGTCGGGGGGTGGTTGTTGCTCGCGTCCGTAGGATCACCATCTTTCCTAGACTCACCCTACACGTGCCCCCTGGGTGGTGCTAAACGAGCAACAACGCCGAGCAACAGGCGGCGGTGAAATAACCTGCACCCGGGCTTCTACAAGCCCTGAGGGACCAAATCCCCTCAGAAAGCGTAGCTGTAACATGTTGGGAAAATGTTACTAGAAAACCTCCCAACCTTTTATATTTATGAAAATGTCAGAATACAGAGAATTTGATATGTCATGCGATCCGGCTAACCCCCGGCGCTCTCTGGTATCCGGGTTGGAGAGTGAGAAATATGCTACCGAAGACTCCGCAGGAGTGAGAGACCAGGCTCCTGTGCCAGTTAATGCTACTGGAAAGAAGACTTTCGTTCAGCAAGCTTTATACCCAAGCTTATTTATTACCAGGCCTAGAAGTTCGTCTCTTGGTAGTAAGCCATCCAACTGTAAAGAAAATCTAAACAGCAGCAGCAAACAAACATATACTGCAGAAAACCTAGATAGTGACTCAACAACAATAACCCTACCAGAATGGCAGAGAGTTCCTACCCTCAGAAACCCAAAAAGGAAAAATCTAACACTGAGCCCTTCGCCAGACAAAATACCTATAGCCAATAGATATATTCAATTACCCGTTGATGAGAAAGATGATCTTAACCAAGCCCCAACACAAATTAAACCACCACCTATTATACTTTATGGTGTAGATGATGTCAACAAACTAACAGAATTGTTAAGTAGTGTAACTGACAAAAGTAAATTTACTTATAAAATTGTCAATAGAAATCAGCTTAGACGAACGAATACAAAATATTGAAAATATAGAGAACATACAACCTAACGAAACAACAAAAGCAAGAATACAATATGCCGAAGCTTTGAAATCTAAAAAGAATAATCATACGACTACTCAAGAGTCAGAAATAAATAAAACTAATTTGTATTTGGAGGAAATACTTATAAAACAAACACAAAAATTTGATTTAATCTTACAACAGATGAGTACTTTGATGAGTCTCATAACAACACTTGTTAACAAAATAGCTAAATGAACGCATTGCGATGCGCTAGCTACATGGAACATAAATGGACTAAGTCCAAACAAAGAAGAGGTTGAAATATTATTAGGGGAACATAAACTCGATATCGATGGCTTAATTTTCAAACTTCGTAACTCCATTTTTATTCAAAAACATGTTTTAATGCCATCTAGTGTAAAATAACGCGACAAATCCAACGGAAATACTCCGAAATCAATACAAAACCTCAAAAAATAGTTATTTACATATTTGCAGACCACGTAATTCCAGGACGAATTTTGGATGATGCAATATTCGTAAGTCCCGCATTCAGTACGAGCGATTAAGTGCTGTAAGATAGCTGTGTGATTTGTTGCATTTATATATAATTTTAGCGCTTATTTAGTTGTTGCTATTATAAAAGTAAATAAATGGTAAGTTCCATAATCTATACATATCTGTTTCATATTATATTTAAAAGAATTTATACTAAAATAATGTTAATTTTGAATGTAGTGGAGTTACGCACTTCGATATAATATAACCAAGGAGATACGCTCAAAATAGTTCGATAAATATAGTAAACTTATTGAAACTATTGCTTAAATTCTAAGTATCTTTATTAATTCTACTTAAAAAAAAAACAGTTTACAATAATCTCTTAAGAAAATATTCTATCAAGTTACGATAATTTTATAAAATTATCTTACATCTTTAATATGGAGGAGTTACGTATTTTTCTAATGTGTTATAGTCAGTAACGACGCTAATCCAAGAAAAAAACTTCGTATCTCCAAAATATGTCATTTTTGTATTGAAAATGAATTATTTTTAGATGAATGCTAGAATTTATTTGTTTATTAATAACACACATTTATTAATGAAATATATTTACTATTGAAACATTTATTAATTTAATTATCACGATCTATTATTGGTTTTCTTTTTTAGGTACAAATATGAAACGCAGATCATCTTTTAATTTCATCATCGATGCAGAACCGTTAAAATGCCAAATTTTTTTTATCAAGCCATTAAATCCACGTACTTTGAAAATAATGAATAGTGTTAAAACTTGTGTATCTTCACCGGAATGTAGCAATACGATACAATCTTCGTCATGTTATATTGTGCACTCAGATGGCTCCTTGGTACCTCAGCATGGTAAAGAAAACTGTACCAATTCTATCAGCGGAACTTCTAGAGAAATTATGCTTTCATATGACGGGCTTCTTAGTAAAGACTCGAATTCTTATTCTTTGATGTGTAACAATTCGAATGTCCAGCTAAATGTTGAAGACATTTTGCATGATGGAGATGAATGACCCTGGAACATTATACAATATTGTGGAAGACAATATAGTCACACTTGACAATTTTACCTGTGTTTCTGAAGTAACCGTTCAAACCTCAACAAACACAGAAAAAAATGAAGCACTTTCGCTCGATGCAAATATTGTAACAGATCAGGAAACTAACCTAAATACAACAGCAATTAATGAGAATATTAGTATACTAAATGACCAAATTCAAAATACTCAAAATAATGATACTGCAAATGAAGACTTAGATGTTACAGATAAAATAAATACATCTGTAGTGATTATCCATCCAGAAAAACATAAAAACTCCTAGCAGCAGATAATACTACTATTACAACATTAAGCAATGAAGTACGACAGAAAAGATCTAAAAAGAGTCAACCAAGTACGTGGAGCATTAAGGTAAATCAACAAAATAGAGAAAAAGGTAAATCATATCTAGGGAAAAAGAAAATAAACAGTAAATGGAAATACAGTATACCAAAATCTGAAAGAACCATTAAAGAAAGGTGTAAGCTGAGTTTGAAGGGGGGCACAAAATTAGAATGTAGTAAAATTATCTCAAGAAGAAAGGGAAAAAATATTTCAAAATTTTTGGAATCTTAACTGGAAAGAGAAGAAAATATTTGTAAGAACTACTTCAATATGCAAAGAGACAGAAAGGAAGCGAGGAAATTCTTCATCTTCAGGACGTAAGAACTCAGTACAGCTGTACTTGACTAACAGTAATGGTGATAGATACCGCGTATGCAAAACTATGTTTCTTAATACGTTGTCTATTAGTGAATGGGTAATAAAGAAATGGATTATGAAATGAATATGACCTCAAAAGAAAAAATGGACATTGTTTCATCTGGAACGAGTCTGAAGGCGGCCTCACAGCAAATGAATTTTCTACAATAATAATTACAATGTTGCAAAAATTCATTATTGAACATCCACTAAAACCAAATCAGCAAATTATTATTTACAGTGATGGATGTAACTATCAAAATCGTAATAATATTCTTTCGAACGCCCTCGTTAATTTCAGTATGGAGAATAAGGTTGTGATTCTGCAGAAGTACTTAGATAAAGGTTACACTCAGATGGAGTGTGACAGTATGCATGCTACCATCGAAAAAAGCATCAGAAACAAAAAAATTAATGTGCCCGCCGATTACGCATACCTTGCAAAATTTGCTTGCAAAAAGAACCCATATAATGTTTCTTATCTATACCATGACTTTTTTAGGAAAATTGAAAGTACTCTTACGTTTTATAAGTCAATAAGACCGGGGAAAAGGCCAGGTGATCCTGTCGTGACAGACATAAGAGCGTTAAAGTATTCACCTGATGGGAAAATTCAATTCAAACTTCGCCATTCTTCCACGTGCTGGGAAGATCTGCCTGTTAGATCTAAAAAGATGGATTTTGTGCCATTTGAAAGTATACCGCATCTATATAATTCGCGATTGAAAATTAAAGCCGAAAAGTTTCAGCATCTTCAGGAACTGAAGAAAACAATGGAAAAGGATTACCATAATTTTTATGACAACTTGCCACATTATTGATTATTTTTTTAAATTTTATTTTCTTATTTTGATAAGTTTGATTTATTCAGATTGTAGGTAGGTACTAAGTGTTTGGTGTAGTTGTAATTGTAGTTACAAACAAGTAATATTATGTTTTGTTAATTTTATTATTTCAATGAGAGACATTGAGACTGATTGTGATGAAAATTGATTATGTAATATTTAGGTTTAATAATTAATTAATATGAATAACTACCGTGTTTCGTCGTTATGTTTTATTTCTACTGTAATACTACGTATCGCACAGATTAAACATCCAATTCAGAAAAATAAAACTACGTACATCCGTGCAAAGTACTTAAATCCTGAAAGCTTAGAATTTCCAACTGCGTAAGTCCATTTTTAATATTAAATTTATGATTTTATTGCATTATTTAAACGAAAATGGACTTTTTTTTTGGATTCCTTAAAAATTATTTAGTATATAGTTTTTTATTCTTCCTGTAAAATTTGCCAAAATGGATTTACGAAGTTTGAAAATGAAGCCATCGATATGTTACTTTTAACAGAAACTCACTGCACCCTTAGGGGTAGGGCCATTAAACTTTACGCAACTGTTAGCAGTTGCGTAAAGTTTAATGGCTTCAGCACATATATGACAAACCATCCTGATGATAGAGCCCATGGTGGTACAGCTATTGTTATAAAGACTTCAATTAAACACCACCCCCTACCCGAATTTAAAACTGACCAAATAAGCCACAGTGGTAGCTGTCAATGATAAATGTGGATTTTTTAATGTTGCCTCGGTGTACTGTCCACCGAGGCACAATATTGGCGAAGCCATGTTTACGACGTTCTTCTTGACACTTGGAAACCGTTTTGTGGCAGGTAGTGACTGGAATTCGAAACACATCTCCTGGTGTTCGAGATTAACGTCAACAAGAGGTAGACAATTGAGCATAGCAATACAAAAAAATCATTTATTCACTGTTTCTACTGCTGAACCAACACACTGGCCAACAGACGTTAACAAGATTCCCGACATATTAGACTTCTTCATTATTAAAGGACTGTCTAGACATTACCTAAAAGCCGACTCTTGCTTTGACAGCTCTTCCGACCACACACCGGTACTTCTAACAATCAGCACCACCATAATCTATAACGAAAAACCTGAAACCTTGTATAATAAATATACAGATTGGGACACTTTTCGCTGTTATATAGAACAAAATATCGACATGAAAATTGCTTTAAAAACACAAAAAGATATCGATGTTGCAGCTCATTATATAACCAATCTTATACAAGAAGCTTGTTGGAGAAGCACACCCGATTCTAATGAAAGTATAGCCACATCCAATGTTACTTTAAAACTAAAACTAGAAATATTAGAAAAAAGGCGCTTGCGACGAGTATGGCATGTTAGCAGACATACCAGTGACAAAACAGCTTTCAATGGGGCATGTAAAGATCTAAGGGAAAAGCTCAAAGAAGTGCAAGATAATACAATAGAGCATAAACTCTTGTCAGTAACTCCAACAGCTGCCACAAACTATTCTCTGTGGAAGCTAACAAAATCTATAAGTAGACCTATTATAGCAAAAACACCTATAAAACTACCCAATGGGATATGGGCTAGGAGTTGCGAAGAAAAGGTACAAGCCTTTGCAGAACATCTTGTGGCAGTATTTACATCTAATGAAAGCTCCAACAATGGTGACTTCAACAACTATGTCGATGCGGTTATTAAAGCCCCCTACCACCTTGATATTCCTCCAAAGTTAGTATCGCCAAAGGAAATATCTAATCTAATCAGAGGTTTAGATAACAAAAAAGCTCCTGGATTTGATTTGATAACTAAAGAAGTTCTGAAAGAACTACCCAGAAAGGCAGTGGTTTTTCTGTGCTATCTATTTAATGGCGTTCTAAGAACCCAACATTTCCCTACAATCTGGAAAGTGTCTCAAATAATAATGATACACAAAGTTGGAAAACCACCTCATGACATCAAATCTTATAGACCAATAAGCTTGCTACCAACTCTATCCAAGTTATTCGAAAGGGCCTTGTTACATCGAATAACCCCATTATTAAGTGAAAATAATGTCATCCCTGCCCACCAATTTGGATTTAGACAGCACCATTCCACCATCGAGCAAGTCCATAGGGTATGCGACAAGATCCGAGAATCCCTGGAGCTTAAAGAATATTGCGCTTCAGCATTCCTAGATATACAGCAAGCGTTCGATAAGGTGTGGTACGAAGGCCTTATATGTAAATTAAAAACTCATCTACACCACAGCTATATACCTCTACTTATTTTGTACATATCAAATAGATTTTTTCAAATTAGAGATGGAGATACGACATCGAACTTCTACGACATTAAAGTAGGAGTCCCACAGGGGTCTGTTCTTGGTCCAATTTTATACACCATCTATACTGCAGACTTACCTACAATGCCTAAAATTACCACAGCAACATTTGCAGATGACACAGCTGTCTTGGCAAGTCATAAAAATGCTGCTTCTGCTTCCTCACTATTGCAACAGGGATTAGATAAAATATATTCTTGGCTTCAAAACTGGAGGATAAAAACCAGTGCAAATAAGTCAGTACAAGTAACATTCACTCTTAAACATGGAAACTGTCCATCAGTTAACTTGGGTGGAAATACACTACCTCACAAGGATGATGTAAAATACCTAGGTCTGCATCTTGACAGGAAAATTACTTGGAAAAAACACATAAAAACCAAAAGAGATGAATTAAACATCCGTTACAAACACTTCCACTGGCTGTTGGGTATTAATTCCAAATTGTCAGTAGACAACAAATTACTGATTTATACATCAATATTAAAACCAACATGGGCATACGGCGCTCAACTCTGGGGTAGCGCATGTGACTTCAATATTACAATCCTCCAAATAATGCAAAACATAATTCTACGTACAATATCTAATGTACCGTGGTTCATAACCAATGACGAAATCCACCACAATTTACATATGCCTAAAATAAACGAGGAAGTTCGTAGTTTGGCTTGCCAATATAGAACGCGCCTGGCTAATCACCCTAACATCCTAGCATACAGACTGCTGGATGATAAATGTCCAAGACGTCTCAAAAGAAAAGCCATACTAGATCTAGCATTATAAGTCCAGTCTGAATAATTAATGAGATTAGATCCTAATGAGGATCAATTTCACATGACAACAATCTCTCAACAAATTTGCTTATAGTCAAAAGACTGATCGCAAATTATACCAGGAAAAAAAAAAACTATCGTCTCCCAGCAGTAGTGTATAGCGTGAGAGGCTATTTCCAGAATCAGGTATAGTTTGTTAGGAAAAGCGCCATCCTTTATCAATGAACATATCATTATCATTTCATCATAATATCAGATCATCACTGACAGATTTCAAGTATTCATGTAATAATTTATTTAAACACATAAAAATAAATATATTTTTGAATAATATGTGGGTTTCTTTTTTAATGATTTGGTATTTGCATTATGGTATACGGCCCATATTACCTAAAAAGCCTAAATATATAATAATGGTAAACCACCTCGTAGTGGGCCCCACTCTCACCAGTGCATTTCTTGGCATCACACCTGCCTGGACTGCCAGATTAAACCCAATCTATGAAAGGCTTTATTGTTATATATAAGACTAACCTGTGATAAATCATAATTTTTGTGACATTTTAATTTCAAAAGTGGGACATGATTTATATTTTACTAATTACGTTTTGATGTTTAGTGTAGATTTGTCAGAAATAAGATATTTTCTCGCAGTAAAAAGTATCTAATGTTGACCCGGATAACCAGCTACCATCATACCAAATTTCATCGAAATCCCTCCAGTGGTTTTTACGTGGTACAGTCGCAGACAGACCGACAAAAATTCTAAAACCTATAGATTCGGCCTCTGTATCGATAATAATGTCTATTTCAATAAGATTTGCCAAAAAATATTTATTGTACAGATTCAACTTAGTTACAATTTTATTATATGTATAGATTACATATTTTTACATAAAATATTTTATTCTACCATATATAATAGTTTTAGACAGCAAGTTTAAGTAATATTTTACCTTACATAAAAATTACATTCTAATATCTTCTAAACTGCTTTCTAAACTTTTCATAATGATAATCATCTGTGGCTCTTTCACCTTTTGCTTTCTTGACAATTTTATTAACACTTTCTTCTATTACATTATTTTTTATCTTATCTATTTCTGGTTTTTCTACTTTTCTCTTTTTTGCATTAACACTGTCTAAATTAAATCTATTGTGCTGAACAAAGTTCACTGCCATGTTAGTTGGTACAAATTGTGATGGTCCATCCTTTTTATTGTGTCTTTCCCATAAAAGTTTCATTTTAGCTTCCTCTGTGGCTTCTATATTTTTTATTTTAGCATCAATACCTAAATCTACTTCTGGGATACCGCTAAGCATTTGATTAGAAAGCATTTCTTCAGATTTATGAGCGGAAGATACTCTTAAATGTTCTGGTAATGAAAGTAATGCTGCTTCTTCTGGAGGTAAATACTTCAGAGCGTCAATTTCATCAGATTCTTTTGTATTTTGATCCGCCCCCTCTGTGAATAATTTTTTTGTACAGGTATAGATATAATAAATTAAATATCTGTTTGCAGAGAATACAGTACTCTGCAACAATACTAGTGTTAACCTAATCATTTTAATAAAAAATGTTTTATAATATATACTAATATTATAAGGCTAGAAACCTTGTTTTGCTTGTTTGTCATCCTACTAATATTATAAATGTGAAAGTTTGTGAGGATGTACGGACGTTTGTTACTCTTTCACGCAAAAACTACTGAATGGATTTTAATGAAACTACAATAATATAGCTAATACATCAGAATAACATATAAGCTACTTTTAATCCAAGAAATAATAGGGCTCCCTTGGGATAGATTTGTTTTTGTTATTCTAGAGGCAAACCCGAGAAAAGCAAGGGTGAGCTGCTAGTTTTAAATAAAACTATTTTTCAGATTTTGATTTTTGTTTCCTGATGTGTCGAATGCTTAAAAACAATCATGGTCAAAGTTAAGACTGAATCCGCAAAAAAATCTGAAAAGATAGTTTTATTTAAAACGTCAAATATTCTTGTATTTTAATAGTTTTGATAAGGTAACAAGCATTTATGATATTCTTTAATTTTTTTATAAATATCTTATTAAGCATTTTAAAATTATAAAAGATATTATATATTTGTATTTTTCATAATAAGCTTCAAATATATTTGTGCTAACTGTATTATATGTAATACTTATAATAAATAAATTCAGGGTCCATTCCATAACAGTAGACAATAGAATCAGGAATTGCTCAAAGAAGCAAAATTACTACAATTATATAATGTAATAAACTGTGGTCATAACTGAATATAACATGAATCTCTTTTAGCCATCACAAACTTACCTTTTCTCTTTGCCAACTGCTCTTCTATATATTTCATCATTTCTTCGTCTTCATCACGCTTATTCGTTTCAGCTGAGAACTGTGTTCCAATGCCTGTATCATATGCATCTTCCACTTGTTTAACCTTTCCACTTTTTAATGCCTGCATATTTACCATTCCACCAGATTTAACATTAAAGGGATCTTTACAAGTCACTTCTTCTACTAAGGAAGTTTTTTGACCAGTTGCTAAAGCAACGACACTAACACCATTTGGTCGTTCTCGAAGTTTCTGCATCTCTTTAGCTTCCTGTAACCTAGCTAAAATCAATTCCTCGTCTTCAGATTCATCGTCTTCTTCTTTAATTCTTTGCCGAAGGTTCTTTTTCTTTTTAATCTTAAATTTAATTTCTTCAGTAGCACTACAGGTATCGTTTGAATCTTGATCATTTGAATCCATATCTATATAAGTAATACTACTAAAAAGTTTAGTTACTACTGAACTACTAATGTACTAGTTTTCCTGCTAAAAGTATCACTATTTGCTATAATTCTTTGATAAATGTTTCTTTTTTACCTAAACAATACTACAGCATAAAATTAAGAATCATAACTTTGTTAACGTAGGTACTGACTTTTAACCCATACGGACCACTACACTGCAATCGCTCAACTTTTTTCAGTTTGCACAAACTTTAGAATGCTACGATTTTTAGGCGTTGAGCTGAGCGTTAGGGCAAGATTCAAGATTGTTCTGTATTCATTTTAATCCAAAATCCAAATTCTTTAATCTTTTTAGTTTTTGTTTGTTAGTGGCTTATAGAACAGAGACAAGGAACCATGGATGACAATTGACAACAAGGAACAACAACTTATAGAAGATTTTATTTATGAGTTATGACAGTCAGAGACAAGGAACAGTCTATACTCTATGTCCTATGAGAATGAGATCGCAGATTAAAGAACTAGTAACTAAATGAGATGTCAGATGAGTATAGATCAAGGGCTCACCAAACTTGGCCCCCCAGGATTTTTTTATTTCTAATTTTTGAATTTTTATTTTCACACATCGTTTGTTCGTCGTGTATTCTTGATTATTCGCTATAAATAATTATTTGTACGTAAATTATTTATTCATAAATAATTAATCAAAAATATAACCTCAAAATAGCCCAATCAATCAAAATGTATATTTTTTTTGTTACTAGTAGTCTTTAGGTATTCATTAGTGTTTGTTTTTTTATAAAATACGTTTGTTTTGTTATCAAAGTGCCTATTTTTTGTTTCATTAATACATTGTCCCTTTAGTTCAATTATTATTCAGATAGGTACTTATAAAGCGCATGCGTCAATTTCATTTTTCGCGAGCGTCGAGTACGTATGTAGTAAATACTTAACAATTTTCGAGATATTATATAAAACAAATATACAAATAAATTATTATGTGTGAAAATAAAAATTAAAAAATTACAAATATATAATCCTGGGGGCCAAATGAAAATTATTAATTAAACAAAAAATAGTTACTTTAACGATAGAACAAACATCTATACTAATATTATACTAATATAATATTATAAAGCTAAAGAGTTTGTTTGTTTGGTTGAACGCGCTAATCTCAGGAACTACTAAACGGATTTGAAAAATTATTTTTGCATTAGATAGCCCGTTAACTGAGGAAAGCTATAGGCTATATCATACTTGAAAAATGTACGGTTCCCTTGGAATAGATTTGTTTTTGTCTAGGGACGAACCCGAAGCGAAGCAAGGGTGAGTCGCTAGTATTTTATAAAAAAAAAAAACAAACATTAATGAATATTTAAAGACACCTAGTAACAAGAAAAATTATAAATTTCAATTGAGGGGGCTATCTTGAGGGTACATTTCTGTTCATTTATTTATAATTATAAATAAACAATTTACAAATAAACAATTATTTATGGCGAACAATCAAGAACAAACGACGTGTGTAGTAAATACTTAACAATTTTCGAGATATTATATAAAACAAATATACAAATAAATTATTATGTGTGAAAATAAAAATTAAAAAATTAGAAATAAAAAACTCCTGGGGGGCCAAATTTGGTAAACCGTTAATTGGTATGGTACTCTCCTTTATCTGTGTTGGTATCAATGATGTTATGTCTAGAGAAGTGATAAACGGCTTTAAATTGACAACGCGTTTAAACGTTGTGCTTATTTTTTAAAACGTTTTTAAAAAACGCTTTTCGTTGAAACGCTTTTTTGCTAATCGTTGAACACTTTTAAGTAAAAGTCATCTGTCATAACGACAAGCGTTGAAAAAAGCGTTGAAAAAAGCGTTTAACAGTTGCCTGATCGTTGTGTTGTAAAACACTAACAAAATTAATACGTTTTCAATTCGCCAAAAATATTACGTAAACAAGTAGAATGTAATTTAGCCGCTTAATATGAAACGAATTCATTTAATATTGAGTCTTATATGAATAGAAATATGATTGTTAATCTAATATAATTTTTAATTTTTATATTAAATCTTATGTACTTTGAAATAAGGTCCAATAATTAAATTTTATTTTGAGTTGTATTAGCATTCTCATTAGGTTACTTTTCATGTTGTGTTTAGTTTCTTGAAACGTAGCCGTCAACGTTTAAACGAAATCTGCTTGAATGTATAAGCGCGCTGTAGCGCTTTTTTAAAAAAGCATGCTATTTTAAGCGCTTATCGTTTAAACGCCCACGTCTAGTTATGTCCATGGATGACAAATAAAAGTTATGTCTTTTATAACCTCATTGGTTGGTATGCATGACTGAATTGACATAGTGACATAATTAGACGTGGGCGTTTAAACGATAAGCGCTTAAAATAGCATGCTTTTTTAAAAAAGCGCTACAGCGCGCTTATACATTCAAGCAGATTTCGTTTAAACGTTGACGGCTCGTTTCAAGAAACTAAACACAACATGAAAAGTAACCTAATGAGAATGCTAATACAACTCAAAATAAAATTTAATTATTGGACCTTATTTCAAAGTCCATAAGATTTAATATAAAAGTTAAAAATTATATTAGATTAACAATCATATTTCTATCCATATAAGACTCAATATTAAATGAATTCGTTTCATATTAAGCGGCTAAATTACATTCTACTTGTTTACATAATATTTTTGGCGAATTGAAAACGTATTAATTTTGTTAGTGTTTTACAACACAACGATCAGGCAACTGTTAAACGCTTTTTTCAACGCTTGTCGTTATGACAGATGACTTTTACTTAAAAGTGTTCAACGATTAGCAAAAAAGCGTTTCAACGAAAAGCGTTTTTTTAAAACGTTTAAAAAAATAAGCACAACGTTTAAACGCGTTGTCAATTTAAAGCCGTTTATCACTTCTCTAGACATAATGATTTATGAATTATGACCTATCGCTTTGCCTGTTGCCGACGATAAAAACATCAACACAATGATTATTATTAATTATTTGAGCTTGATAAGACACTGGAATATAGTTATTCCAAAAATTATTGTTGTTAACATATCAAGTTTATTTAGATCTAATTCCCAGTGAAAGTATAAATAATGTCTGGTATATTATTATTGCAGTCATGTCCACCAAAATTAGAAGAAATACAAAAAAGAATATTTTGTAAGGGTGCTTTAGAGTTTATAGCAAATTTACATAGAGAATTTGATTCAAGAATCGATCAGCTTTATAAAAACAGATTACAATTAGCCGTACATTTAAAACACAAGGATTCTCTAAATTTTAAAGTGACTGCAGAAAGAAGTGACATAACTTGGAAAGTAGCTTCATTACCTGTTAGACTTCAGTATGTATTTTTATTATAGGGTATGCTCATGCTTTTTCATACACCAATCATATTTCCATGACATTCTTTAGGTATCTAATAATTGTATTTCTAATATCCACTACATTTCTGCATTCATTTAATGAGTATACAAGTAAACTTGAATACTTTTTTATAATATGTAACAATAAAAAGTTAAATTTTAACTGAATAAAACAAACATATACTTTTTAGAAATCGCCATGTAGATTTAGGTGATGTATCTGCTGCTAATGCAGCTCATTTCGCTGCTGCCCTTCAAACAGATGTTCAAGGCGTTCAAGTAGACTTTGATGATGGGCACTGTCCCACTTGGAGAAACCAGTTGCTTGCTTACAATAATATTAATCTAGCTGTAAATGGGAAACTTCCTAATGCACCACTTAGTATCACTACATGTCCAGTATTAATGCTAAGACCAAGAGCATGGAATATGATAGATCATGATATTTTAGTGAGTTTATAATTTTTTATTCTATTCTAGCCTCTTGCTTAATTAGTAGGATATCAATTTTTATTATTGGATGTAGCATCTAGTATTACTTTTTGTAACAATATTTAAATAAATATAAGTATTCTGCTAAAATTAAATTCAAGAAATTACTTAATTTATTTTCTTAATAAATGTGAGAGTTTTCATAATTATTTTAATTCTTATAGATTGACGGTAAAGAAGCAATAGGGCCATTAGTTGACTTTGGAGTACTTATGTATCATAATGCTAAAAAGTTATTAGAAGCAAACAGTGGTCCATATTTTTATTTATCTAAATTAGAAGGATCTTCTGAAGCACAGCTCTGGAATGATATATTTGTGTGGTCTCAAAATCAACTTAATTTACCACAAGGGAGTATAAAAGCCTGTGTTTTAATTGAAAATATAATTTCAACATTTGAAATGGATGAAATATTATTTGCATTGAAAGACCATTGTATGGGCTTAAATTGTGGTATTTGGGATTATTGTGCTTCTATAATTGCTAAATTTGGTAAGTTATTAAAGAAATACTTCACACCAGTGGCGTAACTAGCCTTTTTGATTCCCAATGCAAAGAAAATGAAGGTTTTTGCCTTTGCCTATTTTGAAAATGAATGTGATCCACAAACAGTTTCCAAACTTCTCACTTTTTTTAAAACACTCTCACCAAAGAATGGGTACAATAAAATTCAGTAAAAAAGCTGAATCCTTTAAGGACCATATATTGTTTTATAGAACATAATATGTACGATCACATTCCTCGTGGTCTTCGTGAAAAATAATATGCAGAAATTTAGGACATTTTTTTCTTATGGTTTTTTTAATCTTCTATGAGGGCTGTCCTCAAAAAATTGTTTTCTAATAAAAGAATCGTTTATGGCCCGCTGGGGCCCCCTTAAACCAGGGGCCCCATGCGACTGCATTTGTTGCATTGGCATAGCTACGCCACTGCTTCACATCCTTTGGGAAATGGCTGGTTTGGCTATGTGTTAAATTTCTAAGAATGATATTAAATACATACTTCCATTATTACAACTGACATACAACTTGTGCTTCTGAAAGTCTATTTGAATTAAGTATATTTAGATTTTATTACACAATTTTTCATTTTCAGGTGATCGGAAAGAATTTCTTATACCAGATCGAAATAAGTATGTCAATATGGACCAAAAGTTTTTAAATAGTTATTTGAAATTAGTTATAAAAACATGCCATTTGAGAGGTGCTTTGGCTACTGGTGGAATGGCAGCAGCTATGCTTAAGCCTGGGACAGATGGAACTGATGAAAAGTAAACAATACATAATAATTAATAATATATTAATACATAATATTGTTAAAAAATTCTTACTAATATTATATGTCACTTGGGAGACCAAGCTTCGCTTGTCGTTTTATAATAACGTATTTTTTCGGAAATGTTACGTTTTTTCAGAAAAGACACCTATATAGATAAAGTTAAAAACCTTATCGAAATACAAAATTTAATCCAAATTACCATTTCTAAGATACACAAAATAAATGTATATATTGATATACAAGAATTGTCCATTTAATATTATTAAATAATATGTAAGTGTATTCGTTGGATTGTCAATATTTAAGAAAGTAGAGCATTGATACATAATTTATTTTACTTATTTTACAGGTCGTAGAATGACAGACTATTTATTAAGTATGCCATTAAATTAATAATGTAGAATGAAAATGTAATTGGGACAAAATTATTATGTCATATATATAGTCATATATATATTATTATATCATTTATAATGAGATTTTTCTTTTAAACTATTGTTGCATAATATGTTCTACACACGCTTAGCTGTAAATAAAATTTTTATCAGGATGAAATGCCATAAAATTTTGTAATACACATTTCTCATGGCATGATACAGAATAAGATTATGTAATGAAATTATTCCAAATGTAAAAAATGAACCTTATGTAGGTATTATTAAGAATATCGTTGTTATTTATATGAAATGACGCTATCGTATTGATAACACTATCTAATGTGCTGTTCACAAACTTTCACCCTTGTATCGTTTCCTTATTTACATATATTATAATATTTGAATATATTACATATATAATACGGTGTAGTGATAGCAAGTCTGGCTCTCGCGGGTTCGATTTCCAGGTCATGGCAAATATATTTTATATTGACCGTATATACTTTTCTAATCGTTTTTAAATAATAGGATGTTCTGCTTTATTTCTGTTGTATGATCCTTTTGAATTTGACGAAAAATCAAATTCTAAGGGTAGCCTGTAGGGTAAGGGTTAAATTTTTTTGTGTGAGACTTAAATATTTTGCAGTTGAAGCTTATGCCCATCTTATGTAAGGAAAATAATATGTGTGTATAAATATTTTTTAGATCAAAAGCCATAGTGAGCAAAGTTTTAGAAGCAAAATCTAAAGAAATAGAAGCAGGTGTTGATGGTTTCATGGTGTACGACTCACGCATTGTTCCATATGTAAATGAGGTAGGTAGACTTATGTTTAATCTTATATATTTTGACTAAAGTATTATGTTACGATTTATATTTTTTGAATATTCTAGAATTTTTCTGCGGGAAAATTCTAGTATCAAAAGCGGAAAAAATTACTACATTACAATAGATCTTAACACGACGAATGTTTAAAATGACTAATTTTTGACCGACTTAAGGAGGTTCCGTAATTTGAATGTATGCTTTTTAGATAAACGACATTTTTTCTAATTGCAAATTGATTCAATGATTTCGTTCCTTAATAAGATAATAAAACAACAAATTTTTCGGCTTCTATTTCATTTCTAACGTTCTGTCACAAGCCACAGCATATTTTTTAAAAAGCTCGTTCCTAATAAAGTTTGAGTTTAAACTAGTTGTAACTGTAATTTTCCACTTGTAATACCGACGGTTCCTTTTGCGAAAATTATCTAAAGGTCATACAATCTAAATATTTTTTACCTCATTTCTTTTTCCGCGCTCAGTAACCATGAAATACTTCAACTATTTCTACAACAAAAACTCAACTGTTTGAATAAACGAACATAACTAATTTTACGGCTCAGCTTAGCGACAAAAAATATATAAATTATTATAAAAATGTTTATTACTTTATAAAATAACTAGCAGAAGCCGCGACTTCGCCCGCGTTCAAAGTATTGAAAAAAAAAACCATTCTTTCCCTTTACAATAATGTACGGAAGTCTGTCCGATTTGTTGACATTTATGATTACTGCTCCGCTCCCTTGGGTAGTAGTATGATGATATATGCGTATAAACTTCCTCAATAAACGGGCTATCTAATGCAAAAAGAAAATCAAATTGGATTAGTAGTTCCTGAGATAAGCGCGTTCAAACTAACAAACAACTCTGCCTCTTTATGATATTACACACTAAAACTTATTTTATAATATTGTTAAGAACTCCCTAAACCCTTGCTTCTCTCGGGTGCGTCCCTAGGTACCTAATAGTAGTCACGTATTACTATTTCTCATCATCTGTCTGTATACTCATCGAAATCTAACCGTTTCAGTGTGAACGAGTTACGAGTGACAAACATACACACAAATTTTCGCATTTTTTTCACATTTTGTTATATTTTAGCTCTGGAAGAAAAGCGGTGCAAGCCCAAATCAAATACATCGTAAGTTAGATATCGATGTGAGTCCACAGGACTTGTTATTGATTCCCACGGGTGGGGTAACGATGCAGGGGCTAAAACATAATGTCGCTGTGTCAATATTATTCATATATCATTGGTTGGCCGGGATAGGACATTTCTTTTATAACGGTAATGTTGAAGACTCAGCCACAGCTGAGATATCTAGAGCTCAGATATGGCAGTGGGTTCGATTTTCGGTAAGTGTAACGTGTTTTTATATAATGTGTTTTGATTTTCAAATTATTAATCGTTTTTAAATAGGTGCTGATGTATGTTTTAAAGTATTTTTTGTTGCTAAAACTTCACATCATCAAGGTAGACATCTTAAAGGTTACTCCACCTGTTAGGTGGTTAAATTTTTGTTTATAAATTTTGGACTTTGAATTCGGCTTAGGATTTTGAAATCGGTTTAATTTTTGAGTTAAATTTTTTTTAAAGATTTTTAGTATTATTTAAAAATGATAATTTGAATTTGCCCTTTTGGTTGATGTTTTAATACATTGCATTGCATAATTTAATAATGCATTGCATTTATATTACCTATATTTGCAATTTATATTTAACGTTAATGAGTATTACTTTTTAATAGCCATTAACATTTCAAAATTTTATTTATTACTGGCAACTCTCGCTTCGCTCGGGTTCGTCCCTAGTTAAAAACAAAAATCCATCCCACGGAAATCGTACATTTTTCCGGGATAAAAAGTAACCTTTGTGCTATTCCAGACTTAATCTATCTCTGTGCGAAATTTCATCCAGATCCGTTCAGTCGTTCTTGCGTGATTGCGTGACAAACATCCATCCAAAATTTCGCCTTTATATTATATTAATATTAATGGGATTTTTCAGCCAACATTAGAAGACGAACCCAAACAAGTGACAGCAATACTAATAGAAAAAGTTGCATCTAACTTTGCAACACACGCACATAAAAATTTGTGTCGCTCAAACGCAGAAAGAAAACGTCTAAATGCAGCCAAGTATATGTGTCTCGAGTTATTCTTATCCAGAAATCCGCCTGAATTTATTACTACTTATCTAAATGATAATCATAAGTTTAGAACTTTACATAATAAAGCCATTTTGAGTAATCTTTAAATAGACCTATTGTCTATGGATTTGTAGTCTTACATACAGTAATGACTAATGACATATTTTGATATTATTTTAGAATTTAGAGGGTTTAAATTTTTGGGTACGCACATTTACATTTATAATGTTGTAGTAATATTACGAAAATATACTTTATGTATGAAACTTAGTAAGGAAAATAAAAGTAAAAAAATAATCTCAAGTGTTTTTCAGAAACCAACATACTATTCACCACAGTCTCTGTAGGGATATTTACACTTGTAATTTGCGTCTATGTATAAAACGACCACAACCTCGACCAGAATTGTGATCCTAATGACGAATAATTTCAAAAGGCATTAAAAATGTGCAGGGATAATATTATTATATAATATATTAAGAATTTAAATCATTAGATTTTTTTAATTTTACAATATATTTAAGCTTTAATTATACCAAATTATACCTACATGTTGATTTAAAATAAAAAACATATACTTTTGTCTATGTTTTATTTAACCATTTTTTTTTAAATAAATAGTGAAGTAGATATTTTGAGAGTAAGCATTTGTGAGAGGAATTATCGAAATGAATATTACTTGAGGTAAGTTTAATTTTTTTTTTTTTTGCTTGTTTTTTTTTTTAAGTAAGCGTGTCTTTTTGTGCTGATTACAATAAAATATTTTGGATTATAACTTAATGTATAGCAGTTATATTACATTTTTATTAAAACTAAAGTTAAAACTTATGATATGTTTCTTTAACACTTGAAGTCACTTAAATTATTAAATTAAATTACCTACACTTTTTTTAGGAAAAGAACCTCTAGTTAATTATTGAAAAAAAGAACCTCTAGTTAATTATTGAAAATTACGTAAGTATACAAAATTGTTTTTTTTTTTTAATTAAATTTATATTGTTTTTTTTTTTGGTTTTACACATACAAGTGCTTTAAATGATATAATAGAAATGTGCACAATTTGTTATTGTGCAATGAAAATGGATACAGTAATCAATAATAATTCAAAAAAATCTTTTAAAATTGATTTTTAAGACTATTCATACAAAGCTTACAAAATACTGTGGACTTTCTTAATATATATTTTGGTCTTTTGCATTTATTATATATACAATTAAATTCGATTATTCAAACACAAACAAAATTATCTATTACATTAAAAAAAACTTTTTTAAATTACTTTATTTGATAATTTTATTACATGTAAAATGTAATGTATTGAATGAAGTATTTGATAAATGTATACATTTAAATTACATATTTTGAAATGTACAGTAAGTATATATCGATAATTTAATTGCTTTTACAATACAATCTTAACACATAGCACCATACTTACGAAATGTACTTTGTTTTCATTAAATACTAGCTATTTGTTCGCAATAATCCAAATGTAATCATTTTTAGCTATTTGTTTTATATACATAAGGACTAATTTTGTAACACAATATTTTAGTTTTGAACTATTATTTACTTTGAAATTATTTTAATATTTAGTTACAATGTTATTCTTTGCAAGCATTGATGATTTATTACCTATAATGAATTAGTCTTATATTTTCATAAATAGCGATCTAGATATTATAATATGGCAATATTACAATACATTGCATTGAAATAATTACATGGATTAAGGTATTTGATAACACATTAAAAAAAACATGTTTAGAAACAAATCGTCATGTATGGTTTAGATTATTATCTTTCTTAATTATAATAAAAAGATTTTATCTATAAACTATTTTGATGTCATTGGTTAAACTTAACCAGGCATGTAACAATTGGCCTAAATTAATAGTTTCACTAGAACACCTGTCATTATAAACAAAACAAAGAAAATTATAACTTCACGTTATAATATCTTTAATGAAGTGCATTTTTTATTCAATTAATATACATGAAGCCTCTATTTCAATACTAGGAATATATCCCTCAAACGAGCCTTTAAAGTTTAGACAAGCTTTTCTATTAGCAATATCGACTATAGAAAGTTATCTATCGATATCGCTAATAGAGAACAAAAATTAAGGAATGACATGTGATTTAACATTTCTATATGTATTTGTCCACTACCCTAGCAACCACGCTACGTCGATAAGAAGTCATTGTATTTATCCAGGACATACTCGTAAGCTATCTTCATCTCTACAGATAAATAAAATTGAAGTGTCTGTTTGTAATGTCAAAATAACAGCTTTATACTAAATGCATATGAAATTATATACATATAAGAAAAATCAATTTTTTACATTTTTGTCTGTCTGTTTGTACTAGCTGATCTCCGAAACTTCTGGACCAATTTTGACGAGACTTTCACTGACAGATAGTTTATGTCATTAGGAGTATGGCTACTTTTATTTTAGAAAAATAATTAGGGTTCCACTCAACAAAATTAAAACGTACCTAGGGGTGAACCCGAGCGAAACGAGGGCAAGTCGCAAGTTCAGAATATCACAAACTGAGCCGTTAGTGTTAAGCTGTAACAAACACAGTCGCAAACATTCTCGTTTTTAACATTAGTCTGATGTCATTTTTACACATTCCCACTTGGGAATAAACATAATAATAACTTTATTAGCTATGGTAATTATGGAATATAGTCTATGTAATTTTGGAATCTTCGGCCTTTACTTTAGCAGGTTTCATTTCACAATGCTAAGATACTGAGCACCTTGAGTTTTGTTCGCCGCCGACGCGTTGCCGCGTCAGGGCGCGAGCAAAGTTTGTGTCCCTTGTATGTATGTTTGTGTTTTGTTCTTGCATTGACAGAGCTAGAGCACGAGCTAGCGCTTCGTCTTCAGTCTGAAAAAAATATAATAGAATATAGAGTATAACATCTATATATATGAAAAAGGTAGAGACAAGATAGTTCAGTTTTTCTCTTCCTACCATTCTTTTTTTTTAATAAATAAAAATGTGGAAACATGTATTTTATTATTATATAGAACATTTATTAGTTTTAAAATAATTACATTTGGAAAACTGTTATGTATGACCATAGACATAGAGAGTGGACTAAGTGTTTTTTCACCAGCCGTCAGTTAAAAATGGCGGATAGGCAGGACAGAGACAAAACGAATGTGCGGCCAGAAGTCTTCTGTATTAATGATTATAATATTAATAATAAATAAATTAACACATAATAAATGTCTTAAACTATATAATTGAAATATGATTAATGAAGATAGATATTTATATATAACCATTTTACATTCCATTTATAAATTCAAATTGGCAGAAAGACAGGTATAAGCCGCACGTTAGCTTTCTCTCTTTCTAGGGAGTGGTCAATATCTCGTGACAAGATTCATCTGCTTTAATTGTTAGAACAGCTCGGTTTCTTGTATTATCATTTGGATTTAACACAAAATTTCAAATTTATACAACAGGTAAAAGTAGGTTAAGATAACCTCCAAAAATTGTTTACTTAGTTACTTATAATTATTATAAGTAAAGCTAATAAAAGCTTGTTAAATTTAGACCAATTCTTGATCACTGGATAAAACATATCTATATAATGATTCTAACTCAATATTCTATTCAATTTCTTTTTGTCTATGTTGTATTTTATATGGTAAATCTATACTAATAAATAATAATATTCTAAAGAGGTAAAGTTTGAGTTTGTGAGGGGTAGTCTCTGGATCTAATGAACCGATTTAGATGAAATTTGGTAAGAAGATAGTTTGAGACCCTAGAAAGGACATAGGATGCTTTTTATCCGGAAATCATCCCTTAAGGGGGTGAAAATGTGGATGAAAGTTTATATGGGGAATCAACCTAGGGATGAACCCAAGCAATGCGAGGGTGGGTCGCTAGTACCTTTTATACAATTAAATATCAGTTTAGGTATGGTATATATATTAATGTCTTAAATCGATAAAGGTTATGTGTTCGATACTAGCGCAGTGTATTATTGTTTTAAGGCGTTAATCTCTCTTTTAACATTATTCAAAGTTACAGAATAGCTACCATCGTGATAAGACCATTTAGAAGTATTATATCTGTCTATTATAAAAAACTGTACTTTTAATTGTTATATGTATATAGAAAATCATGATGAAACATACCATATTCCCTTGCACTTCACTAAAGGCGGTAACTGGGACAGATGTAGGTGTTCTATTCGGTATTGTAATTTCATTTGCTTTCATACGCGCCATTGCTGCATTTCTGTAATATTGTATTTATATGGTAATTAGTAAATAATTACTGCCTCATTGGACTAGTGGTTAGGATGTTCGGCTGCAGATCTTTGAAGTGTGGGTTCGAGTGGAGTCAGGCTAAGTATGACATTTTCACTATAATATCATTTGAAATATTTTTGTCCTTTTGAGTAGACATAATTGAATGGAAATAAATTATTAGTTTATCGATATTGATTAGAATTTTGAAAGACTATAAAAATAAATAAAATTAGCATTAAAAAGATTATAATTAATTTTCAAGTAGGACAAAACTAGCATTAAATCCTCTTATTTGAAGTCGGTCAAAAATATATTAAGTAATCTAGTAAAATATACTCACGCAGCTTGTCGTCTCTTAGCTGCCAGCTTTCCTTCACAGGCATGGTCGGCCGCATGTCTGTGTCGGAGACAGTAATTGAGTGCACACTCGCCACATACGAGTGGCACCATTTCTTTCGTTTTACATCCCTTGTATGAACATCTGTTTGTAAATACCTGGAACATTGAAATATTTTTATAATATTACATGAATATGTTTCCTTATAAAAGGAAGGGTGGTAGCCATAAGGCCTCATTTCGCCCTCAAATAACAAAACAAAAAATATGTTCAAAAAGTAGATTGTGTGCCTGATAATAAAAAAATATATTTATGAGTTCAAAATCAGACTCAAAAAAATAAAATCGTCGGGCGTTACATATTTACTCAGGTTACGCTACGCCCCACGATTTTATTTTTGGATTTGATCAATGCCCTAGAATCTAGATTGATGAGGTGTGGATGGATGGATAGATGGACGAGTGGTGTGATGATTGGTACCTAGGACCTACCTAATTATTTTTTAACTTTTAGTACATTATCTTCATCATTATCATCTTTCTATTCAATAAAACCATTTAACTTAATATTCTTTTACCTATTTTATTAAATAGATTGCATAGTAACATAAGAACATTAAAATCAAATAAAAAAGAAAGTGCATATAAAAGCACTCTATATAAAAAAAGTTGTAAAAGTTTAGTGTCTCACAAACAGTTTTTTCTTTCTAATATAAATTTAGTTAGAATGTAAGTTTAGTTAGTATGAAGACAGAAAAAGTTAGAATGTAAGTAGGAATAGACACAGAGCAATAGTCATGAGAATGAATGCATTGTCTCATAATTGAATTATTAAAAGACTCATATGGTACTTAGTAATATTTATAGTCTATACAGATAAATAAAATTGGAGTGTCGTTTTGTAATATTAAAATAACCGCTTTTTACTAAATGCATGTAGATTTATACACGGTACATATAACAAAACAACATTTTTTACAATTTTTGTCTGTCTGTCTGTTTATGTTGGCTAATCTCTGAAATGGATGGATCGATTTTGACGAGACTTTCACTAGCAGATAGCTAATGTTATAAGGAGTGACTTAGAATACTTTTATTTTAGAAAAAAAAATAAGGTCCCACGAAAAAAAATTAAAACCAAATTAATTAATTAATTTTGCTATGAGAAGCAACCTAAGGACAAACCCGAGCAAAGTGAGGTTGAGTGGCTAGTATCACATATCATTTAAATTTGAATATAACATTATTAGTGTTATATAATTATAGTATTAAGTAATTAAAGTCATGGGGTTTTCCCCCATAGAAAGCTTAATTTGAGATGTTTAGGTGAAACTATTTTGAAAATAATAATGGTATTGAGCCATAAGAGGGACAGATTATAGTGTTAAAAAGTTAATATAAAAATGCTACATTTTTTTTTAAATGTTATTAAAGTAAAATAACCACAAATGAAGGTAGTTCTATAAATATGACTTACTGAAAAACTACTTAACTAGTATTTTTCAGTTCCTAAACTCAGGATGTTGAGACCACACTAACTATAAACAATATTATTATCGCGCTCCAGATCTTTATCCATACATAACAGACAATCAAAGAAGAAAAAAAAACGTGTGTGTACTTATATAAGACATATTAGGCATATTACAATCATAAATTTATAGAATATCATTTAAAGAAAGAATATAATTTTATATATCACTAGCGACTGAGGTACATTTTATTTTTTTTGAGCGAAACCCTAATTCTTTTTCTAAAATAAAAGTAGCCTAAGTTACGCCTTATAATATCAGCTATCTGCCAGTGAAAGTCCCATTAAAATTGGTCCAGCCGTTTTGGAGATTAGCCGGAACAAACAGACAGACAGATTTTTTTTTTTAAATTGTGTTTTTCTTATAAGTACCGTATATAATTCCATATGCATTTAGTATAAAGCTATTATTTTGACATTACAAACAGATACTTCAATTTTATTTATCTGTATAGATTTGTCAGACAATAACAATGGTTACCATGGCAACAAACAGTTACCAGCTAACTTGGTCATGTCGTTTTTTGGATGTTGGTGTGCACGCGCATCTTAAAAAGTAGTAAGTTGCTTAATCTAGTGTACCTTGTTTCTCCTCAATCGGGCTGGGTCTGATGTACATTGGTTATCTATGTGAGCACCGACTGCAACATCTGGGGGCTCCCCTCTTTTACCAGGAACTGGTGCTCCACATAATGGACATTGAGGCACTTGGACATCCTTTGTGTTAGACACTGGACAGTCATGTTTTACATATGCAAAGTGATCTGAACTGAAATGACAATGAAATTGACCTTAATATTTTCTAATCATTGTAAATATAAAAGAAATTGCTGCACAGCATTGTTTTCACATAATCTATAAATAAAAGTGACGATTTACACTTTTGTATATATGAGATTGTATTGTGAAATAGTTAAATTTTAACTGCACAGCTAACAGTAAATATAAATAACTTTAAAATATAATCAATAAGGTACGAAATATATATTACAGAATATATTACCAATACACTTCCTTGCAAGCATCACATTTTACAGGCAGGAAATCTGGAAAATAAAAAGGGTTATTTCTCAGGACATTTATTTTGTTATAGAATTTAATTCAACATATTATCAGTTATTAGAACAAAGGTTATATACAATTTTTGTACTTACCCAGTTTGTTGCATGATTTATGAGAACAATTCTTTCCAATATGTGGAAATTCCATTGTCAGCGATTTCTTTTAAAAAAATATTAAAAGTGTAGAGATGTAACAGCACGTCAAATATGTACAGTAATGACGAAATAATAAGTTCGCGCAATATATACGTCAAGATCTCGTAAGCAGCTCTGCTACCGTCATTCCAATTCTAAAAGTTCAGCATGAAACGACATTTTTGGAACTTGACTTTTTGTTTTGAATTGTGATTTGACGTCATGACTCATGACTCATGTCACTGTTCTCTCAGTTGAGAAATCGAAACTTCTAGAATTTCCTAGATATATTGGTATTAAATTTGATATAATCATTTATATAATAATTATTATAATTATAATTTAAAAAAGTTAAGATTTCATTTTTTGTTAATATTATTTCATAATTGATTAAATATAATTTCCAGTCAAATGCGAATGACCTTTTGTCCTAATATGACATGTGTCAGGAGATGTCACCTTGCGTCAAACGGTCAATCTTGTTAGCAAATGCCAAATTACAAATAGCAAGCCTGTGTAAAGGTGGTGAAAGGTACATCTGGGGTCGGCAAAAAAGAGATTTAATTTTTTCAAAATTATCGTCAAGTAGATTATTAGACAAATCAACGACGTGGATTATTAAATAAACTGGGTTTTATTGAAGAAATATTTATAAAGATGAGCAAGTTAATTCCATCTGTAGTTAAGCTTTTCGGCGGATCTACAATAACGGTGGGCTTAATGCTTTTAGTTTATTCAAGAACTATTTCTGTATTTAGCGCCGGATTTTGCAAATAATCAAATCTGTGTTTGTATTTTAGAAAGCAGCCGCCCCAGTAACTGTCACGACCAACGCAAAATTTAGTACAAAATCGGAGGCTTCCTTCGAAATAAAAGTGAGTTTTTATTAAATTACAATAAGGTTTTTATATTTGTATAAAGAATAATTTCTCGGGATTTGGCGTTAGATAAAAATGAACGGCGGGAAATCAAATTGTTTTAAAAGAAAGTTCATCTTATTTATAATTATGTAACATAACCTTCAAATGTCAAGTCTAGTGTTGTTTTCATTTGAATTATGACATATTAGTTTTGATTTTAGATTAAAATATGTACTTTCAAACTATTTTGCATTTTCTATAGTATAACATGATAATTTATGGTTACTATTCATGATGTATGTATATTATTGAATATATTATTAGATTATTTTTAAAAATTATAATTTTACTATTTTATTTCAGCCTTTCAAACTCCACAGGTTGGATAAAGGTCCGGCTACAACAGCCACTTTGACAGCTGAAGATGCACTTAAAATGTATGAACAACTTGCAGTCCTTAGAAGAATTGAAACTGCAGCAGGCAATTTATATAAAGAAAAAATTATCCGTGGTTTCTGTCATTTGTATTCAGGTATTTATTTTTATTTAAGTTATTATTTAATGTCAATTGTAAATCTTCTTATTTAATAGTTTGTATACTTAAGACATGCTATCTTTTGCCAGCTTAAAAGGTATTAAATTTCTTAAAATTACAATGTCTATAACATTATACAATAATCATGAGATTTTCAAATTAGTAATTGAAAAATTTTAGCTAATTTTGAAGAGCTATGCCATGCCATGACTTATAGAATATTATAACTGAAACTATCTGCAAAACTAAACATCCATGACAATCTTATAAAAAGCAAATTTCAAATTTGTTTTTAATTTTAAGTACCTACTTTTTAATTTTCTATATAAATTCTATAAATTATTGTTCATTATATATTTATATATAAAATCAGACAAGTGCTAGTCTGACTTGCACACAATAGGTTCTGTAGCTCAAACAATAAAATTTAAAATATAATGTGACTTTTTTTTACTGTGGCGTAACTAATAAATTACAGTATTCGGAATGTTTCCTTTGCTTTGACTATAAGACATTGCTTCTTGCTAAAAATTTCATGATTCTAGGTCAACAGGAAGTACCCTATAGGTTTTGTTTCACTTGTGAGTGTCAAAATATGCTGCATAAACGGCCATATCTTTTGATTCCGCTGACCTAAGGGTTTAATTTTTTTACAGAAATCTCAAAGTATTACAGATCTGAATATTTGATATTAATTTCAACTTGATCCCTCTATGCATTCTTGAGAAGAGGGTCTTAACAGACAGACAGCAAAATGATCCTATAAGGGTTCTTTTTTGTCCTTTCGAGGTACGGAACCCTAAATATCATATCAATGAAATCAAGATAAAATATGTATGTATATAAAAATAGACTTTATTCACTTATCAAATGTAAATCAAATCATGTAAATGCTTTATCTATATAAGATAAAGATAAGTTTATTAGATTATCATAAAGTAAGGACTAAAAAAGATTTTATGACTTACATTTATGTCATTATTTTATAGAATAAGATGTCTTCTTCTTGATAATTACACATATATGGCATAAGGACAACATATATGGCATACAAATATTATTTAACTCATTTTATTTCATCCTAAGCCCGGAACACTTTCAGCTGCAGTAGATAACTAGATAGTTACAAAAATAAAAACTAGTATTGATGGCAAAAAAAATGTTTTAGATGTCTTTATTAACCTAAAAAAGGTGTTTTACACAGTACCACACCCTTTGCTTTAAGAGAAACCCTAATATGGAAATAACTGCCAGAGCATATGAACTCGCAACTTACTTTACTAATCGTAGGCAAATATTAAAAACTGAACGTTTTAAAATAATCCTGCCTTGATTTTCTGTGGCATACCACAAGGCTCAGTACTAAGGCCTTGGCTTTTCTTAATGTATATCAATGACAAGAGTCGATTACCATCTTCTGGGGAAATTACCTTATATGCAAACGATACATGTTCATGTTATTATAATATTTTATATAAGAGCTCCAAATTATCTCAATATTTTAAACAAATGGTTAAAATTTAATTTTCATTAAATGTCTCAGAAATTTCATACATTATAATTTCAGCAAAAAATAAACTTATTCCACCTTTTCAAGAACTAGTAATCCACAAAGAGAAATAAAAAATCCATAAAAACATATAAAAAGCAAATACCTAAAAATACTTAAGAGGCCTATTACATTTTGACTGTGATTTTTCAATTTATTGCCCATCTTTTACGTTCTTATTCAGAGAAACTGAAACTCTTCTACAATTTTGACTTATTGTATGGTGGAGAATAATTAATCTATACAGATAAATAATAATTTTTGTAATATTAAAATAACTACTTTTTACTAAATGTATATGGATTAGACTTGCAACGAATATTCGGCTACTATTCGGTATTCGGCCTATTCGGCTACGTTTTTGCTATTCGGCCGAATACGGCAAAAGACGCTCTAAATAAATACTTCTTCCTGGCGTCAAACAAGAAACAAACACGTAGATACAAATTTTCCCGCCACGTGCTGGCCGAATACTTTTGCCTAATATTCAGCTATTCGGCCAGAATGCTCACCGAATATTCGGTATTCGGCGTATGGCCGAATATACTATTCGTTGCAAGTCTAATATGGATGTATACACGGTACATATACCAAAACAACGTTTTTTACAATTTTTGTCTATCTGTCTGTCTGTTTGTTCCGGCTAATTTCTGAAATGGCTGGACCAATTTTGACGGGACTTTCACTGGCAGATAGCTGATGTAATAAGGAGTAATTTAGGCTACTTTTATTTTAGAAAAAAATTAAAACCAAATTAATTAATTAATTTTGTATTGAGAAGCAACCTAGGGACGAACTCGAGCAAAGCGAGGGTGAGTCGCTAGTTATTAATATAGTCCATAACGGCCTCGCTTTTCGCAAATTTTTATTATTAATTGAAATAAAGCCAAAATGCCGAAGCAAGTTTTTAATAAAATGCGCGACGACACTTTTTCAAGCTCATGGATTGAAATACTCGTACTATACTAAGCAAACGAAATGAAAAATATATAATAATATCTCGTATATAGTGGTTGAGTTTATAGCGGCCTCGGAATTTGAAAATATGTATTGGATTTGTACAAAAAAATCCTTTTCGAAATCTTAAAAATTACTAAAAACGTTCAGAATTAGCGGTAAATATATCCTTACAACATTAATATTATTAAGTAAAATTTATACCAGAATACACGTCATTTCAAAAAGGTAAGGTAAGTAATTACATACTTTTTTTTTTAATAACTTATTATAAAATTTTACATAGAAGTCATTACAAAAGCAAAAAATGCTAGAAACAGCGATGCGCCGCTGCAACTCAATACCATAGAACTCAGTTCATTTTGTGATAGGCCTCTTAAGATTAATATTGAAAAAAAAACTTAACATGACGGCATCACATAAAAACGAAAATAAAAAAAAATATTAACCATTAAACAAATGCACAAATATATGACATGAATGCTAATAAGAAAATTACCAAAGACTAACTGCAGAAGATTAACTGCATATGGATTATGAACACAAAAAGCTTAAATTACTAACCATTAAACAAATGTACAAGCATAAGACATGCATACTAATAAGAAAAATAATCACTAAAACCCCCGAATAACTTTTCAAACTAAAACTTACACACATTACACCAGAAAAATACACAATTTGAATTGCCGAATACTCATACTAAATATGGATTAATAACTATTACATTTGAAGAAGCACAGCTTTACAATTCTTTGCTAAATAATGTAAATGGGTCAAAAACTTTAAATATCTTCAAGAAAAGCTTGAAATGATTGAACCAGATTGTGTATAAAATCACTACTTTTAAATGTTAGACTATTTAAAATATTGTATTACTTGAAATGAAGTAAGTGAACATTGTTCTTTTTTTGGGAAAATATAAATCTCTTACCTCAATTTTCTATTTATATACCTGTATAATTTTGCCAATGACTTTATTTTTAAATTGGCAAATCCATTTATGCATACCAAATGGTTGTGTGCTGACTTCCTGGTAAAAAAAATCAGTACTGCCAACTTAAACTCAACAGGACCCTCCTTAGTGGTAACTGGTAACCTTCCCCGTTTTAAAGAAGGTCAATAAAATGATTTATACATTCAAACACAACACCCTGCTGGCTGGGCTACCGAGGTAGACCTCAATAGTCAAGGGATTGCTCTCACTTCCACTCTGCTATATACAGAGAAGTACTTGGGGAAACCTCCGTGGTACTACAAATGAGATGACAGCAATCAGTGTCGTCGTACACAAAATTCAAAATGGCACCAACAATTACATATAATGTTTATTAAATATAAAAGTTAAATACTATAGAGATGGATTTTTTCATCTTTCAGGTCAGGAAGCGGTAGCAGTAGGTATGAGAATGGCGATGCGAGACGTTGACTCGGTGATCACTGCCTATCGTTGCCATGGATGGACCCACCTTATGGGGGTCAGTGTGCTTGGTGTACTTGCCGAATTGACGGGAAGACAAAGTGGATGTTCCAGAGGCAAGGGTGGTTCTATGCATTTGTATGGACGCAACTTTTATGGTGGCAACGGTATTGTTGGTGCTCAGGTAAGTCTTCTGGTATTTAAATATGCTAGCTTCATTTTTACTATTTTCGAAATAATAGATAGGCGCGAGTTTATAAAATTACTTTAAAAATGCAGATAGGAATTTACGTTGAAAGAAACACACGTCATATGAAGTGTTGAAGTAGTAATTTGGATCTAAAAAAGATAAGATTTACAAAATAAAACGTCTTACACAAAATTCAGGTAAAATTAAGCTACCAATATATGACATTTTATACATATGACTTAATATACAGGGTGGATTTTTGAGACGGGACAGTAAGGGCAGGTACCTTAAATACTACAGTTACAGGAAAACGTTCCTAGGAAACCATCCATAACTTTTTGAGATATTCTGAACTGCATTTACAGATTTTGAAAAAATGTACAGCTAGTGAGAAAAATGCTAAAATACGTAAAAATTTTTTTTCACGTCAATCGATCCTGTTTCATGTAGGGATCAAAAGACTCTATGGGACCATTTAAGGTTTGAGTACTAGAAATGACAGAAATCGCCAAAATATTTTTCCATACATTTTGTATGGAAAAACGTTTAACCAACTCGAAATATTTTTTGTTGTCAAACGGTCCTATTCAGTAATGTGATCAAAAGACCCTTTGAGGCCAACTGAAGTTTGCGTACAGAAATACAGAAATTACGGTAAGTCACAAACCGGGTTTACACGCAGGCATTTTATGCAGCGGGCATAAAAAAAATTTTTTTAGTGTTTCTGTACTCAAACTTCAGTTGGCCTCAAAGAGTCTTTTGATCACATTAAAAAATAGGACCGTTTGGCAACAAAGAATATTTCGAGTTGATTAAACGTTTTTTCATACAGAATGTATGGAAAAAGATTTTGGCGCTTTCTGTCATTTCTAGTACTCAAACCTTAAATGGTCCCATAGAGTCTTTTGATCCTTACATGAAATAGGATCGATTGACATGAAAAATTTTTTTTTCGTATTTTAGCACTTTTCTCGCTGACTGTACATTTTTTCCAAAATCTGTGAATGCAGTTCAGAATATCTCAAAAAGTTATGGATGGTCTCCTAGGAACGTTTTCCTGTAACTAAAGTATTTAAGGTACCTGCCCTTACTGTCCCGTCTCAAAAATCCACCCTGTATATATAGCTTAATATACTCAGTTTGCAAAATCAATGTTTGTTTGTTTAACAAAATATGTTAAAAATCAAATGAGATCAGATCCTGACTAGATAAATGCGCGACTATTAGTGGAAACTGGAAACAATAAAATAAGGTTTAAGTAAAGATTTGCAATTATTTATCGACTTTAAATAAAAATGTACTTGTAAAATTATTACGACAAACTGTAAAATTTTACAGATTTACCTAAAGTATGATATTATTTATAAAATATAGCAACACTCATTAGTGTTAGTCGTTATGTACATTATTTATTTACAAAGCAGTCAATCACAGTACAAATACGTCATCGACCATCGTGATATATGAAAACTTTTACTTAATAGTTTTTAGTCATTTTTTGCGTTTCTTTATTAATACTCACTTTCTCTCTCACAAAATTGTATTGTACCTACTAATTTACATCTATATTAACTTGCCTATTTAAGTTTGTAATATTACCTTGTATAATTAATTTAAGGATTAAATCTGTACGTTTTGTTATGAAAGGATGGGGGGTCTCCTAATACAGCCAAAAATTACTTGCTTAAAAGGGGACCTCAACCACAAACTTTGTCGATTCTGTATCTCTATGCAATTTTTTTTTTATTATTACCATAAGAGCATTTACGATAGAACGGCTTAACTTTCGTTAGCATTATAAGCTATTATCTCAGAATTACAAGTCGAAGGTATCGTAACTGGAGGCAACATAAACTTTCCTCATTATGTCAATATATATACATACTAGCAACTCACCCTCGCTTCGCTCGGATTCGTCCCTAGTTACGTTTTAACGTTTAGCTCAGTAAAAAGTATCCTATATGTTGACACGGGTAACCAACTATCATCATACCAAATTTCATCAAAATCTGTCCTGTGCCTTTCCCGTGATGCGGTAACAGACAGACAGACAGACAAAAATTCTAAAAATATAGATTTGGCTTCTGTATCGATAATAAAGTCTATTTCAATAAGATTTTCCAAAAAATATTTAATGTACAGATTTGGCTTAATTACAATTTTATTATATGTACCTATAGATGTATAAATATCATTTGTATAGACAAATCGTATTATGTAAAACTTATATTAAATGAAGTAGGACTATATTTTCAAGTATCACTGTTTTGTTTCTAGGTGCCTCTTGGTGCTGGCATAGCCTTTGCCCATAAGTATAAAGGAGACGGGGGAGTGTGCTTCGCGTTGTACGGCGATGGTGCCGCGAACCAAGGGCAACTATACGAAGCATATAACATGGCCAAGTTATGGGACCTGCCTTGTGTGTTTGTTTGCGAGAATAATGGATATGGTAAGTTATGATGAGCTTAAGATGTAAGAATATAGGAGTGTACACTATATTAAACGCCATCAAAATATTTTTTTTATAATACTTTACATTGGCTTATTCATTTGTTTTATGTGATATTAATATATTATTTTATTAAACAATATATAAATACAAAATTCCTGGGCAATCGAACTTCACTCAGCGTAGAGGCACATTCAGTAATAACAAATCAGAATAAGTTATCATTCTTTGGCGACAATGCAAGTACCACAAGCATTTATGAGATGGCGCTTTAAGACATTGTCAATGTGAGAGCAGATAGAAAAAGACTAATTAGTTGTGTTAAAAAATATGTTTTTCAATATAAAAAGCAAACTTATTTAAATACAAAATTAGTAAATTATCGGAGCCGTTTCCGAGATAGGTTCACAATATATTTATATACAAGATTTGCTCATTTAATATTATATCCTCAAATTCTAACTTTTAGTGGAATAAGACATATGCTATGAGTCAGTAAGTTTAAGATGATGACTGATTTAAACAGGTATGGGCACGAGCGTGGACCGCTCGTCGGCCAGCACGGAGTACTACACGCGCGGCGACTACGTGCCCGGCGTGTGGGTGGACGGCATGGACGTGATCGCCTCGCGCGAGGCCACGCGCTTCGCCATCGACTACTGCACCAGTGGGAAAGGTGAGCTTTTCAACTATTGAAGTGATAACTTCTTATGGGAGGGTAAACCGCTCCGTTACGGCGCCAGTCTGTTTGGCTTCCCTTTCTCTCACGCATATGGCAGCGGTAGGCAGGCTCGTCCTCTCTCTCGAATAAAATATATAAAATATATTTTATAATCAATAACAGATTTTATTCATAAATAATCTTTCCTTACATTATATTAAATTTAAGTAATAACCTAAGCTTTTCTGAAGTTAAACAATTTCAATATTAAATAGTTCAACTTAGATTAGTTTAAGTTATCACTTCTGTCGGGCGTCCCGAGACGCACACATTTTTTTTTGTGAATAACTTCAAAGCATGCCAATTGAACAAAGACTACTTCGCCAATGTAACGTAGAATTGTTAAATTGTAATGTGTAAAATAGAAGTAAATCTATACATATATTAAAATTCTGATTGAGTCGAAACTGTACATTAAATATTTTTTGGAAAATCTTATTGAAATAAAATCTCATTGTTATCAATACAGAGGTTGAATCTATAGTTTTTAGAATTTTTGTGTCTGTCAGTCTCCCTGTCTGTAACCGCATTACGGAAAAACTACTGGATGGATTTTGATGAAATTTGGCATGGTGATAGCTGATTATCCGGGTTTAACATATAAGATACTTTTTACTGCGGGAAAATATTTCATCTCTGAAAAGTCTATACTAACCATTAAAACGTAGGGTGTGTTGCTAGTCCTTTATAAACATTGCACCTAAATCAAAGTGTTATTCAACAATCAGGGCCGCTAGTAATGGAGATGGAGACGTACCGGTACTCGGGGCACTCGATGTCGGACCCGGGCACGTCGTACCGCACGCGCGACGAGGTGCAGGAGGTGCGGCAGACGCGCGACCCCATCACCTCCTTCAAGGACAAGATACTGTCCCACGAGCTGGCCACACCCGAACAGCTTAAGGTATCTACTTTTTTGAAGTTATACTTTGTTTGGCACGTTTGGAAAAAATATGAAAGTAAAATCTTTACGATGCGCGCGCACATCGACAGCCATAAAGCGACATGATGAAGTTAGCTGCATTTCTTTTACAAACAGAGAGTTGTGACATACGGGGTGATATCTTTAGCTATTTTTGTTTTCTGTTACGCCAAAGAAGTATAACTTCTTACGTGCGTACGTACATAAGTACAAACACGTTTTTTCTGATCTTATGTTAATGTACAGGCTATCTAGCTATCTACACTAATATTATAAAGAGGTATACTATATAAGTTTGTATATAGGGGATAATGTCTGAAAGTCCCATTATAGAAAGGAGTAACGAATTTCTTGATAGAAGCGCACGGATATTTGCTAAAACTGTATTCATCTATCTTATTATGTTAATTGAAAAGTCATTATTGATAGTATTTTTTTTGTTTTCCTTGTTTTGTTTACAAAAAGCTATCTGGATTTTAATTATGCTAAATTGTACACTCATCGTTATTTAAAAAAATATATTTAATGTTGCAGGAAATCGATAATAAAGTGCGAAAAGAAGTGGATGAAGCAACAAAGCAATCTAAATCAGACCCTGAAGTCGGTATTGAAGAACTTTCCGGAGATATTTACTACAAAAACTTTGAACCCGAGATCCGCGGCATCAGTCCCATCGCTGGTCTAAAACACGTAGAAGTTATGCCACGTAAATAAAGTGAACAAAAGTGCCATTATCCCGCTATTAAATTTTAAATTGTGACTTTGAATTTTGAATTGTGAGTTTTTTATGTAAAATATGTTATGCTGGAACCACACGATTGCCATTTACCACAAATTTTAAACCTGTACAAACGTATGGATGCATCATAAGGACTTTCTGTAGATTTGTGTACAAGAACTACACTATTGAAACGGCCATGAGCGCTTGCAAACCTAGACAAGCCAAGGCCAATGTTCTCTTCACATGTTTTAATGTTGTGATGGCTTGTCGAGGCTTGGCGAACGTGTGGATTCGGCATTATACAATCTCAAATTATGAAATATGGGTATTCATGGTAATGTGATATAGGATAGTATTCAATACTTGAAAAGTAAACAAATAATTTTTTTCAAATTCACTTGTCAGATTTTAAATACGTATGTACATATCTTCACGTTATATCCTTCGCGGGATAGTTAGGGAGGGTTTTGTATCGTTCCAATATGTTTGAGTAATGATATAAAATGTTTTGTTATTTTTTTATGTTGATGTCCATTTTGTAAAGTAACCATTCCGCCATTTTATTTTTAACTAGCGGGATGATATTGTTATATTTTATTATTTCTGAAGAATAGATCTTATAGAAAATTTAGATAAAATGTTACCAACACGATAATTAGAATATATGAATGTTATAATAATTGAATTTAAATTTTATATCTACATGTTTTGAATGTCATTTTATTTTGAATGTTTTTTTTTTGTTTTATTTATATACTCATAAGCGAAACTGCCTGTTCATTAATCAAACATACGTATCCTACAGCACTTTTGTTTTATAATTAAGGGTAGATTTATTAAAGAAATAATTTTATACGTGTGTTTTTATTTATTTACTCGAATCTATTTTGCAAGACTAGTTCTATTATATGCATTCTAATTCTATTAAATGAGAAAGTCTGTTTGTTACTCTGTCACGTTGAAACGGTTGCACGGATTTGAATGAAATTTAGACAAAGAAAAATTTGGACAGTCTATTCTTCGGAAATGCATTTACGCATACCACCTGTAGACATACAGGTGGTAATGTGGGACTCACCGGCTAGAAAAGCCAGTACGACCCACTAAAACCCTGCTGTTGCCTTTAAATTTTGAAAGTTCTTTTTGTTTTTAATCAACTAGGGTACTCGTTTATAAGTAATTTAAAAAAAAAACTAGTTAATATTTATTTTTTAGAAAAGTGTATATATTAAAGAATTAGTTAATTCGGATTAATTTAAAAAATAAACGAAACACTTTCAATTCCACAATATTTATTTCATAATAGCCTACGTTACAACTATTTAAATACAACGGCGTCCAGATTATACAAAAATATGTCAATCACAATTTCATATTGAGCTCGATTCGTTAGTGGCTAGAAATGCTAAACAAAATTAAAGCGATCCATATCGATTTTAAACCACACAATAATCTAATTTTGTGCAAATTATATTAGGCATGAAAAGACACATGATTGTTATGAAGGCACATTAGCTAAAATTAATAATTATTTTAAATTATTAAGTATTTATTTATAATCTATAGGTACTTTAGTAACAATGGCTACTTATAACTAATATTATTTAAAAAAAAAAAACAAGTCTAGTTCACCTACATTTAAACAGCAAAATTCACTAAATAAATACATATATTGTATTTGTTGTCTTTATGTCCGTTAGTTGCTGAGGTAAAATATACACGTTGAAATCTTGATTAAAATTACGATTGTCGATAAGAATAACAATTTTATTATAAAAATTGTTAAGATGTCAATATATAATATACTTATGAATAAAATAACATTACATCTAAATTATTAAAACATAAATAAATGGATTTGGTAATTGGAATCTGTAGGTAAAAATTAAAATAATCTAAGGCTTAAAGGTAACGTCTTTTACTAAAGGAATGTTAGGGATGTAGTTAGTACGATTATTTAAAGTTAGGTGGTTTATTTTTATATTTATATAATAAAAAATAAATACTGGTATCATTTGTGGAATTTGTCGCTTGTTTGTTTAATTTATAGTTTTATGTTCCGGCATGAGATCTCATGACTCATCAGAAATAACGAAAATTTAGTTTAATTATATGTCAATAGATCGCGTTACATGTATCTACTTGTTATTGTTGTACATATGTTATTTATAGAAGAAAAAGAATACTTCTGAAAAAGGTACATTGTTATTATAGGAGATACTGTATGTAAAATTAAATGAAATATTGCGATCAAATCTTTGTTGTACAATCAGAAATTAAAAATGACTTTGTAGTATATATTCATAGATGGCGCTGTTTACATTTTGTGTGTTCATTACCACGGGTTAATCACTAAAATTTAATTTATTAAATGCAAAATGAAATTTGCTATATTTAAGCGCAAACATATTAAACTATAAAATAGTTCGAAAATTTGTAGATTAACGCCATCTATCGTTTATACAAGAAAACAAAAATGGCCCGAAGAAAATTTCGAGATGTCTAATTTTTTATGACATCTGTACTAATGTAGTGTTGTATAAACTGTGGTATGGGGAAGTTATGTTCACTTTATGTACTATAATGGCAAATATATATATATATATATATATATATATATATATATATATATATATATATATATATATATATATTGTTTGCATTTATATACACAAGGTGAATTTTTAAATTGGAAACTGTTAAAAATAATGGAAAAAGGAAAAATTTATGGAGGAAATTTTCATGCAAACTAAAACTAATTTTAATAAATACCTAAAAACATAGGTACATACATATATATTATGACAATAAATAAGTATAAGTATGTTCTAGATTAAGTTGGAATTTATATTATAATTTTGTATAAAATGTGATATTTCTTGAAATAATATTTTTTTAACATTATATATGTATGCGAACAACTTAATCTACTAAATGACTAGAAAAAAAATCATCGAATAATCATTATCCAATATTTTACCTTTTTTTAATTACAGCTATTTTTAACATTAAAAATACCGATCTTGATTGTAATACAAATATCAATTAAAGTTAAATATTATTCTTATCCGATTTAGAGAAAATTATTTGAAAAGAATGTTGACTTAGAAGAGTCGAGAATAAAATACGTGAATTTAAATCCACCTTATTTTTTAGCATGTAAAAAATATAAGTAGAGATCCCAATTTTAAATACATATATTTGGCTTATTTAATATTTAATTATTATTCATACATTTACATACATTGTATATTTCTTTATTTAGTTCCTTTTGCTTCGCAAATACACTCATAGCGTTACTTATTTTTAAAATAAACAAAAAAAAACCTAACAATTTTTATTTTCACAATTTTCCTACCTTCAACGTTTACGTTGCCAGTATCTAATCCCTTATAATATTTACATTTTACCAATCACTCATAACATACTGCGGCTATTTGATTTATCTAAACGACTCAAAGAAAAATCTAGAACAACGAATTAACCGAATACAATAATGTCAGAAGGCAACATACCTATTTATTATAAAAAAAAATCATTAAGATTCCTGGTCCTCGCGTAAGTTCTCCTCGGTCTCCTCGACGAAGCCGCACTGCAGCTCGTAGAGGCGCGCGTATATCTTCTTGAGCGCGATGAGCTCCTGGTGCGTGCCCATCTCGGCGACGGCGCCCTGGTCGATGACGCAGATCACGTCCGCGTTCTGTATGGTGGCGAGGCGGTGCGCGATGATGAGGCACGTGCGGCCCTCGCTCGCGCGGTCCAGCGCCTCTTGCACTACCTGCATGAGGAACAAACAACGCTCAATTCTCTTGTCTTTTCATTTCGTTTGCTTAGTATATACTATATAGTATTTAAATCCATGAGCTCGAAAAAGTGCCATCGCGCATTTTATTAAAAACTTGTTTCAGAGTTTTGGATTTATTTCAATTAATAATGAAATTTTGCAAAAAGCGAGGCCGCTATGAACTATATTAATAACGATTCTTCACGATACAGTAAGTCAAAATTGTCGAAGAGTTTCAGTTTCTCTGAATAAGAACGCCAAAAATGGGCATTAAATTGAAAAATCACGGTCATGATATAATAGGTCTCTCAATAGATTTAAAGGGTGCCAATTGATTAAAAATTAATTTGCAAATATCACTTAGAATGGAGAAGACACATAGGAGATAGGTAGGTAAAATGAGATTATTAAATTTAGGACTTATATACACGATGACGCGACGTCATATTTAATGTAATAAATGACAAACAAAAAACTCGCTTAAGGCTGGTGCACACGATTACGTTTAACACGCTGTAGATGCGCGTATATCAAACGTTTGTATTTTGTATCGAACAAATAATATGATTTTTTTAAATAATAATATGCGCTGATGACGTACAAACATTTATGATATGTCGGCGTTTATAAAACACGGTGAACATAGGTCCTTAAAATTTTTGCTCTTTTTAAAATATTAGGAGGATTATCCATTAGGGGAATTATTTTTGTTTTATTATGTGTGTATAAGTTATTAGTCCTGCGTCTGATCTCTCACTGGTCATATCAAAATGTGATCCAACTGGAGTTTGAGAATTTATAGCAATAACATCGAGCTATTATTATAGCAGACCTTTGATAGTATAATAGAACTATAACATCATGATAGTAAAGCTAGTCGGTGTGGGTCCGTACCCGCTCGCTGTGCGTGTCGAGCGCGGAGGTGGCCTCGTCCAGCAGCAGCACGCGCGGGTTGCGCACGAGCGCGCGCGCGATGGCCACGCGCTGCTTCTGCCCGCCCGACAGCTGCGACGCGCGCGCGCCTATGCGCGTGTTGTAGCCCTGGGGGTTAGTACTTATGTTACGAATGTTCATTTTTAAGAATTTGATACATACATATTCCAAATATAAACACCCATGACTGAAGTACAAACATTCGTGTTAATCACACAAATGAATGCCCCCCAGCGGGACTCGAACCCGCGATTGCCGGTACACCAAGTAGGATCACTACAAACTAAACCAAACGTTTCATCGAATAGTTTCGACAAACATTTCTAATCTCTTTCGCCAGTTCTTCTTAGATCTGAGGCTTATTCTATCCGAACTGGTAGTAGACTCATGACGTTCAAAAAAATATGTAATAATTTAATGCTGAATAAAATATTTTGAATTTGATTCGTAAACACTAGAAAGAGCGACTCACATCAGGCAAGGCCGCAATGAAGGAGTGCACGTTGGCGGCCTTGGCGGCGGCGACGATCTCCTCGATGGGCACGGCGCGCGTGTTGTCGCCGTACGCGATGTTGTCGGCCACGGTGCGGTCGAACAGCACGGGCTCCTGCGACACGATGCCGAGGTTGCGGCGCAGCGTCGGCAGCCGCATGTCCGCCGTGATGCTGTACTCGTCCAGGTACTGCAGGTGGGAGTTCCAATTATGTATAATATTGTATGTATTGTATTCAGCCCCTTTTATCGTCCCACTGCTGGGCACGAGACTCCCTTCAATATGAGGGGGATCAGGCCATAGTCCACCACGCTGGTCCAATGTGTGTTGGCAGACTTCACACGTCTTTCGAAAACTTGCTAGGTTTTCTCAGACATGCAGGTTTCCTCAAGATGTTTTCCTTCACCGTAAGGCAAGTGGTAATCATGTTTGAAATGATTCGCACAGGAAAATATCAGAGGTACGAAACCCGGAATTTGAACCCGCTTCACTCGGTTTCCCAAGCGAGCACGTTACCACTGGGCTATCACTGGCTTGTAGAACATTATATTCATTTAATGATTAGTCTTTGGAATTGCTAATTTTCTTACATTCTTGTAAATAAAAAAATTGAAAATTGACGATTCAAAAGGTGTTGTAAAAGGAATGAAGTTTATTAAAATTTAATTTGATACAAATAAAATTAAAAAAGAAACACAAGCATTTACCATTTTCTATCTGTCTGTATTTACTATACTTAGTATCCAAATTTGTGTCATCTCCAAACCTAAATAATATTAATTTCTACTCAAGAGGCATATCATTAAGTCGTAAACAACAAAGACACAGTACATACAACATTCCCCCCTAACGAATCTTAATTTCTACTTAAGTACCACACCTAAAAGTCATAACCGACAAACGGACAAAACAAACCAAATCCATATCTAATCAATCCTAAACAAACTCTACTCAAGTAGCACATATAAAATACATAAACAACTAATTTCCTTACTAATTAATCCTAAATTCTTCTTAACTGACACGCCTAAAAACCGATAAAGAAGAAGAAGGAGAAGAAGAAGACACAAGAAACAGAAAGAGGCAACGTACCACATTCCCATCGTCCGGGTCGTAGAGGCGCTGCAGCAGCTGTATGAGCGTGGACTTGCCGCAGCCGCTGGGCCCCACGAGCGCCACGCGCGCGCCGCGCGGCACCTGCAGCGACAGGCCGCGCAGCACCTGCACCTCGCGCCGCGTCGGGTATCGGAACTTTATGTTCTTGTATTGGATCTTGCCTTGGGCTATCTGGAGTCGGGGATATTACGTGTAATCATCATGGATATTGTTTTTTAATAACTAGCGTTTCAACCTCGCTTCGCACGGGTTCGTTAGTAGCTTCCTTCCTCATACAAACATTCATCCCCATTCTCACCCCCTTAAGGTATGATTTCCGGGATAAAAACCATTTCACTCACTCACTTTTCATATCACGAGATTTAAAAGCCTTATTTTAGAAAAAAAAAATCTTTTAAGTTTCTTCTATACAAAGCTTGTTCTGACAATAAATAAAAATAAAAAAAAAATAATCTAATTTGGTGCAGTCGATCGAAAGCTAAGCACGTACATACAATTCGATGATTCATTTTTATTTATATAATAATTAAGAAAGAGATAATTTTTAGTTTTCGATTTGGATAACAGTTTTCGAAACGCATTTTCCGGCTTAGGATAGTTTCCTGTATTTTAAATTTGTTTTACTTAACGTTAAAAAAGAATTGAAGTTGATGATAAATATCTGAACGTAGTGTTTATATTTAAAACTAGCAACTCACCCTCGCTTCGCTCGGGTTCGTCCCTAGTTACGTTTTACTGCTGAACTGAGCTAAACGTTGATAAGTCAGTCTGTGAGTCGCGAGTACTAAATAAAAATAGTAATTGCGAATGTACCTTAGGTGATAGACAAATAATATTGCAAACTTTCCCGTATAACTTTTTAAGACCTACAATTTTCTAGTACATTGTTTTGATGTATCTTTTAAGGTTCAGCCAGCGTTAGCCATAGAAATTTCTAAGGACGACTCGATAGAACCAGTCATTGCGTTTTCCCGCGGGAACGAAAAATGCGCCTGTAGTAAAAGGTATCCTAAATGTTAACCCGAGTGATAAACTATCACTATACAAAATTTTGTTAAAATCGGTTCAGTACTTTTTGCGTGAAGCGCGTACAGACAAACAGACAAACAGACAAATAGACAAAAAATTTAATAACTATTGTTTTGGGGTCTATATCGTATACATAATACGTTACAGTCATTGTTTTTAAAAAATATATCATGTACAGATTTCGATAAGTTACTGCTTTATTATAGTATAGACTAGCGACTCACCCTCGCTTCGCTCGGGTTCGTCCCTAGGTTACGTTTCACTGCTGAACTGAGCTAAACGTTGATAAGTCAGCCTGTGAGTCGCGAGTAGTGAATAAAAATAGTAATTGCGAGTGTACCTTAGGTGATAGACATATAATATTGCGAACTTCCCTGTATAACTTTTTAAGACCTACAATTTTCTAGTACATTGTTTTGATTTATCTCTTAAGGTTCAGCCAGCGTTAGCCATATAAACTTCTAAGGACGACTCGATAGAACCAGTCATTGCGTTTTCCCGCGGGAACGAAAAATGTGCCTGTAGTAAAAGGTATCCTAAATGTTGACTCGAGTGATAAGCTATCACTATACAAAATTTAATTGAAATCGGTTCAGTACTTTTTGCGTGAAACGCGCACATCGATTTAACTATGTTAGTTTTGCTATAGGTATAGATAAGAATAGGTATTGCGAGTGTACCTTGAGAGATAGACATATACTGTTGTAGATATTTCTGTTGGCCTTTTCAAGATCTACAATTTTTTAGTACATTGTTTTGATGTATGTCTTTAGGTTTAGCCAGCGGAGGGTTCCTAAGGAGGACTCGATAAAACCAGTTATTGCGATTTCCCGCGGGAAACAAAGATTTTCCAAAAGTAAAAGTTATCCTAAATGTTGACCCGAGTAATAAGTTATCAGTTCACAAAATTTCGTTGAAATCGGTTCATTACTTTTTGCGTGAAACGCGTACAGACAAACAGACAAACAGACAAACAGACAAAAAGACAAACAGACAAACAGACAAAAAAATTAATAACTATTGTTTTGGGGTCTATATCGTATACATAATACGTTACAGTCATTGTTTTTAAAAAATATTTCATGTACAGATTTCGCTAAGTTACTGCTTTATTATAGTACCTATAGATAACGTATTACTACGTAGTTAATGAACTAGATGAACTAGTTTTTCGAATGAATTTAGTATTAAATATTGGTATAACACAATGTAAGTTAACAGATTTAAACGTTTAAAAATTTTACAATTTCATTCATGGTAAGTATATTACTTAAAAATCTTCTAGATTGCTTTAGCTAATTTAATTTTTAAAATGTTCAGTAATAATAGTTCAAATAAAGTTTTTAGGGAAAATATAGAAAAAATTGAAAAGTTCGGGAAAAGCTGAAAACTATTTTCATACGATTGTTGTATGAACTCCAATGTCAAAAATGAAATTTAAATTTTAGCAATACATCATTAGGTCAATTTTAAAATAAGAGACAACGTACATCTGTGCTCAACTGGCACGTTTTGTAGTAATTAACAAGGAAATTGTATTGAATTGACCAACTCACATAGTTCTCAGCTACGGAGGGCGCGTGCGTGCTCTCGACGAGCGGGCGGCGCTCCAGCAGCGTCATGACGCGGCCGGCGGCGAGCACGGCCGCGCCGAAGTTGGGCGCGAACGCCAGCGCCTGCCCCATCATCCACGCGCCGAATATCAGCGCCTCCGATACCCTGCTCGATTCATTTTATTGTTATTGTATTCATTCCACTTTATTGTGATTACTGTGAATGTTTGCATGATAGAGATGTCGATAAAAAACAGCGTATCCGTTCTGTCCCAAGTCCCGTCAAAATCGGTGCATCCGCTTCGGAGATCAGCCGGAACAAACAAACAGTTATTTTTTTCTTATAAGTACCGCATATACCTACTTTCGTATGTATTTAGCAAAACCCTGTTATTTTGACATTACAAACGTACACTTTAATTTATTCGTATAGATAAACAAAGCCCTCACTTGATGACGTCCTTGTAGGGCACCTCCCTGTCGGCGACGAGCACGCCGCCGTACCACAGCGACAGCGCGTAGCCCGCCACGGGCGCCGTCTGGCCGAAGGCGAACACGGCGCCGCGCCAGCGCAGGCTGCTGCGCGCCGCCACGCGCGCGCCCACGCCCGCCTGCTGGTAGCGCGCCAGCACGCCCTCTTCCCCACCTATTGTATATATTGATAATTAAATGAAAAATCCTAATACATACTTATAGTATACTTTACATTTTTTCCTTACATGACGTTATAACATGGCATAGCTCTTTATTTTTCTTCCCCTGTCGCTCAAATATCGCGAATTTGTATTTTTTTTTACTCTCTTAGTCTGTGGGGTGATTATTTAGAAAGAAATTAGATACAGGATCAGAAATTTTTATTTATTTGTAAAACATGATACACTCCCATGCCACGTTTCTAACGCTTTCATGCTACTGATTTTTTTTGACGAAAAACCTAATACCTATATTATTGACCCCACCTGCATTTGCAATCGTACATTTTTGCCGCTTGTGACTAAAATATGAGGTAGTTATTTCTCACAAACAAACATCATAAGAAATTAAGCGACATCACTATAAAAACTGAATAGTTAATCAAAAACATTATTAAAATAAAAAACAGCACTTACAAAAAGCAGAAACCGTTCTAATATTAGTGATGGCCTCGGTGGCGATGGTGGTCGCCCGGTTGGAGGCCTCGCGGATGGCGGCGATGCCCTCGGCCAGCACGCGGCCCTCCAGCACCACGGCCGCGATCACCATCGGCACCGACACCAGCGACACCAGCGTCATCCGCCACGTGTAGTACATCGACACGATGATGCCGATCAGGATGGTGGCCGACGCCTGCATCAGAGCGCCGATGCGGGTGCCTGTCGCCTGTACGTGGTGATGTAACATGTTTAAAAAATGATTACCTACTTATCTACCAACTAAACTAAAAAATAAAACTAAAAAATTCAACTAAAACCTAAACTAGGTACACTAAAAGTAGGTAGTAGAAAATATTTCGCGTTATGTTTTGATAAAAGTTAAGGTTGTTGTATACATACCTATGAGTAGGTATACCTATATCTAAAATATATTTTTTTAATATAATCAATATTCTCGGATAAGGTTATCTCAGAGCTTAACATAATAATAAAAGTTAATTTGACACACATGAAAAAAAATTGTATCTTTGGTATTCTTTCGCGCTAAAACTGACGAATTTGGATGAGTACAAAGATAAACTATGACCTAGAATAACAAATTGGTTACTACTTTTTAAATAAAACTATGTTATGATACAGACAGAGCCTATCCAACATTTTACAAAAATTAAGTATTAAGTAGGTATATAGCGCCTTTGAGATGTCTAAAACCTTAACCGTGACCATGATTGCTGTAAACGTAAAGCATTCGAAACGTCGAGAACCAAAAATCAAAATAAATCCGCGAAATAATCCGAAGAGATAGTTTTATTTAAAATGTCAAATGTTCGCGTAAATCTAAGAAAGTATTAGGTTACTACTGTTAGGCACCTAGGGCAGTAGTAAGCTAGCAATGTGTATGAGAGCGTACCCCCTGCACGGCGGCGGCGTCGGCCGCGAGGCGCGAGCAGAGCGCGCCGACGCCGTTCAACGGGTTGTCGAACCAACCCATCTCCTGCTGCAGCATGGTACGGAATGCCGCCACTCTGTGGTTATGAAATGTTTATAACACTATTAATGTATTTAAAATACTTTTTTAATGAATTCCAATTGTTTCATTTCAAAATCCTTATCATTTTTTTTAATAATAAAAGCTTCTAAATACAATTTTTTTCATCCCCATTTTCATCCCCTTAAGGGATAATTTCCGGGATAAAAATATTCTATGTCCTTCCCAGGGTCTCAAACTATCTTCTTACCCTCTACAACCTCACAAACTCACAATCTCACAAACTTTACCTCTTTATAATACGAGTATTAGCATAAATAACCCTCGAAATATTAAAACGTATCATTAAAATCTAAAATCAATCAATCAATCGGTAAAAGTACCATGTAGTATACAAATGTAAGAATCATTAATACTTTTTATAAAGTTGAAATAAATTGTAAACATTTTGAAACGTAAAAAAATTGAAATTCAAAAATGGTCAAGTTATAACATAATAAAAATAAAAATAAATTATCTTACCGCAATCTCGCCGTTAACCTCACGCCTGTTATATTAAATATAAATATCTGGAAGAATATGCCGATACCGGTGTACACTCCTACCAATAAGAACAGTATAGCTATAATGTTGGTGCCGCCGCGGACGTAATCTTCATCCTTACTTTCCAATAACTGCCCAAGAACAAAAAAAATATTAGGGATTTTTTTTGTTGTGTTAATCCAAAAAAATAAGTATTAATATGTCATGAAAATAAAATAGAAATTTAAAAAAAATAAAAGTTACAGATTTGTGGAATTGTTAAATCAGATTCGATAACGCAAGAAGACTTTAAAGCAAATTATGTTTATATATATTTTTAAGACCATATAATGTGACTAAAAACAATTTGTAAAGTAACATTTAGAAATAATCATAAGATAATTCGAAAAAAAAAACATTAAAAACTTACACCATACGTTTCTCCGAAAAGTATAGCAAAGCACGGGAAAGAAGAGCCAACCGCAATGGCCGCTATAATTCCTATAGCCATCAAGTACTTCTCAGGCTCACATAACTTCAAAATCTGCCACGTCGTAGGCTCAAACTCTTTTTCTTCTTTCTCGTCCAAAACAACACTATCTTCAGACCCGGAGTCCTCATCAACAGAGTCGCTTTTCATAGAATCCAGTGAAACCAATTTTTGTAACTTCGGCCTCCGTATCATATCTGTGGTTGGATCAGAGTTAGCTGTGGATTTTTAATAGTTAGCGTGTTAGTTCTACGTTGGAAAACCTATCTGGAAAAAAATTGCCATTAACTTCGTGCAGATGTAGCGTGAAAGCGTGCTCGATACCAGATTTTTATATCCACTTTCGAAATATATTTATTTCTCTTTATCAATATTATTTTAAGCATTTTATTATTGCAATTATAGGCAAGTTAGTGAAAGCTAATGAGGATGTGTAATTGTAACCATTTATCAAATGGTAATGTGTTAGTCACACCGTGAATTTTGTTTAACTATAATTAAAGTTTTTTGGTGATGCACAGGAGATGTAATCACGATTCGCTTTACAATTATTGAAAACTACAATATTTACGAGCTTAAAAAACAGAACAACGAAAGTCTCGAAGGACCAACATTCCTTTCATATATGACATCAAATAGATTATTCATATTGGTAATTAGCACAAATAATTTTAACTATTCACGATTGATAAAAATAAATAAAAAATTAAGTGCTATAAGACAATATGTTACTTTGTAATTACTATTATGTAACGTTATGACAATTTTTATTATCTAGAAAAATGATTAGCGCTTGCTCTTTATTAGAAAATATTTGTGTCTTAGCTTTTTGCTACTTCATATTTTCATTATAAATAAGCGACTCACTCTAGCTTCGATATAGTAACATGGATATGGTTTTTTTTTAGTATTAAAACCTTCCATGGACCTTAAGTAACATATAAAAAAATAAATTAGCCGAATTGGTCCAGCCATTCTTGAGTTATGCGCTTACCAACATTCATTTTTATTTACATATAGATTAAATACAAATAATACTAGTTACCACGGAAATAAGAAAAGAAAATATACCAATATTATTTGTGTTCAAACAAGTTGCATGCATATTTTATGATGCGATCTAAATACTCACGTCTGTCCGTGTTCCCGGTGTTTTCACTTCGCGCAATACTCGGTTCGTTCTCTAGCACTAATTGGTAGTATCGCCCTCGCAGTTTCAAAAGCTCTTCATGAGTACCCTCTTCTATGACTTCGCCTTTGTCAATGAATACAATTCTATTTGCATTTAGCACAGTCGATAGCCTGGTGATGACATTTGAAAAATATTCAACAAGTTCATCTGAGCATTTCATGTATGTAAATCAAGTTTTATATTGAGTAGGTATAACCGTATATCTACATAAACCTTTTAGTGAAGTTATTAATTAGAGCAATATATCGACACACTTACTATTACACTAGCGACTCACCCTCGCCTCGCTCGTGTTTGTCCCTAGCTTGCTACCCAATACAAACTTTTATTTTTTAAAACATTAAAATGGATATAATATGTTATCCTTAAGAGATACATATATGCTATCGCGGGCTATTCTGTAGACCTATATAAAATACACATTTTCACCATAATTTATTTTGTTATATCTCAAAGGGTTTAGGCAACGTTTTCGTTGAAAGCTGCCAGACAGCTTATTTTTTTCCGACACCTCCAACAAATATCGTTATAATTTAGCCAATGTATACAAAAACTTAACAAATTATGTATATTAAAACCTTCCTCGAGAACCACTCTATCTATTGGTGCTACAGCATGAAAATCGGTGCAGTAGTTTTTGAGTTTATCGCGAACAAACAGACAGACAGACGCGACGGAGGATTTTGTTTTATAATATGTAGTGATATGTAAAAGTATGTATGCGTATGTATGCGTGTGTGTATGTTTGCTTCTTCATGCTGAAATGACTGTTCAGATTTGTATGAAATTTAATACATAGATAGACTACAATTTTTAATAATACATATTACTGTTAATCACAAGTAATCGCTAGTAAGCTATATAGTGTAGTATTCAGCCCTTTTTTATCGCCCCACTGCTGGGCACGGGTGTCACTACGGAGGCTTTAAGCCATAGTCCATCCCGCTGCCCAAGACACCGCCGAGTAAGGGTTGGCGGACTGCACATGCTTTTTGGAAACTTGCTAGGTTGTCTCAGACGTGCATGTTCCACGATGTTTTTTATCACTGTAAGTGGTAATCATGTTGGAAATGATTCGCATACGAAAATATCAAAGACTAGCGACTCACCCTTGCTTCGCTTCGGGTTCGTCCCTAGACAAAAACAAATCTATCCTACGGGAACCGTACAGTTTTTCCAGGATGATATATAGCCTATTATAGCTTTCCTCAGTTAACGGGCTATCTAATGCAAAAATAATTTTTCAAATCGGATTAGTAGATCCTGAGATTAGCGCGTTCAACAAACAAACAAACAAACTCTAGCTTTATAATATTAGTATAGATACGTGACTCGGGGTTTAAGCCCGTTTCACTCGGCTTCCTAAGCAAGCGTGTTACCACTAGGCTACCATCGCCTTGTACACATGGTAGCCAACACCCACCTGTGGCTGACCATGACGGTGGTGCGGCCGGCGGCGGCGGCGTCGAGCGCGCGCTGCACCTTGGCCTCGCTGTGCGAGTCCAGCGCGGAGGTGGCCTCGTCCAGCAGCAGGATCTTGGGCTTGCGCACGAGCGCGCGCGCGATCGCGATGCGCTGCTTCTGCCCGCCCGACAGCTGCGCGCCGCGCTCGCCTATCATCGTGTCGTAGCCCTGGTGTTTGACATCATAGAATGATTTCATTAAAAAAGTGTATTAGCCCTACAATTTGTTTAATATCACATTATAATTCAAATTCATATTGAAAAAAAAAAAACAGAAATAAATTGCAATTTTTTTACTGGACGGATAAAAGCCGTCAGATAGAAACGAACGATAGAAACTCAGTGGGGCTAGAATAATTAAAAAATACATTAGTAGTTAATTGCCTTTAACATTAAAGGATTGCCTACAAAAATTAGACTTGTTTAAAAAGCCACCATAGTGATCGGCTTAGACTCTTAGAGTTTATACATAATATACGAAAAGCGTTATAACATTTTTTAAGTTTATCCCATAAGCTGCCCGTATAAAATGCGAAGCAGGCTCTGAAGAGAATGATTTAAACTTCTTTTGTGCAACGTACAAACCTGAGAGCCAGCATGTTGGCTCTGAAAACGTCCTTCGCCCCCTCTCCAAGTCATCATCGTCTTTGATATAAATTTTTTTTTCAAATATTTAGGTACTATACTAACAATACTCACATTAGGTAGATGTTTAATGAAACCGTGACAGTGAGCTTGTTTCGATGCCATTATTATTTCTTCATCAGTGCAAGATGGATTGCTCATACTATAATTAAAAAATATACATATATTATATGAAAATAGAATTTGTATACGGAATATTAAAAAAAACTATATTTAAAATTTTTGTAATGTAGTAGAAGACATTAAAAAAAATATGACTTACATACATTCGACATTACATATATCGAGCAAACTTTTGTTTTAATGAGTCAAAAATGTAAATAAACAGTTCAATATATAGGAAGGATTTTTAAAATGGTTATTGATAGAGGTATTTGAAGATTATAGGTTGCAGGTTAAAATTTGAAAGAAGACCTAAAACTATCATATAATTTTAAAAAAACATAATATATGATAAACGAGCCCGTTACCACTGTGCTTCACTGTATGAAGTGTAACCCTATCGTAATATAACGATACGAAGTGTAAACTTACCGTAATATAACAATGTAAAGAGTAACCCTACCGTCATATAAATAAATATTATGTTGGGACGGTAACACACAGCACTAGATAGTTCCATGATAAGCTACGAGGCTTGTATTATGGATACCAGATAGCTGATACACTACACATATATAACTTTGAATACATACTTATCATAAATATAAACACCCATAACTGGAGTACAAACGTGCTCATCGAAACGAATGCCTCAACGGGACTCGAACCCGCGACCCTAGCACAGCAAGTAGTGTCACTACAAACTGAGCCAAACGTGTCGTCGTACATAACAATACAAAGCGCGACCGTACCGTATGTTCTCCCGGATGGTGCCCGCGAACAGCACGGGCTCCTGCCCCACGACGGCCACGTGTCCGCGGAAGTGGCGCACGTTGACGTCGCGCAGGTCGTGGCCCGACGCGCGCACGGCGCCCAGCGCCGGGTCGTACATGCGCTGCAGCAGCTGCAGCACCGTCGACTTGCCGCTGCCGCTCGACCCCACCAGCGCCACTGTCTCGTTGCGGTTTATTTTCAGACTTAGACCGTTTAACACCTGTTGGATTGTGAAATTATTAAATTGGATTTCATTATTTGATTAGTATTCCATACAACAAAATGTCGTAAAAAATACCGCTAATTTTCATGGCGAACAGAATCGAAGTTAAAACGCTATAGTACTATCTAGTGACAAGCGATAGTTATAAAACTATTTTACAATTGAAACAATTGAAAAGATCCAAACTAACCTGCACATCAGGTCGAGCCGGGTACCTAAAATACACGTCTTTAAGTTCCAAGTCTCCCTCCAGCACGGGCTTGCTGCCCTCCCGCGACAGCGAGTCTATGACGGGCTTGCGGTCGAGCACCGCGAAGATGGCGCCGGCGGAGGCGCGCGCGCTCGCGACCGCCTCCAGGTGCGGCGCCGTCAGACCCACGTTCTGCGCGCCCTGGAGTACGCTGAAGAAGATCTGGGGGAACGGGGGTATATTTTATTATTTGGGCAAATAATATAAGTTAGAATTGAATATTAAACATTAATTTGTTCATTATTATGCAATTTTTAAGGTTGTCAAGGCAGGTTTTAAAAATATTAAATATTACATTACTGGTTGTTATAAATATTATTTTACCTTTAAAATTATATTACAGATAAATTAACATATTAAGGATATTTAGAAATTAATTATTGAAAAATAATAAAAATAACATTAATACAGTAAAAAACGTACGTTTTCAGTTCATTCACGCCCTCCTTCCACTCTTTCATTCTCTCTCTTTCTCTCTCACTCTTCATCTATTTCTCTCTCTCACATGTACACACCCAAATGAAAACCCAGTACACTCACGATCATCAACACGGCCGGCGTATACACGGGTTCGGGCTCGTGGCGGCTGTCCAGTATGAGGCCGACACCGTACCAGAAGGCGAGCGCGTACGTCGCGTATATGATGAGCCACATGAACCCGCTGCCGATGCCGGAGTATATGCCCTTCTTTATACCCATCTTCTTTGCCGGGTCTAACCGATTTTGGTATCTGTGCTTGGAAAATGTTTACATTTAAAAAAATAGTTAAATTATTCGTGACTTCGTCCATAATTGTTATAATATAAAAAAACTGACGACCGTTAAACTCTTTTTATTTTAGCTCAATAGCTACTTGAGTTGACTATATAAATGTGAAATAATAATTTTGAACGTCCGAATATGTTATGAGTTATAATATTTAAAAATATTGGAGAGAAACTTTTTTTACATCTCTGCTTGTGGTCCTGTACGCAGTGCGTGTATTCTAATCGTGTATAGCCTCTATATATAACCTTATATTAATCTGATGGGCATTCAAACAATATCTTTGGATTAACTTTATCGCTTTGAATTAATTTATGTATGTTTGCATTAATATCTACTGTCATTTTTACTAAAAAAATCTACATAAAATAACTGAATCATTTTCTAATGCTGGGTACACACCGAGCCAACGAACGCCAACGAATGGGTTTCGTTGGCCCTGTTTGGACGTCTTAGCGAAGGCCAACGATCGTTCGTTGGCGTGTGCCTGCGATCCGAAGCGTGGCGGTAACATCAAAGGAATCGTCCTATTATTAAGCTGGATACACACCGACAGGATATATCGAAGCGAATATAACCCCAAATCCTTGCGAAAGAAAACAGATATCGCCCTAGAATGATTCGGGAAGCCATAGAAATTAAAAAACATCCAAATTTAAATAGAGAAGATAGCTGGGTACTACCATTGTCGTGGGATCCTGTTATTAATATAATAAAATCAAATAATAAATCTAAATAAGACAGACAGTTAGATGTAGTAAGTTCTTATTGTGCGGATCAAAATAACAGTAATTCAAATTAGTATTTCAAATTAATATTTTTCATTTGCAAATGTAATTGTTATTTAATTTTAACTTCTTAAATTACACATAGAACAATAATATGGCTTAAACAATTAATATTTTATTTTTTATTTATAGTTATAAATATAATAATGGCAACACTAAATATAGATTATTAAACAATAAATTTTCTAAAAAATTATAATAATAACATCTAAATTTATATAAATAATGTTCCATATTCAAGTATAAAAGTAATTAAAATTATAAAAATATTTAAAATTAAAAGTAACAAATATTGTAAGATACTTTGGTGCCAATGTTCAAGTTTTTTAAATTCATTTTGTTATTTTGTGGGTAGGCTGTCTGTAACAACTATATTATAATACCTTTGAGACATCTAACACCTTAGTCTCTCCCGTGACCATGATTGCAATAAAGCAATCAAAACGTCGGGAACCAAAAATCAAAATAAATCCGCGAAAAACTCCGAAAAGATAATTTTATTTAAATGTCAAATATTCTATCTAAGAAAGTATTATGATATGTTTTTGTTAATCAATCTATACAAAGAAAAGCCTCTAGTCTTTGGGACCCTACTAATAATTAATATAAATTAAAAATGAAGAGAAGTGATTGTTGGGCAGAAATTACTACTATTTTATTTAATTGCGATACACATTTCTATTCTTAAAATATGTGGTACCATCTCCGTTTTCGTTTAATTTTTCTTGTCCTTGCTAACTCGTTAAGGTATATAAAACTAGCAATTATAATTATTTTGTCGTCGTCCATGACTAAATTGCGAATGCAAGCCGGACGTGGACGTATCTTCGAATCCTTCGTTGGCGTTCGTTGGGTCGGTGTGTACCAGCATGGAACGATTCCTTTGATGTTACCGACACGCGTCGGATCGCAGACACACGCCAACGAACGATCGTTGGCGTTCGCTAAGTCGTCCAAACAGGGCCAACGAAACCCATTGGCGTTCGTTCGTTGGCGTTCGTTGGGTCGGTGTGTACCTAGTATAACAACCGTGCGATAGCCAACGCTGAATAATCTTCGTTGGCGTTCGTTGGCTCGGTGTGTACCCAGCATAAGAAAGACGAAAATTTCAAGAACTGTTATGATATCTCAAATGATCGTGTAATACTTTTGAACTGGTCCAAAAATTTAACCTGCTTCAAATCAAACATATAAGTATTAGGTATAGACTCGCCAAATTTACGACAATAACCTGAAAAGAACTAAAACTTAATAATTTTATCCTCTCACCGATCTATTTCTTTTTGTTCCCCGCCGAAAGCGACAACCGTTCGAATGGAGGCGAGCACTTCCTCCGCGATGACGCCGGCCACGCTGTAAGCTTTTAATTCTTGCGACGTCAGTGATGATTGTACCTACAATTTAATAAAAGAAATGATTTTTTTTTGTATAGATAGGTTAATTAAGAAATTATAACTATGGTATTACTTGATAGACTTTTTTATAATTATGATATAATAGCGACTTATCCACGATTAACTCGTGTGTGACTAGCCTATGTGCTACTCCGGGTCGTCATCTACCTGTGTGCTTAATTTTATTAAAGTGAAAGTTTCACATATACACTTTCGTGTCCATTTAAATCGTTTAATTACTAACTTTTTAAAGGAAACCCATTTTCATAAATAAGCAGAGATAAATATCAAACAACTACCTTAGCAACAATAGCGGTAGTCGCAATAATGATGGGTGCGCAGGAGAGGATGACGAGCGTAAGTTCCCAACCATACGCGCACGAGATGATGACGGCCGTCACGAACGACATCACCAGGTAGATCAACATCGGCACTTTCTCGCCGATACCTTCTCTGTATTTTTCTACGTCACTGAACAAAATTAAGTTTATTTGCTTAATTATTACTTATAGCAATTAGTTTGGAAACTGCGGTGGATTAATAATTCGAGATTCGCGTTGAGAGATCAGGCGCAGGACACTCTTTATTACGAGGGGTATCAAGCTATAGTCCACCACGCTGGACAAGTGCGGGCGGACTTCACACGTCTGTCGAACACTTGCTAGGTTCTCTCAGACATGCAAGTTTCCTCACGATGTTTTCCTTCACCGTAAGACAAGTGATAATCATCTTGGAAATGATTCGCACATGAAAATATCAGCTGTGGATTTGAATCCGCTCCACTCGGTTTCCCAATCGAGCGTGTTACCACTGGGATAACACTAGGGTTGCCAACATTTCTTCGGCGAAATATATAATATTATTTTTCAAAATTTGCTATATAAATATAGTACACTTCAAAAAAATAAAGTAGGTATTTTTTTGCACTTTTTGCATTTTTTAACATTTTTTGTCTAAAATAAAAGAGTCATAATATGCTTTATTACATTCAATACTTAAATTAATTTAAATCAAAAGCTCGTTTTTTATTGATGAGAAACTACCTCTGTTCCTTTCTTCTTTTTAAAGTGAAGGATTTGTTTGTTAGATTTCGGTGATGAAAATATAGTATTTTTGCGTATTATATATTTCTTCAACAGTATATAGTACGCAGACCCGAAATATAGTACAATATTATATTTTAGAGTACGGTTGGCAACCCTAGATAATACTGCCTTTTATATAATATACAGTAACTTCAAGTAAATTAAAATTCATGTATTTTATATTATTTACTTAACAAAAGAAAGATTTAAAGAAATCGACAAACTTACTCTGATACTTTAGTTGCGAAATTCATCGATGTATTAAGGTCATACCACGTAATATCTTGGCGCAGTACGGCTTGTAGGAACTTTTCTTTTACTCTCTCTATCTGAAATCATTTACCATTTATCAAAATATGAAAACTTATGTAAATCGGCTTAATAGACACTTTCAATAAGCTAATACTTAAATTATAAACTTAGTGTTTGCCACAGACATTCAGATTGCTCTACAACCACCTCTTATTTTAAATAAACATTTATTGCTCATAAAAGTTTTTGAAGTGAAAACTTCTATAGGCAGGTTTGGATGGAGAGTAAATTCATGTAAGTCGTCATCGACATGGCCACGTGACGTGTTGACGCTAACACTCAGAGTGCCGATAGATGTCAAAATGTAAACAGTTTTAATTTACAAATTTTAATTTAAGATCTAACAATTAATTTGAATATCCAAAAATAACAACTGTATATAGTTTTAAGTTTTCACTTCTGTCGGCAGAACGTCTTCTGTCTGACTGCGTTTTTTTTAAAGAACTAGCAGGCTTCTGAAGTAATATACGTTTCTATACATCTCTAAACATCTTTCATTATATTATATACATATTTCATCTTAAATTATTAATATATAACATAACATATCATTATGTGATCTCAGAGTATACATAGAGAATGACAAGTAAATAGAGCTACTGGTTTTTTCCATCTTATTAAAATCTGGGTTAAACTCTATATGATCAATACAAATGTTGCAAATAATAATTTATTTACAGCATTTGTATGGATCATATATTACTATTTTATTGCAATAGAGTACATGCATGTATATATTTTTCATTCGTTCACATCGTCATACGTTTGTCAATAAATATAATTTATAAGCTAGGAATTAATATTAAAAAATACATTTAGCGCGCATGAACATCCTTTTAGAGTTATAGGTAATGTCCGGTCGATAAATGTAGAAAAAATATTTTAAAATAAATAAAATCGATATTCATATTCCTATTGCCTTACAAATTACAATCCAATTTTTGGTAAACACCAATTTCAACGTTACTAACCTGTTTTAGAGCTGTGTAGTTGAACAAATCGACGCTGATGACAGCCACTAGGAACTGCAGCACGGAGAACACCGTGCAACCGATACCGAACGCTTGCGAATCCTCGATCAAAGCTTGGCGGTTCTCTTCTCTACTTGCATTTGTTCTAGTAAATAAAATATACAGGTAAAAGTATGCTTACTACTACTATTAAATTAAGTAATCTCTACATATAATAAAATTGTAACTAAGCCGAATCTGTTAATTAAATATTTTTTGGAAAATCTTATTGAAATAGATATTATTATCGAAATACAGGCCGAATCTATAGGTTTTTAGAATTTTTATCTGTCTCTCTCTCTCTGTGATCGTATCATGGAAAATCACTGGAGGGATTTTGATGAAATTTGGTATGATGATAGCTGGTTATCCGGGTCAAACCTATACTAATCGTTAAAAGGTAAGTAGGGACGAACACGAGCGGAGCGAGGGTGAGTCGCTAGTATAATATATTACTGTCAGCATTATCCAATTTAAAAAAGATGACTCTATTTACTAGTTAGGTTTTCCAAACGAGCTTAAAAGTTAATGAAAACATTTTGACTTAAAAAGCTAATAGAGACGTGGATCGATTGCATTCACAATGCGTAAAAGCCAGTTTTTGTTAGGAAGTTTTTTTCTATCGGATTTGACATAGAAGTTATGCGAAAATAATACTTATATACAGAATTCAAACTTATATAACTATTATTGCTTAAAAATATTGGGATGGTTAGATTTTTTGTTTGATTTTAGCAAGATACATATAATTTACATTCTATACTCTATATAAAATTTCGTTATTGTACAACTGTATTTAAATTGAATACTAAGTAACAATATGATTTCTGTCTCTTCTTCGTTTCTAAAAGTAATTTAATTTCTAAGTTCAAGACAAATTAGTGATGAAACAGGGAAAATGCTTGTCTAAATAATATATTATGATTTATGCAAGATTTCTTAATGATTACTAAGAACAAGCTAATAGATTGACCACGTGTAGTATTTAAGTAAATAAATAATGTAATACAAGGTTGAAAATCATAGCATAGGAATCTTATTACGATGGAATACGATAAATGGTGACGTACGAAGGAAATATTACTACTAGAATTCAACTTATTCGTCTATCCTACATACATTTAACTACGACGTTACTAAGTAGCTAACTTTTTGCTTAAATAAACATGTTATTTTCATTTTATAAACTACATATTTACATAAATAAATAAATAAATATGTTGGGACATTAACACACAGCACCGTCTAGTTCCATGGTAAGCTACGAAGCTTGTGTTATGGATACCGGAAAGTTGATACACTACACATATATAACTTTGAATACATATATATTACAAATGTAAACACGCATGACTGGAGTACAAACATTCATACTCATCACACAAATGAATGTTCTCAGCGGGACTCGAACCCGCGACCGCTGGCACAACAAGTAGGGTCACTATAAACTGAGCCGCACGTGTCCTCAATGAAATTAATATTAAAAGCTAAAGATATTAAAATTTTTGGGGCACAGTTGATACTTACAAAATCCTTCCTCCGCCAAACCAAGCAATAGTCAGTGTAGGGGTCGATGTGCCATTCATCACAGTCCGGTCTATAAGTAGTGAAGTGAATTCTCCGTAGATGATGACTCCCACAGGCACGAATAGCCCGTTTAGGGATGCGAATATCACCCCCGCGAACAGAAGAAAGAACTCCCATGGTTTTGCGAATCTGAACTGCATTCGTTTAAAATAAGTTTATTGAACTACGAGTAAATATACAATTTTTCAATATCCATTATACTAATATTATAAATGCGAAAGTAACTCTGTCTATCTGTTTGCTACATTTTCACGCCTAAACCGCTGAACCAATTTTGATGAATTTTGATAAGGTGATGGATGGGACTTTGGAGAAAGATATAGGGTTTTTGTCGCAAAAATTAAACTCGAAGGGAGTGAATTAGGAACAATTAAAGTTCAAATGAAAGGAAAAAAAAGTTGGTATTAGGAACAAATCATTTCTCAAGAAGACAAAAAATTATTATATCCTATAGATTTATATTTCAAGTTTTTTAAAGTACTTACCTACTCTTCTATGTAACCTATGTGTGTATGTACATTGCACATTGTCTTTTTTATTCTAACCATTAAAACGTACCTAAGTATGCACGTAGTAAGTCGCTAGTAAAGAATAAAATACAAATATTAGCTGTAATATGTATAATTAATAATTCCAGCGCAGTCGACCAGCTAAGTTTAACATCACAGGCTTTACCATTTATTCCTATTTTAAAATTAACTATGATATATTATTATTGAGAAGAAGAACCAATCTATTATATTTAAACATAATTACTTCATTTACTTTCTATAATAAATTGAGGCTTTTATTAAATAGTATATTACATATTAGGTAAAAACACTTTGCGTGCATCACGCAAAAGTCACAGTATGGACAATATTAAAACTTGTATACCACAGTATGCAGGCAAGCTAATAATATGATTACAACATAAAATAGTGAAAAAAAAGTGTCTGTACGACGGATACCTAGCAGCAGACACAATGTACATCATTGTACAGTGAATTGTACCTACATACATACATATACACTGATACATCCTTTCATGTATACAGTATAATTGATTATTGATCACTTAAGTTTCTAATATTAAGGCTCAACTAGAACTATATCTAAACTGACGACATTTTATTTAAGAAGCAGATATTCTGAACACTATCCATATATTATATCTTAATCAATTATATTTTTACTCTTAATTCATAACTTGTATTCCTAATTTACTCGTTACAATAGAATGGAGTACTTACTAGGCTGAAGTATGAAACCGCGGTTGTTTGCTGATTTGGGTCCGAACTGTAAGAAATAATAGCTATCATCGTTTTGAAATGATTTACAAGCAATATGGAATGATGACTACGTAAAGGATGAAGGGATGGTTATGAGCTACGTGGGAAGCGCAAGCCTTAGAGCGAGTCCGTACCCTTTAGTAGATGCCATTTCCAACTGCAAAGCTATAACATATCCTTGCAGCTAAACAAATCAATATACTTTTAATTAATTTGTTCTGCATAATAGACATTTTAGTTTAAAAAGCTTTATTTTATATTGAGGAAATAAATCGTGTGTAGAGATATTTTATTTTGAGTGTGCATTGTGGATATATGGCGTAGGTAGGTATAGGTATAGGTAGGTTTGTTGATAAAATCCTCTTTTCTAATCAATTGTGATAAACAGTTTCTAATTATATCCTTTATAAAGATATATGTACACTGTACAGTCAATAACAACATTAATATCTCTATTCTATGTTTTAACATTCATTTTAAATATCTTTCTCATAGCTGAAAAACATATTTTGCTTCTAATATCATTATATTGCTTTCATAGCTACCACTTCGCTTTGCAGTTACAGCACGAGTTTACAATTATATAATTATTATCTTAAAATAAATTAATTAAATTAAAATATAACATGACAAAAATAAATTTATTACGTACAATGTCATTGTCATATACGGATTGTATAACGATATCGTAACATTAGTGTACCAACAAGATTGATCTGCACACTTGAATGAATGCCAACTTTGTAGAGTTAACTCTTGTGCTTTTCATTTCTTTAAAAGAAAGATGACTTAATTTCTCCATTTTATTATCATATTAAGAAGCGTAGTTTAGTCAATCTAATAATATAAATTAATTCAGTTCAGGTCACATTAAAAATTTCTATTTAATATAAATTAAATAAGGAATCATAAAATGATATTTTAGGAGATCAAAACTTCTTAGAAATTTACATCAATTTTTAATACCTGTTATATTATAACGATAATGCTACTCTATCATCTATGTAAATTACATAATGTTTTTAAGTAACTAAGAATAGTATAAAGATTTTTGTGCACACATTTTGTATATGTATGTCTATAAAATAAAAATCCATTTACAAAGGAGCTTTTAAATTCACTCATAATGTAGAGTCTACCACAAATCGATAATTTTTAAAATGGATTATTTTAAGAAATGGCTTACCCCTCCTCCTTAAACGCTTTTTCAGTGATATAAGCGGACTGCTGAGCGAGCGAGCTGATAGTAAGCGAGTTCTGACGGAAGCTGAGCGTCAGCGCCGGCCGCTGCTCGCTCCTGCGCTGAGATAGCCTTGTGACGCTCCTGGACGACTCATTGCGTTTCATTCTTGAGTCAACCGCTCTGCAAGCAAATTTATTATTCCATGAATAAACAGGATCAACTTTTTTATTACTAGTGTCTTACCCTGGCTTCGTTCGGGTGTTTCACAGCAACATATGTTTTATTCCAGGGCATAGTCTAGGTATCTGTATACTAAATTTCATCCAAATCCGTTCAACCGTTTCAGCGTGAAGGGGGAAAAATCTTCACATTTATAATATTTAGTACTTAGTAGTCCGATTACTTAGTTAAGGCTGACCAATATTTTGGAAAAATTAACCTTTAGTCCGCAGAGTTAAGTCTTGAATAATTGTGAAAAAGTATTTTTTTAGTTAAATATTATTTTAGAATACACTTACTACACACTCAACACTCATTCTAAAATAATAAAACGCCTGTTTGAATTTATTTTAATTTTTAATATAAATTAAATTTATATAATTAGAAACATAAAAATAAGTATATAATATACATATATGTACACATATGTAAGTAGAACATCACTTTTGCATTGCTAAGTGCAGAACTTTTAGCATTTTTAAGACACGTAATTTTATTTTTGGCGCAGTTTTAAGCATAATCTTATGTTATAAATAAAATTATAATAACTATTTGAATAATATAACTAAATAAATTTTGGGCACGAGCGTATTCCACGTAGGAGAATCAGGGTATAGTCCACCACGCTGGCTAAGTGCGGGTTGGCGGACTTTACATGTTTTTCAAAAATGAGTTAGGTTCTCTCAGACATGTAGATTTCCTCACAATGTTTTCTTTCGCCGTAAGTAAATAATCATGTTGAAAATGATTCGAAAATGATAGTATCAATGTTGACCCGGGGTTTAAATACGTATTACTCGTTTTTCCAAGCCAGCGCATTCCCACTGGGCTACTATCAAAATAAATATTAAAAAAAATCTTTGGTGTTGTTTTATTTTGAGTCTATTTAGCAAAATCCATTGTTAAATTCTAGCGCTACAGAAATTTTATTGTCCGCTGTATATACAATGCAGATGCTTATTTCTTAAATAATACGAACCTTTCTAAGAAGACAGCACAGATATATACCAAGTTTTAACCGCAAACATAACTTCTAACATTTTTTATGTATCGTTTATTTATTTAAAAGTTTAATACATTTCGTACTATTATTCTATTTTTGTTTCAAGCATTCCCTAATATAATATAATATAGCATAATGATTATCTCCATTCCTTATCTAAAATGTCACTGTCTCCTGACAATTAAACGCTTTTTTAAATATAAATAAACTTCTTTCAGACATTAGATACTCACCAAAGGCCTTTAAGCTATACCCTTGTCTTTGTATAAAATACTCAGAAGCTTATAGTAAATAAGAAAATTGATTAAAGCCGGTAATAATTGTCTGCAAAATGCAAACTGAAATTTTTTAATTTATTTTTACATCTTCATTTGATGAGTAGTTACTAGTAAATCATTGCCTTTATTATTCATCTTCTTCGTCTTATGTAATTAAAAAAAAAACTTGTAAAGACTTCTCTACAACACGATACTTTTTCTTATTGAATCTCTTTGTACGCTAAGCTAAACAGTTGTTTGGTAAATTCTATTAGGTAATAAAAATAATGGATTAATATTAATTAGTATAATATAACTAACATAGTGAATCTACCAAGTCGCTGTACATTCTTAACTTATTCAACATGTTTTGTAGTTTTCTAAAATTAATTGGTTAATTGATAACAATTTTTTAAGGATTAATATGAAGAAAGGATAGTAACGAGAAATATGTAGAGATCGATTGTTCGAGTTCGTAGCGCCACTGCATTGCGGCGTGGTGCTTCACGCTCGCTATGACTACAGTAACCGGTTCACTGTTCTATGCTGACGCGATGCGAGGGTACTTTACTATTGTATTAATTAACGTGACAATAAATTAATTACTTAATCAGTATTTTCTCTTCATATTTATAAATAAACACCAAATGCCTTTATTACTAAGTCATATCTAAAAATCTGTTTACTTAGTTATTTCAACAAAAACGGTTAATGTTTTTTTATCATATTCCAGTGGAACCATAATAAAACAACTGTTGAAGATTTTATTTTAAAAAATAATTCTTTCTAATGTTAAAGTATTCAAAAATAATAATTTTCATTAATGAATACGTCGTTGTTCAGGTCAGGCGTCAGGTGGGGTCACAAAAGCAGACAATACAGCTCGAGAAGTCTACTTAATGATTTTTTGACACGAAGTTGTAGGTAACAAGCAATATTGCAAATTTTACTAAAGTTCATCTATATGTATGTATGTATGTATGTACATACATATTTGCTCTAGTAGATTATTATTTCGATTTTGAAATTATATTTGACTAGGTTTTATTTGTATATATGTATTTATTTATTTGACTAGTTTAAATTCAGAAATACTTAAATAATGAAATGAAAGAAAAGTTATGCTTTCAAATCTATAGAGAATCAGATTAAGCATGTTTTAAAAATAGAAATTTGCCCTATATTGATAAAAGATTACTTCTAGTATTGTCTTTTAGTACCACGTGCAGTGGTTGGTTCAATATTTGTTTGGAAATGCATTATTTGTTGACTAATCAACTCCTATCAGTCAAGTACATTGTTAGTATCGATTAGTATTTAATACATGAGTACAATTCTGAAGTCTATGAATAAAACAAGTTTTCAAATTATTATGAAATGTGAAAATTTTCAGGAAGCAAAACTAATTTACAATGGCACTACGTATCTGTGACACATCCAATTTAAACAGAAAAAATTAGTTATGTTTTTCTTGATTCTCAATGAAGAATAAGTGATTTGATTTTGAGTGCAAAATGATCGTTGCTTCGTGTCTTAGATCTTTGGCTAAGTACTCGCGTATTAAGTATTCCGTAATACCTATTTCCTACTAATACTTATGCAATGTTTTTTTGTTATTCTACATTAAGCTCTAAAGTATAATCTCATTAAGTTTGACATTACTACTTGATTATATTTTTGCTTTTACAATAAAGAATACAAAAGCCTTGAAAACAACTTGTTTTTTATTTGACTAGCGAATTACCCTTGCTTCGTTCGGGTTCGTCCCTAGGTGATTCTTTAAATTGACATAACTTTTTTATTTATGAACTGAAATGAAATAAAACAAGTTATTGGTTGGTTAAGTGAAGTTTACCACAATACATTAGTGAAAACCGCACCCAAATCGGTTAAGTCGATTCTGAGATTAGCGCGCACAAGCACACAGACAAACAGACAAAAGTTCTAAAAATTCCAGTTGGTTGTATATTACTGCTGAATAATCTACCGATAGAGCAAAAGGACGTTCACATATATTAGACTATATCTAGAGGACCCGAGTCCATTGGTCACGGGCCCTAAAAATAAATGATAACTTTCCATTTACATATGACTACTATGCAACAATTTTTTAATGTTAGGAAATGCATTTATGCATACCACCTACAGGCAAACAGGTGCTTATGTGGGACTCACCGGCAAGAAAACCCAGTACTACCGATTAAAATCCAACAAACTCTCTCCCGTCTTAATGGGGCGTCGCGGGATCGCTTACGCACTCTACCACGACGCCCCGATGGTAGGTCTACTGAAGCAGATCACAACAACCATGGGGTTGCTCCTACGGTCCACTCAGGCATCAGAGAAGTGCCAAGAGCAATCCGTATGATACACCGCTCATTGAAGTAGGCCATTTCCTAGTGCGTTTCTTGACATCACGCCTAGCTGAACTGCTGCCCCCCCCCCTCCCACCCCCCACCCCCTCACCTCGACAAGGTGAAGGCACGTGTTGGGGTCTACTATCCAACATAGTCAACCGTTGAAAGTTCAAACTTAAATTTTACTAAGCCCACAGAACTAGTATTTAAATGTAAGAAAGCAAATATTTTACAACCGTAACCTCTTTCTTAAATTAAATATATTCTTATATTGTATCATACAAAAATAACTGCAAATGGAATCTTTTCATAATAGTTTCTTTTTTAGACTTACTTTAGCTACAGAAACGTTAAGGCCATTGTTTCCCGAGAAACATTTTAGTATGCAAACATAAAATGCACGACTGTAGAGGCCTAGAGCTTTTCTCAACCCTTAACTTGCAGAGCTGCTACGTGAAAAGTGTTGAAGTGCGGAATTCTATTCGGAATATCTTAGACAATGATTAGATCGCCAGACGGTGAACGTTTTATTTTCGTTTACAAAATTGATTTAGATCAAGGGCCGGCCAATTTTGAATAGGACATGTTATTGTGGGATATATGACAAGCCAAGTGCATGTGCCAGTGCGTCTATGCTATTATTATAAGCTTGTTTGTTGTACGATAGTGATTCTTATTTGTTGGTGGGCGAAGAGGCGCATAATTGTGACGTGGTGTAGTCAGGTGTGGTTGGAATGTCTGTTAGACGTTACGTAAAGTGCGCTTCCGCTGTGACGTCATCGGTTTTTCAGGGTTTATGCTAACGAAGCTAAGCTGTGAGAGGTATATTATGCACAGGCTTAGAAATCGTTTAGGTTGGCATTTTTGATAGAATAGATGTACATATATAATTTTCTCTCGTTCCAAGTGAACATGAATATCAAATAGCTGTTAATTTAGCTTTGTAGTTTTTTGTAATCGTCCCTAGCTGATTCTTTAAGTTGACATAACTTTTATATTTATAAACCGATTAAAATAAAACAACTAACTAACATACTAAATTTTAAGTGAAGCTTACCTCAATACATTAGTGAAAACCGCACCCAAATTGGTTAAGCCGTTCTTGAGATTAGCGCGCACAAACGGACAGACAAACAGATAAATATTGTAAAAATCATTAATAAAGACGCCGAATAAAAGGTTTTTTCAAATATCTTCCATGTACAGACAACGATCAGTAAATTTTTTTTATATGTATAGATGTCCACTGATTAGCACTTTAAGCTCGCGAGAAACAGTGAATGAACTATTACCATTCATTCGTTCATCTTATAATCCCTGCTTAGCACGCTTAGGCAAGTACCTACAAGTTTCCTATTTACTAAAGTTAAAAATTTCAATAAAAATCGAATTTTCAGTTACAAAAGTGGGTAACACGGACAAAATCATCTATGATTTTGTTAAACCAAGATAAGACTAAGAAAGAAAAATTGTTAAAATTGTCTTATAATTTTACAGATTTAGATTCTTCACAGTCCGTTAATACCATACTGATAGCTAGTGGAATAATTCGATCGTAATCTTCGGTCGGGCGCCGCGACGACGCCTCAATGGCGTCGCTCACCATACAAGCCTTCGGGTAACCTCGTAACCCCGTAGAACTCTAGATATTGAGATTTATGGCCAATATACATTTTATAAAGAATATTATTTGTTAAATCCACACGAATATTGACATATAGCTATATGTAAAGTACATAGCAACGTATAGTACGACCGACTGTATTATTAAACGGAACATTTACAGCTATTTTAGTAAGTTAAATTTTATGTTTAGGTATCTGAATATCATCACCAACAGCTAAGGAAGCTAAGAACGTAGGTACTTAGCTTCCTTAGCGAAGTTACGTAGCTGTAAAGCTAAGTTAAGGAAATACGTATCAAAAAAAAATTTAACACATTAATGAAGAAAACATTCAATGCTTTGTATTTAATGTACTTATCTGTTTTAAAACAAGGAAAGATTAGAATTAGACATTTAAATAAAACTATCTTTTCGGATTTTTTCGCGGATTTATTTTAATTTTTGGTTCCCTAAATTTTTAAAAATTAAAATAAATCCGCGAAAAAATCCGAAAAGATAGTTTTATTTAAATGTCAAATATTCGCGTAAATCTAAGAAAGTATTAGAATTAGAGTTTAGGTCCCCTTACCTACCCTATAGGTTTTGGATCGAAAACCTATATGGTAGTTCCCGTTGACCTAGAATCACGAAATTTGGAATAAAGCAAGGTGTTACAGCACGAATAAAGGACAAATTCCAAAAAATAAAAAAGTTGAAAATAAAATTAAGCAGATTTCCTACAAATTTGTACGGAACCCTCGGTGGGCGAGTCCGACTCGCACTTGTCCGGATTTTTTTTGTTATAACTAGCCGTATACATATTAACTAGCTATATAGCTTTCGTATTAAATTCCGCGTTTCATATTTCAAAATAACGGACTTTCATACAAAACTTCCATCCCCTTAATCTGTGTTTTATCTGTCAGTGAACGATTTTAAGGTTTTAAAGTAGTTGCGGAAACTACTTAGGTAGGTAGATTTAAACGTAATTATACCAAAACTTTCGTAAAAATTAATGGACCTATTAAACGAGATGCATTTTTTTAGGAAAAACTTAATTATAAGAACTTTAGTACTATGTAGAGTTATTGAAAATTTATTATAATTGGAATATTTGAATAAAGATTAAACATGACTATTAAAATGTAAGTACGCCAAGCTCAATTAAAGAGTCAAAATTGTTACTCATCAATATAAAAAAGTCTTTTATTCCTTATTTCCTCTTTTATTCCTTAAACGTTTCTTCTAGTAGAGTCCTTTATTCCTTATTGCACTTTAGGTAAAGTGCAATGAGGAATAAAGGACTCTACTAGAAGAAACGTTGAAGGTTCGGTTGAAAAATTCGGATTTTCTATTCTTAATTATTAACAAATCTTCCATATACTAGTAAAAATAATTAATTATTCTTAGTTACTAAGGTACCTAGGTTATAAGTATATAAAATTTTATTTCTATTACTTACGTACTTAACAACAAGTAGAAGAATGATGCAAGAATTAGCTAGTACCTATACTACAGGATACAATGTCTTAATTGCACTAATCAATTATTTATAATTTTTCCACCTGCGAGTGCAAAAACTATAAAAAACAATAAAATATGTAAAGTTTTTAAGATTAATAATAATAACAATAATTTTTAATTTAAGATATTACATCCATATATTTTGTTAGTAATAAAACAATTTAGCCTTAATTACTATATGTATGTATTAGTGTATGAAATTTTTATATTTTACATTACATTAAGTTAGTAAATATCTTAATTTAAATTAAAATGTCAAATAAAATTAATGATAACCATAAGGTTTCTATAAAAGACCGTGTTATATTTTCTATTTCAAACTATACAATAAAGATTATTTCCCGTTGACTGATTTCTAGTAACCATCCCACCGTTTTTTTCTTAGGTATTACTAAGAAAGGCAGTTTTTAAGAATTAATTCCTTTTGTGGGCAAAATTTAAAGACGAAGACATTTCAGAAATATAAGTAATGTTTGTTTTTTTTTTATAAGTACCATTCAATTTGGATTTTTATTCAGAAAGCCGCAAAAATGCAGTCAAACTGAGGATTTTTCTGCTTTTCTAAGTACTTATAACCTATCCCATCGTTTAGAAAAAAAAAACGATTATTTATCTTTCAATGCCTAAAAATCCTCATTAATCAATACATATAATAAAATTGTAACTAAGCCGAATCTGTACATTAAATATTTTTTGGAAAATCTTATTGAAATAGACTTTATTATCGATACAGAAGCCAAATATATTGTTTTTAGAATTTTTGTCTTTCTGTCTGTTTGTTACCGCATCACAAGAAAACTACTGGACAGATTTTGATGAGGTATGATGATTAGCTGGTTACCCGGATCAACATATACGATACTTTTTACTGCGGGAAAACATCTCATCTCTGAGCTAAACGTTAAAAAGTAACTAGGGACGAAACCGAACGACCGAGGTTGCTAATATAATATAGGTAAGTGCGATTTATTACGGAGTCAGATTTATATAAATAATATTTATTTCCACTTCAATACATAAATTGCGAAAGTACACTTTACAATTTTCTGCGACTTAGTGTGCCATGTGAAAACATTTTCTATATTATTTGAACTATAAATTTTATATTTATTATTACTTCATGTAACCTATAAATTTTATAGTAAGTTCCTTCTTTCTGTAATAATAGTAATAAGCAAACTCCATTTAAGATTATTTGCTTAAAGTATTCAAATTTATTATACAAAATAAATAAAATATATCTTATTGTATTTCATAAACATTCTGAACTCACTCTGAAAGATATTTAGAATATAAAAACATATTTATGAAGAGCTTTTATCAATTAAACACTAGCTTCGCCTACGCACTACAAAATATGTAATACATATCGATATTTTAGTTGTTTTTATTCTATATAAATAAAAATGAATATTGGTAAGCGCATAACTCAAGAATGGCTGGACAAATTCGGCTAATTCATTTTTTTGTATGTTCCTTAAGGTCCACGGAAGGTTTTAATATTTAAAAAAAGAACTATATCCATTTTACTATATCCAAGCTAGGGACGAACCCGAGCGAAGCGAGAGTGAGTCGCTAGTATTATATAAGTATCATACGAGAATCACTTAATATACCGAGAAGTAGCCTATGTCTTTGAAAGTATTTCTATTGGAATACCGACGTACATCAACTGTCGATGTACCGTGTACGAAAGGATGACGAGTGAACTTAATTAACAATTCATGTCTCTGAAATATCATATTTTTAATTAAAAAAAATGATTCTTGAAAGAGTTTTTCTTTTAATGAGTATAATTTGCATACATTTTGATTAAATCGAAAACGATTAAGTACATTTTATAAGCTCGCAAAGCTTTTAGGAAAGTGCCTAAGTCACTGAAGTCAGTCAATACATAGATTTTTTAATTTCTGTTAAAAACTACGAAAACGTTGAAATTTTTGTTATTTAGAAGAGCACAATTAAATAATTAAAAACGAAAAGAGTGTTCAATAAAAAAGGTTTCGCTCGAATATAAATCGAACAAAACTTTGAATATTAATATTTTAGTCCGGTCAAATTAAACCAAAACATAAGAGTGAAGCTACATAAATTCCAACAATCTGAAAATTGGTGAAATCGTTCAAAATATAATAATAAATAAAATTTGGAAGTTCCTCATCTTTCCCCTGTATGGAAAAAAAATTATTCAAGGTCAAAGTTCAAAAAAATGAGCTTTTCGCAATTTTTAACAAAACGGTAAGTTTTATCATAAAAATACTTCAAACAAAAATTGTAGATCATAAAATTATCTATAAAAAATGTATTAATACTTTTGTTCCTACGAGCCACCGTTTCTAAGATATAACGATTCAAAAATTTGTAAAAGTTTAATCTTATTATATGTATAAAAGGCAAAGGTGATTGACTGATGTATCAACGCACAGGCCAAACCCTTAAGGCTAGCAAATTGAAATTTTGCACACGTATTCCTCATACGATGAAGGCATCCATTAACCCATTAAGGAAGGATTTTTCAAAATTCAACCCCCAAGGGGGTGAAATAGGGGATAAAAGTTTGTATGAAATTATTATTCCTTAGACATATTTGCATGAAATTTCGTATGAATTGAGTATGGCAAAAATAATGAGTTACGTATTTCAGCGTTTTCTAAAATTCAACCCCTAAGAGGGTGAAATGGAAGATAAAAGTTTGTATGAAACTTTTTATTCCTTGGACATATTTGCATGAAATTTCGATTTTTCGTAGTCGATCGCGAGCAAAGCCGCGGGTTCTACTAGTAGTCATAATACGCATAAGTACGCCTTGTACATACATCTGCCGGAGTTGTAATATATGTTACAAATTTTTGAATCGTTATATCTCAGAAACGGTGGCTCGTAGGAAAAAAAGTATTCATACATTTTTATAGATAATTTTATGATCTACAATTTTTGTCTGAGTTATTTTTATGATAAAACTTACTGTTTTGCTGAAAATCACGAAAAACTCATTTTTTTGACCTTTGACCTTGAATAAAAAAAATCCATACAGGGGAAAGATGGGGAACTTTAAAATTTTATTTATTTTTTCAGCTTGTTGGGAATTTATGTAGCTTCGAATGTCTAAATTGACCGGACTATTTATATTTAATACGAATATTTCATAAGTAAATGGTGTATTGGAAGCAATTTAATTTATTATTGTCAGGTCGTTTTAATAGATCTCATAAATCTGTCTATAAAGATCATTTCCTTGATACATGACTTCTATTTGCAATTTGAACTATGTAAGGAGCGTACTCCCGAAAAGCTCTCAAGTAAGTCCGAAAGGTTATTTTTTTCGATTTGGTTGAAAAATATTATCATCATATTTGAGGCATTTTGCATGAAATATTTTTATAAAGATAGATAAGTACATGACTCTCTATTAGTGATTGCATCGATATCCCTTGTAGTGGTCTCCGAGATTAGCCTTAAAAGATAATCGCGGTGGTGATTCAAACTATTCCTTCAGCTTAATTAAATAAAAATAATTAACTAAATTTTCTCTTTTTTAATTTTCGATATAAAAAGCGTAAATACCTACACCTATGTGAAATGTACATACCAAAATAAGCTACTAGATATGTTGTGTCGTACCTACAAAAAAAGTTGATTAATTTCAAAGAGATTCGTACTCGACTCGACTCACTGAAAGTGAAACGTTTTCATATATCTCTTAATTAAAGTTGTTCTGAGTTTGTCTAACAGATATATAAAAACGCGAAAATAATTTCTTTAGGGGCATTTCTTTGATACATTACTTTTACTTAACATAAACGATTCAAGCGCTCGCCAGGGGAGCTGTCAAAAGCACAACTTTTAGACTTAATAAAAAGATATGATCATATAACTAAGCCAATTTGCTCGTCATATTTTTAGATTTTATTCCCACTAGCAACTCACCCTCGCTTCGCTCGGGTTTGTCCCCAGTGAAAAAGAAAAATAAGTCTATCCCACGGGAACTGTACATTTTTCCGGGATAAAAGTGACCTATGTGCTACTCCAGACTATAATCTATCTCTGTACTAAATTTCATCCAGACCCGTTTAACCGTCCTTGCGTGATTGAGTAACAAACATCCATCCAAACTTTCGCATTTATAATATCTAATAGTGGGATAAACTATCTACAATTCAGTATTTTCAAAGATGACCGATCACTCGGCCAACAACTTTAATTTATACCTAATATATATTGATTGACTGTTGATTTATGCACTAACTAGATAAAATGTATTTTTTGAGCGCGAAAAACATTTGCTACCTTGGCAAGCTGCCAAATACTTGATAGGCTGTACATTTTGTTTTAGGGGTCGAATTTTCAAGAACACGATGCATACCTTTTTATGTTTCAATATTTATAAACAATAGAAAATAATGAATGATGCACAAAATTTCGAGCAAAAATATAATAAGAAAATACTTTATATTTTATACAGGAGCTTTTAAATATAATTAAATACGTACCTAGTATTCTGTAAAAATTATTATCCTGAAAACACCGACTGTTTGTGAGCTCCCAAAGAAGATCTAAAATTACTTCCTTCATAAGGACACTAATTGTTTCAAAACGTGACGGATGAAAATGGTGAAACGCGGGAAAATCAAGGCAATGGCGACGTGGGACGTCAACCCTGCGCGGATGTTGGCAGCATACTGGGTAGTTTTTGGCATAAGGGCGACTTATCTACCACAATTATTATAACCTCAAGCTATAATCATATTTTCTGTATGGTTAAAATTAATTTGATATTTTCAATACAACGAAATAAAATCAAACACTAATTAGTAATTCTTATTTAATATGTAAATAAGTAGTTAATATTATTAAGATTTCAAACGTTTACCATAAAGTATGCAAAAATAAAATGATATATACAAAAGAGTATGTGATAGGATTTTAAAAGGTGAATATTCGGTGTACATATTACGGGCCAAGTCCGATTTAGGACAAATCAGTTCTGTCAAAGCTCAACTAGTTCTCCCTTTACGTGAAAGGACAAACCGGCTAGACCTAGATGAAACTAGTTAATCCTAAGCTAAATAGAATAAACCAGTTTGGCCTAGACAGAACGGGTTATAAATTATACGTACACTTTAGGATAAGCAGATAAAAAAAGATGCACACATGCCTACATCTACTTGTGTGCCTGTTAGTTTTATTATACTTCAAAAAATATAATATTATAGGCACATTGAAATGTCTATACGTAGATCAAATTTTAATGCGGTTATTTTATTTAAAAGCTATTTCAAACGGTATATATAAAAAGCTATAAGGTTTTCCAAATAAATATGATTTTTTGATTTTAAGCAGACGGTCCATCTCGGTGGGAGGTGTGTCATGCGGGTTGCTCCTGGTACTTCTTTGATATTGCAGAGTGGACCGTGGAAGCAACCCCTTGATTGTTGTGTTCTACATCGGCAGGTCTGCCGTCGCGTCGGGGCGTCGGGTTGAGTGCGTAAGCGATTTTGCGGCGTCTCATTAAGACAGGGGAAGTTCCGTTGGGATTTAGTGGGTAGTTCTGGCTTTCTAGCCAGCGGGTCCCACTTAACCATCTGTATGTAGGCAGGTGGTATGCGTAAATGCATTTCCCAACATTAAAAAGTTCCTAGGTGCTAATCCTTCATCCAAATCCGTTTACTTCCAGCCGCTTCAGAGTACAAAAGTAACAATCGCAGAAACACATACATACATTATATAAGCTTTTGCAATTATAATAATAGTCTGATTATGATGGAGAAACACATAGACATAAGCTACTGTTAAGCAACTAGGGAGTAGGGACGCATCCGAGCGAAGCGACAAACTCGTTAGTAGGTACTCGTACATATATAATAATAGTAGAATATAATATATACCATCGTTAAATCAAAACCTATAGTTGCTAAGTATATGTATCCCAAGAACTTTCATGTTACATGACTGATTATTCAATACTATTAAGTGTAGGTTCTAGTACGAAATCCCCATCCTGTTTACTAATATACAAAGAAATTGGGCAGCCTTAACTCTGGCTATTCTTCGGGATACTTTCGTTTTCTTATATAGACAATAGATGGCGTTGAGCCGCAAACTGTTAGAATATTTTTATTTTTTTTAAACTTATATACTAAAATATTGCAAATTTTGTTTTGCATTTAATAATACAAATGTTACGTAGACTAAATATTTTTAGCCGCGACAAACAACTCCTAAAATGTAAACAGATGTTACGAATACCGTATACTATGAAAACGCAGTACAAACTCAGTACGTATCCACAATCAACAATCAGTAAAATTACGAAAATTTGATCGAAACTTTAAGAATACCGCATTATTTCATTTTTTTTTTTACCTAGACTATTTTTTAAAATTAGAATAAACCTTATTGGAATCTATTTTTTTCTTTTATTGTTGTTACACAAACATTAATAACAAAACGATATGTATATCGCCATCTATTGACATTTAAATTAACTAATTTCTAATGTTACTGATGAGACCTCTTAGGCATGGTTTCAAGTTATGCTACATTTACACGCTTGGTAAATCTTGACAAGCGTGTAAATGTAACTTTAGATAATAGAGTTTATACAAATGTTTGATATACTTCATTAGTAATTTTACCCATCTACGGCAAAGCCCAAAAGAGGGTTATGCGTTTGATCTATATGTATGTCCGATTCTACAGATGTTCCCTTGTAACTCTTAAGACGGTTGAACCGATTTTGATTATTATTCATCGTTGTTATATGCAGCAAAACTCACAAGTTAAGCGTCTAATATTATATTCCTGTATCAATTTGTTTTTAGTACGTATCTTGCGCAGTTTCTTTTGTTTTTGAAAATTATTTTTTTACGTTTATGAAGTCGTTTTTACTCCGCCATTCGAAATTATTTAAATTATTAACAGAGTAGCGTGTTTACGTGCACTCTGGTTGCTGCAATCCTAGTAAATATTCTGTCCCACTAATTAATATTAATACAGAGACAACGCGTAACGATAGGTACACTACGACATAAGATGGCGGCATGTGCGTTTTCTTTTGGGCGTGATGTTCGACAGTTCGAACCGGAATAATCGGTTTTGTCAACGCTCAGCACTTATGTAGTAGTGTAGCTATCATTGCACGGTTGTATGAAGCTGTCTCTGTACTCATGTGATTCTTACATAAGATGACAAAAACTAACAATATATTTCATTGGTAAAAAAATAAAACTCAAGTTACCATTAGATATTTTATTAAGGCTTTATTATCAACTTTATTTAAAAATTACTATTTCGACAAAAAAAATAATAATATAAAATTCAATAAGACAAAACAAGATTCGAAAATAGCCACTCGTCTATTTAAATCTATATAATTTTGAAAGCCTCATGTAACTAAAATTAACTATAAAAAATAATATAATATTCCTATACTTAATTCACATTCACGATAAATTCACAATTACCATATAATTAGCGTAACAAAGTGTGTGATATATTATAGGCATAGATCATTTATCTGTGTAGACCATAGACTAATAATGAAATAAAAAACTAACTTTTACTATATGGATCATAGACATAGAGAGTGGACCGAGTGTTTCTTATCAGCTGTCAGCTGAAAATGGTGGAAAAGCGCGACAGAGACAAAACGTATGTGCGGCCAGAAGACTTCTGTATAAATTAAAATACAATTAATGAAGATAGAAATTATAACAATTTTATATTTCATAATAATATTATTGTACATTTCAATAATATTATATTTTTTATAAATTCAAATTGGAATAAAAGATAGGCCGCACGTTTGCTTTCTCTCTTTCTAGACAGTGGTCAATTTCATGAGAGTATTGTTCAGTCCAATCTCTACGTCTTATGATATAGATATATAAAGAAATAAAATATGTTGTTGGTTTCATGTGTAATTTCAATAATAATGTAGAGATTATAAATAAAACTATCTTTTCGAATTTTTTCGCGGATTTATTTAAATTTTTGGTTTCCGATGCAACACGGGAGGCAATCCCGAGAAAAGATAGTTTTATTTAAAATGACAAATATTCGCGTAATTCTATATATAATAATGTGGAGGTTATATTATTGATAATTTTCAGTCAACATGACAAGAGTGAAAAAAGGTATCTACGGCCTACTTAATAGCTATAATTCTGAGCACTAGATTTTTATTGCACTAAGTTATTTTCAGACATAAAATCTAGACAGATTTGGTGCTATAACTGGTGAAAGCGCACAATGTTTTCTTAATTCTAAATTTACACTTTTGATAACACCAACTACTTATCTAATTTTAATGTGATGGACACTGAAGTTCAGTGGCGTAGCTATGCCAATGCAACCAATGCGGTCGCATGGAACCCATGTTTAAAGTGGATCCCAGCGGCCATAAATGACTTCTCGTTCAACTCCTGGCAGTCCACATTTGTTTTCATAATAGGCAACAACAATCGATCAAAAAGTACTAGATACACAATCAACGACAAAAAATGTGACAATAAATGCGCTCAAATGTTCAAACATTTGAGCGCGTTTTTAATTTATTTGTGAAAACTTTAAGCATTGCATTTAAGGTTCAATTTACATTGTTGTATATTTATTTCAACTAAAATAATTACCTAAATACAATTGGTGATAGTTTTAAGAGAACTTTTGCATGGGATTGTGTATCTAGTACTTTTTTGATCGATGCATTGGGACCCAAAAAGGCTAGTTATGCCACTACTGCAGTTCAATCTATCAACAATAAACCCATAGACAATATATGTTTTGTTTTTTTTTTTGTGGTCATAATTGCTTTTGACAAAGGCTTTGTTACTGAGTTTAAATAAAATAACAAACTTTTTTATATAATAAAATAATCATAATGTAAAAAAATGGGTGCCATATTTTAACCACAAGTGTTGTTATTTGGAAATTGATTAATTATTTAGTATACTTAACACTATTGTAGTCAATTTATTAAAAAAAAATAACTCATAAAATAACTCATAAAATAGCTCATAATATATGGGTTTTCTGTCTTAATAAAAGTATTTACAATGCTGTATATAAAAAAATCGTACACCAAAGCCGTATGTGTAAATGTCAAGTAAAATACTTTTGATATTCTACTTTCAACACCCTCAGACTAAGAAATAATATAGACAGTGTCATAGAACTAAACATGAAGCCACACAATAATGTTTTAAAATAATTAATATATAAACGATAATGCTTTAAAAACAGAAAAGAATATAGTATTAATTTTATTATTCATATTTTATTCCCATAAATTGTGTATTAACTTAACTAATACATATACAAATATTCCCTTATGCTTTGAAAAAAATAAAAAATCGGGTGGGGTTGTCGGGGCACACTGCCGTTGGTTTAACGTGACACATCTATTTCAGCGAGTAGCTTTCAGTGTTTTTGCTTTTTATAAATATCTTGCATATTCGAAAACAAATTAGTAAAAATAGTAATCTTTGAAAATACCAATGGAAACAATATCATATATTATAATTTTTCGGACAATAACAACGGTTACTATGGCAACCGAATGTAACCTATTTTTACGGTTGGTTACCTATGGTTACGGTCCACTTTTCTGACCTGATGTTCCGGTGTGATTTTAAAGACGTTTCACATTAAAAATTTGTATGGAAAAATCGATATAGTAGCATAAACAGCAAATCGCGCCTCTATTTCTAAGTTTGAAATTTATTTTAGTGGGGTCTGTCTATATATAATTCTTTAGTCTGAGTTAACACCATATAAAATATTAAATGTCATAGGTATTCTTTGCATCATTTATTAATTTAAATACATAGAATTTAGTTACATTCAGTTATTTAATTGTTATTTAAAATATGAGTTTGTTCAATTGTATTATTTTTAGATAAAACAAATATTTGACATTTGGATTGCATTAAGGTATATTAACATGAGCAGCGGCAGAATTATATCCAGGGGGGTGCATCTGCTTCACATTCTTCAAATAATCTTTAAATGATTAACTTTATAATTTTTATTCATAAATGTAAAACTTTCTCGCAGATATCTAAATTTAAAAAAGGTTTTTACTAATATAACTTTATTTGTTTAACTTTTTCTACATATTTTCCTTTATGACTAGGGGGTTCAAGTACACCCCCTTACACCCCCTTCCCGGCGGCCATGGGTATATACTATGCATCGTGATGGTATTTAGAACTTATTCATTTATCACTAAATAACTGTGTTTCAAAACTACATGAATCTACATAATATGAATCACTAGTTGTAAGTTTTTATTGTTTAAAGAATATCTTACAAATTATTTTGTCTGATATTTAAAAAATGTAATAAAAAAGCACCTTTTACTTCTCGTAGAACAAAATCGTATCTACTCAAATTCAATAATTAATTTTGAAAAGGAACTCTTTGAAAATTTAAGTAAACCTAAATCGAGAGACATCCTAACACTAACAGATCATAAGTCTGTCTTTTTTTTTTTTTAAGTAAAACTTCTTTAGGCGTGACTGAGGTGTAAGTCGATGCATTGGAAAAATGAATGTCGCGGAAATTACAGTCAAATTTATTAATATTAAAAATTATATATATTTATATTTTTATAATAATAATTATTTATAAAAATCCGGACAAGTGCGAGTCGGACTTGCCCACCGAGGATTCCGTACAAATGTAGGAAATCTGTTTAACTTTAATTTTCGACTTTTTTTATTTTTTGGAATTTTTCCTTTATTTGTGCCGTAAGACCTCGCTTTTTGTCAAATTTCTTGATTCTAGGTCAATGGGAACTACCATAAAGGGGTTTTTGACGCAAAACCCCTTTTTTAACCTTTTGAGGTAATATTTATTACTAATAATTTTATAAAAATTAATATATTTATATTTTGATTTGTTTTGATTTAATTGCGGTATCTGTCACAGCGCCAAAGAAGTGTTACTTTAACCGCGCGTAAAGGTTACACGCACTATTTTTTTAATTGTAGATGCACCTTTATTCCATGAAGAAGAAAATGATTTATACTTTTGATACTTTAAGTATTGTTACATAAGATTTATAATTGAGATAGTTTAAATTAAAATATCATATATGTACATGTCCAATATACAATTAAAATAAAATTATTATATGATATATTGCCGATAATATCATTATATCGTATGTTTGTTCAAAAATATAATCCTGAACAAATCCCTCTATTGAGTCGGTTAGTAATGATTAGATAGAATATATGTACAATAACTTACGTTATTACCTTTTTATTCATTACGACTGTCGTTACACTAAAATAAATCGATTACATCCCTCACATAAACGTCCAATTTACATAACTTTAAAAATAATAAAAATAACATACAATGTCTTCAATTACGTTCATGCCACAATTGTGAGCAAACATATTTTTTTAATAAGGAATTATTTTGTGCAAGTTTAGAAATACCACTTTTAATAATTAATAATATTAATTATCACAAAAACTCCTAATATATTTTACAGAAAGTTCCACTTGGAAATCTACAAGCATTTAGTAATGTACATTACGTACATTCTAACATCAATTGAAGTGAGAGAAAGGGACGGATGTACATCTATCTCTTTCAATAGGGAATATGCGTGATTTAAATAAAGGAATTTTGGAATCTTTATTGCTTCTAGATTAAGCCTATATCAATATTTTTTAATTTAATTTATTTTTGTTAATCAAAAATAATTATTGAAAAGTGCAAAAGTAGGTGGGAAATTCAAAGTAAGTAGTAGAACACTATTGTTTGGTGTTTGCGATTGGTACTAACAATCTAGACCTGTTCGTTCGTTTATTGCAACGTTGTCATAGACTGTGACGGCACACTAAAGACAAAATGGTGGGCCTTTAAAGTATCCGTATCTGTATGATATTTTTAAATTATTTTTTTTTTACTAAATTTTAGTTTTTTAGAGCTGGATATTTTTTTCCACTTATATAACGATGTAAGCTAGTGTATAAAAACACGCATATTTCCTATTGGGAAATGAAGAGAACGCTTAAAGCCCAATTACATTGAGAGAAAGAGACGTATGTACATCCATCTTTATGAACGGGAGAATAGAAGAGAACGCTTAAACATCAATTATATAGAGAGAAAGAGATGGATATATATCCGTATACAACCATCCTTTTCAATAGAAAAATAGCAGTCTCTCTTGCGCCGTGCCGGAGAGCAGACGCCACCCGCGCTTGATGTTCAAGTACTGGATCACCGCGCGCACGCAGATTAGGATACCTGTGGATTATAATTGTAAAACAAATAGATCATTTACTGTACCATTTATTCTAAGATATACATATGTACTTCAGCTTTTTTTTTTATATTTTATTAAATAATAAATATACATCTCTTAAATTTTCTTTTATTTTCTAGTTTGCCTGATAACATTAACCCCCAAAATTATATTTTCGTTAGCGGCTTACCATACGGAATATACGAAATGATACTTTACCTATGTACTCATCCGTTTATTAGATCAGTTTTTTTTATTTCATTTTGAGTCTACGCCTGAGAAACCTATTCATTAAATTAAAAATATTATTAAAATCAATTAGTAACCTACATATCCACATCAAATAATACAGACGAATTGATTAGCACTTTTCAAGTTGTTTTAAAATACACTACAGCTGACATACATACACACGAAACATCCTAACTTTCCTCTTTTCTCATAAAATATACTCACACAATCCTAACAACAATCAATAAGTCTAAAAACCAAAAAAAAACTCACCAAAAGCCATAATGAGCCACCACAACCACGAGTTCTCGTGGGACGCTAGTTCCGTCGAGTGCTTCACTATGAGCGTCCACTTGGCGAGGGAGAGGCCGAAGCCGGCGAGCGCGCCGTAGCGGCTCGCGACAGTGTGACAGAAGCACATGAGGAGGAGAAACCCGATCCAGTTGAATAGGAATGCCACTGTGTCAATGGAAATACATGTTTTGTTAGCCTAGCTTGTGTCCCTAGGCTCCTAACAATAAGCCTTTATGTTACTGGAACGAAAATTATCGTGATTCAATTAGAATTATAATATAATTATTATCTATCCATGTACTAAATTTCATCCAATCAATCAAATTTGACGACAAGTTTGGCCCAGTTTGTAGTGTTAATGCTATGCCAGCGGTCGCGGGTTCGAATCCCACTGAGGGCATACATTTGTGTGACGAACACGAATGTTTGTACTCCAGTCACGGGTGTTTATATTTATAATATGTATGTATTTAAAGTTATATATGTGTAGTGTATCATCTATCTGGTATCCATCACACAAGCCTACCATGGAACTAGACGATGCTGTGTGTCAATGTCCCAACTATCTGTCCTTTGCGATGCTGTACTTAGGTTAAGATACGATGGGACTGGCATTTCCTAAAAGGATAAAAGTCCCTAAATAAAAATAAAGATTAAAAAAAAAAACTATCTGTCCAGCCGTTTAAGCATGAAAGAGTAACAAACACACACACACACACACAAACGTTCGCAATTATAATAGTAGTCGAATTGTCAGTAGCTTCATATTTAGTTTTATTAGCGAGTGTTAAATAGACGTTTATTTCCATAGGATATTTTGCATATATTCAATTATTTGTAATAAAACTTATGTATATTATATTTTATTTGAGACTATTATATTAAAAAGTCTTATTGAATTACCAAAAAGTTGTAGTTACGATAGTGTCGCTTAATTTTACTTCCGTTTCCTAAATTTTTGTTTATATTATGGCGTAAAATAATAATGTATTAGGTATAATTACTATATATTATTTTTAGATATATCTACTGTAAATATATGTACGTCATTCCTTTTATTATCAGCTGTGTTTAACGCGCTTCCATACAAAGTGAAAATTTTGTTGAATAAATAATGTAGTGGGCAAAAACTCGCAGACAATCAATAGCAAGGTAATTTATAAAAAAGAAAATAATAATTAGCGGCTGAAAAGATATGCAAAATATGCCTGCTGTACAGGGGCGGACTGTGAATTTGGGGTGTTTCTGGGCTAAAACTTCTTGGGGGCCTAAACGAATTGTCATTTTGTCTTTGTAAAACCAAAAATAATAGATTGATAAATAGTACTAGACGAAATTAAGAAGACGCTTTTGTTTAGTTCTTGATTTCAGGGTTCTTCTTCAGGTCCATAATTTATTTTTTATTTTTTTATTTTATATAATTTTTAATTTTATAAAACAACATTATCTATTGTTTTCAATTGAGGTCCGGTTATATCTTAGGGGTCCTAGACTGCAGCCTCAAAGCCTATATATAGATCCCTCCCTGCTGCTATACGTACGTACGTACTTAGTATGATAAAACGGTTTAACCAACACTCCATTATGGTAACTATCACACAATTAAATACAAAAGATTAGCAAAAGATTTGCAAGCCCATAACATATATGTACTAGCCGATCACCCTCGCTTCGCTCGGGTTCGTTCCTAGGTACGTTTTGTTGTGTTTTGTGTATGTTGAGATAATCTCCAGCGGTAAAAAGTAGCCTATATCATTTTCCAGCACTCCAACTATCTCCAAACAAAAAATCACGCCAATCCGTCACCCTGTTTTGACGTGAAAGAAGGACAAACAAACAAACTTTCACATTTATATTATTAGTATGGATATGTATGTGTGTATAAAATACGAACGGAAGATAGAACCAGTAATCCATAAAAGTCACAAGTAGAGGCTAGAGCCTTGACAAACTATTAGGTACTCGTGTAAACTTAGAATATTTTCTTCACATTGTATTGGCGTTATTCCAAATCAATAACTAGACAGACTGCGTATGTATTACGTCTGTGTGACTGGAATATTAATACTTGTCAAAATTGTCTTAACATATATTTTTAGTGGAACGTAAAATACATATTATAATTGCTTGACTTTAAATGCAAACATAAATATTAACTACGTTTTAACGTTTAGTATAGATTTCTCAGAGACAACATAATATTTTTCCGCAGTAAAAAGTATCCTATATGTTGTCCCGGATAACCAGCTATCATCAAAATCTGACAGACAAAGAGATAAAATTTCTAAAAACTATAGATTCGGCCTCTGTATCGATGTTAAAGACTATTTCAATAAGATTTTCCAAAAAATATTTAATGTAAAGATTCGACTCAGTTAGAATTTTATTATATGTACAGAATAGATTTACCTATATCTACTGTAAATTGTAATTTGTATACTAAACTAGAGAAAAATGTGTGTACTAAACTATAAAAAAAATGTCGCTTGATAGTATTTACTAGATATTACAAATAACATACTTTATCTAAAATAACTATCAAATTTATTTATTTTATTCATAGATACATAGGTATAATGCGATAAATAGTTGATAATAAAAATTGTAGAATTTTTTGCAGAATTTATTATTATCATAGATTAGCCACAGTTTATCTGTATAAATAAAATATTTGGCGTCTCATTTTAATTAAATTTTACTTAAAAAATATAGAAATGATTAGGCCCTAATCAGTATATTAAAATTAAAATACATTGAGTTGGAAGCAAGTAGTAGTAGTGGAGAAGAAATGTCAGAAAACACGTGACACAGACTAAATGTGTTGCTAAGCACTAAACTCAAGAACAGCTAGACCAATTCAGCTAACATTTTTTTTTTCAAATAATAGTTGAAGTCCGAGGAAGGTTATTATGAAGAGAAAAATTTAAAAAAATGCCCGGAAAAACGTAAAAACATCACTTTCCTAATCGGGCCTGGTACACAATTGATTTGACAGAACATAGTCTGTCGGGTCAACTAGTATAATATAAATTGTTATGATTGTATTCATTCAATATTAAGACTATCCATCAGTCAAATAATAATAATGTCCTCCTGGCCGATTTCGGTCACGGCCACCAATCTCACTGAAATTAGCCATCTGTTTATCGCCCATAATATAATGTACAAATATAAGAGCAAACACAATTTTTCCTATTCCTGTCACTCTCGTAATTCGTAAGGACGATACTTCGACACGAACGGTCAAGCGCGCGGTTAACTAAGAGGCGCTAAACGTCCTCTACGACGAACAAGGGTGAAACACTCAGGACTCGAACCCAAGACATTATTAATATATGTATATGCCAGCTACTAGACCACCGAGGCAAAAATCTTCATTTGAGAGCTTCCCTTATAAACGCTAAGGTCAGTCAGGGTCACTAGTATCTAATAAAGATTATTTTATATATTGCCCAATGCAATCCATACTAATATTATAAATGCGAAAGTAACTCACGTTTTCACGCCTAAACCGCTAAACCAATTTTGATGAAGTTTGGTATAGAGAGGGATGGGACCTTGGAAAAGGACATGGGATACTTTTTGTCGCTAAGATAAAAATTTAAAAGGGTGAAATAAAATCATTTCTTAAGTTAAGGATAAAAAAATCATTATATCCTATACTTTTGGAAAGAAATAAAGAATATTTCGACCAATCAAGGTAAAATAGGGGACGATTTCATGTTTTTTTAAAGTACTGATCTATATACCTATGTATTTAATATATATATATATATATATATTCTATATATTACATACATACTAACCCGTAATAAAAACGTACCTATTATATATAATTAGCAGTTCAAAAACAGCGAATGTACTAAAGTTAATTATACGGAAACGCGTCCGTAAACACGAACTAAAAAAGCGGTAGACGTGAGATACATTTCTTGACACATATTCGTAGATAACAAACCCCGTTTTATCGGTCAATTTACATTAAATATTTATCAAATAACTTTTTTGGCCGATACCTATTTGTACTAAGTAGAAACAACCTGTACAAATAAATTTACTATCTGACATGTAATGTTTGTTTTGGATGATTTCAATCAATTGTTTTATTTTATTTTTATACATGCATATAGCTAATACTCTGTATTAAAATATATGGCTTAAGTCTTTTCATTTATTATGAACTCTGTTTAATATCCTAGCAGTGAAGATTTTGTGGACTAAATAGAAATGTCGGCAAAAACGCACTGGCAATTAATAAAAATATATAAAAAAGAAAAAAAATAGCAGCTGAAAAAAAATGTCAAAATATAAAAAAAAATGTTTTTAGTATTTCTAATTGAACATGTAATGTGTTCTTTATTATTTCTGAGCTCAGAAATTTCTGGACATATTAAAACCAAAAGATATAAAAAAACAGTAAATATTTACATTATTATTATAAATATATGTAGTAATTTACCGAAAAATGATGTTAAGAACATAATGTCGGTCCCAAGCAGGCTGTTTTCAGGGTCTAACTGCTCGGCGGATCCCTCAGTAGGCTCTACTGTCACGAACGCGGCTATTGCTGGATGGGTTGGTACCATCTGTAAGAAATATTACTATTAATAAATATCCACTATTTACTTCACTTCAAGCCTCACTTTGTCTTGTGTAAATAAATAAAAAACTTATTTCTCATATTTTGCAAATATGTGAGTAATTGCAAATATTGCAAACATCTGTACAGGTGTATTTTACACTTAAAAGGCGATTTCAACCTTGTTTGTAATTTTCTTTATTCATTACTCTTTCCTTTCCCTGGAAAACAATAGTTAATCACTTTTGACTCCACTAAAATGGTTTGTGTTCTTGTTAATTGGCTTAACGTTGTGGAATTGGTTTATTACATTGAGAATGAAAAATCATTTGTATGTATTTTATTGAATCCAATAAAACCAGTTAAAGAAAAAATGTTTAATGATTATTTGAGCTTATTATCACACAAATAACCATATGAGAGCAATATGGAGAAATCATTAGAGTTGAGATGTACTTTATTAAATTTTTAACAAAGCATTAAAAATGTTCTAGATAACTGAGACAATAACTGAGTCTAGACTAATACTAAGCATGGCAATCAACTTGCAGTGTTACTGGCAAAAGTGTTTCTGTTCTATACATTTTATCACTGTAAAAGATGTAAATGTATGTTATATTTTTTGTTCTATGGATTATAGGTGTGCCATTTGGGCACAGATGTAAATATTAGAATAGTTATTTATATTATCTTACTGGTGGATGTCCCTCTCCTTCCATTTGTTTCTCTCGCTGCACCTCCTCATAAGTAGGTAGCTTAGAATTAGCAGCTACATCATATGGGGGTGGTGCTGAAAAGTCAGCTTGTGGTGGGGGTATGTCCACATTGTCTAAAAAAAATACATAAATTCAATAAACATACTTTATATGGTATCTATTATGAATGTTTTTATTTAGAGAAGCTTATTTAAAAAGACAAAAATGTCTCAATAACAGTGTTATCATAATGCTAAAATTTGTTATTCTCACAATAACAATAACAAGTTTTTGTATTTAGTTATCTAAATTTAGTAAAAATATAGTGTAATGTTAAGACTTTTGCCATCTAAAACATATTATGGTCCATAAAGTAGAACTGAAAGTTATATATATATATATATATATATATATATATATATATATATATATATATATATATATATATATTATTAAAACACAAAGTATTAGAATGTTGCTTTATGTGTGAGTCATTGGTCTAGTGGGTAGATGTATGGCTGCTGATCAGGAGCTTCTAGGTTTGAGTCTCAGCATGCACTATAATGTCTCTTGCACTGACTGCATCGAGGACTAATCTCTTTTGATTGGCCACTGTGGTGGTAATTGGTCAGGAGGTACATGTATATTATGTACATACATGAAACTTAAAAAAATTAGTGTGTGTAACCTTTACACGAGATTGAAGTAAAACTACTTTGGTGCTGTGGTTGATACTGCAATTAAATTAAAGCTAATCAAAAGCTATACTAATATTATAAAGAAGTAAAGCTTGTGAGTTTGTGGGGGTAATCTCTTGATCTACTGAACCAATTTAGATGAAATTTGTTAAGAAGATAGTTTGAGACCCTAGGAAGGTCATAGGATACTTTTTATCCCGAAAATTAACCCTTAAGGGAGTGAAAATGGGGATGAAAGTTTGTATTGGGATGCAAGCTAGGGACAAACAGCGAAGCGAGGATGAGTCGCTAGTATAAATATATATTTTTTTACAATTGTTAATAATAAATTTGACTTTCACTTCTGCAACACTCATTTTTTCTATGTATTGACTTACCCCCTTAGTCACACCTAAAGAAGTTTTACTTCAAAATATATAATTTTGTCTACAACACTTTAGATATTCCCTACACCACTGGAGGTATTTTTAACCATATTAAGACAACATCTATGATAATATGGTCAATAAAACATTCACTTCAGGAAGTGATTAAACACAGCCTTCAATGCAGTGTTACTAATATAATGCATACATTAAAAACAATACATTTAAAATTTTATAACAAACAAACAGAATCTATTGAAAATAATATCAATGGTTTTTAATGTATTTAATTAGTAGCATTTTCCTGTGACTCCTCACATGTAGTTCAATTTTGTGTAAATATATCTTTAAAATTATAGGCTATGTGTTACTCTGATGTATAAGCTATATTATGGTAAAGTTTTATCAAAATCCATACTACTTTATTACTACTGAGTTATTTTTATTTAAACAGTTCTAAAGCTAAATATGTACTTAACAGTGACAAACATGATTAAATATATCCATACATGTTCACACATCACAGGTCACCCTACGTCCTAGGTGAACATTAGATTATTTGTATTGTAATTGACTTACTCATATCAATAAACGGTGGTGGCAAATTATTATCCATTGACGCAGGCAGTATTACCCGCAAGGGTGCCGAGGGACACATAATATCAATACGAGCCTGACTCTGTAATAAAAACATAACTTTCACATATCACCTACGATAGTATGTAATTACATAAATAAACAATTAAACACTATCGAATACCATTTTTTGTACACAAATGTTTTCTTCGTTGTTTATTACGAATATATTGCTGACAAGATGAAGAAAAAACTAGATGTAATCCATTAAGTTATCGCACATCATTCAAGGTCTTTCTAATATATTATCAAAGCAATAGAACTGGAAAATTGCAAACGTAAAACACTCTGAGTCCACCTCTCTTTATCCAATAAATAAATTATAAAATAGGATAGGGATATGACAATTTTGAAACTAGTGTTAGAATAAAATCGATTAAATCTCTCATAAACAGTATCAATATTATTATTATTTTATCACATTTTATTTATATTAAAATTAGTTCTGATTTCATATTAATCTCCATCAATACTTATATTATAAATGCGAAAGTATTTTTTTTTTTTTTTTTTTTTTATTTCATTTTGGCGGCTGTATTATATCACTGCGACCATCTCTGGTCTATTGTGATCGCCACATTTTATGCTAGAGTGAACCATTAAACCCTGCAGCTATTAAAAACTGAAGGATTTTCTTAGGGTTACACTCTTTTAATTCATCTAGGCCTAGAAATTGTTTTCCTAGATGAATGCTACGCTTGTGCATGAGCGGTCCACATTCCCATAGAAGATGAAGTGGCGTTTCGTCTGCCTCCATGCATACTCTACAGGTTCGCGTTTCGCTCAGCCCTAGGTTGAACATGTGCTTATTTAAGCAGCAGTGTCCGGTGAAAGTCCTTACCAGTATTCGTAAGGTTTTTCTGTTAAGCGCTAGCATAAGGTTGTTAAACCTTATATCATAGGCTTTAATTAGTGACTTGGAGTGAATCATTCCGTTTGATTCATTCCAGTCCTTGTTTGCAGTCTTTAGACATGCTATCATTAAGGTTCTTTGAGCTAAGCTCTTGGGTATTCCGCAGAAGGGCTCGGGACCCTGCTGCATGCCAAGAGCTCCTTCTCTAGCAAGCTTATCGGCACATTCGTTGCCGATTACCCCTGCATGACCCGGTACCCATCTTAACACTACTTTATTTCTTTTTGCTAAGAGGTTTAATCGGTCCATGCACTGCTCTACTAACTTCGATGAGACTGTGTTTGAGTCTAATGCTAGTAGTGCAGCTTGGCTGTCCGAATTTATATAAATTGTTTGATTTGTGTAGTGCTTACATAGATTAGCTTCTACACATTCTAGGATGGCGTAGACTTCAGCTTGGAAGATGGAGGCGAATTGTCCGAGATGTACGCTTTTGCTGAATCTCGGTCGCTCTCCATGTATCCCGCAGCCAGTCTTTGCTCCTATTTTGGAACCGTCTGTATACCAGACTAGGGATCCGTTTTTATAGGATATCTGGCATTTAGTCCAGTCCTCTCTTGACGGAAATTCAATTGTATAATATTTTTCAAGGGAGTGCCGCATTTGCATGGCATCAGTTGTCATACCAAGTAGCGGCATCTCTTGTAGTGAGTCTTGTAAAGTCCTCATTTTCCGTGAGAGCCATTGAGTTTTGCCTTGGATTTTAGCTCTGTACATACTGGCTTGTGCCTCCTTCTGTATGAACAGGTGTAGAGGTGGCAACCCGAGTAGTGCATTTAGTGCCTGACCAGGACACGTGGACATGGCTCCTGTTGTCATTAGACAGGCTGTTCTTTGTAGGCTATCTAATTTTTTAATGACTGTTGTCTGTTTAGTCTTATTTGACCAGGCTACCGATGCATAGGTGACAATTGGCCTCACAATGGCAGTATAAGTCCAAAGTGTGGTTTTGGGGCATAAGCCCCAGTTACTGCCCAGCATGCGGCCGCTCATTCCTAATGCCATTTTAGCTTTACTCAAAACTGTGGCTAGGTGTGGGTTCCACGTCAGTTTTTGGTCTAGTGTTAGTCCCAGGTATTTGACTTGTGTGGAGAACGTAATTTGTTTACCATTAAGCTTTGGCATGACTAGTTTGTCTAGCCGTCGCTTGTTTGTAAAGGGCACAATGACTGTTTTGTCAGCGTTTACTGATAGGTCACTTCTGACACACCAGTCACTGACAGTATTTAGTCCCTTTTGTAGTATATTTGAAAGTGTGGATTGACAGAAACCCCTCGTTATGATTACCAAGTCATCTGCGTAGCCTTGCGCATCAATGTGGAGTTCTGCCAGTTTGTATAGTAGCTCATCCACGGCAAGGGTCCACAGTAGTGGGGACAGCACTCCCCCTTGCGGACATCCTCTTGCTGTGGATATGTGTATATTTGTATCGTGAAGGGCTAGTTTGGCTCTTCTGCTAGTGAGCATAGATTTTACCCATCTTACCGTTGTTGGGTCGACATTTTTGGTTGTCAGCCCATTTATCAACAGCAACGTAGAAGAGTTATCAAAAGCACCTTCGATGTCTAGAAATGCACAGAGTGCTATTTCCTTGTCTTCTAACGCTTTTTCTACTTTGTCTATAAGACTTGTAAGGGCAGTTTCAGTTGATTTACCCTTACGATATGCGTGTTGGTTGAAATGAATTGGATTTTTGGTCAAGGCTACATCTCGTATATACCTATCAATCACCTTCTCCATTGCTTTAAGTAAGAATGAGGAAAGGCTTATTGGTCTAAAAGACTTTGGCTGGCTATAGTCTTTTTTACCAGTTTTAGGTATAAATATGACCCTGACAAGAGTCCATTTTTCTGGTACATAACCCCAGGCGAAGCTCGCTCTGAAGATTTTGATCAGGTGGGGAAGGAGGATGTTCGACCCTTGCTGTAGTAAAATTGGTGTTATCCCGTCTTCCCCTCCCGCCTTATGAGGCTTAAAAGAGTCAACGGCCCACTGAACATGGTTAGGTTTTATGATTGTAGCAGCTTTGCGCCAGTCCTCGCTGTGAGGTCTATGATGTCCTTCCTGCTGACTGCCACAGTTCCCAAAGAGGCACCCGGGAAAGTGAGCCGTGGCCAGCAACTCTAAGGTCTCCTTCTCTGTGGTTGTGAAGGAGCCATCTCCTTTCTTAAGTAGTCCAATTGGATTAGGCCTGGCTCTAGAGAGAAGTTTGTGGAGTCTTGCTACCTGTGGAAGGCTTTTAATTTCCTCACAGAGCTTCCTCCACGATTCTCTTTTAGCCCTCCTTATCTCTTTGTTATACTCAGTTAGAGCTTTACTATAGATCTCCCAGACGTGAGTCTTTTTAGCTCTATTGAATAATTTCCTTGTTTTGTCTCTAAGCTTTTTCAACTTTGAGTTCCACCAAGGTGCTTTTCTAGTTGAGGTCTTTATTTTGAGAGGACAGCTCTCTTCAAAGGCTGAGATAATGCCTTTTGTGAGGCTTTCCACTGCAAGGTCTAGACTCTCAATAGTTCTGACTGTTTTTGGAAGGGTGGCCAAGTTCGTCCTTAACCGGTCTTTAAATTCATTCCAGTTGGTTGCTCTTGGGTCCCTATAAGTTGTGGTTACGGCTTCCAGCGTGGCCTTAACCTCAAAGATTATATGTCGATGGTCCGACATTGCGTTCTCATTGCTGACATGCCAGTTCATTATGTGTCTGGCTAGGTTATGTGTAGAGATCGTAATATCTAAAACTTCCTGCCTAACCCGAGTGACGAAGGTTGGTTCGCAACCTGAGTTTAGCGTTATAAGGTTATTAGCTATTAGAAAATCAAAAAGTAGCTCACCTCTTTTGTTCGTGTTACTACTTCCCCACGATGGGTGATGCGCATTTGCATCACATCCTATCAGAAGCTCTGCGTTGTGTTGTGCGGCATATTCTACCACTCTCGCTAAGTCTTCCGTTGGATTGTCTCTCTCTCCAGGCAGATAGGCAGAGCAAATTATTACTCTCGCACCATCCCACCCTTTGAGTTTGACAAAGGCTGCAGCTAAGTCGTCGTTGCAAACTTCTGAAATTGGCAAGAAATCAACACATTTATTAACTAGAATACAAGCTCTGGGTCTCTTACCAGTGTTATTGCTTAGGACCTTACCGGCATTGTTGAGTCCCCGAACCTGAGTATTTGCTACCCAAGGTTCTTGGATTAGGGCAAGGCTTGCCTTGTCCTCAGCAAAGCATTGCTCCATTACCGCAGTGGCTGCCGCGGCATGGTGGAGGTTTGCTTGCAGAACCCTCACCACCCCCCCCTGAGTAGCACCTAGGCGTTTCCCCCCTGCTTTGTCCGTACAAGCTTCGGACGCGGTCGTCCCCTGCTCGTACGCCAAGCGTCGCCTCTTCCACCTCTGAGAGCTGTGCCTGCCAGGCCTCCCCTTTGCCTGTGTGAGGGTCCCTGTGGTCCTCTGGTGGCACCGGCTCTCTGGTTAGCGGTGCCTGTGCCCTGGCCATGAGGCATTTGGATACCTCTTGACGTTGAGGGCTGTGGCTCTGTAATGCTATCCTTTTCGCTTCGAGATTGAGACTTGGGCGTTCCCCCAGCTGCGACTTGTCGCGAGCCAAGGTTCACCCTGTCTTGCCTCTCGGAGCCCCTGGATGAGGGAGCCTGCGTCTCCTGTATCCGTTCGGCAGGTTCTGAGCTTGAGGGGCCAACCATGGGGTCGTTCTTGATTTTAAAAACCAGTTTCTTAAATCCAAGAACGACCTCCATATTCATAGCCCGGAGTGCTGCGACAGAAGGGTCGTCCAGGAAGAAAGACACGACGTGTCCATTTCCCTCGGCCCTGCTGTGCGCAACCCTCCATAGCTCAGTGTTGAGCCCTCTGTTTTGTATCCCCAACAGCTGGGTGGCTTCGTCAAGCGACTCCGCCTCAGAGTTGGGGATAAATAAGGTTCCTATTGCAGGCTTCGGTAGTTCACTCTCAGGGATAATTGAGAGCGCCGCCTCATTCCAGGGTTTTAGGGTGGGGACCTTTTCGGACAGCCATTGGAGACTGGCCTGATCCTCACAGGTGATCACTATGTACCCTGGCCTGTGGGTAAAGCTAGTGAACCTAGGACCTTCACCCTTGTCGGCGATTTTAAGCACCGCAAGAGTTAGGGATCGGTGCACCAACTTCATCTGTTCTCCACTCATGGGAACTAAATTCTTAATTCCCACGCGCGATTGCTCCACGATCCTGCTGAAGCTGGGTTGTGCCACCTTACCCTCTGCCCGGGGGGCCTTTTTGGTTTGCATCCCCGGCGATTCTTCCTCCGATCTAGGCCTTTTCTTGGCCTTCGGGTCAGGAGGAATATTTGCTATCGGAATGTCCTTCCAAGGCCTAACGGCTAAGGCGCGGGCCTCATCGACCTTCACATTAGCCGCCAGAAGCCTTCGGAGTCTCTTCCGAGCAGCCCCGTTTAATCTAATCCGAGGGTTCGAGGACTCTTCCGTCCCTAGGTTGGAGACACTAGAGCCTCCTTCCTTGGTCGGATTGTTCCCTTCAGCCTTCGGATTAGATTCCTTCGACGGAGAGGCTAATAGAACCTCCTCCATCAAAGTTATGGTTTCTCCTAAAAGAGGAGAAAGAGGATCTCCTGTTGGAGATAAAGGTTTGGGTGTTTGTTTTTTATTTTTATCTTCTTCCATATTCGTCCCACGAGTAGCTAGGGAAATAAAAGTACCCACCGACAGAGCCCCGCATGTCGATGGGAGGACAAAGATACTACCCGATTCGTCCTGGTGTCGGGTAGCCACCGTTAGCGACTGGGCTCCCCCCCAGCCACGCATCCCTCGGCACGGTTCGAGTCACACCTTGGATTGGGTTTTGTTGTATAAATAAATAGACTAAATAAATAAATGATAGAACATAAGACAGGTATATATAGGTTTGATAGACATACATGTAAACACACACATACATTCACATATCTATATGTACTTATATACTTTATATATATGTATACATATATAAATATATACATACACATACATACACACATACATACATATATATATATATATATATATATATATATATATATATATATATACACACACATACATATATATACATATAAACAGAACACAAATAAGCATATAATACAGACACAATATGTTATACGAATAAATTGCTTATACAATACATATATTTAATAAAGCAAAAGCGCTCGGTGGTTTTGGTTTTGTCTATTTCCTAGTGAACTAGACCAAGTAACAGGGCTGGCAACCTCGTGTAGGATAGTCCACCGAACTTGCCTTGGGGATCTTCGCAACTTAACGCGTCACTCTCCCCCAAGACCAACGCCCCCCTACCGTCTCTGAAGGAGACAGTAGGGTAGGCCTGCGCCTATACTACCATGCAAAGCATGCCGTGTGGGAACCGCGAAAGCATAGATACAGGCCCGCCCCAAATGCGAAAGTAACCTTGTCTGTCTGTCTGTCTGTTACCTTTTCACGCCTAATCCGCTGAACCGATTTAGATTAAATTTGGTATAGAGATAGTTTGACACCTTGGGAAGGACAAAAGATAGTTTTTATCCCCGAAATCATCTCTTAACGGGGTGAAAAACGGGATGGAAGTTTGTATGGAGAATCAATGATTTCTCAAGTAAGAAATATAAAACTCATCATACCTATGTAATATATGTATCTATTCTATACTAAACGGGCCAAAACGTACCTTGGGACGAACCCGAGTAAGGTGAGGGTGAGTTGCTAGTAAATAATAAATTTCAAAAGTTGTTAATGTAATAAATGTTGAGACTTGAAATTTAAATGCTAAATATGTCAATTTATATTTCAAAGATGCTTATACAATTTCAAATATTATTAATTTATTTAAAGAATTCGCTTGCACAAAAGTGTATTAATTTATAATAGAATAGTAAACTTTCAAAAATAATGAATATTAATAAATCGATTTGAACATAGTTATCATTCGAACTTTGAATTGATTTTTTTGATTCTTAATTCTTATAAAAAGGTACATCCCTAGTAATAAGTACAGATACTAAACATTAAAATACACGATGTTTTTTAACTATAATAAATAAAATAAGAAAAATCTAAGAATTGTTTATAACGATAATGGTAAAAAATATTGTAAAGAACAAAATGGATTTCAAAAACTTAATATTAAACATTATTTTATGTATGTTACATTTGGTTGACACATTGATTTAAATTTATAAGCTTTGCAACCCAATTAATCTGCCAAAATTGACTACCTTCCGTGATCCGTCATCCGTGTGCGGCTGTAACTAATAATGAAATCTTAAAAATAATTATTGATGTGCTGATTTTGTAATATTTTGCTTAAGTTATATATCGTGCAATAACCATTCATGATGAAGACGGCATTAATGGTGGCTGAAAAGCCATCTTTAGCTCAGAATCTTGCAACTATCCTAAGTAATGGCAAATCCACTACAACTAAAGGTTTGTTATAAACAATTATTAAAAATGAGTTTTAAACACTTCTCGAATGTTTTTTTACATATTCAATGCCATTTATAGGTTCTAACTCCGCATGTTCAATACATGAATGGAACGGTACCTTCAAGAATGAGCCGGTTCGATTTAAAATGACGTCTGTATGTGGTCATGTTATGAGTTTAGATTTTACTGGTAAATACAATAATTGGGACAAAGTGGATCCTATAGAGCTCTTCAGCTGTCCAACAGAGAAAAAGGAAGCAATGCCACGATTAAGAATACCAGCATTTTTAGCGCAGGAGGCCAAGGGATGTGATTTTCTAATTCTATGGCTTGATTGTGATAAAGAAGGTGAAAATATCTGTTTTGAGGTAAATAAAGTTCTCTGTCAAATTATTTCATATTTAATATTAATAATGACATCTAAGTAACAAATGTTAATTTATTATTATAAATTGCAACCTTATAATTATTCGTTTTAGATTTGTTCTCATAAGTAGACAAGTTTCAAATTGCCATATTACTATATGTTTTAGGTAATGTCATGTGTTCAGCCATACATGAAAGGAGATGTTTACTCACCTTTAGTAACATATAGAGCACGATTTTCTGCTATCACAGAAAAGGATATTAAGGCTGCTATGTTGAATCTTGTAAGACCAAATGAAAGTGAATCTCGGAGTGTGGATGCTAGACAGGAACTTGATTTACGTATTGGTTGTGCATTTACAAGATTTCAAACAAAATATTTTCAAGGTATATATAAGAATATTCAGTTAATATTTATAGTTAGTAGTATTAATAATAAAATGTAAATGTAGAAATATAGACATTAAAAGGATTTTTACATTTTAGAAAATGATAATTATCTTCATTAGTATATCTGAGATATACTGTCCAAGTTAACTTTTTCATTAGAATTTGATGTTTTACTAATTCAATTATATTGTCTATTTAAATTTTAGGTAGATATGGTGATCTTGACGCTTCACTTATATCTTATGGGCCATGTCAAACACCAACCTTAGGTTTCTGTGTACAACGACATGATGAGATCCAAACCTTTAAACCAGAGACATATTGGGTATTGAGAGTAACAGCCTCCACTTCTGAAGGTCGGGAACTACCTTTAGAATGGAAAAGAGTGAGGAGCTTTGAAAAAGATATTGCAAATATGTTTTTGGCTAATATTAAGGAGATTAAAGAAGCAACGTAAGTTAATGTGAATAAAAAAAATGCCTACTTCTGAAGTAGTTGTGGCAATTTTTTTTTTATATCTTTTATCTTCACTATGATGATATATAATATAATAAATCTTTTATTCAGCTTAAAATATTTTATGTAAAGTTTAAAAAATTACACAAATACAGTTCTTTAGAATTTTGTTAAAAAAATATACCTACTCACTGAATTAATTTAAAACTAATTAGTTAAAGTATAATATTTTTTTTGGTATTAAATCTATGCTATAAGTGATATTATTTTAACAGGGTTGTTAACGTTCAAGCTAAAGAGAAAATTAAACCTCGACCAGCGGCTCTCAATACTGTGGAACTGATGAGAGTGGCCAGCGCAGGGCTTGGGATGGGGCCTCATCATGCTATGCAAGTAAGTATTATGCTATGCAAGTCATTTGTGAGTGAGTGTGTGTGTGTAATGTTTTAATGCTGTAATAACTTAACGGATTAGAATGAAATTCAAAGAAGTAATAGCTTTTATTTATATTATTGTCTGGGAAACCCATCTAGACAGCCTTGCTGGCTGTCACGTGCCAGGGTACTATGAGACTTAGAGTAACATAATAATAAAATAACTTACATCTTTTTAATGTTGGAGAAATGTGTGTACCCATATATACTGGTGGGTACGATGAACTCCCTGGATACAAAAGCCAGTGTTATACACTTAAAACCCAATAGAACCTCCCCCATTTTAATAGGGCATGGCAGGATCACTTATGCACTCAACCACGACGCCCCGACGGCAGGTTTGTTGAAGCAGACTAACAACCAAGTTGTTGCTCCAACAGTCCATTCTGCTATCAGAGAAGTACTAAGAGCAACCCACATGGTAGACCATCTAGTATCTATTTTGTTTTATATAATTTGTTGGTATCTACCATATAGTAATAGTTTAGTAAGTCAATATAGCACTAAAGTATATCAAATTTCATTGCTTCAGGTGGCAGAACGTCTCTATACACAGGGATATATTTCATATCCCAGAACTGAAACTACAAGCTACCCAGAAAACTATGATCTTATGTAAGAAATACATTATAGAATTTTCATAACTTAAATTGTTATGTCCAAACAACAAATAATATAAATTCGACAACATGTTTGGCTCAGTTTGTAGTGACCCTACTTGCTGTGCTAGCGGTCGCGGGTTTGAGTCCCACTGGGGGCATTTTTTTGTTTGATGAGCATGAATGTACTCCAGTCATGGTTGTATTTAAAGTTATATATATGTAGTGTATCAACTATCTGGTATCCATAAGCTTCATAGCTTACCATGGAACTAGATGGTGCTGCATTAATGTCCCAATATAATATTTATTTAATGTAGTGCCGAAACTTATCATTGATTTTTGACAAGTTTTGACTATAATGAAGCCCGAAGTTACTTTTGTTAGCTTTCGTGCAACTTCAGGAGTAATTGATGTAATAAAGTTTATTCCTCCCTATGCAATACACACCTACTTAATTTTTGCGTTTGATTTGATTTATGATTATAATATAATGATTGATTGCTGTTATTGGAGCTACTAAACTTTTAATTTCAAATCAAATTATAGCTTCCAAGTTCCATCTACCAACTTATAGATAAACATAAATTCAAAGTATATAAAATACTAACTTTTAAGTAAATTCATGTCTGAACATACAATATAAGTTACCCGCTATATGAGTAGAACTGAATAAATATTAGTCTAACCTATACAGATAAATAAAATTGAAGTATCTGTTTGTAACGTCAAAATAATAGCTTATTTACACAATATAAAAATATGTAATATGGTACTTCTATGAAAAAAACAATTTTTAAATTTTTTGTCTGTCTGTCTATCTGTTTGTCTGTTCTGTTCTGGCTAATATCTAAAACAGCTGAACCGATTTTGACACGATTTTCATTGAAAGATAGCTGATATTATGAAGAGTAATTTAGGCTACTTTTATTTTAGAAAAAGAATCAGGGTTCCACGCAAAAAAAATTTAAAACCCATGAAATTGTGAATAAAATCCGCGTACCTAGGGACGAAGTCGCTAGTATTCATTAAAATCCAATACACAGGGGCACTCTCCGTCAACAGCAGAGCTCAAACAAGTGGGGTGCAGAAGTAAGAGCTCTTATTGCTAACGGCATAAACAAACCCAAGAAAGGACACGATGCAGGCGACCATCCTCCTATCACTCCGATGAAGCTTGCTTGTAAGTTGTAAACTCGGAACTGATAAGTTATGATGCCTGTCTTTTTAATATCTTAAATAATATTAGACTTATTTTTTCACCTTGGTTTTCATTTATAAAAAAAAAGTTTTTTTATATTTCTTTTTTTTAATAAATAAGTAAAAATGTAATGGCGGACGCAAATTATAAAGAAGTTTTATTTCAAAAAATAATCACGCATATTCCCTATTCCCAGCGGAATCTGAGCTAGAAGGCGACATGTGGCGTATCTACGACTACGTCACCCGCCACTTCATAGCGACGCTGTCACGTGACTGCAAGTACCTGTCCACTACGATCACCTTCGCGGTGGGCTCCGAGACCTTCTACTACACTGGCAACACTCTAGTGGATGCTGGGTACACTGAGATTATGCATTGGCAGGTATGATTAACGGTTTATTTTTTATTATCTGTACTTAATATATTTTAATATTATATACAGCTGAAGAGTTTGTTTGTTTTTCTTTCAATTCATTAATCTGTGGATCTACTGGATATTATACACGCGAAAAATCTTTCGTCGCGTTTAGAATATTATTGCGCGAGAAGATGGATGGATGATTGTTATTTTTTCATACAAAAACGACTGAACGGATTTTGATGCAACTTTATAGTCATAGCTTATACATTAGAGTAACAGGCTATGTGTATGGCACATATATAAATGCATCACGCGGGCGGAGTCGCGAGAAAACATTAGTTGTGTCCATATGTATATCATGTTCGTGGACTTAATTTGTTGGTTTTTTATGTTTCCACATTTTACAATTCTATGTTCAAAGGTGATAGCACTTTTATGTCGCCAAAAATATTTTATTTCTTTAAATATTAGTCTTAGACAATTGTAAAATCTTTGATTGCGTTTTGAATGAAATCACAACTTTTAATAGTTCTTTTTAGGATAGAAAGGATTATTCTTCCATATATATCTAAGAACACTCTATTTTTGGGTATTGACTTCAATAACTTAATGTTTTAGGAAACCCTAGGAATTCAACAAATTGCATTGTTTCAATAAAATTTAAAAATGATTAAGAAGTTTTTTGACTTTATATTAATAAATTAACTATTATTTCAAGATAACTTTTAATATCATATATGGTATGGTATGGTATGGTATGGTATGGTATGGTATGGTATGGTATGGTATAAACGGGCTAGTTTCCGCAACTCGACGTCTTTGCGCCTATTTTGCGTGTGTGGGAAATAATTCACTCTTGTTACTCTTGCCAGCCCAGTTCCTCCAGGAATGTCAGCAATCTATATCTAATATCATATATGTATCTATACTAATATTAATATTATAAAGCTGAAGAGTTTGTTTGTTTGGTTGAACGCGCTAATCCCAAGAACTACTAATCCGATTTCAAAAATTCTTTTTGCATTAGATAGCCACTTAACTGAGGAAGGCTATAGGCTATATATAATCCCGGAAAAATGTACGGTTCCCGTGGGATAGATTTGTTTTTGTCTAGGGGCTAACCCGATGGGAAGGGAGGGTCTAGTAAAATATAAAAATTTATTTCATGTTACCATCAACAGGCGTTCGGTAAAGACGAGTTCGTCCCAATATTGAACGTAGACGATATCCTGAAAGCGCACGACCACAGACTATTGGAGTGCCAGACATCGCCGCCCGATTATCTCACTGAATCAGAGGTGAGTTAGTTCAATACATAATAATGTCTTTTCGACCCTTTTCGGCAACAGCGGTTAATTTCATTGAGATTAGTCAACTATGCGGGAGATATTATTGTGCATAAGATGCGCACAAACACAAATGCACTCTCTATTCCTGTCACTCTCATACTCCGGTGGGACGACTGCTTGATATGACCGGTGAAAGATAAGGTGTAGGATCCACGGCTTTACGTGCTCTCCGAGGCACGCGGGTGAAACACCGCCAACTTCACAACTTCGGGCTGTTACTGAAAATTTCTTGATAGAAATACTCAGTAGTTGAAGTTGGCCCGACACGAGACTCCAATCCAGGACCTCCGGATCTGCGGCCCGACGTGTTAGCCACTAGATCACTGAGGGCTATCGCGCTTGAATTCGCCGCTAGAGGCGCTAGTGTAGAGTGAGGTCTTTAGAAATGTCAAATGTTTCATCGCGGATTTTTACTAATAAATTATTCATGATTATTGTAAAGCTTGTATCATTCTTAATTAATTATGGTAGACATACGGTACAACGTACGGCTCAATGAATGTTAGTTCTTCAAGAGCTAAGAAAAAAATCACTTTTTTATTTATATGATTATTATCACTCATATTAAAAATAAAATTCTGATAAACTGTTTTATTGACGCTGCCGCAGTAACAAATACTTTTTCAACGACAGCGATAGGATCTTACTAGCCAGTGTAGTGGCGCCATTTGGTGAGCCACAAGAAACGATAGCTCTATATTATGTAGATTTAGCACACATGTCTGTGTCTAAACAAGCTTCTTTTTTGAACTGTATCTTCTTTGACTATAAGAATTATGAGTATTATATTTTGATAATTTTTTAGGGCCTCTTATAACAGAAATTTAAATTTAGTTCGAATATCTAAAATATATAATATGGTATCTCCTTACTACTTACAAATATTAAATTTTATTGTGAAATATCGTAATTCAATTGGTTAATCTATATCGCGTTTGCTCCATTACATATGATTTTATATGACTCTTATGGTCACGGGGTAGACATTTAAGTCAAATAAAAATTTGGTGCAAATGAACCTTATAATTTTAAATAAATTTTAGAAAGTATTATGTGAACCTTATAATATTAAATTAAACTAAATATTTTTTCTAAATAGGCACTTCCATAACTATTCTTACAGCTTATAAAAAAAAATATCTAACATTGTTTTTTTTTCAAACGAGTAGCTTTAACTAAGGTACCTTGTCCGTGCCTATTTTTTAATTATTTGTAACATGACTTTTTTATTATCTTTATTCAATAAAAGTAGGTTTTACATACTTAAACTTGATGGTTTAAAAAAACTGTTAGATTTATTAGTGTAATGTATGTTTCGAGGTGATCACGTTAATGGAGAAGCACGGCATCGGCACGGACGCGTCCATCCCGGTGCACATCAACAACATCTGCCAGCGCAACTACGTGGGCGTGGGCAGCGGCCGCCGCCTCGTGCCCACCGGCCTCGGCGTCGTGCTCGTGCACGGCTACCAGAAGGTGACATCACCTGCTCTTTTATGACACACCACCTGCTCTTTTATGACACCACCTGCTCTTTTATGACACCACCTGCTCTTTTATGACAACACCTGCTTTTTTATGACTCTAAAACTTACTTCAAAACGTCTAAAATGAAAAATCGCTTTTTATCTATATATTAATACGTGAAGCAAAAACTTTGTACCCCTTTTTACGAAAATTGCGCGGACGAAGGAGTGTGAAATTTCCCACACTTATAGTTTATATAGAGAAGGAGTGCAGAATGCTAATTTTTTTTTTATTATGCATAAAAAATACATTAAATCAATAAAAAAAAACATTACACACGCTACCATGTATTTAATACACACACACATATACTCTTTTGTTTATTGTTAATGTCTGTGGTCAAATTGAAAATAGATTAATATTGTAATATACGCAAGACAATAAATATATAAATTAATGAATTATGGTTGATTTTCAACCACGCGGCGATCACTAGTTAAATTTTATTCATCGATCTAAGAAGTATTAGATACACAATTCCATGCAAAAGTTCTCTTTAAACTGTCACCAATTGTGTTTAAATATACAACAATGTAAATCTAACCTTAAATGCTATCCCTAAAGTTGTTTTCATAAAAAAAATTTAAAAGCGAGCTCAAATATTCCAATGAGCGCTTATTCGGCGAGGACATTTTTTGTTGCTGATTGTGTACCTAGTACTTTTTTGATCGATGGTTTTAGTTTAATAGTAAATTAAAATTATTAATAGGCGCTACTTTTGTACTTTTAAAATTATTGTGTGACTTTGTGGGTAGGCACTGTTTGTAGCGACTGTATTATAATGACCTTTGAGATGTGTAAAAACTGAGTCTCTCCCGTGACTATGATTGCCATAGGTATAGCATTTGAAACGTCGGGAGCCAAAAATTAAAATGAATTCGCGAAAAATCTAAAAAGATTTTATCTATGTACTTATTACAAAGTTACTTTTTATTACGACGACACGTTCGGCTCAGTTTGTAGAGACTCTACTTGCTGTGCCAGCGGTCGCGGGTTCGAGTCCCGCTGGGGGCATTCATTTGTGTGATGAGCACGAATGTTTGTACTTCAGTTATGGATGTTTATATTTATATTATGTATGTATTTAAAGTTATATATGTGTAGTGTATCAACTATATGGTATCCATAACACAGACCTCGTAGCTTACCATGGAACTAGATGGTGCTGTGTGTTAATGTCCTAACATATATTTATTATTTATATTTATTTATTTATTATTTTGAAGATTGATCCTGAATTAGTACTGCCAACAATGCGCTCTGCAGTAGAAGAACAGTTGAACCTCATAGCCGTGGGCCGAGCCGATTTTCATGCGGTTCTAGCTCATACTACGGAGATATTTAGAAGGAAATTCCAGTACTTCGTGAGGTCTATAGAAGCTATGGACCAGTTGTTCGAAGTTAGCTTCTCGTCTTTGAAGACGAGCGGTAAAGCTCTTTCCAGATGTGGCAAATGTAGGCGATATATGAGATATATTCAGGTATATATTTTTTCCTATTAATTTGCCTTTATTTTCTTTTTTTTTAATTGTACATTATTTTTTTATAAATTAGTACTCTGATAACAGTAATATTGAGAATAAAAGTCTGCGTGAATTTAAAATGGTGGTAGATTGAAATAATTTAAAGATGGAAAAAATAAAATAAAAAAAAGAATAATTTTTACAACTATTATCAGTATATACGTAGTTTGTAAGGGACAAATGTACAAATGAATATACTTTATCAAATAATTCAGTATAAGAAGTTTTCATAATTGGACATTATCATATTACAAAAACTAGCTTAATAGGTATTTAGAATATTATTATAAATAGTCTACCTAATTATTATTATATAATTAAAAAAAACTTTGTTACCTCCCGACCGATTTCACGGAGATAAGCCAACTGCACAGGAGATATTATAGTGCAGCGCGTGTTTCTGTGTACGCACAGACACAAGTGCACTCTCTATTCCTTTCACTCAAATTTAGATGGGACGATAATTCGAAACGATCGTTGAGACACGGAGGTGAAGCACCGCCTACTTCCCAACAACAACTAAACTTGACTCGACCCGGGACTCGAACCTAGGATACAAGAAAATATTATTGCTGGTAGTATATTTTTTTCATTTCAGGCAAAGCCAGCGCGCCTGCACTGTTCCCATTGCGACGACACGTACGCCTTGCCTCAGAACGGCACAGTGCGCATCTACCGCGAGCTGAAGTGTCCACTCGACGACTTCGAGCTGCTCTCCTGGTCCTCGGGCAGTAAGGGCAAGAGCTTCCCATTGTGCCCCTACTGCTATAATCACCCGCCTTTCAGGTACTTCATTATATTTGCTCTTTAAAATTTGCCGTATATAAGCAAAGAGCTGTAATGTCAGCTAGACAGCTTCGAGCTGGTCTCCTGGTCTTCTGGCAACAGGGGCAAAAGCTTCCCAATGTGTCTCTACTGCTTAATCATACGCCTTTCAGGTACTTCATTCTATTATTTATATCGATATTTATTATATCGTACATAAGCAAAGAGCTGTAATGTCCGCTAGATGGTTTCGAGCTGGTCTACTGGTCCTCGGGCAGTAAGGGCCAGAGCAGCCCGCTGCGTCTATACTGATATAATCATCCGCGTTTTAGATATTAGGTTAATTTTGTTTGTCATTTTATATTTGTTCTATATGAGCAAAGGGCTGAAGTGCCCATTTAGACTTTTACCGGTGATAGCAACAGTTTTTAGTTATGCTCCAATATATGTGTATCTTTTATGTAAATTAAATAATTTTAATAAGAGAGACTAAGTATGTATTTAAAATCTGAAAAACTTTATTTGTTAGTAATCGAATTTTTTAAACACAAAGAATGTAATGTATTGTGGTCAGAAACAATACTGAAATTTTTGTCTGTTTGTTTGTATATCTGTGTACATTTCATGTTAGTGTTATTGGTGTAGTAGAGTGGTAGTAACCCTAGTAATAACTCGGATTACATTTAGCATACTTTCTACTACGAAGAAAATGTTTCATTTCCATGGGACGCACAAATGATTCTGTCGAGTCGTCCTTAGAAATATACGTGGTTAACGACAACATCCGAAAAGATAGTTTCATTAAGAATAGATTCTAAAACAATTCTCTCTAATCACAGGGATATGAAGAAGGGCTTCGGCTGCAACTCGTGCACGCACCCGACGTGCCCGTACGGCGTGAACTCCACGGGCGTGTCCGGCTGCGTGGAGTGCGACGGCGTGCTCGTGCTCGACCCCTCCGCGCCCAAGTGGAAGCTGGCGTGCAATCGGTCTGTGCCTGTCTTGTGTATGATTGTGTGGTATCTGGTTAGGTGTTTCAGGTGTAAGGTGGTGGTAGCTCAAGCGCTCGCTTGAGAAATCGAGTGAAGCGGGTTCGCACCTCATTCATTCTCATGTGCTAATCGTATCAATACTTTTAAAAATTATCAATACTTTTAAAAATATAATAATATAATATAAGAATGTTAAAGTATATTAAAGACATGTGGCATACACTCAAAGAATTTTGATGTGTTTGCTTGTTTCGCCCGATTCGAATAAAAAAATAGAAGTCAGGTTGTTTATGTTTCACGAGTTATTTTATTATTTATTTGTATTAAACTGACGTACATAATGTTTTCATGGAGTAGGTTTTTTATTTATCCGATACTTTAAGGATATATTGTACAAATTAAATTTAGCTAAAACAAAGACCGAAACATTCTAGATGTTTGTTCGATCTAGAAATCTGAGGTCTGGATGACAACACAATAATTTGATACCATCAAGGCTGATGTAACGAAACTAAGAAGTTGGATAATGGAACTCTTCATTGATTCATAATTAAAATAAAACCATCATCTTGAAGCTCATTCGATTCTTAATTATAGTTTAATATGTTCTCTACATCCCCAGGTGTGACGTGATAATAAACATATTCGAGGACGCGTCCCGCGTGGCGGTGTGCGAGGCGGCGTGCGCGTGCGGCGCGCAGCTCGTCACCGTGGAGTACCGCGCCGAGCGCACGCGCCTGCCCGCCGCGCTCACCGAGATGACCGCCTGCCTCTACTGCGAGCCCGCCTTCAGCGCGCTCGTGGAGAAGCACCGCGCCGTGGCCGCCAGGGCCGTGGGCGCCCGGGCCAGGCCGCGCGCCAGAGCCAAGCACCGCGCCAAGCAGCCCAAGGATAAGATGGCTCAGCTGGCGGCCTACTTTGTATAATCTGTAGTCTACTAACTCAAGTATATCCTCACAGTGTATGGAGGGTAAAGGAAAAGGGAACCGTCTTATATGAGGGATAGTATGAAAAAGTGTACACCTGTTAATAATAGTTCAACGACAAGAAGGCTTAGACAAGTGGCAAACTTTAAGATTATTTTATTATTTTTAATAACAATAAATACAATAATATATATTTGTCAGACAATGACAACGGTTACCATGACAACAATTAGTCATAATAGCTTTTATTTAATTTATGCACATTCATCCCACTGTAATGAATATTATTTTTTATAAGTAATAAGTTTAGTTTTTTTTACCAAGTCTAAAAGGTATTTTACATTTTATTTAACATATATTATTTAAAATATTATTCAGTGATTCGCCATTTTGTAGCGTTATATCCAAGGTATTGGCGTTCGATAGGTGTCGTACGCTAGCAGCCGAATTCGTTTGTCAAAAGTGCCACTTGTCTTCAATTTCTATGGAGATAAATGTACTACCCTGACGTTTCATTTCATCGAATAGATTAGATCAACATTTGGCTGCCAATTACAAATGCGATACGTTGAGTCAAATTTGAAGTCGTAAACATATGTCAGTCCCATACATTGATTACTCTATTCTACTAGCGTTTATGCCACTTGTCTGAGCCTTAAGGTCAGATAGACGCTAGCGAAAAATGTATTTAGCAGTTGTAGACGGAGTGAAGTGTGCTGAGTTGATACATTTAATATTTTGGGTGATTTAAGTATTTTATTGAGACTATTTAATAATTTTGTAAATATAACCTAAAAAAAACTGTGGTGATTTAAAAATAGAGTGTTGTGAACTTTTAATAATATTTTTGGTGTTTTCTTCATAATTTTCCCCTGTTGCTATTGTAGCACCACACCTTTTGACGGACATTATGTCTTACACAGAGAAAGTTCTCTTTACCTCTATCCTCCATACCACAGAGACAAAAGTCCACACTACAACGATAGTTATATTACACTATATAAGGCGGCGTATACATGTATATACTCGTACGTATATACACGCTGCCCGCTAACTGAAGCGGTAATCTTATATTATTATTATATCCGTTCATTTGCCTTTATGTAATAAGTAGAGCCCTTGATAATTTGTTTTTTGTTAAGTTAACATATAAGCGATAAAATAGCCTCTGGTACTATAAATATGTTCTAATTTATTAAGAAATTTTAAAAAAGAATAAGGACGATCCTCGCTAGCGAGCGAGCGTGAACGTAAACGATAGCTCGTTTTTGTTCACAATTTTGTGGGTTTTAATTTTTTGTGCGGAATCCTAATCTTTAAAATAAAAATAGCCTAAGTTTCTCCTTATAACATCAGCTATTTGCCAGTAAAAGTCGCGTAAAAATCGGTCCAGCTGTTTCGGAGATTAACCGGAACAAACAGACAGACAAAAATTTTAAAAAATGTTTTTTTTTGTGATAAGCACATACTTTCATATGCATTTAGTGAAAAGCTGTTATTTTGACATTACAAACAGACACTTCAATTAAATTTATTTGTTTAGATTACAATACACCTCCAATTTTTCATTTTTTTTTAAGTAAATAAATATTGTTTTTTTTTTTATATGGAACTAGCGACTCACCCTCGCTTCGCTATGTTTCGACGCTTAGTATGGAATGGATGGACTAAATATACATAGGTATGATGAGTTTTATATCCCTTACTTGAGAAATGATTGATTTTTCACACAAACTTACACCCCCCCCCCCCCTCCCTTCACCCCTTTAAGGGATGATTTCCGGGATTAAAACTATCCTATGTCCTTCCCGGGTCTCAAATTATCTCCAAATTTCATATAAATCGGTTTCGTAGAGTAGGCGTGAAAAGGTAACAAACAAACAAACAGAGCTACTTTCGCATTTATTATATGATTATGGATTAGTATGGATGGTTGGATATAATTGAATCGGGTTTTAAAGCCACTAACGAGAGAATTGGATCGAATAACTTAAACTTGAAGGCGAACGAAACTATTCGCAGCAGTTAGTGTTGTACCAACACAAAATTGATTGTAGATGTACTAAATCACTTGGAGTGATTTTTGTTTGATTAATTTATGTGATTTATACATTATTATTTATTTAATTTTTTTGGATTGGAACTTAATCCAAGATTCAAATATATTTTTTCTATTAGTACTAGTACCTGCGACAAAGGTTCGCTCGACGTAGGCGCTCGTTCAGTAGGTTATCGTCCATTGGCGACAAATGCAAGTACCACAGATATTTACAAGATGGCGCTATATGATATTGTCAGCAAAAAAAAGACTAAGAAATAATTGGTTCTATTTTTTTACGATGCATACATAAACTTAAAATGCTAAATCTTATCTAAATACAAAATTTGATTCAAATAGAGTCGGTTTCGAGATACATACACGAAATAAATTGATATAATTTAATATTATAAGATACTACCGACTACTACCCTGTAATACGAAATAAGGTGATGAAAAATAATTCGGTGAAGCGTTAAGGATTTAGTGCAAGTACGACTTCTTATATTATGTAGTGGTTATTACCTAAGTGTCTCATAAATTGAACCTAGATGGCGCTGGCTGCGTTTGTAACTGCCGTTGTATTTACTTTTTATAATTAAATAAATACGTCTAAGAATAAAACATTAAACTTCCATAGAAATTGATTCTTTCTGCATCTTAAATATAAAAAAAAAACCTAAATAACTTAAAACACTAAAGAAATTTTAATTCTTAATTATTTTATGATAACCATTTTTAAACTCAAAAAGTTTTTTTTTAGAATTTATCTGCTATTTTTCATTTGACGGTTGTTAAAAGTGATGTTATCATGGTGTTATACTGAAAATTACAGCTAAAAAATTTTCTAATAATAGTTGTTTAAAATTAATAACATTACTTGTAAAAGCGTGTCGATACTAAGTAATTAGTATTATATGTGGTGTATTTATTTTTTTGTTTAATATATTTAAATATTAATAAACTTGTACTAATTATTTTTAATTTTCCTTTCATTTTCCCTTTTATCCACCATTTCAGCACATTAAATATTTATATAAGAGATACTTATTTATACTGAAGCATTTCGTAAATGAGCAGTTCTAGTTAAATTAACAATTTATTACGACCTTCTTAGAAATTGCGTTAGGTATTTAATATTATTTCATGAAATTTGATAAACAACATGGGTAATTCATTAATTATTATTATAATAAATCATAAATGGTCAAGGAATTCAAAGGCCTGAAAATCAAACAAAGTTATTATTTAAGTCTTCATTTTATTGTGAAGGTTGTCACCTAATATAATATATAGGTACAATACGTTATAAGCTTACAATTTATTACTGTATATGTATTGATACATACTTCGTTTTATCGCGAACAGTTGCTATGTAAAAACCTAAACAGTTAATCTGAAAACACTGGTTGGAAAATGCATAACTTTTTAATATTATTATCTGTGCGACGAAAAAGCGCGTAAAATTAAAATATGACATTGACATTTTATTAAAATATGCTTGATTATGACTAGACTTCATAAATAAAAAAGACTGTTTGGAAAGTTAAAGCGGTTTGCTATTATTTTAATCATATATCACAGACAAGCCAATATGAAATGTTTAGCAATCGAATATTTATTTTATTACATAGTCAAATATGTACAAAATATAGAAACATTTTATTAAACAGAGTTTTAGGCAGCTTTAAATTTAAATATACATACATTAGGGCGGAAATAAATATTTTATAAGTATTTTTTTATTATAAATAGGATATTTCAATATTTATATGCAAATATATAACAATTATCTAGACCAGGCCAGATAAAGTGTAATATAAGAAAATAAAACAATTTGTTTCCGTAAAGGGCTTAAATCTTAAATAACGACACTTGAGTTGCGTAGAAATTGTTTTTACAGAAATATTAAAAAAAAAATACGATTGTAATTTCAAGTAATGATATAAAATGTTAATTATTGAATTTAAAAACATAGTAAATTGAAATTTCTTATTAAGAATATTCATCACATTAAAAATAGTTAAAAGTATAGGTTAGTAAAAGTATGAGCGCACCCTGGTGGCATAGCCAAGACAATTATCTCTTAAAAGTTTATTTTTCATACAAAAAAAATCTGATAGAGCGTAAAGAACACAATTAATTTCTTAAATGATATTCTATTCGTTTGTTTTGGTTAGTTTTGTCTTTTGATTAATCACACAATGCGAGGAATACTTGCGACATTGACAATATGTTGGACTTCACTGCATAACTATGTTTTACGCTCTCTCCGTTTTAAAAAATAGACTTAAAACAAATAAAATAATAACCCTTCATACGTATATAATCGGCTTCAATTTGGTCACTTGGAGAATATATAAGGTATGATAAAACTATAACTACGTGCATTTTATAAAAAAATATTTTTTACCTGTGAAAATGCGAGTACCACGATATTAGGAAAAAGAAATAGCTAGGTATTAAATAAATATTGTAGATATTTCTTTATACTAAACTGTATGATATGCGTCATGTGTAATAATAAAAAATACTTTAAGCAGGCACAACAATCGTAAGAAATTAGTAATATTACAATTGCAGCTTAGGTAAGGGATCTAAAATATTATTCTATTTCCAAAAATTAATTTAGTGAATTAGATATCATTGATATACACAAAAAAAAAAAAAACATTTTACTTAAATACCCTGTTGTTTAAAAACAAATTGTCTACGTGTAAAATATTAAAAGAAATATATAAAGTTATATATAGGTACGTATAACAAATAAAAAAGTTATGGTAACACCAATTCACTAAATTAATAAAATAATACAATATATAATTTAAATATATTACTTATGATGTTAAAAATAATACATTAATGGTTGTGCATTTTATATAACTTCTCCCTAAAGGTACTCTATAGTAGGTATCCTATGCGTAAACCTAATGCGCCTACTATGCACAATAATTTATCCGACTGAGATTCATTTATAAATAGATCAATATTAAATGTACAGTATTATTGTACTATTCTATAATTAATTGTAATCTCACTTTTTTTGATAACATAATTATCATCTAATAGCATTATATACTTACATAGCGATTATTTACAATATGAATACTAAATGTGAATATATCCGCGCAAGCACATTAATAAGAAAAAAACTGTTGCGCTGTTTCTTGATTCTTATCTAGGAATTTAACGTTCTAATTAGTTATTGAAAAAGTAATATTTAATTCGTTTTGTCGATTATTTATGTCGACGAAATAAATGTAATCAACAATGGCACAGCACACGTTTATTGTGAAATGGAAATAAGGATGGAATTACAAGGTTAAAGTACATTAAGGTACACGTATTGAGTATTTGTACTCTCAAGTATTATATAAATAGGCTGGGTAGGGATGCATGCGCTAAGGTATAAATTCTAACCTCACTAAATGGTCCGAATTTTAGATGAACCAAATAATTACGTGAATAGAAACAATAGACCCTTACACGTTGGGTTTAATAGCGAGGCCAGCTCTGATTAATTTAATACTGAAAATAAGATTTCAATTACAATTATAAAGATTTATACCATACACCAAAACCGAGAAAGCGAGACAAAAGGCAAAATATAACTGGAGCGATATGTTAATTTAAAATCTTAAATTAATTTAAAGTTGTTATTGTCATAGAATAATTTACCACGTACAATTAATCAGTGACTATTTCGTAAGTTAAATATGTGGTTTTGGACAATGGTATAAATCGTATTAAGATACAATATATTTTGTAAGTATACATGAATGGTAGATTATATTAATAAGCTATGAATAGCTTATAGTATATTGAGCCACTGAAGTATATCATATATTATATTAAATTTTCTATTTAAAGCTCTTAGTTGTTTTGTTATGCGAATTCTAGTATCGCATCAAATACCAAAGGCCCTTAATAAGAGAATATAGTCGTAGAGTCGGACTAACCTCCGAAATGGGCATCAAATTTGAAGAATATTGTCAAACCAGCTATTGCTCGAGGATAGTATATATAAGTTAAGGACTTTAGAAATACTACAAATCACTGAATCATCATCATAACGTTATTACTTTGAATTTACCAGCAACAAAGTGATCTTTCCATAGATGTATAATTCTTTCAACATACAAACACGACCCCTGGAATTATTTATTTATAGTAGTATAGATAACAACTATTAATTTATTGAATGTCTAAAATATATTTTAAAACAAAAGCTTCGCTTTTGGCATTTTGTACAGAGCCGACTCTACACGTTTGCGTAGAATCGATCCGATATCATGAACATACCCTTAACACTCACTAGAGTTCGTAAGGAAGGTCACTTAGATGTCACTGCACTAGATACGTGTCCCGTAGTAAATATATGAGGGAATTTTAAAATTCATAAGACAATAACATTATCCTGGAAAAAACCTCATACCTTTCCTAAAATAGCGAACTTAAACTTCAAACGATCAACGTTCGAAAACCTATTAAATAGTCCAGACTTGAACTTTCTCGGCAATAACGCACCAACTCGCTTGATCGTAATACGACGATACTACATGGAGGCTCTCCACGTATTTATCAATTAGCTGATCCAGTTCGCCTTTCTTGAAAACATGATAATATCTGTGGTATGTCACAGCGCCTCCCTCTGACGGCAAGCTATCTGAGCCATCGCTTAGCGAAGGTAATAGAGGAGCATGTGGAATCGCTCGTGGCGCTGGAACGGTAGCTGTATCTTCAGACGAAGATCGAGTCTCTAACTTTCGCTCCTTAGAGCACTCACTGCAAGATGGCAACGATGCTAAACTAGCGCAACCCAATGATGCCGTGCTTCCTGTTTTATCACGACGACTCCAATCACTTGCGGAGGTATCACTCGATTCTATGGAAAATCCTGATTTCAAAGGTGCAGTACTGGTGCTAGATCTAGATGTTACCGACTCTGGACTGATTTCCATTTTATCTAAATCACTGGAATCGGTCGATTGGCCAACTTTCAGAGACGATCGTTTTTCAGTACTTGTACAAAGGGAATCGACGCTTATTTCCGACTCGAGTGAGTAACCAGTTTCGAGTGATTGACTGGTGTCATAAGTACTAGATTCAATAGTAATTTCAGGATTGCCATTGCTTGACGAAATAGCGCTGTCATCGTCCGGGTTTTTAGTATCTATGTCAGGTAGTTTTTCGTCTGTAAGTGGTTTGACGTTGTACTGAATATTGGCACAATTATTAAGGTAAATGTCTTCATCGCTGGTGACTTTCATGGATTTCTTGAGTTCTCTATATTTGTTGATAATTGGATCTACATCTTTGGACCGCTTTTTGCTTTTTGTTTTGGTGCTACATTTTGGAAAAAGTTTATTGATATCAGACTCTTGTGTATCTTGAATGGATGTTATGTATTTAACTTTTTCTCCTAATACTTTACCTGTGTTTTGATCCATATTAAATTTATTATATGGATCTTCTAGATGCTGTAAACTGTCAGAGAGTTCGTCTAAAATCTTTTGTGTATTTCTATCCTCTTCTTCTCTTTTTAATCTAAGGGAAATACTTTTCTCACTACTGCTACTACTTGGAAGATCAAAATCCTCTTCGTTGATTCGTTTTGAGTATTGGTCTATTTCTTGCAATAGCTTTTCACTCAACTTTTCAGCAAATTCAGTTAAATGCTGACTACGATCATTTTGATCGTTAATCCATTCATCTTCTTTAGCTAGCATGTCAGATTTACAAGTTACTAAAGGTTCGTTTTGTATCCGATTAAAGCTTTCCGACTTAGATATTGATTTTTCGGAATCTGTGCTTGATATTGACAATGAATCATACGGTAATCTGGTTGGGCTTCTATGGCTTTTGCTTAAATTCTCATCTAATGATCTTCCTTCAGGTCTGTTAGGAGATAATCTATTTAAGCTCCAAGTAGAATTACTAGTGCTACCTTGTTTTGGAGAACGATCCTTAGATCTCCGACCTGGTGATAGTCTCTCTAAGCTGGATGAACTGCCACTAGAGCTTGTATGAGATTGAGACCTCGATCTGTCTTCTAATATTCTTAAATCACCCGGTGACAACTTATTTAAACTCCAATTACTGCTGCTACTACTACTAGAAGCACCTTGAACGATTGCAATAGCCTCTGTACTTTCTAACTTCTCTAGTTGTCGTCTCTTAGATCTTGGGCTCGATTGAATTACGGTTTCACATGTTTCATCTAGTGAATGAGCTACTTCTGCTACAGCATCTATTAAATTGTGAGAAGTATTTGATGTTGTTGAATTTGCATTGATTTCTTCATCAACAGGTTTTACTTCCAAAGTTGGCGGATTCAGTAAATCTAGAACAACGTAGACGTATGTTAGATTTGTATAAATATTAATATTGGTAAATATACAATTTCTAAGTATACATTTAAATACTCAAAGAAAATATGGCATATTTCAATTAATAATTATACATTACTATTTTATCGTTTCATTTGATTGTAAAAAATGTATACCGAATAATTTAATTTAAATAATAAACAATTACATTTTATAAATAAGCATTTACCTTTTTCCATTGCAGTTTTTCTTAGTTCGTCAGGAACGACACTTATGACGCTGTCCACGGAATCTGGTGAAGATACGCCACTTGAGTCGCTATCCATATCGTCAGTAGCTGGGTTGAACAATTCTAGCGACATAAGTTTCGGATGGCTCTTTGCAATGGGCTCTGCTTTACTAGTACTACGTACAATTGGAAACGGTTGTCTTCTGCTTACATTTACCGCAGGAATACCTTTATTTAACATTTCTTTAATTTGTCGTATTCTTTCTTTTCTCTTTCTTTCTGCCGCTCTAGAATCTAATGTATCATTCGTTTGTGGCTTAATCACAGCCTTCGATTTAAATTGAGGTATTTCTGGCAATTCTGCAACTGTTTGGAGAGTTATTTTTGGATAGAGTTTACTATCCTGATGTAGAACTCTTGGTTTTATATTATCGGTGTCTGCTGTTAGTTTATGTATTTCTTCAATGTCTTTATTGATTTCAGCAATTAATTCTTTTGTTACTTCAGTTGGGGTCTCTTCCTCTTCTTTTATTGGTGGAATAGGATCAATTTCTTCATATAAATCAACGGGCAAGATCTTATTAATTACAGTCGGGATTTCAGTTTTTAGTATATTTTCATCTGGTTCTGATTTCGGAGGTGAATTGGGTTGACTTTTTGATTGTGGTTTCAATGGAACTGGAGCAACATTGTTTGTAGTAGAATAATTCTTTAAACTGTATTGAGCTACTAAAATTTTGGGACCGGGAGCCTGCACAGCACTCGGTGATGCTGGTGGTCTGATTAATGGAAAAGCTTGTTTAATTCTAGGCGATGGTAGTCCAGGGGAATTTTTCAATCTAGGTGATGTTGGTACAGACGATACTTTGAGTCTTGGGGATGTAGGTCCCGGGGATAAGGGCGTCGGTGATAATGGATCACCAGAGCCGTCTGCTTTAGGTACGTATATGACAGATGCAAAACTATCTTCTGAATCAACACTTGTATCACTTTGAAGGCTACTATCCTTCGAAGAATCAGAGCCATCCTCTTTAGAATGTCGCCTCTCAGGGTAATTTTTTTCATTGTTCGCATTATTGTCACTCGGGGTAGGAACTTCTGGTACCGGTCCGTGATTTTTCCAGCCTTGAAGCATTCTTACGAATACCGTTACTTTATCTATATTCGTTGTTGAGGTTTTAAATTTATTAGTAAGGCCATTTTTAAGTGATTGAAATTTTTTAGCAGTTGTTGCTGATGTTGAGAATATCGAGTCTCGGATTGAATCCAAGGCACCTGGTCTTCGGAATAAATACTCTTCGTTAAGTGACGCTTGTTTTTGTATATTTTTTCTGAGCCGCTCCTTTTCTCTTAACCGTTCTACAGACATTAGCTCTTCGTTCAGTGAAGTTTGTTTAAACACACCCGGCTTTTTAGAGTGTAATTTTTGAGTATGAATCTTAAAATTGGGCATCTCTTCAACCATACTTTTCATATCTGTAGGTTTATCGAGATCTTCATCAGCGTCATCTTCATTAATAGATTTCTTTTGCTTGACAAGTCGCGGTTTTTTGCGTTCTATGACAGGTTGTACTGGTTTTTCTATAACAACCGGTTCACTTTCTTCACCTCCTAAACTCGGCAGACTAGACCTCGATCTAACAAGTGCTCGACGTTCTATATCAGCTATGTCGGTAAGACTTCGAGATTTCATTGTAGATGTTTCGGAAGGTTGTGAAACTAGCCGAGGCGGGAGAAATTCATCTAATCGCCTTAGTTCGATTGGTAAATCTGCTGCAGGTGGTTCTGGCCGAGGACAAGGTCTTTGTGTAGCTCTACTTATCCCCCAAGATGGTAGAAAGGAGCGACGTCCTGCGAGTCGTTGTAGGGCGCGTCTTACGAATGAATAGCATGTTTCATTGGGTGACGAGAGAGACGATGATCCCGGAGAACCTTCTTTACTCTTCCATGGTTCGTAGCAGCTGATAAATAAAAATTAATATTAAATATGAAAATAATATGATAATGTTTAGATGGTAGAGCTTATTCAAATATTATACTTACTGGTCATATTCCACTGAAAGAAACCTTGGGGCTGGCGGCGGTGGACATAACGTCGCTGGTCGATGCCAGGGTATTAAAACATCCTAAAACAGTGCAAATTCAACTGTAGAATTTGATATTAATTGAAATAATTTGTAATTTTTAATTTATTTTATTAAAAATACCTAAATTCAAGTCTTAAACTCGGCTTTTTTATTGAATCCTATTAAACCAAATTGCACATTAAAGTTACCTGTGAATGAAAATTCCTTCCTTCATGCTCCATAGCCCATACAGTAAGTAGTAACCGTCCACCGATCCTCGTTATCCTCGCGAGTTCCCGCAGAGCCATCGCCCGGCGCTCGACCGTTGCGAAGTGGTGCACCACCGCGATAGAGAGCACCGCGTCGAACGACTCATCGCGGAACGGTAGGCATAGATTGTCACATACCACCACCTTAAATAAAGATAATATTTTTAAGCTATTAAGGTACCTTCCCACTTAAAACATATAACAAAATTATTATTTTTTTATTCTATGTTTAAAATGCTGAATTATAATGTTCTTCTTTGGAGATAGCGATACATAGGCTCTTTAGTTTTCGAAGATTTTCTTTTTCTCTATTTTAGTTTAGATAAAATGATAGGTTAATAATGGCAGAACCGTAGTAATACCGTTATTAAAGCTAGGGTAGTAAATACATGTTAGTACTGCGACATAGAGTCTATTGTGATTCCCTTATTGTTGAACTTAGAATGAAATATGAAATCAATGAAAATGAAAAGCATAGCATACTGATCGAACATACTTCATTGCTATTGTGATGCGCTTGCGCAGCGAGGCGGGTGCACCGGTCTCCTCCTACCGCGAACACGGACGGATTCACGCTTAGGTACTTTCCATTGCCACACCCTGGAAATAATTTATGTTAAATTTATATTTTTGACACATTTTATATACGTTACGTGTACGTTACTTTCTAAGTTTTCTACCTACTTATTAAGTTTTTGAAAAGTTAAAAAAAATGTGTAGATTTTTTATTCGAGTTTAATAGGTATAAAATCTGTTTGGACTCAGAAAAAAAAGAACGTAACTCATCATTAATTTTGTGAAGTAATATTATATTCTACTAGCGACTCACCCTCGCTCCGCTCGGGTTCGTTCCTGCTTACATTTTAACGTTTAGTATAGATTTTTCAGAGATGAGATATTTTCCCGCAATGAAAAATATCCTATATGTTGACTCGGATAACCAGCTATCATCATACCAAATTTCATCAAAATCACGCCAGTGGTTTTTCCGTGATGCCGTAACAGACAGACAAAAAATTTATAAACTACAGATTTGGCCTCTGTATCGATAATAATAAGTATTTCTATAAGATTTTCCAAAAGATATTTGATGTACAGATTCGGCTTAGTTACAATTTTATTATATGTATAGATAATAAAAAATTAAAATTGAATTATTATTAAACTTATATTATTAAAATTTAAAATATCAAAGTCACTAGCCTCGTGCCTAAAAAGGAATCAGAAATCGCCTACACTCTAAAGTATTCGGTATTGAATTGCTAATTATCTGTTGATATAATATATTTTAAAAGCTCGCGTGGGCAGATTGCTTTACGCCCCCGATCTACAATGAGTGCCCCAAGAGTATAATATGACTTTTCACTGGCAACCTCCTGTGTAACAATGTAGCTATTTATTCTCCTTAAAGCGTGTCTAATAATTTGCCTTAATATATTAAGTGAGGATAAATGTCACAGCCGTCGAGCGTGGGAGTGTTTACTGTAACGTAAATACAAAGTTAATTGTACGTACTTATACTGAATAAGCCTTATAGAAGAGCAGATTATAATTTTCTTATAAGAAATATGTGGTCAATAAATTGATTAATGGATTTACTACGATTAATTAAGATAAAATCATAAGCTTCATTGCTTGGCCTGTCGGATGAAAGTATTTTCTTTTTAAGATTTTTTTTTATAATAAGAAATAATAATGTTCCCCCGAACGATTTTGGCCACGGCGGCCAAACTCATTGAGACTGAGCCATTTGCGCAGGAGATGTTATAGAGCACAAGTCATACTCCGGTGGGATGTCTACTCGACACGACCACTGAGAGTTAGGCTCAATCCACACTATAGTACCGATCTCAGTTCGTTATCGGTCCGATATTGGTGTAGTAAAGTATTTCTATATAAGAACCAATGAGTGCATTCACACTATCAGCAAGAGTCACGTTCCGGTCGAATCACACTTTCTTCTATAAAAAAACTTTACCAGACCGATATCGGACCGAGAACGGACTGTTATCGGCACTATAGTGTGGATCGGCCCCTAAGGCGCAGTACCGACGCGAAACGTGCTCTCCGAGGCACGGGGGTGAAACCGCCAACTTTTCAACTTCGGGCTATTAGTAAGAATTTCTTGACAGAACTACTCAATAACTGAATCTGGCCTGACCTGGACCTCCAAATCTGCGGCTGTACATGCTAGGCACTACACCACCGAGGCAGTTAAAATTCTGTATTACATACATAATTTAATAAACCTCACCGATATCGCACACAAGGCTGCCAGGCTCGAGGTCGTTCAGGAAGGAGCGCACGGCGGGCGCGGGCGCGCAGGGCGCGTCGTCGCCCGCCTGCTCGTACACGTCGTGCACGTACGCGCGCTCGAGCGCCGCCCCGCGCGCCGCGCACTCCCCATCCGCCATCACCGCACCATTGTAACACGCTGGAATTGTTTCACTATATTAAGTTACTTGCATTTTCCCAGGCCTCCACTCATATATTTTCATTATGTATTACTATATCTTTATAAATAAAAGCCTATGTGTTACTCTGATGTATTATGTATATTACTCCTAAACTCTCATCAAAATCCGTTCAGTAGTTCTTACGTGAAAGTGTACCAACATATATACATACATCCATATCCCCTTTCTGCTTAGGTGCATCCCGTAGGTTGTTTTTAATTTTACCATACATATTATTGCTTTATTTCAAGCAGTTTAACTAAAGATCACGCCGATAAAGCAAGTTAAGGAACAGTTTTTTTACTGACTTCATTTAAGTTATTATGATTTCTCACAGTAGGTAAATACTATCTATCTATATCTATCGGCGGTAATGGTTTTTTTACAATAATAAAATACAATTTTTATTGTATAGGGCAGCGGTCGGCAACCTTTCAGCAGGCAGGGGCCACAAGGTGGCTATATCTAATAAAGGTGGGCCGCACTTGTGAGAGCAAAATAAAAAAACATATACCACAAAATATGTAAACCACAAAATTCAATGTAACAATTCCTGAAATGGCTCTTAAATGCTCATCTGTGAGACGAGAAACATATTTATTTTTTCGGTAATTACAAATTAAAATTGTTCGCATAAACAAATAAAGTACGCATAAAGAGTACTTAAAAAGCATAAAAAGTTTTATTTATAAAACAGTCACGGGCCGCATGGAGGCAGCTCGCGGGCCGCATGCGGCCCGCGGGCCTAGGGTTGCCGACCGCTGGTATAGGGCATTCAAAGGTGGGTGTAAAAACTTTTTACTGTAATCTTCTCACTTTAACTTTTCATATATAAAAGCTTTCGTTATAAAACTACTTGCCCAAAGTAAAGAACTATGAGGTACTTAGTAATTTATTATTATTTTTATTAATGAGTACGTAAGACACCACAGAGATAATAGTCCTTTTCTTTTTTTGATCTCTTTATTTGTATTGCTACGATTATAATGTAAACAACTATACTCTTGCATCCTGTTGAATATTAATTAATATTACAAGACTTATTAGATTAATATTCGAATTTGTGGTATGCCTTGATTATGCATGATCAGAGGCAGTGCCGGATTCAACCTTAGCGCCGCCCCTGGGCAATGTAAGAAATTTCGCCCCGTTATCGAAATTTTGCATAAAATGGATAGTTTCGATAAAGTTCATTTTTTTTTATTTTTGATAAATGCAAAAAATTGTTATTTTTTTTTAATTATTCATTTTTTGGAAAATAAAAAAAAAACATTTTCGATAACGCGAAGATTTTTTTTATTTATCCTTCGAATTTTGTCGCCCCTGAAAATTTGCCGCCCTGGGCATTAGCCCCGTGTGCCCCTAGTGTAAATCCAGCGTTGACCAGAGAGCTTCCTAGTCTAATGTCGAAGAGTGTTTGTTAAATCTCAGACGGATTTAATGTATGAAGTGCTTAAATATACCTATATTAATTATTATTCGGACAATATACCTTTACTGAAAAACCTTGTAATTTTAAAACTGGCGGAAAATTTTTACTTGTGAGGCGGTTTATTGCAGTTTTTTTATCCCATAAATACCTATTATATAGAATATGCAAACATTTTGTAATTTTATGGAACGATATCTGAATGCTGGGTTTCCATGGCTATCACTGTTTCTTTGCTTAATACCACGCGAGTGATCTTTGAACACGCACAAATTTATATGCATGATCGACAATAAGCTCAAACAATATGATAATTTTTAAGACCAATTTCTTTAAATATAGTCAATGCTAGGTTAGTAATAAAAGTATTTTGTTAACTAACTGTCTTTTTAACATAGTATTGCAAAAATACCCCTGGAATTTTCTATTTTTTTGTCTAAATAGCGCCTAAACACTAACATTGTACTAAAACGTCACTGAACTCCCTGTCTGTCCTGCCCGGTGCTCTCTTAGACAAGTTTTCTACAATCGATATCGCTAAAATAAAACTAAAACTAGATATCGAAATTATTCTTGCTAACCATAAGACATAATAATTAAATATGTCATTTATATACATTTTTTTTTGGATTTACATTAGCTTAATGATATAAAAGCTATAAAAATTTTAAGCACTTTGTAAAAATTTGAAGATTCTATTTTAAACTACTGGCAGTATTAACCGAAATCATCTCATAAGACATACAAGTATAAATATGTTTAAAATATTTAAGACAATAAATAAATACTATAGGTAATTTACATATAATATTATATTACCTATGGAGTACGATCAGCGACAGCTTTGGCTAATATTGCTACTGGCGAAATATTTAGCGGGGTCAGTACCCGGGACTACAGGATTTCAGGTCAGCAGGTCGCTGTGTAGAAGATAAGAATGCTTTTTGATTTTTCATCAACCGTAGCTAATGTTCTCATTTTAAATTAATATTTTGATACTAGTTTTCAACCGCAGCTCCGCTCGTGTGTTACGTCGATAAAAATAGCCTATTTTAACATATGTACATATCCAGGACATAAGCTATTGCCTTTCTGAATTACACTCAAATCCGTTTAGCCGTTACAGTACGTAGAAGTAACAAACACACATGCACACAAACTTTCACGTTTATAATATTAGTGTGAAGTACCTCCAAATGTATTTTCATGTGCGTTCGGCGCCAAATGAATATGCCGACTGAAAATTATGTACTTACGTATTGCAATTAAAAGGTTTTATTTATTTCCGGTTTCTTTTCAGTTTCTTTTCTATCGGTTGATTTTTTTGTTAGGTACATTAATTGCTGATGCTTAAGATACATTTACATATTTTTTAAAATATTATAACATCCAACCTTACGCAGTATAGTCGTTGCATAGCGTACAGTGCAAAGTTTCGCCACGCCCACCCTTCGATTTTATTTTTAATGTGTTTCCTTTTAACTTTTACTAATTATTTATGCATACTCTACTAGGCAGTGGTAGCCCAGTGGTAACGCTTGGGAAACCGAGTGAAGCGGGTTCAGATCCCGGGTCTCGCACCTCTGATATTTTCATGTGCGAATCATTTCTAACATGATTACCACTCGCTTTACGGTGAAGGAAAACATCGTGATGAAACCTGCATGTTTGAGGGAACCTAACAAGCTTTCGAAAGACATGTGAAGTCCGCCAACCCGCACTTGACCAGCGTGGTGGACTATGGCCTGATCCCCCTCGTATTGAAGGAAGACCCGTGCCCAGCACTGGGATGTTAAAAAGGGCGGAATAGAATAGATTATTTATGTCTGCTGTTAAATATAGATGCTCTTTTCACCTAAGAACTCTCTTAACATATGTATATGAATGTTCTACTTCACTCATTTGCTTCACTCAGGTCTTAATAGCTTGATTATTAGATTTTGCGATTGTGAATTCTTACTAAAAATATCTTCCTTGAATAAAAAATAGTCTAAAAAGCTCAAGGACAGAGCTATTAGCAATAGATTTAGGTATTTGGGTTAATTTTTCCGTAGGTATATAATTTATTTTGTATTGCAATATTGTTTAATTGTATTTTGTATAATTATTATAACATTATTACTCAGCAACATGGATTTATCAACAAGCGTTCCACGGAAACTAACTTGTGTGAATTTCTTGACATCGTTATTTCTGCTTTAGAAACCGGATATCAAGTGGATACTGTATACACAGACTTTTCAAAAGCCTTCGATGAAATTTCGCACTCATTGCTTGCACACAAACTTGAACAAGCCGGCATACATGGTGATCTACTCAGATGGTTAAATTCCTATCTTCGAAATAGAACACAGGCTGTAGCTGTTAAAGGTTTTGTTTCCAGTTTTGTCCCTATAACATCAGGTGTTCCCCAGGGCTCTCACCTCGGGCCTCTATTATTTAATATCTTTATTAATGATATCCTTGTTTGTCAGCTTTCAAACTCACTTTTATACGCAGATGACATTAAATTATTTAAAATCATAAAGAGTACAGAAGACTGAGGATTTGCAAAATAATATTAATAAAATTAAAAATTATTGTATAGCTAATGGATTACATATTAATATTGATAAGTGCTGTGTTATAACTTTTTCAAAAAAAAAAGAATCCAATCTCATTTAGTTATTCTATTTTAAACAAATCCCTTAAACGTGTAACAGAGGTGAGAGACCTAGGAGTACAACTGGATTCTCAACTTCTTTTTGATAAGCACATCTCTAACATTACAGCTAAGGCTTATAAAATGCTAGGATTTATTTTTCGTCAGGCTGATGATTTCAAGAACATACAAACTTACAATCTACTATATAACTGTTACGTTAGATCCATTCTGGAATATGCCTCGACTGTTTGGAATCCTCAGTATAACAAATATATCAACGCTATCGAGGACGTTCAAAATAAATTTATTAAGAGATTACAATTCAAATTTGGAGATAATGAGTGTAGCAACCTAAATATCTGTGCTTTGGAAAAAAGAAGGGAAGTTAGAGATCAAATTGTTCTATACAAAATTATTAATAACCATATCGATTGCAATTATCTTTTGTCTAATAGCCGATCCAGAGATACCTTTTCTGTTCCCTCTCGTAGAACCAAATATGCCAAGAATTGTTTCCTGACTAGAGTCAGTAACATTTATAATAATTATTACAAGCATCTTGACATATTTGGATGTAATTTAAAGAAATATATAACCGAACTTAAAAAAAAAAACACTAGAGTCTGATAAATATTGTTTTAATATTTTGTAGCTACACATTTTATTTGTATCTGTTTTTATTTAATTTTTAGTAAGTTTACTCTGCTACATTTATGTATAAGTGAAAATTTTATTGGCTAAGTGTATTAACTCTGATGTATTTTGCATTTCATGTTTATATATGCTGTCTGTTTTCCAATTTACAAAATAAATAAATAAATAAACATAGTTAAAACAATAAATTAGTTAAATAAAACATTAAAATTAATATAACTTGTTTATTTTATAAGGTTACCCTAAGAAAAATGAAAAAGAATGACATACACACACTATGAAAGCTGATATAAAGCTTAAATCTTTTCTACTTTAGAAGCAGGAAATTAATGAATAATTTTGTAGTTTTCTGAGGATATCAAATTATATCAAAAGATAAGTATTAAGATTACGAATATCACTTACCTATAAAATTAAGATTTAGGAAAAACAGAAAGCGCAATTTTCTATAATATTTTGTAAGAACAACACATTACAAACAAATTTAAAATTTTTATGGCATATCATCTGCCACAAATTATAATTTTATAGGATCAAAAGATTCATTCAATGATACGTTTTCTCAGAAGCAAGCACAGTATATTAAATGTAAGGGTACATGGAGTTACCTTGGTAACCGCATCTAGGATAGCAGGTCGGAACCTTCACCCCTTTCTCGGGCTTAATGCACCGATAGCGATTTGAATTACAAGCTCCCGTTTTAAATTGGTACCAAAATGCTATAGTCTTTCTTTTATTGTTATTTTATGATCTGAATTCTTTAATATTTAGTACTGTAAAATGAATTACCTAGAAATTACTACGAAAATAGTACGTACTTTTCCATTTTTCATGATTATATTTCTGGGTGAACGAAATTCTCTCATAGGTTTTTGCTACTATTCATATTTATCATAGAATAAATTTTTAAGTATAAATATATAAGAGTTATCGTATTATAATAGACTTGTTTGGCTCATGGCTCCACCTACATGGCATAAGTTTAGGCATAAATTTTTATACCCATACACATATGGGGATAAAAAACTTATGCCTATGTGTGAATTAAGGATAGGTATTGCCATTTCGAATTTCACTTAAATCTTTTAAACAGTTACAATGAAGAAATCAAGAAGTAAAAAACTCACTCACTTACTAACTCAATAACTCGCTCTTAAATTTTCATATTTACAAAATTAGTAACTTAAGTAATATTTTTCTTGCTCAAAACTTACTTCCCATTGTATTCAAATTAAGACGATTTAAGCTTCGTTTTAGTATGTTACTAGTGACTCACCCTCGCTTCGCTCAGGTTCGTTCTTAGTTACGTTTTAACGTTTAGTATAGGTTTCTCAGAGATGGGATATTTTTCCGCAGTAAAAGGTATCCTATATGTTGACCCGGTTAACTAGTTATTACATCGCACCAAATTTCATCAAAATCTCTTCAGTGGTTTTCTCGTGATGCGTTTCCAGACAGACAGACAGACAGACAGACAAAAATTCTAAAAGCTATAGATTGGGTCTCTGTATCGATTCTTATCGATAAGAAAGATTTCCTAAATAATATTTAATGTACAGATTCGATTCGGAATTTTATTATATGTATGTACCTATAGATTGAAAGAGTAGTGTAACCTGAGTAAAAAATAAATATCTTGTGTTCAACACGGGAAGTAAAAATATGGACATAAGTGTTAAATAAAAAAGAAGTAAGTTAAGTAATCGACATATGATAAGCTTTTACTGCAAAATCTAGGGCAAAACCAGTTATCAAATCGATACTGTTATCAATATATGTACGTTATGATGCATTATAAGTTTTATTATTGTGACAGGCTTTGTTAAGAGACATTCAGGATTTAAAGTTGATTATTGCTATAGTACATTGCGTGTTTTTTTTTCGTCGATTTTAGTTTAAATCTAAAGTTAGAAATAAAATAATTGTTTAATAAATAAAATAGTGATCAATTTAATGACGATTATGAGCCTTTTTTTAAAGTTGGGAAATTTATTTCCGCATACTGTATATTTATAGGTGGTTGTATGAGACTTATCGGCTTAAGAGAAGCCAGTACTACCCACTAAAACCCAACAGAACCTTCCCCGTCTTAATGGAGCGTCGCAGGATCGCTTATGTACTCTACCACTACAGCCCGACGGCAGGTCTGCCGAAGCAGACTACACAACCAAGGGGTTGCTCCCACGGTCTAGTCTATTGTCAGAGAAGTACTAGGTGCAACCCGCATGGTAAACCTCTCCTCGAAGTGGGCCACCTCCCGGTGCCTCTTGGCTTCACGCCGGTCTATATTGCCGGACCGGATGAACCTATGTTGTGTTATCTGTCTGCTTGTGATGAGAATAACATAAGTTTTATCTTTAGACGTTAACATATTTTACAATAATAATATAAGTATAGCAATAAAGAAAAAGAAATAAGAAGAAGCTCTGTTACATTTTCATTTATAAAAAATTGTAACAATTCACTAATTGGTTATATGCCGTTGATCTTTTCATTTTTTTTTATATGCCATGCAGGCAAAGAAAGGTTTTTATATATTAAGTAGGTATTTCAGGAGTTAGATTTGTTTTTTGTACGGTTTTTCGTAATTATTTTATGACCTAAAAGAAGTATACAAAGTAAAATTATAGCTTGAGTTTTTCATATACATGTCATAAAAGTGTATATGCATGTTCCAAAGTAATTTTTGATATTCGAACAAGTGCAGGAGTAAAAAAATTTATATACCTACTAGCAGTTCACCCTCACTCCGCTCGGGTAAGTCCCTACTTACATTTTAACGTTTAGTATATATTTCTCAGAGATGAGATATTTTTCCGCAGTAAAAAGTATCATATATGTTGACCCGGATAACCAGCTATCATCATACCAAATTTCATCAGTGGTTTTTCCGTGATGCGGTAACAGACAGACAGACAAACAAAAATTCAAAATACTATAGATTCGGCCTCTGTATCGGTAATAATGTCTATTTCAATAAGATTTTCCAAAAAATATTTAATGTACAGATTCGGCTTAGTTACAATTTTATTATATGTACCTATAGATTTTTATACCAACGTCAGTCAGTACTCACTAAGAATATAGTTTCTGAAGGAAGTATCAAATTTAAAAGAACAGACGGGGACAGGGTGCTTGTATTATATAAAACAGATTAGTATCAAAGTATGAAGTTTGCCAACTGCAGCCATATCGGTCATAGAATATCTATTTGTGGCATCTCGTTGCTATCAACGTTACGCCAAAAACATTTATTGATTTTGTTTTGGGCAATTTAATGAATAATCCATTAGTTCCGATGTTCGGAAATTCAAATACGGTTTTGGTTTTACTTCGCGATTAACTGCCGGAACAAAGGTTAATCCTATGATACATTTTATTTAGATGATGACGCACAGCACAGGGTGCAGTTAGAATTTCTTGGTTACACGTGCAAAGCTTTATTACAAGGCAAAAAAAAGTATATCTATACTAATATTAAGAGGTAAAGTTTGTGAGTTTGTATGGGTAATCTCTAGATCTACTGAACCGATTTAGATGAAATTTGATAAGAAGATAGTTTGAGACCATGAGAAGGACATAGGTTGCTTTTTATCCCGGAAATAATTCCTTAAGGGGGTGCAAATGGGGATGAAAGTTTGTATTTGGAAGCAAGCTAGGGACGAACCCGCGCGAAGCGAGGGTGAGTCGCTAGTCTAAAGAAAATGTAGCGAAATGTTTGACTTAAAAAATAACGTTTTTCTTTTAATACTAGCGTCTTACCATTGCTTCGCTTAGGTTTATTGTTGATGATTTATACTATTACTAGCGACTCATCCTTGCTTCTCTCGGGTTCGTCCCTAGGTACGTTTCAATGATAAGTATGGAATAAATAAATAGACTATATATATAGGTATGATATACCTGAGTATGATGAGTTCTTGCGGATTGTATAATAACGTGTTTTCCCGTTATCTCCTACGGTAAAAAGTAGCCTATGTAAAATGTAAAATCACGCCAATTCATCACTCAGTTTTGACGTGACAGAGGGACAAACAAGCAAACAAACAAAAAAATCTTTCTTCATTATAATATTAATAATAATAATAATGTCCTCCTGACCGTTTCCGGCCACGGCGGCCAATCTCATTGAGACTAGCCAACTGCGCAGGAGATATTATAGTGCACAAGTGTACGCGCAGACACAAGTGCACTCCCTATTCCTGTCACTCTCATACTCCGGTGGGACGACTACTCGACACGACCGGTGAGAGTTAAGGCGCAGGACCGACGGCTTTACGTGCTCTCCGAGGCACGGGGGTGAAACACCGCCAACTTCCCAACTCCGGGCTGTTACTGAGGCTTACTATACAGAAAGACTCAATAACTAAACTTGGCCCGACCCGGGACTCGAACCCAGGACCTCAGGATGTGCAGCCGTACATGCTAGCCACTACACCACCGAGGCATTATAATATTAGTATAGATATAATAAGTATGGATATACGAGCATCGCCACCTTTTGGCAAATTAAATTACTAACAATAGCCCATGGGTTTACTTCTGGTCAATTTTCATCCAAATCCGTCCAGCGCGAAGGAGAAAAAAAACATACAATACAATAATAGTGTGATTATAATCTCTAGTCTCTACTTATGCGAATTTATTTTATACTAGCTTTTCCATGTGGCTTTGTCTGCAAATAATATTTCTAGTTAGACAGTTAAAATACAGCTTGTTGAACCAGTACCATAAGTTTTTTTGCATCAATTTTCTTTTTGGATTGTAATAAAACTTTAGGAAATCTGTCCACTCCGTCACACAGATTTTGTAACACTTCTTGTATGGCTTCTAATTTATCGTAAGCAATCGATTTAAAAACATTAATTGTATTGCTTTGACCTCGATACATTTTTATTACAGGCATCTAATTTTGTGGATAATGTGACAAAAACGATTTCCGTACGACTATTGTAAGATTTCTTTTTTTGACTTGTAATTTTACTAAATTTCAATTTAACCAGTTCAATAGATCCTAGTAGCAGATTTATATCTGTCAGATTTATAGTTGAACTTCTTGTAATATGTGGCTTCTTATAAAGGGTCATGTACTTAGCAGTTGTTAACAAAAAATAGATATATAGGTATGGAGTTAGACATACAGAGTGGACATACAGATACCTAAATAAAGTTGAAGTGTCAATTTGTAATGTCAACATAATAGCTTTTTACTAAATGCATATATCTAAGCCATAGAGAAAAGAAAAAAAAAATGCATATATATATACATGAAATTATGTACGGTACTTATAAGAAAACTACAATTTTTAAAATTTTTGTGTCTGTTTGTATGTCTGTCTGTCTGTCTGTCTGTCTGTCTGTCTGTTTGTTCCAACTAATCTCCGAAACGGCTGGACTGATTTTGACGGGACTTTCACTGGCAGATAGCTCATGTTATAAGGAGTTATAAGACTTAGGCTTTTATTTTAGTAAAAGAATTAGGGTTCCGTTCAAAAAAATTAAAACGTACCTAGGGTCGCACTCAAAGGGAGGGTAAGTGGCCATTTCAAAATAATATCCAAATAACCTATGTAAGGTAAAAACTCAGCAGTTGAGAATATCTTGATTTCTTCACACATTTTTATATAACATTCGACATTTTGAAATTCATTTACATTACATTTGAAGGTATTTAAATAAATATTACAGAAAAAAAATCTATAAACATATACAGGCACATATACAATAAAATAAAATGTTACTTCAGTAATATTGAGAATTGAAAAGTTTATTCCTCGAGCGTATTTAAACTTTTGAATATAATTGTAGTGGTAACGATTTGTGCAGTGTCTAAACTGGGGCAAGCCTCGGATTCCAGCTATTGTGTCGCTTTATAAATATCTATAAGAATAATACATACAAGTATTTTACGCCTCTTTCGTAGAGAAGAGCTTCTATAACAAAGTATTCTGAAATAATACGAATGGCAAAGAAACTAAGTCCTTGATTGTTGTTAGGATTAAAATGACTTTTGAATAGGATATATTTATGTAGTATGAAATCCGATTGCTATAACAACTATATCTACCTAATTTGATGTCGAACTTTATTGAAGGCATTGCATAAGTATTTCAAAAAAATAAATAAAAAAAAAACAAGTTTTTATGGAAACGTCTTAGAAGTGAAACTTTTCGTTTTTTATATTTCAAATCTGTAAGATTAATAAATTAATAATACAGGATAGATGTCAGAGAATGAGGTATAAAGTGAGATATTATAGGGTTTTAAAACATTTCTCAATATCCAAATATCATTATATCTTATATATCTACTTTATATATACACTCATATGCACCAAGCCCGTGATGCAAGAGTTTTTCGTGATGATCTCTCATGACGTGGCTTTGAAATTTTACTCTCATGCGTGCGAAGTAGTTTCACTTCAAAAGACAAAATTAATAGATGCCCATAAAACTCTTATTGTATCGAAAAACACTTACAAACTGATAATATATATCGGATGAATATAATGAAACTCTAATGAGCTAAACCTGAAGCCGTAGCACTACTAATACAAGTAGATTATCTATCTCGACGGAAGATGGCGCAAAAATCAGATTAATGCGTCAGGGTATAACATGTAGTGGATTTAAAGAGAGACTCTGGGGAAACTCGTATCATTGGGTCAAGAAATATTTAACTATGTTTTAATAAGAAGATTGAAAGAGTTTTCTTATGAAAATAAAAACGTAAAAAATATTTTCAAAAAAAGAAAATATTTTAATTTTTAAAAATTTAATCGATACTAATGTTATAAATGTGAAAGTTTGTGAGGATGGATGGATGGGTGGATGGATGTTTGTTACTCTGTCACGGCAGAATGGCTGAACGGATAGGGGTGAAATTTGGCACAGAGATAGATTATAGTCTGGAATAGCACATAGGTTACTTTTTATCCCAGAAAAATGTACAGTTCCTGTGGGATAGATTTGTTCTTGTCCAGGGACGAGCTCGAAGCGAAGCCGTCGCTCCAAGTCAAGGATGAAGCTAATTAATTACCAGCGACTCACCCTTGTGAGTCGATAATAAGCTTCATTCTTCAGAACTCATCAAAAGATCATATAAGTTGTATTTATTCTAATGTACATAAATATTATATCAGCATTAGATATATAGCATAATCTTAGTAAACTTCATTGATCTGGAAAGATTCTCATCATTTATCCCAACTGGTTGGTATTATGATTAAATTAAATTTAATTCATAAGAGGTTTAGCATCATCAACAGATGAGACAGGCAAAAAACAATGTTTTTAGAATTCGATAATGCGAATAGATTTAAATATCTTTAAATTATAAATATGGTCCTAATATCAATTAATAAATACCGTACTTTGCTGACCTCACGGCTTCCATATTTGTCAATCAAATATGCGTACCTATATACTTATATTTGTTCTCTTATTATATTATTTTTGGATAAAAAAATTAAAACGTTGAATAAATGCAAAAAAAACAAAAGTAAAAACTTTGTATCCGATCGAGATATATACCTACCCGGACGGACACCTGCGATGCTTATGCCTGCGTGTAAGAAATTATCGACCATTTTCTGCGTGGAATAATGCGAAAGAAAACCACATGAAAACTCGAAAACACGCATTTTCCCAGACATAAGACTAATCTAGATCGATTTTTTGCCCCCGAAAACCCATCCATACCAAACAGTGAAATCGTTAGAGCCGTTTCCGAGATCGCCGGTATAAATAAATAAATATACAAGAACTGCTCGTTTAAATATATTAGATTAGATAAGGATAGAATACAAAACTACACTTGAACTATTCTTATATATAAGTACTCAAAATTATGTAAACATTAGATATCCTACGCTTCGCACTTTGTATTATATGATTTACTTTTAAATCAGTTTTAATGCAAAAATAACAACCAGCCAATCAATGCCTAATATGAATTAGATGTATGGTATATATGTATTTAAAATAAAATATATACTTAAAATCTATACATATTATAAAATTCTAACTAAGCCGAATCTGTACATTAAATATTTTTTGGAAAATCTTATTGAAATAGACATTATTATCGATGCAGAGGCCGAATCTATAGTTTTTAGAATTTTTGTCTGTCTGTCTGTCTGTCTGTCTGTTACCGCATCACAGAAAAACTACTGGAGGGATTTTGATGAAATTTGGCATGATGCTAGCTGGTTATCCGGGTCAACATATAGGATACTTTTTACCGCGGGAAAATATCTCATTTCTGAGAAAAAATACAAAAACTGGTTGGAACAAAACTACGATGATACTATCTGTAAACAGTTTAGCAAGGTAACTTACTAAATATGGTAAAAACTATTAAAATAGGTTATCTTGAAAATCAAATTATCAATAGCTCTATTTTATCCTTTAAAATACTTATTTTAATTAATATATATTTATGTGTTATTTAGATATTCGACAATAGATGTCGCCATGTGTTTTTAAAATACGTAGTTGTAATTCCAAAAAATGTATGTACAGATAAGACCTTTCTTTGATTTTATTAGAATTACTAATAAATTACACGCGGCCCCGTCCGTGTTCAAATTATCAGTAAAGCAAACTTTTTGGCTTTATGAATTAGCAACTATACATATAATAAAATTGTAACTAAGCCGAATCTGTAAATTCTATATTTTTCGGAAAATCTTATTGAAATATTCATTATTAGCGATTTAGAGGCCGAATCTATAGTTTTTAGAATTTTTGTCTGTCTGTCTGTCTGTATGTGACCGCATCACAGAAAAAAACCACTGGAGGGATTTTGATGAAATTTTGTATGGTGATAGCTGGTTATGCGGGTCAGCATATAGAATACTTTTTACCGCGGGTAAATATCTCATTTCTGAGAAAAAATACAAAAACTGGTTAAAATAAAAGCACGATGATACTATTAATATTTTAAAAAGGTAACTTACTTATATATGTTAAAACTATTTAAAAAAGCTTATCTTAAAAGAAATATCAATAGCGCTATTTTATTCATTAAAATAGTTATTTTAATGAAAATTTATTTATGTGTTATTTAGATATTTGACAATAGATGTCGCCATGTGTTTTTAATATACGTAGTTTTAATCCAAAAAAAAATATACAGATATGACCTTTCTATGACTTTATTAGAATTACTACTAAATCACCCGCGGCCCCGCCTGTGTTCAAATTTTCAATAAAACAAAATTTTGGCTTTATAAATTAGTAACATATTAGTAATATTTTGTTAGCCGAAACAATTTTCGAATGAAAATATTTGTACATTTTTATTGTTTAGTAGGTAAATAATGTTAATATTTTTTAATCTTTTAATGTAAAAATTGGGCAAATGCAAATCCAACTCGCGCATTATAGGTTTCGTATAGCAAAATACTGTGTTGTTGTTCTTACTTACGAATTTTGTTAGGTTAACACTAAAATAAATACGAATAATATTTACGTTTCCACAATATCGACTCATTTTATCAACCGAAAAAATAAGTTCGATTCATATTATTTTATAACATTTTATGGAAAACGTGTTTATGGCTGTTAAACTGACAAAGCGGGTAACTAAAAATATTCCATATCTCAAAAACTATGAAAAAGTATTTAAAAAACTGTTATACCTCAACTTTTTCAGTTTTTTTTTTGACATTATTTCTTAGAAAGTACGACTTTAATCATATTAGCCGAGCCATATGAAATAATAAAAAGTATTTGCTTAGAACTATTTACTTATTACACTTTCTTTTGAAAATCGTTTCGGAAAATATTACTAACTAGCGCTAACCAATCCCTGTTTCGGAACAAATTAACATTAAGAAAAGTTATAATTATGTAATCTAAATAATCAGCTACATATTAAATTAATCAATAGCCTTCTTCAAATTATCGCCCAAAACTAAACAAACAAACAAAACAGAAGTATAGACATACATAAATGTTATTGCTAAAACAAAAAGTGCAATATTACTAAATCAAATATTAGATTGACGGAGGAACCTTTGTGGCATTGTCAATCACCGCCATTATATACCAATCATACGGTGCGCAATGAAAGTGGTGTATGCAAGAGTATACTAATGTGTAAAACCTAAGAATTTGGATTTTGATCATCTGAACGCGGGCGGAGCCGCGGGCAATGCTAGTAATAAATAAAGCTATATTTTTATTTGGAAAGTATCATTTTATAAATAAAACTGCAAATTTTAAAGTGAAGAAACCTTTTGTAATTGAAATTGAATACTAATAGTCGAGTGTACAGTTTAAGAAGTTGTAAAAAAAAAGATGTAAAATAGATAGGCTGAGAGATAAGTGGTCGCCGACATCTGCATTGCCAAAAGCACTGCCGAATAAGCTTTCAAATATAGACAAAATAGTTCGTACGGAAAATCATGTTTCAAATGACCTCCATATATAAAAGTAAACGCCTAAAATGTAGATATGTTTTAATTGCAATTAATTTAATGAAGAAAAACTTACGACAGCTCCCAATAACTTGTCTCTCTTTAATATTTCTTACTGCCGGTAACAATTTGACATAATTTCAATGGGGTTAATACCATATCTATCCGTAGTAAGGTATACTACCTATAAATAGATTATTGAGAACCGCCGTAAAATATGATGACAGCGGATAACCGATAAAAACTATAAATTCTTGTGAGCAATGGATGCGGAAAATAAAGTGAAACATTTTATAAAATCATTAGTGCATCAGGGCGGGTCGACGCCCTCTGGCCTACTTGTAGATAACTAGACCGATCGGAAGCGTTGGGCTCAAGGTAAATACGAGTTTATCCTCCGAAATTGAAGCATTAGCCAGGTTTAAGTGAAAAAGGTGTTGTACGTTCTAAATAGAAATAAATTTAGTTAGAAACATATGGTCGATCATGATTATCATTTGAAATATTCTTCGGAAATAGGAAGTATATTACTTATATTTTTGGCTCCTGCAATATAGTTTTTATGAGCGCAGGGGCTAGGGAAATCATTATCACTTATGTATATATAATATTATGTCAATAAAGAATTCATTTATAATTTATTTTTTCATTAATTCACGTGGACAATGGATTTATAACTAAAAATTTATATCGACATTAAAATCAATTTCGAAGTAGGTAATTATAATTTATATCTTCATTCATTAAAAAAAATTAAAAAAAAAACACAATCTGCCTTTTCTCAAATCAGTTAAAAACTTTGTCTTTAATAGTTTTATGTCGATAGATTATTTTGATCTTTTTCATATCGGATAAAATATGATTTAAAGTACCTATAAATCAATAAAGGAGGGAGGGTTGAGCGAACAAGCACAGCGCGCCTTCCTCATGTAAACACGTGTACGTTCTACTTCGAGAGATCATTATAATGACTTTAGACCGAAGTCTATCACAAAGAGCTTTCAATCTTACGTACTATAGCATGTTTATATGCCCATATATTAAGTCAATCGATACTGGTGATTATAAGCTTTCAATTATTTAAGTTTTTTGCAACTTTTAAAATTTAACTTACTAAAATCATTGTTGTATAATTCGATACTAGCGACTCACCCTCGCTTCCCTTCGGGTTCGTCCCTAGACAAAAACAAATCTATCCCACGGGAACTGTACATTTTACCGGGATGATATATAGCCTATAGCCTTCCTCAGTTAACGGGCTATCTAATGAATTTTTCAAATCGGATAAGTAGTTCCTGAGATTAGCGCTTTCAACCAAACAAACAAACAAACTCTTCAGCTTTATAATACTATTAGTATAGATTAATTTTGCATACTTTGATCACGAAAACACAGATAATTTCGTAACTAGAAGAAACATTAACCAAAAGATATAAAAATAATCATTGAAATCTTAAAACTGCTTTTAAACTAACCGTAACTAACCAAGTACACATTCACATGTTTAAAAGCTAAAAAAGATTTGTTTTTCTCTGTAAGATAAGGCATTATTACTCAATAGCAAAAACTTTCTTCAACTTATTTAAAGCTAATATTAAGTAGCAGTAGTATGAGATAACAGTTTAAAGCTTCACGCTCGCTTGGCAAATATCGCAAACAAGATAATAACTGAGCCTTCTGCAGCATACGGGTTGAACGAACTGATGCATCCAATGGCGTTACGCGCAATGCGGCGACCTCATTGGCCGTTATCTCCATTTTTGATATGGAATTCTAATTTTTACAAAGAATTCGGATTTTCATTTTTCTTGCTATTGTAAGTTATTGTACTGAAATTGCAGTTATTTTGGACCAAATACTATCATTGTTTCGTCTACAGACGTATGTACTACAAAGGTTTTAATTTATAATTTACTAACGTTCTCTTTGTTCCGGTGTTATCCTAGTACTTATCAGTAACCTATGTGTTACTCCAGGTTATACTCTATCTATGTACTAAATTTCATCCGTATCCGCTGAATGTTTCATCCTGAAGAACTAACAAACATTTGTAAGTTTGTGTTTGTGCTCACACATACATTTTCGTACTTATAGTACCGGTTTTAACCTAGATATTAGATTGGAGAAATTTTATAGGTCATTTAGCAGTTTTTTAATGTTTTATCCATTATAAATAATATTTATATTAATATAATTAGTCAATCTGTAGTTTTAGATAAAGTATTAGTCGACTGCATTTTTTTTTATTATACGAGTATTTTAGTATATGATACGAAATATTTAAATTCTGCTTGCCAAAAATACTCGATCTTAGTTATCTATACAGATAAATAATAATAAATAGGGTCCCACGAAAGAAAATTAAAACCGATGAAAAATTGATCCGATTCAAATAGGGAAGCTGTATACATACACTGTATTTTTTCTATATTTCTTCTACTTAACATATAAACTATATATAATATACCTAGAGACGAACCCGAGCAAAGCGAGGGTGAGACGCTAGTGATAAATATTTTAGAGTATAGCGTTATAATGATTCGATTGTTCGACTTTGGATTTAACCCAGAAAACGAAAACACCATTTCTTTTCATATTAGTTCGATTGTGTTCTTGTTATTGTTGTTTGTGATACGTTCTTTGCATAATTTAGGCTAATGTAAATTAGGTGCTTTACTGTATACATATATAAGATACATGTACATTTATACTGTATATCACAACAAACTACAATAAAACTTATATAACTAAATAATGCTTGATTAAGTTTATATGTACGAGTTCGCCGGCATGTGTATTTAGGCATTTAAAAGTAATTGTTCTTCTATACAGATAAATAAAATTGAAGTGTCTGTTTGTAATGTCAAAATAACAGCTCTATACTAAATGCATATGGAATTATATATGGTAGTCATAAGAAAAACACTATTTTTTAAATTTTTGTCTGTCGTCTGTCTGTTTATTCCGGCTAATCTTCGAAACGACTGGACCAATTTTAACGGGACATTCACTGGCTGATAGCTGATATTATAAGGAGCAACTTAGGTTACTTATATTTTAGAAAAAGAATTAGGGTTTCGCTCAAAATAATTAAAACGTACCTAGGGACGCACCCGAGCGAAGCGAGGGTAAGTCGCTAGTTTTAAATAATTTATAGTCGGTGTACTAAAACTATTTTAAGAATTAATTTAGACTATAATACTTACATACAATTATTTTAGCTTTTATGAAGACTAAATCATATTGCAAATTAGTGGTGTAAAACTACTTTCATTACAATAATTAATATACATTAAGTTTACATGTAAATCTTTTCATAGTAATGACAACGCGCATCTCGTATCACGAATATGAATTGATGGAGAAAGTATTATATGGCAAAGTATTGAATTAAAATATATCCTAGATGTTGACCCAAGTAATAAGTTATCACTATACAAAATTTAGTTAAAATCTGTTTAGCACTTTTTGTGCGAAACGCATACAGACATACAGACAAACCGACAAACAGACAAAATTTGATTGTTTTGAGGTCTATATTCTGTACACACAACGTCACAGGCAGTTTTTAAAAATATTTCATGTACTGATTTGTTACTATTTTCTTATATGTACAGAGAAGTTTATGGATGAATCACGTGTACAGTACATATTTCATACCATCACAGTTTTGAAGTCCATATTGTAAATTTTAATTTTACTCTCCTTGACGAAAATCTTATTTTCAGTTAAAACTATTAACTTGTTTAACCAGGTTTAGTTAAAAGCTTTGAAAGCGCGAGCTTTGGGAGTGTGTATGCATTTTTTGCATAAAAACGATGAATTTCACCTTTATATAATGTTATTTTTCAATATTTTATACAACTACACTATAATTTATATGTTACTAACTAAAAATGTAAGGTAAAAATCCCGTTCACGTAGTTTAATTAGAATAGAATAGATTTTTCAGAGATGAGATATTTTCCCGCAGTAAAAAGTATTCTATACGCTAGTATAGAATACTTTTATTACCCTTACTTCGCTCGGGTTCGCCCCTAGGAAAACAAAAATAAACCTATTCCATGGAGACCATACATTTTTCCGGGATAAAAAGTAGCGTATGTGTTATTCCAGACTATAATCTATCTCTCTGCCAAATTTCATCCAGATCCGTTCAGCCGTTCTGGCGTGTAAGAGTAACAAACATACATCCATACATCCATACTCACAAACTTTCACATTTATACTATTAGTATAGATGTTGACCCGGATAACCAGTTATCATCATATTACATCAAAACCCGTTCAGTGGTGTTCTCGTAATGCGTTCCCAGACAGGCAGACAGACGCAAATTCGAATAACTATAGATTCGGCCTCTGTATCGGTAATAATGACTATTCCAATAAGATTTTCCAAAAAATATTTTATGTACAGATTAGACTCAGAATTTTATTATATGTATAGAAGAACTAAATTATTGTAGCGTAGTGTATGTATATAATATGTATCTGGCTTATATATGCATAAGATGTTTATTATCCTGGCAAAAGAATAAGTTTACTCTACTTTTCTATTAATTCTAATGAGACATTTCATATCATATGGTATGATTATTATTTATTACATACTAGTCAAGTCGACATTTAGTATAGGTAGTACCATCTATCCCAGATATATACTCATAATGGTAAAGATGTTAAATGTGGACAAAGAGACACACCAATCTTTTTAAATGGTTATAAGAGTCGCTTCCCGCTGTCTGTCCCTATATATGCTTAGATCTTTAAAACTGCAACGGATTTTGATGCGTTTGTTTTAATAGATAGAGTGATTAAAGAGGAAGGTTTATATGTATAATGCATGCATAATATAGTAGAGAAACACTGATAATTTTAGAGTTTTCTAATGTGATGTCGTAAATAAACACATTTTTTTGAACACGAGACTGAACCCTACGTGATAGACCAAAATAATGCACTACAGTATTGTACACCTTAAAAAGGTCTACAAAAAAGTCCGCGATGGAATTTGTCTATCTCTTAAGGATAACATACTATATCCAAGGTAGGAACGAACCCGAGCGAAGCGAGGGTGTGTCACTAGTATATGTATATAATGAAATATATTTAAAGTAAGTTAGATACTTGGAAATATGTAATTAGAGATATAATAATATTATATGAAGAGACGATAAAAAGAAGAGAGAGGTGTAACCTCTGGTTTAAATATTTTTCCATTAATTAGAAGTTAATCTATCCTTAAGTCATATATGTATGTATGTATTTATTATAGTGGAAAAATACGAGTGGAGTTGAGAACGAAAACTAGTGAAAAAAAAAAGATTAATCATATAAAGATAAAAATAATTATTATATCGAAATATAGTTAACACAAATATTTTAAACTCAGAAATATTGAGAACCAATACAGGATAATGATAGAAGCAATAGAGTTAAAAAGTCAGTTTTTTTACTGATATATTGGCTGAAGAAACTTCGTCGCCATAAAGTAAAACAATAAAAATATGCCATTGTTTACATGTGTTAGATATTCTTAAGATACAAATATCCACTTAACTGTTACATCAGTCATAGAAACGTCAGCGAATCTATCCATTTATCAGTGACAAGATTACATACTTTTTCACGCCTAAGTGAATGCGTTCTTGCATACGACTAATTTTATTTTAAGCGATGTACAACTTGTCATTTACTAAAGTACTTAAATATCAGTTGCAGTCTAAATATAACAGTTTATGTATCGATTATCTATATATTTATTAAAAATGTATCGGTTAGGGGATGTCTATTTATTAAAATAGTTGAAATACTCGTGTGTATAAAGCCTTAAAGGAGCTATATTTATCGATCTTGAAAAATAGTTATTTTTCTTTATATTATTGTGTATCCATGTCTTTTCAGGATATTCGAAGCAAATAAGTTGGAAGCGAAAGACAAACGAACGGAGTCTTAATTCTATAGAATATATAAACACAAGAACAATAGTTAAAAATAAATAGGCTCATTTCAGTGTGAAATAACATTACAATGTACAAAAGAGGCTAAAAACAGATGTATCTAAGTTTATGCAGACGTGCATCTTTTTTCAGTAATTCCGTAAAAGCCGCGTCGTTGCTCTTCAAAGGGTATTACGCAAACTTTGTGCACAGAAATTTTATGTCTTTTAAAAAGCTTTGCCTTGCCCTGGTAAGGTATAGGTACTGTAATATGAAGTAGTGTTGTGTAAGATGAGAGTTTGTGCGCTTAGTTCGTGAAACATATAGTGTAGTAAACCAATGAACAGAGGAAGTCTATTAGATCTAAAGACGTTAACATTATTTTTCTATAACATTTTTAAGTGAGCTTAAAAGAAAGGATCAAGAACACATCAAATATTAACTAGATTTCTATTCTAGTAGTTAGTGGTGCTAAGTGGTTTAGTGTGCAGGTAGGTCATGGGTTCAAGCTTCAGGTCGGGCCATGTGTAACAAAAGTATCTTTAGTTTGAACGAGATAGAGTTACTAACTTGTGCTTCATAGCACTCGTATCTATCGTCGTATTCTAAACCATCTCTTGCGCGGATGATCTAGTTTTAGGTAGATAGGTTGTCGTGACCGGAAGTAGTTGGGAAGACTTTAATATATAATATTATTTTAATTGTAAAGTTAATGTAATATGTATATATATATATATATATATATATATATATATATATATATATATTTATTAGTTACACGAAATGGCGCCATCGATATTAATAAATAGGAGTAGGTATATTTGGTTGGTACTTTGTAATTTTAAATTGATTTAATGAATCTTACAAATTTTATTATTTCATTCTTTAAAGTAAATCGAGTTTTAAAGCACGAGTAATTATTGTCACAATTATTTTGCATATTTCAAATATTTAAGGTATTTTTAAGGTAGGTATAGTTCTGTTTTTGTTATCTATCAATACTAATATAATATTATAAAGCTGAAGAATTTGTTTGTTTGATTGGTTGAACGCGCTAATCTCATGAACTACTAATCCGATTTGAAAAATTTTTTTTCATTAGATAGCCCGTTAACTGAGCAAGGCTACGGGCTATATTTAATCCCGGAAAAATGTACGGTTCCCGTGGGATAGATTTGTTTTTGTCTAGGTCTAAACCGAAGCGAAGCGAGGGTAAGTCGCTAGTATTACATATTTTGTTCTAGACCTAAAACTCTTTGTCCTAGACCGAAGTAAGGATGGATAGCTAGTTTCATGTCACAATATGAGACATAGAGCCTACAAAGAACAACAAATTGCCATTGAACTTGAAAGTTTTGAAGCGAGGTCGAATTTTAAGGCTTTCACCGTTATATAAGCACTGTAGCTATTATGGATATCGAAATAATTTCGTCGCTATTCAATTGGAATCAGTCATAAATGTTACTATACTTAGTACCAATTGATTATAATGAGCTCCGTGCATTGATTGATGAATGTGTTATGCAACCTCTAATGTAAAGTTAGAGGAATGTATTCCTAACGTCACTAAAAAGAGATGGAATAGAAAACTCTCAAAAGCATTTTGCATATATACAGAAGCAAAAATTCATTAACGATGGAATGAGTATTTTTATTATAGAAAAATTGTACTAGTATTGTGTGTATGCGTTTGTTATTCTTTTACTCTGTAAATGCTGGACAGATTTGGATAAAATTTAGTATGACCTGGAGTAATATATAGGCTTCTTTTAGGCTGAGGACAAAGAGAGGGTAAATCGCTAGTACATAAGTATAATCCGATTAAAGGTTATCCGTAGGAATCAAACTCTTGTCCTAATTGACCTTTAATGGTAATATTTTAAAACCATTACGCCATAGTTAAACGTTGTAAAGCCATGAAAATTTAAGTAAAATAGCAAGCAACCAACAAATGGTAAAAATACGTTTTTTACAAAAAGCAGGAAATACTTCAAAGGTGTTTGCTCTGCAGGCTGTGGAGCGCTGCACGCATAATGTAGCCTCTTGTTGAGATTCCTGACTCGCTTTGAAACTGCATGGAAAGGGGCCAGGAGTGTAAGCGAATATTATTCTCGGAAAATGAAGTAAGGCTCGTCTTAGACTAGCAACCAGATCTCTAATGAAATATGCAATACCTATGCTATATACATATATCTTTTGTTTTCTACTTAATTATAACTAAGACTTTGTATGTATGTATGTTTCTTTGTTACTCCTTTATACAGCGAACGGCTTGGATGGATTTGTATTATTTGTATATTAATTTAGTATTCAAGTTTGACTATACTGGACCTGGAATAGAGAAAACAACCCAACACGAGCGAAGCGAGGTCGCTTATAGATACATAAGTTTTGAAAGTTCCATAGACTTAAACCAAATCTAAGCTTCCGTTGAATGCTCCAGAGATCTGTCTTTATTGCTACTTTAACAAGACCTCCTCGAGGATTTGTGTGTACATCTTCCTTATGTATTATTCAGCCATTCCGTTTCTTTATTACATAAAGTCCATTGCTTTGTTTTTATATAAAAATATATTATTATTTTTAATAATGTTAAATATTTATAATGTACATGTAGTTTGGATATTTACTTATGTATAGCATAAATATAATCGTATACATTTTCATTTACAAATATTTTTTATGACGTACAGTTTGAACGAAAGTAAGACGTTAAATTGACTTCTTAATTCTACTGGAACTGTTATGCAACAATCTAGGTCATTCCAATAAGTCCTAAAACTACTAACAATACAAATCATAATTTATAACTTCATGTTATTTCATTTTACATAAGAAAGTGGCCTGAAAGAAACGTTTGTAAGCTTCAAAAAGTAAGAACGAGTTTGCGGTGAACCTGTCGTCGACTGCTTGGCCGAGCGCCCAGCGCCACTAATTACTGTTAAGAGTTATGTACTTGATTTATTGCTATAAATTGATTGGTGGTACACCTACATAGTATACTATACCGGAAATATATACTTGTAGAATAAATAATATGTACTAAATGCTACGTAAATTATTATAGTACACTGTGTAACTACAGCCTTAGGTGTCAATAAATAATGTGAATAATATTTAAACATTTTCATTTTTTTTGTCGCCTTATTTTCCTTTATTGAATGTAATACAGACAGGTACGAACGACAGATAATATCTCAATCAATCAATTCTAATATTTTAATTAAATTTGGATTACAATCAAGCATACTCAATCATTTACGTCGCATTCTAAAACCCTATATAAAGAATGAAATATTTTCATAGAACAGTGGACGTTTAAATAACAAAATGGAAATGACATTTGAGTGGTTGTGATTTACGGAAATTAAGTGGCGTAGTTTACTTTATACGAGCGTCAATTGAGAGGGATATTAAATCAGCATTTTATGCGCCATCTGTCGTCAATACGAGGGAAATTAGGTTCCATTGAGGATTCGTTGATGACGTCACGTTGTTCCGCGCTTATCTGACAGTACTGACAATGAGATTAGACGATGTACAAGGGAAATGATGACTGAAAGGAATATACGAATATGTATAATGATATATAATAACTAGCGACTGACCCTCGCTTCGCTCAGGTTAGTCATTAGGTACATTTTGACGCCTAGTAGTTAGTATATAGATTTTATTTTTAATTTTTTTTTCTCGTGAATTTAATATTTATTCTGCTATTCGGGGCGGAGACAAATCTAACAAAACAAAAACCATGAAAATCAGTCCAGCAGTTCTCGAGTTATAAGTGTTATAACAAACCCGACTTTGTTTTATATATATATATATATATATATATATATATATATATATATATAAGTGTATATAATAAAATCTAAATATAAAGTAATGTAAATAAATCTTAGACTATTATATTTACGGTGTGTTATGTAATAACATTATGGTAGTATATTAAAATTTATGTCCCACATTGGGCACCAAGTTTTTTGTGTCATGAAATAAAATATTTTATTTGTTAATTATGATATAAAACAGACATAATATGTATAACATGTCGCTTATTAAGCTCAATAAAGTAAAAAAATCGCACAAGTGCGAGTCTGACTCGCATACCGAGCATGTTCATTCCATAGTATGAAAATACCACATTTGTTTTTTTTTTAACATAATAATTTGTGATAAAGTTAAAATTAAAAAATTACTCATTTACTAATAATATTCATTTTATTGACGGCATAAATAATAAATTAGTGGCATAATGTTATCGACTTTAGAAACATTATATGCTTCTGATGCTCCGCTACTATTGGCGTAAACAAAAATACCTGCACAAAAATACACGCTTATGTTGATTTAAACAAAATTCACACCTCAGTTGCAGGAATGGAGTGCCATCCCTTTTTTATTATATAAATTGAGTACAGAATTATTTAGTGATTCACGCGAGACACTTACCTACTAAATTTAAGCAATGTAACTCTAAGTCTTGGAGTAAAATGGCTGTGACATACGGACATGGCGAAATTATAAGGGTTACGTTTTCGTTATTTGGCTAAGGAACCCCAAAAATAGATTCAGGCATAATTTATTAACTGCACATAATCTTTCTAATTACAGTTGCCGCTATTTGAAGATTTAAAGTGATAAACAACAGAAATTGTCTATTAACGAATGCGTCTGATTATAAATGGTGTATTAGAGCCAATCAAATTGCGTTAGAAGGTCAGAGGGTATGGTTGAAAGGAATGTGACTAGCCTGCGATGTCGCTTGTCATACGATGAATTACTGCAGGAGTAAGCCAAGGACTTGTAAGTTTTGTATCCACTTTTTATTTATATACCTTTGAGGCTTAAAATAATATTGATGGCTTGAGATTTAAGATTTGTTTTAATATAAATAAATTACCGAATTTAGTCTTTTGTTTCTTTAGACAGTTATATGTGTAGGTATACTATCTATGCATTTTATATCAAGGAGCTACCGTTCTAGATAATGGTTTGGCTAAAAAATAACAATTTATCATAGCGTATGCCAAATGCGAAGTGTTGCCATTCACAAGTAGGTGGATTTGGCAGCTCTCCCAGACTACATGTCGACAAGTGCCTGCTTACATCATTTGGCAGGGATAAGCCTAAAAAAATTGAAAATTCTGAACGTATATTATTTTAATAGCCTCGTCTAGCACAGTTCCTTAAGTAGTAGATTCTTGATTCAATTTTTTTGACATTTTTATTTAAATGAACACTAAACAGACTGTCATTGTAAATGCGAAAATTTGTATGTATGTATGTTTGTTTGTTACTTCTTCTCGCTGAAACGGCTGGATGTACTTATTGGGATGAAATTTACTCATAAATAGATTATAATTTTTGGCAACTAAGAACCCTTGTAAAGCGGAATTAAGTCACTAGTGTGTATAAACGATGTTCTTTTAATTCACTGTATAAAAGCAATGACGCTATATATCTTATTTTTAAAGAATGTAGAAAGATGGAAAACAGTTATGATAACAATAGACTATAGCATTGAAAACCAGTAAATTAGAATATTTTCGTAGACCCGCTACGAAAGAATCTTGTACAACATCGTATTAGACTCGTAGCATGCTATTGAAATGTACCTAATGCAACTTCATAGTCATGTCTATACACAAATAATGGGCCAATATCATGCCAGTCTTACTTATATCTGATTTATCTATAAATAATAATTTTAAAATAACTATAGAAAAATAGGTTTTTAAAAGTTCATTGGTTTAATTGCTTATTGAGCTACGACGATTCTTTTATGGTACATCATGATACATATATAACGTAGGTGGCGAACGTCAAAAGCTTTGATATCTATATACCTACTCGTATATAAAACAAAGTCGGTTTTGTTACAATACTTATAACTCAAGAATGGTTGGATCGATTTGTATGATCTTTATTTTGTTGGATTTGTCTTTACTTTGAATAGCAGAATGACTATTAAAACATCGGAAAATTTCACGAAGAAAAAAAAATACTATTCCATACTAAGCGTCAAAACGTATCTAGGGACGAACCTGAGCGAAGCGAGAATGAGGCGCTAATTATATATAAACCTAAGTATGATATATTTCTCAAAGTCTTATCACATCTTTTTTAACTATTAGTACTGTATGCAAATAATTTTATTGCAATTTACCAACCTTTGTTAATTTTTGTTGCAGAGTGTACAGATTTTAATGGAAGCCCTAACAGCAATTATATATGAGGTCAAAATGAATTGTTGGTTTTTTCGCTTAACGTCACACAATGTGAATAGTACCTACACATGACGTTATAAGTGTCCATGAATGACGCGTTTGCTGTAATTAGTGGTTTCCAGTTATTTCACATAGAATTTTCTGATAAACTATGTGAATAACTTTATCATATATGACTTATATAACTCGGAATACAGAAGTAAGTGAAATAGATGCTCATCTTATTAGCTATCAAGACAATTTAAAAGATCAAATAAGTGTTTTATACTGCTATTAATTGAAAAACACGATTTTATTTAGATTTTTTAACGAATTACTAATTGCTTAATTTTCGAGCCTGTTTAAATATTAAAATATGGTGAAATATGAAATTAAGTATGTTATTTAAAGCTATATTTCTATTTAGCTTCTATCAAATTCTGTACGTATCAGTTCTACTAATAAAAAAAAAACATAACAAAATATATCTCTTAAATACCCACACAGTCGAGAATTGAACCAAAACTTTTGACATGCTGGACATTTCTTTTCGAATATACCACAATATGCCACCATAGTCATTTAAAACACGACATTGTTATCGGTGCCTAGCCATTAATATACTACTAAGGTCAAACTTATTGCACTAGGTTAATCTAAGTTTAAATGAAATAAAAATAGCGGGGCAACCCTGAGCTTACTAGGACGCTTAATTTATATTCATACTAGAAGAGCCTGCGGCTTCACTCGCTCTAAAACTACAAAAAAAACTCCAAAAAGGTAGGTTTCATACAATCTTTCTTTCCCTTTTTTTACCCCCTTATGGGAAGAAATTCGAAAAATGCTAAAATATGTATTTATTTAATTGCATTGAAAAGCATTAATACCAAGTTTCAAGTAATTCTGATCATACTTGCAAATATTTCTTTAGGTTGTATTATAAAGTGTTTTCCCGTGATAATGAGATAATATCCCGTGGTAAAAAGTAACCTATGTCACTGTCCAGCCCTCCAACTACCTCCACACAAATAATCACGCCGATCCGTCACTCTATTTCGACGTGAAAGAAGGAAAAACAAACAAACACACTTTCACATTTATAATATTAGTATATATATATATTGCTAATCCGGAAACATATATTATAATTCAGTCCTTTTTAACCTTTCCAAGTCGAAGAGGGTTCAGGATCATATCCCACCATGCACGTCATGCCGGTTCATGGACCTTACAAGTCTTTCGAAAATTAATCAGGTTATTTTAGACAAGCCAGGTTTCTTTCCTCCTAATGTCAGATTCACATATGAGCATCTAAGAGAGGCTTGAACCCATTTCACTCTGTTTCCAAATTGTGATTCCTCTCAATGTTCATTACTGGTATATTTTTAACTACATAGTTTTTAAAAATACTTAAATATGACTGTCCGCGACATGAAAAGAGTTTTATTTCTTTTCTTCCATTTTTTATGGACTACGTCATCTATTGACAAGTATCGTTAAAATGGAAACAACCATCCTCACGAACTTTTATACGAGTATAATACAATATTGTAAATATATAAATATTGTAATATTATTGAATAGATAATAACTTATCGTCATAACCGAAAGCTTCATAAAATTCAATTAGCCAAAGCATTCAACTTATTTTACAATATCCCAAATCCTAGACCAAAATTTTACAGCATTATAAGGCTGGCCATTTAAAGTGAGAATGTTGCTAGCATGTACTGCTTCATATTAAGCAGGGTTCTGAAACCCGTTCCATTTTTAAACCGGTTTTGGTCATTGACCCCAAAACAAAGGGTTCAAGGTTTCGGTAACGTTCTTTAACCGGTTGAAACCCAGAAAACGGTTTTGACGAATTTAGGTTTCAAAGTTTTTGTGCATTTGACGACGTTTCTTACTTATGAATGATTTAACCAGTTTATTTCGGTATCGTTGGCAGTGGTAGCCCAGTGGCAACGCGCTCGCTTGGGAAACCGAGTGAAGCGGGTTCAAATCCCGGGTCTCGCACCTCTGATATTTTCATGTGCGAATCATTTCTATCATGATTACCACTTGCCTTACGGTGAAGGAAAACATCGTGAGGAAACCTGCATGTCTGAGAAAACCTAGCAAGTTTTCGAAAGACATGTGAAGTCCGCCAATCCGCACTTGGCCAGCGTGGTGGACTATGGCCTGATCCCCCTCGTATTGAAGGGAGGCCCGTGCCCAGCAGTGGGACGTTAAAAAGGGCTGAATACGATTTCGGTATCAAAACCTAAGTCTAACCTTATTCTAAGAATAACCGTTAACCATTTTTAATTCGGTTTACCGTTCGTTATTATTGATCAATGAACGAGCGATAAGTTAACCATTACATTGCCGAAATTAACCGTTTCTTTTAAATCGGTTCCGAGCCTTGATATTAAAGTGGTTGATGTGTTCATGTTTTTAATAGCCAGATATAATCACTATAATGATAAATTTTAAATATTTTTTATTGTTTATCAACTATCGTCTTATTGTTATTGTAATGTTATTTAGGTATTCCTGTAAATTGCATATATTTAAAATATACGAATATTTTAAATATAAATTTTATAAATTTTAAATATTTTATAAACATAATATGTAGTTTTAACAAGACATTTTTTATCTCCAAAGGAATTTGCTAAAAATGTATATTTAGTGTAATAAATGATAACATACCTGTATCATATTCTGTAGACAGCTTGTTGATCGTGAGTCAATCTGATCATAGCGTGATGCAGATTCTAGTCTTAAGCGCGTTCATCCGTAAAATACTTCAATTCAGAAATAACATGAGCACTTAGTTTTTAACGTGATTTACATCACTTCCATTGATGATGTTCCTTTATGATGTACCTAAAAAGAAAAAAAAGGAAATTAAATAGAATAAAAAAATATAATATATTGTAGTGCAATCATTTTGGTCTAATTAGTTTTTATCTGAGAAGAGATAAAGAAAAAAGACAATTGAAATAAATAACAATCGAGCAAAAAATAACATTGGTATGATTACTTCAGTGGGTGCTAGTTATCAAAATTAAGTAAAATTATTATATGTAAAGCTAAAATATTTAAATTTTAATAGAAAAAAGATTAGAAACTTTTATTAATTTGAAGATTTTTTAAGATCACCTTCTTTACTAAAATAACTCAGACACAATTAGGTCATTCTACAGGAATCCAGGGCAGTACGCGGGACAACTTAGGAAACGGTGGCGGTAGTTGACAAATAATACTAACAGACGTGTTACACTTGGGAACTGCAGCCAATAATATTCTTGCTTTTACTATAGACTAACAACGCAATAACAGACAACATTTGTAGCTTCTGTTTCAGTGTGAGTGTGTCTTTGACAATCTTTTTGAAATTTCAAAGAAAAAATAAACAAACTAGATATTTTTGTTACTGTACATTCAGTTACTACCATATTTTCATTATCGTCTTACGTTTGAAGAATTTCTTAATAAATATTTATATTGATGAATAACAATATTATGAGAAAACAAAAACAACATAAATCTCTAGTTACTGTTAAATTGTTTTTAAAAAAGCTAATTTTGTAAATGAAAGTACATATTGCTTTACACTTAAACATAAAAGAAGTAATATAATAGAGATAAGAATATTAGGTCGTTACTATTACATAGGTGCTTTTTTTATATATTCTTTGTTATATAATAAAATGTCTTCAAACTCGAGCACTAAATAAAAGAAGTTAATATAGCCTGTATATTGTAAAACCTTTCGAGGAATACATGAATACTTGCTAGCTAGCTATTCCAAGTCAACAATGTTCAAAATGAGTTCAAACTAAATAAATCGGTACCAATGTCTTGATAGAAATGTCTTATTAGAATGTTGGGAAACAATAAGTGTTATTACTGTATGAGGCTAGTAATAAAAACTTATGCCTTTAATAAAATATTGATCTAAGTAAAAATAAAAAGGATAGGATCTTACATAGCTAATAATAATTTGTATAATATAAAAATGAAATACAAATAGTGGCATATTGCAGCAAAATTAATTCACATTTCTTCCACATTTAGGCCAAAAGTTAATATTCTAAGTGATTTTTATTCTATTCTTAAAAGCAGCCGGTGGTATCGACGCAGAATATCGTATCTGATCTAAAAATAATGGTCGACAGGGAGCGGGGCAAGCTATCGGGTAGATAGTCGAGCAGTTATCAAACACACATTAGTCTACCCACGTCATTCCATTCATCCACTTCGATCGCACGCACACACGCGTTAACGCGCCACCACACCCGCCACCTGACCGCCACCATGCCACCACCGTCCAAGAAAAAGTAAAGAAAAAATCAAGCATAACCACAGACGAACATAAAACTCGAAAACGACGCCGCCTCTACACTCGCGCACCGTCCACCATCTTAAATTTCATTCACAAAAATCGCTACAGCACATCGCCTATTTGTTTACCGTTTTACGCCTCCCTGATCACGGTGAGTCGATGCACTTAACACGGAATGCTTTCCTTCGATCCTCGCAAATGTTTTACCCTAAATTTTATGGAAAAATAGCTTTTTATAAGTGGTTTTTGTTGCCAATACGGCCTTTTGGTTGTGCGCGGATATCACACATGTACACGTCACGGCGGTCTGTGTGCAACTGAAGAATGGTGGCAGGACTGCGGACGGTCGCGGGAGGCGCATGCGTGGTGCCTACCCGCCAAAATACACCTACGCGCATGTATGGACGGACTGCCTCCCGTTCAAAACTTCCATACATTTATGTCACAACAGTTTGTTTTTAAACATGATTGATTTTCGATGGACCAAAGAAAGTGAAATCCTGTTAATCATCAAGTCAACATACTTATTGTTACACCTTTAAAGTATGGTATAAAGTCAGGGGTAGGAATAAGACGAATCCATTGTCTATTTATATTCCGGTAATGTGAATGTAATGGTTCGTAGCGCGCTACGGTCTGCTACGGCGTAGATACTCTACAGTGTCTACATATGGATTTTAATTAGATAACATATTTTAAGGCCTACAAAGATTTAATTTTAGATGTTTTCAATCTCATATAAGGTTATGTGAAATAAGGTCAACACTGTTTTAGTATTTTGCATCGTACAACACTTGGCTCTACAAGACTTCAAAATTATAAAAAGATTTTTTTTTGTATCAAATTTTTTATTTATTATTTACATATTATTTAATAATTAAAAGATGAATAAAATACGAAAAGGTATTAAACTCTCTAAAAATATAAAAAGGTAAAAGGTATAAAATATACTCTTCATAGTCCTCAAAATATGTTTATGCAGTTGTGCCTTTATAGATTCTTTAATAATACGTAAATGTGAGTATGATGATAAAATATATTGAATTAAGTTTGATTATAAACAAAACCTATTAAATACATAATAAAAAAAAAATATTAAGGTGTTCCCATTAATTTCAATGGCATTTTAAAATATTTAATCTTTTTTAAGTAATTTTTCAATGTAGTAACTTCCATAATCTATTTATATTTTTTCTTAAAAGCTATTAAATAATAGCTTTTAAGAAAAAATATTATATATATTACAAATATTACAAATATTATATATATTACATACAACCTTAACTTCCATAAAACCAAAATTTAATGCAAAATTATAAATTGCTATATATGAATTCAAATAAACAATATAATATGTATACGTACATTTTGTATCTACACCTACTGAACGCTATAGATCGAAAACATGAATAGAAGGATCTCTGCAGAGCTATAAAGCCAAGTTCTGTATGGTGCAGATAGACACTCAGGCGCCGCTCGGGCTAGACCGAGGTCAGACAGAGCAATCTCTGCTTTCATCTCTCAGCAGGCTCTTATGCCTCCTTTGACGTCATATTAAGGTCATTGCGCATAAAATAATTTATTTTCATTCAATAAAATCACACAAAAAGCTTTCTAGATTTTGAAAGCTTTTTTATAAAAATGATGAGGTTAAAAGACTTATAAATAAAATATTCCCAACCTAAAGAAAAGGGACAGAACTCCTATTGTATACCAAGACATATAGTTATAATAAGACTAATAAGTTTTAGAAGAACGGATGATTGAAGCAGGGAGGGGGAGGGTCGCGGAGTTACTTGTGAATCGCGTTTATAAAATGTGAACGTTAATATTAATTTAAGATTAAAAAACTGTTTTTTTTTGTGGCTTCTCCCACATGGAAAAGGGAGCGGGTATAAAATATTAGCAAACTATGCGCTTACTAAATTTCATCAATATTTGTTTACCAGTTTCAATGTGGAAAGGTACAGATAGAAATACTTTAATTTTTATAGTGCGAATAAGTTTGTTCATGTATACACGATTAAGGAAATACACATTGCAAATAAATCACGGTGAAAAATACGAATATTTTAATGCTGGTCCCGTTTAAATGATTGAGTATGGAATAATTTTGTATAAGATGATTAAAATATTTAGTTGATTAAATATTACATTTATGTACCTTTTTTAGTTAAGTTTATTATACATATATGTAGAAAGAGAAATAGATGAATGAGAAAAATGATGCTGAGAAAAATGTTTTAATTTATTACCATTTTATGGCCAAAAATGTAGAGTCATGAATTCACTGGCGCCGACTGAGATAGTGAAAGGTCCAACTTTTAAGTATACTACAGCAATAGTTCAATGTGAATGCCAAATCCTTTTATATCTAGATTGCCTTGGCAATATTAGGTATGACTTTCAAATTATTTATGTTTATTTTACTTGGAAAGGACATAAAATATATTATAATTAATTTCTTGTCTTGTAATATATAAATGCCTATTTATTTTACTTCTTTTCTTCAGAAGCATTTCTCTACTTACTCGTAACTGACTGCATCAATTTACACACTCCATTTGACTGTGACGCATGCCTCGTGTCTTTGGTAACTACCGCTAGAGAAGGACCTATGAAGCCATCGCGCAGCTAATCTCGTGAACTTATTCGTTTATTTTTTGACTCAGAAAAGTTATCAAAATAAATGTTTGAATAATTACTAAGTTATAAGATTTAAAACATCGTGAGGAAACCTACATGTCTGAGAAAACCTAGCAAGTTTTCGAAAGACATGTGGAGTCCGCCAATCCGCCCTTGGCCAGCGTGGTGGACTATGGCCTGATTCCCCTCGTATTGACGGGAGGCCCGTGCCCAGTAGTGGGACGTTAAAAAAAGGGTTAAATACTACTACTACTATAAGATTTAAGCTTCTACCAGCGACTTTCTATTTTATTGCAATTTAGTGCAAATGTACACAAATCGAAGACGTATATTGGACCAAATACGTTTGTTATTTTTCCACTATCTATGTTTTACCTGGTATTTTACTTATTTTTCCACCTTCCATTATATCAATTGCCCAGACATTTACTGTCATGAATTCTTTAAATTATAGGAAGAACTTTTAGTCTCTCATAAAAACCTAATTCTTAACGGCTTTAGGCGGATCGGCTTTTTCAGTGATACGAGGCTTTTCAAAAAGCGTATTTACACAATCTTTAAGGGCCAGCAATGTCTTACCAGTTGTTCTGGTTCTGTAGGTGTTTATGGTGATGTTATTTGACAAGGCATGAAAACCACTCAACATCCTTACATTTGCATACTATTACTAATACAAAAGAAAAAAAAGCAGTCATTATGCCATTATTAAATTTAAAATTAAATATATTTATAATATATTTAATTTTATAATATAAATTTAAAATAAAATTATTAAAATCTTAACAATGTTTTATGTATTTTTATGCAATTTATTAAGACTAAATTGAGAATATGATCTTGGTAGCTATACAATCCTAACATCACCCATAAAAGGAGCTATCAAAACTACTATTAGCTTTAGCCAACAATTAAAGCAATTAGGTATTATCTATACCTACTAATATTATAAAGCTGAAGAGTTTGTTTGTTTGTTTGTTTATTTATTTTGTTGAACGCGTTAATCTCAGGAACTAATAATCCGATTTGACAAATTATTTTTGCATTAGATAGCCCGATAACTGAGGAAGGCTATAGGCTATATTGATATATAGCCTATCCCGGAAAAATGTACGGTTCCCGTGGGATAGATTTATTTTTGTCTAGGGACGAAGCCGAAGCGAAACGAGGGTGAGTCGCTAGTATTATATAATGTACATAGGTTTTAAATATCGTCACTTGTATCACAACGCTACATTTGTCTTCGACTTTATCAATATTATGTGTTCATGTAAAATAAAAGTTAACTTGTAACGGATACCATAAGTATATTAAATTTTTTACAGAGATGACTAAAGAGTACCTACCTAGATACATGGTAAACTATATAAAATATCAATTATAGGAATACTGCTAAATGACGCTCGTGCTTAATCACATTTTCTAGGAAATATAGGAACGGGCACAATTAGTTGATTAATTTATGACTATCTAACCGTAGCCCCACTTTGCGCATTTGACCTTCTGTACCACTAATGCTATGTTACAATACATTTTAACAGATTTTCTTTTTTATTCTCATAAGCGTTTCCTATAAATAATGCGACAAAAAAACAAATCTATCGGCATTTTATAAATAAACCGATATTATAAATATTCGTATCTAACTATATTGACATCGGTACGCACGAGGACGCCTACGGTTCTAAATTTCGAAGCACTCCTGTAGGAAAAGGACAGTTAGCTTGTGCTTGTGAAAGAAAGGGACGTATATACACATCGATCGGCTTACGTCACATGAGACGTGTGGGCGCGATGACGTCACGTTGCGTCCGCCAATCAAGAAGCGGAGAAAAGGCGCCACGGATTGCTGAAAATGTGAAAATTTCTCTTAAAGGAAATACTTCAGTTACGTCAGATGCTACGTAGGATGCCTAATGGCATGTCATCATGATTATTTCACAGTTGAACTATAACGTTCTAGTTATATAGAAAAAGCAGGCTATATTAAAATTAAAACGATTTTTTGTTTGCTTATATTATTTCTGTTAATAAAAATAAGCAGTAAATGAATAATTAATATTAATAAAGCAGTATATACTTTTTTTTATATTAGAACGAAAATTATAAAATTATTATTTTTATAAAAATTATCGTTTAAAATTTTTATTAAAACTATAAAATTATTATAAGTACGCATTCGAATCATTTATTAATTATAATATTTGTTTATTAAAGTACCTATTTCCATACGTTTCGAATTTATTTATTAAAACATAAAATTAGGTATAAAAATATGTATCTGTTTGAAAATATTCACAAGAGTGCATTAAAAAATAGTGCCATCTACACTTGAAACGGTCAATATACGTTTACATTATTATCTCACTAGATGTCGCTATATATAGGAAGCACCACTATTATAGTTACACTACTTACCACTAGATGTCGTCGTTCTAAAATAATTAAAATAATTCTTAAAATAACCAGTTATAATTAAAATAACCAGTTATCATCATACCAAATTTCATCAGTCTGTCCAGTGGTTTTTTCGTGATGCAGTCACAGACAGACAGACAGACAATTCTAAAAACTATAGATTCCGCCTTTGTATCTATAATAATGCCTATTTCAATAAGACTTTCCAAAAAAATATTGAATGTAAAGATTCAATTTAGTTAGAATTTTATTATATGTATACATTTAATTTTTTTTTAAATCGTTTAAAGTAAAACTATAACCAAGGTATATTTTACCATTATCAATTAATCGAACTTTAACATAATAAAAGTCAAATATATCTTGATTTTAATATGAAAAAGTTATGAAGAAACTGCAGGATATTCACCTCTGGCATTTTGATAATAATTAAAAAACTATATAATTTAGACAGTGGCAATTTTAATTTATATTGTGAAAGATGCTCTCCTGTGGTATTATATATTTTATGGGCTTCTTAACTTAAAGGTCAATGTTTTTACTTGCTAATTCGAATATCCGCTTCAATGATATTGAAGGTTGCTTTTTAGGTATATTATTATGTGTGTTACTAATTCAAAGAAATGTGTAAAATATCGTCTTTATTTAAAGACTGATTTAAGCAAAAATACTCCAATTAGATACTTGTAAGGACTTGTTAGATCACAAATATCAAGAAGTTCAATGGAACTTTCATTTTAGTAATAAAAAATGATGACTTTATGATTTATTACTTGTGGCTTGGCCTCACTCGGTTGTCTTTAGGTGCGTTTAGTATTTATAATATTACTAGCGACTTATCCTCGCTCCGCTCGGGTTCGTTCCTACATACGTTTTAACGTTTAGTATAGATTTCTCAGAGATGAGATATTTTCTTGCAGTAAAAAGTAACCCGTATGTTGACTCGGATAACTAGCTGTCATCATACTAAATTTCATCAAAATCTGTCCAGTGGTTTTCTCTTGATGCTTACCGAGACTCACAGACAGACAGAAAGATAGACAGAAAGTCAGACAGACAAAAATTCTAAAAACTATAGGTTCGGCCTCTGTATCGATAATAATACCTATTTCAATAAGATTTTCCAAAAAAAATGTACAGATTCGACTCAGTTAGAATTTTATTATATGTATATTGTATAGATTAGCGACTTGCCCTAGCTTGTGTTACTCCAGGTCATAACTCATAGTCTATGTGTAATCTGTATACTAAACATCCAAATTAACCCAGCCATCTCAGTGTGAAGTAGTAACAAACATACACATACGTACACACAAATTTTGGGATTACAAAAGAAGGCAATGCCATCTTTTGCCGAATTTTGTTACTAACCCTTTAGGTAATATTTGTGTAGGTACTAAATTTCAACTAACTAACATAGGTACAATATACAAATTTTCACATCTATACAGGTAAATAAAATGTAAGTGTCTGTTGGTTATGTCAACATTTTTTAAACAGCTTTTTACTAAACGCATATGAAATTATATACGCGGTATTTAAATTTTTATTTTTTTAATTTTTTGTCTGTCTATCTGTCTGTTTGCTAAATACATATGAAATTATATACGGTACTTAAAAGAAAAACACAATTTTCAAATTTTTTATCTGTCTGTCTGTTTGTTCCGGCTAATTTCCGAAACGGCTGAACTATCTTGACGGGACTCTTACTGGCAGATAGCTGATGTTATAAGGATAAAGGATATAACTTATACTACTTTTATTTTAGAAAAAAAATAGCACGTAACTAGGGAGTAAGACGCTAGTTTATAATAATAGTGTAATTATTATTTGTAGGTTAATATTAATCTTTAGGGTTTTTTATTTTTGTAAATGAAGTTAAGAAGAATAAAGTAGGTACTTCCCGCGAGATATTATGAAGTTGCATTTACTGAAAAACGTGCGTTGCTAAGATTTCATTAAATCTTCTACGATTTAAAACACCTAAAGAGTAGATATCCATAGAGTTTTTTACTGTTAATTATTGATTTAAGATGTTTTGCGAGTTAAGTGTCATTGACCTTGCTTTTTGTTTCAAATCCAATAAGGCTGTAGTTATAAAGCATTTTGCACTCGAATAAACATTCAATTGTTTTGTACCAACTAAGTTTAGGAGTAAAAAATATCCTTCGTGCTTATAAAATATTGTGTTAAACTTTTTGTTGCTGTTTTAATATTGTATTAGCCCAGCAGGTAACCCTGTGAAGTTTGGTAGCGATCGGAAGTTCGAAAGCGGGCGAAGCCGCAGGTAGTGCTAGTTTATTATAAATTAAATAAACATAAATATTTCGAGTCCATATAGTGCTACGATGATATTTCACTAGATAGCTCTATTTTGCAAAAATTATTCAGCCTTCAAGTAAAAAAAGACAGCATAGGGCACTTTGCATTGACCTTAAACTATAACTACGAGTATCACGATAACTATAATATCGATTGTATCGACCATGAATATTATAATATTTTTGCACGGTATGATTAGAAAAAAAAACAAATCTAACTAGCAGGTACTTCCACAGATTAACGCTATATAGAACTAATAAAAAACAAGTTAGGTTCTCATCAGGTTTCTAATATTAGTCTTAATATCTCATTAATAACTGACTTACCTCACAACTTTTGGCACGGACGTATATATCTCAATCGCAGACCAATCGAAAATCTCTATATAAAATAAAAACTTGGCTGTTATGGAACGCCCGGCAAATGTGAAACATCTATGTTAATATTAATATTCATAATTAATAAAAACCTATAACGAAATATGGAGAAAAATAAAGAAATAAAAACCGGCCAAGTGCGAGTCGGACTCGCGCACGAAGGATTCCGTACCATTATCTATAAAAACTGCAAAAATCATGACTATTGTATGGGAGCTCCCCTTAAATATTTGTTTTATTTTAATTTAATTATTTATTTTTAAAATGAATATATAACTAAATATTCTGTGAATAATTCAAGCGTGTATCTGTTGCCGTTATCAATATCGAGCAAAAAAATCACGTTTGTTACATGGGAGCCCCCTTAAATATTTATTTTCTTCTATGTTTTAGTATTTGTTGTTATAGCGGCAACAGAAATATCATCATCTGTGAAAATTTCAACTGTCTAACTATCACGGTTCATGAGATACAGCCCGGTGACAGACGGACATACAGACAGACAGACGGACAGTTAGCGACGTCTTAGTAATAGGATCCCGTTTTACCCTTTGAGTACGGAACCCTAAAAATAGAGTTTCGCTAATAAAATCAATTTATTTTTCTTATTATTTTAATTAAAATTACAGAATATATACATATATTCATAAATAGAATAGAAAATATGTAAGTAGACTGTTTTAATAGAGACTGTTTTACAATCGAGCGTGTATAGTATACGTACGCGCACACACGAGGAAGTTGAGAGCAGTGGCGTAGAATAGGCATGATAGCATGACAGCGTCACGCCACCGTTTGCCGTAATACCAGGAGTCGGTTTTCATGCCAATACGCCTATACATGTTTCACATCAAAATCATGTCAATCTGTTGCTCCATTTGCTACAAAATTAACGAATCCATGATTGTATTTTTAACATTGTATCAATTTAGATCTTCAACGCGAACAGCACCTATTTTATATGTTGGAAAAAAATTAAAACGTTATAATTTAATGTTGTAGTTGATTGCATCAATGTAATTTTTATAACTATAATTGATAGCCTTAAGAATACAATAATTGTCATAAAATATTTTCATCTACTATGGTAATGAATATTATATTTTTCTACTAACATTGTTGTAAGGTTAGGTTACTTTTGTGTTAGCATATCAAATAAAGAACATGTTGGTTTCGAGAATTAAATTATATTATGAATCTATCTATGTATATAAAAATCAATATCCGTTTGCTAGTTTCGCTAAAACTCAAAAACGACTGGAACGATATGAATAATTCTTTTTTTTTTGGTTTTGTTGAGAGTGAAAAAACAGCTGAAAAATCAAAAATTTCAGAACTGTTTATTTTGTACCTATGTATGTATAGGTATCCGTCCATACTTTTAATATTATAAATGTGAAAGTGTATTTGTGTGTTTGTTTCTCCTTCTTTAACGTCGAAACGGAATGACGGACTAGCGTGATTTTTTGTGTGGAGATTTTTTAGCTTTTTTCGAAATTCATTCTATAAGGGGATAAAATAGGGCATGAAAGTTTATATAAAACCTATCTTTTTAGAGATTTTGTTTGTACTTTTGGCGTGAGTGAAGCCGTGAGTTCTACTAGTATAAAATATAGTCCATCTATTCCATATTAACCGTTAAAACGTAGATAGCTAGTGATAAGCTCGAGCGAAGCGAGGGTGAGGGTGAACCGATAGGATATATTGTTAGGAGCAGAATTAAACGTTTTGTTAGTAATTTACTAACAAGAGTATTGGAGTTATGTAGTATGAATATTAAATATATGTATTATTATCACTTACATATAATCAGCAAATAAATAATGGACGTAATAATACTGTTTTAATTGAAAAAAACGTGTCACGCAAAGTATGTAACTTATAAATATTAATTATTGTTTCTCCATTTTTATGGATCATTGACATTTTATATCGTGCTTTATATGGCAAAAATAAACTATTTAGTTTTAAAATCTATACGTTCAATATATTAATGCATTTGTTTTTGCAGACTCAGGTCATCGACTCTTCCTAATTAGTTCTTTCGCTTTATCTATCATCAATGTTAATAAAATGTGATTTATAGAGAGTAATATTATAGTAAAAATATCAATCGAACAGAGAATACTGAAATTTACCGTTTTATCCTTTATTTTATATTCAATTTTTGCTTTGTACATTTAAAATATTTTTTTGATTAAAAAAGAATTATTATTACTTTAGTACATTAGTTATTCCACGGTATATCATTACCGTGGTTATTCATTATCGAGTTTTTCTTACGTATCAAAATTCTCTTTTAGTACATGCTGAGACCGACAGATATAGTATATGTCGAATTCCAACCTCTTGGAGGACCACTACTCCCTGTCTGACAAGACAAATTGTACTGGATATTATTTAAAAAAAAATTACCTATCCATCAATACGTTATAGTACACTTTTCTATAATAGATACATGTTTATACTTACATAATATACAAGAAACATTTTCGCACTGATTAATCATAAGATAATTTGAACACTAATTTAATGAAATAAATATCGCGAACGTAAAAATGTATTTACGATACGATTACGATAAATGTAATTTGCCGTGCATCACTCATTGAAGTCGACATGAGAAACTATATTTTTTCATTTACTTATTTACAAAGTTGCTCGTAAGTATGCAAATGAAAGTTCATTCCAAATACTTGAAATATATTTCAAGACAACGCTATTCAAGTACAGACACGCAGTCTAAATTATGAATATGTATTTTGCTCTTAGTATCGTTACCGATACCTAAAAAGGTATATAATAGCAAGACCAAATTAGGTCCTTCTTTATTTAACTACAACTGAATACATTTTAGAATATGATTTTATGATGATGCAAGATTTAATTATGAAGATTGATTGAAGATTTTCTGACGATGAAGGGTTTTCCATCACGTCATCGTAGTCATCGTGAGGAAAGCTGCATGTTTGAAAGAACCTAGCAAGTTTTCGAAAGACTAGTGAACTCGGCCAACCTGCGCTTGGCCAGCGTGGTGGACTATGGTCTGATCTCTCTCTGTATGTATTGAAGAGAGGCCCGTGCCCAGCAATAGGATGATAAAAGGTGCTGAATACATTGAATCAAAAATCAAGGATGAAAGGGAAACAAATATATAGTTTGCCAAATTTTAGAGGTTAGAGACTATTCTCAATAAATCGATTGAATAATCTTCAAATTAAGAAATGCTAAGAACTGTTATCAGGTAAGAAGCATATAAGAACCGTTGAGACCTCGCCCATCAGTTTGTTAATGTAAATTCTTATGAAGATAAACAGCCTTGAAACTTGATCGACTCGTTTTTACAATAACGTTAGAATTAGTTATTGTGAGATCGGAATGTTTGCCACAATTAAATTCAGTGCTGACATTTATAAGATATAAAATAAATGTATCGATAATTATATCTTTGCTCTTATAATGTAGCGTGACAAAAGCTTAAATCATATTAGTTATTTTACAAGTAAGTTACTGCAGCATATATTATATTATGTAATGATAATTGCTTCGTTAGTTTGGCTCATATGGCTACAGATAATATGTTCAAACTCGGTGTGAAAAGAGTCTTTTTTGGAGAAATCAGGGTTTTCTGCCAATAATTTAACATATAATAATTTTCAGTAATAATTCGACTCAAGTTGATGGTGGTGGAAACTGGAAACCTTAGAGAGTATAGTATAGTCGTCGATTATTTTCCTAATCTGTTCTACCTACGTAAAATTGCGCTTTACAATATCTTTCACTATAGTGAAGTATGCAAGGAAGTCACTAGTGTATCGTTACAAAAATAGCAAAATGTAGGAAAGCGAGCAGAATAGAATGTAAGGCAACAGACATACATATATAGGTCTGACGATTATTAGGTGGAGTATTTAGTGAAGGTAAAATTAAAATGGCTTAAAATGCAATTTGCAAAGTCGTATTGTGTAATAATATTATTATTCACATAAAAGAATAGAAAGCTTTATAGAAACTTTACTAATTAATACGTAAGCTTCTAAATATATTAGTTTGTGTGAAATTAGTCTTCTTTTACCTTGTTTTACCATATTACGTACCGATGAATGATGTTGGTACTATGGAAGAAGAACTTTCCAAAAATTAATGCTTACTACTAGTATAATGGGTTTGATGTCCGTTTGAAGAAATTATTTCTACACAAAAATTATGCAAAGACACAGCTAGAACGTCGGCGGTCGGACTACAGCCTTAAATGAACTGGGTAAAAATTATAATCAATTTACTTCCAGTCTTATAATATTGAAAGAGCAATTCTTTTTTTATTTCGTGTTGCTCGGAAACGGTTCTAACGATTTGGACCAAATTTTGTATTTAGATAAGGTTTTGCTTTTTAAGTTTACCTACATCTTGTCTCGGTGTCTTTTCTGTAGAAGAATATTTTTTTTCTATTTCATGCTGACAATGTTTTATAGCACCATCTCGTAAATGTTTTTGGTACTTGCATCGTCGCCAATTAATGATATATAACCTACTGAACGACTACTTCGCCTACGCCGAGCGAAGCTCGATCACCCAAGTACTATGTCGTAAATCATAATAATTAATAACTAAAAAGGTTAAATATCGGATAATGATAATTAATAAGTATTTGGTAAAACTATTTTGATTTAAATATGAGACTCTTATTTGAAATGAGATTTGGCTATAAATTTCAACATAGCACTATAAAATTTCCAACAATGGATTGCTAAATTATTTTTTACAATACCGAGCATGGGAACATGCCATGGTGGAGTTGCTATTGTATGTCAAATAATTACATTCTAAATGGTAGATATACTGTTAAATCTTTTGAATTTGGTAGGTACTTAATTTTTTTTCATATTGGATTAGAGGGCCATCTCGTAGTCGTAGTTTTGTACATCAAATGTCTATTGTACGTACATAAAAGAAGATTCGTACAAGCATCTGAGGATCCCTCGAAGAGCATATACATATGAAAAGATTATTCGCTGAAGGAATCGAAAGAAATATTGAGAGAGAATGGACTCTTACTGTTCTCTCTTACAACAAATATTTACAAAAAACATTAAATAATATATAATTAAACTTATATTTTACAAGTATATAAAAATGTTTTTTTAGGGACAGAGAATGGTCACTAAACCTTTTTTCAGTAGGTCGATTTGTTACCCACTGGCTACCAGCGCCGGATTTACATTAAGGGCACTCTGGATTAGTGCCCAGGGCGGCAAATTATTAGGGGCGGTAAAACTCGGAGGGTGGGAAAAAAATTTTGCTTCGCGTTATCGAAAATGCTTTTTTTCTTTCCGAAAAATGAATAATGAAAAAAAATAACTAGTACATTTTTCGAAAAATTGATATCATTTATAAATTATATATTTTTGCATTTTTCAAAGAATTAATAATTAAAAAAAAAAACTTTACCGAAACTTAACCCATTTTATGCAAAATTTCGATAATAGAACGGCATTTTTTACTATGCCCAGGGGCGGCGCTAATGTTAAATCCGGCACTGCTGGCTACTACAATACATAAGATAATATGATAGCAAAAAAATATGAAAAGGGTCTTTTTAGGTATTTATTATATTTTAAGATAGATTATTAAAATATATTATCTATAAATATTGTAGTGAATATACTGACATGCATGTAGTTCCGCAATTCAAGTACAAATATGATATATATTAAGCTTTTTTAATTTTTAATTCAGCATTTGTCCAATGTCTATATCAATCATAAAACTTTGAAGGAAGTGAATGGAGCATATACGTGAATTGGCCCAGTTATTCTGCCCTCTTGAAAGGTGAAGGTTTCTACAACAGTTAAAGTGTCCTACCAACGAATAAATTACATTTATTATCGATATTTATATGTAAATAATATAATTAATAACATTAAAATAAAAGATGAATATACATAGATAGTTTTTGTTATTTAATGTAATTGTTTTGTTTATACTTTAGGTTAATGCAAATTTATTCATACATCCGCTTTTTATTAAATTTCAACTTTATTAATTAGAATTTTATAAAATATTTTTCTCATAAAATCATATTTTTCTATTTAGATACATATCGTTAAAAGCTGTATAATTAATGGTAATGTATTTTTATTTTACTTTGGGTTATCTTACTTTGGCCACTTTCATAATAGACTGCTTGGCTAAGATACATGAACTTGTGCAATTTAAATGGGTGTGGCCGCCATTTTGGGTAAATGTCAACTGTTTCTTAGAAAACAACACCATGATTATCTTGATTGTTGACCTTCTTTACAGTTTACACTTTACCTCCAATAGATCAGAGGTTTATCTAATATTACTCGTATAATCATTAAAAATAATATTATTTAATATGTTATTATTGTAAAAAATTGTTTAATAAAATAAAAATCCTCCCCGGCGGAGAATCGAACCCCGGTCTCCCGCGTGACAGGCGGGGATACTTACCACTATACTACCGAGGATTCCATTTAGATATGTGAAATAAGTTAATATGTTTTAATAAAATTAAAATAAAAGTATAATTTATATATTAAATATGTGAAGAGAAAACTTTATATATTTTTGAAAGCAATATGCTTTAAAAAAGGTGCAAACAGGCAAATATGAGTTATGGTATAGAGGAAGAACTACACATAGCTAGAATTCATTGAATTATGCTCACGGCTACGGTTGGGGTTTTTTATGTATATTTCAATCCCAGGGCTGTTACGAATATTATTATAATAAGTATTAGGCATACCATTGAATAAATGAATGAAATTAACAAATTATTTTTACCGTAATAATAATATGTAAAAATTTTACGTACCTATTTGGCTTCTTATCTTTGCCACACATTTATTTATTATCCGACTGCGGGAGGGATTTTAATGTTTTAAGAAAATAGCTCTTTTTACATCTTTAATATTTTTGATTTATCAATTTGAAGTTTGAATATTAAAAGCTTCAAAGTTTTTAAAGCTTAAATAATTTTCTTGATTATAAGTGTTCATATTATTACAAGAAGGCAAAACGCAGGTTTACAATTCAAAATTGTTTAGATAAGACTTTTTTATCTATATTAATTAATTATTTTTTATCTACCAATAATAAAATTCTGACTCGAATATGTACATTAATCACATTTTCTTTTTGAAATAGACATTATTATCGATATAGAGGCCGAATTTATAGTTTTTAGATTTGTTGTCTGTCAAAATTAATGTACAGATTCGGCTCAGTTACAATAATTTTATTATTTGTATAGATTAATAACTTATTATTATTTACAATAATAATTAAAAGTATCTAATTTTTTATTTCGCATATTTGCTCATCTGCCTCCGTGGCGCAATCGGCTAGCGCGTTCGGCTGTTAACCGAAAGGTTGGTGGTTCGAGCCCACCCGGGGGCGATATATTTTAATTTTTTAAACATCATTCTTATTTTGAACAATTTATTTTTATATTTAGAGTATAATATTTATTTTTATACTTGTAATTTAAAGTGTAATTTGTTTGTGTTGTGATGTAATTCTTTTTTTGTTTTAAACATGTATGTACTTTTAACTGTTTATGTGCAAATGTTTTGAAGCAATATTAGTTTTAAGGATTATAATTTTTGATGAATTTATTTAAAGTACAATCTTACATAATACCTTAGATTCTTATTATATAATTTAAAGTAACAACAGACACACAATTTCGGATGCCTTTCATAGCCTTCGATAGCTCAGTTGGTAGAGCGGTGGACTGTAGAGGGAATATCATTGTCATCCATAGGTCGCTGGTTCAAATCCGGCTCGAAGGATCTTTCTTGGTTCCGGCTGTAAGGTTTCTTGACTTTGCTTTATATCTGATAAATTTTAGCTTTATCTGCTCTTGTCAACTTTTAATATTTTATTTATGGTTATAAAATAAAAAATATTTTTGTTTAAGTATTTGTTAACTTGATCTAATTTAAGAATCCAGTTACTTTTTGATATTCAAATGGAAGTCAATTTTAAGCTACTTCAAATGGTAGTATCGAAGTGATAATTATGATATCTTGGAATACATATAATTATGGTATCTTGGAGTAATTTATTACTATTATGCCATTTTATTCATACAGCATACAGTAATCTCACAGACTATATACATAAGCAGGTGTTATGTTTAAAATCAGTAAGATAAAAACCAAAAAAACGAATTGGTCGTATATTTAAAGTCATTAGAAGTTATTTATGTATGTATTTTTTTAAAAACGAACCTGCTTTCATTTAAATACATTATTAAATAATAAAAAAATAAAACAATTATTTTGATATCTATTTCTATACATTTTATTTCTTAATGATTTAACGTTAAATTCCAATAAAATGTTTATTTTTTAATTTTTATTTGTCTCTTGAACTGTTAATAATTAATATGTTAAAAATATTAAAAATACGCTTATTAAAATAACTAGAGCCACTGTAAGGCGTAGCTCGTTAGTGCAGTCACCTACCTTGAATTCAATATACGCTTTCCTTTCTAAACGCAAATGGCTTGGGAATTAATCCTGTTCGTTGTAAACAAGCATAGTACGTCTATGATCAATCAATTCAATAAGGACTTACCGCCATATTTCTTACATAAATGCAAAATGTTTGTTGGTTTATTCTTCTTTCGCACAGCAATGGAGAAATAAAATGACGCGAAGTGTTACGATATGTATTATGTATGTATAAATATTCAGCCATTTTTAATATCCCACTGCTGCACGGGCCTCCGAAAGTCTTTCGAAAACTTGCTAGGTTCTCTCAGACATGCAGGTTTCCTCGCGATGTTTTCCTTCACTGTAAGATAGATACATATGTATATATTAAACCAAAAACAAATCTATCCCATGGGAGCCGTACATTTTTCCGGGATAAAAAGAAGCCTATGTGGCATTCTGATATATGAACTATATTATTGTAAATTTTTTATTAAAATCCATTTAGCAGTGTTTGCGTGAAAGAGTAACAAACATCCATACATGTATTTCCACACATTAGTATGTTACAAAAGTGTAATATGTATTTTGCTACTAATATAATAAATATGAAAGTTTGTGAGCCAGTATGTTTACTTCTTCGGCAAATGGTTTAACGGATTGTATTAATGTACCTATAGGTTATTCTTACGTTATATACGTTTTCTTTTAATATAATTACGTGCCTATATATTCTAAAAAAATCATTTTTAAGGTTCTATTGTCTGGTACTAGTGGATAATATATTAATTCTATATAATCTGTAGCCTTGGACTAAGGTAAAGTCTTGGTAGTTAAAAATGTTAAAATTATTTAGACAACATAAATTAGGTATGATATTACGCGAATTTCCCATATAGGTACATAATACATACATATGTAGTTTTCATAAGTTACGATTTTTTTATCTATATTAATATTACAAAGAGGAAAGAGGTAAAGTTTGTGAGTTTGTGAGTTTGTGAGCTTGTGAGGTTGTAGGGGCTAATCTCTGGATCTACTGAAACGATTTAGATGAAATTTGGTAAGATAATAGTTTGAGAATTTGGGAAGGACATAGGATACATTTTATCCCGGAAATCATCCATTATGGGGGTGAAAATGGAGATGAAAGTTTGTATGGGGAATCAACCTACGGACGGATAAAAGGTAGCCTGCGTGTTATTCCAGACTATCATCTATATCTGTGCCAAATTTCATCCAGATCCGTTCAGCCGTTTTGGCGTGAAAGAGTAACAAACATACATACATAAATACATTCTTACAAACTTTCGCGTTTATAATATTAGTAGGATTACGAAAAATATAACAGTATAAATTTTTGTCATATTATTAATTCTCGTTTATATATTTATCGTTGGGTACCGCTAGGCAAATTGAAAAATATTAATAGTTATAACGGTTCGCAGACATAGTAACGAATGTCACACCTATAATTTGAATGTAGTAGGTTATTCACTTTAAAATTATTTATACTTTGCATACTAAAATAAATAAATAGAATAAAATTGTGAAGCATTTAAATATTGAGACAGAACTAATATTTCATTAAATGCTTATCTGTTTTATCATATAAATTAGCGTTTTTAAAATTACTGTGATAGTTTATCTGCTCGAAAATGTTATTTATTTCTATGTATGTATATAATATTATAGGAGGTACTACTAGGTATATATTATACCTACTGGTATTTGAATGCTCCTTCTGTTTTTAGGAGTATAAACATGAAATATTTTTTTATATATGTTTGGAAATTAACACAGATCAGCATCTAGTTCCATGGTTAACTACGAGACTTGTGTTATGGATACCAGATAGTTGATACACTACAAATATAAAATTTTAAAAACATGTAACATATTAAAAATATAAACACCCACGACTGGATTACAAATATTCGTGTTCATCACACAAATGAATGCCCCAGCGGGACCCGAACCCGCGACCGCTAGCCCAGAAAGTAGGGTCACTGTAAACTGAGGAAAACGTGTCGTCGAACGTTGTCTCTTGTTGTGAATCAACATGTTTCTTTATACATTTACTATACTAGTAGTTTTAATAAAACAGATGATAATTTATTCCCGAAATCATAAGCTTATCAAGACCCTATTCTTATGTGAATATTTAAAATAACATTAAAAGAATTGTGCTCTAACCTTAATAAGCGTAGAAAACTTTGTTATAAGCTTAAAAAAGCTAATTTCATAGAAATATCATAATTTGGGCCAAACAAATCAAGCGAGAAACCACATATGATTGCCTAATTCAATATTTCTATATTTAGTACTGGTTTGGTGTCGATTGCGCAAGTTCACAAGCATCGGATATTCGCGGTATTACCGGATACATTACGCCCCTAGACTTTAAGTTATCGCATTTGAAAGCAAAACACTGTAGTGACAGATAAGTACAACAGATTTTGAGATTAGTTTTGTTGTTTTAGTTTTATCGTTTGATTCTATACTTATTAAAATATAGATAATATTAAGCCTTCTGTCCAGTGGTTTTTTCGTGATGCATTCCCAGACAGACAGACAGACAAAAATTCTAAAAACTAAAGATTCGGCCTCTGTATCGATAATAATGACTATTTAAATAAGATTTTTCAAAAAATATTTAATGTATAGATTCGACTCAGAATTTTATTATATGTATAGATAAAATTACTTTCTGAAAAGTAGGTTTCGTAAAATAAATATTTAGTATACGTAAAGGATGTAAGGTTAAACCTTTGGTTTTTTCACTATATGGTTTTATGGGTTAAAATATATAAATTATAGCTTATGGTATTAAAATGAAGTGAGAAGATTTTGTTTAATACACCTACTGTGGTAGATACCAAATGATAGCAATCTTATAATAAATATTATATTAATGCTTTATAAGTTAATAAAAATATAATGACTTACTATTATACTTTTTAGTGGTCATGTACCAGAAAAATTATGTTCAGCAGTGCAAAACGGAAATAGAGCGTTATATCCGTATATTTTAATTAAATTAATTATTACTAAATGATTATATTATTATCTTTAGGTGAAATTAAACTACTTTTAACTTGTGAAAAACTACTATTAAACTTGTGAAGGATTTGAAGACTATATGTTCACGCCTTATCCAGAGTTGATATAATGAAATATAGAGACCATTTTAATGGTCCATGCTGGATTCTGGTTCCGAATGTTATCTTTTGCCATTATGCGACTGTTAGCGCGGAAATTGCAATATACGAGTTTCCTGTAGTATTGGTCCTAGTCACATTTCTACAACGCTTGCATCACGAAGGGGTCAACTAAATATCGTACTACGAGTAACTAGCGACCCGCACTCACTTCAGTCAGGTCCTAACTGGCCGCATGTCAATGAGATATTGTTTTTAAATAATAATTATTATTAATATTATTCTATGGGTAATAGATACATGTACTTGATTTAAGACTTCATAAAAGAAATGACTTTAATTAAACACGCTCCATCTACCTGGAGTCTACGAAACGCGCATAACATAACAGTAACTTTTATATTAGTAAAGAATAATTTGATATTTTTTTTTAAGACTCAAAAAATAACAGTTTATCTCACTTTTCCTGGTACTATGATACATTCATTTGCAAAACTTGTAAGAAGCAAGGTTAGTTTCATGCCGAAACAAACATACCTCTGTGCTTTTTTAGAGTACCACAACAACACTGACCTATTTTCGTCTTTCACGTTAGAGATCAAGAATCGTATTTATAGAGCTTGTAATAATCGAGATTACATCAGCGCATCTGCACTCGCGGATCCGTAAACTTTTATTTATTAAAAAAGTTCTAATGTTTCATATATTCTAGTAATAATGTGAATAAATTTAACTAATAACATTCTTATTCAAAACCAGCGACGTACCCTCGCTTCGCTCGGGTGCGTCCCTAGGTTCGTTTTAACTTTTTTGAGCGGAACCCTAATTCTTTTTCTAAAATAAAAGTAGCCTAAGTTACTTTGTACGTTACCTTATAACATCAGCTATCTGCCAGTGAAAGTTCCGTCAAAAACAGTCCAGCCGTTTCGGATATTAGCCAGAATAAACAGACAGACCGATAAAAATTTTAAAAATTGTGTTTTTATTATAAGTACCGTATATAATTTGACATTACAAACAGACACTTCAATTTTATTTAGGTATCTGTAGATACAAGTAATACTACTTAATAAAAAATATTACACACTGGTGACATGGCTAAGTAGCTGTTTGATTAAGAAGCAAAAATTTTACAACCGAATTCTTTACTACACGATAGCAAAGGTGGAGTGAAGAAGAACCTATAAAAAATCATTCCCTAGGGGATAATTCGGAGATGAAAGTGAATTTAGTCATTTTAGTAGAAGAATCAAATTCAATATTAATTTCAGAATAATACAAATTATTATTGATATAGCTATTTCGTTGGTGTTATGCTGGGTTCATGACGTTCTATTTAGAGTCCTGGCTCAGGCCAAAGATTGAAATTTATATAAAATGTACATATAACGTGAAGTCTTAAGATATTTTAATAAAATACGAAGCATGTTGTGTTTTCCTATAATTGTGAGCGCATATAGGTTAAGTTTTGTGGATGTATTAGTGTAAGTTTTTTGTGTACTAACGTTGGAGATCCTAATAAAAAATTTAAATAATAAAACTATTGACAAGAAGAGGTGTGGAATGTTTTGACAAGATTTTTTTAGTAATTACCCGGAGTTAGGAAGTAATAAGAAGACGACGTGTCTTAGACAGTACGTAAAACCATCTGTAATCGTTTCTGCGTCTGATCTCTTCCCGGTCGTATTATATTGTAATGCCACCGGAATATAAAATAAAAATGTATAGAGTGCACAATTGTGTTTGGGCATAAACTTACGCATTATAATAGGTATATTTCTTAGTTAGATGGATCATGGACTGATATGAAAAACTAGTTAAGAGTGCATTTATTATTTATTATATTTTTTTATGTCACATCTAATAAGATTCAAGTACAAAGTTTAAAATTGCAGTTCAAAATGTATAGCCTAATAGCTTTTAAATGGGAAACGGAAAGTTGAGTCACTCTCATAAAGGATATCGCATAAAGTAAATACTAAATAGTTATATTTAAAATTTGTCTAAACTTTTAAAACATAATCCTTGGCATTTGCTTCTTAATAAGGGGCCATTAAAATAATATACCTAAATTAATAGCTTCCTTTACGAGATAATCTAACCAAAGTCCTTAAAAGTTTAAAATTATACTACTAAAATTTATAATTACGAAATGTATAGTTTAGACACGAATCTAACTTTTTGTGCCTAATATTATTTCCTACATAGATAAAGCACGTATTTCCCAAAAAGGAAACAAAAACTATAATAAGCTTATTATTAAAGCATTTATTCGTGCAAAATTATGGCTGAGAAGTACCTAAATTTTTTTTTGTTAAATAAATTAATACATGATAAAAAATAAGTTATATTTAATATAAGTATACAGGATATTTATGATTATTTAATTTTAAGATTACTTAAAAACAGATTGTACTGTTCGGTTTCATAGTCTTATCAAAATGAAAATGTAAAGAAAATGTTTTCAAAATCATATACCTAAATTTAAAATATACATTTCCATAATGATTTTTTATGTGGACGAAACATTTAGTCGATAAATATGTTTGAACATTTTTCTCATTTATCATGAGAAAGAAATTCAGTTTATATATTTATTATTTATTTACCTGAATCATTAACGTCGTTCAACGTATGCGTTAACGTCCCATGCGTGATACGATTTATGATCATCGCTTATAACTAAACAGTTTCAGCATACAAAAATTTGCTGTACATTGTCTTGTTTAGTTGAATATATTAATGTATATTTTGATAAAAATGGCGATGAATTTGTTGAAAGTTTGAGTTGTAGAAATAAAATTGATTGTAGTAGTAAGTAGAGGAATCGCGACCTGTAGTGACCGATGCGCGAGGAACAAATTTCAAACGATTCGTTGATCAGTCGACGTTTCATACGGAACGTGACCACACGTGCCTACATTTCGAACAAATAAAATACTCGATTTTTAAATATCGAACTGTGCTTGTGACGCGTTGTGTTAAAAAATATTAAAGGATTTTTTTTATCTGTGCTTCGTTGTCTCGCTTACGGTGAGTTTTATTTATTATAAAAAAATAATATCGCGTATAAATAAATATTATAATTTTTATAATAATAAAAAAAAATATTTGCATTTCTTTTTACAATAAATATGAATAAAATTTATTTTGTTAGGAAAAATGTTAGGGAATAATATTAGCATATCTACATATGTATAAAATTTTAGAATACAAAATAAAAGCAGATATAATTTGCATTATTAAAAATTAGAAAGGAAATATAATAAAATAGAATAGCAGATATAATAAAAAAATTATATTATTATTTTGATAGTTATCTTAATATTATCTGTTAACCTACTGTTTTCAATGGATTGTAAAACGGGTACTAAATTCATAAATTTTATAGCTGTGAAGTATAAAATTTAAATGTGATATCCTTCATAATAATTATGTTAATAAATTATTCACATCTTACTTAATAAGTATACGTACACGCGCGCTAGAAAAGATATCAACGGCGCGACGCACGCATGCGCGTTACCTAATTGTTGCATACTGAAAGCAAAAACATTTACACTAGATAATTGGTATACTTCGAAATCTTGATAATAATAATTATATAAAGTAAATACAATGTATTTAAGGAAACTTTCAGTAATACCAATTTAATCATGGTTAATTATTATTTAATCCTGTATATTATCGTTATTAATAGTAGTTTTTAAGCATTTTTCAAAATAATGTTGCAAATTATAACCACAGCTTCATTTTGTAATACTCTATAACTATAGATATGTAATTATTACATATAAAAACACAATTGCTAAACACGAATCGAACAATTTGCCGGTTTTTACAAAACTAAAAAAACTTAAATCAAAAATTACATTTTTGCAGGAAAATCACTATCTTCTTTTTGTTAGATGACCTTAGATATTATTTTTATTTTTTATTTTTAAATGCTAAAATTAATTTATAGTATTTAGTATCAAAAATTATACAGATTAAAATATCATCCTTAGAGGTGGATTTTTTTCTACATTGAATTTTGAAGTGATAAAATTCGATATTTATTGTTTTTACGACAGTGTAGTTAATAATATTACCTTGTACATTAATTAAATTTTTTAATAGTATATATGAATAATATTTAAAATTCCTATTTCTTCATATAATAATGTGTTTAGTTTTTTAACAGGTTGAAACTAGTAAAAAGTTAAAAGTAGTATTAAAAATATTTTAGAATGCTAAATAACTTTAAACAGAATATTAATTACTAGCGACTTACCTTCGCTTCGCTCGGGTGCGTCCCTAGTTACATACGTTTGATTCTTTTAAGCGGAAACCTAATTCTTTTTCTAAAATAAAAGTAACCTAAGTTACTCCTTATAACATCAGCTATCTGCCAGTCTAAGTCCCGTCAAAATCAGTCTAGAAGTTTCGGACATTAACTGGAACAGACAGACCAAAATTTTAAAAATTGAGTTTTTCTTATAAGTACCGTATATAATTTTATATGCATTTAGTAAAAAGATATAATTTTGACATTACAAACAGACACTTTAATCTTATTTATGTGTAGATTAACCTGGTTTAGTATAATTTATGAACACTACGGTTTAAAAACACAAAATATTTTTATATTTTAATGATAAAATTGTAGTTAATTTACAAATATTAATTTTTTTTTATAGTTATAGAATTTTCTTAAAATTGTGAATAAGGATCTAGCATAAAATTAATGTATTATTTACATATCACGTTTTCGAACTGGAATGCCTTAAACAAGGTCGATTTTCTTCGAACTATTGTCAGTGGTCATTGTTTCTAATAAACTTTACATAACTGCTCTAGCTTTGCATGATAACCGTATTTGTATTTAATGTATATATTGAATTAACTTCGAATAATTCATTGACTTAAATGAACTAGAGTAAAAATGCATACATATTTCGTGTCTCTATTTATTGCATTAATGATAAAAATTGTGGTGAGAGTGACGGTAATATGTGCTGTTTATATACAGTAAAAACTATTTTCAATCTTTATATTTTACAGTATTCTATTTTTCTTTAGGATTAGACTGAATTACCTTAGCCTGTCTTAAAACTGTGCAAAACAGTAATTAAAAAAAAACTCCGCAAGTAAAGTCCATAAAAAATGCACGTCTGACATCATTTATATAATCTTAGCAACGCGGGAAAATCTTTGAAAATAGTTATTGTCAATCAGAAGTTTCTTTGAATACAATTAAGTGAGTTTAAAGAATTCAAGTGATTTGAATAATAATGAGAACTTGGAAAGATAATGGTCTATATAAAATGCTTTTGACAGTATAATTTTTACTATCGTAGCTATATAAATAGCTTTGTTCTTTTTATATAAAAAGTAAAATTATTTGCTTAGCAGAATGCCTTTTAAAATAATTTATCGCGTATTTATTTCATTTTTAACCTCGATTTAACTTTGATTGACCTATGTATACGCTAAATTATATTTGATGCTTTTGCATCACGGAACTAAATCTGTGAAATATCAACTTTGGCGTCAACAGAGCAGCGGATAAATGTTAGGTATTTGGTGCCCAATAACATCCTTTATGGGCTGGATATTAACATTCTTATTGGAAAATATACTTACGTAATCTAATAGGCAAAGACAAAATAGTTCAGAACGTTATTCTCTTCTGTTTGTCAAGCGATTTTCTTTTTTTTTTGTTTAGTAACTATTGACCAGCTTTAGTGTTATCAATAAAGATATTTTACACAATTTTTTTTACACATTTAGTAAGATTTATAATGGATTGCAAATTGAATGGTCGTATTTCGACTACTGTACGGACACTATTGTCTTTTTAAATAAGTGCTATTATTATAAGTGTTAGCTACTACAAGTAATATTATAAAAATACATAATATGAAGCTATTACTGTGGAATTTTGTTAAAAACATTTAAAATTATATATTTATGTTCACAAATTACTGTAAATATTTAATCTAATATATAAAATTCTCGTGTCACAGTTTTCGTTGCCATACTCCTCCGAAACGGCTTGACCGATTTTGATGAAATTTTTTGTGCTTATCCGGTATCTATGAGAATCGGCCAACATCTATTTTTCATCCCCCTAAATGTTAGGGGTAGTCCACCCCTAAATTTTATTTTTTATTTTTTAGATAAAATTTTTAATTTCTATTTTTTTATGATACAACATACAAAAATACATACAATCCTCAATTTTCACCCTTCTACGATCAACCCTTATTTTTTAATAGCCATTTTAGTAATTTAATCATTTTTCCTCTCCGGTCGAAAACTGATCAATCGTGATTTAATGCAAGCTAGGGACGAACCCGAGCGAAGCGAGGGTGAGTCGCTAGTATTAATATAGATTCTTATCAATAAATGCGTGCATAGGTCACATTTAATGAGTTTTTCGTATGCGTGCTATGTGCAACTTTCACAATGTACGGAAGCGGATGACCGGAAAGGCTTGTACAATCGTGGTTTCCAATGCCTTGTAGAAACTCTTTCAAATAAACGTATTTCTCAATAAAAGCTCATTGGTTTTGTTCTCAAATAGTATGTAAAAATGTTTGTGATTTATTAAGTATGTGTACTTTTAAAAAAAAATACATTCCTATCGGCTAAAGTCGCATAAATAAATACTTTATTAATCATCATAATTTAGACAAATATAGTAATTTCTTTTATTAAAACGCTCATAAGAAAACTTTACAATGTAAGTATTAGGTATATCCTTTGATTTCACGCGTGTAAATGTACATCTTGCTTGTCTTCCTTAGTTCGTTGATTGTGTCTATTATTAGCTAACAAACCGAACTTGGTCTTCAGTAATTTATTGTCAGACATACGTATTTTTATTGATCATACTTATATTATAAATGTTAAAGTTTGTGCGCGAATGAGTATGTATTTTTTACCCCTTAACACTAATGGCTCAGTGGATTCAAGTGAGTTTATTTCGGAATAGCGATACATAAAGCTTTATTTTTCGACTTTTTACGTGAGCAAAGCCAAAGGCAAAAATATTATTTAATTATTTAATATAAGGCAGTGGTAGCCCAGTGGTAACGCGCTCGCATGGGAAACTGAGTGAAGCGGGTTCAAATCCCGGGGTCTCGCACCTCTGATATTTTTACGTGTGAATAATTTCTAACATAATTACCACTTGCCTTGGTGAAGGAAAACATCATGAGGAAACCTGCATGTCTGAGAAAACCTAGCAAGTGTTCGAAAGACATGTGAAGTCCGCCAATCCGCACTTGGCCAGCGTGGTGGACTATGGCCTGATTCCCCTCGTATTGAAGGGAGCCCTGTGCCCAGCAATGGGACGTTAAAAAAGAGCCGAATACATACACATATTTAATATAATTGGATCGAAGTGAAAGGAAAATTCTACTTTCAGTTAATTTGAATCATATTTCATTTATCAGTCACATTTGATCTAGATAATTGAATTAAAAATGTACGTGTACGTACATTTTACAGTAAACTACGTGCATTCGTTAATTTGTAAAAGAAAGCTAATAAATTGGAATGAAAGCTCGTAAAAAGTAATGTGAAAAGCTTAACCTAGATTGACCTTAAGATATTGTCATTTAAAAAAATGGGACAATAAGCTTACTTATGAATTATGAAACATAAATATCTTTAATGCTTTATAATAATTAGCATAAGAATAAGATGTTTTGGATCAATTTATCGCTAAAATATCAAAAAAACATAATTTTTTTCATTCAATCATTATAGAAACCGTATTTTGTATATTATTTAACTAATCTATACTAATATTATGAAGAGGAAGAGTTCGTTTGTTTGTTTAAAAGCGCTAATCTCAGAAACTACTAATCCAATTTGAAAAAATATTTTCACATTAGATAATCCGTTTATTGAGAAGGGTACTTATCATATAATACCTATACATCTATTCCATACTTACCGTTAAAACGTACCTTAGGACGAACCCGAGCAAAGCGTGGATGAGTCGCTAGTATATTGTATTTTAAAGATGTTTAGATATATTATGTAGCTCATAAATCATAATATGACACTATAATTGGTTATCAAGTTTCAACCACATATATAATACCATTTAATTAATTTGTCCATTTATCCTAGAGGAGTAATTGATACGTCGTGTTGCACATATTACCTTCAAAAGACATATTAATTGACCTCTTTTAACCTTTTTTATCACATTTATGTTGCCATTTTAATACGACCCCAAATAACAATTGGTTATATAAGAAATATTAAGAAAATCTCCTGTTTATTGTACAAATAATGCGCTTGAAAACAATGTATCGGTTAGATCATTTCAGCGTTTACAACTTGAGAAAGTGTTAGAAGTTTATGTTGAACATTTATAAGCTTAATGAATTTTGTAATAAATCATAAATTTATCCTATACTTATCTATTTTGGTATCTATTTATAATACTATTTCATTATCGCTATCATAGCATTGATAAGTTAACTACTTCCTGTTTCACGGTCAACCTCTATTCAATAATGTTTATCTATAATTTATTAGCATATAAATAAATAAATACACATCATAGATATTGAAGTATCAGTAAGGATGAAAAATTTTCTTAATTTTCCACAATTTTTTTTTAATTAGTCAAGAATAAAGAAAAACCTTGTATAGAATAAACTCTCTTTTGCTGCTGAGGAATCAAGAGCTAAATATAGATACAGTATAAATCGATAATATATTATGTATATCGAAGAAAGTGGCTATCGAGTCATTCAATGGTGACTGACAACCAAACCAGCTAGCAAGTAGTATTAGCAAACACTTAAAAGTTCTTACAATACGACGCTTTCACGTATAAAAAGCTTTCAATTATACTTGTGTATTATTTAGTGTACTACATACTATTTTATATGTTTTTTCTTAATTTGTATAAAAATATAACCAAATAATTTTTATTGCCTTTATTTAGGGATAAGTGCTAAATGACATAATAAAGATATTTTTTGTAATGTACCGTTAACAAAAACAATTATTAAAAATATAGAACTATACTTTATATGTCAGAAATGATATTTATTATTATCAAATACAGTTCATCTGTCTTCTAGTTGCACATTACTCGAGGTTTTAATAAGACTTGTTTATTTTGTGTGCTGTATTATTAGAAAAATACTCTATCCTTACATTAATTGGTATCCTTACAATTTTATTAAACTATTTTCGTAGACTAAAAAATAAATGATAATATTGAAAAAAAAAAATCATTTATAAAATGTAACTGTAATTATTATATAATTATATATAAGACACCCTCGATATTGATATAAGCTCTAGTTATAACTCCACTAATAACTTTAAACTAGTATTTAGGAGAAAGTGTATAAATATTAAATGTGAAAATATACATTTTCCTTCAGGCAAAAGCTGGCATGTTCAGATAATATCTGATTTGCTTTAATATCCATTGTAATACTGCGAATATTTCATATCGATTAGAAAAGAAAGTAATAAACATGGTTATATACACATTTTCGATTTTGATTAGTTTCTGTGACTTGACTATTTTTAGGTTGGCCAACTTTTTTATGTAAAGATAACTACTTATATTGTATATTCATACTCCGCAAATCTATAGAAGTAATATCATCAAGAAATTAATTATTACAGAATTACATATATGTAGTTGTATATATGTATAATTAAGCATATTTGTAATTTCCTTTATTCTAAACTAGCGATTTACCCTCGTTTCCTCGGGTGCGTCTCTAATTACGTTTCAATTTTTTTGAGCGGAATCCTATTTCCTTTTCTAAAATAAAAGTAGCCTAAGTTACTCCTTATAACATCAGCTATTGTCAGTGAAAGTCCCGTCAAAATCAGTGCAGCCGTTTCACAGATTAGCCGGAACAAACAGACAGACAGACAAAAATTTAAAAAATTGTGTTTTTCTTATAAGTACCGTATGTAATTTCATATGCATTTAGTAAAAAGCCGTTATTTTGACATTACAAACAGACACTTCAATTTTATTTATCTGTATACATAGATAAAGTTCACAACTTTAACCATAACTTATAATCACATACCTATACTTATTTATTTTTTCTCATTGTTGTTATGTAAGAAAATTATAGGTAGTGAGTAGTGCAACAACCTTACACGTATAAACAAATGCACTAACCATTAAGCAAGTCGATGATACGTAAAATTACACTTCGCTTGCATTAAGTAGAGTAACGTTCTAATATCACCTTTAACACCTTCATAATATGATGAAGACTACATCAAGCATTATCAATTTCTTAATATTTCGTACAACAAGCAGGATGTACGGACATACATGTTTTTATTGCTTAAATGTTGAAATAAAACACTCTTTATTTTTGTAACCTGGCAGCTATTTGAGTCGTACCGAAAATATTTGATCAGGTTTTGTGAAACTTGCATTTAACCTTTCACAACATATCGAAATTTCTTCGTTATTTTGCTTTTTTGGTAAGAAAATACTCCATATAGGTATTTTTATTATGGTTAAAAGATCATGCAAGTCATGACTGAGTAAACTTTGTTACTCAAATATGTTTATGGTTATGTTTATGACCATAAGCGTTGTCACAGACCGCTACAGAAATCATTTGGTATATCTAATAGTATCTATCCTTTTCCAAAACTCACGTTAGTTCGGTCTCCATTGTTATGTTAAAAAAGAACTCACAAGCAGACATAAGGACTTTAACGTTTAAAGAACTATTATTCTAAATGTGAAAATTTGTGTGTGTATACTTCTTAAAGATTAAACAGCTGAACTGTAGACGATCTAACACACTTGATTGAAGCGAGAGCAAGTCGCTAGTATTCTATAAAATTAATAACAGTATGTTACTTTCACAACAAACAAAAAATAAACTCCATTTTCAGCATTATAATTTTGTACAGATTTTTGAAATAAAATGTAGCTTTATTTTCATCGAAAAATCTGCATGCAATACGATAGATTTTTTTTATTATTATTATTCAATATGTAATGGTTGAGAGCCGTAACTTGAGATTAAAATATATTTTACGATTTACTTAATGTGTTTGGCCTTGAAAAGAAAGGTCAACATACACTTCACGCCAAACCTTTTTTTTTTTCATTACGAAATCGGTGAAAGGAAAGTGTACAGCTTAAGTTTAAGTATATTTATTTATTTTAATAGAAAACGTTTTCATTTGGGACCAAACCCTTATTATATTAGGAGCAGTATGAGTTATCTAGACTTTATGTAGGGCTAAGTATAAAAAGTTAGCGGAAATTGCATTTATACATATGTACATATCATCATCATCCCTCAACCATCATCCATCATCCATCATTTCCCTGACCATTTTCCAAACACTTGTGGTCGGCGCATTACATCTTCTGTACTACTGATAGGATTTGACAAAAATTTTACGACCGGCCGTCTGCCTGACATCAACCCTCCTTGGGAATGCTATTGTTTATCGCGGACGTCTTGTATGCACATTCGATATTGTTTTTTTTTTTTTTTTTTTTTTATAATATCACTCAAAGTTTTAATGTAATTTTCTGATATATTTTGAAATAAATTTTCAACACAAGAAATTTTGTTTTCATGTTGTCAATTTTTTTCTAAAACACTTTTTTCTTTTTTTTTTCATATGTACATATATAGACTCGAATATATGAAATAGCTCAGTGCGTAACAAAATATACCTTGCAGCCTTGATGGTTAAAACGTATAATTACATCATACGCTGTAATAGGTACAACATGATTATTTTCTTCACAAAATTTTGAGCACGTTATGTAATTAATCATAAATAAAAGATTTATAATCTTTAAATAACACTAAATTTGTAAGCAAACCTACGTGCGTTTCGACCTACTATTAGTAGGCGACTGTCAAAATGAAGAATTGGTTACTTTTGTTTTGAAACTATGATTTATTAATAATACCATCGTGGCGCAATTTCATATGTACATTGTACATATCTAAGATAGATATGTACAATGTACATATCTATCTTTTTTTACTTCGTTGATAGTTTCGCCGGTTCATTGTTTAGATAGAGAAGTTTTTTTACTTGTGAAAGTATAATTAGTATACTATGTTTATTGATCAGATTTGAATAACTCAAAAACTTAACTATTTCTTTAGATTAGGTAACAAAAACAGTAGAATTCATTTTTAATAAATTGATAATATTTTTTTAGTACAAAGTTAGGTTAGTAAGTTAGGTAGCAAGATTATGGAAGTAAAAATTCTTTACGCACGCTTGACTTGGGGGTAAGCTGGTGAATGCGTTACGAAAAAATGTACGTACGTTTGTTGCCATGGTAACATGGTAAACATATGATTGTAATATGCCTAATATGCGTTATTTTTAATATTACACCTCAGTATTATTTAAAACATAAATTGAATTTCATAAAAAGTACCGATAACCTACAGAAGTTTTACTTCTTGCGCGTGTACACATTCATACACGCACTCTTTAATTTTTTATTTTTTTACTTTCTACAACAATACAATGTATTTGTTATATAATAATAATAAAATAAAAATTTCTTCCATCACAGTTAGAAGTCACCTTTGAAACTTAGGGATTTAGAGCGTCTCAAGGGCGCCTCCTGTGAGACTGTGATTACGACAGCGTCTGACTAGGGAGTAGAGTTATGAGGTATATATATTAATATCATTATTATTCTGTATCTAATAAAGCATTCTGTCCAAGATTACATGAAAACAAATGAAGACAATTAGTACACTTTTTGTTGGGAGTCGTTAAATGGCTATGCAGATACTATAAAAACGAACTGTGATGCTAGTTTTAAAGGTAATGGCTGTTATATAATGTATGTATATTATTTTATAGACGAAAGAAGAACAACATCAAGTAGCTAACAAACTTCTGCGAGGGCCTTATAAAAAAATACTCATAAACTGCATTTACATAAATAGTAATAATGACTGGAAGAATGAATATTATAAGGATATTATATCTTTCGTGGCTGAAAGCGTCCACAAAGTAATAAAAACATATATAAAACTTGATTTAATAAATATATATATACTGAGCCAGACGACACGTTTGGTTCAGTTTGTAGTGACCCTACTTGCTGTGCCAGCGGTCGCGGGTTCGAGTCCCGCTAGGGGCATTCGTTTGTGTTTGGGCATTTGTTTGTACTCCAGTCATGGGTGTTTATATTTATAGTATGTATGTATTTAAAGTTATATATGTGTAGTGTGTCAACTATCTGGTATCCATAACACAAGCCTCGTAGCTTACCATGGAACTAGATGGTGCTGTGTGTTAATGTCCCAACATATTTAAGACATATTTATATACATATATTTTGTCAGAATTTATGTAAAACTTCATAGAACATGAAAATACAATACTTGAGTAATTTAATAAGCAAATCTGCCATGTAAATAAAAAAGCATTCTTCGATAAATTATGAAAATTTCAAGACTAATTAACCAACGTAATCTACTGATAAATGCATTGAATTTCATTCTTTTGACGAGTCAAGACAATTTAGTAAGAATTCAAATCTTAAGTGGCCTTTTTTCTCTATTATTAGAACCATTGATTATGAAATAACTCAGAAGAAATCAAAATAGAAAACGTATTTATAATAAATGTTTCTTTTTTTTACGTATTTAGTATACATATTCGTATATTAAATATAAATAATGTCCTTACTAATATGATAAATTTAAAAATATGTTTGTTTTTGTATTTCACGCCACTATGGAACAATCGGAGCAATTTTTGATATATTTGTTTCAAGGCTGTATACCTGCTAGAAAAAATGAGTATTCATTTACCCTACTACAAAAAATGATAATTCTTATATCGTGGGATAATATTCTGTGGCAAAACAAGTTAAATAATTTGATGATCGTTATATAGCCTATAAGTTTAATAGCTTTGATAACGCAAAAAAACTCATTTCACTTTTTATTAATGTCACATGTTTAATATATAAAATGTTTGAAAATTATAATAACACTATACGAGTATATTTAAATAAAAGGTAATGAACTATTGGTAGGATGGTAAGTAATTATGGTAATAATGTCCTGTATAAATATGTATGAGGCAAGTGGAATTATTTAGTAAATTAAATTTATTCTAAATAGTTTTAATTTTTTAAGTAATAAAATATTTTAATGGGTTTTTTTTTTATCAAACTTTATTCATTATTTAAAATGTACTAACATATGTTATTGTTCCGTCCACAGCCACGTAGTTTATTTATGTGTAAGCATAATAGTTTATCTTTATGACTCTAACAGCAAAAACATAGGAATCTCATATAAATCATATAAACTTAAAGTAGATTTTAGACAGAAAATTCTTAGCTGACGTCTTTAACCTATAAACTACATGCCTGCCTTTCAGCGTAATAAATAAATATTTAAATAACTTGGGGCATTAACACACAGCACCATCTAGTTCCATGGCAAGCTACGAGGCTTGTGTTATGGATACTAGATAGTTGATACACTACACATATATAATTTTAAATACATACATATTATAAATGTAAACATTTATGACTGGACTACAAACATTCGTATTCATCACACAAATGAATGGCCCCAGCGGAACTCGAACCCACAACCGATGGCGCAGCAAGTAGGATCACTACAAACTGAGCCAAATGTGTCGTATCGTCGTAATAGGTTGACTACTTTTTGAGATTTTGCGTTGAGTCAATGATTATATATTTTAGTCTATTAAAATGATTTACGAGATAGGTTAAATATGATATATGATGATGAATACATGTATTCATTCTAAGACGCTTGTAATCTAATAAATTAATTAATGTTTCGATTACTTAACCGTCCGTGCGTAGCCTAATTGCGACTGTTAAGAAAAAATACTTTTTATCTTTTGTTCTGCAACCATGATTTATTATTTAACTGTCAGATACTAAATTAAAGGAAAATGTAGTTTTGATTTGTACTTTATCTAAATCACATCATGAAGTCTGATCGATTATGTTGAATTTATGACATTTTATATTTACAGCTTGTGTTATGTTTTTTTTATACAGGTAGTATTATAAATGATGAACTTATTGTTATTTTCAATTTTCCTCTTGCTTAACTTCAAAATATTATACATATGTTAAAATTAAGCAAGAGGAAAACATGGTTACATTTTAACTAACTTAAAAATAGGAAGGTCTTCTTTGATTCTGCTGTATTTTTTGTCATTTGTGTGTATTTCATCCAAATGCGAACCAATTTTTACAATCATTTTTAAAGATTAGATTTCCAGTAGAGTTTCAAGAAATTCTAACTTCAAGGATATAATTATTACTTTTCAAATAACGTTGAGGGGTATGTTATTGAAATATTTATTTTTATCTATCTATACATATAATGAAATTCTAATCGAGTGGAATCTGTACATTAAATATTTTTTTGTTGATTGAAATAGTCATTATTATCGATACAGACGTCGAATGTATAATTTTGAGATTTTTTGACTGTCTGTCTGTCCGTCTGCTTGGGAACGCATCACGAAAAACCACTGGACAGATTTTGATGAAATTTGATATGATGATAGCTGATTATCCGGGTCAACATATAGGATACTTTTTACTGCGGGAAAATGTCTCATCTCTGAGAAATCTATACTAAACGTTAAAACGTAAGTAGGGACGAACGAGCGGAGCGAGGATTAGTCGCTAGTTATTAATAAATCAGCATTAAAATTCCAATTACGATATATAACATTGAATATTATAGAACATTGAATAAAACAATATTTTATTTATAAAATAATTTATGTTTAAAGGTTACTTTTTGTACAGTAACGGAAAAGCATCAAATTAAACGTTTCTTCATAACAAAAACCTAAGTTATCAATACTAGTCGCTCGGTTCATTCGCCGTGTGGGAACAACTGGCATTGTAAAAGTTTTCTCTTTTATTTATTTATGACATTTATGAATGAAAAGTAAAAGTGTTTACAAGTTTTGATAATAACAACATGCATATATCAAATGTAATTATTTTTAAAGGCCTACTTACATTTTACTAGGAGATAATTAGTTACTAGAAACTAGAAATAATTAGATAATAACAATGACTTCGTTTTTTTTACGAGTAGTGGCATGTTTAACACCATTTAAATTATTTCTCTACATCTACTTATTTAAGGCGAGGCAGTGGTAGCTCAGTGGTAACGCGCTTGCTTGGGAAACCGAGTGAAGCGGGTTCAAATCCTGGATCTCCCACCTCTGATATTTTCATGTGCTAATCATTTGCAACATGATTACCACTTGCCTTACGGTGAAGAAAAACATCTTGAGGAAACCTGCATGTTTGAGAAAACCTAGCAAGTTTTCGAAAGACATGTGAAGTCCGCCAACCCGCACTTAGCCATCGTGGTGGGCTATGGTCTGATCCCCCTCGTATTGAAAGGAGGTCCGTGTACAGCAGTGGAACGTTAAAAAGGGCTGAATACACACTCATTTAAATTATATTATTACTAGCGACTTAACCTTGCTTTTAGTACGTTTTGATTGCCTTACAGTAAATGTGTCATTTTGGGTCATAAGCCTATCTGTGTTATTATATTAACGGTTAGTATAGCATAGATAAACTACTTATTATATGATATATAGCCTATAACTTTCCTCAATAAACGGCTTATCTAATGCAAAAAAAAAAACAAATCGGAGTAGTAGTTCCTGAGATTATTATTATTGCCGTTTTATCATGATGGTGTAACCATCTTCGTATTTATAATAATGGTCCAATAAGATTTGTAAAAACCAACTTTCAAAGTAACACTCGTAATAATATCAGTCTAGAATATAATACATTAATTAGTAAAATCAATATGCATTTTCCATTTTTAATTTGGCTTAATTTGAAAGCGAAGGGTTTATAGTATACATATATGTAGGTATATTTACAGCATCCTACAATTTGATTAACGACTAATTCAATATACTATTAATAATATAATAGAAAACAATAATTGTCGCCGTAAATGGTTCGGTTCTCATTATATAGGTATTTTAAAAAAAACCGTACTTTTGGTTAATTTCATTTATATGTACGACTATGTTAATATTATTTTTCTATTTTTCTTCTTTTGTTGCTTTAAGTAACTAATTATAATAGTGTCTTAATTTTTTTTTCTTTATAATTTATAATATTGTTAATTTTCAATTTTTAAATGCTCCGTGTAACTGTTTATGCATGTCGTGGTTACCTATAAGTATGATAACAGTTGGATTTAGACCTCCTTTGTACAATTTGTGTATTTTTGTTAAGTTACTGTATATCATGTTGGTGATCCTAATTAAATAAATAAATAAATTATGTATTACATATACAATGTCAGTTATCAAGTATGTATTGCTATAGTTACTATTCATTTTGTTAAAACAATTACTCGGTTTTCTCATGGCACAAGGTGAGTTCACTTACGAATAGTGAATCAATATGCAAATAAGCAGAGAACAACGGAGTCATTTTATGAATGGTGTGAGGGAAAATTAGTTCTCATATTACAAAATCTTTGGCCATAACAAGCCACTATTTACATGGCAACAAACATGATTTGATATAAATCTATAGATACAATAAAATTCTGAGTCGAATCTGTACATTAAATATTCTTTGGAAAATCTTATTGAAATAGTCATTATTATCGATACAGGGGCCGAATCTATAGTCTTAAAAATTTTTGTTTGTCTAGCTGCGAACGCATCACGAGAAAGCCGCTGGTCAGATTTTGATGAAATTTGGTATGATGATAGCTGATTATTCGGGTCAACATTTAGGATACTTTTTACTGCGGCAAAATATCTCATCTCTGAGGAATCTATACTAACCTTTATAAAAATGTAACAAATATTTTTTTTTCTTCACTAGTTTATACTTTATATGAATTTATACATTTTCCACTTACTATTCGGCTATTAAAATACTCGTAATATGACTTATGCTTTGTATGAACGTCGAATACATTTTAAATCTCTTAAACAGTAGGTTCAATAATAAATGAACCAAAATGTAAAATAATAATACACAAAATTCCATCAAAGATGAAAAAGAAGGATTTAGTTATTCACATTCCTACAGACAGGGTCAATCTTAATTATTTATCACAAATAATCAAAATGTAGGATTTAAGAACGATTTACGATTTGGTATTTAATAATTATTAATCCTTCAAATATAAATTATTGAAAAAATATTCTATGCACGAGTATAAAACCTTAACCTCTTTTACTTTGTTATATTTAAATATATTAAAAATAAGTGTTTTGTTATTTATGAAGTTCATAGGTAATTTGATATCATTCGACAAAGTCAAATGCTATGGATAGAGGTCAATGCTCTCGCGTGATTCCTGGTATAAAAACAAGATTATCTAAAAGCAAAGAAGTTTTTGGTAAACATTAGTAATAATATATAAGGCATAAATTACTTGTTGATAAGTCGAAGATGACAAAGTTATAAATGGACTTAAATGTTAAAAAATTAAAATAAACGTTTCTTGGGTCAATTTACAAGAAATATAGTTAAATGATTATTGATATTTTTCGTTAAAATATATCATGTATTTTTATGGCTGTACTAATAAAATTTGATTTTTTCTACATAAAGTGTATATTTAAAATTAAAAATAAATACTGCACATGTAATTTATTTACTACTTTTTCTTCTATTACATTGTAGGTTATCTACACTAGATTGGAACAAACATGTGTAATAAAAATATATGTCTCGTACAAGAATGTAACCTGTCATTGGCAGCACCATAAAGTATAGTTAGTATGAATTTAATATAATATCCTTTAGGTCGAATTTTTGGGCAATCTAAGATTTAAGACATACTGAAGATATTATAAAGCACAGATATGTGAACAAACACCTGGCGCACTCTTTATTTTTTTAACTCATAATCTAATGGGATAGTAGGTTGATGATCGAAGAGTAATTAATTATGCTATCTAAGATAAAATTTCGATATATGTATTTCCCTTTAAAATTAAATTATCTTTTCGGGTATTGACGCGGTTTTTTTAATATTTTTGCTCTCGACGTGTCAAATGCTTTACAGCAAATATAACATACACTCGTTTCCCGTACCGAAAAAATAGTTCCATTTAAAATTTCAAAGTAAGTTTAAGAAAGTATTGTATGTATGCATATGTTTAACTTTGTAATTGTAAAGTTTAAGTAACTTATCAGCTGAATCCGCGACCATTATATCTAAATTTATATTCCTTTTTTTATTTTTATTACATCTACATATATTTATTTTTATGAAGTATATATATATATATATATAAGATCAGGTTTTTATTTTTCTTCTTGAAGCATAACACAAACACAATGTGATTCATCTAAAATAGAGATTTATTTATTAAGTATAGATAAGTTTTACATAACAAATCTTAACAAATAAAAATACAACAATATAAAATACTTGCTTACCTAAAATAGAGAATCGACAATTAAATGCTCATGCTTTACTATTCTAATGTTTAATTTTTAATATTCTAAAGTTAATATACGATTGAAAAAGAAAACACGTTTTTATTCTCCTCACTGGTGGCTCCCTCTTATGTCTGAACTGATACATACCTAAATGTCAATGTCAGTGTCAACTTAAATACAGAGCTTACAAGCTTACATCTCCCCCCTTCGTAATGCAAATTTTTTCAACTTAAGTTGAGTAAAATTTAGCTGCAAAATCTAAAAATCAACAAGCATAGGAATGAGCTTTGTGACATGATATAGTCCAATAGATCTTGTACCACGACCGGTATTTATCTTAAAAACTGAATCCGATATTTTTTCTTCTATTTCAAAGGGACCAATTCTAATTTCATCCATCTTTTTTTTGTTTAATCTGTTTCCATAGTCAACATATACCTTATCCCCTTTTTTAAATTCATGCTGTAATCTATTCTTGGCAAATAAAGTTTTATTATATTCATGCGATTTTATTGACCTTTGGAGTGCTATTTTCCTGTCTTCTTCCAAACTTTTTGTTAATAACTGTTTTTCTTTTAATTCATGTGGTAACAAGTCTGTAGACTCACCAGATAGCAAATATTTAGGAGAAAATCCTGTTACAGAATGATTTGTTTCATTGTATCTATTTCTACATTCTTCTGCTATTTTTGACCAATTTGTTTTTCCTTTTGATTCATTCATTTTGCATCTTATTTTGTTCACAATAGTCTGGTTTAGCCTTTCGTTTAAACCGTTTGAGAACGGTGCGTCTACCGCAGTAAGTATTAATTGAATATTTCGGTTCTTAAGGTAATTTTTGAATTCAATCGAATTAAAAGCTGGATATTGATCAGAGAGTAAGATGTCTATTGTTTCTTCTTTAGGGACTTTTTCTATAAGTTTGATGAAGTCTCGGGCATGTTGATTCTTAGAACATAGGATATATGCATACCTAGTGAAGTGGTCTACTAGTAGATGTAAATATCTTTTTGTTGATCTCTGTCCCCCAAATCCTCCTATTGTGTCCAGTGACATTATTTGAAAGGGTTTATTAGCTGGGCCTAATTGTGACATTAAGCCATATTTTCTATTTAACCTTGTTTTATTTTTTATGCATATCTCGCAGTTTTTGCATATATATTTAATATTTTCTGACAGATTCGGTGCAGTATAAAAGGGTTTAATTTTAGATTCTGTTTGACTTATTCCAGTATGACAATATTTTTCATGGGTTTCTGCTGAGACAATCTGCTTCTGTATTATTTTTTCCTGGAAAATATTTTATTTCACAGTTATATTGTGACAGATAATGTGACATATCGCCTAATTCATCGTCAGGTCTGTTTCTAATATTTAGCTTCTCTAGAGGTTTGTGATCTGTATAGATAGTAAAATAGTTTCCAATTAACCAATGTTGCCAAAACTTTATGCTCTCTTTTATGGCTAAACATTCCAAAAATATAGCTTTTTTATTTTTTTGTGATTCATTGAGTTTTTTAGAAAAATATGCTACCGGTTTTTCTTCGCCATTGTGCTGAATTTGTTTCAAAACTGCTCCTATTCCAATGGCACTGGCATCTGTATAAATAAATATTGGTGCTTGTGGATCATAAATGGCTAGTATTGGTTTGGAACATAGATAATCTTTAACTTTCCGGAATGCATCTTCACACTGTTCTGTCCAAATAAATCTCTGATCTTTCCTCAGCAATTTATGTAAAGGATCAAGAACCATTGAGACATTTGGAATGTATTTTCCATAAAAATTTATTTTTCCTAAAAATTGTCGTATTTGTTTTCTATTTTGAGGAGCAGGGAAATCTTTTATTGATTTCAAATTGTCTTTTAGAGGTGCAATCGTATTCTTTTGTAATATATGACCTAAATACTTAACAGAATCACATGCAAACTTACATTTTGTTAATTTTAGCCTGAATCCTTCTTCTCGAATAGCCTCCAACAATTTTTTTAAGTGTGTGATATGTTCATCAAATGTCTTAGAGAAGATCAGTATATCATCAATAAAATTCACTGCAAATCCTGTCAGTCCATTTTTTCTTATAATATTTCCCAAAATCCGTTGAAATATGGCTGGTGATGTCTTAAGGCCGAAGGGTAAACAGGTCCATTGGTAATGACCTTCTTGAGTTACAAAACCAGTTTTGTGTCGGTCTGTAATTTTTAATATATATATATATATATATATATATATATACACATTTTATGAAGTATATATATATATATATATATATACTTCATAAAATGTGTATATGTATACATGGCTTCAGCAGTCATCTTATACAAAAGATCTTTCAAAATAACTGAATACTGAAAGTAATTCCTAAAAGACAGCAAATAAAAGACTGACCTTCATTTCATACTTGTAAAAATAAAACAGGTACACACAAGGTACAAGGTTACAGACCTGACTAATTAACTTCCGGGTATGCTTTCCATTTAAGGATTATGAGATAGACCTTAACCCGCCGCACTCAGATAATTTAGTGTTTCTTAATTGCCGAATATCTCATAAATTAGTTGTTGTTTTTTTTTCTTTAATTGGCCAATCAGAAGTTTTATACAATATACTTATTACCTAACTTAAAACCTAGGTATTATGTGTTGTGGATATTAAGAATAATATGAACAAGCTTATAGTCATAATTTTATTTCTAGTTCTGACATATTTTATAAATATTTATTTTTAATTAAATATAATAAACAATGATTTATTATATTTATTTCCTTAAATAAATAATAACAAAACATAATAAAAAAAGATTTATTTTAGAAATATTATATTATTTTTACATAAAATAACCTTATTTTATTGAAGGATTATCCATACTTATCTAATATTTTAAATGCGAAAGTAACTCTGTCTGTTACATTTTCACGCTTTATCTGTTGAACCGATTTAGATGAAATTTGATATAGAGATAGTTTGAAACCTTGGAAAGCATATAGGATTAGGATTAGGACATTTTTATCCCGGAAATCATCCCTTAAGGGAGTGAAAGAGGGGGTGGAAGTTTGCATGGGGAATCAATCATTTCTCAAGTAATAAAGGATATAAGACTCATCATAACTATGTATGTATAGTCTATCTATTTCATACTAAACGTTAAAACGTAACTAGGGACGTATGAGTGAAATGAGTCCCTAGTTATTATATAATACTAGCGGCTCACCCTCGCTTAGCTCGGGTTCGTCGCTAGATACGTTTTACATAGATATTTAAAATAGTTATTGCCAGCGTTAGCCATATAATTTTTTTTTTAATTTTTCTTACGTTTTAATACAAATATAGAAAAGTTAGAGAAGGTCAATAGTTATATATAATAAAAGGTTAGCAATGTACTAATTAAATGATAGGGCTTAAACGGGATTCGGTCTAGAAAGAATGCGTCACATATAGAGTAGAGCGGTTGCGTCATGTCTTTGTTTTCACCGCTTTCGATTTTGTAGCGCCGGTCGCACGAACTAGTGCTCACGAGTGGAAAGATACATTGAACAATTGATATTAAGATATATTGCTAATTATCAATTATTTCTGCTGAATTAGAACAAGCTATGTGAGGTATCGGTGCATAAAGCATACTTTTTGTAAAGAAAACGTTTGTTTACTGTGTACTGTGTGTACTTGTGTACGCATGTAAGAAGTTATACTTCTTTGGCGTAACAGAACAAAAATAGCTAAAGAATTCATCCCGTATGTCACAACTCTCTGTTTGTAAAAGGAATGATAAATTAGTAAGATAATTAAATAAGGCATATTACAATACATTTATAGAATATCATTTAAGGAAAGAATATAATATTATATATCATTTGTCAGACAATAACAACGGTTACCTTGGCAACAAACAGTTAACAGCTAACTTCATCATGTTGCTTTTTGGCTGTCGGTGCGCGCGCGCATCGAAAATATTTTACTCTCATTATTTTTTCCAAACGTCCCAAAAGAAGTATAACTTCAAAAAAAGCTAGACACTTATTATGTTTTTTAGATTATTTGTGATCAAAGTTACCAACTAAAGTATATATTTTATAGCACGACTATGCAACGATATAATATGATGCTTACATAATAAATTAAGCATTTTATAAAATCAGTTTTGATATTTTATTTCAAACTTTTATATGAATATAAAAATAATTACTTTTGTAATTATACTAAAGGCACACGTAAGACTTGTTCTATGATATCCTTTAATTTTACTATAAAACTCCTTTTTATGTTAAGCAAGATGATCTTATTTCATCTTTTAGCTGCATAGCTTTAGCTTAACATATTTCTCTAAATTTTTTTCATAACTTTACATAAACACTATAATTTAGAAAAGATCAAGACAGTCATTATATACAAATAGCAACGGGAAAAATTCATACAATAGTAATATTTAATTGGTCTGTGATGGTACAAAATATTATATAATTGCTGGGTAAATGTGGGTACTAAAATCGTGACTTATTTTGGTAAAACTATGTTATTTTAGCATCGTCCTGTATTTTATATTGCGCTAAAATACTTATAACCACGCTAAAACTTCAACTAAATCAGCACATTAAACAACGATATAAATAAAGTTCCTCGGTTAACTATCGACCACTAACTGCAATGTATAACGCAACTTCCTTCGAGACAGATTACGTAAAAGATAAAATAATTTAATATGTTTTGACTCAAAACTTTATTGTCTGTTTAAAACAACTGTTTTTTTAGCGTTATTGTTTTAATAAACTTTTAACACAATGTGTTCGCATATAAAGCCTAGTATAGTATTATATGGTCTGTGATAAAGCTGTGTGAAGTCCTGAAAATATAAATAATAATGAGTTTGACAAGAAATCTAGAATGAATGATGATGATGATTAATTCATCTTTTACTTAGTTATTTTAAAGAGATATCGTCATATTTTTATTTTATATACACATAAAAAATAACAATAGTAAAGGCAACAACACACGGTATTGTACTGTACTGCTTTTAACAGACTTTAAAATAGGAGTTATATATAACTATTGCTAATTAGAAATGGTAAGTTGCTGTTACTAAGCTTGTTTTTCTGCTCTGCTAGTTGTTACTAAGCTATGTTTTAATTTTCATAATTTTACAGGAATCTGGAACATACTTATATTTCACGGGAATTCTTTAATTTAAAAAATATATCTCTGTGCCGATCCGGTACTTTGCTATCCGTATCCAAGTACCTATACAGTTTCATATTAATTATAATATTAAAGTACTAGCGGCTCACCCTCGTCTCGCTCGGGTTCGTCCCTAGGTATATTTTAATGGTTAGTATGGAATAGATAGATTATATATTATATTACTGCTCTGCTCCCTTGGGTAGTAGCACGATGATATATAGCCTATAACCTTCCTCAATAAACGAGCTATCTAATGTAAAAAGAATTTTTCAAATCAGATTAATAATTCCTGAGATTAGCGCGTTCAAACAAAGAAAACAAACAAACAAACTCTGATTTTTATAATATTAGTATACATTACAGGTGTCATTGATAGCAATCAACTCGAAGCAAAGTATTTAAATGATGTGCGAACGCGTGTTAATAAAATAAATACACATGTATGAACACCGTATCTAGTATACGATTGCGTGCAGAACTATATGTGTATTTTATTATTAAATATTAATGCGATTTATTTGTATTTCTAAAATATTTTCTTTGAAATTATAAGAAACTATGAATTTATTATACTTACTTAAAAAGAACAAATAGTATACTTTAGATATATACATATAATGAAAATGTAACTGATCGCTGTCTGTACTTGGAAGATATTTGAGAAAAACTATTTTTGGGGGTCTTTATAAACTCAAAAGAACCCAAAACGAGGATGTTTAGAATTTGTCTGTTTGTCTGTAGGCTTATGCGCGGTAATCTCAGAAACGGCTTAACCGATTTGGATGCGGTTTTCACTAATGTATTGTGGTAAGCTTGACATTGACATTTAATATTGACATATAATAATATTGTTTTATTTCAATCAGTTCACAAATTTAAAAAATGTAATTTAAAGAATCACCTAGGGACGAACCCGAGCAAAACGAGGATGAGTTGCTAGTTTATTATATAATTGTTAAAGACAAAAATTGTGTGAAGAAATGTTACCTCTACATTTCATACTCAATCCACAGCCGTCACACGTTAGAAGCGCTAAATTAGTAATAGTACCAGAAGATTTGTTTCTTGTGAACAAACAAACAAAAGTATAAATGAAAAAAAAAATGTCTTTTCCGGATTCCGGACATGATGCGAAGCTAAAAATATTTTAGCAGTTTCTTTTAAAAATATGTATATCAAATATTGTTTAACACAGATCTGTTACAACATACCTATACATCCATGTTTGTTTATTCAAATTAAATTCTGTATTCAACTCTTCGATTGCATTGACAGAAGCTACATCCACGTATAATACCATAACCAACTGGTTATTACTTAACTAAATACAAGAAATAATTCGACGCATTAATTTCACCACTCCTTCGTGCTTATTAGCATTTCGTTCAAGTTTCTAGGAACACTATGATGTGTTTCAAAATCTTGCGATTTCTTTGCCTATGTGCTTCATAGCGGAATTCCTTTTTCCTTTTATTTAAATAAAACAGTTCGTATTAATTTATTATATATTAAAATTAATTTTTATTAACATAAAGAGGTTTGATGTAGCAAAAATCGAGTCGATTATTATTTAATACGTAACTATTATTAAACGAGTACTGTTATTTTTTCAACAGTAGATATAGCTTATTTTGTCATTAGCAACTTTTGGTTTTGTAGGTATTTTGGCAAAACAAAAGTTCGTTTGTTTTTTAAAACTAACAAAATACTACAGCTTCACACTATATCTTTGTTGGGATATTTTGGTGGAACAGACTCAGAGTATGTACGTTATGATCTCTACATATAATACTATGTACCTATCTCGAACCTATCAATGTCATCATTCTTCATGTACATTCGTCAATATTCCTTCTTCCACGGACTTTGGACTGATATTCTTAGAGTATAATAAACACTTTTTCAAAAGTACTACGGAGGTTTTCCCCAACTTTCGTCTTCCAATAATTATTCCAATGATATCTAATTAAAGTGAAAATATGTATATCAGACAAACTCACATTTTTTTTTTGTTTAGTTTAGTAAAAATATATTGCGACAAAGTTCACCGTTTAAAGCTTGCTCACTGTTAAATAGTAAAAAGTAGTTCTGCCATAAGATTCTCAGAAATAAATATTTACTACTACATACTTAAATGCTAATATTTCCTCGAAATACTTAATATATTACACATGTTTAATATTTTGGCCAGTCAAAGGGAACTGTAATAATTTAACGTAACGGTAAAACGGTAAACCTATAACAGTTAAATGTGTTTTGAGTGTCATCTGTCACCAAATAAAATTTTCTTAGCGATTATATTCATGCAAGTGTACCTATAATTTTATCTTAAATCTATTTGAATTAATAAGTGTTAAAAATTGTAAACGGAGTATTATAATAAATGCGAAAGTTTGTATGTGTATGCATGTATGTATATTCGTTACTCCTTCAATGGCTGGACGGATTTGGATGAAAATTAGTAATCAGATAGACGCTCTGAACGCTCAAGGCGTACTTGAGCGAAGCGGTTTTATGCTGCTAGCTATAATCCTACGCATCTGCGAAATATTGGCTAACGAACTTCAAGTATCTTCCGAAATCTGATTAAGTTCTCTCAGACATGCAAATTTCCTCATGATATTTATCACATTAGCAAAATATTTACAGGTTACATGTTAAAAATAAAATTCGCACTTGAAAATTCCAAAGGTGTAAGCCGAGTCTCGCCGGTCTCTGTTTACAAAGCGAGTATGCTTCCAAGGTTTCGTTTTAGCATATTTTAATTGTGTAGCTATTTAAAAAAAATAGAGATTTTCTAACACAGGAAGAGGTAATAGAAAATCACAAGAAATAACTGGATGTCCATGTGGACCTTATTTTGCTATATACAAATATTCGCTAAATTACACCACGCTTAGATTATAGTTTGTTTCGTGTACCTACTTGTAAATAGCTCTGTATTATTTCACATTACATTGAAGTTACCAGCTATTTATGGAGAAAATAATAAATGTTAACTAGTAAATAACAGAAATATATAACAAAATTTACGTACACATATTCAAGTAATAGCATCATTTATTCATAATGATGCGAGATCATGATGTACATAACTTTATAGTTTAAGCACGATCAGCGACGCAGTTTGAAGATAATACGTAAATGCACATTATCATTGTATTTAATTTAATTAAAGATCTTCTTTCATGTTCGTTTCTAGCCAGTTTTACATTTAATATGACGTGATGACCCTTGTAGCGCAGTAGGAATAATGTAAGACTAGAATGACCATGAAAAACCATGAAAAATCACGGGCTCGGTTCTGCATGAGGTAAATGTGTGCTTTGGGTTAAGTTTTAACTTGACGAAGTCTAAGTGTAGTCGTATCTGAGTGCACTAGAACTCAGCCGGTTTTGTCCATACATGAGAAATCCCCTGTTAAAGTAAAATAAAGTTAGTACCTAACCTGTTTGTGCCTTTTTTATGTGTTGAATTTTGTGTGAATTACTGTTTCGCTTAATGTTCATCTATCTAAGAGAAATGCCTAAGAAATATTGTATTATTATTGATACAAATCGGAAAATACAGGCTGTCAGTTTTATTCCACCAGAGAATAAAATTGATTAAAGCCATATTTTCTATATACAGATTAAATTTATCCTTATTTTATGGCATGCTAAAATAGGTAGTATATTCAAATGACTGTAAATGATCTCTGAATAAATTAACATAACCTAATTAAAATAAAAGAAAGATTTTTATGGATATGTACAGACAGACAGACAAAAATTCTAAAAACTATAGATTTGGCTTCTGTATCGATAATAAAGTCTATTTCAATAAGATTTGCTAAAAAATATTTAATGTACAGATTCGGCTTAGTTACAATTTTATTATATGTATAGATAATTTCATTATATTATTTCTGTAATAACTTTTTCTTATATTGTAATAAACAATTTCACATACCTACTATACATTTATCATAGATACCCCTTTTACGTATTAAGTCCTATGAATACAGCTTATTAAGATTTAAAATAATTACCTCTATACATAATAGAACTTACATAAAATAAATCAATAAATAACCTTTTTGACCCTTAAAATTAGTTTTCATATCACAAATCCAAGCATAAAATCTTAATTTAATTTTAATAATCAAAACTCTTAATCAAATATAATTTTTACAACGATGTCAGTTCAGTTCATAAATCCAATTATAGTCGCTACAAACGCTTGCATCGTCCTTAGTAATATCTATTAACACGATAACAGTTGAGTAAAGTATTGCAAAATGACATTGTGCGAAGGGAGCGGGCAGGGCAGAAAGTGCAAGCGACCGGTTTTATTGGCACATATTAAACCAGTTCAAATTCGTTTTAAATGTATGGTCAGCAAAAAAATACTACTATATTCTACTGTTACATTTTATACAAAATAAAATACTGTTTTTATACGTTTACTTGAATAGAAGTTATCTCATTTCCAAATTTCATTCAATTTGAGCGAGATTTGTTAAGTTTTTGAAATAAAGCTATTTTTTCATAATTTTTTCGCGGATTTATTTAGATTTTTGTTCTCGACGTTTCTAATTCTTCAAAGCAATTATAGTCACGGGGGGACCGTCGTTGAGCTGTTACAGTGTGAAGAACTGACACACACATGCAAAATAATATTATTTTTGTAAAGTGTTTTATTCTTGTTCTGTTCCTTATAAAGAAGTCATCTGTATACAGTTTTCACTTCCTGCCAGTACAAAAATACAGCATGTTAAATGGCGGTGTTGACATACCCTGATACTGGTACAAGACTGGTTTAAGCTTTTATATACTCAATAGAAAATTTCATTGTGCCATAGTCGAACTCACGACCTTCACAATTACTATCGCTAAATAATCACATTGATTCGCTGCGCCGTTACGTAGATACTTTGTGGAAAAGGACAATTTAACAAACAGATTTCTTTTTATAAGTTAGGATACTGAGCGGAACTAATTTTTTTAATTTTTTTTTATTAGGATCTCCAACTTTAGTAGACAAAAAACTTACACTAATACATTAACAAAACTTAACTTATATGCACTCACAATTATGCAAAATAAATACGTCAATTACTTAATTAACTTAGCTTGAGACGAAATTATTCATATAGAGTTAATTTCACTTTTTTTTTTTTTTAATCTTTATTTTTATTTAGGGACTTTTATCCTTTTAGGACATGCCAGTCCCATTAATTTCACTTAAGGTAAGGTTTTTATTAGTAAATATTTTTGCATAATCAATTTGTACTACTTTCGTTTTTTTTCCACATTTTAATGCGGGCTGTTCTCAAAAGCGTTGAAATGAAATAAAACTGTGACCCTCATTTAATGAGTCCATTGAGGTGAGGCATGTATTGAATGTAGAGTCACGAGTTTTTGATTCATATAAACATACCTATATCGCAAATACTGTGGTATGTTTTATTAAAACAACGATTATTTTGAAAGTTATTAATAAATCTTATAATATTATAAGTTATAATAATATAGAATTTACTCATTTCTTTGTAAAAAGCTATTTTTTACCAGTACGTCAGGCGGTACACTTGTGCGTAAACTGGTTTTGAATATGAATGAAGTTTAATATTATGTTTAGGGCCAAAGCACACTATAGTGCCGATCACAGTCCGTCCGATATAGGACCGAGAGCGAACCGTGATCGGTACTATAGTGTGGAGTGGCCCTTAATGTTTTAAAGTATCAATACTAATATAATATTTATGTATCATGTTTCTTTGATCTGTTGTCAGAACAGCATGGTGTAGTGTACCAATATATATAAAATGAGATTCCAATTTATGATTTTAGTCGTACAGGTAGACAATATATTAAATTACTCCTCATTGCTAAAGTGCTTTTTAGTAGTTTTCATTTACTATAGATACCTAATCAGATATTTTCGAAGTCGGTGCCAGCCGATACAAATCAAAGAACACCGACTTCGAAAATATCTCATTACGTATCTATAGTAAATGAAAACTACCAATCAGTTATTTTTTTATTTTTTAGTGCTTTTTTGAACTCGGTAAGAAGAGAGTAAGAAGAAAGTATTTTAATAAAATATTCGCTTAAGCCGTTTAAGTCAGTTTGATGCTAATTTTTACATGAAGACTGACAAACTAAAATTCGCTTTTATTAGTAACACTAAAAATTCTGGTTCTAAAATTCGATTCAACGTATTGAGCTTGACAAATCAAATAAAATAAGCCCAAACTCAAAGTATCTATTAGTAGTTGAAGAGTTCCACCTATCCACCTTCTGGCCTTACCATCAAATCAACGATAGCGAACCACTGAAATACAAACACTTGCAAAGTTTCAAGTCAATATGACAATTAGAAGTAGGTGAAATTCATCATTAGCTATTTTTTTACCCTTACAGGTGGTATTTATTTTTTGAAATTTAAATGGGACCAATCTGGAAGTATACACTTTCAAACAAAGCAAAAATTGTCCAAATCGATTAATAAATGACAGAGTTCTGAAGTAACAAACATAAAAAAATTCTGCCGAATTGAGAACCTCATTTTTGAAGAAGTCGGTTGAAAATCTAAATAAATGGCTTATAATATATGAATCTTTAATTACAGTTTCACTTTAAATTTTAGGCAACGTACATAGAAAATATAGATTTGATTATATTATTATATTATATAACATTTAATACTTTTTTAATAGCTTAAATTCAAATAGTAATTGCGTATGGTGTGAAATAATATTTTCACTTTTATGCTTAATGTAGAGTTTAAGACTAAAAAAATATATAGACGGAGTCCGCCAAAATAATGTCAAAATCAAAAATATTAGCGTGATTTGCTGTTTATGTTACTATTCTCGATTTGATTATACAGGTTGGTTACTTTTTTCAAAGAATAAGGAAAATTTTATATAGATATTAGTCGTTCATTTACAATTTTTGAGAAAAAAATATGAACAATAAAAAAGGATTATATTTTTTTATGTTTTTGAGCATTAGTTCTTTTACCCTTAAAAGAGAGACGGTATAATATTAGCTTTTATTATTACAGTACCTATACAAATAGTTATTTATATACTTTTTTTAAAACATTATTGTTTGGTTTCATGTGTAGTTCTGTGACACTCCGTCTATACTATTATATCTATACATATTATAAAATTCTAACTAAGCCGAATCTGTACATTAAATATTTTTTGGAAAATCTTATTGAAATAGACATTATTATCGATATAGAGACCGAATCTATAGTTTTTAGAATTTTTGTCTGTCTGTCTGTCTGTCTGTCTGTCGGTCTGTCTGTCTGTCTGTTACCGCATCACAGAAAAACCACTGGAGGGATTTTGATGAAATTTGGTATGGTGATAGCTGGATATCCGGGTCAACATATAGGATACTTTTTACTGCGGGAAAATATCTCATCTCTGAGAAATCTATACTAAACGTTAAAAAGTAAGTAGGGACGAACCCGAGCGGAGCGAGGGTGAGTCACTAGTATATTATATATATTACTCCTTAGTTTGAGTATAGAATGTAATATATTTAAACGAGCAATTCTTGTATATTTATTTATATATTTATTTATTTATACCGGCGATCTTGGAAATGACTCTAACGATTTCGCGGAAATTTGGTATGTGGGGGTTTTCGGTGGCGAAAAATCGATCTACATTAGTCTTATGTCTGTCGCATGTCTTCGAGTTTTCATGCGGTTTTCTTTCGCATTATTCCACGCAGAATATGGTCGATAATTTCTTACATTCAGGCATAAGTATCGTGATAAAGCGACCAAGGTGCAAGATTAACTATTACAGGTGTCCGAGTGCGAATCTCGATCGGATACAAAGTTTTTAGTTTTTTTTTTAATCTAAAAAATACGATATAACAAAAAAGAACTCCGAGCGAAGCTCGGTCGCCCAGGTACTAGATATTAAATGAGAAGAAAATTATATTATAGAGTTTCTACTAAACGATATAGAAGAGTGTAATATTTTCTTTATATGGTCGCGATCATATAGTATGTCACGTAACAACTGGACCAAACGTGTTAGCCGGTTTCTTACATAAAATTACGTAAAATTGTAGGTCGCTCTACCGTCGTAGTCGTAATTAATTATTACAAACCACACATTTGTTTTTATTTTTAAGGAAATGTATTTTTTGTTTATTACATTTATTCTAAATTAACATACTATATTATGTGCGTGGTTTTGTCTATAAAATAATATTTTTGATAAAATGTACGTAGTAAAAATTATGATACCTTTTTGATAGGCATAATTCAACATTATTATTAGCTTATTTCGCTTTTAATAACAGAAAAATGCCTTGTCTGTCAGTCAGTTTGAATGTACGTAGTTGAAAAGATAATTTTCATAATTTATCGATTACATTTTACAAGCGGATATAAAAGAAAAACCCGCATGCATTATAAATAGAAAATTACAGTGAATATGGCTTCGTGATTGACATTAATGCGATGATTTTAGGTCATTCGCAATAATAATTATAGTGATTAAGTATCCAGTTTTTATGATGTAACGTGTGATGTGCGGAATAAGCATTCGATTTTTTGTTTATTAAGAATAAAGTGGAACACTTATAATAATATATTTGATATCATTAAATATTCGCATGTTTTAGGTTATTTATTTATGTAATATTAAAATTTCGCACAGTAAAAGTGTTATAATATGCTATATTAAATAATTGTTTACTCCACTAACTCTAATCTTTAGGACTGTAATTGTGCACTATCTGTGAGTCTCGAATTCAGAACTCAATTTTCGAAAAAATCTCAATAGCAGCTCAAAGTTGGAAAGTTATGTTATAGCTACCACTATGAAGTGGTATCATAATTATAAGTGGTATAATAACTGCCGACAAGTAGAATATTTTTCTTAAATTTATATCTTTGAGGTATAACATACCTATTCATTAAAATAAGAATTATGAAAATTGGTTCACAAGTGACAAACATATTGAGTGCACACAAAAAAATCCAAACAAATTGATGTGGAACAGAAATATTACCAGTATATGTACATATACTATATATATATATATATATATATATATATATATATATATGTGTGTGTGTGTGTGTGTGTGTGTGTGTGTGTGTGTCCCGCAGAGCTGGCCAGCCTCTCTAAGACTAAGTAGAAATTAATTAAACATACATTTTTTTATAAATAAAATAAATGTATCTAATCAAATTCTTATGCCGAAATTTCGTTTGATAAATATTTACAGTAAAAATATATTTATGACGTCCGATTGTAGTGCTTTGGCTCAATTTCAAATCGTAAAAATTATAACACGACAGTATACAATTATAAATAAAATATGAGTAACGTACGAATTCTTACATAAAGTTTATTAAATTAATGAATACATATTGCCTAATATATAACATAAATGGAACATATACATAGTATGTATCTGTCTGTATACGTATTACGTAAATTACTATTTAGGTATGTAGGTCGCGACATTATGTTATTTTCGCATAAGCATACCTATTGCTTATTAAAAATTTCATGCAAGTTTATTGCGGATAGAGGTGTCATTGTATGATAATAAATATTTTGATCATAAATTAATACACTTTCTTTCTAATTATTTTAACGAAAAATGTTTATTTTATACAACAAAGTGTTATGACTTTATATGGGGTTCAAGTGTATAATATTTGTATAATAAAAATTGAGGGCAAGTGGTAGCCCAGTGGTAACGCGCTCGCTTGGGAAACCGAGTGAAGCGGGTTCAAATCCCGGGTCTCGCCTCTGATATTTTCATGTGCGAATCATTTCCAACATGATTACCTACCACTTGTCTTAATGATGAAGGAAAACATCATCTCAGTATGTCTGAGAGAACCTAGCAAGTTTTCAAAAGACATGTGAAGTCCAACAACCCACACTTGGCCAGCGTGGTGGACTATGGCCTTATCCCTCTCGTACTGAAGGGAGACCCGTGCCCAGCAGTGGGACGTTAAAAAGGGCTGGATGCAATAAAAATTAATAAATCCTCTCTTTATTGTTATTCTTTTATTGTGTAAAATAGGATAATGTGTTAGTGTAAAATAGGATATTTATTATATTTTTATAGTTTTTTTTTATTTTCTGTAGTTATCATGACAATGTACATTATTACACAAAAAATTGTGAGAGATTTTCTTTATCAAAACCATATTAAAATACCTATACATCTTTAACCTACAAAGTTAGTAATACCATAATATTATGCAAACAACTTTGTTATAATTGAGTGCTTGTAGAAAGGATACACAATACATTGTCTCTAATAACTGTAAACACTATAAAAAATCTATTGTGATATTTAATTACCGTACAATCAGTATATCTTAAAGACTGGCTTACTTTTCACTATCATTTTAACACAACCTACTGCAAGAAATATGAAATAATAGCAAAAACTAATGAAATTCTCACCTAAAACACTTCGAGGTGCAAAACCCGGGTTCGAACCCACTTCTCCTAGTTTTCCAATATATAATTATGCAATACTTGATAAAACCGGTAATTAGAGCCCTATGTCACTCTACATTCCATAAACTTAATTTAGAAACACGTTATTTTTGGCTTAAAATATATAGATTAGTCACTGCGTGTCTGGAAAGACGTAAAAGTAATGCACATAAAAACCAACATACCAATTCGCATTTATAATATTTGTACGTCGCTAATATAATTAATTATATTATCATTCTACTTCTACTTATATTAGATAACTTTGTAGAAGGTAATATAAAAACGAAACCGGTTGTTTGCAAAACCAAATGGTCGGAAGCACGTGTAATAACCCATTAGGTTATCGCAACTCTAATCGCTTGCCATATTACCTTGCACCATACTTTACCCCTAATGAATTATCATATAAAATTCTCACTAATATACATAAAATTTACAAAGTAATATAAAAAATCTATTAAAATAATCTATACATATAATAAAATTGTAACTAAGTCGAATCTGTACATGAAATTTTTTTTTTGGAAAATCTTTTTGAAATAAACATAATAATTATCGATACAGATGCCGAATCTATAGTTTTTAGAATTTTTGTCTGTCTGTCTGTCACTGCATCACGGGAAAACCACTGTAGGGATTTTGATGACATTTGGTATTATGATAGCTGGTTATCCGGGTCAACATTTAGGATACTTTTTACTGCGGGAAAATATCTCATCTCTGGGAAATCCATATTAAACGTAAAATGTAAGTAGGGACGAACCCGAGCGGAGCGAAGGTGAGTCGCTAGTATATAATAATTTTATACTAATATATATTTAGTATTTACTATTAACATTTCACAAAGCATAATTTCAATCTAGTAGTTACAAGGTAAATCGCATAAATTATCGTTTCATTAAAAAGGCTAAATAAGTAACATTGAATTTATGTTTGTTTGTTTAAAGTCTCAAAAAGTAATTTTTAATGGCCATAAAAATAGCACTATCCATTTAATAGATATACTAATAACTTGTATAAGCGGTATTGATGATAGAAAACATGCAAAATATGCATGCGCGGTATAATCCTTAGTTTTGTGCAACTTAATATATATATAATTTTTCTGTACGTGTGTTTGTCACCTTACTCCTCCTAAAGGGCTGGACCGATTTGGATGAAATTTTTTGTATATTTCAGTAGGCTCCTGGATGGTTTGAAAACACAATTTGAACCGGTGTGTCAAAGAGTTTGTTTTTTTAGTAGTTTGAACGCGGGCGAAGCCGCTGGTACTGCTAGTACATTTATAAAACTGTAGAATATCAGGTTAGTTCTCTTGTGGCTTAGGAAATCGAATGCATGTCAATGAAATATCTAAACACGTCAGAATACATCATATCTACATATAGATTATAGTTTTATAATATTTTGATTTATTTTATATCGATTGTAGAAAACCACATGAAAATGAAATAAAAATATTCTTTATTGCACACCATTATTTTACATTACATAGTAGACATTAAAAAAGAAATAGTACAATAGGCGGTCTTATCGCTAGAAAGCGATCTATTCTAGACAACTTTTGGGTAGAGAGAAAGACAGAGAGAAGGAAGGGGTGCAAACAGTCTTAACGAAATCTACAATGAATACATACATAGATAAAACTACATGTCTATGTAACATAAAATTGACCTTAATTTTAATTTTTGCCCTGCTTCATAATAAAATGAAAATAAAACAACTTTTACTAATGAACTTGACTTAATTTAATTTAAAGGCCTAAATCTTGAAACCTGAATAACTTTTAAATAATAAATCAATGTCATTCTCCGTAATATTGATTTCATAGCAACCTTAAAAATCTATCTATGTTTGATAAATTATTTTATTAAATAAAAAAAGAGATCTTACTCGTTACAAGTTATTCGCGGTTGAGTGAATACGAAATGTGTAATGTTTAATTTTTTATAGTATTAGATACGTTTTTGCACGATAGTGATGTAAGGGTTAAAGAGAGAGTATAATATTGACTGAGATGTTAAAGATGACTTGAGTTAAAACGGAAATAAGTAAAAACTAAGCAATATATGATTAGTAAGTAAAATTAATCACTATATGATTAATTTTCGTTTCACGAATTATAATTCTGATACAAGGCAAATTTGAATGTCTGTATGTTTGTTAATACTTGACGTCGAACGTTGATCGTCGTCAAGCGCAAGCCTATCTAACAATAAAAAACAAAAAAATAATGGAGTTTTTTTTTTGTAGTTTTAAGTTGTATTGAAGTTAGAAGTTTTTAATCGTTTATTAGATGTAGAGATAACAAGATGTTCAGAAAAATCAAACATAAATTCTTTAGGCATAATAAACAATGGCTTTTGTAATATAAATCATAGAAAATTAAAAATAATAAAAAATGAATTATTACATTCATAAAAACTGTAGCAATAATGACTAACATAGCTTATACAATTATAATCATTTGATTGAAGACTAATAATTGTTACACGAGTTTTTTTACATAACTAATCATGATAATAGGTCTGTGAGAGGAAACATGGTGGTTGTCGAGTTATTGTAACCATAGCGGATAGATGATTCATGGATGCCATGATAATATGTAAAGCTAAAAATCATTATCAATCACAGGGTGTTGGAAATTTGACTGTAAGAAAAACATATGTTATAATTTTTTATAATTTATTTCTTTTTTTAAATGACTTAAATACCTATCTACAAAATAATTTAATTAAGCTGGATAAAGGAAAATTTGAGAGTACGTTTTAAGCTCTTAATCAATATATTAAAATTGTCAAAGCTATTTATAAAAAAATTGAGAACATATTTAGTATTAGTAGGTACTTGTTAGTTGAAAAACTTATGCAGCTTCGCATATCGCATTAATTTAAAAAAAATGTTTCATCATCTTTGATGTGCCAATTTTATCGTATACCATTTCAATTTTTTTTTCAATACTAATTTAAAACGACTTATATTAATCGCCTTGGTGTTTTTTGATAGAATTGACTTTCTGAAATATCAAGATGCATATTGCTGTCACAAAGAAGAAGCTCATATTTAATGCATATTGCATTGCACGACGTAGTTATTCTTATAACGTTAATCGTGATATTAATAATGAGATTATTTACATAATATATTTCTTACTTATCTTTTGTCATATTTCTATCATATAAATATAATTTATTGTTATTTATTTAAAATTTATTATAAATGTTGTTAGGAATCTCCCTCCAACTTAGATTTAATTGAATTTAGTTATGTTAGAAGTTAATTTGTAAGATTTATTTCATTAACTGACGTCCAAAAAGAAGGAACTCATTTGTGTTACGGGTATTTTTTTTATATATTTATTTTAAATAGAAGCTACTTTTAAAGTAGCTACACACAATTTATTCTTCATTTATTCTTTGTGAATTAGGAGCAAAGTGGATGCGTTAATACTAAGCGATATTGAACTCGACAAAGTTAACGTCAGAAATAGTATAATTCAATAAGAAACTTATATTATTATTCTATTATTATATTCAAAAAAGTTCTAAAAATCCTAAAAAAAATAAATACAAAGATACAATTTAAGTTATTTATAATATGTAATTGTATAATCATATTTAGATTGATATATTACAGATATTATATATTATTAGAATCAACTGATAAACAATAATTAATTTTTATAATATATCTATTTGCCCTAGGAAGTAAGTCTTCGATACTAAGTTCAATATCACTAACGTGCACTTTTGTTTGTTACAGATAATTCCTGAACCATCGATAAACTAACCTCCTTGACTAGGGAATGACAGATTGTCAGTTATATAGTCTATATTTCTATCTTGACATATATAAGCTGTATTGTACTATTGTATTTCCATTGAAATTATAAAAATAATGCGGATAGGAGTTTTAAGGAGATAATTTTTTTTATTTAATTAAAATGGCGTCGTGGAAGTCGTGTGTGTGGATTATTTTCGTAGTAGTGTGCATATTAGGAAAGATTTCTGGTTTAGACAATGGTTTGGCGCTAACACCCCCTATGGGATGGCTTGCCTGGGAACGATTCAGGTGTAACACTGATTGCAAGAATGATCCTGATAATTGTATAAGGTAAATACTTTTCATTCTTCTGTTCAATTATATAAATAATTAATAAATAATTAAATAAAAATACCGGCTGTGTAATAATCTTGGTATAAATATTTATATGTATAATATATATCGTTAATGTTTAAGCATTACTGACATTATAAAAATATTGATATTAAATCGCGTGTATTGATTAGTTACTTTAATATTTTAAGTTTTGAATGTGTCAGGCAAGAAGTGACTTAAGCTTTCAACAACATCATTAAAAATCATTTATCAGCAAGCATTGCCCTGAAATTACCGTAGAGAAAAGTGCAACATGAAAATTTGCCGTACTTTAATAAAGTGAAAAGAAATAGTGTGAAAATTAAGAAAGAATAATTGAACTTTCTTAGATTTACGCGATTATATCGCGGGTTTATTTTAATTTTTGGTCCCCCGTGACCATGATTGCTGTAAAGCATTCGAAACGTCGGGAACCAAAAATCAAAATAAATCCGCGATATAATCGGAAAAGATAGTTTTATTTAAAAAATAATTGATTTTTAAAGATGGCTTCTATGTGATAATTTTTCGTCCATACAACATAATCCCACGCATTTTGAGCCCTAATCGAATTAAATATTTGTTTTGCCCTTATATATATAAATATATGTCAACGTCTGAATATAGATAGATCCTTTGTATGATATTCCTTCTGATACAGATTAGACTCAGTAGTGAGTGAAAGAGATGAAGCGTAAATAATTTACTAACCCCTTACAGTGATCGCCTTTTCCGGACCATGGCTGATATCCTAGTTTCCGAAGGCTATGCAGCAGCAGGCTACGAATATATCAACGTGGACGACTGCTGGCCAGAAAGGGAACGTGACCCCAGAGGCAAACTAGTGCCTGATAGAGAACGGTTTCCATACGGCATGAAGAGCTTATCAGACTATGTAAGTACCTATTAGATTACTCTAATTAGTAAAGTTCTAGGTCTTTCTTATGAGTACGTACCAAACAAATTTTTAACGGTGTAGTTAGAAACCGTTTCTCTTAATTAGTAAATTAGTATAATTTATTGTTTACTAGCGGCTCACTCTCGCTTCGCTAGGTTTCGCCTCTAGAAAAACAAAAACACATCTATCCCACGGGAACCGTACATTTTTCCTGGATAAAAAGTAGGTTATGTACTATTCCAGACTATAATCTATCTCTGCGTCAAATTTCATCCAGATCTGTTCGGCCGTTCTGGCGTAATTGATTAACAAACATCCGTCCAAACATTCGAACATCTAAACTTTTACATTTATAATATTAATAAGAAGTGAGATATACTTAAAGAAACAAATGATAAGTCATGTCGACACAAAAAATGGCATCCAAAATAAGATGTACCTACAATATAGAAAATTTTATCTCTGTAGATAGAGATGATAATCATCTAGAGATGATAATGTTACGCGGGGTATATAATAATGTGAAGCATATTGAAGGGTCTTATCTCGTAAAGTATAATTTAATTAGACATACTACAGGTTTCTCCGTTAGGGTATATAGGTAACAACAGAGCTATTAACGTCATCAAAGCCTGACGTTTTTAGTATAGTAATTTTCGACAGTTAATGTCTGTTGGACAGCTATTAATATGATGAAAACCTATATAGGTATTAGGTATTCGTATGTTCTCTGCCTTTTACCCGCCTTAAAACAAAAGTAGACACTATGCTTTTTATTTTCAGCAAATTTATGACAATTAAAAAAAAATAGGATATTTTTCGATATGATCATATTAATGTACAAATCGTAAACATTACCAATTATTAAAGTATCAATATATATTATACATATATGTATGTAGATGTAATGCGTGCTTTTCAATCGACTTACTCTTAACGTAAATGACGGCACATTCGCGTGTAGTTGCACCCACCTGTATTCATTATTTCGTGTAAATCAGTCACAGTGATGCATTTCAATGATATAATGAGCGTACAATGCTCTTAATCATTCTTGACGATGTTATCACAGTACATAATTGATATTTTTTTCCTAATTCTCAGAATGTTTGGTTTAAATGCGTGAATCTTTTTTTTTGTATTTTTTCTCTCATTGTGGTTGAGTTTTTTTCTCATCGTGCCTTAATGATCTTGCCTCCTTCTCCCTCTCCCCTAAAACGGGGATCCATTGCATTTTAGATGCATACATATAGATATGCAGGTTGTATGCGTAAATGTATTTCCGAATACTAAAAAATGGGTAAGGCACACCGTATAATAAATTTACTTGATTGCAAACCACTACCTAACACTAAGATAGTTTTAAGAGCGAAAAGTAAAGTAAAAATATGGTTGCAATATACTTTCTTTATTTATCCGGAGCGTAAGGATTGTGGTGGCTGCTCTACATTGATTACGCAATGTTTTATGGTCGTTTCTAATACCGCAAGATTATATACGGTTGATAAATTAAAAAATCAAAATCATCATGCAAATTGAATTAATTACGCCTTATTATGTAAATGTATATGTTTTTATTTGGCTTGGAGCAATTAGAAGATAAAATAATTATATTTCTAACTAGCGATTCAACCTCGCTCCGCTCAGGTTCGTCTCTAGTTACGTTTTAATGTTTAGTATAGATTTTTCAGAGATATTTTTCCGCAGAAAAAGCTTATATGTTAACCTGGATAACCAGCTATCATCATACCCAATTTCATCAAAATCTGTCCAGTGGTTTTCTCGTAATGCGTTCACGGAGACAGACAGACAGAAAGACGTAAATTCTAAAAACTATAGATCCTCTGTATTGATAATAATGACTATTTCGGACAGATTCGATTCAGAATTTTGTTATATATGTATATAGAAAACTAATATGTAAATGCGAAGACATTGTTCTTATTTAATTATATCTTTAACTATGTATGTTTGTATATATATGTATGTAATATGTATGTATATACGAGTATGTATGTAGGTTAGTATGTATATGTGCACTATGCTTGTGCATTTATATTGTATGTATAAGTATATCAAAATACTCGTAATGTAGCAAGTACACCGCAGGCCGTTTCTCTCACACCCTCCTTTACCTGGTAGTTGGTTGCCTGGAAGAGATCGCTTTAAGTAATAAAGCCGCCAGCTGTTTTTTCTTTAGTTAGATTATTTGGTATACAATAAAGCGTATTATTTTCATTATAGTGTGTTGTAATTTTTAGTTTCTTTAACGTACCTACTATTTTTTAAAAAAAAAAACCAATCAGATGAGAACAATTCATTTAGCACTTTATAGTCTACTTATCGAGGAAGCTATGTAACATCACGCGAAGCTATTATATATAAATTATGCGGTTATTAAATTTACAACCTCAGGCTAAAAAAAATTGTAAATAAAGTCCGCCAAATTTAATGCCAAAATCAAAAATAGTAGTGTGATTTTGCTGTTCATGCTACTACATATTCTCGATTTCACCATATAGATCATTTACTTTCTTTAAAGAACTATGGGAAATTTTATACAGATATTAGAGGTTAATTTACAATTTTTGAGAAGAAAATATGAATAAAAAAATAATACTATATTCTTTTATGTTTTTATGCATTAGTTCACTCCCCTTGATAGAGAAAGATACTCGTAGCATAATATCTGTTTATTTTTTTACTAGCTATTTTTATTAAATAACATTGCGTCATTCTACAACTTTTCAAAATTTCGCGTTTCCTAATTATGTAGTAATCCAATTTGTATGAACCAAATATCTTATTCCCGAGCTTTCAACTAGGTTGCACCAGTTGTGGTCACGGGCAGTGGCCAGTGCGTCTGTTCGTGCAACCGAATTCACGATATTACGTTCTTTTAATATTTATAACATTTAAAACATTATAAATGATGTTAACACATTATTTTTTGGCTTCATGTTTAGTTCTGTGACACTCTGTCTCTATTATTCTTTAATCTGAGCCAACAACATATATGTCTGTATATAAGTAGGAAATAAGTAAAGTGTACAATGTGCAGTGTGCACTGTGCATTATACATAGCTACATGCAGATGTCAACTTGTAAGAACACATCAGGGCCAAAAGGTTGTCAAGGCCTATTGTTATATCTTAATGACAGTAATTACTGTAAAGTATGAATTATTATTACAGATAAACTATAAACATCTTTCCCTATATTAATGTAGTCATAATTATATATTCAGTATGATGATAAACAAAGAAATCAGAAACTTAATAGTTTAAATTAGCAATGATTTTCTAGTTCTTACTATCCCTATAAAATAACTAACTCAACCATTGACTGTTATTGCTTATTAAATTTACATATAAATTAACAAATAATATAATGTACGTATTATATGTGCTTCTCTATAATGGCCAGTACAATGGCGTACGTAACTGGCTTAGATTATTATTTTTGTGCCATTTTAAATTAAAAATGACGGAAACACTCAATATATGTATTTTTAAGTCTTATTCATAAAAAAACACAAATATTCAATTTTTTGTTATTTTTTTTATTTTTATTTTTATTTTATTTATTTATTAGAACACCAACAAAGTACAAACTAAACACATTATAACATACACAAAAAATAGAGCAGTTAGAGTAGTACCTTAATTATAGGTGATAACGACATTTAAAGAAATATTATATGTAAAGGCAAAACAACATTTAGAATATAAAAAAAAGTACCTTAAAGATTCACATTGTTACAGCTTACAAATAAAAATTAGTTTATAATTTTAAAAATTAATAATTAATATATCTATGTTACACAAGCGATTATTCAGTATAATATGACGCTATAAGTACTCTAATCTTTTTTTTAAAACTAGGCAAGCTATCATTAAATATATCAATGTCCTTATTCCTGCTAATTAAACTATAGGATCTCATAATTCTATTAAGAGGTGAGTTATACCCCAAATTAGAGTAAGTAGCATTTGTCACGAAGAACGCTCGTTTATCTAAGCGTAAGGACTTAGAAGGCGCTGAAATTTGGATAAGGTTAAGTAATTGTGGGCAGTCCAAAGTACCATTAACCAGTTTGTATAGGTACAAAGTATCGAGCAAGCATCTTCGGTTAGCCAAAGTGTCAATTCCGAAATGCAATAAACGATCCCTGTAATTAGGTAACTTTTTCGCTAGGCCGAGTCTGTATGAGAGATGCCACATAAAACGTTTTTGAACGCCTTCCAACCTTTTTACATAGATATCGTAAAAAGGGTTCCACACGACACTGCAATACTCTAGGACACTGCGCACAAGGGCATTGTATAAGGATAATAGGGTTTGTGGACACCGGAAATCATTGCAATTCCTCAAAATGAAGCCCAAGTTCCTAAAAGCCTTTCGGCAGATTTCATCGATATGAACATGAAAACGCAATTTTGTATCAAGGAAAACACCGAGGTCACGAACTACATCCACAAATTCTAGAGAAACATTGCTTACTTTATAAGTGCTGCTCGATGTTGTTTTTAATCTATTGAAGCTCACTACATGACACTTCTTTACATTTAAGCTCATTGCATTGTTACTGCACCAAATACTCAGCCTATCCAAGTCTGCTTGAAGTAAGTCAACGTCTTTTTGAGAGGTGACTGTTCGGAAAAACTTTAGGTCATCTGCAAAAAGGTAGTGCTCAGAATGTTGGAAACAAGCACCTATGTCGTTTATAAAGACATTGAATAAAATAGGCCCCAAATGGGACCCTTGCGGAACCCCTGACAGGACCTTGAAGGGATGAGATTCAAATCCATTGACCACTACTACTGATTCCCTATTGTTAAGATAAGACGTAAACCAATTCAACAGGTCGCCCGAGATACCACACTCAGAGAGTTTTTTGATCAAAACACTGTGCAATACTTTATCAAATGCCTTACTGAAGTCCGTGTAAATTACGTCAATAGACTGCCGAGAATCAATTGCACGAGAAACCGCAACCACGAATGAAACTAAATTTGTAGACGTAGATCTGTTTTTAAAGAAGCCGTGTTGATATGGTGAAATAATTTGTTTAAGGTGCCAATTAATTATAGGGCATAAAAGTTTTTCGAACATTTTACTGTATAACCTAACTTATTTTACTGTCTAACCGTAGCCCATGTGCTACTCCAGGTCACAGTGTGTCTAGATTTCATCCAAAGTAGTCTAGACGTTTTAGCGTGTTGGACTAATAAACTTTGGCAATTATTATAGTCCAGGAGATATAACAAAAATCTCGTCTATAGACTCTAGTACTAGTCCGATATAATAATTAACTTCTCCTCTTTTTGCTCTTAAACAAAACACACAATAGATAGAGTAAGCACTATCAACGCCCTACCTCCCCATTGGATATACAACGATAAAAAATCCTAAAGCTATGTTACTTTAAGGTTTCTTAATATATAACTATGAAAAAGACAAAGATCATCTATTACACCGTTAACCCGTAAAAGTAGAGCAAATAAAAAAACTAACTTTACGCTTATAGTATACGTAAGGATACTTATGTAATAATAGTTGTTCTATTCTTGTTGTATCCTATCTGTCTGTGGCTCCTCTTACTAGAGATAGGAAATTATGACAATTTTAAAATTTGTATGGGGCCTATCTATACTAATATTATAAAGCTGAAGAGTTTGTTTGTTTGTTTGGTCGAACGCGCTAATCTCAGGAACTACTAATCCGATTTGAAAAATTTTTTTGGCTTAGATAGCCCGTTAATCGAGGAAGGCTATAGGCTATATGTCATCCCGGAAAAATGTACGGTTCCCGTGGGATAGATTTGATTTTGTCTAGGGACGAACCCGAAACGAAGCGAGGGTGAGAGTCGCTAGTGTTAAATATCTATCTCAAGTAAGGATAAGTGTAGATAGATAGGCTATTGAGATCCGTCAATAGTTACGTCACTCATTCGAGCAGAGCGATCATAAATCGGTCTTTAACCCTAATCATTGTTGCAAATATTCATATCCATTGTTGGCTCTCATTCTCACGAGTTATACACTCGTGAACGTTTTTCAGTCTTTTTTTATTTTGATATTAAAGCAATCTTTTAAAACATTAAGGTGAACATGAAAAGCATTGTATTTTTTTATCCGAGAGGATTTGCGCTAGTTATTGTGATGAGGTGAAGTTCAATTGTAGACTAGATAGAGATAAAACAAGTTCTATCGTTTCTAGGTTTTTTATTATTCATTATTATTTACAATATTAGGATTCGAGATTAATCGATTTAGGTTTTCTATATTCGTGTAAATTCTTATTTTGTACCATATGTTATACCATATTATTTTATACCATACTAGCGACTTACCCTCGTTTCGCTCGAGTTCATCTCTAGGTACGTTTTCCAATTTTTTTATATATATTTTTTTATTTGTATATGTCATACAAGTGACTCCATAATATAACCGTGTATCAAAATTTTCCTGGATAAAAAGTAGGTTATGTACTATTCCAGACTATAATCTATCTCTGCGTCAAATTTCATCCAGATCTGTTCGGCCGTTCTGGCGTAATTGATTAACAAACATCCGTCCAAACATTCGAACATCTAAACTTTTACATTTATAATATTAATAAGAAGTGAGATATACTTAAAGAAACAAATGATAAGTCATGTCGACACAAAAAATGGCATCCAAAATAAGATGTACCTACAATATAGAAAATTTTATCTCTGTAGATAGAGATGATAATCATCTAGAGATGATAATGTTACGCGGGGTATATAATAATGTGAAGCATATTGAAGGGTCTTATCTCGTAAAGTATAATTTAATTAGACATACTACAGGTTTCTCCGTTAGGGTATATAGGTAACAACAGAGCTATTAACGTCATCAAAGCCTGACGTTTTTAGTATAGTAATTTTCGACAGTTAATGTCTGTTGGACAGCTATTAATATGATGAAAACCTATATAGGTATTAGGTATTCGTATGTTCTCTGCCTTTTACCCGCCTTAAAACAAAAGTAGACACTATGCTTTTTATTTTCAGCAAATTTATGACAATTAAAAAAAAATAGGATATTTTTCGATATGATCATATTAATGTACAAATCGTAAACATTACCAATTATTAAAGTATCAATATATATTATACATATATGTATGTAGATGTAATGCGTGCTTTTCAATCGACTTACTCTTAACGTAAATGACGGCACATTCGCGTGTAGTTGCACCCACCTGTATTCATTATTTCGTGTAAATCAGTCACAGTGATGCATTTCAATGATATAATGAGCGTACAATGCTCTTAATCATTCTTGACGATGTTATCACAGTACATAATTGATATTTTTTTCCTAATTCTCAGAATGTTTGGTTTAAATGCGTGAATCTTTTTTTTTGTATTTTTTCTCTCATTGTGGTTGAGTTTTTTTCTCATCGTGCCTTAATGATCTTGCCTCCTTCTCCCTCTCCCCTAAAACGGGGATCCATTGCATTTTAGATGCATACATATAGATATGCAGGTTGTATGCGTAAATGTATTTCCGAATACTAAAAAATGGGTAAGGCACACCGTATAATAAATTTACTTGATTGCAAACCACTACCTAACACTAAGATAGTTTTAAGAGCGAAAAGTAAAGTAAAAATATGGTTGCAATATACTTTCTTTATTTATCCGGAGCGTAAGGATTGTGGTGGCTGCTCTACATTGATTACGCAATGTTTTATGGTCGTTTCTAATACCGCAAGATTATATACGGTTGATAAATTAAAAAATCAAAATCATCATGCAAATTGAATTAATTACGCCTTATTATGTAAATGTATATGTTTTTATTTGGCTTGGAGCAATTAGAAGATAAAATAATTATATTTCTAACTAGCGATTCAACCTCGCTCCGCTCAGGTTCGTCTCTAGTTACGTTTTAATGTTTAGTATAGATTTTTCAGAGATATTTTTCCGCAGAAAAAGCTTATATGTTAACCTGGATAACCAGCTATCATCATACCCAATTTCATCAAAATCTGTCCAGTGGTTTTCTCGTAATGCGTTCACGGAGACAGACAGACAGAAAGACGTAAATTCTAAAAACTATAGATCCTCTGTATTGATAATAATGACTATTTCGGACAGATTCGATTCAGAATTTTGTTATATATGTATATAGAAAACTAATATGTAAATGCGAAGACATTGTTCTTATTTAATTATATCTTTAACTATGTATGTTTGTATATATATGTATGTAATATGTATGTATATACGAGTATGTATGTAGGTTAGTATGTATATGTGCACTATGCTTGTGCATTTATATTGTATGTATAAGTATATCAAAATACTCGTAATGTAGCAAGTACACCGCAGGCCGTTTCTCTCACACCCTCCTTTACCTGGTAGTTGGTTGCCTGGAAGAGATCGCTTTAAGTAATAAAGCCGCCAGCTGTTTTTTCTTTAGTTAGATTATTTGGTATACAATAAAGCGTATTATTTTCATTATAGTGTGTTGTAATTTTTAGTTTCTTTAACGTACCTACTATTTTTTAAAAAAAAAAACCAATCAGATGAGAACAATTCATTTAGCACTTTATAGTCTACTTATCGAGGAAGCTATGTAACATCACGCGAAGCTATTATATATAAATTATGCGGTTATTAAATTTACAACCTCAGGCTAAAAAAAATTGTAAATAAAGTCCGCCAAATTTAATGCCAAAATCAAAAATAGTAGTGTGATTTTGCTGTTCATGCTACTACATATTCTCGATTTCACCATATAGATCATTTACTTTCTTTAAAGAACTATGGGAAATTTTATACAGATATTAGAGGTTAATTTACAATTTTTGAGAAGAAAATATGAATAAAAAAATAATACTATATTCTTTTATGTTTTTATGCATTAGTTCACTCCCCTTGATAGAGAAAGATACTCGTAGCATAATATCTGTTTATTTTTTTACTAGCTATTTTTATTAAATAACATTGCGTCATTCTACAACTTTTCAAAATTTCGCGTTTCCTAATTATGTAGTAATCCAATTTGTATGAACCAAATATCTTATTCCCGAGCTTTCAACTAGGTTGCACCAGTTGTGGTCACGGGCAGTGGCCAGTGCGTCTGTTCGTGCAACCGAATTCACGATATTACGTTCTTTTAATATTTATAACATTTAAAACATTATAAATGATGTTAACACATTATTTTTTGGCTTCATGTTTAGTTCTGTGACACTCTGTCTCTATTATTCTTTAATCTGAGCCAACAACATATATGTCTGTATATAAGTAGGAAATAAGTAAAGTGTACAATGTGCAGTGTGCACTGTGCATTATACATAGCTACATGCAGATGTCAACTTGTAAGAACACATCAGGGCCAAAAGGTTGTCAAGGCCTATTGTTATATCTTAATGACAGTAATTACTGTAAAGTATGAATTATTATTACAGATAAACTATAAACATCTTTCCCTATATTAATGTAGTCATAATTATATATTCAGTATGATGATAAACAAAGAAATCAGAAACTTAATAGTTTAAATTAGCAATGATTTTCTAGTTCTTACTATCCCTATAAAATAACTAACTCAACCATTGACTGTTATTGCTTATTAAATTTACATATAAATTAACAAATAATATAATGTACGTATTATATGTGCTTCTCTATAATGGCCAGTACAATGGCGTACGTAACTGGCTTAGATTATTATTTTTGTGCCATTTTAAATTAAAAATGACGGAAACACTCAATATATGTATTTTTAAGTCTTATTCATAAAAAAACACAAATATTCAATTTTTTGTTATTTTTTTTATTTTTATTTTTATTTTATTTATTTATTAGAACACCAACAAAGTACAAACTAAACACATTATAACATACACAAAAAATAGAGCAGTTAGAGTAGTACCTTAATTATAGGTGATAACGACATTTAAAGAAATATTATATGTAAAGGCAAAACAACATTTAGAATATAAAAAAAAGTACCTTAAAGATTCACATTGTTACAGCTTACAAATAAAAATTAGTTTATAATTTTAAAAATTAATAATTAATATATCTATGTTACACAAGCGATTATTCAGTATAATATGACGCTATAAGTACTCTAATCTTTTTTTTAAAACTAGGCAAGCTATCATTAAATATATCAATGTCCTTATTCCTGCTAATTAAACTATAGGATCTCATAATTCTATTAAGAGGTGAGTTATACCCCAAATTAGAGTAAGTAGCATTTGTCACGAAGAACGCTCGTTTATCTAAGCGTAAGGACTTAGAAGGCGCTGAAATTTGGATAAGGTTAAGTAATTGTGGGCAGTCCAAAGTACCATTAACCAGTTTGTATAGGTACAAAGTATCGAGCAAGCATCTTCGGTTAGCCAAAGTGTCAATTCCGAAATGCAATAAACGATCCCTGTAATTAGGTAACTTTTTCGCTAGGCCGAGTCTGTATGAGAGATGCCACATAAAACGTTTTTGAACGCCTTCCAACCTTTTTACATAGATATCGTAAAAAGGGTTCCACACGACACTGCAATACTCTAGGACACTGCGCACAAGGGCATTGTATAAGGATAATAGGGTTTGTGGACACCGGAAATCATTGCAATTCCTCAAAATGAAGCCCAAGTTCCTAAAAGCCTTTCGGCAGATTTCATCGATATGAACATGAAAACGCAATTTTGTATCAAGGAAAACACCGAGGTCACGAACTACATCCACAAATTCTAGAGAAACATTGCTTACTTTATAAGTGCTGCTCGATGTTGTTTTTAATCTATTGAAGCTCACTACATGACACTTCTTTACATTTAAGCTCATTGCATTGTTACTGCACCAAATACTCAGCCTATCCAAGTCTGCTTGAAGTAAGTCAACGTCTTTTTGAGAGGTGACTGTTCGGAAAAACTTTAGGTCATCTGCAAAAAGGTAGTGCTCAGAATGTTGGAAACAAGCACCTATGTCGTTTATAAAGACATTGAATAAAATAGGCCCCAAATGGGACCCTTGCGGAACCCCTGACAGGACCTTGAAGGGATGAGATTCAAATCCATTGACCACTACTACTGATTCCCTATTGTTAAGATAAGACGTAAACCAATTCAACAGGTCGCCCGAGATACCACACTCAGAGAGTTTTTTGATCAAAACACTGTGCAATACTTTATCAAATGCCTTACTGAAGTCCGTGTAAATTACGTCAATAGACTGCCGAGAATCAATTGCACGAGAAACCGCAACCACGAATGAAACTAAATTTGTAGACGTAGATCTGTTTTTAAAGAAGCCGTGTTGATATGGTGAAATAATTTGTTTAAGGTGCCAATTAATTATAGGGCATAAAAGTTTTTCGAACATTTTACTGTATAACCTAACTTATTTTACTGTCTAACCGTAGCCCATGTGCTACTCCAGGTCACAGTGTGTCTAGATTTCATCCAAAGTAGTCTAGACGTTTTAGCGTGTTGGACTAATAAACTTTGGCAATTATTATAGTCCAGGAGATATAACAAAAATCTCGTCTATAGACTCTAGTACTAGTCCGATATAATAATTAACTTCTCCTCTTTTTGCTCTTAAACAAAACACACAATAGATAGAGTAAGCACTATCAACGCCCTACCTCCCCATTGGATATACAACGATAAAAAATCCTAAAGCTATGTTACTTTAAGGTTTCTTAATATATAACTATGAAAAAGACAAAGATCATCTATTACACCGTTAACCCGTAAAAGTAGAGCAAATAAAAAAACTAACTTTACGCTTATAGTATACGTAAGGATACTTATGTAATAATAGTTGTTCTATTCTTGTTGTATCCTATCTGTCTGTGGCTCCTCTTACTAGAGATAGGAAATTATGACAATTTTAAAATTTGTATGGGGCCTATCTATACTAATATTATAAAGCTGAAGAGTTTGTTTGTTTGTTTGGTCGAACGCGCTAATCTCAGGAACTACTAATCCGATTTGAAAAATTTTTTTGGCTTAGATAGCCCGTTAATCGAGGAAGGCTATAGGCTATATGTCATCCCGGAAAAATGTACGGTTCCCGTGGGATAGATTTGATTTTGTCTAGGGACGAACCCGAAGCGAAGCGAGGGTGAGAGTCGCTAGTGTTAAATATCTATCTCAAGTAAGGATAAGTGTAGATAGATAGGCTATTGAGATCCGTCAATAGTTACGTCACTCATTCGAGCAGAGCGATCATAAATCGGTCTTTAACCCTAATCATTGTTGCAAATATTCATATCCATTGTTGGCTCTCATTCTCACGAGTTATACACTCGTGAACGTTTTTCAGTCTTTTTTTATTTTGATATTAAAGCAATCTTTTAAAACATTAAGGTGAACATGAAAAGCATTGTATTTTTTTATCCGAGAGGATTTGCGCTAGTTATTGTGATGAGGTGAAGTTCAATTGTAGACTAGATAGAGATAAAACAAGTTCTATCGTTTCTAGGTTTTTTATTATTCATTATTATTTACAATATTAGGATTCGAGATTAATCGATTTAGGTTTTCTATATTCGTGTAAATTCTTATTTTGTACCATATGTTATACCATATTATTTTATACCATACTAGCGACTTACCCTCGTTTCGCTCGAGTTCATCTCTAGGTACGTTTTCCAATTTTTTTATATATATTTTTTTATTTGTATATGTCATACAAGTGACTCCATAATATAACCGTGTATCAAAATAATTTAAAAGAATAAGAATTGATGATTAATAAAATTTGTTATGGTACTAGCAAACCAAATGTTTTACATTTATGTATAAGATTCCTAAGTACTTTTACCATTAACGACGCATTGTTGCTTCACAATTGTCCCAGCTGTAGATTATGTAACGGAGAAATTATATCTTGCACCACATTACATTTCACGCAGACTTTTGACACCGATTCGTCACTAAATTGTGTATTTTGCTAGATTGTCTACAAAAACTAATCGTGAGAGCTGTGTTTAGTGTTTATTTCGACAACATAAAGCAAATGATTTGGACAAAAAATATAATAATAATGGTCTTTTGTAACACGACGTTTGGTTTATTAAAGGTATATGTATTAAATATGCTATATATACAATTATAGCATTAGTTAAAAAGAAATGTATAGAATCGAGATATCATATTTCAAAGAGAATTGAAGTTACCTTATAACTTTTTGTCTAACATGAATATATGTATGAGTGCATAAGAGAATATACGAAGTAATAACTATATATATCCATTTCCATTACGAAAGATGAGTTGAATATTTTGATATAAATTTTTACGTTATATATTACTTTTAATGCAAAAAAAATGGAACGGAAAGCAGATGGATGAAGGATGATCTCACTTCGGATCTTAGACTAACAGTAGTAAAGCAAAGAATGCGACAAAATTATAGTATCAAAAACGTATACCGTATTTTCTCGTGGCTACTGTGGTAAAGTTTATTTATACTATGGTTAAAATCAATTAGCATTTCTCATAGGATTTGCGGTTTTGATACTGAACCCCGCACTTCATAATTTTATACAATAAAGGTAATCGCTTCCTTGGATATTAAATATTATATTCAGCCCTTTTTAACGTCCCATTGCTGAACACGGAGCTACCTTCAATATAAGGAGGATCAAGGCCATAGTCCAGCACGCTGGCCAAGTGCGGGTTGGCGGTCTATTGACATTCCTAAAAAAATTTTTATGATTACTTTGCTACCATTGTTTTTTATCGTTCTTTATGGTTCTGTTATGCTTAATTATATGGTACAGCCTTTGTATGGGTATCTTAATGTCGGTTTGATAACCTGATAAGTGTAGTATTATGTTGGTGTTACATAAACGTAATATTACATGATAAGATGGTGGCAAAAATTAGAAAGTAATAAAAATGAATTATATAAAACAGATAAATATTACAAAAAATGTATAAAATTAAAAATATTGTGAGGTATTTAGGTGACAGTTTTCGATTTCTTTAAAATTATTGTAAAATTTTGTGGGGATATACTGTGTGTATTGTGTAACAACTACATTTATGTAAATACCTAATAACTTTTGAGACGTCTTAAACCTATGTAAATCTCTCCCGTGACCATGTATCCTGTAAAGCGCGTCGGGAACAAAAATGCAAAAATCGCGACAAAATCCGAAAAGATAGTTTCATTAAAAATGTTAAATATTCGCGTAAATCTAAAAAAGTAAAGCAATTACGTATCACCCTCGCTACGTTCGGGTTCATCTCTAGATACGTTTTAGCGGTTAATATGGAATAGATAGACTGTATATTATATACACTATATATGATTCAAGTCAGTCCAACCGATATATATATATATATATATATATATATATATATATATATATATATGCGTAGAAATTTAAGCTTTAAATAGCTATATTTTTATTAAAAGCTGCATTATATTGTTATTATTTATTACGAACAAAAAGTTATTTTTTGGCATTTATAACCGGATGCTAACGCTGTGTTTAGCAAACAACAAATCATATGTTGTTACTATTCAATCAAAATAAATGTTTAATTGAAGCAATAAATATAATAACTAAAGCTACTAAATCACACAAGAACAATTTAATAAATGAATTTCCTTTATTATGTTAAACGATTTGCACTTTTGTATCGATTTTTTAATTAAAGTTTTTATTAGTTGAAATACATAAAATAATAACAAGTGTTTGAAAAAACGTAAGGAGATTACTCTCAAAAAATAATTTAAGTACACTCTATATGTTATATTTATATTTGGGGAAATATTATAATTATTTCTAAAATAAATAAAAATATCCGGTAGTGTCCATTGTTAAGTCCTCGTATAGTCTGTAACAATTTTCAAAGTAATAATTATAATAATATCTATAAAAACCTATACGGAAATTAAACAATTATGACTAGATATTGTCTTAAACATAATTTATAAACTTTTATTTTAATAATAAAATACTTTTAAATGAAATAGGTAACTAGAATGAATTTCAAACTTAGGGTTGTATAACTATTGTATAGTGATATTGTAAGCAAATATTATTTAAAAAAAAGCAACTGTCAAGTTTTTCGCCGATTTTTCTCAGCACAACTGCCTTCCAAGTCAGTGGTAGATTACTCGGACCGACTTACGTAATGATATATAATCTATATACATATAATAAAATTGGAACTGATCGCTGTCTGTACATGGAAGATATTTGAGAAAAACTATGATTGGGGATCTTTATTAACGCAATAAAACCTAAAGCAATGATTTTTAGTTTTTTTGTCTGTTTGTCTGTGCATTTGTGCGCGCTAATCTTAGAAATGGCTTAACCGACTTGGCTGCGGTTTTCACTAATGCATTGTGGTAAGCTTCACTTAACATTTAGTATTTGTTTTAGTTCAATCGGTTCCTAAATAAAAAAGTTACCTATGTTAATTTAAAAAGTCATCTAGCGAAGCGAGGATGAGCCGCTAATTTAAATATAAAATTGATGATACAAAAGTGCTTGTAAAAGTGTTTTTGAATAAAGTATATATTGGTTTGATTTGATTTGAGTGTGTTTTTTATATAACTGATATTTCATTGTACCTTCAAACTATATATCAAGACATACATATTTCTAAACGTTACACATAAACGAGTGAGTTTAACTTAATCGTATTAAGTGCTCAAGGCAATTTTCTTCTGTTCAATTTTAGTGAAAGTGAATCTAAAGCTGTTACGAAGTAGCAATTTGATAATAAACCTTTTATATATCTAACAATCGTATCCACATTTTGTTTTGCTTTACCTTACTTTTACTTTCAAAGAGATAATAATTGTATCGATTAATAGATGCTTTACAGTAAACTTAATTCGAAGAAAGTGATTTTTTTCAAATTGAGGTATTTACGAGTATTTTTTATCTTTATTGACTTTAAAAGTCTTTTAAAATCTAATAGATATAATAAAAATTTTTAGAAAGCTAACATAAAGTTGCGTAAATCTCGTGTAAAGCATAATTTTATGTCTAGGTAAAGTGCAATACTCAATTCATTATTACAACAATTTAGTTTATGAGCTAAATAATAGGTAAGTGAGACTGCGATGAGTATTCAAACAATCCATATAGCATATAAAACATATTGCATAAATTTAATTTATTGTAGGTATTCACGCGACCCACACTACTATGATCCTAACTAGACCTTGCTACTATAATATTAAAATCCACGATATGTTCTTAAGTTAAGAATATAAAAATGATACTCCCCTGCTTATTCAATAGGTAGTGCTATTACTAAGCCTCCGCTGTTTGTCCGTTCGTCCATCCGCCCGTACATCTGTCAGAGGGCTGTATCTCAAGAACTGTAATAGGCAGAGAGTTGAAATTTTCAAAGATTACGTATTTCTATTGCCGCTACAAAAACTAATAATAAAAATTAAAAAAAAAAAATTAAAAATATATAAGAAACATTTTTTCATTCGTAATCGATCGTCGATTTAAAAATGCACTACATACATAGAATAAAAGTTATATTAATGAAAAGTACATGTATGTTGGTACGGAACCCTTCGCGTGAGAATTTGACTCGCACTTGACCTATTTTATTTATCTAAGTAATAATCGTATTCATTTCTCTTTAGTCACTTCTTCTTTTCAAAAATAAGAGTAATGTAATAAGATTACTTCGCAGTTACAATGATGTCAATATAACGATAATAAATCAATACATTCAATGAATACTCATCACTTTATAAAGTCGTTTAAGATTATCGTCACGGTATTTATCAATCACTATGTATTGATCAATAGTCATTCCATCTCGTAATGACATATTTAGAGCACAGCATTATTATTTGTTACATAGTACTTACTCATTGTTAATGTATTACAGTCTTATTGTAAAAAGTCGTAACACTACCTTTTCTATTTACATATCTTGCAAGACTCTTTGAAACGTTGCTCATATAGAGCCTAAAAAGTTATGTTACGTTATATTTCGTCTATTGTGAACTGATTTTAACGATTCTTTTTTATATAGGATAGAAGCGACTCATTATTTTAAATTACATTACATTTATTTAAATCTAGGTATAATGAGTTGTTGTGGGTTGTATTATAACGTGTATTCCCGTGGCAATGAGATAATCTCCCGCGATAAAAAGTAGCCTATGTCACTCTCCAGGCCTCCATTTCGACGTGAAAGAAGGACAAACAAACAAACACACTTTCACATTTAAAATATTAGTATGGATAACCTCGAGTGAAATCTTATTTAAATTTTACGTGAAAATATTATTCAAGATGGTAGTCCAAGTTTCAAGTCCACATAACGTATTACTTGATAAGTAATTCAATTTAAAATAATATATTGAAAGGTATGTATGAGAGATAGAGAGGAGAGAGAAAGAGATATACTACTCAATACCATAATAATTTATGCTGTCATTAACATGGGACAATTCTTTATTTAGTAAAAGTTGTGTATATAAACATTTCAAAGCAAAAAAAAGAAAAAGAAAACAAATCCACGACTTTCAGTGCTGTAGACAATACCAGTGAAACACATACTCCACTATACCTTCCTATACTACAATATATATAATATAATACACTATACCACTATTTCTGGTAAGCAGAAAAGCACTTCCTTTTTTTGAGTGACTGTATAGCAAAGCACTGTAAAGGAGCGGTAATAAAATAAATAAATAAATATATACATATATACACCTTTATATTCATTTATTATAACTAATAAGGCTGTAAAATTTATTTTGATTCAAAAATAACCATCTACTTAAGTTCAATGGAAAAGTTTGTGTGGTTTCAAGATTTATAGCTTTAGAACTGTAAGTCACGAACACATCATTGAACTTAGCCCGAAGGTGAATAGACTTTGTCAACTATAGTCCATTTTTTCTTACGTGTCCTATTTGGTAAACAAACACTACCTTGAACGAAAATTACTTGTTTTCGGACAATCATACATTTTAGATTTGGTTTTATCGTTTATAACTATTTCAGAAACACACACGCTACGAATTACACTAATAAAAGCTGTTAATTACTGATTTAAACACATTATTTTTGCTAAAATTGAAATATTGACAGAACCAACTTCCACAGATAAAATATGAACACAACATTTTGACGTTTCGATACGCTACTTTGTCTTTGAATTATAGAGATGTACATTTAGAATGAATTATCGAGAGTGAAAACTGAACTTATTAAAAATAACAATATCTTTAAATTACAAAGTACGATATTTTGTTCAAATTGTTATTAGGCTTAAAAATAGTAATGTCTTCTGTAGAATATAGAAGATTTTTAATTGCTTTTAATGAATTTATACTTATTATTTATTTGTTATTGTAATTATTATTATTTTGTATCTTATTGCACAGTTTATTAAAACGGAGTGAGGGACTTCCGACCGCTTTTTGCTTTTTTAGGTTAAAGTTTTAAAAATGAGTTTATATTAAGGCCAAAAAAATGTTAAAAAAACTTTCACGTCATTGATTTTAAAATAGACAAGTGACATTTTGACAACTTTTATTAAAATTTAATAAAGACAATTATAATAAAAAAGTTATTGATGAAATGGCCGCTCATAAAAATATAATTGTTCTGCGCCTTCCGCCGTATCATTGTGAATTAAATCCAATAGAATTAATATGGGCACAATTAAAATCACATGTAGGAAAAAATAATAAAAGTTTTAAAATGGCTGAAGTCAAGGAGCTAGTCAGAGAAGGATTAAGAAAAATTGGTACGGCGTCTTGAATAAATTGTATTGAACATGTGAAAAAAGAAGAAGACAAAATTTTGCAGCTTGACGGCTTAATAGATGCTGCAACAGATACACCGACCCCTAATTTTATAATACATATATCAGAAGAGTCGAGTAATTTATCATCGGAATCAGACTAATAAAATTATTAAAATAACTTGTCGTATTATTTCTACCCAATACTTTACGTTCACTGCATAAAAATTAAAAACCATTAAGTTCAGTCATTCATTCGTCATGCACATCTCTATGAATTATCTCTGGTCACCTGTACGCCATATTTGTTTACTATTTAAGACATGTAAGAAAAAATAGACTATACATATATGCGGAGGTGTTCTGCTAACAAATTAAGAATTTTAGGCAAATAACATGTTTTTATATATTACTAGTGACTTTCCCTCGCTCCGCTCAGGTTCGCCCCTAGTTACTTAAAAAATGGGGGGTGGGGGTAGGAGGTTGAAAAATACTTTATGACCTATTCTCATACAAACACCGTGACACGAGATATTTGTATTAGAGTATTAGATCGATAAATATTTTAGAAGATATTATTTGAAGTTGGGGGTGATTTCCAGCCTCTCGAGATGAGAAATGGCTAAACATTTCAATTTCAATTTTTTTTTAATTTATTATATGTATTTCTAAGATTGCAATGTAATTTATGAAATATATATAAATATGTATTAGCTTTATGAAAATTAAAAGTTGCAAATAATAAACAATGGATTAAAAGTAAAAAACATATCACAAAGTACTATTTACGATATTTAAAACCTTAGTGAAGTAAAATCCATTGTACTTATACCTTCTTTGTACACCACCTTTTTAGTCATAAATATTCATCAACACAAAATATGGATACAAACCGCTTCCGTATATAACGACATAAAAATTGCATTAAATTACATAAACGTTATCGCTTCCTCATATATTGTCTTGTAGAGCAATAATTTAGCAAATTGCGTTTTAATTCATAGCTTACGTTGTGTATTTACCTATTTAAAAACAAATTATTATACTGTAATATGTAGATTTTCTGACTTTATGAAGTAAATTACAGATTTGATTCCGTCTGAGGTAATTATTTCTATGAGCATATTAGAATTTATGCTAATCCCTAAAATGAACATGTAAAATACTTTATTGGGAAATGATCTACAAGGTCATTTAAAGGGTTGATAGGTCAAAATAATAGAGTCAAAAATCAAGAAGCAAGAGCATATATTTCAATAAATATTACATGCAGTTTTTATAGCAGAGATGCGGAACTCTACATTATACAATCGACGTGATGGTATCAATCGTGGACATGAATCGAAGTCATAAATAATTATTGATGTTCATAATTAATTAACGGAACATCATGTCTGTAGTAAAATAATGGTGTTTTGATGTAAATTTTTCATAGTTCATTATCCTCGTTTAATGTTGCGACTCATTGATAAGTTCAATATATCTTAAGATATTTCTATTAATTTTTGTTTAATCTATTTCAGTACTAATCTGTTATAAATTTTAATGTGGTGTGACTTGTAAATAACTAATAACTCATACCAATTGAGCCATCTGCGCAGGAGATATTATAGTGCACAAGTATGCGCGTAGACACGAGTTCACTCTCCATTCCTGTTACTCTCATACTCCGGTGGGACGACTACTCGACACGGCCGGTGAGAGTTAAGGCGCAGGACCGACGCAACACGTGCTCTGCGAGTCACGGGGGTAAAAAACCGCCAATTTCCCAACTCTGGGCTGTTACTGGGACTTCCTTAATAGAAAGTCTCAATAACTAAACTTGGTCCGACTCGGGACTCGAACACAGAACCTCTGGATGTGCAGCCATACATGCCAGCCACTAACCACCGAGGCAGTTATACCAAAGTGTGCATTAACGACCAAAATTTAAATCATGTAATTATTTGCCCCAATAGAGACTGCAATAGAGAGATTGGTAGTCTAATTTTTCATATGTTTTCCTAACCGTTGTCGGCTGCGGCAACCAATCTCACTTAGACCAGTTAATGTCAAAAAGGAAATATTATAGTGCAGGCGCAAAAACAAATGCACTCTCTATTTCGTTAACTCTCAGATTTCGGTGGAAAGATAATTCGATACGATAAGTGCTCTATAATTTATATTAAAATATAATATTTTGAATTAAATCTAATAAAAAATATCTAATATTTTGTAATAATAAACTTCAATGATCCGATTGGTTTAGTACCGTAGCTATGTACAGTCTTTTAAACATTTCCTTACATGTTAAATTAAAAACGAAATATGTTTCGGCCGTAAGCTATTACTTAAATTTAGTCAAGCAATTAAATAAATAATTGCTTGTTTAAATAGTCTTAAAATTGGCTTTAGTTTTATTTAATTCGATTTAATCTCATAAGACGCATTAATTAATCTCATATAAAGCAGGGGTTATCCTATAAGGTGTTACACCTTTCTTATACTTGTACTTATAGATAATACGTCAGCGTGATTGCAAGTAATAAAAGATATAATCTATTTATTTATATATATTTTATATATATATATATATATATATATATATATATATATATATATATATATATATATAAATAGAAAAAGATATAGATATAATAAGTTTCAATTAGTAATTAAACTAATTATAATGAACGTGTCCCTTACATCTGCACGTGGAAAATTCATAGAAATATCTTCATCTTTTATTCAAGTCACAATTGTCAAGACACACAATGAATTTTAACGCAATTAAGTTGTTTTTCTTATGGCGAATACAATTCCTTTAATAATGTTTTGATATGTAAGTATGTTATAAGTGTATTTGTTATATTATCTTATAGATAGATATAATTATACATAATACTTTTGTTACTTTTTTTTTCTTTATGGTATGGTATGCAATGATCGAGGGGGATCAGGCCATAGTCCATCACGCTGGCCAATACGTCCGAGTCGGCGGATTTCACATGTCTTTCGAAAACTAAACTTTTCTTTATATCCTTTAATATTATATATATTTTAGACTTATGACCGACGACCTAGATCTTAAGCCATCTACTGTCAGTATTATATCCGTAAACATTTCTAGATTCATTCACCTGCTTTCCATCAAATCGAGTGTACAGTCTCCGAATATCGTTTTCTAGACCTTGTTAGTTACGCTGAGAATAAATTGAGTTTTGTGGGCAAACTTTCTTTGCGCCATCTACTTTGTGATTTGTTATAATGATGACACGGAACTTTCCTATTTGAAATAATATATGTACATACGATTGTGTTTCTGTCTTTTTAAAATTTCCCCTACTTTTTCGCTATAATGTCCTTGTGACTTCTCTTCCAAATATGCCTAAAATTCATAAATGTTTATAACTTTCAAGCATTTCGGGTTTTCGTTATAAACTAAAAACAATATTTTATATAAAAGATAATAAAAGAATATATAGCTAAAGTAGGTCAAAAAAATTATACAAGATTTCAAAATTTAAATTAGGTACCTTTAAAATGAACATCAACATTAACAACCCACGCCGGAAATGTCAAAATTACGAAAATCTTAATTACTTGACCTGAATGACCTAAATTCCCTTGTACGTGGAAAAATGTCCAAATTTTACCACATATATAGATACAAAAATGTACTGCGAAGCTTATTTCGTGTATCATAGCTCTTTTACCCATGACCTTAGCTAAATCCGTAACACATTTTATCACGAGATCATTATCAGAATCGCCGTGGGAACTCGAAGTAGGCGAACACTGCCTTCACAACCTTTAATTGAACATAGATGTAATATATTTGTATGTGTTTATTTACTTAGACAATTTATTGCTCATGCAGAAATTATACGTTCAATAGGTTACGTTTCGTTTAAATGGAATCTGTTGCTGTAACATTTTCTGAGAACCAGCCACCAAAGTAGGAGTAAACACTGTATATTTTAGATTTAATGTTGTGTTATTTTTGTATTTTTCTATCAATTTTAGGAGTAACACTGTACATTTAAGAATTAATTTTGTGTTATTTGTATTTTTCTATCGTAATTGTTATATTTTCTAGTAGTATGTAGCTACATTATTATTTTTCTGATATTTGACTAGCGACTTACCTTCGCGTCGGTCGGGTTCGCCTCTAGGAAAACAAAAACAAATCTATCCCACAGGAACCGTACATTTTTCCGGCATAAAAAGTAGCCTATGTGTTATTCCAAACTGTAATCTATCTCTGTGCCAAATTTCATCCAGATCCGTTCAGCCGTTCTGGCGTGAAAGAGTAACATTTATAATATTAGTATAGATGAGTTTTCGAATTCCAAGAGTAAGAAGAAGGATTTTTTAAAAAAAAGATAAGTTATTCTGTTTTAATATAAAATAAAAATGTAAATATTTCACACGTTCTTTAACTAAATTTTCATACTGGTTCCAATTCGACAAAAATAAAAATATGATCTTTTCATTAGAAATAAGCTTCATGCAATAAATAGACAGGTTATGTCAATTCCTAGAGCGTTGAACCATTGAGTGGCAAATCCTCATCCTCATCCGCCTCATTAAATAGGTAGAAGCAATTACAATAGCATTTGTATTTTCAATTTATAGAGAGATTTGAAATATTTCTTACCATTTATCAAAATATTTTATATAAATATCCATGTAAGTAAACGCGAACAGTCATCAACTACTAATGCTATTAAGCTGCGTGTTAGGTAGATAGTTTATAGATAAGAGACGTCAGCTTAAAATGATTCCTTTTTATACTGAAAGGGCCGAATTAAGTGGGTTTAACGACAATCGTAAGTAATTATATGTCTTATGTGTTGCTGCTAGAACAAAATATAGAGTTATTCTAGATACCTACATATAAATCAACTATCGGAGCCACGGGCAACGCTAGTGTATTTATTAAATTATAAGCGGTGTAGTAAAAAGGTCATAAAATACTTTTTGTTCTTAATATTTCCGATACAATAACCTTGCAATACAAGCAGGATATATCAGCTCACTGGTTAAAATCATTCACTAGAATCAATGTCGATCCTAAAATAACGTGCGAATAAAACCCATTCATTACAACGGAGATGAAGGTCGCGGTAAAAGTGTAAAAACATTGGATACGCCCAAATCGAGTTAACCAATTGGGTCAAGTGCAACATACCAAAAAGTCTTTGCTTGTACAAATATAATAACCAGTTTAGCTATTATTTTTTTATTACTATGAGTGCAATAGATGTATTGAGACAAACATTAACATACATCTATACAGATAAATAAAATTGGAGTGTCTGTTTGTAATATTAAAATAACCGCTTTTTACTAAATGCATATTAATGTATACACGGTACATATACCAAAACAACATTTTTTACATTTTTTGTCTGTTTGTCTGTCTCTTTGTTCCGACTAATCTCTGAAATGGCTGGACCGATTTTGATGGGATTTTCACTGGCAGATAGCTGATGTAATAAGGAGTAACTTAGGCTACTTTTATTTTAGAAAAAAAATAGGGTCCCATGAAAAATAACTAAATTAATTAATTAATTTTGTTTTTAGAAGCAACCTAGGGACGAATGATTCGCTGGTATTATATAAATACAAGTATTTTAATATTATTAGATGAGATCCTCAACTAGAATGTGTTTTCCAAATGATTTTAACGCTTTTTCTTTAAATAAATATAGAAAATATATGGTCTAGACTGAAATTCTTTAAATTTTCAAAAACTTCACTTCTCACGGTAGGATAATCATTTTCAAGGTTATTTTGAAATCGGTATTTTTTTAAGTTAAAATGTAAATTATTATGATAATTATCATTTAATATAGGTACATGTTGCATTATTTTTACAATGTTAAACTGAATTAAATTTTGTTTTTATATATTATATGTATGTTTATGTAGTAGGTGAAATCTAGAGCACAGAAATCAAATGCAAATAATAAAATTCCTTTCGAAGTAAGTTATAGAAAGTGAAGCCGCGCTTTATTTAATAAGCGGTACTGAATAATTACAATCGATAACGAATGCCGATGGTTGGGAAAGTTTTCATTTATTTACTTAATGATTTGTTTTAAATTTTTTTTTACATATGGTGTATTATCTAAATAATTAAAAAAAAATACTTGTGTAGTTACAATATTATTGTAGCTTATGTAACAATATTTGATTATACGAATAAGAGTAATAAAAATTTAAGAAATTATACCCTAACTAGCCCAACTCTAGACAAACAAAAACCGTAACCGTACATTTTTCCTGGATAAAAGTAGCATATTTGTTATTCTGATGTATGAACTATAGTATTGTAAAGTTTCATTAAAATCCAATCAGAAGTTTTTGTGTACTAAGCTGTATAAGTTGCTATAGTTTTTTAACTATCCCACGGGAACTCTTTAATTTTCCGGGACAAAAAGTATCTAAGATATTGACCGGAGATATAAGGTACCACCGTACAAAATTTCATTTAAATCAGTCCAACAGTTTTGGAGATTAGCCCGTACAAACAGACAAACATCCAAACAGACAAACAGACAGAGAAACAAAAAAATTTAAAAAGAAACTGAATTTGGTCTATTTCTCTTCTTATATCCTCTTGACTCATTTTTTAGCATTTTTTTCTTTGTACAGACATTCGACCTCTTTATCGTTTTATTATTCGTTTTATTGTATATATAGATTTGTTGCCCTATACATTATTTAAATATTTATATTGTGAAATTGTTTGCCCTCACCAGCAGATGGGATACAATGATAACTTTTGACTAAACTATGTATTTAGCACCACTAAACCTTAACTATTTTGACATCTGTAATAATTTATACAAATTTTTATATTAACCTAGCGACTTACTCTTACTTCTCTCAGGTGCGCATTTGCGTGCTTAACAGTAACCCTGTATATGTGTCAGTTATTCTAGGGCACAGTTTATCTGCGTACTTCATCACAATCCGTCCGAGAAACATACTTATACACAAACATACGAGTATAAACTTACGCATTTATAATTTAGTAGTCCATTTTTTAAGTATATTATATACTAGTGGCTTACCCTCACTTCGCTCGGGTGCGCCCCTCGGAGTCTTTTGCATTTATAATGTTCCCACACTCGCTTCCCTTGATCTTCATTATAAAATATCACTCTTTATGTTCTATAAATATAATTTACCAGAATAACTCATCTTTTTGTATCTGGCAACAAAAACACAGGACTTTCATACTTTAATTCCCCCAGGTTTTTATTTTCGCGACAAAAAGTAACCTATGCCCTTCTCCAATATCCCATCTACCTCTATACCGAAATTCATTAAAATTGATTCAGCCGTTTAGGCGTGAAAACATAACAGACAGACATACAGAGTTACTTTCACAGTTATAATATTAGTATAACTTATATTACATGGTCTTTACTTTTTAGAACGGTACAAACTACAATGTAATTTTTTGAGGTAATTGACTCCACAATACAAGGCAAGGTCATTCGTTTTTTGGCAAATGGAATTGACTTACATATATGTCAAACATTAACTTTTTAGCGTTTTTATGTTACCTTGCTTTCAATTGCATAATAAGTTTTCTTAACACTTAAAAATCATAATGTATTTTGCCAAGTTTTTATTAATGACCTTCTTGTTGGTATAATGACTGTAAAAGATTTTAATGATGTAATAATTTTTTTTAATAGAATTCCGTGTTTTAGGTGTTTTTTACTTCCCACAGTAGGGCACGGACCTAGCCTCAATGCTCAGGAGATCAGTCTTTCGACTACTTAGGCTGTCTTAGATACCCTGCATAAAAATTAGGAAAAAAGGATTAAAAATGTAATTATCCAAGTATTACTTATTTCAGTGTTTCCATAAAATAGACAAACTGTAAAAAGGAGAGTCAAAAAACTTTTTTAATTTCTTTGCAATTTATTAATACAATAACTCGTTTTTTTTTGTACCGTATAAGTAAATAACAATTATTACAAGACTTTTATAACCTTAACATTTAATATGACGATCGTCGTGGTACACCAAGTGTTGTCATTGCCTGCCATGCCATCAGCAACCGCTGGCGCTGATTCGATTTTCGCATATTTCTCCCATTTTCTTTAAAAAAACTCACAATGTTCTCTTTATATTCAAATTTTATTACAAAGTTATTAAGTTGAAACCACATATAATGTATGGATATATTTAAATATAATAGAATTGATTGAATTCAGAGTAAAAAATGTATTCCCGCGGCCGTCAGTTTGAATATCTTTGCTTTTTCAACTTTTGCAACCTCATTATATCACAATTGTGTGTTGAAACCAGCCCTTGGTGTGCGAAAAGTCAAACAATAATAGAACAATATCTATAGTAAAGCGACTTATCTCAGAACGTATCTTAAATCTTAAGCCTCATTGCATTATGGTGAACTACTATAAGTAGTACTACACTATACAGTATATAATATATTATTGTTTTAAACAGCAGTTGCTAAGAATGTCACTCTTTATGGTACTAATTGCACTTTTAAGGGTTATAACATAAATGACAAACTCAATAATTTTAATTGATGACCAAGTGCCATCACTTGATTTGATTTTTACGTTACATCCATTTAATACTAGCTACTTACATTTTCTTCGTTCGAGTGCGCCTTTAGGTGCCTAACAGTAGCTTATGTGTTACTCAAGGTTACAGCCTACTTAAAAGCATTTGTATTAGTAGTAACATTATTATAATACTTTTTATGCACATAATATAGTACCTACAGAGTGAAAACGCATTTACATAGTTCTCTATCAGTTTGAATGTATTATTTCATGAGAAGAACATTTGATATTAAAATATCGCTAATTCCAATTCAAATGATCGAATCAATTAACATGCAGTCATGTATAAAGCAACAAACATCACTACATAGTATAAAACAAAGTCGCTTCCCGCTGTCTGTCTGTCGCTATGTATGCTTAAATATTTAAAACAGCGCAAGGGATTTTGATGCGGTTTTTTAATAGATAGAGTGATTCAAGAGGAAGGTTTATATGTATGATACATGCATATTATAGTACAGAAAAGCCGAGAAATTAAAAGAATTATACTTCATACTAACCGTTAAAACGTACCTAGGGACGAACCCGAGCGAAACGAGGGTGAGTCGCTAGTGTATTATATACAAAGCTAACCTAACCTAGTATATAAATTAAGCACAATTATATGTTACTCTTTGTATATCAAAAGCCTTATTCTTGTATCTTGGAACGTACATCAACTTATCTCGACCTTCGTCAGAAGGATCGGGCGTGGGAACAAGTGTGCCGCGCCGAATGGCAAATGAGTTGACACGTTTGATATACGAGTTGGTATGTTACATATACATACAATTATGTATAGTGTATGTGTTAATTGTCTTTTGTTTCGAATTATGGTATGCTTTTTGAAAATTATATTATTTCAATTGCCTTCTACATATAAGTACATATTATTTTAACTAGCTTTCGACCGTGGCTTCCAACGCATTGGTACGTGATATATATTATGTTAGTCAGTGCTTGTAAAGTTTTCTTTTATTTAGTAAAAGATTAGTCTAGATTTTAGAATTACGTGGTGTTTCTTAAGCCTCAGTTGATGTAATTTTAAATTGAATTATTAAAGAAACTTTCAAAAGCAATAAAGACTTATGAAATCTATACTTTCAATATCATGTGTAAATAAGACACGTAAATCTTGTTCTATTCAAAAATTATTTAACACTTTAATTTGACAATCTTTTCAATTGAGTCTTATAAAATAACAATTTAATATATTGCTCTGAGGACCCAATAGAAGGAAGTCATTAAATATTACTCCAGTGGCAGATAGTGTTCCTTTCGTAACAGTAAGTAAGTTGGTCGCAACAGCAATCATGATTCTCACGCAGTTACGATAGGCCTAGGTTTCTGTAGGTTAAAATTTAGATCTAGACTAGTTTCATTTATTATTATTCAACCTCGCTTCGCTAGGCTTCGTCCCTAGGTTGATTTACCATACAAACTTTCATCCCCATTTGCACCCCTTTAAAGGATGATTTCCGGGATAAAAAGTATTTTATGTCCTTTCCAGGGTCTCAAACTATCTTCTTATAAACCTCTTTATAATATTAGTATAGATAAGTGACTTTTATGATCTCCGCCAAGGCGGTATTCTATGTCGTATGTCTTGAAATTATAAATCGTTGATTTATTTTGGAACCTGGCCCCCTCAATTTCTCTGTTATTTTTTAAATTGATTTGACTGTGGTAAAAGATTCGAAATTATATAATAACTATCGACTTACCCTCGCTTCTCCTATCGCTATTTTCTCAGTATTCGTACCTAGGTGATAGTAATAGCCAATCAGGTGATAGTATAACTATATCCTGATTTTCATCTAAATCCATCCAGCTGTTCTGGGTGAAGAAGTAACAAGCATACAGTATTCGCAATCATAATAGAAATTCTTATATACTACTTTTTTGTCAAACATTTCTTGATTGTATAAAGAAATATTGTATTAGGTAGGTATCGAATTACAACATATAACTTTAGAAATTGACAGATTAATATGAAATTTTAAAATGTTTTCATTCGATATTGCACAATGTCTAGACAGCGATTAAGTTTCAGCTAGTCGTATGTAATTTTATTATGGTCATATTTTTAGATACGAATTTAAATATAATCAACCTTGGGATATTGCATTGAAATGCATCAGTCGATTGTTCTTGTTTAACATACATTAATGAATAAATTATAGAATTAAGTTACGTAAAACAAACCTAAATTAATTCAATAAATATATACTTTGCTTAACTATTAACAATTTATAACATCACAGTGAAAATTATTGTAAATTAACGAGTGTACCTATTAATTAATTACCTACACCTACGAAAACAATATCTATACAGATAAACAAAATTGAAGTGTCTGTTTGTAATGTCAAAATAACAGCTTTATACTAAATGCATATGGAATTATATACGGTACTTATAAGAAAAATAAAATTTGTTAAATTTTTGTCTGTCTGTCTGTTTGTTCTGGCTAGTCTCTGAAACAGCTAGACCAATTTTAACGGGACTTTCACTTGTAAATAGTTGATATTATAAGGAGTAACTAAGGCTACTTTTATTTTAGAAAAAGAATTACAGTTTCGCTCAAAAAAATTAAAACGTACCTAGGGACGCACCCGAGCGAAGTGAGGGTAAGTTGTAGTATAACATATACCATTTACCATTAACAACTTCTTTAAATGATTATCAATGCTAATGCTAGTATTAATTTAATTTATAAGTATTGTACTTATTTTATTAATATTTTTTCTTATTAGGAAAATTATTGTATTGTAACACTTTTTTGTAAACAATGAAAAAAAAACCGTCGATTAAATTAATTAGTATATACGAAACCAAGATATTAAAAATTCATATTTTCCTCATATTACAGTATGAATCATATTTATTATCATTTAAGTTTTTATGTAACCTTGGAAGGAGTGAATGACTGATTTAACTGCCCACCTTATACCTCTAGTTTTTGTTTTCTGAATCAAAATAGATAAGTAGATATCTATAACCAAATATTAATGTGGATGCTCATGGTTGCCAATCTTAATCAATTATAGTTTTTTTAGTTGTAATAAATATAATATAATTATAACGCTCAGTACAAGTAGCGTCACTAGCCTTTTTGGGACCCAATCAAAAAAAAATAGAAGTGTCTCTTTTTGTCTATGTTGAAAACGAATATGGTACGCAGACAGAGACAGTTTTCGAACTTCTCACTTTTTCCAAACTTCTCTCACGGAAGAGCGGGTAGAGTAAAATTTAGTAAAAAATCTGAGCTTAGAGGACCATTCATCGTTCTATAGAATTTTTATATAAAAAAATAATAACCGGAAATTTGGGACATTTTTTCTTACGATTTTTTTTAAGCTTCTATGTGGGCCGTCCTCAAAAAATATTTTGAAGCAAAAGAATCATTTGTGGTCGGCTGGGGCCCACTTGAATCAGGGGCCCCATGCGACCGCATTGGGTGCGTAGGCATAGCCAAGCCACTGCTTGCTTGCTAAGTACTGACGGTTTCTTGGAATTTTATCTGTGTTATGAAGTTTATTCATTTCTATTATTAAGAACTTGGTTCTTAGACATTGGTCTTCCTCTTGAAAAGAAAATAGAAAACGCTAAGTTCTTCAGCTTAAGTTAAAGAAAAATAAAAGTATTATATTTTCTCTATTTTAAAGTAGCTATTTTTTATTACATATGCAATATAGAACATACGTAATGTACTTTTATTAATATTTAAATTATATCTGAATATGTATTTTTAACCGACTTCCAAAAAGGAGGAGGTTCTCAATTCGTCGGAATCTTTTTTCTTCCTTTTTCAACTATAATTCTCCAAACGTCATAAACAATTACAGTTTTTATTCCATTTAATTTTATAAGGCATGAGGCAACCTTACCTACTACCAATCGATAGATACTGTATCACATTTTTTGTGTATATTTCAGCAAGTGTTATACCATTGTTATATGAGTCATTATTCGTTTTATAATGATATACAATTCTTTAATGTACAATTTCAATTTTCTGCGATAATTATGTAATTATATACTGTATACAATAAATTACTCTATAACAATTTTGAAGCCAATTGTTACATAAATTGTGAAACTAAAGTAGCTCTCCATTAGTGTTCTTTCATATTATCTTCGTTCATTTATAAAAAAACTCTTTATTGTGCTGGCATGATGAAATATTTTATTCAGTTACTATAAAATTATAGATTTATAAATAGGTTTTCATTAACCATATAAATTATAACAAACTATGAATATAAAAGTGAAAAAATTAAACTATATTATTCACATATTGTATAAACATAATACTTTGAATACTTTTATCTGATAGTTGAAACAGGAAGATTAAAAAAAACATTATCAATCTAAGATCAAGAAGATATTTCATCGGAAATAATGATGATCTGAAAATATTTTCAAGTATATTAATAATATTTATATTCACAACATTCAACAATATCTATTTTATTTACAGGTACACAGCAAGGGTTTGAAATTTGGAATCTATGAAGACTACGGCAACTTTACTTGTGCCGGTTACCCGGGCGTCGTCGGCCATCTGGCTGGAGGTATGTCGGCCTTCTACAAACTCAAATTGCAGCTAAGTTTGTGTTATCCCTTGACAACTGACCCGAAATAAAGCTTGGCGCACTAACTCTATATAGGTATAGCATAGAAAAAACAGGTTTCTATTTCAGTCAAGTACTTTACATGGGTTGTAATTGAGCTTTTGATCTAATCTTAATATATTTAATTCAATTAGATATTAATATATATCATAGGCAATGGTAGTCCAGTGGTAACGCACTCACTTGGATAACCGAATGAAGCTGGTTCAATCCCAGGTCTGACATCTCTGATATTTTTATGTACGTATCATATCCAACATGATTATCACTTGCTTTACGGCAAAGGGAAACAACGTGAGTAAACCTACTTGTCTGGAAGAACAAGTTTTCGAAAGAAATGTGAAGTCCGCCAACCCACACTTGGCCAGAGTGGTATTGATGGAAGGCCTGGGCCCAGCAGTGGAACGTTAAGAAGAGCTAAATACATATAGCATGATGCAAGTATACTTATTAATAACTAGCGACTCACCCTCGTTCCGCTCGGGTTCATCCCTAGGTACATTTTAATTTTTTTGAGCGAAACCCTAATTCTTTTTCTAAAATAAAAGTAGCCTAAGTTATTCCTTATAATATTAGCTATCTGCCAGTGAAAGTCCCGTCAAAATTGGTCCAGCCGTTTCGGAGATTAGCCGGAAATAACCGACAGACAGACAGACAAACAAAAATTTTAAGAATTGTGTTTTTCATATAAGTACCGTATATATTTCCATATGCATTTAGTATAAAGCTGCTATTTTGACATTACAAACGGACACTTCAATTTTATTTATCTGTATATGTAGATAAGTTTTGTACTGGCGGATGCTACTACTGCTTTGTGCTACAACGCTAGAAAATAGGCTATGTTAATTCAATTCAATTTTCTTGAATGGCTTCAAAGCGTGCCAGTTGAGCACAGATTAATCTGTGTCATAACTTTAAAGTTATGGTAATTTAACTGGCGCTTGAAAGTGACATTAGCTACTATTTTGTTTAGGAAAAATAAATTCAATCGATCATACAAAATCAATTTTATACGATGAAGTATTAAGTTAATTATTTTGGTTAACTGAAAGTACTTAGCGATGTTAAAAATTATAAATGAAAAAAATATGTATTAAAATATAATCAACTTACTAATATGTTACGTACTTTTGTATATGTTTTGTACATTTTATTACCAAATCTTTCGAAGTCTAGTCTAGTCATGTGCAATGAATCAATAAGTAATTTAACGTTTACTTTTGAAATAAGCAGTGAACTACTATACATGCGGCAAATACTTTGATGGACTAACGATTGTAACCAAACGGTATGTTTAAAATTCATAAAACGTCCTCAAAAAAAGTGTATCACACTACATAAAATATCTTTACATAATTTTGTATAAATAATACAGTAGAATTGATTATAACTAGGTCAAAGTTGTCCGTTGGATATTTTTAATAAAATATTTTACCGTTTTAGTACTAATTAGTTAAGAAGTACAATATTTTATAATATATTTTAAACCCTTGATGTATAACCTAATAAAAAAGAAGACAATAGGTTCAAATTAGCGAAGATCCTATAGAAATATGTCTACAAAAAATTAATTCAGAAATCAGCAGTTTCTAGGTTAAAAGTAATTACGTATTATAATATCGTTTTTTTTGTATGTATGTTACACAAAACGCTACAAAAAAAAAACTTAAAACCAGAATTGAGAACCTCCACTTTGAAGTAAAAAAACCATCTCATCAAGTTTAAAAGATTTTAGTAAGCATCTTATTTTATAATAAAAATACCTAATAAAAAAATATTACGCGAGCGAATCCAAAGGAAATAGCTAGCAGTAGAATAATGGATGTTATGTAAAAATTCGCGTGCAATTCGCATTGAAACGTCTTCCTAACCTGATTGTGAGGTTGCTTCGTGGTATGTGCTTCCTAATGTTAGGAAATGTGTAAAAGGCATTTTTTAAAACTATACTTACATCTATATTAATTATAAATTCACTGGCTTATTAAAACTGTAATAAGTTTTAATAAGCAAATTTTATTATATGATGTTTTTTTTGTTACGTATGTAATTAAAAAAATGTTTACGTTAAACATGAAATATTTTTCAAAGGCAGTTAATTTATTGTATTTTTGTCTGTGTGACTGTAACATTGCGCATCACAACAACTGTACGTTTCTGTAATGTACAGGTGTATCTATAAATTACATTAGTTAAATAAATATCTTAGACGACACGCTTGGCTCAGTCTGTAGTGACCCTACTTACTGTGCGACCGGTCGCGGGTTCGAGTCCCGCTGGGGGCATTCATTTGTGTGATAAGCACGAATGTTTGTACTCCAGTCATGGGTGGTTATATATATAATATGTATGTATTTAAAGTTATATAATTTGTTTAGTGTATCAACTATCAGGTATTCATAACAAAAGCCTCGTAGCTTACCATGGAACTAGATGGTGCTGTGTGTTAATGTCCCAACATATTTATTTATTATTTATTGATTTATTGCAATTGTTCGATTAGTTCCGTGTTCCAAAGTAATTGCTACAGCTCCTCGTTTCGTGATCCATATTTATAAAACTGTCACGGTTCCGAGTAAGGTACTAGCGCCGAGTCATTTGCAACTAAGTATGCATTTAGTAAATATGTAATACTTTTACATAGGTACTTATATATTATTAATTGGTATGGTTGTGGCAAAATAATTTAAAGTCTCTTAGAGTCATTATACTTATATACGTATATGTACGTCCCACTGCTGGGCACGGACCTCCCTTCGATACGAAGGGGATCAGGCCATAATTCACTACTCTGGCCAAGTGTGAGTTGGCGGACTTCACATACATATTTTTCGAAAACTTGCTAGGGTTTCTTAGATATGCAGGTCCTCACGTTTTCCTTTACCGTAAAACAAGTCTTAATCATGCTGGAAGTGATTTGCACATGAGAATATCAGAGGTGCGAGATGTGGGATTTGAACCCGCTTCATTCAGTTTTCCAAGCGAGCGCGTTACCACTGGGTTACCACTGCCCTTTACATAATATAATATACAATATTATTTAAAGGGCAAATAATTTAGAATATTTAAGAGACCTTAAAATACTTTCTTTATGTATAAGTAGGAAGACCTACTAAGTAAAAGTAGCGTTAAATAGATCTCCAACTTTCCACTTCATAAAAATTGATTGCATTTTTAGATTGATATTTATATTACCGAAACATTGAAAGTTTAATAGAAAGCAAACATAATATTTAACTAAAATTCAAAGTAGAGCGATTTTATGGCATATCTTAACATTAAAAAAAAAAAAATATCTTCCATTAAAATATTACTCCGACAATTTGTGAAACACGCATTTATTATAACACTTTGTTTATTACACGTTTTTATAACTACTTATTGTTTAATATACGATGCATACTTAGTTATATCATTAAATTACATACATTACAAGTAATATAAATGTGTATAAATAATCAAGTAAAATAAGGTTCAATTATTTATCATTGTGATGTTTCAATCTTAAATTGCACATAATAAATGACCTATGGCTATATTAATCAATGATTTACACTCGATCCTCTATGATCTCTTAACTATGCAATCATTTATATTGTCTACTTATAAAAAAACTGCAGTTTCAAAGTCATTATTATTATTTCATTAAAATTGAATGAATCTGATATGAAAAATTGATGGAATTCTATATCCCATAATAACAATTTGAAGGATTTTTGATTTATAAACAACTATAACCTTATAATTATGTTTAATTAAAGTGCTATTTTTAGTTATTTTGATAGTTTTATTGTAATTTATAAAATCATGCATGGAGTTAAAAATTACTATTTTGTGTAAAGTTAAAAATTACTATTTATTGATATTAGCATTAAGTTCAGCATAGATAAGACAAATGAAGAGATTATGTTGAGAATGAATGGCACACCAAATGTCACTCTCTAATCAGACTGGTCTTAGACCCTGTTGATTACATCACTGGTCTCCATGCATATCTACGTAGTATGTAGATATGCATGTAGTACATACATATATTGTATTAATATTTATATCGTTTTTTCCTTTTTTTCTTCAGACGCTGCCACATTCGCCTCCTGGGGTGTTGATTACGTTAAGTTAGACGGATGCTACGCTCTCCCGGTGGATATGGATCATGGATACCCTGAGTTCGGCCGACAGCTCAATCTTACTGGTCGTCAAATGGTCTACTCATGCAGTTGGCCAGTTTACCAGATCTATGCTGGTCTTCAGGTAAGTTATTAGTAAAGTTTATATATAGGAAGTTTTGATAAAGATTGGGGAACTCCCCGAACTTAAGACATACTCGTACCTACCGGTTGGATTAGAGGCTTGTACTTTTGTTTTCTTAATTAAATTTTAATGAATTTATAAGCAATTTTTTCTTCTGAGAGAACTAACATCTTGGTTTCTTTGTATCATTATTAATCCGTTTAATTAAATTGCAGGGTTATTTTCAAGGTTCATAATATTTCATTTAAAAAAAAATCCCCTTAACGTAAAAAAATCAAATATTCTGAACGATTATATTTAATTTATATAAGTTAAAATTAATAGATATATAATGTTGAAATAAACAGACGTAAGCGTTACTCTAAATAATCTTTCTTCTCGTCCATTGAATAAAAATGAAGAACACAGCACTAGAAAATATAATACAGGTAAATAATATTACTCATATTTTCAGCCAAACTTCTCCTCGATCATCGAACACTGTAACTTGTGGCGTAACTTCGACGACATACAGGACTCGTGGGCGTCCGTCGAGTCTATCATAGACTACTACGGAAACCATCAGGACGTCATCGTTCCCAACGCTGGGCCTGGACATTGGAATGATCCGGATATGGTAAGTGGACTTTAAATAAAACTATCTTTTCGGATTTTTTTTCGCGGATATGTCTCCCATCTGGGAGACATCTTGCACCTTAGGCTCTCTCGTGACCATGATTGCTGTAAAACAATCGAAACGTCGGGAGCCAAAAATCAAAATAAATCCGCAAAAAAATCCGAAAAGATAGTTTTGCTTAAAATGTCAAATATTCGCGTAAAAAGAAAGTATTAAGTGGGCTTTAGTTAAAACCATGAACAAATTAATTTAAGTTAATGAAGATTGAAGCTTGGGTTTAAGAGTTTATATCAAATTAAATTTATAAAGAATTAATTGCTTATTTAAATATTGTCTAAATAAGTAATTTAAAAATAACCAACTTGCTAATGTTGACATTATTCTTAAAAAATCAAACTTATCTTTTATTATACTGATGAATTGGTATTTACATGTATTTATTATAATATGTAACATTTTATAGTATCTACGTTGGTTGTAGCACTAAAATTCTTACAATTAAATAATTAAACAGAATTGAAAATATTTCATTTCTAACGTTTTCAATTAAGTTTAATCATATGGTTCTTTTTTTATAACTACGAGTATTTTATTTATTTTAGTCATTTCTTGGACAATAGAGAATAATTAAATAAATGGAAGTAATATTTTAAGATAAAAACGTATTAATTTCCCATAACTTTTCCAGTTGATCATCGGCAACTTCGGTCTATCGTACGAGCAAAGTAAAACACAGTTCGCGATATGGGCGATATTGGCCGCCCCGCTATTGATGAGCGTGGACTTGCGCACCATTCGACCTGAGTACAAAGCGATATTACAGAACCGGAAAATCATTGAAGTTGATCAAGATCCTCTAGGGATACAGGGAAGGAGGATTTATAAGGTTAGTACCTAGATATGTACTTATAGAGATTATATATATATATATATATATATATATATATATATATATATATATATATATATATATATCATCTCATTTTAAAAGTTAAGGAATAGAGATAGCTTTTTAGCTTACCTACATGTACACTATTTATTATTTATGCCGCACAGATAGGTACTTAGCTTAGGTTAAGGCACGAATTAAACGATCTTGCAACGTCCATCTATCCATTGCACTGCGGCGATAAGGTCCCAGCTTTTGGGTTTTAGTAAGAACCTCATAGCTGGCAGAGACCCCATAACGGGTTCTCCCGGCGACATTAAATAGGAAAAGGTTGGAACACTGATCTATATAATATTATAAAGGGATAACATTTGTTTGTAGGGGATTGTCTAATCCTAAAAGTTCTTTCACTAATAGGAGGCTATGTTATAGCCGAGTGCAATCGGCTATTTTTTGTTTCGTTAAAAATGAATAATTTACTGTCGGAAATCAAATTAATTTTTATTGTAGTTAGAAGAAATGGTAAAAAATTTCTATACGCACTTATAAAAGTTACTTTATCAGCTATTGTTAGGAAATAGGGACTTACTCGATCGTAGCGAAGGTAAATCACTAATTATAGAATATATTGTGATAATACTTAATTTAAATTTTAGCTCTAAGCAGTATTTTAATATCTATACATTTCTTTCTATTAATATAGCTAAATTATATATTTTCCCATATCAGCATCGCGGTATAGAGATCTGGTCGCGGCCCATCATACCGATCCAGGGGCAGCACTACTCGTACGCGGTGGCGTTCGTCAACCGCCGCACGGACGGCACGCCCTCCGACGTCGCCGTCACACTGCGCGAGCTCGGGCTGAACAATCCCGCGGGATACAGGGTTGAGGTGAGATGGGATTACGGAATATGGATAATGTTAATGTATATTTTAATATTTTAAGTAATGTAGATATTTTAAGTAATGTTTAAATAATTGATTTTTTTAATTTTAATTAATGTATTTTTATCATTTCTTTTCTAGGACTTGTATGAAGACGTCGACTACGGAGTACTCTCCCCACAGACTAAGATCAAAGTGAAAGTGAACCCCTCAGGTAGAACGTGTCTTATTTTTATATTGTTAGAGATCTAAACAGTTGCGTGTTAATTTTATTTATTTATTTAGTATAAACATTTCAAATTCTATTCGGTACTGTAAAGTTTACTTAAATAATATATGGAACTTTAAAGTGATAAATGTAGTATTTAACTTTTTTTTCGCCTTTCTTTTTTAACATATATGTTTTGTAATTAATTCTAGTAATTTAAAACTTTGTATAACCTTTAGGCAATACAAACTACAAACTGAAAATTATCTTGAATACAAAAAAACTACAAGCATGCCCATAAAATATATGGAAGTTACAGTAAAAGCTTAAACAAAATTTATAATATAGTTAAGTATTTAGATAAAGTAGTAAGCATAATTACAATTAATTCCAACAGGTGTGGTAATACTCCGAGCGGACGCACAACCTTCCTTCGCGTACAACGCGATCCCCACTCGGACGCCGTACGCTCTCAACGACGTGTTCCGGCTCACTAAGAAATAGTAGCATATTTGCGACGCAAGTACAATCACACTATTAACATAGTATACTAATCCATACAGTCGTCTAATGAAGGCGACGTGCGAGGTGAGGCGTACCCGACTATCATACTTATTTTTATATTATGACACTCGGGTAACAATTTAGGGTTGGCGCGTATAATAGTAATTTGAAACCATTAATGTATAAAGACATAGATACACATTTCCTAACAAATATCTCTTTGAAAAGTAACGTCGACGACGAACGTATGATATAGGTACGTTGAGTCAAAACAAATAATAAAATTCAAAAATCGAAAGTTTTAACTGTCTAAACACAAATCCGAACTTATGCACAACCATATAAAGTACTTTTTTTAAACAAAACAACGTGCGTTTTAATTTAATCATCCGAAATGCAATGAAAAAAAGAGATTTGAAAACAAAGTTCCTCATTTACGAATAATGCGCTTTTTGTGAGGACACGTCTTTTGAGACGCTAATTGAGTATCTCAAGTTTTTTATATCAATAATACTTTCTTAGATTTACGCGAATATTTGACATTTTAAATAAAACTATCTTTTCGGATTATTTCGCGGATTTATTTTGATTTTTGGTTCCCGACGTTTCGAATGCTTTACAGCAATCATGGTCACGGGAGAGACTAAGGTATTAGACATCTCAAAGCGTTATATACTTGTTACAGACAGTGCCTACCCACAAATTTACAAAAATGATTTTGAAAATTCAAAAATGGCACCAGAGTACCTTACAATATTTGTTGATTTAAATTCTAAACATATTAAAAAATATTAAAAAGTTTAATAAGTATTATAATTAAATATTATTTGTTTAATTTTAGCTGTTATTATTATAAATATTACAATATTTTAAAAACTTTAAGAATAAATAATGTAATACAGCAGCACTAAATAATATTACATTATTTATTCTTAAAGTTTTTAAAATATTGTAATATTTATAATAATAACAGCTAAAATTAAACAAATAATATTTAATTATAATACTTATTAAACTTTTTAATATTTTTTAATATGTTTAGAATTTAAATCAACAAATATTGTAAGGTACTCTGGTGCCATTTTTGAATTTTCAAAATCATTTTTGTAAATTTGTGGGTAGGCACTGTCTGTAACAAGTATATAACGCTTTGAGATGTCTAATACCTTAGTCTCTCCCGTGACCATGATTGCTGTAAAGCATTCGAAACGTCGGGAACCAAAAATCAAAATAAATACGCGAAATAATCCGAAAAGATAGTTTTATTTAAAAATTTTTATATCAATGTTTGAAACTTTACGCCATGAAAATTGATATTTTTGGTAACCCTAGCATTTGGCGACTATTTTTGTTAAAATTAAAAACGATCACCTTCTGTATGGAGTTTTATACTGTGTTATTCTAACATACTAATTGTTAACAGCGCAATTATGGCCTTGGAATTGTTTCTAAAAAGTTATGTGATAAACCTCATCGGAGTTGCTTAAATGGTATTGTGTAAAGGTTTTATGAAGGATCATCAAAAAAAAAATGTTTTAAAGTTCTATTTTGTAGACGTACTCAGTGGTAAATTTTCAGGTATTTTACGCTGACCAGTGATTAAAAATTTGTTTGTTACACTGTATTATATAAGAAGATTATGACATGATTCAACTCAATTTTTTTTTAATTGACCAATTGACCATAATCTACTTCACATGGAATGGAAATGTCATGAGGAAGAATGAATGCTAATTTATTTGACTGGATTTCAAAATATGAGGGAATACTCGATCCGGTTTTTTTTTTGTATATTATATTATGCGAGATCTTCTTATATTATAAAGGCATTTTAATGTAGGTTTTTTTTTCAATTATTATGTTGCGAATGATAGTACAGTTTTTTGAACAAGATTACCATACATTTTAAAAGAAACAAAACGGTTTTTTGTAAATAAGCATCAAGGCGTAATATAAATTATATAACATAATACGTCCGATCTAATATGTATCTCTGATACTCAAATGGTACGGATGTTTTTACTGTAGTATATCCCTATGTGAATTTGTCTTCAAATACCTTTTAATGTTGTTTACGTAATATAAAATTAAATAAATTAAACATTGATATAATCAGCTCTGTAATAAATATTATAAATAATATTTGTTAAATATTGTAATAGCGCCATCTAGTATGAAAAATGAGCAAGTGTGAAAATAGATTAAAAACAATTATTTAAAATAAAAACTTTAAATTATCCAGTGATGAGTGATATCAAGAAAAAACTTGAATAACAGCATTATTTTTTAATATTTTAATTTAATAACTTTTTTGTAATAAATATAAATTATTAAAATGTACCGCCATCTGTCGGAAGTGTTAATTAAATACATCAAAGTATTTTACTTATACCTATTATTATAAATTTTTTATGAAATTCAGTGACAGCAAGCAAAAAATATTCTTAAGTCTTACTTAACTTATAATTTTTTTTAATAAATTCATGACATACACTCTGGCCATGTATAGTTTTCTAAAGTTTAATGTAAATTATACGTGAGACTACATCGATTCATACTATACATACTATAGTTAGTTAAACTATTACTTACCATTTACTAAAACGATTTTATAAGTACAATGGGAATACTTTATATATGTTTTTTTGCATAGTAACGCCATCTAGTGACAGAACTATGTATTAACTATGTAATAACCTATTTAATTGTACATTAAAAAATGTTTTTTTTTTTATTATATTGAATAATATATATTTTTTGTTTATTTAAATAGATCAAAAACCTGTCAATTGAACAAAAAATGTCAATTTTTGTTAAATATATGCTAATTGTTGTCAATCTTTAGAAGCCTATTATCATTGATCTTCTGTTAATAATAATAAAGCAAGTTAAATTTTATTTAATAATGTCGATTTTAGTCAAATAAAACCTTCATATAAACCACTTGAATCCACCGTGTAATGTATGTAGGTATAACAATATATTTGTAATATATTTATTTGTATGGTATTCTATGTATTTATTATTCCAAAATATCTGAAAATGGATAGTTTCAGTTAGGGCGTTCGTAGTTTCTTGCCTTAACTTACGTAATATTTGTAACAGTGTGATCGATGTATAGTTTTATGATAAATGATTTTGCCATTACGATGTACCTAGGATAAGGATGTACATTATAATTGTCTGTAATATTAAGTTTTTAATAGAGAAAATAAATAAATTTTTACTTATATAACTTATTTTATTTTTCACTCAACTTATTTATAATATAGTACATAAAGATTCATACATTTATTTAAGTAAATAAATATACTTACTAACATTGCTTTAAGTTTAGATACTATAATAAATTAAAATATATTTTTTTCACTAGAAATACGAGTATTAAACTAAACTAACATTAAGTCAGTCACAAGGATGCATCTTAATAGCGAAAATTATAAAATAAAATACTTCTAATTACTCCTCAAAACATAATATCACGTGTGAATATTTTTATATACAAATTCGAAGCTCATGGGCCAGTCCTTGGCTGTGAACTTAGCCCCTGACGTCGTCGCAACGCTCTCCTCCTCTATTACGTTGACAGATCTGTAAAAAGAACATTATTTAGTATTAAGGACAATCGGACTGCTATTATAAATGAGAATGTTTTTACGTGTGTATGTTTGCTACTTCCTTCCTTTTTCTGAAACACCTGCTCTGATTTAGATGAAATTTAGTAAATGGAAATATTATGAGCTGGAGTAAAATATGGGCTAAAAAACCTGAGCGAAACCAGGGTAAGTTACTAGTGTTACATAAAGGAAGAAATTAATGATTATCAACTTTTTTAAATGGATACATAATGTTTAGTACAAGATGATTTGCTTTAAATATATTATAATTAATCCACATAGAACTAACCTACCTCTCCTGTCGACCGTCAGCATCATCTATTGTATCCATTGTTACTATTTCGTCATCTTCAGGACTCGACGTTGTTGTAGTCATTGTCTTATGTTTATTTTCCTTAATAAAAATAAACTCATTCTGATCAGCTTTTTCTTCTGGAGAATAATCATTGTTATTCTTCGAAAGTTTTAAATTATTTTCAGATACACCTTCGGAAATTTGTATAGCAGGCTTGATCTCTTCGTTTTGATTATTCGCTGTTATTTCGCTCTTCTGAAGAGCTAGAACTGGAACCATCTTTTTTCTTTCGACTTGAGGCATATATTTCTGATTTTTTAATAAATCCTTTATTTTATAGTTTTTCGCAGCTGTAGCGTTAGAAATAGGAGGAGATGCAATAGTTGTGACTTTAAGAGAAGCCGCTCCTTTTATGAATCTTCGGGGCAAAAGTTTGATATTTTCTTTCGATTCATCAGAATCGTTTTCGCTAGAAATATCCATATCTGTAAAATTTTTAAAACGTTCTTCAAAGTTCTCTGAGTCTTCAGTTTTATATTCGTTCTTGTCGAGATTTTTCAATGTTTCTTCAGTCTTGAATTGGTTAAATTTGCTTGGCGTGCGTTTTTTGTTGAAATTGTTTATTTCTTTTAGTTGTCGCGCTCGGTCGATGGTGTGGGGTTTTGAAATAAACTTTTTAGTTTGCATCAAATGGGGACGCTTTGTACTTAGTACAGGAAAAACACCGATACTTCCTTTAGGCACGTTATATTGTATTTCGAGTTTCGGGGCAGAAAACTTTTTCAGGGTTCTTTTCGGTAAACTGTAAGACGTTTTAACAGGTTGCTTAAGTGTCACCATAAACTTCTTTGTCTTATTTGGAAACGACCTGGTATTAATTCCTGTTACAGGTGTATTGGCCCCACTAAGTTCAGCACTCTGCAGAGTACTAGATTTCGGTGAATCATCCTTACTTTGATTAGCATTGATTGTTTTTACAATAAATATAAGCGTCACAGTCACCTGAAATAAAATAAAAGCATTTGTAAAACAGTAATCTTTTAATATCATAGCAAGTTCTATAAATCAACTTATTTTGTAAAAGTTTTTTTTTTTTTTTTAAATAAATGGTACCGAAGTCATAAATAGGCATTAATCACAATAATTTGTTAAATTAATTATGATCATTCATCTCGTAAGAATTTTTAGAGAATTTCCCTGAACTATCAAGTCTTAACTCTACGAATATATAAGACTGATAGAAAATAGATGGTGCTAGTAGTGTTTTAAAACGCGCTATGGTTTGGTTCTAGGAAATTTAAATTTATAATTTTTTAGAGGTAACATAGTAAAAAGTATTACATGATTCTTAAAAATATAAAATTACATCTATGTATCAATGTATGTATGTATTCAGCCCTTTTTAACATCCCACTACTGGGCACGGGCCATAGGGGAATCAGATCACCACGCTGCCCAAGTGCGATTTGGCGGACTTCACATGTCTTTCGAAAACTTTCTAGGTTCTTTCAGACATGCAGGTTTCCTTCACCGTAATACAAGTGGTAATCATGTTAGAAATGATTCACATACGAAAATATCAGAGGTCTATTATCTATGTATATACTGGGATAAATTGACTGATCAAATCATGTATATTCGTTACATATAGAACAAATATAACTTTTGATTAAATATATTACTAATAAAAAAATTTCTAGCGCAATTACCAATAATGCTCTATTTTTTAAAGCTATTAAAACAGGACTAGGACTTACCAATATTATCTTCATTGTGATTTCTACGTTTGGAATATTCTAATAGAATGCAATCTGCACAAGGAACTAACACAAACTGATGAATTTTCCTTAAGTTGTTGTATTTAAATACAGAAATATATTCCCTTATAATAAAACTAATAACGTTAATGAATACTTTGCTAAATACTTAAGCCTAATTACGCTGATGCATTTTTTGCAGCTAATTTCTTTTTTAGTAAGCCATTTATTGTTTGGAGATTAAGAAACGATTAAGTAACACGATTTTCTGTACTTTAAAGTTTCCAAGTTATCTATAGAAAAATTAGAATTAAAGAAATACTTACTGGAAGCTTTATAATATTATGTGTAATTTCATGGAAATTATTCAATACCCAGAACGGGTTTTTAATTATTTATCCCTTTGTCATGATTTTAGAAAAAAGTCGTTTAAATATCAAAGTAAAGTTTGGTAGAGAACTTTTTGCAGGTCTATAACAGTATTATATTTACTATATAAAAGTGTTGACTAAGATCACTTTTGTTTATTTTAATCCGCGGGATATTAATAAGACAACATACGTAATACTTATACAATACTAGCAGAACCCGCAGCTTCGCTCGCGCTAGAACTCATCTCTTAGGTATTTTACTCTCTTATGGGATGAATTTCGAAAAATCCTAAAACACGTATTTATTTAATTGTATTGAAAAGCATTAATACCAAGTTTCTAGTAATCTTTTTGGGTTGTATTATAACGTGTTTTCCCGTGGGAATGAGATAAACACACAAAAAATCACGCCAAACGAAAGAAGGACAAACAAACAAACAACCACACGGATATACAATATAGGCGTAGTGTCAGTGGACCGAGGGCTTCAAATAAAACAACGCCATAAAATTAATTCTATATAATGCTCAATAAAAGATTTGTTCAAAAAATATAATGGTGCTCCACATCTCAAAAACACTGTCTCGATTTTGATTTAAGTATACAGTTTAAATTTACATTTTAGTTATCTACAATTAATGTACAATACATAATATCTATAACAATAAATTGATAATACGATTGTTATAAAGAAGAGAAAGGCACATTTAATATTAATTTCAATTGTTGCATATTAGTTATTATGTACTTAATAGTATCCAAGCTTTATGTTATAACTAACCGTACGTAATGTATATAATATACGCGCTTTAGAGTTCTGTAACCATAGTTTAAAATGAGCAAGACACTGTCTCGTACAATAATTACGTCATATAAATGAGTCAAAGGTCAAAAAGGCATGTCCGGTGTGATAAGAGTATGTATCGCTCGAACATTCACCCTTAGTATACAAATGAGAAACATGTATTTAGCGTATATATTTAAGCAAAGCTCATAATCTGTGAATATTAATTATTGTATTTCTTTTTATTCTATCAAATCAAACAATGTAAACGATCAAGTGAGTAAGCCTTTGATTTCAAAATGAGGTAAATGCTTGATGGTATTTCTAAAATCAGGTATACTACAACAAAAAGTATAACCTTCATTGGGGTTATCTGGATGCCATGACAGCCATCTGGTAAACATACTATTTCCCCTACAAATGTCTTCGCAGAAGAACAACTCTCGAGCTTCTGATGCTGTGTAATATGGATTGTTGATTCCTACAAAGGCAATGCCACGCTGAGTGCTAGGTTCATAGACGACCTTATAATAATATTGTGGTACTGGTATTATAGGATTATTATTGATATCAGTATATAGATACAAATCCACTCTCTGATTCACTTGATTCTGTAATTGCGTTACTCCGTACGTGCCAGTGTAAATAATTGTATCGTAACCTGCAGAGTGGATATGGTTCCTAAGATCAACTTCTAACGTATTCCAGTTACCGCCATTAAATCCTGTCCATTGTGGTGCGCAATTAACATAGTGAAATGTCGCTCGTTCACCAAAAGCGAATACGAAATCAGTTTTAGCAGCTAAATGTCCTCTTGACAGACTTTGGGTGTTGGTAACATAAGAATCTATTCGGTTTCCGACTAACTGAGCAACAGCAGCCTTGAGCCCTTTTGGAGAATACAGGAAATTTACGTGTACTGTACCATAATTACCATCATCTACAAAGAAAGGTCGTATTACATTTGTTTGGTATAGGGCGTTGTAAGGTTTTTGTGTATACTTAGAATATATCGCGTTAAGATTATTAGAATCAAAGCAAGATTCATAAACTGGGTAAAAAGTATTTTCGACTGTATAACCGACTTCGATAATACGATTTCCTTCAAAGCATGTTCTATTGGTCAGAAAACTAACGTAATTTGGAGGATATGGACAGTTGAAGTATGAAAATGTCCCAGAGGGTAAGAGCCAATCATCGTTTCTGAAATCATTTCCAGAAACACATTTGATAGAAGCAGTTGAGAGCTGCTGTGTGGCTCTGGGATGTAAAATGTCACCAGATCCTTCACAGCTTAAAGTAAGCACGTCTCCATTATTTAATTCTACGTTTCCTTCGCTATCATCAGGCTCTAACAGTTTACCATATCTTAAAATAATTGGCTGTGGTTGACTGAAATCGCGTCGACTATTGAGGATACACTTTTGTTCTTTATGTATACTTAGAGCACAAAGGATTAACCAGTAAAATTTCTCAAACATTTTTTTCAAAACTTTAATTTATATTGTTAATTTCATACAAAAACTAAAAATTTATATATATGAAACTAAATTTTTTTACGTCATATTGACGTGAGCCTATTATGAGTTTTTTCTTGTCGTGACAGTTTGGCGCTACTATTGCTATATCTGATTTTTAATTCCACGGAAATATGACAGCTGTCATTCTTTGATAATTCAGATATCATAAACCTTTTCTGCTTTGAATTTTTTAATTTAAAATAACAAAATATATGAAACAGAATTAGATCAACTAAACTATAATATGTATGACATTGTAAATAGTCTTTGTTTTGTGCATTCAATGCACACTAACTATAAATGTTTAATGGTTAAATGAAAAAAAAAATAACAGAGTAAAACAAGATATTTCTTAAATGAAAATATTTATAAATCATTATCTCTTACGAGTATATCATCATTTTCGTCAACATCGTCATATAACCCGAATGTAGATTATAAAAGAATCACTAACACTATCCATCAAAACATTAAAAGGGCACATTTTATCCTCTTCTTTAATAATATGTTCTTACAAGAAGCAAAGATTTTACAAACAAAGGGGTTTTCCTAAAAAAGGCTTGCAACCTATGGATTATTGGACAGGGATCCCTGTAATAGAAAAATAATTTCCATAATAATTATTGTAACTTCAATAATATGATATTAAAAAAAATAATTACCATTTTAGAATTATCAATCATTTTTTTAGTCTTCGTTTTTCTAATTGAAACCTTAAATTCAAGATACGTTTATTTTTTTATTTTGCTAAAATGCTTTCCGTTTTTAGTGACAATGTTTCAAAGTTGACAACACTTCTGAAATGTCAGAATTCCGTCGAATTAAAAATCAGACTTTAGTCCCTTATTTTATACATAACTTGCTGACCCGATAGATGTCTATAATATCTAATTTTTAACAAAATATATTTGTGATCATAGTTAGAGTTCATACAAAAAAGGAATTTCAGTGTTTTCCAATTTTCATCCCTAAAAACCTTATACATATAATAAATGTTTACTATTACAAACATTTAAAAAAAATGCGAATTCAATCCAGCCGTTCTCAAATGCTGCGCTTACCAACTAATAGCTTATATAATAATATTTTTGTACTAGTAATTTTTCGCAAAATTAAAACGTTATCATTAAGAAAAATTATGACTTTTACATTATAAAATTTTAACTATTACAAAGTGGATTTGTACTTTGTACATATTTTCATATTATTAAAATGAATATTAATCGAGTGATAAAATTATTTCTTGTTAAGGTTTTACTTAAAATAAGGATTAAGCCATTTTTAATAAATACATTTATCTACTAGTTTATTTTAAAAAAAAAACATTTTTGAAAAAAAAAAGATAATATACATTATGTAATAAATGAAATAAAAATGTACCTAATTCATTGATAATGTTTCAAATTGAAGTCTCATAATGCTAAAAAAATGGATAGCTCATAACGACCTTTTAATGTTCTTAAATATAAATAATTAATTATTATCAAGATTAGTATTAGGAAAAAAAAATTATCATTAAGTATTTATTTATTATTACTTGTATAAGATAGAATGATAATTTATAATGAAGTATGTTTAATGTTCTCTTTGATTGAATTGATTCGTCACTGAGACCATCTACCCTTATGGTGCTTTCTCGCAATAGAAATTTGATCTAATGTCTATCTCTTGTAAGGACAACAACAGATAGATAGGTTATTGGGTTTCGCCGTAATATAAATAAAGCGGACCTAAGACCTAATATTTGGGTTAGCGTGTACAGAAAAATTTAATGATATAAAATATTTTTTATTTTATGATAATCAAATATCACTTCAAATATAAAAATTATCATTATAATTACATAATGATTGTGATGATGTATTTGATATGATGATGTGTTGATTTATTAACGTTTAGTATAGATTTCTCAGAGATGAGATATTTTCCCGCAGTAAAAAGTATTCTATATGTTAACCCGAATAACCAGCTACCATCATACCAAATTTCATCAAAATCTGTTCTGTGGTTTTCTCGACACTTTCCCAGACAGACAGACACAAGTTCTAAAAACTATAGATTCGGCCTCTGTATCGATAATAATGACTATTTCAATAAGATTTTCCAAAAAATATTTAATGTACAGATTCGACTCAGTTAGAATTTTATTATACATATGTATAGATAATGAAACTTGAGTATGAAATTAATTACAAAATATTACTACTAAATTGTTACATAATTACAAAATACATATTACAATTAAATTGTCACACCATTAGAAAAAAAAAACATTTGAGTCAATATATATTGATTTAGCTATCTTTAATGAAGCTGAAATTTACAAATAATTTCGAACATTTTAATAAATGTGGTAAAAAACCTTGTGCTCTACAAGTTATAGAGATCCTGGTTGTGTTGAAACATTGAAGTGCGTACACATCATACAATAGGTAACCTTTCAGTAAATAAAAAATATTTTAAACTAGCGACTCACCCTCGCTTCGCTTGAGTTAGTCCCTAGGTTACTTCCGAAAACAAAATGAATTATTTATTTTTGGTTTTAATTTTTTTCTCGTGGGATCCTATTTTTTTTTCTAAAATAAAAGTAGCCTAAGTTACTCCTTGTTATATCAGCTATCTGCCAGTGAAAGTTCCGTCAAAATCGGTCCAGCAATTTCAGAGATTACCGGAACAAACAGACAGACAGACAGACAGAAAAAAAAATTTGGTATATGTACCGTGTATACATCCATATGCATTAGTAAAAAGCGGTTATTTTAATATTACAAACAGACACTCCAATTTTATTTATCTGTATAGATTTTATTACTGCTTACTACTTCAACATGATTCGATAGCGACCATTTCATCACGCATATGAGCATATTGAGGTATTTCATCACGTTTATGATCATATGTATTAAAAATCACGTCAGTGCTATTAGCAATACACGTACTATCCATATGATTTCGTTTAGCGACGTGTTAATCAGTTGGTATTTTCTAATTAATAATTCACATTTTTTATTTCCCATAAGGAATAAAATGACTAGATTAAAATCCTATTGTCATTTTCTAATACACCAATATAACGAATAAATCAAACTCAACTACATAATATATTTTTTGTTCACTATTGTACAAATTAAGAACTTGTAAAAACTTAAGTTTTTGTGCAATTCTATTTAAAATAGGCAACAAATAATAGGAACTTAGATTTTTCTGCTACTTATCGGTTTAATAAATATACATATACTTATACGCAATCAATACACGCAATATTTATTGTAGAAATGTTCCCTTACGTTTTGATAAAAAAATCTTCGTGATATGTGAATGGAAAGATGTTTTAATAGAGTAAGGCAAAGGAAAGTGCTGCGTAGATTATGAGAGAACTCGAAAAAGATTTTAAAATAATGTCATATTGGGCTGTTCTAAAATTTAGTTTATTATTTGGCTCGATAAATAATACTTTTAATAATTTACAATATTAATAATTTTAATGAGACAAATCGATGGTAAAATAAAAAAAAATAGCTTATTAAACAAGGTTATTTCTTCAGCAGCAATAGTTGACTGTAAATTACAGTAGTAAGGGCTTCTGGGTTTGAAAAACAGCCTAACTAGAAGGCAAAACTATGAGAATCGGTTCAGTACAGAAGATATCGCGTAACATATTATATACCACAAAAAACATACAATCGAACTGAATACCTCTTTAATTTTGAAGTTCGACAATAAATGAAGGAACAGTAAGTATAACATATCTGTATCCTTTCAAACAAATCTAACAAAGGCATCAAATAATTTATTTCTTAACTATTTACAGCATTCGACAAAATAAAACGCTCTATCACCCTTTAAACGTTTCCTCATCTCACCGCTCATATCACAGTCAGCTGTGGATATGAACAGACGTATGGAGTATAAAAGATGATATAGTGATTTGTGATACACGTGTTTAACTTTGGTGTTATAAAATGTATCGATCGGTAAGTGATAAGTGATGTAATTTTTTCTTTTTTTAAGCCATAAATAATTTTTTATTTCATAACAAATATGTACAGTTTTTTAATTGTATAGAATAATATTTATTTAATTATTTCTTAATACTTTCATGTATTTTTAAATTGTTGCAATTTGTAACGCTAGTTTTATTATATATACTTACTGTTATGTATAAAAAATACTAAATATAGCAATTTATTGTATGCTAGTAACTCACCCTCGCTCCAACGCGTTCATCCCTAGTTACGTTTTAACGTTTAGTATAGATTTCTCAGAGATGAGATATTTTCCCGCAGTAAAAAGTATCCATATGTTGACCCGAATAACCAGTTCTCATCATACCGAATTTCATCAAAATTGAACTCGACGAATTTTTTCAACTACGCTGGCTACTTACACATATTGTTTGTCTTGGTTTTGTTATTGTTTTCATTCTGCTGCATAGTTGTTATTGTGCTTCGCAATTGTCAAAAATAAACTATAACTGTACATATTTAGTTAACATCATTAATGTATATAGAAATGATACAATTATTAAGCAAACGTAACATTCAGCTCTACATAATTACTTATTATTAGAAAAAATAGAGAAAAAATTCAACAAAAATGTGTTAGTCATCCAATTTACATTAATTATGGCACTTATTCACTGTTCCACTTTCAGTCTAATTTTAGTTTCGTGGACATGCGGTGACGATTATTTTGTTTTAAGATCTTACGAAGAATCCGTAAGCTTGAATATGAAAACTTTATATTTTTTACAGTAAAAATATCATATCGTCTGTTACCATAAACTATGAATAATAGTAATATAATTTGTACTGCGTTATACATAAAATATCTATTTATATACAAAATAATAATATATATGTTTGTGCATATTCATATAAAGAACAAAAACTTTAAACAATTCCACTCTACGCATCTATCGGTTTATTGTTCTGAAATACAGCGTAATTCTCTTATAATTTTACATACGTTCCTATAATTATAGACTACGAAACATTATATGTTATTGACTATAAACGTTTACATTATGTATCCCTTCCCTAATACTTCACGATGACCATCACTTTTGTCACGAGACCGATTGTACTGGTACAATTCATTTGTATTTATGATAAAAATATTTGTCCTGATTTATTTATCTCGTAAGAAAAACAACGTGATAAGGGTAGCTGCTAATAAAATGTGCAGATAAAATATCTTCAGCTTACAATCCTTGCAGGATAACTAGAAAGAAAAGTCTCATTGCTTAAATCTCTCTCTTTTTCTCTATCTCTCCTTCTCTCTCATATTAATCTATGTGTGTATGTGTGTGTGTGTGTGTGTGTGTGTGTGTGTGTGTAATTGTTCTTCAGTGTGAAACGGAATAGGTTTGAGTGAAATTCGGAATGGTAAATATCAAAATAAACACATAAGCTACTTTACATCGACGTACCACACGAGTGGATCCGCGGCTAAAAACTAGTAGATAATAATATAAATATTCAATTCAATTATATTTAATAATACAAGTTCAAGTACATGACATTTCCGTTATAATTTTGTCATTTAATCGTATTTAATGAGGGAATATTGTTTTGTTTCAGATTATTCTGGCGTTTTTGATACTGTTCAATGTCGCTATGTGTTATATACTGCCTAGTGCTTCAGAAAATAGTGGCAATGATAGTGTGATTTCAAACAGAACTCATGCGTCGGACGATTACACCAAATATAGTTACCTTATTACAACATACTTATAGAAAATCTAATTTCAAAATTGAAATAAGTATGTCTACACCAATAGATAAATATTTTAAGAAATAACTCTGTAATGTAATTATTTTTGTATATTGAATTGTCCAACTGACGATTTTCTAAGTGATTTAATATATGCGTCATAATTCCATGTAATTACATTAGTACTGTACTCAGAAACAGCGGAAAAGTTTTCGATTTGTGAGTTTTTTGTATTTTTTCTTTCAAATAAACTCATTAGTAATAAAAGATGATAATTTATACCACTAGGGCACTATTACTTTTAATTTAGTTTTGGCTAGTTCAAATATTCGCTTTAAATAATGAGTAGCCGAATTTAATACCTTAGATCGCGTCGAAGCAATTGAAAAAAAACAACAAAAGGTGTTAAATACATATGTAATATTAATAACATGTAGGTACTTCAACTAAAAAATGTAATAGTTCTAAAATTAACATCTCAATGACTGATTTATAGCTTAGCGTGTAAAATATAAGTGAAAAATATATTTTTTATACACTGTATTGATTTTTTATTTATATTCAACATTTGTGTATGTATTCAGCCCTTTTTTTAACGTCCCACTGCTGGGCATGGGCCTACCTTTAGTATGAGGAGGATCAGGCCATAGTCCACCACGCTGGCCTAATGCGGGTAGGCGGACTTCACATGTCTTTTGAAAACTTGCTAGGTTCTCTCAGACATGCTTTCTCATGTTTCCTCACGATGTTTTCCTTCACCGTTGAGACAAGTGACAATCATGTTGCAAATTATTCGCACATGAAAATATCAGAGGTGCGAGACTCGGGATTTGAACCCGCTTCACTCGGTTTCCTAAGCGAGCGTGTTACCACTGAGCTACCACTGCCTTTTGCATTCAACATGCATGATCTCCTTAACAAATTATGAATATGTATGTATACACAATTGATATATAAACAAATGAATATTTACAATCACCTGTTATTATAACACAGATTAGTAATAATACTAACTTACATATCTATAACTATGCCTATATCTATATAATACTAGCGACTCACCCTCGCTTCGCTCGGGTTCGTCCCTACGTTTTGACGGTTAGTGATACCCATACAATTAATTACCCATACAATTAATTTTCCAGCTGTTTTTTCTTTTTTTGTTTTCGCTATTTTTTTTATATTCAAACCACCCCTGACACACCCCCAACAAAACAAAAAAAGAATTATTCAGATCAGTCCAGCCGTTTTTGAGTTTTAGCGAGACTAACGAACATCAATTGATTTTTATATATATAGATAATAATATACTATGGAAACATCTGTCGATAAACTCCTAATTAATAGATCCTTACTAGGGAAAAAAATGCAACTTATTTTCGTAGTAGGTACTTTTGAATTTCGAATTTAACATTTAATATACAAAAAATTGGTTCCTATTTTAAAATTTTCTCTATACCGAGTTACAATGCTATTCTTTTCAGGTGTCGATATTATAAATGCTTATAAATGTGGACCAATCCGATGCAACTTCGGATCTATATGATCTACTAGCGACTTACCCTCACTTCGCTTCGGGTTCGTCCCTAGACAAAAACAAATCTATCCCACGGGAACCGTACATTTTCCGGGATGATATATAGCCTTCCTCAGTTAACAGGCTATCTAATGCAAAAATAATTTTTCAAATCGGATTAGTAGTTCCTGAGATTAGCGCTTTCAACCAAACAAATAAACAAACTCTTCAGCTTTATAATATTAAGTATAGATAAAGTGACATAGACTGCTTTTTATGCCACTACACCAAATGGATCTCAGTCGTTGGCTAAAAAACCTACTTAAACTTGCTATTTAGAGTATGGGAGAAATAAAATACCAACTCCAATAACATAATTATAGTGGCTTTTGTGATGAGAAAAAAATAATAATAAATATATTATTAAATAAATATATATACATATGTATATCTAAATTAACTTTTTATTCTTTCCGAATCGGGCGAAACAAAACGACATATATATAAAACTTTTTTAGTGTTTCCTACAACTAGTTAAATATAAAAATGAAAAAATACTTATTAAATATAATAATTCATTTTATTAATTAACGAACATGTTTCAATTAAAGGTCTGTTTTTAGAAGACAAAGAAAAATGTGATAATTTCAACCGCAAACGTGCTTGTGACATCTACTCGAACTAATAATTTTAACTTGTAGTTATATTTTTTTATGTTTGTTATATGGAACATAGCGGAAACGTTGTCACTCAATTCGTAACAGTACCGCTCTACCTGGCTTGTGAAATGCTATTATAATACTACAGTAGCTAAAGTAGATGCTATCATCTACTTCATCTATGCGATAATATATGTTATGTATAGCAAAAAATCTTGTAGCAATACTATTCTGTTAATACTGTGTTTTATTATATAAACTATTTTAAGAAATATTTGTGTAATAATCAAAATAAGTCTGTGAAAAAAAACCGAAAAGTTTGTTTTATTTGAAACTAGCGACTCCCCCTCGCTTCGCTCAGGTTCGTCCCTAGGTTGATTCCCCATACAAACTTTCATTCCCATTTTCACTCCCTTAAGGGATGACTTTCGGGATAAAAACTATCCTATGTCCTTCCCAGGGTCTCAAACTATCTTCTTACCAAATTTCATCTTAATCGATTCAGTAGTTTCAGAGCCTATTCGGTACAAACAAACAAATAAACAAACAAACAATCAAATCCTTCCTCTTTATAATATTAGTATAGATTATAATATTACTATAGATGTCAAATATTCGCGTAAATCTAAGAAAGTATTATGTAAATATCAATTCAACATTGGTACTATTACTTCGAAGAAATGTTTTTCGTTGCACTAGTTTTTATCTATCCCACTAATGATTTTTGCTAGGAATATATTTTAGAAATATACTATACGTAGGTATCTATTTACTGACTTCATTTAACTGTCAACCTTGATTTTATTTAAAAATCATTCGGTTAATGATTTTTTAACAACTATTTTCCGAAAGTATCTAATTTATAGTCTATTCAATGACGTTTGATATAAAAATATTATAAAATGGACATGTAGTTTTAAATTTATCTACTCACTTAGGTGCCTTAGAATAATGTGAATATATAAACATACTATATTATATTAAAAAAATCTATGAAATTTTCCTTCTTATTTAAAAAAAATGCTTAATAGGTACTTTATTATATTATAAAATAATTAATAGTCATTTAAGGTAATATATCCATCTTTGTTACATTATTTTCATACTCACATATAATATGACAAGAGAAATTATTACGACTAGAGACTCACCCTCGCTCCGCTCGGGTTCGTCCCTACTTATGTTTTAACGTTTAGTATAGATTTCTCAGAGATGAGATATTTTCCCGCAGTAAAAAGTATCCTATATGTTGACCCGGATATCCAGCTATCACCATACCAAATTTCATCAAAATCCCTCCAGTGGTTTTTCTGTGATGCGGTAACAGACAGACAGACAGACAGACAGACAAAAATTCTAAAAACTATAGATTCGGCCTCTGCATCGATAATAATGTCCATTTCAATAAGATTTTCCAAAAAATATTTAATGTACAGATTCGGCTTAGTTAGAATTTTATAATATGTATAGATTAAGTAAAAGTAATTTAACATAATTACCGATTAGTAAAATAATCGCATTTAATCCCTTAAATTAATATTAATTCATTAGTAGCATGTGCTAATAATAGAATTCACAGAAAAAACACAAAGCAGTTAATATCCTTCTTTCCACTATAGCTTTAGACTTTATTCATAGAAACTACCACAAAAAAAGTCCTCTGGAGTACAAGTAAGCTGTAATATTTATATTTAAAATTTATCTATATTTTTAATTTATCTGTAGTCGTGTTTTTATTTATATGTCCTTACAATATGATAATTAGAGCAAAGTAACGGGATCAAAGATATACATCGTATATTACAAAAAGTGTTTCTCATTTTTGTCTACCAGTTTAACTATTTTGTTGTGCAAATGTCTGCATCAATAATTGCAGAAGTTTTGTTGTTACATAGGTTATTATATAGGTTTGTTTAAAAACATAGCTAGGTTTAATTTTATATGGTTTATTAGTATCTATCTGAAGATACCGATTGATCTTTGCATTTTGCGCATCTTAATGCCTGTACCATTTTTATTGGCCTAAATAAAAACTAACGCGGTGACAGAGTCACAGGTAGTGCAAATGTCAAATACTACTCGTACTGTAGTATCATATCATCTGTACTTTAATTTTACTCTTATATTATCGACACTAAGAAAATGTAAGAATTTACTGCATAAGATGTAGTGTAATAATAAACCTTCTTACTGTAGAATGGTTTCTATTTTGTTGAACATTTTTGTTGTAATTTTTTTTAGTTATAATGTAAATAATAATGATTATTATTTCTTTTCATTTTTCAGCAATGTGCTTTTATTTTAATGATTTTTATTTTTATTTGAACATCTTTATCGGATCGCGCACTTGAAACCACATCTAGTGTTACTTTAGAAGAAAAAAAAATGACATTTTGATAAGGAATCGAATAAGTAGTATAAGAATGATAGATAAAGCGCTTGATGATGAATCGAAAAATACAGTAGCATCCTGTCACAATAGTTTGCCTTAATACATTAATATCTTTGGTATCTCATTTGGCAGACTTAAGAATTATGATATCGAAACAAAATTATGAAATATTATCAGAAATATTGGGAAGATTCCTATCAATCCTCTTTAGACCCCACGTTAATGTTTTGTGGCCAATATTTCAGAATATTATTGTAGCTTTAATAAAGTAAGTATGATAAGGCTATTTTTTTATTAATTTGTTGCATTTTACCATATAAAATAAAATTATTACGCATCTTTTCAAATTATTTGGTAATAACATATTTATGTAAAATTGAACCCGCAACTTTTAGCTTAGCAAGATACCTACTTCACCTTAGTAGAGTTGTATAGATAATGAACACTTTATTATTGTTGCAATATTGTTTTACAATAATCTTATTATATCTCGAATGTTATCTGTGCTCTACATTTTTAAAGAGTCTGTATTTAGGTATGTGATGTAAATATGTACGTTATTTTTAATGTTGGTTTAAATTTACATTATATAATATTTATATTTTATTTTATACCACAGGTATCTATACTATTTTTAAATAAAGTAAATAATATATTTCACTCTTATTTTGGCCATTAATGGAATTTTCTCGCCTTTGCTAGAGTAGTATAAAATACAACCTTCTATATTCTTCAATGGCTAGGAACTACTTTCATTATTTTAACGTAAACCTATCACAATAATAGATTAGTAACATCTAAACAATTTCGGCAAAATTGAAAATTACTTAAAAATAGTTCAAAAAGCTTTGTGGTTTAATAACATTCGTGTAAGCATATTTTTTACATATTTCATCAATATTTATTTATTACATATTTAATTAAATATTTTAAGGTATTATAAGACGACGTAGGAGTGTAATTACCTCCTAAACTAGTGAAAAAATAATATATGTTTATGTATGTTTACGTCCTTCGGAAAGTGAACCTGAACCACGTCGCAATGCGAGTCAAAGACATTGCCTAAAACGCCAAAACTGTCATTAAAATGTTATTACATTATGTCTGTCATTTACGCCTTGCAAAATGCATTACAAATAAAACATTAATGTAACATACGTCATTTTTTTCTTCCAGGTTAGTAATATAATTTATGGCCGCCTCAACATATGCTTAAGTTTTGAATTATTAAATTATTTTGTAAAATAAATCATATAAAAAAATATATTAATATTTTTATGCGCTACATGAGTATTTTTCTTGGCATAATATTTTACTTCATAGACCTTGTTTTATTATGTTTTACATTATTTTGTTGTAATGTTAGTAAGGGCAACATGTATTTAGTACCTGCGCGTAAACAAATAAGTCACATTCATAATACAATTACTTACTAACATTATATTGAATTCAGTTAGTTATCTATGATCGGATTATTGATTTCCAGATATAGCTTATACAATAAATATTGCAAAAAGCAACTCTTTAAAACAGACTAAATTAATTTAAAAAGGTAATAATACTTAGGCAAGGCAGAGGTAACCCAGTGGTAACGCACTCACTTGGAAAACTAAGTGAAAGGGGTCCAAATCTCTCTTGCACTTCTGATATTTTCATCAGCGAATCAATCCTAACATGATTACCACTTGTCTTACGGTGGAGAAAAACATCGTTATGAAACCTGCATGTCTGAGAGAACCTAACAAGTTTTCGAAAGACATGTGAAGTCCGCCAACCCGCACTCCGCCAACCCGCACTCCGCCAACCCGCACTTTACCAGCGTAGTGGATTATGGCCTGATCAGGCCTTGTAATAAACGAGCCCAACAGCGGGACGATTAAAAATGGCCAAATACGAATATTTAGGTAATTGAAGCAATTGATTTTTTACTTTTTACTATTTCCATATCCTGTTCACTGGAAATATTTAAACTGTGCAAAAAAAATAATAAAACAAATTTATCTTCCCTTATTTTATTTAAACTGTTAACACTTAACATACAACACTTTTCTCTTTTTCTTATTTATGCCTAAAAACGCATTAGTAATATTACAAGCCATTTATTTAAGCTATTGATAAAATTGAATAATTAGACTCAGAAAAAAAAAATGATTTCTATGGAAATATCACTTGTATGTATATCAAAAAGCAAATATTTTGAAAAATAGAACATAACACTAAATTTTCATTTCGGAAATGTAAAATCTATAAAAAGCCATCAGTTCATATCAAAAGTAAACGAAAACAAACAATTATTTTAATTATTTACACAAATTCAGACACACGTATCATCTGCCCTTCTCCTCGTAGAAGGCAAAGGTTCTTTATATCTTTGCATCGATCTCCAACTAGCTTTTGCTGAAGAGCTGATAGTATCCATATATTCTGTTCTCCCTGGGAATTCTGTAAACCAGGTCTGGATGGACTTAGGGCTAACTCCGGTATGGACCGGACCTGGAGGGTTAATTGTGGGGCGAACTATTGGAGGGTTATCAGAGAAGTGGGTTGGATCCTTATAACAGCGCAGAAGACCAAGTTTGTGACTCTCCATCGGAATAGGCGCGTTGGATTGTGCAGCCGCCATTATTGTTCGGTAATCAGATACTGAGAATGCTGATGAAAGAAACAACAATTAATATACTCGTAGTAATCGACACTAAATACACTACTATAAACAAAATTGAAGTGTCTGTTTGTAATGTAAAAATAACAAATGTTTACTAAATGTATATGAAAGTATATACGGTACTTTTATATATTTTTTTATTTTTGTTAGTCTGACTGTCTATTTATTCCAGCTAATCTCTGAAACGGCTGGACCGATTTTGACGAGACTTTCATTGGCATATAGCTGATATTATAAGGAGTAACCTAGGCTACTTTTATATTAGAAAAAGAATCAGGGCTCCGCGCAAAAAAATTAAAACCCTTGAAATTGTGAACAAAATCCGCGTACCTAGGGTCGAACCCAAGCAAAGCGAGAGTAAGGCGCTAGTTTACACTAATATTATAAAGAGAAAATTCTTTGACTAATAGGAAGCTAGGTACATTATCCATTTTCTACTACGATAAAATATGTTTAGATACTGTTAGAAATCATAATACTCGTAGCTCTAATTAAAAAAAAACTGACCGTTGAGTAACTTTATCGGCGTGCCTAAATGGCGTTTCAAATAAAGCAATAAAATATATAGCAGAAAGATCCCCATTAGTAGTAGTTTCTTACATTTATGAATGTTCCTATCTCGCTGTAAATTAGTTTGCATTCTTTACCCCGCGGAATGGCTAACATATTCGTAAATCTCGACTGACTTGACCCAAGAGAAACGTGACTTAAGTGTCTGATTGACATTATAAGATTTGCTAAGTAGAAATGAAACCATCACTAAGAATATACACCTAATGGGCAATAAAAGCTGCAAGCTGTATTATAGAGCCGTAGCATATTTTTAAATATGAATAAAATACTTTCCAACAATATCTCAACAAATTCTATTTAATTCTATTCTATTTTAAAAATATACTACTGTTATAAAATTTAATTATCTAAATACATGATATCTTTTTTTATTTTTTGGGCAAATCGTATTAAAATTAAATCCAATTACAAAACAAAACATTAAATTCAATTGGAATTTCGTCAAGGAATCATGGAAAAAAACCAACACAGATATTTCCCTCGAACGGAAATCGAACCTAAACTTTCATCTACAGAAAGCAGATTCGCTCACAACTGCACCTTTATAATTACTCATATCTTAGGTTACTTTATTATTATGTATATACCCTTTTACAATTGAAACATGTCATTATAAATCATTTACCGCTCTAAAGTAAATTGAGGTCAGAAAGGAAGTAATTTATATTTTTTTATTAGAATGTACTCACATCTCTTTTTATAAGTCGCTTGATACATTGTCATCATTTTGCTGTCGAGATCATCGCAAGGGTGATCGAGTATGTCATTTGTTACGTCTACCATCTAGAAAATTACCGACGTTTTATGATAGACCCATATTAGGTAATATTATTGATAATCCAGTTCAGTTTCATGACTTAATTATAGTAAAATTAAATAGAAGATTTATGTATTTTTATGGATTTCATTTGTAACTAATTAAGAGCTTATTAAAGCGTTAGTTGCATTTAAAACATAATGACGACCTCTCAATCGTTTCTTTTCCTCTTCGACAACTGTCCATAGCTCTGCCTTTCCTTCACATAACGCATAAAAAAAGTTAAATATAGCTAGACTGTTTAAGGGGGATGACTTGAAGCTAAAATTGATTTTTTATTTACCTATAATGTTAGTAGGTGTTCAATTCCATTAAATTTTCTTAATAGTGGCTTCTAAACGTGTCAGTTTAGTAAAAGAATAATATTATCTGTCAATAAGTTTATTTCTCAGTACCTGCTTTCTCAACTGTTCATAATCCTGGCATAGTTTTTGCTCTTTTTCAAGTAATTGCTTATATTGTTCTACGCGAGGCGAGTAAGAATGGGCATCGCAATGGCAATATGGGGCGACGGGCGCTGGCCTTATAGTTGGTGCCGCATCAGGCGTTGGTGGTTCACATGGTCTATAATACAATATAATCTACGATAGTTGTTTCTTATACATATACTTTTGATTAAATCTACTCATTGGACATACATATTTAATCCTTATATGATTAATAAACTTTATGATCAATGAAACAGTTCCTAAAGCCATCATTAGATATTACTACTTCAATAAAGCAGGCTATAAAGATAAAAAAGTGTACTGTTATTAAATATCAAATGCATACTTTCCCACTATAGGTTTAGGAAAAGGCCAGTGATAATCATTATTGGTTGTTGTGTTGAAATCCATTTTAATTTAAATTTTCCTGAAATCATAGTATGTTTAACTTTTTAACTGAATAACAGAACGTACAAGTCATGTCATAGCTTAGTTCATCTATATTTTACTAACCTCAATTAATTATGTTAATATTTTTAAAATTAACAATCACTGCTTTTGCTAACTGACACCCTACATAATTTAGGATAGCTTTAGAAACGAAAAATTTTATCTGCATTAGAATTTCATCAATGAGGGAAGATAAAAACATTTTGACGTTTTTTTTTTTTGTTTTTCTACATTTCAAAAACAGACAGTTGTATAACAGCGACTGTTTTCATGCTGATAAAATGGGAACGTACAGTTTTTTCATATGGTATACATTTGCTGCTGGCAATTCGAAAAAATATATTACGCCTGGCAACTCGTATGTTTTTCTGTCATCAGTCATCAAATCAGCTGTGTATCACATACTAGGAACATGTAACATAACAAATGTGCGTATTTAAAATTTCGATGTGAAAATGTCCAGTGAGTCAATTGATATAAAAGCAACTCAATGTTTATGATAAATTTTTTGTGGAAGAAACATGGCGCGCCGGAGGAGCAGTGGTATTACGAGCCTGGGGTTTAACCAGGATCAAGGTTTGTCTTACTTCCTAGTTTGCCAACCCAAGTTCTTTGTTCTCTTTAGTAGGTATTATTTAGTACGTGAATGATTTAAGTATATGTGTCGCTTTTTTAATCTAAAAAAATTAGACACAGTGCGAATGCAAGTCGTAATGCTTTACAATTGCGTTGCGTACATTACGGTTGCCACGCTTCTTGCGTTCGTAAAAACTCCACGTGTTGTTGATATTTTTGGTAACGCGCCCACGCAGTTAACGTTACGAATACTCACTATTGTTTGGCCTGCTTAAAATGCACTACTTAGGGAATTAAAATTACAATTATAAGAAAGAATTATTCTTAAATTCTTTGTAGTAAAAGATATTGTTCATTATTTTAAGAAAACACCTTAATTTTTATTATTGTAAATATGAGTCATGTTGAAAGAAACCTTTATGTTTGATTATGTAGAGTTTATTCACCCTAGATTTTTTGTGCACACATGTAGTTGAACCCAAATTGTTTATCTGTAATAGAATGATAACAAACTATGGTAAAAAGTGCACAATCATAGTTATAATCTAAATAATCTGAATATCAGGTTTATTAATTTTGTATCAAAATAGTATATTATATAAGCTGTTACAAAATGTTTACAAATATTATTATTTATATTGTTATTTATTTACATACAGGCTGCTTCACTTGCTGTTTAACATCTGGCCTGCGCGTCTATAATGTGGACCCATTGGTTGAGAAGGCACATTATAGTAAGTTAATGTATTGTTTTTGATTATTATTAATTATTTGGTACTCTAATAAATGAATTTTAAATAAGGTCAATCTTATATTCTTTAAATAGTTGTTTCTATGGACAAACTAAGTTCTAAGAGGCATATTGTTAAATTTCCTCAAAACAATATGTACATAAATTTACATATTCAATCTCAAAACCTTGCTGTACATATAATTGTCTTTGTTTATTTTATTGCAGTGACTTCAATGCAATAATTGTTTTATTATGAATTTAATAATGTTTGTAACACAGACTTATTATGTAATAGCCACATAAAGAAGTTAGTCCAATATTTCAAAACTTTTTTAAATAGTTAAACCTTACAATGTAAAGGAATACAAAGGAATGTGAAGTAAAAATTCATCATTTATTACTTATCTTTAGATTGAAAAGTAAGTTTAACACCTCCTGGATAATTTCTAAGAAATTAATTGTTAACTGACACACCGGTGTGCCCGCCATCCTCAACGGATTAAACCTAATTTTAATTTATAGAATTCTTTTTATTGGTATATTTTTATTAATATATGTTCACTACCATTGCTAACAATTGTTATGAGGACAATCGCAAAACCAAAATCTAAATATGAAATTATGAAAATAATTATTTAGATTTTGACACTGTATCAAATCAAAATATACAAAAGTACATAATATTTTCATGAGTATGAGATCATGTTTGCTTATAAATAGTCATAAGTCGGTCAAGAACAAATGAAACTAAATATTAAATATACATAATGTATATTATAGGCAAGGAGGAGTTGGGTGAAGTGTCGCTATGTGAGATGGTTTTCCGTACGAATTGGCTGCTAGTAGTGCGCGCGCGCAGGCCTTGCAGTCTCATGCTACTGGACGACCAACAACGTGCCTTCAAAGCCGAGGTGTTGTTTAAATCGCCCATACGAGCGTTACGAGCTAGGAAAGACAAGTAAGTGAAAGAAATAATGTATTTGGTTATTGTTTTAACTTTCCAACTTATTAAGTTGACAAAATTTATTAAGTTTCCATAATCGTTACTTACTAGTGATGTTTTTGTAACAGACATAATATGTATATTTACCTAATCGCGTATTATATCGGGATAGTACTTATCTCTATGAAAAAAACACTGTCAGTCAATCTCTTGATTAGTTGTTTTTGTAGCATGAAAGTACAAAAAAATTGAAAAATTAATATAAAAATACACTATTGCATATTATTCATCCTTTATATGTATAAAAAAAAATCTGATAACCCATCTGTAATACTCCAGAACATAGTCTTTTTATACACTTATTTTTATCCATATCCATTCAGCCGACACGCTACGTTTGCTTGTGACATTTCTCTCTATTTTTTGCTATTTATTTAGTAAAAAATAAAATAAATGAATTCACCACTATTTACTGAAGATAATCAATAACGTCAATCTATAGGTACATATAATAAAATTGTAACTAACCCAAATCTGTACATTAAATAATTTTTGGAAAATCTTATTGAAATAGACATTATTATCGATACAGAGGCCGAATCTATAGATTTTAGAATTTTTGTCTGTCTGTCTGTAACCGTATCACGAGAAAACTACTGGACAGATTTTGATGAAATTCGGTATGATGATAGCTGGTTATCCGGGTCAACCTATAGGATACGTTGTACTGCTTGAAAGTATCTCATCTCTGAGCTAAATGTTAAGTGGACCCGAGCGGAGCGAGGGTGAGTCGGTAGTCTATAATAAAATTATATGAGGTAACATAAGTATATGATATAGGTATTTATAACAATTTTATTTAGACCTCGTTATTTCTCCAGTGCTATAAACAGTAAACTAAAACTTTATGACGCAAATTTTACGTCAAAGCTATCTATTGTATGAAAATAATTGCTTTGCAAATACATTACTAGGCTGCTTTGCATTCTACTAAGCCGGTATTTGTACTGTATTACTTAAAAATTCATATGGACTCTATTCAAGGCCTTGGCTTTTTTAACCTTCGAATATTTTTGGCCTAACTTTCCTACACAACGAAGTAATTGTTTCACGTTTTCATTAATTAATTTAATTTATATAAACACAGACAATAAAATATATCCTGTCTCATTTTTTTCTGCGTAAAGGAAAAGGAACGCATTTATTTTTTATAACGACTCACCCTCGCTCCGTTCGGATTCGTCCCGAAAGGTTTTAACGGTTACTATAGATTTCTCAGAGATGAGATATTTTCCCGCAGTAAAAAGTATCCTATATGTTAACCTGGATAACCAGCTATCATTATACTAAATTTTATCAAAATCTGTCCAGTGGTTTTCTCGTGATGCATTCCCAGACAGACAGACAAAAATTCAAAAGAATACAGATTCGGCCTCTGTATCGATAATCGAATAATGACTATTTTAATAAGATTTTTCCAAAAAAATATTTAATGTACAGATTCGATTCAGTTACAATTTTATTATATGTATAGATTATGAATAAGTAGGTACGAAAATAATATATAACAATACTATGTTTTCAGATTTTTCGTCGATAATTATATCGACGAAAAATCTGAAAACATACCTACATAACATACATAAATACCATGTACAGCACCTACCCACAAAATCATTGTATAATTTTGTGGGAAGTTTCTGTCTATAACAACTACATAATGCTCATGAGACGTCTAACACAGTCTCCCCTGTACCATGATTGCTGTAAAGCATTCGAAACGTCGGGAACCAAAAATCTAAGTAAATCCGAAAAAAAAACCGAAAATATCTTTTCGGATTTTTTCGCGGTTTTATTTAAAATGTCAAGTATTCGCGTAAATCTAAGAAAGTAAAATATAACAACTTCTTTTCAAATGTTTGTCCTTGATCTTAAATTTTTTTAAACCAAATACTTCAGAGCTTCACGTGACGTTATCTCTATGAGGTTGTAACTTGTGTTGCAACACAAAATAGACTTACTGTATTTAGTTCCAATCGATAACGTATCATAACCTTAACCGACTAACCCAATACTTTTATAATCAGTATTTAACAACAATACTTATATTTAGTGCAGAAATTTTGGGAAAAAAACTTTTATCTAAGTATACTAATATTATAAAGAGGTACAGTTTGTGAGGTTGTGAGGCTGTAGGGGGTAATCTCTGGATCTACTTAACCGATTTGGATGAAATTTGGTAAGAAGATAGTTTAAAACCCTGGAAACTACATACGATACTTTTTATCCCGGAAATCCTTAAGAGGGTGAAAATGGAGATGATTTTTTCTATTGGGTAGCAAGCTAGGGACGAACAAGAGCGAAGCGAGGGTGAGTCGCTAGTATTTTTTTAAAATGTTTCTAATTATTAAATGGAAAGAAGAGCATAAAATACCTGGATTACTTCAAAGTTAATTATATGACATATTTATTAAATGTGTGTACTTGTCGAAAGTGTTAGGTACTTATTACTTTTTTAGTTGCTTAACGAACAGCTTAAAAGCTATATGATTTAAATATCCACTTACTACGCATAATATTGCAGAATTAATTCTTGCCTAGGTCCTATATACATAAATATTGTCCATGCAAATATCCTTAATACCATATTCTTTATCATTCATTCATTTAAATAAACGATTTACAGATGATTGAACAACAAATATCCAAACATAATTTAATATTTGATAAATAATATATTATTCCCCAACTTTCCAGAGTGGCGGTAGTACTAACGTCGTCTATACAAGTGTTATCACTGCCATCGTTAGCGCGTGTCGCATTGCTCCGTACGCCGGCCGCCGCCCGGCCGCTGTGCGCGCTCGCGACCGACCCCAACGCACTACAGCTACTCGCCGCGCCGGCACACAGGAAGGGTTCTCTGCAATTATTGGTAAGTTAAGTATTGTGTTTAACCTTATTTTTTGCCTCTATGGTTTATAATGTTTGTCTGTCTTGTATTTTTTGCCTCGGAGGTCGTAGGAAAATGTGATCAGTTTCACACACACATTACCGTTGTCATTGATTCCTTACATGGTATGTCACAGAGTTCAATTTTCAAGTCGCATCCAATTGCTGTCATTGAATGCTGGCATACATCTCTCCACCTAGCTGGAGGGTACTACATATAAATTTATTCAATATTAAATTATTCAAATTTCATACTGAATGCAGTCCTTGTGTGCCATGGCCCCATTCTGGAACCCATCTACTCCACTCTCAGCATACTTAAAATATACTTTATAATATGACCATTCTCGATCAAATGCCTTTAAGTCTGATTAATTGCTATTTTCTAAATACTCTAAACTACATTATTCCTGTATTCCTCTCGTTTAGGACGTATCTCGATCCGTTAAAGGCGCAGCATCCAGTTCCCCAGCTGTTGTGGGTTGTCATCAAACAGATCTAGTTTGTATAAGTCTGTCGGCGAACGGTGCGAAGTTAGCCACAGCTTCCGAACGCGGGACCATCATACGCCTGTGGGATACTGCGACTAAACACATGCTGCATGAGTTGAGACGAGGTTCGGATTATGCGGATGTTTATTGGTGAGTGCTTCAACTTTAAAGATTATGTACATATTTAATTTCTATATTTTATTTACTCTTCGTTGTGATTTAATATAATAAGTGTTTAGGGATAAAAGCGTCAGGTAATAGCTAGTACTTGTTAAATATAATTTATGGTATTATTTATACATTTTTAATTATACAATTAGTTGTATAGAGACTCTACGGGACTTAAAAGCGTGAATTCCTAAGTAGCAAAATACCTTATTCCCGACGTTTCGACTGGGTTGCACCAGCCCTTGTCACAGGAGTCTGGTCCCGTAGTGTCATTATTATACAATTATGGAACACGAAAATTGAAAAAGTTATATGAAATTAGCTTTTGCTTCGCTTGAACGTTAGGTTGATAAAAGTTAGCCTATGTGCAGGATATGACTTATCTTCACTCTGAATTTCGTTCAAACTCGTATCTAATTTTTGTTTAGAAGTGTTTAGCTATATTTATTATACGCTGTATGTCTCACAATGATAAAAAAATAAAGTAATAGCTATAATATATGTAGGTATGTAATCATATCGCGTAAAACGCGTTCACCATATGTTTCAATTGAAATTTAACAGTAACTATTTTTCTAAAAGTGTTATATGGAACAAGCGACTTACCCGCGCTTCGTTCGGGTGCGTCCCTAGGTACATTTTAATTTTTTTGAGCGAAACCCTAATTCTTTTTCTAAAATAAAAGTAGCCTAAGTTACTCCTTATAATATCAGCTATCTGCCAGTGAAAGTCCCGTTAAAATTGGTCCAGCGGTTTCGGAGATTAGTCGAAACAAACAGACAGACAGACAAAGTTTTTAAAAATTATGTTTTTCTTATAAGTACCGTATATAATTTCATATGCGATTAGTATAAAGCTGTTATTTTGACATTACAAACAGACACTTCAATTTTATTTATCTGTATAGATTACTATTGAATTGCTTTTGAACTCGGTGTACACTCCCGTCTCCCAAATTGACATTATAACTTGACCCGAACAGTATAAACTTCAACACGTCCGGCTCGCTGGTGTGCTGCGTGTCGGACAAGGGCACGCTGCACGTGTGGCGCGCGCGCGGGCCCTACGCGCACGTGTGCGCCGCGCCCGCCGCCGCCGCGCGCGCGCTCTGCGCCTTCGCCGACGAGGGCAGTGCTGTCGGTGAGACTTACCTTACTTATTATCTATACATATAATAAAACTGTAGAGGTCGAATGTCTGTACATAGAAAAAAAACGCTAAAAACCGAGTCAGGGGGATCTAAGAAGAGAAATAGAACAAATCCAGATTTTTTTTCAACTTTTTTGTTTCTCTGTTTGTCTGTTTGTACGGGCTGATCTCCGAAACTGTTGGACTGATTTAAATGAAATTTGGTATGGTGGTACCTTATATCCTCGGTCAACATCTTAGATACTTTCATCCCGGAAAATTGAAGAGTTCCCGTGGGATAGTTAAAAAACTATAGTGACTATAGAGCTTAGTACACAAAAACTACTGATTGAATTTTAATAAAACTACAATATACACGCACATATACACATACACACACACGTGCGCGCGCGCACACACACACACGCATACACATATTCCTTGCGGGGTAGGCAGAGAAATTTCTAGTGTAAGGTGTATACTAAAAAGACGTAATATTAAATAACAACATAATATTAAGTCCCTCGGCGTTTGTAAGTTTGTTTCAGAACAATTTGAAAGTTCATTTCAGAAAGTGATGAAAGGATTTTCACACGATTTTCACCAATAGAACGAGGGATTATTCAGGAAAGCCACAGGTTTAATTTTCTTCACATTTTTTCTGACTGAATTTATAAATATTTTCATTTATTAACAAAAATGGCAACTCCATAGTCCCAGTCAGATTGGCAGTAATGGCCGATATCTAATAGAAGATTATTCTATATCTAATAGAATATTAGATTATATTATATCTAATAGAATATATAGGTACGTGGCATAATATAATAATACCCTTATTTTTCTCATATATTTTCATTGTATATTAGGTTATAATTAATTTTAAATAGGCTGTGTACATATGTTCACAAATCAAAAAGAGTGTTGTTGTTAGTTTAATATTATCTATTTTTTACAGTTATCTGTGAAGACGGAACATTTCACAAATTCACGTTTTCCGCTGAAGGCAACTGCCATCGCAGCGATTTTGAATATTTCTTACAGGTGTGCCTTTTCATTTATTATAGTAGAATTTAATTTCACCGACACTGTAGTATGAATCAAAGTGATCATTACCCTGCTCAAATTAAGACAAACTCAAAAATATATTATGTATTTTTTGTCAAAAAATATCAAAAATATATCTGACGACAGGTTGGCTCAGTTTGTCGTGATCCTACTTGCTCTGCCAGGTTCGAGTCCCGCTGGGGGCATTCATTTGTGTAATGAGTATGAATGTTTGTACTCCAGTTATGGGTGTTTATATTTATATTTATAATATGTATGTATTTATAATTATAAACATATGTATAGTGTATCGACTATCTGGTATCCATAACACGGGCTTCGTAGCTTACCATGGAACTAGATGGTGTTGTGTGTTAATGTCCCAACATATTTATATTTATTTATTTATTTTTTATTTTCCCTTACCCCACCATTCCACCCAATTAAAAATAGTTTGTTCTTTACCCATTTAAATTCAAGTTTTACTGAGAATTAACTAAAATAATTTAAAATTTTCCATATTTGAAGAGGAATATTAGAATGTCTTTTATTTTCTCTTATACTGTTAAAATGACGCGTAGGCAAAATATTTTTTTATTTGTACGATACAAAAAAAATCAAAACAAAATAGACTATTTAAGTATGTTTTTTTTTCATTAGTACCCTTTTTTTCATTCATTTTACATAGACATCAATAACTCCATCTATTGATATTTATTTATACTAATTTTTCTTCCTGGTAAGAATACATGCTAAATATTGGTACTACTACGACAGATATTTGTCACTATTTAGACCAAAAAAGAAAATAATATTTTATATTAAACTAGCGAGTCACACTCGCCTCACTCGGGTTCGTCCCTAGGTACGTTTTAACGGTTAGTATGGAACAGATAGACTATATATTATATATAGCCTATAGCCTAATATAAAAAAATATATATATATAAAAAAAAAGCCTTCCTTAATAAACAGACTATCAAATGCAAAAAGATTTTTTCAAATCGTATTAGTAGTTCCTGATAATAGCGCGTTCAAAAAAACAAACAAACAAACTCTACCTCTTTATAATATTAGTATTAGTATAGATAATGATAAACCTTTTTAATTTTTAATTTAAAACTTTACAGGTTGGCGACGATGACGAATTTTTGCATTAATTGTTTATATAATAATGCTAACAAGGGACAAAAAAATTGTAAAGTGAAAATAAAGTGATAATACATGGTAAATATTAAATAAAATTAGGCATCTGTGAATCTTCATGAGATGATGTATTTTTGCTACGTTATAATTGGTTAGACATTTTAAGGCTAATATAAGTATTCCGCGCAAATGTGATATTGTTAATTTTGAAAATAGTTATTAAAAAAAAAAACATTTCGATGGCTATATATCGATAGTAATAGCGTTATTACTGAATAAAAGACTGCGCTTATAAATTTAATGTTAACAAAACATCAATGTTGTATATACGTACTTATATTACCCTTAAAAATATGCTCTTTTAATACTTAAATTTGAAATTAGTATAGCTGTTTTATATGAACCATAGACATAGAGAATAGACTGAGCAATACTGTTGTGAAATTGACAAAGAGAGAAAGTGAACGAGCGGCCAATACCCTAGTTTAGTCCAATTTGAATTTATAAATGGAATGTAAAGAAATATATTATAGTGTTGTACGTTTTGACGGTTAGTATAGACATCTCATAGATGAGATATTTTCCAGCACTAAAAAGTGCCTTATATTTTGAACTGGATAACCAGCTATCATCGTACCAAATTTCATTAAAATCTGTCCAGTGGCTTACTTGTGATGCGGTCACAGACAGACAAAAATTCTAAAAGCTAGATTCGGCCTCCGTATCGATAGTAATTACTGTTTTAATAAGATTTTCCAAAAAATATTTAATGTACAGATTCTACTCAGTCACAATTTTATTATATGTATAGATGTAAAATTGTTATAAATACCTATCTTCATTAATCGTATTTCAATTAATACAGAATACTTCTGGCCGCATATTCGTTTTGTCTCTGTCGCGTCTTTCCGCCATTTTTAGCTGACGGCTGACAAAAAAACAGTCCACTCTCTATGTCTATGTTATGAACATAAACAGACTAGTAATAAAATAACACCAAATTTGTCTATGGTAGCATTAAAACTTTATTATAGTTGTTGTTTCGTTTTTTAATTAATTTTGTATTAAATTATAATGAGAGCAACGAAATTTGCATTAATATTTTTTTGTTATATAAAAATCAAAGAATATTCAACGCATACATATTTTACATGTATGTATGTATAATAAATAAAAAGAAAGTTATGTATGGTGGTACTTTCTTATTTTTAAAAGACACAACGGGCACTAAATTGCATTTTTTATAATAATTATAAATAGTAAACGTTTAAATTAAAATTTTCATTTTTCATACATACAAAAATGGCTGGCTGTCTTGAATGAAAATATGCGTGAATGGAAATATGCAATAATTATTTTTAAAATATTATAAATAGGGTAACATTATCACTCATTCACTTTATACTATTATTTGTGAACGTTTTAAGACTATATAACTATATGAAAAAACATATTTGTGTAATTTTTTTTTTGTGTAAATGGAAAATTGATATATTTTGTTTTAACATTCGTTTGTTATATTTAAGCAAAACTTAATTATCAAAAAAGTACAGTAATATTCTACTTCTTTATCTTTTATCTTATTTTGATTTTATTTATTAATGCAAAGGATGCTATTTAAAAACAAATGTTAATATCAATGGTAAAATGTCAATATAAAATACGAAAATTCGGGGGTTTTTGGTGTTTCAAAATTATAAATATTAAATCAAAATTATAAAAAAAATTTCGTCATATTATGTCTTCAAACACTTTTTTTTCCTCAAAACCTCTCGAGTGAGGTATCAAAATAAAGGGTTTTATAAATGTTTACAAAAATGTATTCAACTTATATATTTAAATGTTATTTGTTATGAGAAACGTTAAAAAACAACAACGAAATTATTTACAAAAATAAAAAACCGTCTGCGTAAAAAGCGAACTAAAAAAATGAAAACAAGTTGACAAAGGAACATAGTATTATGCAGTCGGAGACATATACATACGCAGCTATTATAAATAATGTACATTTACATATGTATGTCTCCGACTGCATAATACTATGTTCCTTTATCTACTTGTTCTCATCTTTTTAGTTCGATTTTTTTATGTTGTGTGCAGTGTTAGCTAATATCTATTAAGTTTCATTAAGAATTTTGTGCTGACTACAACACTCTGGTCGTGTTAATAAAATAATATATAAATATTTTGCCAAAATATGAATCCCATAAAATTCAATATCATGAAAATAGATTTTTTTCTGTAAAGTTGTATTTATGTAATTACAATATATTGACACTTCACCTTCGATATACTATTACTATTATTGTTAGTCATAACCTTATTTTTAAATATTCATATTGACATGAACAATTAGGAATGATTATACATATATTATACTGTAGGTATCAACTTTTTTCTTTTTTACTACTTTAATTATAATAATGGACTAGCTACTTACCCTCGCATTGCTCGGGTGTGCCTCTAGGTACGCTGATTTTGTTCACAATATCATGGGTTTTAATTTTTTTGTGTGGAACCCTGATGTTTCTTTCTAACTAATAACATCAGCCATCTATCAGTGAAAGTCCCGTCGAAATCGGTCCAGCCATTTCGGAGATTAGCCGGAACAAGCAGATAGACAAAAAAAAAATTTTTTTCTTAGAGTACCTACCGCTACCTAGAGTACCTACTTTCATACGCATTTACTAAAAAACTATTATTTTGACTTTACACACAGACACTTCAATTTTAAGTATCTATCTAGATTAGATATAGATGAATAGCAATATAATATTAAATATATTATTTTATTATAATTATCATTCCTAACTGTCCATATCGATTTTGAAATATTCTGGTGTGATTTTTATTCTTATTATTGTAATAAATTGTAGTCTCTCGCGCAATATGTATATAATAATGTAATGTTTGTGATGTCTTGTGTTCGTATATACTATATAATGGAAGATTGTATGAACAAGTGTTTGCGTTTCACTCATTAAAGTATAGAACCGCCTTTGTGTGATGCAAAGACTAAATAATTTACCTATCGATATATTCATTACTGAAATTGTCATGTAAAATTGATTTTTAATTTTTGTTATTTCTTTTAAATTTTTACGCTCAATGAGGTATGAGACCTTGCATTTGCTCAGTCAATGAATAAAATCTTAAAATGTAATGTTAAATGTCAACTTGGAAAAGCTATCGTGACTTAGCGAAAAAACATTTTTTTTTTATTTTAATCAAATGATTAAGATTAGGGACGGCGATAAAGAATGATTCTTTTGACAAATATTATGTAAAATATATTACTTCTCATATAGAATCGATTTTTATTTACATCACAAATTCAAGACATATATTGCCATAATGGTAACTATTAATTAAACATAATCGAAAAGTATTCAAAGTCGCTCTCCATTACTTTTATAATCATAAATCTATTGGTGCATGCATATGTTTAGTTACAAATATTAATATATTTTGAAGCATATCTTTTATTTTTAGTTATTATTGTTAGTTAAATTTGAACTGAGAGAATATAGGTTAAAACTTTAAATAATAAATTCCATAAGAAGCTCCGAATGGGTTGACCAGTTGAATTTATTTCAACTCATAAATAATTATTTTTGTGAGTCTCGACAGCCATTATATATTAATTAATTCATAATAATTAATATATAATGACTTGGCTGGCAAATTCAGAATGTCAACTCATTCACAATATGTAATTAACCCCATGAGTTGTTTTCATGTGAATATTGTATAACCATGTAAATAAGTAGAGGCATAGCTTTTATATATCAATGCTAGAGGTAGTAAATCAATGTGTCAGCTTTTTCTACTTTTAAGGAAACAATGACAACACTTTTGCAAAGATAATAAATAAAAATTTAAAAAAATATTGCTAGTTTTATTCTTGTGGTAATGATTTTTATAAAAAAAAAAGTTAATAAATTGGAATAAGGTAACTTTTACAATAAAACAATGAATAAGTATTTTTAACTTAATAAATATATGTATCCATAAAGTACAAACATTTGGTAATTCATTTGCTTTATCAATTCTGCACTATTAATTTGTTAGCCAAGTGGATGGACTGTCCGCTCAACAAATTTTCAGGTATGTCTTGGATTTCTTATAGTGCTTTAGGGAAATAAAAAGATAAGTAATAATTACTCACTCTTGAATAAAAGAAAAAAAAGAAACAAAAAGCATGTGTGTATAATTGAAAAAGTGATAATGGTGGTTAATTTTCCTAGTGATCATCTTTTTAAGAATATCAATTCTTAGTTGGGTAAGGTGTAAATAAAAAGTATAATCAATTTTTTTCTTAAAAATCACATATAATTTATAATTAACAATAAGTAACCATAACTATTCAACTATTTATATTAATTTTATTCACTTTCCTTTTTGCGCCCAAATGGATCTGACCAGACCTTCATATCTAAAAAAAAATATAGATAGGTATATAAATACCAATAAAGATATCACATGCGTAATAATGATTATTCAACAAAAACTAGTCAATTTCTGTGGATTATCATAATTCCAAATTATGATTAGGCAGATTAATGAATTTAGATGAAATATAGTACATATAAAGACTGTTCTGGATAACCACATCATATTTTTTCAATTCAATTATTTTGTTTAGTGGTTTTAAGAAGATATTTATTTATCATAGCATCAGTTATACTTCAGTGGCATATAATTTGTAAAATAAAAACACCTAAGAAAGTGCTTAAGCTAAGTAGAACAATAAATAATAAATAAATTTTAGTAAAATACATAAATCATGGGTTAAAAAAGAAGTTAAAATAGACTACATCCTAAAATTTAAACTTACTTCCAGGTTGAATATCTTCTTGTCTTATATTTTTCCTGGTCTCTTTTTGTATTTTTTCTGAAAGGTGTTTATAGTTAGGATTTAAGAATGTGTGTTATGTAATATTAAATTATTTTCAATCATTTGTCGCTAAATATAACTTACTGTATTCACTAACATCAATCATTGGACTTATAATAATTGGATACAATGTGAGTCCTAGTAAACCAACAAAACCACTTAAAAATGCCACATATCGCACGTTTTTAGAAAGTGCCATATTCTAATTTATATTACGCCTATTTATTTGTTAAATTATATTATAAAATCTAATCTCATTTCAACACAGACTTCCCTTGGTTTTTTACAAATTGTTAACTTTATCAAATGTCATTTAAGACAGCTGTCAATTGTCATCAACAACAAACAAATGGCACGAATTATTCATTCGTTTAAAATTGAAAAAATAATAATAATTAGGATTAAATTATCTGTACACAACATATTATCTATACATATAATAAAACTGTAGAAGTGGAATGTCTGTACATAGAACAAAATGCTAAAAATCGAGTCAGGGGGATGTAAGAAGAGAAATAGAACAAATCCAGATTTTTTCAAATGTTTTGTTTCTTTGTCTGTTTGTCTGTTTGTACGGGCTAATCTCCGAAACTGTTTAACCGATTTAAATAAAATTTTGCATGATGGTACCTTATATCCCCGGTCAACATCTTAGATACTTTTCATCCCGAAAAATTAAAGAGTTCCCGTGAGACAGTTAAAAAACTATAGTAACTTATACACCTTAGTACACAAAAACTACTGATTGGATTTTAATGAAACTTTACAATAATATAGTTCATACATCAGAATAACAAATAGATTATCCCAGAAAAATATACGGTTCCCGTGGGATAGATTTGTTTTTGTTTGTCTAGATGCAAACCCGACCGAAGCGAGGGTGAGCCGCTAGTCTTTACATATAATAAAAATCTATACATATAGTAGTAAAGTCAAATCTATACATGAAATATTTTTTAAAAGCTATGATTGTTACATATTGTGTACGCAGTACGGAATATAGAACACAATAATTATTGTTTTTTGTCTATATGTCTGTATAGTGTATAGGTATCTGTGTGAATTTCACGCAAAAAGTATTTAATAAATTTTAACTAAATTTTGTGTAATGGTATTAGTCGAGTCAACTATTAGAATACTTTTACTACAGGAAAATCAATAATATAGTGCGGTAATATCTTTAATTCTCATGGGAAAGTACAAAATTTACTACTGACTAGATTTTTTTATTTATTTTTAACGCAGTCGGGTTTATTTTTCTATAAAACAGGGGTTCGCATATTGCAATTGTGGCAGTCGTTAGTCTCTTGGAATTCGGTCTATAACTTCAGAAGCCATGGTATTTTACAAATATGTACATTAAGCACTATTTACATCAATATTTTATCTTTGGAATACTTTTTCGCGATAATGTTATCGTACAAAAGCATTGCGATAAAATAAGCTAGTCATAGACAGGGGTGAACGTTTTTACAAAAATAAAATGAATTAAAATTATTATTCTTTTGGTCTTAGAAAAGGTTAAGATAATTGTCATTATAAATAATAGGTTTTTTTCTTGGGAATATGAAATAACATATATACTTCCTAGATATCATAAATAGAAAGATAGTTCCATTAGTTCCATAGTTATTAACTGTTAGTTATATATATTTTTTATATATTATTACGTCAAGTTATATCTACAATAGAATTTTACCGTCAATAGAAATAGGTACCTACTCACTATAATCAATATAATATTATTTTACGCTTTAAATTAAAACAAATATTATTTACATTAAGTTCAATTCTATCTCGAAATAAAATCGCATTAACATTATTGCTAGTGGTTAACAAGTTCAAGGGTCAAAAGTTACCCACGTTTATTTGTTAATTGACGAATGGTGAATCATACTGTTTTTGTAGTTGTTTACATAGTAAATTTCTGTTACCATATCTGTTTTGAGTTTCCCAATAAATTACATCTTTATAACAATATTATTTAAATCAACAATAATATTTATTAAAATATAGAAGACTAGCATTGCCTGTGGTTTTATGTGTAACCAGAATATCTCATCTTTTTGTCTCTCATGAAAAACAGGACTATCAATTTATATTATATTATAATATAAATTTATATAATATTATATAATATAGGTATACCGAACAGCTGTGTGCTGTAGAGATGAAGTAGTTTTCCAGATTTCATGACTGACAGACAGACGAAAATTCTAAAAACTTTCTACTTCGCTGATAATAATCACTGTACCGGTAATAATGATTATTAAAATATTTTTTTCTAAAAAATATGCAATGTACAACAATATAGCTTGATTACAATTTTTAGCCGACTACGGCGAAGCAAAAAGAGGGTTATGATTTTGACCGGTATTTATGTATGCGTGTATATATGTTCATGTGTTCCCTGCTAACTTCTAAACTATTAATCATAATTTGACAAATGATGTATCGTTGAAAGTGTCTTCATCGTTTGCTGGTTATAGGCTATGTGACTTCACATTAAATTGAATATGGCGCCTTCTAGAGCACATAAAGTAATGAACTAAATAAACAACCTACCCTAACAAAACAATACACTCTAACAGTTGTATATGAACACTCCTATCCCTTGAACATCACTATGAATAGGTATTAAATACATGAAAATATAATACCTACGTGTAAGATGTTTATTTGTAGTCGACTAGCGGCTCACCCTCGCTTCGCTCGGCATCGCCTCTAGAAAACAAAAACAAATCTATCCCACGGGAATCGTACATTTTTTTAGAATAAAAAGTAGCCTATGTATTATTCTGAATACATATGTTATTGTAAAGTTTCATTAAAATCTATACATTAGTTTTTGCGTGAGCAACAAACATCCATACATATATGTAGGTATACATCCAGACATCCTGACAAACTTATAAATATATATTAAGTAAGATAAATATGTATTGAATATGAATAGTTTATACATAACAATTTCAGATGAGAATAATATTTTCTTGTTTCATGCTTTTTAGAGCTTGATTCTAGTTTTTGAACTTAAACAAAAGGTATGTTTATTTGCTTTTCAAAACAATAACAATACTTAATCAATGATTTTCCAATTGGAAAATATGTAATTACATATTACTTGGACTGTAATTGGTACTACAACATAAAATCAAAGGTTTATTGCCTTTACTCTACAACAGAGCTTGCTAGTTTTTCGCCCAAAAAATCAACATTGCCATTCAGCGCGGGAATGCGGCTAGCATTCTTGCCACAATAAATAAAATACGTGTATATTTTTTTGTAATAAAAGGTTTATTAGGCATACTTATGTCATCTAATGTTAAACTTGCGTTTATACATTTTATATTTTAGATACCTTATACATTATCTATAGGCTACTACCTACGTTACATGTGTGAACTATGTTTCTTACCTACTAGTTATACTTACATGACCCCTGTATAGTATTATATGATCTGTGCCCCTGTTCATAATATGATACCATATCGTGCTACTAGGTCACGCTGTATCTTGAAACGTACTTAAACTGATTAAAATAAGTCCCTATTCTCTATTTTATTAAGTAAAATAACTGAAAATTAACCTAGACTGTTTACCTATAACTCACATTGAATAAGTAGTTCTCATTTAATATGCAGGTAAGATTGGAACTGATCATATTGTATTTTTGCTATGACTCACCAATATACATTTTACATAACTTGTTTTAATTGACCTACATAATATACTTTACCATATACATACATAATTTAGGCACTAGAATGTACTTTGCATACATATTCACTATTAAGAAAACTTTATTTTGACAAAATTACGCTGCGGTTCTCGTCTGAAACGAATACCTATAGGTACTATAAATACTTGTGGGAAATGGGAATAATATTGTGTCTATACTATGAATAATTGGAGATGTAGATATTTAGCAAATATTTATTGCACTAACATTAACAAAAAAAAATAGCAGATTGAGAAACCAACGCTATTAGATATATAAATATGTAAGTTTGACCGATATTAAAAACTCTGTGAGAAAAACTTTATAGGTGGTAGAATATCTTAAATACGTTAATTATACCTCATTAAGAACAATAAAGAATGATAATAATACCCACAAAACTAGTATTCTAAGAAAATATACTAAAATAATTTTAAATGCATAAGAACCTATTAAAACCGATGACCAAATAAAGCTATTAATATTTTTTGATTTATTTTATTTGTTATAAAACAAAGGCAATCTTTTCATATAAATATACTTTTAATGACATAAATTACTATTTAATTGAAACACTTAGCGTAGTACAAAATTATGTACAGCGTCAACATCCTTGAGTAATTGTAACAGTTTTGCGAAAACTAAGGTGGGTGCGTCTTTAGCCCACACAAAATCGAGATGATTAAATTCTTTAAGTGGTACAATATAATGTTCTATAAGGTTAGGAATTTTAACAGCCAAATTGGCGACATCGGCGTCGCTGGCTAACCAGTCATTTTCAGCACTAAACAGAGCTATTGGCAAAGTTATTCTGTTTAGAGAATATTCTGGCGGTGCTAAAGTTCCATATGCTTTAATATTGCCTTGAATACCATAGTCGAACCGTTGAAACTTCCCTACATTACTGATCTCTTGAGCGTAATGTACTAATGTCTTGGACGAGGCTCCAGCTGGTGAATGCCCTAATATTATAGGCAGTAAGGTTCGATTGAACTCTTTCTCATCATGCCCACATAACATAAAAATTGAATTTTCACATATCTCCACCTCATAATTATTCATTTCACACGCGTGCTGCGATAGCCAGCTTAACACACTTCCATGGGGTAAAAATTCGTTAACACCAATAAGTTTTAATATAAATTCTAAATCATTACTGTATTTCGCGAGGAGATGAATTGGACTTCTGACGTTGGACATAAAAGCAACAGGAGCTAGTGCATAGCCTGCTCTTAGCACATTGTTGTATTGAGTTTTCGTGGAGAGTAAAGCAAATAGGATAGTCGTGCCCATTGAATGCCCGATATAGTTCAACTTTACTTCTGGACCTTTCATATTCACTATATAATCTATGACCGCGGGTAGATCATATTGGCTAACTTCATGAAAAGTGAAATTCCAAAAGGCATAGGTATCTGTATTTAAAGAGACGTGAGATCTGGAGTATGTATTGCCTCGAACGTTTGCAATCCAGACATCGTAACCGGCTTCAGAAAGTATATACGGAAGCCCTTTCTCAGGCCCAGGAATGACCCAATCCGCTGAACTGCCGAGGAGGCCATGATGAAGGAGAATCGTATCTTGATTTACAAAATTATAGTTTTTTTGTCGCGCATAAGGTATTCGATGAACCGTGAGTATATAACCGTCTTCAGTAACTATTGTATGCGACTCAGAAACGTAACCATGGGAAGCTATCAACTGTGGCGTCGTCATGTGGATGCTAGGATCTTCGTCATTAGTATGATATTCCACCGGCTGTGAACCAATAATTTTCTGAAAGTTTGGTTCATCCATTCTAGAATTTTTAGACCCAATTTTTGTTCCAATTAAGCTTTTTATTTCATTTGCTTTCTTTGAAAGGAAGTTCGGTATATCATTTGTGAACCATTCGATGTGGCTTTCACTATAATGTATTAGTATGAACAACGTAAAAACAAAAAATAAACACTTCATGTTGAACTGCAACACGTGAGTTAGGTCCGCACGATTCGAGTCAACTGAGATTATTTATAGATACTCTTTATGAACGTTCCTGTCCGGTCAGAGGAGGAAGCAAAAGATACAATATAAATAAATAGATAAAGTTATCGATAACAATATTTGTTTTGAACTAATATCGTAATTCGTATACTCAATATTTAAAATATACTTAGTAGGTACAAGTTCACGATGTTTACACATAAATATAAAACACATATAAGGCCTATTGTTTTGTTATAAGTTATAACTAAGTGTAATTTCTTTGTAATAATAACATAGTACGTTCAACGTGACACACTGCGATATTATTATAATATCTATAATCTATATTACAGTCGTCAGGTGAACTTTACGTACATACTACATATTATATTGATCACAAGATTAGTTGATATCATTAAAATATAGGGAAATCCAAGATTCTAGGTAACCTAACAAAAATACGTTAATATTATAGTAATATAAATAAACTTTTTTACATTAAAATTATACATCTAAAATGATTTATTTATTTTTCTTTGTTGGAATACGCTAATCTCTGATTATCAGTATTTGGAATAATCTCTTACAGCCTATTTATTGACATAAGGTTATTATTTGTATACAAACTACGTACCTAATCTTTGAACTAAATTTCGTACAAATCCGTCCAGTTGTTCCAGCGCAACAAAGTAAATAAATAAATAAATATGTTGGGAAATAATTAACACACAGCACCATCTAATTCCATGGTAAGCTACGAGGCCTGTGTTATGGATACCAGATAGTCGATACACTGTAACACTACACATATATAACTTTTAAATACATACATATTATAAATATAAACATCCATGACTGAAGTACAAACAATCGTGCTCATCACACAAATGAATTCCCCCAGTGCAGCGGGACTCAAACCTGCGACCGCTGGCACAGCAAGTATGGTCACTATAAACTGAGCCAAACGTGTCAAGTGAAAGTATCAGACATAATATACATACATATAGACACGAACTTTGGTATTTATAATTATAGTAATCCAATAAACTTGGCGTACGTGACTATTAATCAGAGTGAATGTTTGACTTCATAGCATACAATTCTAGGGTGAATATTTTTATTGACATTAGAATGAGTACCCATATTATGTAGGTAGATAAAGAACGACTAAAGTCCAGGTCCGGCGGTGAAGGGCGAGAAGAAGCTCTTTCTATGCTCTAGCTCTAAAAGAAAAATAATAGGTAAATATGTAATTATTTAATACAAGCATTAAATCGAAAAATAAATCGAAAAAGAAGGTTATTTAACTTCTTGGCATTATTTCGTTTTCCTTTCGCCTATTAAATTAAAAATGATGCCACCGGTCCATACACGAGACCTTTCATTGTCCTTACATTATGTATTTTATCCCTTGCGATTTATTACTTAGGTCAGGGGTTAAGGCTGAAATCTATACACCTATACCTACATATAATAAAAGTATGTAACTGATCGCTGTCTGTACATAGAAGATATTTGAGAAAAACTATTATTGGAATATTTATTAATGGAATAGGTCTAAAACAATGATTTTAAAATTTTTTGTTTCTTTGTCTGTGCGTTTGTATGCGCTAATCTCAGAAACAGCTTAACGGATTTGGGTGCGGTTTTCACTTATGTCTTGTGGTAAGCTTCACTTATCATTTAGTATTTATATTATTTTAGTCCGTTCTTAAAGTAAAAAGTTATGTTAATTTAAAGAATCACCTAGGGACGAAGGCGAGCGAAGCGAGGGTGAGCCGCTAGTTAAAAAATATGAACAATTTACGTATATTTTTAATGTAAATCCTTATTTAAATTTATTTAATGCTACATATTACATATAATATATCTATGTATATAAAAATAATATTTTTCACATTCCCATTTGATTTATTACTTTTTGTGATAACGCAAAAATTTCACTTATTTTTTTCTATTCATAAGGAAATATTTGTAAATAATATAGATTATAGTGATAAAAACACAAATCTAGCAATGTTTTACTTGGAAATGAAACTAAAATATATTTATTTTATAATTCGAGTAAGGGAATATAGATGGCGCTGAACGTTTTTAAAACGCGCTATGGTTTGGTTATGATGGAAGTTTAAGTAGTAAAGGAACGCTTGATGTGAGTATTGATGTACAGACACGACCCCTAAAAACTAGCTATTGCCCGCGGTTTCGTACCGTATATTTTTGGGAGTCTCTTTTCTAGAGACTTTATCTAATTTATATCAAACTAGCGACTCACCCTCGCTTCGCTCGGGTTCGTCTCTAGCTACGTTTTACTGCTAAACCGAGCTGAACGTTGATAAGTCAGTCAGTGACTCGCGAGTAGTGAATAAAAATAGTAATTGCGAATGTACCTTAGGTGATAGACAAATAATATTGCGAACTTGCCTGTATAACTTTTTAAGACCTACAATTTTCTAGTACATTGTTTTGATGTACCTCTTAAGGTTCAGCCAGCGTTAGCCATATAAATTTCTAAGGACGACTCGATAGAACCAGTCATTGCGTTTTCTCGCGGGAACGAAAAATGTATCTGTAGTAAAAGTTATCCCAAATTTTGAACCGAGTGATAAGCTATCATTATACAAAATTTAGTTAAATTCGGTTCAGTACTTTTTGCGTGAAACGCGCACATCGATTTGACTAAGTCAGCTTTATTATAGGTATAGATAAGAATAGGTATTGCGAGTGTACCTTAAGAGATAGACATATACTGTTGCAGATTTTTCTGTTGACCTATTCAAGACCTACAATTTTTTAGTACATTGTTTCGATGTATGTCTTAAGGTTTAGCCAGCGGAAGGTTTATAAGGAGGACTCGATAAAACCAATTATTGCGATCTCCCGTGGGAAAGAAAGATTTTTCTGAAATAAAAAGTATCCTAAATGTTGACCCGGATAATAAGTTATCACTTCACCAAATTTCGTTGTAATCGGTTCATTACTTTTGGCGTTAAACGCGCACACACAAACAGACATACAGACAAACAGACAAACAGACAAACAGACAAACAGACAAACAGACAAAAATTTTAATAACTATTGTTTTGGGGTCTATATTGTATACATAATACGTTACATTCATTGTTTTTAAAAAATATTTAATGTACAGATTTCGCTAAGTTACTGCTTTATTATAGTATAGATAACGTATAACAAAACAGTAATATTATTTAATAAAAATAGTTATAGCGAGTGTACTTTAGGAGATAAACATATATTGTTGAGAACTTTTCTGTAGAACTTTTTAAGACCTACAATTTTCTAGTACATTGTTTTGATGTACCTCTTAAGGTTCAGCCAGCGTTAGCCATATAAATTTCTAAGGACGACTCGATAGAACCAGTCATTGCGTTTTCTCGCGGGAACGAAAAATGTATCTGTAGTAAAAGTTATCCCAAATTTTGAACCGAGTGATAAGCTATCATTATACAAAATTTAGTTAAATTCGGTTCAGTACTTTTTGCGTGAAACGCGCACATCGATTTGACTAAGTCAGCTTTATTATAGGTATAGATAAGAATAGGTATTGCGAGTGTACCTTAAGAGATAGACATATACTGTTGCAGATTTTTCTGTTGACCTATTCAAGACCTACAATTTTTTAGTACATTGTTTCGATGTATGTCTTAAGGTTTAGCCAGCGGAAGGTTTATAAGGAGGACTCGATAAAACCAATTATTGCGATCTCCCGTGGGAAAGAAAGATTTTTCTGAAATAAAAAGTATCCTAAATGTTGACCCGGATAATAAGTTATCACTTCACCAAATTTCGTTGTAATCGGTTCATTACTTTTGGCGTTAAACGCGCACACACAAACAGACATACAGACAAACAGACAAACAGACAAACAGACAAACAGACAAAAATTTTAATAACTATTGTTTTGGGGTCTATATTGTATACATAATACGTTACATTCATTGTTTTTAAAAAATATTTAATGTACAGATTTCGCTAAGTTACTGCTTTATTATAGTATAGATAACGTATAACAAAACAGTAATATTATTTAATAAAAATAGTTATAGCGAGTGTACTTTAGGAGATAAACATATATTGTTGAGAACTTTTCTGTAGAACTTTTTAAGACCTACAATTTTCTAGTACATTGTTTTGATGTACCTCTTAAGGTTCAGCCAGCGTTAGCCATATAAATTTCTAAGGACGACTCGATAGAACCAGTCATTGCGTTTTCTCGCGGGAACGAAAAATGTATCTGTAGTAAAAGTTATCCCAAATTTTGAACCGAGTGATAAGCTATCATTATACAAAATTTAGTTAAATTCGGTTCAGTACTTTTTGCGTGAAACGCGCACATCGATTTGACTAAGTCAGCTTTATTATAGGTATAGATAAGAATAGGTATTGCGAGTGTACCTTAAGAGATAGACATATACTGTTGCAGATTTTTCTGTTGACCTATTCAAGACCTACAATTTTTTAGTACATTGTTTCGATGTATGTCTTAAGGTTTAGCCAGCGGAAGGTTTATAAGGAGGACTCGATAAAACCAATTATTGCGATCTCCCGTGGGAAAGAAAGATTTTTCTGAAATAAAAAGTATCCTAAATGTTGACCCGGATAATAAGTTATCACTTCACCAAATTTCGTTGTAATCGGTTCATTACTTTTGGCGTTAAACGCGCACACACAAACAGACAAACAGACAAACAGACAAACAGACAAACAGACAAACAGACAAAAATTTTAATAACTATTGTTTTGGGGTCTATATTGTATACATAATACGTTACATTCATTGTTTTTAAAAAATATTTAATGTACAGATTTCGCTAAGTTACTGCTTTATTATAGTATAGATAACGTATAACAAAACAGTAATATTATTTAATAAAAATAGTTATAGCGAGTGTACTTTAGGAGATAAACATATATTGTTGAGAACTTTTCTGTAGAACTTTTTAAGACCTACAATTTTCTAGTACATTGTTTTGATGTACCTCTTAAGGTTCAGCCAGCGTTAGCCATATAAATTTCTAAGGACGACTCGATAGAACCAGTCATTGCGTTTTCTCGCGGGAACGAAAAATGTATCTGTAGTAAAAGTTATCCCAAATTTTGAACCGAGTGATAAGCTATCATTATACAAAATTTAGTTAAATTCGGTTCAGTACTTTTTGCGTGAAACGCGCACATCGATTTGACTAAGTCAGCTTTATTATAGGTATAGATAAGAATAGGTATTGCGAGTGTACCTTAAGAGATAGACATATACTGTTGCAGATTTTTCTGTTGACCTATTCAAGACCTACAATTTTTTAGTACATTGTTTCGATGTATGTCTTAAGGTTTAGCCAGCGGAAGGTTTATAAGGAGGACTCGATAAAACCAATTATTGCGATCTCCCGTGGGAAAGAAAGATTTTTCTGAAATAAAAAGTATCCTAAATGTTGACCCGGATAATAAGTTATCACTTCACCAAATTTCGTTGTAATCGGTTCATTACTTTTGGCGTTAAACGCGCACACACAAACAGACATACAGACAAACAGACAAACAGACAAACAGACAAACAGACAAAAATTTTAATAACTATTGTTTTGGGGTCTATATTGTATACATAATACGTTACATTCATTGTTTTTAAAAAATATTTAATGTACAGATTTCGCTAAGTTACTGCTTTATTATAGTATAGATAACGTATAACAAAACAGTAATATTATTTAATAAAAATAGTTATAGCGAGTGTACTTTAGGAGATAAACATATATTGTTGAGAACTTTTCTGTAGAACTTTTTAAGACCTACAATTTTCTAGTACATTGTTTTGATGTACCTCTTAAGGTTCAGCCAGCGTTAGCCATATAAATTTCTAAGGACGACTCGATAGAACCAGTCATTGCGTTTTCTCGCGGGAACGAAAAATGTATCTGTAGTAAAAGTTATCCCAAATTTTGAACCGAGTGATAAGCTATCATTATACAAAATTTAGTTAAATTCGGTTCAGTACTTTTTGCGTGAAACGCGCACATCGATTTGACTAAGTCAGCTTTATTATAGGTATAGATAAGAATAGGTATTGCGAGTGTACCTTAAGAGATAGACATATACTGTTGCAGATTTTTCTGTTGACCTATTCAAGACCTACAATTTTTTAGTACATTGTTTCGATGTATGTCTTAAGGTTTAGCCAGCGGAAGGTTTATAAGGAGGACTCGATAAAACCAATTATTGCGATCTCCCGTGGGAAAGAAAGATTTTTCTGAAATAAAAAGTATCCTAAATGTTGACCCGGATAATAAGTTATCACTTCACCAAATTTCGTTGTAATCGGTTCATTACTTTTGGCGTTAAACGCGCACACACAAACAGACATACAGACAAACAGACAAACAGACAAACAGACAAACAGACAAACAGACAAAAATTTTAATAACTATTGTTTTGGGGTCTATATTGTATACATAATACGTTACATTCATTGTTTTTAAAAAATATTTAATGTACAGATTTCGCTAAGTTACTGCTTTATTATAGTATAGATAACGTATAACAAAACAGTAATATTATTTAATAAAAATAGTTATAGCGAGTGTACTTTAGGAGATAAACATATATTGTTGAGAACTTTTCTGTAGAACTTTTTAAGACCTACAATTTTCTAGTACATTGTTTTGATGTACCTCTTAAGGTTCAGCCAGCGTTAGCCATATAAATTTCTAAGGACGACTCGATAGAACCAGTCATTGCGTTTTCTCGCGGGAACGAAAAATGTATCTGTAGTAAAAGTTATCCCAAATTTTGAACCGAGTGATAAGCTATCATTATACAAAATTTAGTTAAATTCGGTTCAGTACTTTTTGCGTGAAACGCGCACATCGATTTGACTAAGTCAGCTTTATTATAGGTATAGATAAGAATAGGTATTGCGAGTGTACCTTAAGAGATAGACATATACTGTTGCAGATTTTTCTGTTGACCTATTCAAGACCTACAATTTTTTAGTACATTGTTTCGATGTATGTCTTAAGGTTTAGCCAGCGGAAGGTTTATAAGGAGGACTCGATAAAACCAATTATTGCGATCTCCCGTGGGAAAGAAAGATTTTTCTGAAATAAAAAGTATCCTAAATGTTGACCCGGATAATAAGTTATCACTTCACCAAATTTCGTTGTAATCGGTTCATTACTTTTGGCGTTAAACGCGCACACACAAACAGACATACAGACAAACAGACAAACAGACAAACAGACAAACAGACAAAAATTTTAATAACTATTGTTTTGGGGTCTATATTGTATACATAATACGTTACATTCATTGTTTTTAAAAAATATTTAATGTACAGATTTCGCTAAGTTACTGCTTTATTATAGTATAGATAACGTATAACAAAACAGTAATATTATTTAATAAAAATAGTTATAGCGAGTGTACTTTAGGAGATAAACATATATTGTTGAGAACTTTTCTGTAGAACTTTTTAAGACCTACAATTTTCTAGTACATTGTTTTGATGTACCTCTTAAGGTTCAGCCAGCGTTAGCCATATAAATTTCTAAGGACGACTCGATAGAACCAGTCATTGCGTTTTCTCGCGGGAACGAAAAATGTATCTGTAGTAAAAGTTATCCCAAATTTTGAACCGAGTGATAAGCTATCATTATACAAAATTTAGTTAAATTCGGTTCAGTACTTTTTGCGTGAAACGCGCACATCGATTTGACTAAGTCAGCTTTATTATAGGTATAGATAAGAATAGGTATTGCGAGTGTACCTTAAGAGATAGACATATACTGTTGCAGATTTTTCTGTTGACCTATTCAAGACCTACAATTTTTTAGTACATTGTTTCGATGTATGTCTTAAGGTTTAGCCAGCGGAAGGTTTATAAGGAGGACTCGATAAAACCAATTATTGCGATCTCCCGTGGGAAAGAAAGATTTTTCTGAAATAAAAAGTATCCTAAATGTTGACCCGGATAATAAGTTATCACTTCACCAAATTTCGTTGTAATCGGTTCATTACTTTTGGCGTTAAACGCGCACACACAAACAGACATACAGACAAACAGACAAACAGACAAACAGACAAACAGACAAAAATTTTAATAACTATTGTTTTGGGGTCTATATTGTATACATAATACGTTACATTCATTGTTTTTAAAAAATATTTAATGTACAGATTTCGCTAAGTTACTGCTTTATTATAGTATAGATATCCAAATTATCTAATACTAGCATAAGCCACGGCTTCGCTCGCGAGTCGCGCTAATACTACAAAAAAAATCTATAAATTTAAAGGTTTCATACAAACTTTCATCCCCTATTTTACCCCTTTATGGGTTGAATTTCGGAAAATGCTGAAACACGTATTTATTTAATTGTATTGAATGCGTATTTATTTAATTGCATTAATATCAAGTTTCAAGTTATGTTCGATAATTCTTATCATAAATATGTTTGGGTTGTATTATAACGTGTTTTCCCGTGAGAATGAGATAGTGATGAGTCGTTGACGGTTTTTTTGTCAACGTAACGTTAACGTTGATTTACGTTCGTCAACTAGTCGATTAACTAGTTAAATTCGTCAACGAGTTAACGTGCTATTAATGTCAACTTGCAACGTTCATTCGTTGAACGGCTTCAACGTTTAACGAGTGTTGTTATCTCTATCTCGCCGGCTTAATCCTATATATTTATGTGCTTGTCTTTTTGTCGACATTCAAACCACAAAGATTCTAAAGAAGTTTCACTTCAATATTTCAGAAATTTACTTTTGGATAAATTTACTTAGATCTCAACTTCAAACTTCAAATTCTATTCTATTCTATTAGATGACAATCGACAGTCGCTCGCAATCTATGACATTATTTACAATGAAGTTTTTTAATTTGTTCGTTGTGTTTGCGTTCTCGAATTTAACGAATTAAAATAAACGTCGTTGACGAATTCAACTAGTTGATTCTTAGACAGTTAACGTTAATACGTTGACAGAAGATCAACGGTTGATTCAACTAGTTCGTTAATTCAACGCTCATCTCTAGAATGAGATAAACTCCCGCGGTAAATAGTAGCCTATATCACTCTCCAGTGCTCCAAATATCTTCACACTAAAAATCACGCCAATCCATCACTCTGTTTCGACGTGAAAGAAGGACAAACAAACAAACTATATATATATATATATATATATATATATATATATATATATATATAGTTTTATGTACATTTGTAAGTTTGTATGTAGGTTTCGAACTAGATTTACAGAACTAAGGATTTATGATACGTTTCAGGATACATTTTTACTAATTGGTTTTATTATTCTTGAGTACTGTATTATGCTAATGTATAAAATACTAGCGACTTACCCTCGCTTCGCTCGGTTTCGTTCCTAGGTTAATTCCCCATACAAACTTTCATCCCCATTTTCACCCCCTTAAGGGATGATTTCCAGGACAAAAACTATCCTGTATCCTTCCCAGGATCTCAAACTATCTTCTTACCAAATTTCATCTTAATCGGTTCAGTAGTTTCGGAGCATATTCGGTGCAAACAAACAAACAAACAAACAAACAAATCTTTCCTCTTTATAATATTAGTATAGATATGAATGTAATTAATATGTGAGAAAAAAACTTTGCATGTTTTTTAAGCTTTAGTTATACTTAAAAGAAAGACTGCAGAAAGCTAAAATATATTGATGCCCGTGGATCCGCTCGCTTAGTTCTTCTATGTATAATTTACTCCGCTTCTAACAGCTGCACTATGATTAATGATGTTAGATAACCTATAACCTTAGTCAGTTTTATACTAATACATAAAGCTGAAGAGTTTGTAAGTTTGTTTGCATATTCTAATCTCTGGAACTATGGGACCGATTGTAGAAAATATTTTTACAATTTTTCAAAGAACTTTTCACAAAGTCAACGTTACCGTATTCTATTAAACTTTTATATTTAAGCAAATATCTAGTGTATAGTCTATAGGTAGTAATAATATAGTATATCACTTATATATGTTTTGTGTATGGGATCCCTGTTGAAAAAATCCAATAGGATCCCATCAAAAGCTTCGCTAATGTGGCTTTTGTAGGGATAATAAAATATTATGTTAATGTTAAATGTACAATATGTGTATAAATATTACTTATGTTAACGACTCATAATTCTTAAAAAACAAATTTAATATACCTACTCGTACCTCGTATTTTAAAATTGTAGTAGGTTCAACTGTATACTGCACAAGATGTGTATCTTGGTGTTGTTGACTTAGCGCGATGTTGATATTTTTGTATTTTGACACAAGAACTATTATTATCTATTGTACATAACATTGAGATAAAAAATCATATGAAAAAAAATAATTTATTTACATTATTATTATTACATTCGTAACGTAACTTAATATTTAAATAACAAATGAAAAATGAAGGTAATAAATATTTAGTTTAAAATTATAATAACATATACACTTAGCTATAAAATATGTACATTAGGAACTTCGGAAATCGGATGATAAAAAATCTACAACATTATAATTTTCTTTATCTATGTTCGTATTATACGAAGATTGAGAGAGTCCCTCTTCTAATAATTGTAATAATTTCGCGTACACTAACTTGGGTGCATCAATCCCCCATAGAAAATCTATATGATTGAATTTTTTAAACGGCACGACATAATGTTCTATGGGGTTTGAAAGCTGCACAAATAAATTTGTCACATCGACATCACTTGCTAACCAATCGCTTTCCGCTCCAAATAAAGCTATTGGCAATGTTATTTTATGTAAAGGATACTCTGGGGGAGAAGTAGTTCCGTATATTTTAACATTTTCTTCAGGGCCGTAATCGAATTGTTGGAACCGTCCACCATTGCGAATCTCTTGAGCGTAATGCACTAAGGTCCTAGTAGAAGCTCCAGCAGGCACATGACCTAGTATTATAGGCAGCAAGCTTCGATTAAACTGTTTTTCATCAAATCCACACAAAATAAACATTGAATTTTCACATATTGCTTCCTCGTAGTGGTTAATTTCACACGCGTGCTTTGACAACCATCTTAAGACAGCATTTTGGGGTAAGAATTCATTAGCACCAAGAAGTTTCAGTATATATTCTAAATTGTTACTGTATTTTGCAAGAAGTCGAATAGGGCTTTTAATATCGCTCATAAAGGCAACAGGAGCTAGAGCAAACCCTGCTCTTAAAACTTTGTTATACTGAGTTTTCGTGGAAAGTAAAGCGAACAAAATTGTCGTGCCCATCGAATGTCCAATATAGTTGATTTTAACATCCCATCCTTTTGTTTCCATTATATAGTCAATAACAGCTGGGAGGTCATACTGGCTTACTTCATGGAAGGTGAAATTCCAAAATTCAAAAGTGTCTGGGTCAAGAGTTACATGCGCTCTGGAATATGTATTCCCTCGAATGTTTGCCAACCACACGTCGTAACCAGCATTTGATAGTATATATGCAAGGCCTTTTTCTGTACCTGACATGACCCAATCAGCTGAACTGCCGAGAAGACCATGATGCAAAAGTACCGTTTTTCGGGGAATAATACGATTTTTACTGTTCCTTGAATATGGTATCCTGTGAACTGTGAGAATGTAACCGTCTTCTGTAACGATAGTGTGTGATTCAGAAACGTATCCGTGTAACGCTATCAATTGTGGAGTTGTCATTTGGATACTAGGGTCCTTATCATTGCACGCAAATTCCAATTCATAGGGAGCGATAGCATCAAATATCTTTTGGTCATTAGCCTCTGCACTGTCAACGTATCCTTGAAACTTTCTTCTCATCCTTACTTGACTATCTTCTAGCACTTGTTCAGGTTCTGATTGATTTTTCACGCCGAAATAAGAGGTTATTTTATTACGCACATTATCGACGTAAAATTGTTTAAGACGAGCTCCTTTTGAACGTACGTAATTGGTAATACGAGCCGTTCTATTTGTGAATGTATCAACAAGACTGTTTGGTAGCCAGTCAGTATACCGGCACTCACTGTATTGTATTAGAACAATTAAAGTAAACAATATGAGTAATAGCTTCATATTTAAAAAAGAACTGCACGCGTCGACTGATATCAATGCGACTAAAGTTGTTAATGGAGAACTGAACAAAATTATCTCGGTATGACGGGTCATCATTAAACTATCTATGTAAACAATCATCGTATTACAGCTTATCAGATTTTAACTATTAAATATTAATAAATCTTGTTTTAGTTGAGTAGTTTAGTTGTGAGAAATGTTTTTTTTTATTTTATTTTGATACATATTTTTGTTTGTGTAATACTTTTAAAGGGAGTTATATAAAGAATTAATATTTATAAATTAATAGTACCTTATTATAACTGTGCAGGTTAAAGGCTAAATCAATTATGTGTATTTGATATTTGAACTACAAATGGATAAAAAAAGGTACTTAAAATACGGATATGGTACGGAGATATGCAATTTTATCTTAGGGAAAGAAAGGATTCTAGGTTTGATATAATTTTTTCTTTTGTACGAGAGAGATACTCTACTCTACAAAGTCCTCTTACTACTATACAATGATGCAAAACTAGTTCTAAGAATTTTGAAAATACTGATATATAGTATGTACCTACTATAGAGATAACATTTTTTATGAACAATAACTAAATTTATGATTAAAAAATTAGGTCATACTTAATAAATTTTTTTCTTATTGTCTCCATATTTTTATCTATTTGCTTAAATGCACAATGCTCGAGAAGGACGAATTTGAAAGGTTTTTTTTTGTTATAACTACATTTAAATTCGATTTCAATCCTATACATAAAATAGCATTAATCCTTCTCTACTTATTAAGTGGAAAGTATTTCATACCAAAGAAGCTAAAAATTGGTGTTCTGAGGTCCTCGTGAATAGGAGAGTTCGCTAAGCTTTGACTCTGAACTCCCGATCTCGTACCGCGACCGGGAGTCGTCCCAGTGGAATTTGAGAGTGTAAGATATAGAGAATTCATTTGTGTATGTACGTATGAGAGGTCCTGGGTTCGAGTCCTGGGGTCGAGCAAGTTTAGTTATTGAGTGTTTCTGTTTAGTAAGTCTCAGTAACAGCCCGGAGTTGGGAAGTTGGCGGTGTTTCACTTCCGTGCCTCGGAGAGCACGTAAAGCCGTCGGTCCTGCGCCTTAACTCTCACCGGTCGTGTCGAGTAGTCGTCCCACCGGAGTATGAGAGTGACAGGAATAGAGAGTGCACTTATGTCTGCGCGTACATTTGTGCACTATAATATCTCCTGCGCAGATGGCTAGTCTCATTGGGACTGGCCGCCGTGGCCAAAGTCGGGAGGTCATTATTATTATATGTATGTGCATATACTTATGCATTTTATATTAGCAGTGCGCGAATAAAATAAAAATATACAAAATTAAAACCATGAGCAGAAACCGATGTTATATATTAGTAATATTTATTATATAAAATGTAGTGAGTCATACATGAACATTAAACTATTGCTGATGCTATATTAATAAATCTAAAGATGTTTCATTTTTATGATAAACAATATGAGTAAGGCCAGTAATAAAACAGCAATGAGGGCTTGATTACTTTTTAGAAATACATACATATGTATAAATGACATCTATATATATACATAAAATGCTTTGTCCTGACTGACTGATCGATCAACGCACAGCCTAAACCGCTGGTCGTAGAAACGTAAAATTTGGAAGACGTATTCTTTATATGATGTAGGCATCCGCTAAAAAAGGATTTTTCTAAATTCATCCCCTAAGGGGGTAAAATAGGGTATAAAAGATTGTATGAAACTCTTAAATTCTTAACACGAAATGCACGAAAAGTGGTATTTAGCTTTAAAATGAAAAATAAGAAATATATGTATTAGATTTTTTTCGAAATTCATCCCTTAAAAGGCTAAAAAGGGGTGATAAAGTTTATATGGGCAAACAATTATTTATGATCAGAATTACTTGAAACTTGGTATTAATGACCTTAAATACAATTAAATAAATATATGTTTTAGCATTTTTCGAAATTCACTCCATAATGTAAAATGGAGGATGAAATTTTTGTGTGAAATTCTGTAATTGATGCACGGAAAGCAGTATTATTTACTATTGAAATGAAAAACAAAACAATACAAATATCATTTTTTTTTTCAAAATTCATCCCTTAGAAGGGTAAAAGGGGGTTCCAAACCCAAAGGGAAATTATGTATAACTTCTCGGCTGGCCACAGCAGTGATAACTATAATAGACCTAGAGGGCGAGAGAGAGAACCTAGCTAGAGAGTATCCTGCTATCCATATCCTGCTTCTAAAGGTTGGCACAACTGTAATGAAAAAGTCACCTCAGCTATGTAACGGGATTAGACTGTAAGTAATTCATTAAACATCATAGTGGCCACTGTGTTTACCGGATGTACTCGGGAGGAATCAGAATTAAAGACAAAATCTTATACGAACTTATTTTTACAAATAATAAAGTATGCGTAGTGGAAAAGTTTATTTTTTCTGTAATTTGATCGCGGGCAAAGCCGCGGGTTCTGCTAGTAGATAAAAATTTTGTTTAGTCATAGAGACTGATTCCAGCCGACTGACTGAAAGTTTAGAAAAAATTTAGTTAGGTTTAAAAAAGTCTTGAAATGGGGCTAGAATCATAGAGATACGAGTATGTTTAGCTTCACCATGAACTACTTACTACGAGAATGTACCTGTTAGGTAATTACATAGAATACGGGCGTTACCTTGTATTAAATTTTATTTGTGAATTAAGGAGCCTTTCATATTATATTGTCTTTGGTTATTCACTGGCTATTCAAGTATTAATTATATATATAGTGTGTTATTTAATATACGATAATACGTATATTGTACCCCGTTTTTTAAAGTTAGAAAATGCATTTACACATACCACCTATACCACATACCACATGTAGGTGGTTATGTGGGACACACCGGCTAGAAAAGCCAGTACTACTCACTTAAACCCAACAAAACGTCCCCCGTCATAATGGGGCGTCGCAGGTTCACTTACGCACTCAACCACGACGCCCCGACGGTAGACCTGCCGAAGCAGACCACAACAACCATGGGGCTGCTCCAACGGTCCTCTCTGCTATCAAAGAATTACTACAAGCAGCCCGCTTGGTACACCACCCATCGAAGTGGGCCACTTCCCTGTGCGTTTCTTGGATTCGCACCCAGCTGGATTGCCGGACGCTAATAAGCCTCCCCACCACGACAAGGTAACCGCACGTTGATTGAGGAGAATTTATTATACCCTTAGTCAAGTACTTAATAGAAAGTATCTATATAAAATTGTACATAGCTATGATATGTAACAGAATAATATATTATGCTTCTTTTTTTCTAAGACATGCCTTTTCGTAGGATACTATTCTGTAGAAAAATAACCAAGAGGCGTTGTTTTAAACTGCACATACTAAAAAAAAGGTTCCGACGAATTGAGAACCTCCTCCTTTTTTGAAGTCGATATTATGTTTTTAGCATATTAGCTATCATATTATTGAGTTAAGTTGTATACTAGTAGTAGTTTACTTGCATAATATTTATAAAATACTCTATTAATTCAAAACAATTCACGCTAAACGCAAAGAAGTTAATAAATAAATTATTATTTAAGCTGAATCGATTCATAAATATTTAAATTTAGACAGTTTCTTGCTTTTTAACAATGGAACTATAGTTACTTACATATAGGTAACTAGCGACTCACCCTGACTCCGCTCGGGTTCGTCCGTAGTTACGTTTTAATGTTAAGTATAGATTTCTTAGAGATGAGATATTTTTCTGCAGTCTTCACGTTTATTTTAGTTGTATCCTATATGTTGACCCGAATAACCATCTATCGTCATACCAAACATCAAAATTTGTCTAGTGGTTGGTTGGTGGTGGTGGCCTCTGTATCGATAATAATACCTATTTCAATAAGTTTTTCCAAAAAATGATGAATGTACAGATTCGAATAAGAATTTATTATATGTATAGAAATAGATCCAATCATCCAACATTTGTATTATTGTATTTCTTGAGTCTCTCATCCAAAGAGACTTCCAAAAATAGATAGCGGCAAAAACCGCGGGCAATTACTAGATTAAGAGGGTCTATCCGTACATTGAATACTCTATACGGGATTTTACTGACTCACTTATCCCTTCAACCTGAACCAAACCCTAGCGCGTTTTAAAAACGTACAACGCCATCTGGTTTCCCTGCTGAAACGTTCTGATTATTTAGAGGCTTTATTATTTGCAGGATGTGTGTAAGTTTTGCATTTTAAAAATGTGTTAGAATATTATGTAAATGGTTTATTTTTAGAAAATATACAGCACTATAATACTCGTATATGAAAAAAATATCTTATTTTAAGAACTTGAACTATGATTATGAAAGTAAAATAAACAGCGTATAACCAATAAATGCATCGTAAATGTATTTTAAGCATGTATTTATTTTATATTTTAATACAATCTTGCTTTTTGCGTCATATTATCTCAAATTTATAAATAATAAACATTCATAGAGCTAAATACGTAAACTAAATGAATATATTTATTTTGATTATTTGACCATCTATACATATTATAAAATTCTAACTAAGCCGAATCTGTACATTAAATATTTTTTGGAAAATCTTATTGAAATAGACATTATTATCGATGCAGAGGCCGAATCTATAGTTTTTAGAATTTTTGTCTGTCTGTCTGTCTGTCTGTCTGTCTGTCTGTCTGTCTGTCTGTTACCGCATCACAGAAAAACCACTGGAGGGATTTGGATGAAATTTGGTATGATGATAGCTGGTTATCCGGGTCAACATATAGGATACTTTTTACCGCGAGAAAATATCTCATTTCTGAAAAAAAATACAAAAACTGGTAGGAACAAAACCACGACGATACTATTTGTAAACAGTTTAGCAAGGTAACTTACAAAATATGGTAAAAACTATAAAAATAGCTTATCTTGAAAATCAAATTATCAAAAGCGCTACTTTATCCATTAAAATAGTTATTTTAATTAATATTTATTTATGTGTTATTTAGATATTCGACAATAGATGTCGCCATGTGTTTTTAAAATACATAGTTTAAATTCCAAAAAAAATTAATGTACAGATATGACCTTTTTTCGATTTTATTAGAATTACTACTAAATCACCCGCGGCTCCGCCCGTGTTTAAATTATCAGTAAAGCAAACATTTTCGCTTCATAAATTAGTAACTATACATACAATAAAATTCTAACTAAGCCGAACCCGTAAACTCAATATTTTTTCGGAAAATGTTATTGAAATATTCATTATTAGCGATACAGAGCCCGAATCTATAGTTTTTAGAATTTTTTCTGTCTGTCTGTATGTGACCGCATCACAGTAAAACCACTAGAGGGATTTTTATTAAATTTGGTATGGTAATAGCAGGTTATCCGGGTCAACACATAGGATTCTTTTTACCGCAGGAAAATATCTCATTTCTGAGAAAAAATACAAAAACTGGGTAAAGTAAAAGCACGATGATGCTATTAATATTTTAGCAAGGTAACTTACTTATATATTATGTTAAAACTATTAAAAAAAACTTATCTTAAAAGAAATATTAACAGCGCTATTTTATTCATTAAAATAGTTATTTTAATGAAAATTTATTTATGTGTTATTTAGCTATTTGACAATAGATGTCGCCATGTGTTTTTAAAATACGTAATTTTATCCAAAAAAAAATGTACAGATATAACCTTTCTATGACTTTACTATAATTACTATTAAATTACCCGCGGCCCCGCCCGTGCTTAAATTTTTAATAAAACAAACTTTTTGGCTTTATAAATTAGTGACATTAGTAATATTTTGTTGGCCAAAACAATTTTCAAATGAGAATATTTGTAAATTTTTTATTGTTGAGTAAATAGTGTTAATGTTTTTTAATCTTTTAATGTAAAAATTGGGCAAATGTAAATCCAACTCGCGCATTTTAGGTTTCGTATAGCAAAATGCTATATTGTTTTTCTTACTTACGTGTTTTGTATGGTTAACACTAAAATAAATACGAATAATATTTACGTTTCCACAATACTTACTCATTTTTTGTACCGTAAAAATAAGTTGAATTTATATTATTTTATAACATTTTATAGAAAACAAGTTTATGGCTGTTAAACTGCCAAAGCGGGTAACTAAAAATATTTCATATCTCAAAAACTATGAAAAAGTATTTTAGGAACTGTTATACCTTAACTTTTCACTTTTTCTTGACACCTTTTCTTGGAAGGTAAAGGCTTAAAGGACACAATAAAATGCTTATGACTTTAATCATATTAGCAGAGCCATGTGAAATAAAAAAATGTATTCGCTTAGAATTATTTACTTATTACACTTTCTTTTGAATATCGTTTTGGAAAATATTACTAACTAGCGCTAATTAAGAAAAGTTATCATTATGTAATTTGAATAATCAGCTATATATTAAATTAATCTATAGCTGTCTATTAGTAAAAAATGATTAAAATTAATTCCGTAGTTTGAGAGTTTATCGTGAAAAACTAAAAAAACAAACAAAACAGAAGTACAGACATACATAAATGTTATTGCTAAAACAAAAAGTTCAATTTAACGGAGGAACCTTTGTGGCATTGTCAATCTCTGCCATTATTTACCAATCATGCGGTGCGCAATGAAAGTAATGTATAATGTAAGAGTATACTAATGTGTAAAACCTAAGAATTTGGTTTTTGATCATCTGAACGCGGGCGGAGCCGCGGGAAATGCTAGTTATAAATAATAAGCTATAATTTTCGCATCTATACATATTATAAAATTCTAACTAAGCCGAATCTGTACATTAAATATTTTTTGGAAAATCTTATTGAAATAGACATTATTATCGATGCAGAGGCCGAATCTATAGTTTTTAGAATTTTTGTCTGTCTGTCTGTCTGTCTGTCTGTCTGTCTGTTACCGCATCACAGAAAAACCACTGGAGGGATTTGGATGAAATTTGGTATGATGATAGCTGGTTATCCGGGTCAACATATAGGATACTTTTTACCGCGAGAAAATATCTCATTTCTGAAAAAAAATACAAAAACTGGTAGGAACAAAACCACGACGATACTATTTGTAAACAGTTTAGCAAGGTAACTTACAAAATATGGTAAAAACTATAAAAATAGCTTATCTTGAAAATCAAATTATCAAAAGCGCTACTTTATCCATTAAAATAGTTATTTTAATTAATATTTATTTATGTGTTATTTAGATATTCGACAATAGATGTCGCCATGTGTTTTTAAAATACATAGTTTAAATTCCAAAAAAAATTAATGTACAGATATGACCTTTTTTCGATTTTATTAGAATTACTACTAAATCACCCGCGGCTCCGCCCGTGTTTAAATTATCAGTAAAGCAAACATTTTCGCTTCATAAATTAGTAACTATACATACAATAAAATTCTAACTAAGCCGAACCCGTAAACTCAATATTTTTTCGGAAAATGTTATTGAAATATTCATTATTAGCGATACAGAGCCCGAATCTATAGTTTTTAGAATTTTTTCTGTCTGTCTGTATGTGACCGCATCACAGTAAAACCACTAGAGGGATTTTTATTAAATTTGGTATGGTAATAGCAGGTTATCCGGGTCAACACATAGGATTCTTTTTACCGCAGGAAAATATCTCATTTCTGAGAAAAAATACAAAAACTGGGTAAAGTAAAAGCACGATGATGCTATTAATATTTTAGCAAGGTAACTTACTTATATATTATGTTAAAACTATTAAAAAAAACTTATCTTAAAAGAAATATTAACAGCGCTATTTTATTCATTAAAATAGTTATTTTAATGAAAATTTATTTATGTGTTATTTAGCTATTTGACAATAGATGTCGCCATGTGTTTTTAAAATACGTAATTTTATCCAAAAAAAAATGTACAGATATAACCTTTCTATGACTTTACTATAATTACTATTAAATTACCCGCGGCCCCGCCCGTGCTTAAATTTTTAATAAAACAAACTTTTTGGCTTTATAAATTAGTGACATTAGTAATATTTTGTTGGCCAAAACAATTTTCAAATGAGAATATTTGTAAATTTTTTATTGTTGAGTAAATAGTGTTAATGTTTTTTAATCTTTTAATGTAAAAATTGGGCAAATGTAAATCCAACTCGCGCATTTTAGGTTTCGTATAGCAAAATGCTATATTGTTTTTCTTACTTACGTGTTTTGTATGGTTAACACTAAAATAAATACGAATAATATTTACGTTTCCACAATACTTACTCATTTTTTGTACCGTAAAAATAAGTTGAATTTATATTATTTTATAACATTTTATAGAAAACAAGTTTATGGCTGTTAAACTGCCAAAGCGGGTAACTAAAAATATTTCATATCTCAAAAACTATGAAAAAGTATTTTAGGAACTGTTATACCTTAACTTTTCACTTTTTCTTGACACCTTTTCTTGGAAGGTAAAGGCTTAAAGGACACAATAAAATGCTTATGACTTTAATCATATTAGCAGAGCCATGTGAAATAAAAAAATGTATTCGCTTAGAATTATTTACTTATTACACTTTCTTTTGAATATCGTTTTGGAAAATATTACTAACTAGCGCTAATTAAGAAAAGTTATCATTATGTAATTTGAATAATCAGCTATATATTAAATTAATCTATAGCTGTCTATTAGTAAAAAATGATTAAAATTAATTCCGTAGTTTGAGAGTTTATCGTGAAAAACTAAAAAAACAAACAAAACAGAAGTACAGACATACATAAATGTTATTGCTAAAACAAAAAGTTCAATTTAACGGAGGAACCTTTGTGGCATTGTCAATCTCTGCCATTATTTACCAATCATGCGGTGCGCAATGAAAGTAATGTATAATGTAAGAGTATACTAATGTGTAAAACCTAAGAATTTGGTTTTTGATCATCTGAACGCGGGCGGAGCCGCGGGAAATGCTAGTTATAAATAATAAGCTATAATTTTCGCATTTTTTTTATATTTCGCAGTTTAAACTAAATATATTTTCTATCTTCTTGATTAATATTTTATGATCTACTAAGAAATTATTTCCAATCATGATCAACATCATCTATACTAATATTATAAATGTGAAGCCTGGAATAACACATAGGCCACTTTTTATCCCGGAAAAATGTAAGGTTCCCGTGGGATAGGTTTGTTTTTGTTTTCCTAGAGGCGAACCCTAGCAAAACGAGGGTGAGCCGCTAGTGTTAAATAATCAATACGAGTATCAAGCTCTACGAGCTACGTAATGTCGTAGATAGCCCGTAGCTGATTATATGGTCTAAATAGGCGGATATTTTCTTGTCAGATTTTTTTACCCGACTGCCAAGGAAGGTTATGTTTTTCGCGCGCATCTTGTATGTATGTATGTTTCTGTAGATGTTTGTAAATTTCTTATTACCTCGTATCTTTCAAACGGCTGGATGGATTGCGACAGTTAAGTTATCGTTAGATTCGTTTCAAAAACCCAAATGTCCTAGATAGGTGTTTAAAAAAATCAAAATGGCGGATTCTAAGCGCCAATTTGTGTCTTTAATTTTTTTTAAATGTTAAGAGGTATTTGTCTCCGACTGCATAATATTAGTAGGTATAGTATTATGTGATCCATGATAATACTATGCCCCTTCGTCAACTTGTTCTTATCTTGTTAGTTCGCTTTTTATGCAGTCGGTTTTTTTTTATTTTTGTTTTTTTTTATGTTAAATATTTACCTTTTTTACTAAAAAGATATTAAAGTTGACTTTATTGGTAATGGTGGATTTTTCTCCTAAAATTATGTGGGACTATCATTGATCAGTGATCTGGACTTGTTTAGAAAAAAAAAATTAAAATTGGTCTGAATTGGTAAAGATACCGCGTAATACATACAAAAAATATGTAACCCAATCGTAAACGACAAATTTTATCTCTTTATAGTATTAAATACCTATTTGAAATGATGAAATGATTTTTTTTAAGGACTATTTTATCTAATATATAAAATTCTCGTGTCACAGTTTTCGTTGCCATACTCCTCCGAAACGGCTTGACCGATTTTGATGAAATTTTTTGTGCTTATCCGGTATCTATGAGAATCGGCCAACATCTATTTTTCATACCCCTAAGTGACAAGGGTGGTCCACCCTAGGGACGAACCCGAGCGGAGCGAGGGTGAGTCGCTAGTATTTCATAAAAAGAACTCAACTAGGTATATCTAGAAAGATATAAAAGTTAAATATGTTTGTATGTATGTATTCAGCCCTTTTTGACGTCCCACTGCTGGGCACGGGCCTCCCTTCAATACGAGAGGGATCAGGCCATAGTCCACCACGCTGGCCAAGTGCGGGTTGACGGACTACACAAGTCTTTCGAAAACTTGTAAGGTTATCTCATCCTCACAATGTCTTCCTTCACCGTAAGACAAGTGGTAATCATGTTGAAAATGATTCGCACATGAAAATATCAGAAATGCGCGACCTGGGATTTGAACCCGCAGGTTACCGACAGGTTACCCGAGCGAGCGTGTCACCACTGGGCTACCATTGCCTTAGTTTATTCTATACTAACCGTGAAAATTTACCTAACTTACCTATAGGTACCTAACTTACGCTGGTTGTCTATAAACAAGCGATAAAATATCGTCTTATACCTGAGGAAATGCTGACGTAATTCTAGACATTTTATGAAATAACATCAACTCATCATCACATTTTCAGATAGAGTTAATAAATAAATAATAAAGAAGCAAATAAACAACAGTCTTAATCCGTAATTAGTTTATTGCTAACAATATTATCATATTATTCTGTACATATTGTACTTATTGTGTAGTTTCACTAAGTTATATAAAGGGCCAGTCAGTCAGTTATAGAAAGGTTATCATACAGTAAATGATTTCATAGAAGATATCCCACATGATTTGATTCAGTCCAGGCTATTTCAATGGCATCTACTGAATTGTAATATAAAATTTAATTTTCAAAAATTGTATATTTCCGCTATAGTCCATTCGCGTTAAGAAAATAGTGAGTCATCAAGTGCAACGGTAGGTAAAGGTGTATCCACAGTGGAGTAAAAATTCAATTCAAATATGTTTCAAAATATTAAGTTTAATGGATAACAATCAACTTAATAATTATCTTACTTATCTCAAATCTTGATTTGAAATGATAATTACTTTATTTTGATTTGAGATAACTAATCAACTTAATTATCTTAAATCAAAATAAAATCATTATATAATGATAATTAGTTTATTTTGATTTGAGATAATTAATCAACTTAATTATCTCAAATCAAAATAAAGTCATTAATAATATATTTAAATCTGCCTTAAACTGGTCATTATGAACTTGACTTTATAATTTTATGCAAACTAATTGGTCGGGGGGCTTGTGAACAACGATGACTCACTATTTTCTTAACGCGATTGAACTATAAGTATCTTCTGGTAATTTCTCTCAGAATTTCTTTTATTTCTGACTTATAATAAAATAATAAAACTGTAGGAATATTTATTTATTTAAAATAAATTAAATTGCATAGTTTGTCATTATTATTTTATTTCTCTCTATTTTTTTTACAATAACTATAACAAATTATTAAAAGCAATACTTTCATATGAATTATATTTTAGAAAAATAACAATAAAGAACATTTATTTTATTATTCATACTTGAACTATTATTTATTTAGTAAATTAATTTCACTTCTTCACACAACTGATCGAAATCATCAATACGCCACTTCCTTAGTTCTTTTTCGAGGTCTTCCTTTTTAAGATTTTCAAAGTCTTCACAATCTGAAAATGTATTTGTCGATTATCTAAATCAAATATTCTTTATTACACACCAAAAAATTCATGACACATAATACGAGTGTGTACATCTCGCGACAAGGATAAAACGCGTATGTCTCCGATTGCATAATACTATATTCCTTCGTGAACTTATTTTCATATTTTTGATAGCTTTTATGCAGTCAGGTTTTTTATTTTTATAATATACTAGCGACTCACCCTCGCTTCGCTTCGGGTTCGTCTCTAGACAAAAACAACTCTATCCCACGGGAGCCGTACATTTTTCCGGGATGATATATAGCCTAAAGCCTTCCTCAATAAATGGACTATCCAACACAAAAAGAATTTTTCAATTCCAGCCAGTAGTTCCTGAGATTAGCGCGTTCAACCAAACAAACAAACAAACAAACAATCAAACAAACTCTTCAGCTTTATAATATTAGTATAGATTTATTTATTTGTTTTTTTTTCATAAAGTACTAAATTTTTTTGAAGTGTACTATATTTCACCGAAGAAATGTTGGCAACCCTAGTCTGGTGCCCACACGGCTTTAGGAGCAAGGTGAGAAGATGGGAGGATGAATTGAAAATGACCTTAGGTCCCCTTTGGTTAAGAGGCCTATTACATTATGACCGTGATTTTTCAATTTAATGCCCATCTTTCGAGTTCTTATTCAAAGAAACTGAAACTCATCGACACATTTGACTTATTGTATGGTGGAGAATAGTTATTAATATAGTTCATAGCGGCGTCGTTTTTCGCAAATTTTCATTATTAATTGAAATAAAGCCAAAATTCCGAATCAAGTTTTTCATAAATTGCGCAACGGCACTTTTTCGAGCTTATGGATTGAAGTAACGTTTAAGTCATAAAATGTAAGAATGTTCGGAAATAAAGGCTTTATTATTATAATAATGCTTGATACTCTTTAGTTATTTCTCGACGTGCTATGCGCGTGCGACTATATTCATTCACTTCTAATAAGTTTTCATAGACAAAGTTTGGTTACTTTTTCTGACTAGAGTATATAGGTACTCTATTCATCCCAAAAAAAAAACATAGCTAAAAAATATATTATAGGAAAAAAATAATTATAAAAATACATACTATACACTGGAAACCATCCGCTTAGCTCACAAACAGCCACATTAAAAGCTGCCAGCTGTTTTGCTCCTGCACTACTTTTCCTCGGCCAAACCAATAATCTTATTGCTCCTTTATCATCCTCCATTGACGAGCCTCGTGTTATAAATACATTGTGAGCTATTGATTTCTTCAGAAGAAATTCTATTAATTTAAATATTTCATCTATTTTATATGAGGGTGTTATTTCAAAACAAAATCCTGGTACTGAATAATCAACAAAGCTGTATAACGGACCTTTAATATGTTTGCATTTCTGTGAAGAAAAATGTGATTACGTGAATTTGTTATTGTATCACAGATTATATAGCTATTCTAGAGTGCCGTCCCATAAAAAGAATTTAAACAATCTTAATAATAGGGCTTTGGTTATTTTAGTTTTATATATAGACGATAGATGGCGTTGTTCCGAAAACTTGAATTATTTCATTTTTCAATATATACCAATGTACTAAAATATGTATTATATTGACAAATTTAAATATTTTATTAGATATAGTTTAGTGATTAAACATTTTAAGCAGTGGTAAACAATTACCACACATTACACATATGTACATATAACATCTTTTGTACACGTGTTATAATTTTTTATTTTCTCTCAGACATGCAGGTATGCTCACGATGTTTTAATTTAACATAGCTCGTGTGAGAATCCAGATTTCAACCCGCTTTACTTGTTTTTTTCACACATTACCACTCTTAGCAAAGTGATTTAACGCCCTCTATTGACATTTAACTGAACTAATTTTGACCTTTATTTAATTAAACTTTTTTCTTGCTTATAAGACCGCCGCAAGTTATATAGGCGCGTATTCTGCGTTGATAAATGTAAAAGACCATATTATGCACATCATGTTTCATAAACTCGCTGACGACGCACGTATCATGAACGTATACTGTCTGCATACATATGTATGTATGCATTCTCACTAATAAAATGTCGTTATGTGTATTAAGGCCCTAATATTAACACTTTTTTAAGAATTTTTTAGTCCTCATGCAACAACAGATTTAGAAATACTTACTAAATTTTCTATAGGAAGATTATTTTTCTCTAGAAAGAGATGGAAATGCAAATGATTTACAGATGCCAATGCACACAAGCTATTGAATCCAATTCTTAAGTTACTGAAAAGCATAAAATTGTACATTATTATTTTTATTGTATCAAATAAATGAATCAATATATAAACTTGTATTGTTTAAAAATATAAAGATATACTTTCTCTTTCTTATGTGTAAGTAAAAAAAATAATAATAATGAAAACAATTAATAACATAAATTCTTTATTATAATAACATAGTAAAAACGCTGTGGTGACACATATACATACATATCATCAAGTTTTTTGCAGTCAAAATTATATTACATAATATTTACTAGTTTTAGTGATATTAAAAATGTGAAAGTTTAGACTTTAGATGGATATTTGAATATTTGTTACTCGATCACTCCAATAGAGCTGAGCGGATCTGGATGAAGTTTGGCAAAGAGATAGATTACAGTCTGGAATAGCACATAGGCTTTTATCCCAGGCAAATGTATGATTCCCATGTGATAATTTGATTTTGTTTTCCCAGAGGCAAACCCAATCAAAGCAAGGGTGAGCCCCTAATTTTATTATAAATAAACAATTGTTACTTATTGTACTCACAGAAACTATAAATACATCATTTTCATATACAAAATTAACTTTAACAATTAAAGTTAACATTCAATATAATCAAATAAATGAATTAAATTAAGATTAAAAATAAATCACAAAGCTTACTTGCAACTCACCCATCCTTTGCTAATAACATTAAATCTATGACCAACTTTAAGCTGTCCTTAGTAATAACTTGTGGCAGGCATTTGTCTATTGACGGACAAAGCAAAGAGTGGTATCTTGATATAGGACTTACATTTACCAACACTACATGAGAATCCGCTGGAAATTTTAAAAGTTGTATGATTAAATACATTTTTTGAGATTTAAGATGATAGAATAACGTTATTTTGTAGAATAGAAATCAATCAATACTAAAAATAAAAATTCAATACACCTACTTAAATAAGCATTTAAACTATCTTAAACTTATAACAATTATAAATTAAAGGTTTTCTTATTAACAAACTAACCATTTCCACTTTCTTTGAATATAAACATGATTTCATCTTTAGATACTTTTTTAAAATTAAATTTATTTTCGTCAAATGGTTGTGAAATTTCTGAAATGTGTTCAGGAGTCCTGCGATTTGTGCTTCTACTTGGATTTAACTGTAAAGCCAAGAAATGATATTAATAAACGATAAATTTAAAAGTAATAGGTATATATATTTATAAAGATGTAATAAAGATTATTGAAATGAAAAATTCTTTTCATATTGAGTATGAGATGGCATTTAGATTAAATATAACTAAATTTTGAATATAAAGCTGATTGAAGATTACTTTAAGCTGTTTACCTGTAATAAATATTTTTCATCAACTAATCTCTCACGTATAAAATCAATTTTATATCGAAAAGTATTTGCTTGACTATGAATATCATCCCATTTTGATTTCATAAGTTGAGAAAATTGAGAAATTAAAATATTAATTTCTGAATTTGATTTGGGTTCGTAAAAACGTAGCATCCTTATATAGTGATTCCAATATTGTTTAGTTGTATAATATGTTATATTAATTTTTTATTTTTATTTTATTTCTGATACCTATATTATTATATTTATAAGTTATCGGCAAAATTCACATATTATCCCAGACCCATTACACTTATTAGGTACTTTAGATCTGTTTATTTTATTTATTATCATGAATGACAAATAAAGTTTATTTTTATTAAGACAATTGGAAATAATATATATAAATAACATTAATTGCGATGACATAGGTTATCAATCATTGTCATCCATGATCATGGACATGGATGACAAATCAATGTCAAATTCGCGTAAATATTAAATACAGATTAGCAAGACGGATAAACCCAGCATTCAGCAATAACGTTTTCACTTTTTTTTATCTTTACGAAATATACAATTACCAATACATTTGATATTAACCAAGATATAGTGAAAATATTACGACAAAAAACGTATTTACATATAAATCTAATTAAAAAAAAATGAAGTTTTTTTTTAATCTATACTAATATTATAAAGCTGAAGAGTTTGTTTGATTGTTTGTTTGTTTGGTTGAACGCGCTAATCTCAGGAACTACTGGATGGAATTGAAAAATTCTTTTTGTGTTGGATAGTCCATTTATCGAGGAAGGCTTTAGGCTATATATCATGCCGGAAAAATGTACGGTTCCCGTGGGATAGAGTTGTTTTTGTCTAGAGACGAACCCGAAGCAAAGCGAGGGTGAGTCGCTAGTATTCATATACAAGTCGGTTGAGTCATGAGTGCATGTTGGACTTGTGCAGTAGTGCGTAGCATTTCTATATAGTTTGTGTGCACTAGTGACGGTAGACTCCAAATAAACTGAAAGTATACGAAAGGAGTATAGCGAAATTTGTATCTACGCTATAAAGGCTGGGGGGGTATTGAATAAAAGTTAGTAGTTAGTACCTACATTTGTATTTAGTACTCACTAGCGACTCATCCTTGCTTCGCTCGGCTTTATCCCTAGGTACGTTTTAATTTTTCTGAGCGAAACCCTAATCCTTTTTCTAAAATAAAAGTAGCCTAAATTACTCCTTATTAGATCAGCTATCTGACACTGAAAGTCCCGTCAAAATCGGACCAGCCATTTCAGAGATTAGTCGGAAAAAACAGTCAGACAGACAGCCACACAGACAAAAATTGTAAAAAATGTTGTTTTAGTATATGTACCGTGTATACATACATATGCATTTAGTAAAAAACGGCTATTTTAATATTACAAGCAGACACTCCAATTTTATTTATTTGTATAGAGGAGTTACACATAGGCATTTTAAGGGACTTAGCTCACTTAGGGGCGTAGGCGGACGAGGGTGTTTTGGGTATAATAAAAAAAAATTATGATAGAGCAAAAAAAGAACCACAGAAATGATTTCTGTTATAGTGATACTTTTAAGTTTTTATTTCAAGTTCAAGCCAAAGGAACTGGCGCGCAGCACCGTGTGTAATATTACACGAACCATTTAGAGCCACTTTTGACCCCCTCATAACTCAAAAACTATTTCACATAAACATGTCAAAGGCTCATATATTGAGACTTGCGAGATACATATGTGTTCCATATTTCATTAACACACCTCAAACGGTTTAGATATTAACGTCCAAAAATCGTCATTTTTTATCACTGACTGACCTATAAATCAAAACTCCAACCCAGTTCCAGATGACCTAGAAAGTTAAAATTTGGTGTCCAGATGGATAATCGTGTACATACTAAGGGAAAAATCCGAAACAGTAAATTTTTAAAATTTGATAAAAATTAGATCAATTTTTATTAAGACATTGTGCCTTCCAAAACATAATAGCAATAGCTTAAGACGTAGTGCCTTTTGAAATATGACATAGTAATAGCAAAAATTTTTCTTTCTCACGAGAAAAGGTTCCATGATGATTAAATAACATTTTTCTATTTCGCCTTATCCACTAAAGAATAGTCGCAAAATTATGAAAAAAAGATGGAATTTACAATTTACATGTCACTTAGGAATTATGAATAATAATAGTTTCTTTACATAAAGTCATGATATCCCATCAAAAACATAAATGTGAAAAAGGGAGCCAAGTTCAATATTAAGAATAAGTGTGGTTGTCAACTTCACCGATAAAAGAATTGAGATCTAAATGGATGCCAAGTTAGTTATAAAGTTAGTAAAAAATTATGGTCTTTTATAAATAATTATTTATTTTATCAGTTATCTTACATATTTTCAGTCTTAACTTTATTTGGGTTATAAGGATTACTCTCATCATAGAGACAAAGTATTTCAATAATTTTTCCTGATATTTTTGCAGCTTCAAATGAATTCATTTGACTTAATTTTTTAGTAACAGCTTTTCCAATTTTTCCATACTTTGTATTTTCTAAGCTAAATGCATCATTTTGAACACCTTTAAACACTGTTAGTAAATTGTCAGCAACATTTCTGCATGTAATTGAACCATTAGAAGAATTATTATCAGAATACTGGTCTCGTTCAGTTTCATCATATTTTTCTTTGGGTAGACTTAGGTCATCCTGGAAAAAAATTGGTTTAAAAAATTAAATAAAGTCACACTGACCTATGTCAACAATGGACTGAAGCGGCTGATGATGATAAATATAAATTTGACTTTACCTATCTTATTAACAACTATCAATAGTAAATTGATATGTAAACTACTATTTAGTATTTATTTTAAGTAACATTTGCATTAATAAATAGTATAAAATAAAATTGCTGTTCATGTCTGTTTATGACCTAGAAATGTAAGTCATTAGTTTTTTATAAATTTAAATTATTACTCATACCTCTTCCTCATCCGTATCTAGAATATCTGGATTATTTTTTACTGCTCTGTTAACTTTCTGTAGAAACTGGCAAGCATCCCATAAATGCCAATTTACTTGATATTCCTAAAATTTAATTATTTGACAAGTATTATTAATAAATACTGAAAAAGTGAGTCATTATAGAAATACATTTTTTTTTTTAATTTTTGCTAATATGTAAAAGTGTTTATCAAAAATAATAGTATCCTAAAATTTAGGTGTCTAATCAAAATTCAGAACTTAATTTACATAAACATTAAAGAGTGACAACTCACCCTCGCTTCGCTTTGGGTTCGTCCCTAGACAAAAACAAATCTATCCCACAGGAACTGTACATTTTTCCGGAATGATATATTTTCCAGGAGCCCCTTCCCCGATAAACAGGCTCTCAAGTGCAGAAAGATGTTTTTTGATCGGATTAGTAGTTCATGAGATTAGTACTAACAAACAAATAAACAAACTCTGCCTCTTTGTAATATTATAATATAATCATATATGAATATAGCTATAAACTTACTTCACCAATATTTTTTGCTTTACTAGCTTTGACCTTTCTTAAATAATTTGAAAATGTAGATCTAATGTTAGTCCACCTGTCTTTGACTGCTTGACCTGTAAATTCATTGCCATACTTGGCAGCGAATTCTGCATAAGTTCTATCTCTATGTTCGACTGAAGTATACTTTGGATGTTTAGGATTCCAAATATTTGGTTTACTTTGGATGTATTTTACTAATCTTAAATTCATCTTTCTTGTCCAAAACACTTTTTCTTTTGCAAACTCGGATATCATTTTCGTTATAAAATTCAACGATAAATACGATTATATAACATATTAGATATAATATTTAAAATATTATGCTATTTTTATTTATAGAGAAACATCTCCAGAAAATCTATTCAAATATTTTTTTTAATGGCTTATATTATTTAGTTGAGATCAAGAACATCATAGGCAATCGCAAAAGGTAAATCTAAAAATTGTTTACAAACAAAACTGAAAGCATTTGACGTTAAAATTTAAATGACGTTAAATGTCAATAAAATTAAATTGACAGTAAGCATACAGATTAAATAAAATGTGTACCCAATCGGTTTGTAAAGGTTTAAGATTTCTTGAAAGGAGGATGCTACACGTATGATCTATTTACGTTAAGTCTGAGGTAATGCAATTTATTATGACATCTCTTTTGTACCTAGTTTTTGCTTCTATTTTGTTCGCATCTTATCTGTGCAATGTATTGTATCTGAAGGAAGAATTAAGAAGGAGAGGTGCATTCTGTGGTGGTCCTGACCACAGATTAAGGAGGCAGTTCTGACTCACTGATGGATCAACACACAGCCTAAGCCGCTGGTTGTAGAAACGTGAAATTTGGCAGACGTATTCCTTATACGATGTAGGCATCTAAAAAGAAAAGATTTTTCCAAATTCATCCCCTAAATTGGTAAAATAGGGGATTAAAGATTGTATGAAACTATCATTCTTAATGTGAAATAAACACAAAGTGGAATAAGATAAGAAATATGTATATTTATTTGATTTTTTTTAAATCATCCCTTAAAGTCGTAAAAGGAGGTAATAAAGACTATATGGGCAAAGAATTATTTATGATCAAAATTACTTGAAATTTTGTATTAATGCTCTTCAATACAATTATATAAAAACGCGTTTTAGTATTTTTCGAAATTCAATCCTATAATGGTGTAAAATGGGGGATGATGAAAGTTTGTATGGAATAAAATTCACCTATATACGATTTATTAACAAATGATACGAGTATACATTTTCTTTGCATCTTGGCACTGCACATTTGTCATTTTAATTAAATTTTTAATAAAATGAAAAAAAAAGCAGTTAAGTAAGAGTAGTATCCTATCATAAAAGCAGTGAAAGTTCAGTTTAATACGAGTCCTCCATGGTTGTTATTGCTCGAAGATAATCGCAATCAACAGACGAGGGGATGAAAACAAAATTAGCCCGAATCTGCTAACATAGTTTTATTGGTTGTTTAATAATTATTCTTATTTTTTGCATACATATTTCGTGTTTTTTGGATGTCAATATTATATAATTATTTTGATTAGCTACGTTTGTTCTTTGATAAATCTTCCGTAATAAATATAATACCTACCTATTACCATAACATAATTAACACATCTAAAACTATGTAAATGAGCAATCATTATAATGAGCACATTTTTGCTTGTTGACTTTCTAGCAATTTACTTTTACTAAGAACAATTATTATAAAGTATATATTTAGCACTTTCTTATTCATAAATAAATATTTATCTATTTTAAAAGAAAATGTGAAAGTTTAAACAGTACAATTTTAAATGTTTCAAGAGCTTATTAACCGACTTCCAAAAAGGAGGAGGTTCTCAATTCGTCGGAATCTTTTTTCTTCCTTTTTTTTTATGTATGTTCACGGATTACTCAAAGACGGCTGAACCGATTTGGAAAATTCTTTTTTTGTTTCAAAGGGTATTCTTCCCCGGTGGTCCCATATAAATTTTATCGAAATCGGTCAAGCGGTTTTTAAATAAATGGCTAAATCAAATATGTTTTTATTAATAAAAATCTTTCTTCTAATAAATTATAAATTACCTGCTTATTACGTCTACACTAAAAATGGAAAAATAAAAACTTAAAAAAAAAAAAAAACGACTTCCAGGCACTGAAAAGTAAAAAATAACTAAACAGGGGTTTTCATTTAGAATAGACACTTAATCAGATATTTTCGAAGTCGGTGCCAGCCAATACAAATCAAAGCACACCGACTTCGAAAATATCTGATTAAGAATCTATTCTAAATGAAAACCCCTGTTTAGTTATTTTTTACTTTTCAGTGCCTGGAAGTCGGTTTTTATTTTTTTTAATTTACATACTCAATTTTTAAATTCGCTGAAATTATGCGGTTGTGCGGGAATATCGAATTATGTAGGTATCCTAAAATTGTCAAGACCATTAAAGAATAATTTGAAAAAACTTATTCCCAATGTGTGTTCACCTTATCGTGATGTGTTGGGAGGGGGGTGGGGTGGGCGGGGGGGGGGGGGGGGGGCTCAGTCTGAGTCATTAGTGCCCGGCAAATACAGCCGGGTGCGAAACTAAGAAACGCACTGGGAGGCGGCCGACCTCGGTGGGCGGTGTGCTATGCGGGTTGCTCCTAGTACTTCTCTGATAGCAAAGTGGACTGTGAAGTAACCCCATGGTTGTTGTGGTCTGTTTCGGTAGACCTGCGTCGGGGCATCGTGGTTGTATGCATAAGCGATCCTGCGACGCCCCATTAAGACGGGGGAGGTTCCGTAGGGTTTTAGTGGGTGATACTGGCTTTGCCGGTGAGTCCCACACTTTGTGCCTAAATGCATTTTCCAACGTTAAAAAAAATAAAATTAAAGAGTGCGTGTATGAATGTGTACACGCGCAAGAAGTAAAACTTCTGTAGGTTATCGGTACTCTTTAATTTAATTTATGTTTTAAATAATTAGGATAGGTGAGATACTAAAAATAACACATAGTAGGCATATTACAATCATATATTTATAGAATATCATTTAAGGAAAGAATATAATATTATATCATTTGTCAGAAAATAACAACGGTTACCATGGCAACAAACGTAGGTACATTTTCTCGTAACGCATTCACCAGCTTACTCCCCAAGTCAAGCGTGCATAAAGAAGTTTTACAAGGAAATATTAGTTGATCTGTGGTTTTACTTCAAAAAGGAATTAAGTATATAGATGATAGGTAGGGTTCAGGTAATTGCTTGGTATCCTGGAGTCAGATAGATTTTTAAAATAGCTACTTATTTGCTACTAAAGACGTAAACATTCAGCCCTATTTAAATTATTGAAATTCTATACATTACAAAATTTATGCAGCCGGTAAAATGAATATTGCAGATATACTTACCTACATATATTTTATTTTACTTTTAACGAAATGTAATGTAAAAATAATTTAATTTGGAGGATGATAATCTGGTCTAATCTGGATACATATTTGGCTAATATTTCGTACTTGCTGATGATCAGGTCAACATTATTCTGCATTTACAACCGTAGGTATAACCTATCTGTATCACTATATAGTACAAAACAAAGTCGCTTCCCACTGTTTGTCCCTATTATTTTTTTATTTTTATTTTTTTTATTTTTTTATTTTATTTTATAGGAAGCCAACATAGTATACAGTGTTTTTTATATTTTATACATAATAATTCCATATAGAATATTTTTTACACTACACACCACAATTATAGGCTAACTCAACATGCAGTATAAACAGCTGTTCCGAAACTTAAGACTACGTATCTATTCTATGAAAAATGAAATACTTAATGAATATGTAAAAAGTAAAGTAAAAAACAATAAACAACAAATAACCATGCATTAAAATAATAACAAAAAAAAAACTATTCATACATAAAAAAAGCTATTATAGGTAATATATATAAATAATATAATAAACAACAATCTATAGTTTGTTTATTATATTATTTATATATATTTCCATTATAACGGATACTTGACATTAAATAATAATACTTATATGAGTTATAATCATTTTATATGTAGGTCATACATTTTATTAGTTAGGTCATCGACCGTACATACGAAATTGACCAAGGTCTATGTTCGCATTTTAATGAACTAGCAGTTCATGTTTACAAATTCTATAAGCGAACAGAATGAATTAACTTAAAAATTTAAGAAATAAATGAAAAAGAAAAGAAAAAAGCTAAATATGGCTTATTAAAGACTTTCTTAAAGTTATATTTATTAAAGACTTTATTAAAGTTACGGAAAATATTTAGATTTCAAAATATTACTTCGTTTAGTTTTGTAGATTGTTTTAAATTCACGTATAACAGAATTTACATTTTGTAACAGTTTATTGTTACAATAAACATAAGAAATAGGTGCAAACGTGAATATAACTGTAATTAAAAATTCCAAGCAAAAAAATTTAAAAGAGAACGCGTCTGCGAGATTGGCGTCCGCGAACGTACGGGCAACGGTAAATGTACAATCTCGATAAGTTTAGTCGTCGTTGCGGCCTTAACCGCCATGGGTCGCTCACTACGTTCTCTGTCGGTATACACCCGTCCGTTCGTACCTAAACATTGTCGTCAGGCTACCACAGGATGTCCTTTCTCCAAACGACAACGTTCTCAAATTGCACCAGAAGCATCCCTTAATGAGGAAATTTTTGCCAATGCAAAACCCTATTCTGAAGTTCCTGGTCCTAGACCAATACCTATCCTAGGTAATACGTGGCGAATGGTCCCAGTTATTGGGCAATTTGATATTTCAGAATTTGCTAAAGTTACCAAGTTATTTTTGGAAAGATATGGCAGGATTGTTAAGTTGGGAGGGCTCATTGGGAGACCGGATTTATTATTCGTGTATGATGCTGATGAAATCGAAAGGATGTATAGGAGAGAAGGACCCACTCCTTTTAGGCCAGCCATGCCTTGTCTCGTGAAATATAAATCGGAAGTGCGAAAAGATTTTTTCGGCGAATTACCCGGTGTTGTCGGAGTGTAAGTAATTTTTTTATATCTTGTGTAGATCTCTAAGTAAATTATTAATTTAATTAACTTATTGCATTATTTCTATTTTAAAACCCTTTTAAATTTTACGAAAGATAATATAATTTGGATGATTTCGTTATTTACAGTTTTGGTAAAAAAGGTATTTTGAGTTCAACTTTCACTTTTGTGATTCACTCCGGTCATCTACCAGTTCCTGTATAATTTAGGCAAAACAAAAAAGCGACGTGACACGATTTCAAATTAGTTTTTAAGTCTTACAAAAATTCTTCGGGATTATTATTGATAGTGAAAAACCCAAGTTATTTGTTGCTGACTTCTCTATCAGTGCAAATAAAGTAAGAGCTATAATAATAGAAAATAAAAAAAAATAGTGTTTGTTTGAATAGTGTTGGTATTGTATTAATATGAAATTTTAATTATAAGCAAACATATTTTTATTGCGTGACAATTATTATTGAATAAACAACGTGAGAAAGTAATAAATATATTGTCTGTAATAATTCATTTAAAATGTTAAAAATGCAAGCTGTTAGAAATTTACTAATACCAGAAACTATTTTGCCACGTAAAGTAAATAAGTATAGTATTTTTATATATATAAAAAAAAATACAATTTCTATATATAATTTTGGAATATACAAAATATGTAAGAGCGTAACAGTTTCTCGCCAGGTTTTCTCAGTAGAACTATCTTCCAAGCAGATAGCATCCTCACGAAGCGTACAATCTATACATACAATAAAATTGTAACTAAGCCGAATCTGTACATCAAATATTTTTTGGAAAATCTTATTGAAATAAACATTATTATCGATGCAGAGACCGAATCTATAGTTTTTAGAATTTTTGTCTATCTGTTTGCTTGTTACCGCATCACAGAAAAACCAGTGGAGGGATTTGAATGAAATTTGGTGTGATGATAGCTGGTTATCCGGGTCAATATATAGGATACTTTTTACTGCGGGAAAATATCTTATCTCTGATCTCTGAGAAATCTATACTAAACGTTAAAACGTAACTAGGGACGAACCCGAACGGAGCGAGGGTGAGTCGCTAGTATTGAATATTGTTGTTTAATTTACATGCAAAATTAACGATCGCGAGAGTCTATTTGAAAAATGTATATTTTGTCTCACCTCTGAAGCATATGTTCGCATACATACGTTTCAATTATTTTAGGCTGGAAAGTCCTAAAATTTACTAGGTGCTGGTAGAGGTTCTAATTTCATATACATTCTCGTAGAACAATCTCGACTTTTACCTTGGCAAATGTTTGGTAATACTGGAAGTTTTATTATATTTCAAGCATAAGTTACATTTCAAGGTTATTCAATAACAAATACTTAAAAAAATATCAAAAACAAATTCTTCAAATATGTCGAATATAATATTAATATATATTTGAAATTTTACCACGAAAGTAATATACATATTATGTATTTGTTAGTTATTGTTGTTATAGTTGTAGGTAATTGATTTTATTTTACAAATTTAAAAAAATGTCCATATTAACAAAATAAAATTAGAAATATAAAATTAATCATTAAAATCAAAAAATAATGATTATTGAGACAAATTATTACTGTATATTTTTTTTTATATAGTTGGGCGAAAGTTATTTTAAAACTAACACACTGACTTTTTCTGTTAATATCTTAGTCGTGTAATAGTGAGAGTAATATCATATAAAAGGTAGATCTACATATAGACTTGTTAGTATTTATGATTTATTAAGATATTTTCTAGGTCATGTAGATGACCTATAGTCGATGGTAAATGTATGCTCCATCATGCATGTAATGTAAACTGAGGACGTAACTTAGACCTAGGCACTGAGGCATGATGCAAGGGTCTTGTAACAAGCAATAAGTACCTCTTAAGTATGTTTGTTTGGAATTAATGATTATTTACTTACATTTATGAATGAAGCTATAGGTACATACATATGAATGAAGCTATATATACAGTATGTAGTTGTATTGTATGATTATACATTTAAATCGAATTCATAAGGCGATATTGGCAGAATTTGTGTAAGTCTTCGTACATTATTAAAATTTAGCATCGCAACTCTTCATACTTACTTTTCTCTTTACACTATTTATTTAAATAAAATAAAATCGTGAACCGTTAAAAAAAAGATTTTATTAGGCTATAAGAAATAAAGAAGATATGTCCTTTATTTTAAACTTGAAAAGAGTTACAATGATAACAATGTCATGCTGCGCTACATTGGAATACTATTTATCACATTCAGTTAGCGTGTGTGACATAATGTTGACTTACGTATATACTCGTATTTATATTTGACGTGTAATATCCCACTTGATCGTGACATTCTTACCTGCTTCCATGCAATGGATGGCTTTGTCTTAGTTTAAAAAAGCTTTCAATGGTTTAGCACTAAGCTATATACTCACTACCAATAAAAAAAAGTAAAAAAAGCTCCAAAACGAGTTTTAAAGCGATATATATAAACTAAATTGTTAAATTATAAAAAAAAAAAAACGTCTGCGTAAAGAGCGACTAAAAAGATGGAAAGTATGGTATTGTATGTATTATGCACTCGAATACATACACGGTTTTTACTTGCTGCAAGTTTGGCTATATGTGTGTGATTTTTACACACATATATACATACATACATACATACGGTTCAAACACGCGAACCTCCTTTTGAAACCTCCGCAGTCGAATTATAATTTTAATTTGTAACTTTTAATGCATCAACTTTGTTATTATTTTAAAACCCGTATACAATACAATTATTGTATATAACAGAACTGATCTGTTGATGAAGCTAGAAAGTTAATTGTGAAAAAATAAGTATTAGGATAACAAAAGCGTGTTTTTGTAGTTTAAAAACGAATACTATTTATTATATAAAATTTTATCATATTCATGACGGTAATTAAACAAAGTATTTTGAGGTCTCCAGATGGAAACAAAAATAGAATTTAAAAAAAAAAGCTTTTACCACATTTTTGCTATTTTAATTTCTTTACTCAAAGTTCTTACAAAGTTAAAGTTTACTTAAAGTTGAATCGTTCAATTTCGCAAACAACAAAGTGAAGTAGTAAAACCGGTGTGGTTGGTCACAATGTTTGACATTGAGATCAAACGCATTTTTGCAAGATTTCTCCTGATCCGTGAAAGTTAAATTAAATTTCTTAATGTCAATTTCAATTTAAATGCAGTCATAAATTATTTATAATTTATTGTTAGGATTTTTATTATATTTACGTCGAATATTTTTAATTATTAGATATAAAATAGGTATATGTTTTTAATATAAGGTAAAGATATAGATATACATACATATACATATAACTAAAGATGTTAAGTATTGTACTGTAAAAGCTGTAGTTTACTCCAGCATTTGATATTTCATTTATGAAATACTAAAATTCTTTGACTCCCTTTGAATTGTTTGTGTTTCTAACTAACCATCTTAACCAACTGTTCTGTAAATAATTTGAGTATACCTTATTTTATTATTTGTTCTATAAACAAATTAGTATTGTAGCTAGTTTTATCTAATATATTTAATCGAACAATTCTTGTATATTTATTTATTTATACCGGCGATCTCGGAAACAGCTTTAACGATTTCGCTGAAATTTGGCATGTGAGGGTTTTCGGGGGCGAAAAATCGATCTAGATTAGTCTTATGTCTGGGAAAACGCGTGTTTTCGAATTTTCATGCGGTTTTCTTTCGCATTATTCCACGCAAAACATGTTTGATACTTTCTTAAACTCAGGCATAAGCATCGTGGTCAAGCGACCAAGGTGCAAGATTAACTACCACAGGTGTCTGAGTTTCAATGTCGATCGAATACAAAGATTTTACTTTTGTTTTTTTCTGTATTTATTCAAGTTTTTAGTTTTTTTATCTAAAAAATACGATATAACAATAAAGAACTGAGCGAAGCTCGGTCGCCCAGGTACAACATCTAAAGTAAAAAGTAACATTGCTACACGTGAATCAGACCGACGCGAAAGCGTCTGTTCTATGTTTGTAATAACGTGACGAGCGTACAGAGATGTGTTGATGATTACCCGTAATTTTACGCTCTTAAATAGTGATTTATATGAAAATGTGCAATTTTATTTAAATTTTATTTTTTTAGATACAGAAACAGAAAGCAAATTAAAAAAATTATTAAATTATTAAAGCTAAAATATCATTTTAAATTTGCTGTCCGATTACATCTGCACAAAACATTCAATTAAAATTAGTTTATTACATGTTTTCGATGAGTATTGAGAATTATTCCTAGTAAAATTTTAGTAAGTTGATTAATGACTTTTTGCAATGGGACAATGACACACCAGCTTTTTTGTCCAGTTTTAATTTATACTTCAGTTTATAGATTTAAAATCATAATATCAATTTAACAATATAAATCAATGTGACAATATAAATTTAGGGGAGACCGGGGCTAGTTGACTATAGGGGTAGGTTGACTAATTATCAAAAACTCGTCCGAGGCAATAGCCTTGAGCTAATCAGTGAGACACGAGAGTCCGTCACCTCCCCCCGCTCAGCCACCGGGAACGCGGCGTCGCGCACACACGTCGTTTGAGAGAAGGAACGTAATATTGAAAAACAACACACGTAAGTAATATTTTTTGTCGTAATATTATTTATAATAATGCCTATTTATTCATGGTTATTGATTGTCAAAGAGTTTATAACGAATGTTTGATTCATGTTCTTTCTTTTATGTATTATTCTATTTGATTTCGTCGCAGTTTTGAGGTTATGGAATGTAGTTAAAAGTTAAAAAGTGGTTCGGGGCTAGTAGACTAATGTATAACGGGGTTGGTTGATCACCTGATCAACCAGCAACATAATAATATTATGGATATTGTTTCAGGCCCATGCGAACATACAAAAGAAAGACTAATAGAGGGAGTACATCCAACGATGTAATAGAAAAGTGACGACGATGAAAGTGATGAGGATGAAACATTTTGTATGGAGTGCACTGAATCCTATCGCTCTAGTATTTTTGGAGAAGAATGGGTTCAGTGCACTGTGTGCAAGTTGCGGGTACACACAAAATGTGTAAACGGGAACATATTGTACTATGAATGCAAAAATTGCACCTCCGATTTAGAAGACTGATAGGATAGTATGATCTCAAAATAATTTATTTTATTAATAAAATAATATACCTATAACATATATACGAATATATATATATATATATATATATATATATATATATATATATATATATATATATATATATATATATATATATATTAGAATATATATATTAGATAGATATGATAATTTGTTACCAAATGGTTAAAGTTTGCAAAAAAATATTTCACTTTGTTTTAAATACTTAATAAGAAGGTACTTTGTTTATTTTTAGGTACTCAAATTGCCTAATGTTTAAACGTCTGATTGTTTATTCTTATAATTTAATTTTATTGTGTTTATTTGACGTGGCGGAAGATCGCCTTGCTTTCAATAAAAAAAATGAGCAATACATTTTTGTGTCTTTTATCCTATTTCCTCGTAGATTTTGTCTTTACAACTTCATAGGTCAACTTACCCCAGGTGAATAGTCAACCTACCCCAAGCATGGGGTAGGTTGACCAGTTTTTCCTATTATACAAAAACTGGCCTGTACTCTATATCATAATGAATAACGTGCTTTGTGCAACTTTTTTGCAAAGCTTAATAGTTAATCTATGAACTGAACCCGTTTTTAAATTAATATACTCTAAAGAAATGGAAATAGAAACCTTTAAGCTGAAACTTGGTCAACCAGCCCCGGTCTCCCCTAAATCAGGGCTGTTTTCATACTAGGGACTTATACTAGGTGGGATTTTTTTTTTCTCGAAAATGCTTTTTTTATTTCCCAAAAAGTGAACAATTAAAGAAAAATAACTTACATTTTTACAAAAATTAAAATCATTTATAAATTATTTTTTTGCATTTTTCAAAAAAAATATAATTATAAAAAAATAACTTTATCTAAGCTTTACCCATTTTAAGCAAAATTTCGATAATGGGGCGGTATTTTTTACTATGCCCTGGGGCGGCTCTAAGGTTGAATCCGGCACTGGTTTAAATATACATGTTATTTTTTTATTGAAATTTAAGAGACATTCGAGTTAAATATTGATACTAATTTTACATTAAACATTTTTTTTAAATAAGAATTTATAAAGAGAGGTCATATGCCTTAATAGACAATGATGTCTATCATCTGAGATCTGCAAAAAATATTCAATTGATCATTATTATAAATTTAAAAACAGTCATAAAATCTGAATACTAAAAAAAGTTGTTTGTCTTTTAAGTTATAGTTGTGCTAAAGTAAAGAGGATATGAAAGAGCCACTTAGTAGAATGTAAAAAAACTGTCATTGTTTATATTTAGCACGTCTACTTGAGAAACTTGTTTTTGTGAAAAGGAAATACTTTGTGAACATTTATGTTTACGCTTACATGTTGTTTGCTTTCTTAAAAACGTTTCGGTAACCTGTAGGTGCATTATTCTTCTTTATACTACTATTTGAAGGATTATTTATTTAAACTAGCTTACGTTTTAACGTTTAGTATAAATTTCTCAGAGATGAGATATTTTCCTGCAGTAAAAAGTATCCTACATGTTGACCCGGATAACCAGCTATCATCATACCCATCAAAATCTGTCCAGTGGTTTTCTCGTGATGTGGTAACAAACAGACAGACAGACAAAAATTCTAAAACTAACTCGGCCTCAGTATCGATAATAATTTCTATTGCAATAAGATTTTCCAAAAAATATTTAATTGACAGATTCGGCTTAGTTACAATTTTATTATATGTACAGTTTAATAAAGCATCAAATTAGAATAAATATATTGATAAAAATTGGCATAATATGGGTGCATTATGCCTATTTTTATAATTCACTAAAAGGTTTATTCGGATGGAATATTTCAAATTACCAAATTATAATATAGTCAAACCGTCAAGCTTATGAGTATAAAAGTTTTTATGTATTAAGCTCTCTTAATCACACTCCTCCTAACATCCCACAAGGGGGATCAGGCCATAGTCCACCACGCTGGCCAAGTGCGGGTTGACGGAATTCAGATTTCTTTCGAAAATTTCCTAGCCTCTCACAGACATGCAGGTTTTCTCACGATATGTTCCTACTTCCTTCACCGTAAGAAAAGTGCTAATTATGTTGGAAATGATTCGCACATGAAAATATCAAAGGTGCGAGATCCGGGATTGGAACCTGTTTCCCTCGGTTTCCCAAACGAGCGCGTTACTTACATCACGGTAATGTTATGATAGATAACATTACCGTGTTTACGTTTATTTAAAGATAAAAATCAAAAAAGGCACGGCCGAAACGTCCGTGGTGCTTACTTTACACATACGACATATATTGCGCTCAAGTTGTATCGTTGGGTTTAACTTATTATTGAATTACCTGCACCAATAGTTGAGATATTTAAAAAAAAAAAAACTATTTTCCATTGTAAGAAAATTCAAATCATGGTTATTATTTTGGTTTTAAAACATTTCAGAATTATTTAATTATTATTTATTGCACTATATTTTATATTTTTATATTAAATTTAAATTTCTGATTTTAATACAAATACATACTTTTAAACATTGCGAATATGTGGTGATGATCCAACACTTTGTAGAGTCAATAACACCATAGCACGTAATGTGAATATTTACATATTACGCCTATTTACTATTGAGATTCCATACCATTTTCTTACTCTTGAACTGTATTGCTACATTAAAAAACATAATTTTAGTTAGAATTTTATTAAGAACATTGTGAAAAAATTATGGATATATTATACATGGATTGAGTGACTTTTTATAGTGTTTTTGTTAAATAGCAGTAACAATTTGTTACTAATTCTAGTTAATTACAGTTTGATTTAATAATTCTTTTTCATTTTATACTTACTTCGCTTCGGGTTCATCCCTAGACATTACATTCAAGAACTGTACTTTTTTCCGGCATAAAAAGTAACCTATGTGCTATTCCAGATTATAATCTATGTCTGTGCCTTTCATCCAGATTCGCTTAGGCGTTCTGGCATGAAAGAGTAACAAACATCCATACTCACAAACTTTCACATTTATAATGTTAATACAGATTAGTATGGATTTATCTAGAAGCACCGTGGAGTAATTATACATAAATATAACATACGGACATAGTCGCGGACAAACGCTAGTAATATTTAGTTTTATGATCTAAGCTTTATACCGTAATCAATTTGTATGGATCTCTACTACTATAGAATCCTTAGCTTGCAATTTTGAATTAGTAATCAATGAGCATTACTACTTAGTTGTTACTTCCGTTATGCATGTAACTAGCAAAATTCTTCGGTTTCACACGCTTGCTTTATTTGTATATGATTCATCAAAATAATAAATTATTTCATTCCGAAGATATTATGTTCCATTCAAAGGAATTCGGAAAATGTTATTTCCTATACATTTTTTTTTGTCAAAAAGTAAGGTTTAAATTTTAAAATTAAATATTTATTTTCATGTTAAAGTGTTTTATTGCATTAGCGAATGTACTAAAAGCTAAATAATAAATTGACCCCACAGAAATAAAATGGCATATATTGAAACATATATTTTGTTGAAAATTGTAACTTAATTTTTTTTAGGCTTTAGCGCTTATAAGCGCCGAATATATTTCGGTATATATATAGTCCTGTCGACGACATTACTAACGGACAGATTTACATAACATTTTTGATTGTTATTAACTCATATTTTAAGAACTATATGGACCAATTATTAAGTTATGGAATACGTCGTTTGATTGACTACAATAGTTGAGCTATCCGACTTCTTTGCATATTGTCATATATTGTTAGAAATGGTAACGTGTAAAGAAATAGATCATCAATGCATTGTCTCACGAACACTAACAACCAATCACGGTAGAGCTGTTTCTATTTTCATTCTGCCTGCGATTTCTTCATAGCTATGCGGACGGGCTACATTTTAATATGTTTAAAACCACTACTCACACACATATATATAATATACATATATATATTATATATAGGTAATGAAATTCTGAGTGGAATCTGGACTGGTTTTTTAGAAAATCCTATTGCCATAGTCATTAATTATTATAATTGATCTATAGTTGCCGAATCTATAGTTTTTAGTTTTTATTTGTCTGTCTATCTGGGAACGTATTACGAGAAAACCACTGGACAGATTTTGATGAAATTTGGTATGTAATAGCTGGTTATTCGAGTCAACGTATAGGATATTTTTTAATGCGAGAAAATATCTCATCTCTGAGAAATCTATACTAAACGTTAAAATATTCCTAGGAACGAACTCGAGCGGAGTGAGGGTGAGTCGCTTAATAAAAATATGCACTTACACCATACAAGGTATTATTTAATTAGCACCCGAATGGCTATTTAGTATAATGTATGTACATAAGTTAACAAAAAAATTCAAATTCAAACGTAATAAACAAATATGTTTGTTCAATTAAAATTTACATAAAAATGCTTTACTTATGTAACTTTGTTTTATATAATTGGTCTAGAATTATAAGCGAGTATGTTAATAGTACTAAAATTAATATTTATGTAATACCTAGTAACTAGTGAGGTTTTTTCCGGTCATAATACATGTGGCATATAAAATCTTAATTTCCTAAATATATGTCGTACTGTAAATTATCCTTAATGTAATTGCAGAATATTATATTGCATGAATATTAAAAACAGTTAACAAAATTATTTAAATATTATAATATATTTAAAAACTAAATAAAAAAAAAAAACACTCTTCCGTCATTAACGTCAAAAGTATAAAACCTTCATAGTCAAATTATCTTTAAACACTACAAATAGGATGATCCTAAAAAATTTACTCATTATATTGAAGTTCTTCCTCCAACTTCTTTCTTTCTCTTTCCAACCTTTGCTATAACGTTACATCCATTTTATGGTACCATATTATTATACTAATGTTATTTACAGTTGCTAAAATATCAATACAAAATATACAGTAAGTTAGTATCCAGTCTTAAAAGCAATTTAAATAAGTTTGAGCAAAGTAAGTACGAGGCTAATACATTCATTTATTTCATTTACATTTTTTAACTTTTTACTCCTCAAAATTATAAAAGGGCTAATGCTTAGATTATTTATATGTACGATGAAATTTAAAATAGTGATGGTAACCCCCGACAGATATTTTTGAGTTTTTTATTAAGTTTATAGGTAGTTGAATATACTATTGCCACATCTACAACATCGAGGACCAAATAGGTAGGTACGTAGGGAAGTGCTATGAAAACTGATACTCTATTGTTTACATATATGACCGACTCCGCGAGAGATCAACTGTACTTATTAAATTTTCTTACGTTTATTATCGCCCGTTACATTTATTTTTTAAGTCGGGGGTAAATTATTTTATCCTTTTTCAATTACTTTTTAACCGTCGTGGGTTTTTTAATTTTTTTTTATTTTGCTTTTTATTTAATAGTTTAATTTTTATAGCTAGTCCTAATCAATAGCAATCGTGCATTATTCACAGTATATGAATAAACGTGACAATTAATATTAATATCGTCGTGATATACTGATATAACTATCACTTTCATAATACTAACTTTCGCCTTTTACTTCATTTAGTTTATGAGTCTAAAATTATATCTAATCTTGTGTGTTAATGAAGATTATTATCAAAATTGATTTTAACATTTTTACAGACGAATAGGTGCTTTAATGTTTTAATTTTTTGTCATTTAAATATTTTTAATTATTTTGTTAGGAAAGCTCCCTTAGTAAACCATCCATAAAGTATCTATAGTAGATATCTGTAATTAAAATACTTCGTTAATATTAATAAAATTATTAAATTATTTTTATCTAAAAACGAAATTTTCTAGGCAAATCCTATAATAATAGTATTATAAAATATATGTACAATCTAATTGTATACAAAATAATACCTGCAATCAATAAAGTGTTTTTATGGTCACCATAATATTTGATACCAGTTGCATGTTCAGATTACCTTGGTTATCTGTAAAGTGTGTTAATGATGTACAATTTCACAACTGAGTAGTTCTATCCAATCACAGCGGCTCTTGCGAAATACCTGTTCTGTGCTAGATGGATGTTAATTTTTTTATAGAGTATAATGTGAATTCTTACTAATACAATAAATGCGAAAGTGGATTTGCCAACTTGCTCTGCTTTCGAATAGCAATGGACCCGTTGACGTGGAGTTTTGCAAAGATATAGTTTGAGTTTTATTTATGTTATGCTTTTTATTCTCATCTTCTATATTAGTATAACTAGCGACACACCCTCGCTTCGCTCGGGTTCGTCCATAGTTAGGATATAGTAAAATGGATATAGTATGTTATCCTTAAGAGATAGACATGTGCCATCGCGGACTTTTTTGTAGACCTTTTTAAAGTGTACAATACTGTAGTATATTATTTTGATCTATCTCGTAGGATTCAGCCAGCGTTTGTAATGTACTAAGCGCAAAAATGTGTTTATTTACGACATTACATTAGAAACCTCTACAATTATGAGTGTTTCTCTATTATATTATGCATGTATTATACATATGAACCTTCCTCTTGAATAACTCTATCTATTAAAAAAAACCGCATCAAAATCCGTTGCGTAGTTTTAAAGATCTAAGCATATATAGGGACATACAGCGGGAAGCGACTATGTTTTATACTATGTAGTGAACCTACAGAAATAGCTTTTAATAATATAACTTAAAATTATAATTCATATTATTTCACATAATTTTTAGATAATTTGGCCTAAATTTTATTCAATCATCCTTGAAAAGATTTCTCATAAAGACTCATTGAAATACATAGAAGCCAGAGGCTTTTATTCTGCTTTAAGCAATATTTAAATACCCAATAGTAATCATGAATTTAATGTTACAAAAGCGGGTATCATTTTTGCTCTAGTATTTTTGTTTCTACATTTAATTAGTATTGACGTTGCGAAAATTGTAATAGTAGAATGTTTTATACACATACATTTATGAACATATCTAATTACTTATTATATGTGTATAATATAAAAAAATATTGTGTGGAGCATGTTCTAAAAGTTGATAAATTTTAAATTCGTTGTTATAGACACGGTGAACAATGGAGGCGATTCCGCTCAAAAGTCCAAAGACCTATTCTTCAACCGCAGACTGTGAAGAAATATGTAGCGCCAATCGAGATGGTCACAGAAGACTTCATCAGATATATGGAAAATGCACGGGATGAAATCGGGGATCTCCCTCATGAATTTGATAATGATATTCACAGATGGTCTTTAGAATGTAAGTAGAAGAAAGTAGAGTATAGAGTAGGTAAGTTGTATGGTTTTTTCTGAGATTCTAGGACGCGCCAGCTTTTAAAGTTATTGAAAAAACAGATTATCATTATACTACAATGTTTGAGTGAAAAATTATCTACATTTATTACTTGAATCGTTATTTCGGGAAAAACTAGATTTTTGTAGAGTCTTGCCTACTATTGCCTAGCAATGCGAAAGACTAATGTTGGATACATTATTGTATGATGATTATATAAAAGGTGAAATGGATCTGTATATAAAATATGAAATATAATAAATATTTATCATTTATTGATTTAAATCAATCTGTTATGATTTAATACAAAATTATAGTTATGTAATTGAGTCACGTTTTGTAAGATCATAAGTTTCGTATTCTACTGTAAATACCCATGAGCCAGAGAGTATTGTTCTTTTGTCTTTACTTAAAGATCTAGATAATTGAAATGCATACTCGTATGTAAGTATATATATGTATATACAGGGTTATTGGTAATTCGACGTATTCCCGTTAGGAGGTGATAGTGGTGACTATTTGCGATAATTTTGACCCCCACATGCATTATGCAAAAGTGAACCATTTTTGAGTTATCATGTTTTTTAACTTTTTTCAAAATGAGTCAGAAATGCAACTTCAAAAATTTATTTAAAAAAAAGTATCAATTTAAACCTCATTTTCTCTTCTAATTTATAAAAACGGTTAAACACCAGCTATTTATCAATATTAAAATAACAATTATCGGTCCAAATTAAAAAATGCGAGACGAAAAACGATATTATTTCAATATTTTTTTGAAACTTTCTCCACTAAAATGCCTTAAAAACAAAAAAAAACGTTATGAAACTTGGCTTGCAGATTATTTTAAAAACATAACCGTTTTCTTAGCTCTCCAAAAATGCATAGCAACTAGGAACTTATTTCAAAAAAAACTGAAAAAAATTGATCACAAAGGGAGCAGGCAGAATTTCGTATTCGAACTAAACTTAAGGTCGTTCTTTAAAATTTCCATAAAATTAATTAAAAACAATACCCAATGTAAATAAAACAAAAAAAAAATTAAAATAAAATTTAGAACCAGTGACAGTTTCGTGGTAATAACAATTAATAATAAGTAACAATTAAGACATTTTGTAATTTAGCCTAATGGAAGTTCTTGCTCGAAGTGACTTCCCCTATTGCGTACGCAAAGTCGCATTCTTTTTCCGAGTTGTGACTTAACTACCGAAGTAGTTAAATTATTCCGCATCGCATTTGCTGCGTTTATAATTCTTGTTTTGAGTTTTTCCGCGAATGACACAGGCGAGACGTCTATATATATATATATATATATATATATATATATATATATATATATATATATATATATATATATATATATATATATATATATATACATATACCTTAAATATTGAAGTTATTAAGATTTACTCAAAGGAAACATTTGTTTATTTTTAAAAATAATAATAACTGCATTTATTTTTTTTTAAAAAAAGCTTACCTGAACCGGGAATCGAACAAAATAAAAACGCAAAAAAGGACACCGTCACTATTTTATCGAATTAATCGATAGGGTCTATGGTAAGGATAAAATTTCTCGAACAAACATTGCGTCTTAGAATTAAAGAAAACGATGAAATCTTACAAACTATACATATCGACTCTAACATCGTGGAACAAAAACATAAGACATGGAGGAAAAGTGATATATATATATATATATATATATATATATATATATATATATACGTATATATATACATATACATATATATATATATATATATATATATATATATATATACTTATATTATACTATAATTTAACTGCCTGGTGGTGTAGTGGCTAGCATGTACGGCTGCACATCATGAGGTCCTGGGTTCGAGTCCCGGGTCGGGCCAAGTTTAGTTATTGAGTCTTTCTGTATAGTAAGCCTCAGTAACAGCCCGGAGTTGGGAAGTTGGCGGTGTTTCACCCCCGTGCCTCGGAGAGCACGTAAAGCCGTCGGTCCTGCGCCTTAACTCTCACCGGTCGTGTCGAGTAGTCGTTCCACCAGAGTATGAGAGTGACAGGAATAGAGAGTGCACTTGTGTCTGCGCGTACACTTGTGCACTATAATATCTCCTGCGCAGTTGGCTAGTCTCAATGAGATTGGCCGCCGTGGCCGGAATCGGTCAGGAGAGAACATTATATATATATATATATATATATATTATATTATATATATATATATATATATATATATATATATATATATATATATATATATATACTTACTGTGATAAAAAAGTAACACCTAAGTTATGCCTTAGTTAATTATTATTTTTAATATTACACAATGGCTCAGCATAGAAATTATTTAATCCTACAAAGTCTATTTGGATATGATTATATTTCAAAAAGCGATTACGTAACTCGCGGTAAATATTCACACGTAAAATCCGTTTGAATATAATTAGTGTACGTGTGACGGGCTTTGCCCGATACGACGAAAGTCGTAAGTTCGCATCCTGCACAGGGAAATGTCAGGAAATATTTATATATTCAATGACCATGCAAAACTGTAAGTCAGAATGGTCGACCAATTATTATCATGTTTAATACCTAGCACCATGTGATCTAGGGTCACTGACCATTAAGCGACTGCGATCATAATAGAAAGAGTCGCTACGACCATGGTTTTCCTTGCGGTCGCCTAATGGTTTATTTAGGCTTAAATATTATCTTAATAGAGACTTACCCTCGCTTTGTCCGGTACATCCCTAGATGCATTACAATAGCTATATCCAGGTCAATGACTTTGTACGGAATTTCATCCAAACAGACAAACAAACTTTTGTATTTATAATATTATTCCGCTTATATAGGTATCGGTCGCGTCGCTCTCGACGTTCGACTCGGCTGCCTCTCTCCCAACTCGACCAGCCCCGAGCCGCAACGCATCATCGATGCAGCCAAGTTCGCGCTCCGTAACGTAGCTGTACTGGAACTTAAGGCGCCATATTGGAGATACTTCCCTACGCCGCTGTGGACTAAATACGTTAACAATATGAACTTTTTTGTTGAGTAAGTTATGTGCATGGATAATTTTGATTTTAAATTGATATAGGATATTATGAATTTTTTTTTCGCATAAGGGTATCTACGTGTGTAAAAGATGTATGTAAAAGAACTGTTTGCAATTCATACATTCCATGAAATGCGATTGTGCTAATGAAATGAATGTAGGCGCGATAATGTATGATATACGTAATAGTGAATGCAACCCTGCATATTTACTTAACTACAATACGAAAACGTTGCTAATTTCGATTAAAAGAAACTTAGTGTTTAAAATTGCAGACACATTTTCTACTAATATAATTTAAGACCTAATAATACTTTCTTAGATTTACGCGAATATTTGACATTTTAAATAAAAATCTTTTAGGATTATTTTTGTGTAAAATAGTGAGTAGGCACTGTCTGTAACAAGTACTTGTATATACCTAACGCCTTTAAGACTAACACCTCAGTCTCTCCCGTGACCATGATCGCTGTAAAGCATTCGAAACGTCGGGAACCAAAATTCAAAATAAATCCGAGAGATAATCCGAAAAGATAGTTATATTTATAATTTAAGACCTAATAATATTTATACATTATCAATTTCAGATTATGCTCCAAATACATAAATGAAGCTCTAGAACGACTGAAAACAAAGGATGTCACATCTGACAATGACCTCTCTTTACTAGAAAGGGTACTTCAAAGTGAAGGAGATCCAAAAATTGCGACTATAATGGCGCTTGATCTTATACTTGTTGGAATTGATACGGTAATAACAGATTTTAATATGTTGTTAAACGTTAAGCATACTGTAGGAAAGTAAAATTAAATAAAAAAATATCCTCATGTAACATTCAACTAATTTAGGAATGGCCGTTCAAATATAATTTTACTATCTTTTGTACAAAATACCAGTGTGCCTGTATTCCAAATTTTTATTGTGTATTTTTATGTACCCATTGGGTCATCTGTATTGTCCTTAACTATAATAAAAACCGATAGGTGGCGCTGTTGTCGAGTAATTCTGAAGTTAGATTTCTTTTGGCACGTTTGGAAAAAAATATGAGAATAAAATTTTAACGATGCGCGTGCACTTCGACAGCTAAAAAGCGACATGATGAAGTTAGCTGCATTCCTTTTACAAACAGAGAGTTGTACATACAGGATGAAATCTTTCGCTATTTTCGTTCTGTTACACCAAAGAAGTATAACTTCTTACGTGCGTGCATAAGTACCCACACACACGTTTTTTTTTTGTTTTTTTCAATAATACTATGTCTGGGGCACTACAACGTCTGCCTTGCGAATCCGTTAGTTCTTATAATAAGTGACCACTATTATTTACATAATTTGTAGATTTCAATGGCAGTATGCTCTATATTATACCAAGCGGCGACAAGGATAAAGCAGCAGGAGAAAATGGCAGAAGAAATTAAACGAGTGCTTCCGGATCCGAGCAAACCTTTGACTTACGCTGATTTGGACAAACTACATTATACTAAGGCTTTTGTTAGAGAAGTATTTAGGTAAATATTTCAATATTTTACTAATATATGTATGTGTGGATAAATGAAGGCAAGAAAAATTGAACGAATTTTGATGAAACTTTATAGTAACGTAGCTTATACATATGGTATGGTAATACAATATAATAAACTATGTGGTCGGAGCAGCAGAATAACACTTGTTGTCACTGACAATATTTTCATGAAGAAAAGCGGGATGTGTACCATATTTTAATATCATGTACGACTTCACATCCGGTGGTCTTGGGTTCGATTCCTGAGTCGGACCAAGTTTAGTTACTGAGCCTTTCTTTTAAGAAAGTTTTAGTAACAGCCCAGAGTTGGTAAGATGATGGTGTTTCAACACCGTGCTTCGGAGAGCATGTAAAGCTGTCGGTCCTGCACCTGATCTCTTACCGCGTTGAATCGTCTTCTGATCTAAAAACGGCCTTTACTTACGGATTTTCTTTATATTGCATTAATCTTCAAGAAAATGACAGAATGTGAGTCATGGTATTATAGTTATATTGATCTTATAAGTTTTTATTTGGTTTTAGAATGTATTCAACTGTCATTGGTAATGGAAGGACCTTGCAAGAAGATGATGTCATTTGCGGTTATCATGTACCTAAAGGGGTAAGTAGTTAGTAGTTACCTACTAAAATAATTTTTCTCTGTCTCTAATGCTGTAAAGCTTATTAGTTAGTCCGGTCAATTTAGACAAAAAATAGAGGTCATATAACAAAAATTCCCGGAAAGCCAAATATTGGTGGAGAGCTAGGTTTTACCATTATAAATAAAGTTTTAAAAATCAATCCTATGTGTGCTACAAAAGTTATTTGGGGTCAAAGGTCAAAATTTGAGGTTTTTTGGATTTCTCTTGAAAACGGTAAGTTTTATCAAAAAAAACCTCAAAGCAAAGTTGTAGATCTTAAAATTCTCTACAAAAATAGTCTTTATAATTTTTTTCCTAAGAGCTACTATTCGTAAGATATCGCGATTCTAAGAGTCACATTATACATGATATGCTCACATTTCCACGCCACCTGTGAGGTAGTGTACTCGGCGAGTTTTTTTACCGTGGTAAAATAGTGGTATATATACATATATGCCATTATAGTAATGTGTCCTACGGAATTAATATCAATATATAATAGCTAATAAAAATAAAAACCAATCCATATTATGACAAGTCTATTGCTATAATACTTCAATTCAATTCAATTCTCCTGTTAATAGCGTCAAAGCGTTTCACTCTATATTCAAACTCTCTCTCTATATTCTTATTGCGAAGAACATATCACAAATCATACATTTAAACTTCAGGTACAGGTGGTATTCCCGACGATAGTGACAGGTAATATGGAGCAGTTCGTGTCTAACCCTGAAGAGTTTAGGCCTGAGCGATGGTTGGAGAGCGACGGTCGGCTCCACTCCTTTGCCTCCTTGCCGTATGGTTTCGGCGCGAGGATATGTCTAGGACGGCGTTTTGCTGATTTGGAAATTCAAGTGCTTTTAGCAAAGGTAATGGAACTACTATCATACAATACGAGTACTTTATTAGATTTACGCCAATATATGACATCTATATATATAAAAGAAAGTCGGGTTAGTTACACCGTTTATAACTCAAGAAAGGCTGGACCGATTTTGATGATCTTAGATTTGTTGAATTTGTCTCCGCCCCGAAAAGCAGAATAACAATTAAAACATCAGAAATATTCACTAAAAAAAATAAAATTTATATGGCTAACGCTGGCTAATAACTATTTATATCTATTTAAAACGTAACTAGGGACGAACCGCGAGCCACTAGTTTTAAATAAATTTATGTTTGGATTTTTTTGTGTATTTATTTTGATTTTTGGTTCCCGACGTCACGGGAGAGATTGAATGACTGCGAATGTTTGTATATGTGCATGTTTGTTGATATCTAAAAGGCTGGATGGATTTGTTTGAAATATAGTAGACAGATAGACTATGCAAGTCATAGTCATGTAAACTATAGGCTATTATCGTTAGTACTAAGCGAGGGTAAGTCACTAGAACATTTTTTCTAATTACAAGAAAAAATATATTGATCTATGATCAAACATCGTCAAAATCACATATTTTGAAATAAAACTACTTTGTTAGAAATGTCGTAATGAGTTTATATATATTTTTTTAAAATCATACAAGGCCATACCCATAAGGCATAATCAATAATATAAAAAAGAAGCTTGTAAGTTGGTTTAAAACAAACGTAGATGTCACCTAATGTATACACTATACACATTGAACCTAATCTGTGCGAAGCTTTAAATTTTTTATCGAGATAAATATTACTATTTGCAACGATTATTATGTATGTATCAAACAAGTGATGACAGAGTACTATCGGCTGCTATTTGATATTTCTTCATTCTAAAACGGCTGGATGGATTATTTTATTTAGTACTTAACTTAGTTGTTTCACTTAGATTAACACTTATAATGATTGACTTATGATTGACTTATGATGATTTTAGGTTACTTAGGGCTACTCACTTAGGCACTAGGGACCCATGCGAGACAAGTGAGGGTAATTCGTTGGTTAATAGCAATTCGCAACATATTATGAATTTAAAGATAAAATATATAAATATAGACCTGTTTCTGTAAAAAATTAAAAAAAAACACTTATTCCTTTGTCCACAGTTGCTTCGAAGATATCGCTTGGAGTACCACCACGAGCCCCTCGAGTACGCCGTCACGTTCATGTACGCGCCCGACGGACCCCTGCGCTTGCGCATGCTTGAACGATAGTTGTTATTATATTAATGTATACATATATACTAATTAACATAATAAATATATTTTTTCCTTTCACTAGACAACATGTTTGGGTTTATTTTTATACATGTATATAGTATTATTGTAGAACACTTTTAACACTGTCATGTCTGTCATCGCTTGTTTGATACATACATAATTGTTGCAAATACTAATAGTTCAAGCTGTATTTGGGTCTATTAGACCGATTCCAATGAAAACCTGTTTCAAATATTTTTGAAAATGCACGATTAAACAAACCCACAGCAAATATTTTTAAAATTTTTCATTGAGCAAATATACATAAATCTTAAATACACTCCGTATTTAAGATTTATGTATATTTGCAAAAATTGTTATTCGTAGATATATAAAGATAATGTTTTACTGAAATTAAATATTATATTTATTAATTATTTTTTTATTTAATCAATTTATTATTCATAAAGAAATACTTATTTAAATTCTTATTATTTTTTTATTTATGTAGTTTTGTCACTATTTATTTGCCTAGTGCAGTAAAGTGGGTGAATGTAGAGTTATATCGTTCTTATTGGTTAAAATCATTTGCTAAATTTTACTAAGAATATGCATAAAATTGCGTGTTCATTTAATTATAGGGGATGCAAAACGTCGCGAGGTATCTATAACACCGTCACACCACCAACATATAATCATAGAAAACTATAATACATTCAATTCAATTCTCTCGTTAATGGCTTCAAAGTGTGCCAGTTGAGCACAGATTACTTCGCCAATGTCACGTAGAATGGAGAAGACGGGAAGGAGATTGGTCGGTTAAATAAGACATATAATTTATTAAATTACCAGTCAAACAAAAACAAATCTATTCTACGGGAATCGTACATTTTTCCGGGATAAAATTTTTATTTGTTATTCTGATGTATGAACTATACCTATTATTGTAAAGTTTCATTAAAATCCAAGCAGTAGTTTTTGTGCACTAAGCTGTATAAGTTACTATAGTTTTTTAACTGTCTCACGGGAACTCTTTAATTTTTCGGGATGAAAAGTATCTAAGATGTTGACCGGGGATATAAGGTACCATCATGCAAAATTTTATTTAAATCGGTTAAACAGTTTCGGAGATTAGCCCGTACAAACAGACAAACAGACAGAGAAACAAAAAAATTGAAAAAATCTGGTTCTATTTCTCTTCTTACATCCCACTGACTCGGTTTTTAGCATTTTTTTTCTATGTACAGACATTCGACCTCTACAGTTTTATTATATGTACAGATAACTTTTTCCGTCCTTTGTCAACGAAATATCAACTAGCTTGGTGTTATGAAGGTTATTACCTATAATACGAAATTATTTTACTTAGGTTAATTATATAACGATATACTTAAACACATTTAAAGTTAAAAATTGTTTTCTAATAGCCATTTATTTTTCTCGATATCATGTGCTAATTGCACCACCTGCTGTATTGCGTGAAGCTTAAATCGAACCCGTGACCACATATAATTATAATAGGCAAGTAAAATCAATTATTAAAATATAACCATGTCACACGCGTACACATGTGTAATTGCGAAAAATGCGTACACATAACACAATTGTACTTCTTTAGGCGAATATTTTAAATAAAACTATCTTTTCGGATTACATTTCGTTTAAAATGTCACATCAACTTACAATAGTCGCCAAAATTAAGTAATTTTTTTTCATGACTATTTATTATTATATGTTATCTATACAGATAAATAAAATTGGAGTGTCTGTTTGTAATATTAAAATAAACACTTTTTACTAAATGCATATGGATGTATACACGGTACATATACCAAAACAACATTTTTTACAATTTTTGTCTGTCTGCCTGTCTGTTTGTTCCCGCTAATCTCTGAAATGGCTGGATCGATTTTGACGGGACTTTCGCTGGCAGGTAGCTGATGTAATAAGGAGTAACTTAGACTACTTTTTTTTAAGAAAAAAAAATAGGATCTAACGAAAAAAATTAAAACCAAATTAATTAATTAATTTTGTTTTGGGAAACAACCTAAGGACGACGACGTGAGTCGCTAGTATTATATATAACAATATTGGGATATAAATTATAAAGAATTATTTATGGTAAAGGAATAAATTTGTATAAAATATTAAGGAGTTGTATTTCATTTAAAATACTTTACTAATACTTTATAACTACTACGTATTTTATTTTAGGTATCATTGTTATATTAAAATGTGTTTCTTTTTATTATTTAGCGTTTTAATTAGATTATGGCACACCATATAGATGTGTTTTATAGAATCATTTACAGTAAACACCTGTAATAAATAAAAAATAAAGGAGAGACCCCATAGAACATGAAACGTCATTTTAGGGTTTACTTTGCCTTTGCTCAATCTTAAAAATCATAATGCACACGAGATGTCAAACTGCAATATAATGTAGCATCAACGTGGAAAAGTTGTTTGATTAAAGAAAATACATATAAAATTTCTATACACACAATAAAACAACATACATAATATATGTTGGGGTCCAGAAGTTACGGAACCCTCCATGCGCGAAATCGACTTTCACTGGTTAAATTAACCCTTTGCAGTAATATGCCAATAATAATGTTCCAAAAAATAATTAAATTAAGTATTACATTTGTATATTGTGGAATGATTGTATTTTTTCATACAAACCTTTCATGTACTGAGTTTACTTTTGTCAGTATATAATTTAATTGTTACTTAAAGCCCGGTTACACGCTCCGTCTTACCTGCGAGCATACCTGCACAAACCAGTTTGCGCAGGTAAGCGTGTGCATGTGGACGGCAAGACGGTAGCTCGCGCAGTCCCGGAAGCGCGGCTTGTGCAATCGTCGACTTGCTGAAGATTTGGACTGCGCAAACTTGGCTTGCACGGTTTTACTTGAACGTGTGGCCGAGGAAATCATTTTCGACAAAGTACACTGCTATCATAAGAAAGAAGGCCGTAACTAATGATTTGGTCAAAAATGACTTGTATGCAGATTCAGAATCAGCAAAAAAATAATGCTACTTGATAGTCTTACATAAACCTTGAATCCGGAGATACCATATGCATTTTAATTTTTAGGTTAAGTAACTTCGTCAAAACTAGTAGTAATTTTTTTTAAACGCAACTAGGATTGCACAGTTCAGTTTGCACGAGCTTACCTGCACGTGTGGTCACTATACAGTGTTCCGTCTTTTTGTACAGTCATGACTGCTCAGGCCTGGACTGCGCAGGCAAGACAGAGAATTGTTACATACTGTTATTGAGCCAAACATCGTAAATGAAAATCTTATATTTAGATTAGCGACTTTTCCTAGCCTATGTGTTACTCAAGGCAGTTATAGCCAGTGGTAACGCGTTGGTAAACCGAGTGTAGCGGGTTCAAATTCCGGGTCTCGAATCTCAGATATTTTGATATAGGTTCATTTCTAACATGATTACTACTTGTCTTACGGTGAGAGAAAACATGACCTGACCCCTCGTATTGTATTATCCGTGCCCAGCAGTGGGACGTTAAAAAGGGCTGAATACATGTATTACTCAACGTTTTAGCATAGTTTTGGAGTACTAAATTTTATCCAATAACGTCCAGCCGTTTCGACGTGAATAGTAACAAACAAAACTTTCGCAGTTGCAATAGAAGTCCGAAATCAGGCTCAAAAACAAAGACGAAATTAACCCAATTAAATTTATTTTACAAAACTAGGATTAAGAATTGCAAAATGAATGAAACGTTCAGATTTTGCAACATTGACTAGATTGAAATGAGCGTTTATCTTAATGGTCTGCAAGTATTTACACTAACGTAATATCCGCTACGAGGTTAAGAAAAGAGCTGGTTCTTAGGAATTGTATAATTAGAGTCAAAAATAATATTTTACTTAAATTACCTCAATATTTACCTAAAAAAAAGTCTTTGAAATAATATTGTTCAAATGGTTTTGTCACTGGCCATTCTGTCATATTCATATACAAGAAGTAGGTACATGATGATCGAGGGTAGAAGAAAGTGTCGAATTTCACATTTTATTTCTATTTTTCATCATTATAGAACCTTAGATGAGTCATTTATATTTTGTTTATTACATGTAGGTACTAGCATTGCATGAGGCTCTGCCCGCCTAATTTATTTTTGTGTAATTTCTTTACTAATAATCTCATGGCGTACATACGTCACGTCTCACCCACCTATAAACTAAAAATATTTTTTTTAAATATGAATGGTAGTTCCTGAGAAAAACGAATTCAAACAAACTAATTCTTCAGCCTTATATGTACATACATTAAGGTTATCTGTGTTTTCGAACTAACTCTACCACTTAGTTGGAAGAGATCTTTTCGAGACGACTTAGTTACTCTTAATTTTTCAAATGTTTCTTATCCTGTACTGCCGTTGTGGCAGATATTGAATTATTATACCATCGCTATATGGCTACACCATTTTATGGCATACGTATGGAAAGTCCAAATCGTTCTTGCTAAGAGTGTAATCGTAGTATATATCGAGATAAAACTTTAAATAATAATTTATTTTTGTCACGTCATGTTTAGATAAAAAGGTTGTAGCGATACTGAGTGGACGATCCCAAGTGTTTGAACAGCCACACCCACGTTTGTTTAACGAAAAATTGTTTGACCTTCACAAATAATAGTTCCGTAGATTACGCAAGTGGTTTAACGTACTAAAATAGGTTTAATTACTTAAGGATTTTAACCAGTTTTAATGATATTTTCTAACTTTAGTGTTATTTTTATCTTGATGATAGCGGTTCATCCTCCCTTTGCTCGTTGCCCCTAGACCCTTCCCATAATCATGTATGGAAGTCTGCCTGATTTGTTTATTTATGATTACTATTCCGCTCCCTTGGGTAGTAGCATGATATATTATAGTCTATAGCCTTCCTCAATAAACGGGCTATCTAATGCAAAAAAAAAACAAATCGGATTAGTAGTACATGAGATTAGCGTGTTAAAACGAACAAACATACAAACTCTGCCTCTTTATAATATTAGTGGTCATGTAAATAAAATTTAAATAAAATAAGTACTTCTATAAAAAGCTGTGCATACTTTTAAATTAAATTTATATAAAAATAGCGAAATATTATTATGTTAAATTAATGCTTTATGTAAATTTAGTTAGTAAGCCTTTATAATAAATAAATAAATAAATGTAAAAGTAAAAGAAGTATTGTTTTTGTTACATTTAAATACGTTACTTTTATCTTAAATGTAACCTCGAAAAGTTATTTTAACTAATATATAATATAAATATAAAATATTTTATTTAAGAAGGAAAAAATAGCATTACAAATTACAATGTGTACAATACAATGTTACAATATGTAAAACATATTATGTACTCGTAAGCGATGGTTTCAATGCAATTTTCGTTCAAGGTCAATGACATTCAGTCACCTTTCGCCTTTTGACTCATAAAAAATAATATTTTCTCGTTTATTTGAAAAACATTGTTTTCTTTTTTAATTTTGCATAACTACATTACACGTACTTTATACCTAGTATAGTATTATATGATCTGTGTTTATACAGATTCAGTATACCGGATTTACAAGTGTAGGACTTCCCCGGACAATAAAGAAAAAAAATATGTATTCAAAGAAGTTTTTTCGCTAACTCATTTTTTACTTAATCAATATCTCAGGTATTAATATACCTACTTAGTATTTTAATTAAAATACAAAACTTTTAAATACAATTTTTTTTTTAGTAGGTATCTATTTTTTAATTTTGCAAACGTCAGCACCTGGAATGGCTCTCATCTAAAATCCGATCCTGTGTAGATTATAGACTATATAGAAAGATCTTTATAAATATAAAATTATATTATTTATTTCACTTAGCCTTTTCTAGATTTACAATTAGTTATGTTGAAGTTGTAATATATATACTAATATTATAAAGCTGAAGAGTTTGTTTGTTTGTTTGTTTGGTTGAACGCGCTAATCTCAGGAATTACTATTCCGATTTGAAAAATTCTTTTTGCATTAGATAGCCCATTAACTGAGGAAGGCTATAGGCTATATATCATCCCGGAAAAATGTCCGGTTCCCGTGGGTTAGATTTGTTTTTGTCTAGGAACGAACCCGAAGCGAAGCGAGGGTGAGTCACTAGTATTCTGAATAAGCACAAGTTAATGATAGTCAAACACATTAGCAGCAGGTGGTTTATTATTACAGTATGTATTTCGATATCTTTGTTTTGTGAGCTATAATGAACATCGGTACGACTTGTGCGAAATTTCACACTTATGTTATTAAACTAACTAACTAAAGCTGTTTATGTAATTTCCATCAAATAGAATTGTTAATATTTCAATTTTGAGACTCAAGGTAATATATTTTATAGGTGTTAGAGACTATAAAAACGATATTTGAATGAAGTTCAAAGTCGGTTTCAATGGCGATTTCTTAGTGATTAGTTAGTATCGAGTTATTTTAGGTTATATCCCATACGTATCCATAGAAAATTTGGCGACAAAACGTATACATTATCAAAATACATTAAATTGCATTGGAATGTGCTTAGGAATATTCTTCTGAATTTAAAATAAGCAAAGGACCATTATATCAATCAAAGTTATTGAATAACTAAGAGGATAAAAAATATCTTTAATATAAATGCTATATTAACTACGTATTACGTAAGTGCCTATACGTATGTGCTAATATATAGCAGTAACGAAACAAAACAGATAGTAATTGTAGATACTCTTTAAACGACTTAAATTGTATGAAAGTAATACATACCTATAAATGAAAATATCTATACATATAATAAAATTGTAACGAAGCCGAATCTGTACATGAATTTTTTTGGAAAATCTTATTGAAATAGACATTATTATCGATACAGAGGCCGAATCTATAGTTTTTAGAATTTTTCTGTCTGTCTGTCTGTTACCGTATCACAGAAAAACAACTGGACGGATTTTGATGAAATTTGGTACAGTGATAGCTAGTTATCCGGATCAACATATAGGATACTTTTTACTGCGGGGAAATATCTCATCTCTGAGAAATCTATACTTAATGTTAAAATGTAAGTAGGCTAGTCGCTAGTAAGTTATATAGTTTGTACCATGACATGTTAATGTATCATTACATACTCGTACATGTAAGCGAAGCCAGCGTGGGTCGCTATCATTACCATATAAGTAAAATTTATGTAAAATATAATGTTAAGATGTTAAGATACAATGTACATACTTGATTTATGTGAATATTTACTGTAAGAATTACAACTTAGAAGTGTATGTTTAGCTATTTAAGTAAGTAGTAAAGTTCAAACCTAAACGTAAAAGTAAAGGTGTTTGTCCACACAATATATTATAAATATTATTGCAAAAGTTAGACATGTTCTATAAATCGATGACAACATAATATGCTTAAAATAAATTGTTTCGAAAAATATGGGACCTCTTTCCTAAAATATTAAAACTTAACAACTTCAATTTTACATATTTTTAGGCGATATGTATTAATAGCTTAAAAAGTTATATAGACTTTTCCTAGTACATAAATCGTGGTACAAAGAGGTTAAATGTCTTTAAATTGGCAAAAGTCGCAAACAATCGAATGTTCTTATGTATATAGTACGTCTAAATAGATTTAGAAGTTATATGAATGGCAAAAATTGCGGCCTGAAATCCGGCATTATGATTTAAATTTTTTTCAATATAGCATATGACACTCGCGTAATTAAGACGAATTTAACGATGTATGAATCATCTTAATCGATTTAACCGTTTAGTAATTACGAGGGAACATAGGACCAATCATACATACATACACACATACAGGTCTAATACATAACCTACGTTTGGGGTTCGCTGCATTCGGGTAAAACATCCTTTAATTTCTTTAAATCTAGCAATGGATGATTTTAAAATTTTAGAATATTTTCTGAAATCCTGTTCAAAATCTAGTCAATGTTCATAGAGTAACTTTATAAAGGTGAATATTTTAGCATTTAATGGTCAAGTAGCCTTACATTCGCACTTTCTAGCTTTGCATACAATTATTGTTTATACAGAAAAAAAGAAATGGAAAGTGTGTTTGTGTATCGACGAACCTGGTTTTTCGCTGGTCTAGTTGTAACAATGTTTGAAGTTGTGTTGTAACTATGGGAGAGTAATAAGGTTATTTGTAAAACATAATAATATTAATTTATTGTAATTTCTTTATTTTGTAGATTACATATTTTAAGAGTCAATGTTAACCACCACTTAGGTTCTGAACTCTCGCGAAATTTCTTGCTATATTCCGAGAGCTGGCGACGAATTTTGGGAAGGTCCTTTTGACAAGTTGAAATTGTGATAATATAGGATTTCGTCAATTGGCGAACCCAGTCCCGCGAGTCTGGGAGAGCGTTTGCGATTATTTCGTTACTGCGCAGTATATAACATTTGCAAAAAAAAAAAAAACCTAAAAAAAATATTTTTTAAATCTTTTAATTTAGTATTCATACAATTCAAAAAGACAAATCCCAGACATTTTTGTCGGTTATAAAGTATTACCAGACCTCTCCAAAAATAATTTATTAAAATTCCCAAAAATATACTTTTGGCAATCTGAAATTTTAATCACATATTTATTAAGTAATTTCAACAATACTTGCAAATCGCCAGACAAATTTAGCGGTTTCAAATAATTCCCAAACGTAAATAAAGTTATAACTTAAAGTTATATCAACTAGACTTTATTCATCTTTAAAAATACTAACATGTTTTAGAGACTATTATAAAATGCATATGACAGTTATGTTTCTAATACATATATTTAATACTAGCGACTCACCCTCGCTTCGCTCGGATTCGTCCCTAGCTTGCTTCCCAATACAAACTTTCATTCCCATTTTCACCCCCTTAAGGGAGGATTTCCGGGATAGAAAGAAAAGTTCTGTAGATAAAAAAAACTAACTATCTTGGATGGTAACAAAACTATATCGACCGAAAAACAACGCAAAAAAGAATTACTATTAAATTCCGTACTTTATATTATAGTACAATATACATATTTAACTGTAATACCTGCTGCGTTTACAGTCTACATGGTTACAGGTTCAATTTCTAGCATGGGGCATATTTTTATATAGACAAATGTTACAAATTTAAGGAAGAACCTACTTTATTGAAAAAGGATTGTAAAATAGAACATTTTCTACACATGACCTTGTTTCTCATTGTTTAAGCTATAAGTTAGCTTTATTTTACATCAATTATTATCGTTGTATGTACTGGTGAGGTGACATCACGTCAAATTACCAATTATCACATATACTTTTAAGTTATATAATAGATTAGACTGGTTTTGTTTTTTGATATTTGTTTTTATCAAATATTTTATGCTATTATAAGCTGAGTTACGTTTTTATAAAAAGCTCTGCGTCGCTCAGGTGCGATCCAAAATGTCAAATGTTAAAAAATTTGATATTTTGAATTGGTAAAATTACAGAAAAACAAACTAGTCTTTATTTCTTAATTATATTAGTAATAATATTAAATAAGCAATTTTTGTGAATATATGTATATAAATTTATTTCATGTATCTCGGAAACGGCTCTCAACTATTTGGAACTGTATTTTGACGACACGTTTGGCGAAGTTTGTAGTGACCTACTTGTTGTGCCAACGGTCGCGAGTTTGAGTCCCGCTGGGGACATTCATTTTTGTGATGAGCACGAATGTTTGTACTCCAGTCATGGGTGTTTACATTTATAATATGTATGTATTTAAAGTTATATATGTATAGTGTAATAACTATCTGGTATCCATAACACAAACCTCGTAGCTTACCATGGAACTAGATGGTGCTGTGTGTTAATGTCCCAACATATTTATATTTATATTTTAGTTTCTGTTTTTTTAGTTCATCTATGTAAATAGGTGTCTTTTTCTGAAAAAAAAAACGCAATTATAATATATTTTCGAAAAATGCCACGCCGAGTAAAGTTCGGTCAACCAGGTACATACATATATTATTATCTATAGATCAGGCTATTGCTACAATAGTTGTCTGGTGGCTATTGAAGGATATATGACATACATAACTAGTGACTCAAGATATCCTTCACATTTATATGTATATTAAACATGCCGCTGATAACTTTAAATTAAATTAAATTTTAACAAAACGTCGACATATTATATAACCCTCCTAAATAATCCATTTTCATTTAATTAGTAATGTTTGTTAGTTGGTATGTTTGTATGGGTTAAATCTTGCAAGCTGAATTAGAACCACTTTCTCTTATCCTACAGCGATGAAATTCTTGATATTTCAATTCAGGTAATGACTTTTTATTATAATTATGACTAGATTCTCCATCTAAGATTAGCTCGAGACGAACATTCTCTTTAACGACTAAAAGTTCAGCCACGAAATTTTATATACGCAATCAAATAATTATTATAGCCCGCTCTAAAGTCTACCATGCCCTGGTTGCATCTAGGGTATACGAGTTTTTTAATATTAATTTATTCTATTATGAATACCGTATTTGCTTACATAACTACAACACAGATCATATATTACTACACTATTATTATTTATTATTTATTTATTAGATTATTATAATATATATTAATACAAAAAATTTTACAAAAAGACCCACAAAACTGTACACTAGACTACAATAAACCAAGTCGAGCTTTAGTAGCAGACGAGACAAGGTTAATGTGATGCTTTTTAAATAAGGTTAAGGCTCTTTAGGTCAAAATTATATTAAATTTACTATATTACAAGATCTTATAAATATGCAAGGTGATATAAGAATTTTCAAGTAGGTATAATATGTTAATACACTATATCGTTTCGATAGAACTATTCAATAATGAAATGATCACATTTTATGTTATGTTGCCGACATCTCTTATTGTTTTTAAATTGAAAGCCATAAACAAAAATATGTAATTAAATAGAATTGCTCTTGAATGCAACTTCGTGAAGAAACTCTAAACATATTTTTCTACTAGCGACGTAGAGTACGTACTAGCCTCGTTCGTTCGGGTGCGTCTCTGGGTACGTTTTAATTTTTTTGAGCAAAACCATAATTTTTTTGAAGTTATACTTCTCTTAAGACGTTTGGAAAAAATGGTGAGAGTAAAATTATGAGAGTAAAAATGCGCGCGCACACAGCCAAAGCGCGGCATGATGAAGTTAGCTGAAAGCGACATGATGAAGTTAGCTGATAACTGTTTGTTGCCATGGTCACCGTTGTTATTGTCTGGCAAATGATATATAATATTCTTTCCTTAAATGATGTTCTACACATAAATATATGATTGTAATAAGCCTAATATGTCTTATTTAATTAGAAGTATAACTTCTTACGTGCGTACATAAGTACACACACATGTTTTTTTTTCTAAATAAAAGTAGCCTAAATTACTCCTTATAATATCGGCTATCTGCTAGTGAAAGTCCCGTCAAAATCAGTCCAGACGTTTTGGAGATTAGTCGGAACAAACAGACAGACAGACAAAAATTTAAAAAATCGTTTTTTTTTCTTATAAGTACCATATATAATTTCATAAGCATTGAGTAAAAAGCATATTTTGACATTACAAACAGACACTTCAATTTTATTTAGGTATCTGTATAGATATGTACATTGATATGTGGTAATTTCTACTTTCCAAGTATTAAAAATATAACTCGTGTATAATATCGATGTATATTATAGTGGAGTAGGATTTTGAATAAAAAATAAAAATGAAGTTATATATCCACTTAAAAAAGCTTTAATTGCAGCTTTAAATACAGTTAGTTCTGAATTGAAGGAAAATGTAATAATTTTATAGTTAAATAACTTTAAGTGTTTATAAATTGCTAGTGAAAAACAATAACAAATCTATCCCACGGGAACGGTAAAATGTTCATAAAATATGGCCAATAAACTTCTGTAGACAATCCCTCTTTCTATTGGTAAAAACCGTATGAAAACCCTTAGAGTAGTTTCTGGGATTAGTCCGAATAAACACAAACTCGACACGGCTTTGACAATGATAGTAATGAATGTTTAGCTCAGAGCCCAAAATGTACCTAAGAACTCGAAATTGGAAGATAAAACACTATAAGTGTTCACTAGTAATTAATATTTACCTTCTTCTCTTTCTCTTCTATTTTTGTTATTGAAGTAAAATATAGCGATTAAAATAATGATAATAATATTATATGAATTTTATGATGAGGGAGAAGTTATACTATTATTTAATAAATTATGTGCGTACGTGTAGTACGTGTATTTTGCTATAATCTAGGCAATAGGAATTTTCTAGTGTAGGCTTGATTTCCACAAACGGGTTGGTCTTGCTTAAGTGAAATCTGCAATGTTTCTTATAATACTTAGCTTAACAGCTTTCCATTAAAAAAAAAAAAAAAGAATTTAATTATAATTTTCTCACTTCAAGCTATTATCTCGATACTTTCTAATCAATTTAAAGTTTGAAACTTTATTGTACCTTTTTTGTTTATAATATTGATAATATAGAAATTAGATGTGGACTGTGTACCGTCGGCAAATCCACGTATTAGATCAGTTTCGCCTTAAGTGCCTGCGGAAAATACTTAACATCTGGTTGTGTGATAGTGTGCAAAACACGAAGTGTTGCGACGAGCCGATGCTGATGGCATTGTAGGATACCTTATGCGTCGGCAGCTTCGATGGTGTGATAATGTGTAACTTATGGCAGAATAGCAATTGGCTAAGCGTATCTTTTATTCTGATTTCTGACCTACAGGAGGGAAAGCAAAAGAATGTTTTAAAGCGTCACATGAAAAAGTGTGGCATTGATTTTATGCATTGGGAAAATGAAACAGCTTCTTGTTCGGATTGAGAGCTCTAGTCAAGAAGAAATTACTTGATTTCGAGGAGCGACGACGGTCTGAGCTTGATACCAGACGCGACTACCTGAAAGCCCAACCACTTATGATGATCAGATATAATTATCTTATTGCCTCTAGGTACTAGTGACAAGAGAGCTGGCTCGTTTTTCGCCCAAAGAGTTAGCAATGCCATTTAGCGGGGGAATGCGGCTAACATTCTTGCCCCAGTTCAGACTTGTACAGTAAAAATTAAGTGTACATTTTATTATGAATATATATTTATGTATTTTTGTAATTTTAATGCAAAATGTACATAATATATCCTTTATTGTAAATAATTTTTAATTCATTATCACAATCGTGTGCTCGAATTTCCTTAATGCATGTGGACCTTCTCAAAGAAGATTCGACTACAATAATCATATGAGATAACATGAACTATTAGTGTGCATCCAAAATTGAAGCAGTCGCCGTGACCGAAATTGGTCGAAAGTGCTTCGGCAATTTAGAAATAAATTATTTTATTTTTATTCTACGTATGCTATTTAGAGTTTATATATAGTACTCTTCTGAATTATTATTATAATAATAAAGTTCTGTAAAAAGCGAAGACCGTAGTTTTAAGATCTCTGTATGCAAAAGGCTATGTGTGCCTTAAATTACTATATTTTGTGATGATGTGAACAGGTAATAAAAAGTTAAACAAATGAATTTTCGCATTAATTATAATTATTAATAACGATTGTAATATATGATTATTATCGATGTCTTCATGTTTACTAATATAAACATTTTTATATAAATGACAGCCATAAACTATGATTAGGTTGATTGTACGGAATCCGATAAAAATCGATTTTGAAATCATTTTATATTTTAAATTTAAATCTATATTTAAATCTTTATATATAATGTAAGAAACTGACTGGCTGACTGTTTCACTGACTGATCAATCAACGCACAGCTGAAACCGCTGGGTCTGGAAGCATGAAATTTTGCAAAAATACATGATGTAAGTGTGCACTAAGAAGGGATTTTTGGTAATTCTAGAAATATAAAAATTGATATATGAGCATTTGGTTAGAGAAAAAAGTTTACAGTGTCACTTTTTTATGAAAATTCATTCTTTAAGGAGGTAAAATAGGGGATGAAAGTTTGTATGAAATTTGGTATCAATGATCTTCAATTCAATAAAATAAACACGTGTTATAACATTGTAATTCATTATGTAAGGGGGTAAAATTGAGTAGTAAAGTAAGTAAAATTGAGTGGTAAGAAAATCGGCTCTTTTATTGTTAAAATTAAGTATTCAAGATGAAAATCAAGCAATACGTGTTATCAATCAGATAATTCGAAATTCGTTCCCTGAGAGAGTAAAAATATTATCAGGGTCGAGTTGACTTAAAAATCTTAACTAACGAAACGATCAACTGATGAATCGACCGACTGGTCGATCGATTGATCGACCGATAGATCGACCTATTGTTTATTTTGGAAGTCTATACTAACCGTTAAAATATACCTAGGGACGAACTCCAGCGAAGCGAGGGTGAGCCGCTAGTAAATAATATAAGTGGAAAAAGTTTAATTTAAAGTTATAAGTAGCTTCAAATTTCGAAAGTTCCTAACTCGTGAAAGTAAAAGTTAAAATAAATTATATTTAAAAGTAGTTTTTGTGTTGATTATTTTTAATACATATTGTCTGTTCCTTAAGTCACAATTTTGTAATATGATTCGTGAAATTCTTAGATGTCGTGACATGATATGGCCAATAATGAAGAGGCCCTCGTGTTACTGTTACATCAAATGTCGGATGCCGACACGAATCTATTCTACGTTTCACGTTAAAGATTAGCCATCGGTAACTTAAATACTTGATACAGATAAAATGCTAACATTATATTAAAAAGATATATTTGACGAACAAAATATTATACATAATTTCAAATTTGTGATTGCTAAATAAAAAGCGTGTGAAAACGGAGGTCGATTTTGAGTTCACGAAAGTAAAAATGAAATTGAGTCCTAATATGCGTAGAATTTAAATTCAACATTTACAAAGCCCTTAAGCTTTATTCCTAGCTATGTGCACTCGTCGGTCGGTAGGTTGATGTTTGATAAAGACGAGTTTAATTTTCTGGTGAACTACGTATTTGTCATCAGGCTACCTCCGCGGTCTCCATATACGTATAAGCCAATCACTCATGGATCCTCTGAATGATTACCAAACACAAATCACCTGCTGTTGTTGAAGAGCTGGATCTAGTTGCATACAATATGGTTGCAGTACATAATGTATATTCGATCAGACGGGTACAATTTCTATCAAGCTGTAAGCCCTTCTTGAAAAAAGAGAGATTCTGATTGTCTGACCTGCTTATTAGAAACAAAGCTGAGAACCACTCCAGTTGAAAAAAAATTTCTTTTGGAGATGTATGATGCCACATAAAAGCATATAGTAATATAGTGTTTAGGAAATTAAAACTACATTCTCAAACTAGTTTAAATACTTAAAAATTATACCCATAGTAGTGTTATTATCGATACTACTTAGCTTTCTTTTATATTTGCATTGCTAATTATAATTGGGCAGATTGGACACTCTAAAATCCTAGATATCTGAGCGTTTGCAAAAAGTGATGTTCTGAATATGTAATCTTTATAAGCAAAGGCGGTTTCACACTATCACAGACTTTCCGATTTACATTTTTTACTTTAAATATGTTTGTCACATAATCTATATCATATGTAAATCAATTGCTGTTCGTTAGTCTCGCTAAAACTCAAAAACGGCTGGACCGATTTGAATAATTATTTTTTTGTTTTGTTGGGGGTGTGTCAGGGATGGTTTAAATATAAAAAAAATTAGTGAAAACAAAAAAAAATACTGCTGGAAAATCAAGAAGTTCTGAACTGTTTATTTTGTATGGGAATCACTAACCGTTAAAACGTACCTTGGGACGAACCCGAGCGAAGAGAAGGTGAGTCGCTAGTACAGTATAATATATTTATTTATTTCATTTAAATTTATAATGAAGTCCCTTTAATTTTAAGCATTCCTATAAATGTTTATTACAACTATTAATATATTATGTTCATAAGAAACTTAATTAGGGGCTTTCAGATAATTATGTACCTATGTATAGTACCTAATATCCTCCTGGCCGACAACTGTCATGGCCGCCAATCTCGCTGAGATTAGCCATAAGCGAATATCGCATAGTGCACAAGTATGCGCGCAGACACAAGTGCCTTCTCTATTCCTGTCACTTTCATACTCCGGTACGACAATACGACGTGACCGGTGACGGTGAGAGATCTAGCGCTATACATGTTCCCCGTGGCATGGGAGTGAAAAACCACCTACATCCCAACTTTGGGCTGTTGTTGAAAAATTCTTGACAGAAAAACTTAATAACTACCGCTAGACCTCCAAGGCCGGTGTCTATCACACGTGTATAAAAATAATTATTGTGCGAAGGAAATAGAAAAATATAGAGTATCTCTAATAAAAAAATCAAACAAAGACCTGTTAATTACATATATAGTAATCACAACTCTATATACTACTCTACAAAAATAATAACAAATTAAAATTAATCTTAAATAATAAATAAAAAAATTAAAGAGTGCGTGTACGAATGTGTACATGCGCAAGAAGTAAAACTTCTGTAGATTATCGGTACTCTTTATAAAATTCAATTTATGTTATAAAAAATTAGGATAGGTGAGATATTAAAAATAACGCATATTAGGCATATTACAATCAACGTACATTTTTTCGTAACGCATTCACCAGCTTACCCCCCAAGTCAAGCGTGTGTAAAAAGTTTTACTTCAAAAAGTGAATGGACATATGGCTTTACTATTGGACAGTGACGTGAGAGACTATCGATAGTTGGATTATAATGACCATTTACTTATTGAAAATCACCTCACGTATCTTTTATTTATATAGTATAACAAAAAAATCTCAGTTTAGTGTCTGCATGTTGCAAAAATGTCGTATGAATATCATAAAATTGTAGTTTTTACTTTCGTTATTGGATAATTAAAAATGCTATCAAGTTCCGGCTTTATTTTGGTACTTTTCTATACTGTGAAATAATTTTAAAATTATTTTATTTATTTTCAGCTCCATAGAAATAAATATAATTTAATTAATTTATGTATTTCTAACTTCTGTCAGTAAGGTTTACTAGTTTTTAATAATTCGTCCACGCCGAATTAGCTACAAATAAAAAACGTGTGTGTGTATTTACGTACGCACGTAAAAAGTTATATTTCTTTGGCGTAACACAACAAAAGTAGCTAAAGATTTCATCCCGTATGTCACAACTCTCTGTTTGTAAATTGAATGCAGCTAACTTCATCATATTGCTTTCAGCTAACTTCATTATGTCGTTTTTGGCTGTCGGTGTGCGCGCGCATCGTAAAATAAGTACAATTTCAAAAATGTTCTAAAAATTAATGAATGAGAGGGTATAATGTAGTAGTTTGTCTATATACGCAAATTTTATTTATTTTTTATTCGCATATAGTAAAATTAAATTTTTGACTTAATATATTCTGAGCTTCTCATTTATTGTTAAGACTAGTGACTGACCCTCGCTTCGCTCGGGTTCGTCCCTACGCATAATATTATATATAGGTACCTATTATATATATATATATATATATATATATATATATATATTAGGTACCTATATATAGTTTTACAATAATGCATGGAAGTCTGCCTGATTTATTGATATTTATGATTATTGCTCCGCTCCCTTAGGTAGCGTGATGATATACAGCTTATAGCCTTCCTCAATAAACGGACTACCTAATGTAACAAGAATTTTTCAAATCGGATTAGTAGTTCCAGAGATTAGCGCATTCAAACAAACGAACTTTGCCTCTTTATAATATTAAGTATAGATTTGGGTTTTCATTTCCCTTCATTAATAGATTTCTATTGTATATATCGATTATATATTAATATCTTATAACACACTTTCACTTTACCGTATAACGAATGCTGAAATAATATACTGTAGGTACTTTCAGTCTCATTTACAAACGGTTATATGTACGTAGAACATTGAGCGTATCAAATTATATTGTGTACACTATACATGTTTCATAATACGACGTGAAAATGTGAATGAAAATATTACGGACGGTATTTGTAGGGTTCTAAATAAAAAACGCTTTAACTAAATTTATTCTGTTTTAGAAAGAAACTTTAAGTGATAATGGAATTATTACGTTATTTATTTTTAATATTATAAGGGTTTAATAAATAAATATTAAATGCAGAAGGTGTATCTAAGTTAATAATATGCAACATATGAAGCATAAGAATGATATTTTTTAGTTAAAATCCGTATAAGAGTAGTTCTTTGCATTAGCACAAACATGCATTCGTTTTCATTTTTTCCGTATTTCAGTCGAATACCATTGCCTTTGACCTTTTTTCTAAAAGGTTGCAAGAGAGTTTAGAAATTAAGGGATAATTTGTAATTTTCTAACAAACCTATTTTAATATGTTATTATTATTTTTAAAATAAATTTGCTTTAGTAATTATTAATAATAAATATAAAACTAGTTTTAGAATGACGTTGTGAAGTGATCAATGGAAACGCGTCAAGCAAGCCAAACCGCGGTTGATATGGAAAGCGCTCGCCGTCAGTCTGTTCGTGGCATGCGAAATATTAACACAATACGAATTTACTTCCTCAACTTACTTATAATTAGTATGTCAGTAATTAAGTTATTAAGAAATAGTTCAAAGTGCGTTATTTAGTTAAAAGTGTGACAAAATTTTACGGATAATTTTGTAAATATAAGCCGTTAATAGGTAAGCTATTACGAATAGATTTGACTCCTTATTATAAAATGCTTATAATTGATAAAATTGTGTATTTTTATTTAATAATAAATTTTGCATTTTAAAAGAAACATTTTGAATTATTTTACAACTAAACGTCTGTCAGACAATTTGTATATCTGTTTTTGCTTCAATTTTCAAACGTTATGTTAGTGTTTGAGTATTTGAATTTTTCATTTGTTCATTATGTATTCGTTATGAAAAAATAAATAGATTCATGTACTATAGGCACATAAGTAACATATGTACAGATGAATAAAATATCATAATTTTAAAGATTTTTTATATTTAAAAATGCTTTAAAATGTTATTATTTTTAACCGTAATTATATTATAATTGCGAAATATTTTGTGTGAGTGTATTTTATTATTTTTTTACGTTATTTAATACTGGGTTCGATAAACTATATTTTATCGAAGTATCAACCAAGCGAGCAGAGTCATGGGAAAATACTTGTCATATAATATATACGAAAGTAAGTTTTTTAGTTTGTTCTTATTTTATGCAGCAATGTGTATTATGTCGATGTGATTTTTTGCAAGGAAATAGTCGGTGGGTTGAAGAACGACGTAGTCTACTTTTCTCTTTATGATTGCAAGAGCATATAAGATTTTAGTGTATTGCAAATAATTTGACTGTATTATAAATATTATTAATTTACTGAATACTTTTAATTTGAAAACAATATTAAAGGATAATTTCTTGTTCTAACCGTATTTTAAATTTTTAATAAGGATATATTGTTTGTTGACTTTTTCTCGATTTCGAAAGTATTGGATTCGTCTGTATTATTGTGTGGGTAGGTTACTCGATCAATATGGATCGATTTTTATGATTCTTTTTAAATAAGTACCACAAAGGTGTTTCCATATAAACTTCACAAAATAAAAGCAAGAAAAGGTGGAATAATTACGTTTTAAGTGATTTTGAGGTCGAATGTTTTAAATATATTATCTTATTTAACTATTAAAGTTTAAATTGTTCGTCGTAAAACGTTAGAACTTAGAACTATTGATCGGCTTTTTTGAGAATCGTGAGTTATGAATAATTAAATATTAAGGTTAAATCTTTTGTTCTTCAAGGTGGATAGTGTACTATACTACATTGCGTAAAAACAATTATTTATATTTAACATTGACCTTTCATGTTGGATATGTTGACCTTTGGTGCATGACTCTCGTATATTATTAAAATAAAAGACGAAGGTCGTATAGAGTAAGTAAAAAAATATTTAAAGTTTTATTACTTAAACGATTTTACAAAAATTAAGAAGTCAAAAGCATTAACTAGGTATACAAATTGCCTAAACAAAAACATCTATTCAAACACTTGTAAAAAATGTAAACTTGCAAAATTTACGCTAATATTGATTTTAAGTAAATATAATTAATTAAACACTAGCTTGAACTCAAGGAAATGTGGAAAGAGGGCTGTGCTCAATTCAAGTAGTCATGCCTTTTAACATACTTTTACTGGTATAACTGTAAACTATACATATAATCAAATCGATTTTAACCTTTACGTTATTATCGTGTATTTAGCCCTTTTTAACGTCCCACTGCTGGGCACGGTCCTCCCTTCAATATGTGGGGGGATCATAGTCCACCACGCTGACCAAGTGCGGGTTGTCGGATTTCACATATCTTTCGAAAACTTGCTAAGTTTTCTCAGATATGCAGGTTTCCTCACGATGTTTTTCTTCACCGTAACACAAGTGGTAATCATGCTGATAATGATTCGCACATGAAAATATCAGAGTTGCGAGACTCGGGATTTAAACCCGTTTCACTCGGTTTCCCAAGTGAGCGCGTTGCCACTGGGCTACCACTGCATTATCGTATCATATCGTATAAACGTGGATAATGGAAATTATCTATGGTTATATAGATACTAGTAAAACTATGGCTTGATTCCTCTCGTATTGATCTTGTTGGGCTCATTTGATTCGTTTAGACGAGTTCTTTACATTACAGTTAGTCAAAACCGTGTAGTTAATTTTTTTTAACTTATATTAATTATGTACTAATTACTTAACTCTATGAGGTGAATGCCACATAATTAACATTGGCGCTGTGATTTAAGTTATTGCGTATTAACTTTCACTCGCGGTTTACCTGATAATACGATAAATGTTGTCCAAGTTACTTTCATTTGAACCCTTTACCCGCCAGTGAAAGTTTGGCTGAAAAACGCAGTTCTTTCTTCTTTTTTCGATTTTATTATATATCCTCGTATTCCTAGTATGTGTGGGTGTATGTATTCAGCCCTTTTTAACGTCCCATTGTTGGGCACGGGCCTCCCTTCAATATGAGGGTGATCAGGTCGTAGTCCACCACGCTGGCCAAGTGCGGGTTGGCGGACTTCACATGTCTTTCGAAAACTTGCTAGGTTCTCTCAGACATGCAGGTTTCCTCATGATGTTTTCCTTCACTGTAAAGTAAGTGATAATAATGTTAGAAATTATTCGTACATTAAAATATCAGAGGTGCGACACCCGGGATTTGAACCCGATTTACTCGGTTTCCCAAGCGAGCGCGTTACCACTGGGCTACCACTGCCTCTATCTGTAATGCTAGTACTAAAAGCTTATTTATACCTTAATAAATAGAGGTTAAAATTAATTTTTCAAAGCGGACTGGTGGTTTTAGAGATAAGTGTGCTTAAAACAAATAAAAAAAAAGTAAAGTTTACAGCTTTGCATAGTATACACATTATATCTTCAGACGTTTGCTGGAAAGACCAAGATTTTCATAATATGCATGTCGACACCCGATTTTTGTTACGTTTTACAATTTCATTTAATTGCTATTTACTTCATAACGTTTTATCGTTATAGTATGTAATTTAAACCAATGGCAAATAATACAAAACTTTTAGTATGGCAATTTTGAAGAGATTCGAAAATCAATGAATAGCTGTACATAAAAATAAAGAGCAGAATGTTTTTTGTAGTTTTTTTGTTACATAAATTATATGTATTATGTAATTATAACAGTCGTTTGTCGAATTGAAAAAACGTATGTTTTTATGTATGTTACGGGATATCTATGTCTTTAGTTAACTTATGACGTTTATTTTTGTACATATATATATATATATATATATATATATATATATATATATATATATATATATATATATACATTGTACACATATATGTATTTTTATTAGGGTTAAAAAGTAAAAAATGTTTTGATCTCTATAATACGTACAAGGTCAATTCTATAAAAAATTATAAGGGCATTCGACTCTACGACCTTTTTTTAAAGCCAATCACAATGATAGAAATTAAACTAAGTCATTTATTTCTCTATGCAAAGTGGGCAAAATCTCGCTGTTCCGCGTGTTTCGTAAACTAATTTTAAAATTTAGTATTCATACTAAAAATATATGAATAAAAGATTTAAAAAATACGCGAATTTTGAAACTTTTGCTAGTCTAGAAAAGAAAGAAAACAATTTGAAATTAGCTTACATATTTCGCTGTATCATCTCTCATTACCTACATTTTAACCGCTTTTATTTATTCTCTTACGATGATTATATTGAAAGTGACTATATAAAAACTTAGACTTCATCAAGCTTTATTTTTATTTTATTTTTTTCATAAGGTGTTGTTTCTATAAACAGTTATAAAATAAATAAGTATTATAAACACAACTGTGCAGTTGCGCTAAAAACCTTTAAATCAGTTCCAAGTTAAGCAAAAGGAAATATGTAATAAAAGTAAGAGAAAATTATTAGAGATCTTAACCCAACATACATTTTTCATAAAGAAGGTGAATAATTAATCACTACGGCTGCTTTACGAGGCTAGATATAACTTACTCGCAAGGAATATAGAACAAGCTTTTTATTTAATCTAAAGAATAGTGTTCACTTATTTGAAGTTACGTTTAAACATGATTAATACAACGTTTAAGTTATAAAAGAATGATTAATTATGTATTCTCAAAGTTTTTTTAATCTTTGTATCCTAGCAAGAATAGACTATTAGTCTTCTCTAAAAAGGAGGTCAATGTTATTCCGGTTATATCTGGTTATATCCGGAAATATTATTCGTTCGTAACGTTTTTTGGTAACTCTGTCTCAAGAAAGCTTTAAAATCGCCTTAAGAATATTTATTATTTTAAAATCATAATATTGAGCAAAATACCGCTTTTACGTAAATTAACCTGAATTTTAAAATTGTTTTTTACTTCAAAAATTTATAAAAACCTTTTATGATAAGGTCATATAGATATATAATATAACTTGAAAACTTTTATTGAAAGTTATTTTAATACTTTCATGGGTTTACATAAATATAGAATAATAAAATAAAAGTATTTTATATGTATATAAAAAATAAGATTTTGTTTTTGTTTAATTTATTGCAATTTATTGCTATACTTGTAGTGTGTATACATCCTTTTTAACCCATATAGTGTTTGAAATTTTTATACTTAAGTGTCCCATAGAAAATATAATATACATATATTTAGTTATAATGTGTATGTAGTACATGGGCGATTGAGCTTCGCTCGGAGTTTTTGGCCGATAATATAATTTTCTTTTTAGTTTGGCTTAAAAACAAAAAAAAACACTAACAACTTGAATAAATAAAATAAAAAAAAACAAAAGTAAAAAACGTTGCATCCGGCCGGGTTTCGAAACCGGGACACCTGTGATAACCTTTTTTACGCCTTAGTCTTGATCACAATGTTTATGCCAGAGTGTGCGAAATTATCGACCATATTTTGCGTGCAATAATGCAAAAGAAAACCGTATGAAAACTCGAAAATACGCGTTTACCCAGACATAAGACTAGTCTAGATCGATTTTTCGCCCCCGAAAACTCCCACATACCAAATTTCAGCAAAATCGTTAGAGCCGTTTCCGAGATCGCCGGTATAAATAAATAAATAAATAAATAAATAAATAAATATAGAAAAATTGCTTGTTTAAATATATTAGATAGATAGATATGTTTTAAACTAAAGAAACATGTAGACGGAGAAAGACGGAGAAATCAGAAATAGTAGCGTGATTTGCTGTTTAAATTACCTACTTCTCGATTTTGCCTTACAGATCGCTTACTTTTTTTAAAGAATAAGGGAAATTTATATGTATATAAGTTAAATCAATATACAAATTAAAAAATAAAATATGAATAAAAAAATGTATTTTTTAAGCACTAGTAGTAGAAAGAGAGATAGCATATTCGCTTTTTTTTATTATTATAAAATCCTTTAGCTATTTTTATTTATTAATGTTTACTTAAATATATTGTATTTATATACTATAATACAGGTCTCCTAGTACGGCAACAGAGGCTACCATGTCTTTTGAGTCGACACAGCCTAATTTAAACTGAGCTTAAAAACGAAGATTATTCTGTATAATATATGTATATTTGTTTTTGTATGTAATATTGTTTACTGTTTTGTGTGTTTCTTGTTCAATAAATTATTATGTTATTAATATACTATTTTAAAATAGTATATATTATTTAAAAACATTATTGTTCGGCTTCATGAGTATTTCTTTTACTATATTATTCCTTAGTCTGAGGTTTATGTATAGATTATAACTGGTATAATTTTATATTATAACTAGCACTCGGGTTCGCCTCTAGGAAAACAAAAACGAACCTATCCCACGGAAATCGTATATTTTAAAAAGTATAAATAAAGATAAAAAGTAGCCTATGTACTATTCCAGACTATAATCTATCTCTGTGCCAAATTTCATCCAGATCCGTTCAGTCGTTCTGGTGTGAAAGAATAACAAACATCCATATCAGAAACTTTCACTTTTATAATATCCATACTCATAAACTTTCACATTTAACGGAAAGTCTTTAAGGATTCTTTTAAAAATCGCAATTGCAAAACTTAATGTATAAAGTTTACTGCACTCGTGTTACAGGATGTTGTGATCTCTATCATACAATTCAAATGATGGTAGTGAAGGTCGCAACGATATTTATATACGCACATTTATAAAACGCATGTTTTTTTTTAAATGTACAAAATTACTTAAATAACCAGTCCTCTTAATTTTTTAAGAACATTTTATTTTCTGGTACTTGTTTTCCATAATAAGAAATACAAACATATTTTTTATATATTTCATTGGTACATTCACAACCGTCTTCATTTTACTTAATGTGTGTATAATACATTTAATCTATATAAAATTTTATATTTATTTTCTGGCTCGTTTGTTTGTCATAACTATTTGTAACTACAATTCTGCCTTGAAAAAATCTTTTTACATTTATTAGCTACGACGCTATGATCTCTAAGGATCGCTATGAGCAACTACACATAAATAAATAACGCTAATAGAGTCTTGGACAAACTTAACTGTTCCTTTGGTCTAGTTTAGCAAGTACGGTTGCAAATCTAGAGGTCCAGGGTTCTGCGCCTGATCACTGGTCATATTGAATTATCATCCCATGGGAATTTGAGAAGGAAAGAAATAGTGAGTGCACTTGTGTTTGCACGTACACCTGTGTACTATAATATCTCCTGCGCAGATAGACTTATCTCAGTGAGATTGTCCTTGACCGAAATCGATCAGGATGACTCTATAGTTATCAAATTCATATAATTATTATTAATTACAGCCATCACGCAGCTGGTACGATGAGGAATCACGTATGTGTTGTGAAATGGCCTCTACGACGACTGTCGGAACGTTTTATGGGGACGACTGCTACTGCGAGTCAAGCGACAGACAGTTCAGATTTAGGTAATAACTTAAATATTATATTGTAATTAATAATTCATATATGTTGTAATTAGTAATTCATATAATACAAAGTTTTTTTATATCATAGTTTTATTTATAAGGAAAGAGAACTTTAGTACTGCTAAAATGATATTAAGGGAAAGTAATACAAAAAAATGTAGGTTCCAGACTCGCTTTATTCAACGGAACAACATTAAAGTGGCGTAAATATACTATCCATAGACATACATACTATATCCCTATCCGTACAGATAATATACGGGGTATGCACTTACGTGTATTTAAAACATTATGATTGTAGGTATTGTATTCAAACTAATAAAACATAATTATCCTTCCCAAACTTACTTACTAAAATTCATCGTAATCGGTTAATCACAAAAGAAGATTATTATTACCTTTAATTATATTCACTAGTTTATTAAAAACAGTAAGATGTTAATATGGTAGCTATTTACCCAGGTAACATCTCTCGGCTACAAACATGTCCAGCCCAAAGTCATCGTGCGAGATCAACACATGCTGTGGAGTCCGTCTTAGAAACCCTCACTCCTTCTGTGAAGTCCTGGGAGGAAGTGCCTGGTCCAAAGCCTCTACCATTACTCGGGAATACTTGGCGTTTCATACCATATATTGGTAAGAAAAAATATATTTTTAATATATATTTCATTTACATATATACATAGATAAAGTGTATATATACATATATTTATACGTATGTATTTATTATATATCATATATTTTTGTATATATATATATATATATATATATATATATATATATATATATATATATATATATATATATATATATATATATATATATACTGTACCGTTCTACTTACGGTCTCTTTAATCCTTTCACCAGAGGTTATCTTTAAGAAATTGCTCATAGCAATAAGACCGCCTTTGCATGCCTTTTATTATCTCTCTTTCTCTTTCATTTTATGTAGTATCCTTGTGTGTGCAATAAAGTATTTATAAATAAATAAATTAAAAAAATAAAATACTTAGTTTTTAGAAATTTATGTTTTTAAAAGTAACATATGTGTGAAAATTTTAAATATAAAATGTATTCTATCCCTAGAATATTTTTTTTATTGAATAGTTACACCAATAGTATAAATTCAAATGATATTCCAACTAAATTTTATGTCTCTACGTCTAACGTTATCGTTATTATTTAAATATCTATTACGTATTATACTTTAGTATTAAAGAAAACTGGTGAAGTTCAATTTAATTCAATCCAATCTTCTTGTTATGGCTTCAAAGCGTGCCAAAGTTCAATTTAATACAAAATTTCAAATTATATTAGTGAATTATTTTTCGGATATTATGTAGATATACTTGCACAGATTGTCCACTGACTATGATGACTCTTTAGCCTATGGTACAATATTTATACATACGAATATGTTCGTACATAATTTATAATGTCATTAATTATATTTATTATGAGTACGAAGTTCTTATAAGAAAATACTATGAATAAAATTATAAATATACATATATATATATATATATATATATATATATATATATATATATATATATATATAAAATTTAAAATAAATAAATAAAATGTAATATATTATGTACATACATACATATATCACAAAGTAATTCAATAAGGCTGTCATCATTAGCCTTGTTCTCAAAAACTGAATGTTGCTGAATATTTTTGCCATCTCAAAGTTGCTTAAAACAAGCATCCAAAAAACTGATACGATCAAATAACAGGTTATGTGATTTTTTAAGAGCACCTACTTGAAATAATGCGATTAGCGAATGAAACCGAGGCCAATGACCTCGTTGTCTGAACAAAAATCTTAGAAATCATTTTTAAGACAGTAATACTATGTAAATTGAATGTTGAATACATTTATTATAATTTAAAAAAGAAAATTTTAATTCAATAGAAAATCTTTTAGTTACAAAATTTATACAAAAGTGTTTTTTATTTACATATTTATTTCTTTAATTACTTACGCATAAAGTAATATTACTAGTATATAGTATGATATGAATTGTGGTTATATTACATATGTATATGCTGCATATAGTGCGAAATTTAAATTAACATTTTAATCAAACAACAAATTCGAATTGAGGGGCTTAAAAGCTCCGTTCAAAAAGTCAGTTCATTTTTATAATTTGTATAAAAAATGATATGCTAGTCGTTGATAAGCACATCACTGGATAACGGGTCGATATGGCTATTTTTTTTTTAATTTCCGTTATACTCCAAATAAGTTTTTTGGGGCCGAAAGTGTTTTTTTTCTACACATTTTTTTATGATCTCAAAGATTATAAATAAAATAGATTTGAGACTGGACAACCGTGGAAGTGTGGAAGTAACTCTTAGTTGGTGTGCCTCGGCAAGCTAGCAGTCAAGGCGTCGTGGTTGAGTGCGTAAGTGAACGTTTGACTTTCCGTTGGGTAGTACTAACTTTTTTGGCCGGCGAGTCTCATATAAACTACGTGTATACAGATAGTATGCGTCATGCATTTCTCAATGCATAAAAAAGGACAAAATCTACATATAGGGTCAGCCAGCTTATAATAATGTCTCTTGTGAGTGTAACAAAAAAATCAATTTGACTGTCACTGCTTTTTAACTGTGGTCAACGTGATGTAATGTGACGATAGTTTTCGACGTCTCTCTAGTTTCAACTTACTTGTTGTTGTTTTTACGTACTTTGACAAAAAATATTTTTCTGTCTGTTCTTTTTCGCATAGCAGCTACCATGGTATTAATTACACCATGCCTACGGATCACGTGATAACCAGCTAGACGTGTAGTTACTGTTGTAGGGTTAGAACGATTTTGCTATTTGAAATTATTCAAGAAATGAAATGAGTATTATAATTAGTGCTTATTTTCTTAAGCACCTTTGACATGATACAACTTGTTGGACCTAAGAATTTTAAATGATTATAAAAAATTAAATTAATATTTTATGTGAAGTATGTATGTTGTTTTTTTATTTTATGCGCTCACTGAAGTTAAAAGTTATAAAATAAAAAAATATCTTTTTAAATACAGTACCTTACCCAAGCTGATATGCTATAACTATTAAATTACGAGTACAAATAGAAAACTAAAATACACACGCAAATAACATAAGGGCATTGTATATCATTTTATATATTTAACTAGCGACTCCCCCTCGCTGTGCTCGAGTTCCTTCTTACGAACGTTTTAACGATTAGTATAGATTTCACACAGATGAGATATTTTCTCGCAATAACAAGTATATATGTATAAGCTAAGCCATACTAAATTTCATCAAAATCTGTCCAGTGGTTTTCTCACGATGCGTTCCGAAACAGACAGATTTGGCCTCTGTATCGATAATAATAATGACTATTTGAATAAAATTTTCCAAAAAAATTTTAATGTACAGATTCGACTCACTTAGAATTTACATATGTAGAGATACTGAAAGCCAAGATGGCTTTTGAAAAATGATTTCAAAGTTAAGATCAGGAACAAAACAAAAAAAAAAGAAATTAAATATAGTAACTGTTAAAGGTCGGTGACTGACATACTCGGTCATCGATTGCTCGAGACATTTTTGCATGTTAACGTTGTAGAAACGTCTTCAGAATTAATGATAGTGGGTCGAACGTGTAAATATTATATTATGTAATATCATAATTATTTAATTTACATAATGAATTCTACTATAATAGATCACTTAGCACAGTAGCATCTGTGGATGGTAGGTGGTATTGAGTTTGATTCCAGATATGATTAGATCCTCGTACATCGGACATAATTTGTCTTAGATAAATTATTTTTATAGTTTACTAATTAAGTATAGAACGACGTAATTATCCGTCTTAAATCACAATTATATAACATATATTACCATTTAGGTAATATATCATATTTGGTCATCGTATCGTAGTTACTGTTTCGTAGAGGCAAGGCTTGTTCTTCTTTTGAAGTCTATTAACGAGATTGGTTTTATTTATTTTTGCTGAAAAATGTATTTTATCTTATGTTACTTCGTTATTTGCACAAAATGAAGATTTGGTTCTGTAGGTAAATGTTTATAACTTAGCAGCTGTTTATGTGCGGGCTTCTAACTATAGAAGCTTTTTTTAATTATTTTTTTTTATTTTTTTTTTCAAATATTATTACGAATACATTGAGCTTTGGAATTCATTATTTCATTGAACCAAAAATGTTGTTAATTAATGAAAAAAAAAAATTATATTAATTAATGATATTATTATTAAATGAAAGAATTAGCAAGCTGAAGTGGCAGTGGGCTGGTCACATCTGTCGCAGAACCGATGACCGATGGAGTAGACGAGTTCTAGAGTGGAGACCACGGCTCGGCAAACGTAGTGTAGGACGCCCTCCAGCTAGGTGGAGCGACGATATTCGTAAACTGGCTGGCAGCGGTTGGATGCGTAGAGCTGAAGATCGAGCTCAGTGGCGTGCCATAGGAGAGGCCTATGTCCAGCAGTGGACGAGAGCAGGCTGATTATGATGATGATGATGATGAATTAATGAAAAAAAAAAATTACAATAAGTACTTATGTAATATTTTAATGGTTGTGATGTTATATGATATAGTCGGAAATAATGTTAGCGTTAATAAATGAAATACGAAAATCCTTTCTGTCAAACTTTAATTAGTAATAAACTTAAAACACAGCTTAAAACTTAAAATAGACAGGAAATAATTAAAATACCGTTACGTAAAATTATTGTAAAAATGTCATAATAGTCCAGTCATTTGGTAGATTTATTCGGAAAGTTTTCCGGAAGTTTTAAAAATTGGTGATTTTATAGATTTCGACGGGCTCTTTCCGAATTTCTACTTTGCCACCTCGTATTTTTGCCGTTCGCGACGCTATATTGGAGAAATGGCTCCTAAAAAATGTTTTTGACAATATCTCCTTTCCTGCTCATTTAATAACGAAAATAGTCATGTAATGAATGAAACTAGAGGAAATTTTCTGTAATTTATGTAATAACCTTTCTTTTGTCAAATGAATAGTTTTAGCGTACGAGTGCTGCAATGTCGGCTCATTAGGCGTTTTGGTCAAATAACTCATTTACACACGACCATGTTGGGTAGAGTAAGAGGCACGTTTTTTTATCATCCCGTCGAAATCTGTAAAATCACCAATTATCAAAACTCCCGGAAAACTTTCCAGGTAACCTCTTTTTTAGCATCACTTTTTAGCATTGTCGACACGTTTGGCTCAGTTTGTAGTGTAGTAGTGTAGTGTAGTACTTGCTGTGCCAATGGTCGCGGGTTCGTGTCCCGCTAGGGGCATTCATTTGGGTGATGAGCACAAATGTTTGTATTTCAGTCATGGGTGTATATTTATAATATGTATGTATTTAAAGTTATATATGTGTAGTTTATCAACTATCTGGTATCCATAACACGTACAAAGTCTTGTAGCTTACCATGGAACAAGATGGTGCTGTGTGTTAATGTATTATTATTATATTTATTTTGTAGCACCAAATTACTGGGCTATAAGAAATAAACAATAAAATATTCACCTTAAATTCTAAGCATTCCATTACAACATTTTGAAAACTGCGCTAGTGTAGTAAAAACTATTTATAAACTTAATTTTTATAGCTTAGGTAGGTGTGTCAGTTACAAGTTTTTGCTACGGCCTCGAATGAATTAACATATCGCCTACGAGATTTCTAACTAATAAATATGGTTAAGAGATTTTCAATAAATTTGCATACAAAAACGTTTTGTTGATTATTATAATAATAGCTTAAAGCTTGTTCGAAGCTTTTTCAAACATTACGAGTACATAAATCTTTATTGTATAATATAAAGTTAACAATAAGTAGGTATGCCCTAAAGAATAACTTTTTAATTGTATATTAAGTAATTAAATAAAATAGGCCGGAAAATTTGATTTACAGATTATTTAATGAAAAAGAAAAAAAATATGGTCATCGTTCTAAAGATGATTTTAATTAAAATTATTTACATGATCTGTATGCGACTTAAGACATACTTTATAAAATATAGAAAGCGAAGAATAGAGTTCATTATATATATAATAGGCCAACGTACAACGGAAAAATGTTTTACATAACTGCAATTGGCTAAGAATAATAAAAGAAAATAATAAAAATACGTTCCTTTTCCTAATAGAATACAATTCTCATACATTCTTCAAATCGTTATTTAATAGCTACATTGTTACAGTTAATGATGCCCGGCCGCTAGTCACAATTCTTTAGTGTTAATGTGGTCTCGCATACAAATTGTTCCCAAACTTTCATAATAATGACGAACCGTTACGAAATAAGGGAATTAGGACAAGGCTGGAGTTTGAGCATCATCATATGATAGAACGTTTTAAATCAATTGAAATTAAAAATTAAGGGGTTCATATATATTTCTATATAAGTTGGCATGAGCTACCCGTGGTTATTTTAATTTTTTTTCTAAGTAGTCGCTCTTGATGTAATTGATGCTTATGGTGTGGTGTCAAGTTTCGTAGATATTTTAAATAATATTATGATACTATGTAACTGTATACGTTATATATATATTTTGTTGAATTTTTTTTTATAACACACACAACTTCTTTACATACATACATACTCAAACGTTAAGAGTACAAATATATAATATGTATTATTTTTTAACTAAGTTTTTGCGCACAGTTTGTATAGTAGGTACAACGATAAAATATGATTATTATCGAGGATATAAGGTCAAGCAATATACGGTCAATATACCTCTGTAAATTTTCGCATTTAAGATATTAATTAGTGAGATTCATAAGTCTCGGACACTAGGTAATACAAAATGAAGCTAATAAAGGGTACAGCTGTTTCCTGTTTTACGCAACGTAACGGATGAGAGCGTGCAATAGTCGTCATTCACAGTATTAAATAGTTACATGATATCTTTATGTTTTCTTTACAGATATATTCTATTATTTTATTTAATGTTAAAATATATTTTCACTATATATTTATCGCTTTCGATTTTATTTGGTAGTTAGAAATAAATGAATTAAAATGTTAACATATGTACCTAATTATGCAGTAGATTTTAAACATTTATTTTATATCAATTTTATACATACGTAAACCAAAAAAAACGCGAATGTTTGACGTTTAAAAAAAAACAATCTTTTCGGATTTTTTCGTGGATTTATTTTGATTTTTAAGAGAGATCAGTCTCTTCCGTGACCATGATTGCTGTTAGGTATTCGAAACGTCGGGAACCAAAAAACAAAATAAATCCGCGAAAAAATCCGAAAAGATACTTTTATTTAAATTGCATTATTATTATTTATTATGGGATAATGTTCTAAACATACAAACGAAAAAATCTTTGAATCAATAATTGCCGAGGACAAAATGTCTTCTACAAACATACCAACTATATCTTTATAAAAGAGTGTACAAATAATCATATTCTTAACAAAGTGTTGTACTGATCTGACGCAACTAGCTGTCTATTCTGGCTTCACTCTCTGTTATTTCTTACATTTTAACTGTTATTATTAAATCATATTTATTGCCAATAAGTATAAAATGCTATTAAACTCTCACTTGCATCGTGACTAGAGAGCGCGAGTGGCGGAAGATATATTATTGTGTAATCTAGACCTTCTAGATTATACAATAATATGTTAACATTATTCTGTCTAGATGGGTGTTATTTACCAATAACTTAAAGTATAGCCTCAATACATTGCATTCGATTTTACAAAATATGCACTCGTCCGTATATTAAATTATTTGTAGGTCTGCTCGTATATCTACATCTCATAGCACCGATGTAGCCGAGTCATACATAGATATTTTGTGACTAAAATCAATACTAATTAGTGATTGCAATCCGGCGTCATTTTCAGTCCGGCCGGATCCGACCGGATTCCCATCGATCCGGCCGGATCCGATCGGATTGATCAAATGAGGGTAATTTTCGCTTTTTGGTTCAAAATGAACTGTTAGTAAGTTAATCAAGTGTGATTGTACTTAATATAGGTAGTTTATAAAAAATAAAACATATATAAAAACAACTTTGACGCCTTGGTGACTTTGGATGGCCACGACAGACGTCCATCGCCTTTGCCGCACCCACCACATTTCGATAGCTCTTATAAAAGTATTTCATTATGGATTATCTTGAATTTATTATAGAAGAGGAAGAAGATGATGACCTTATAATTCGATACTATCTCAGTGTAGAAAGGGCCTCCACTCATCCAATTTTCATCAAAAAGCCGAAACAATGAAGGTTTCTACAACGTTATTAATTATAAAACAATATAAAAAATAAATTATAAAGCAATGGATGCCGAGACACCAGTGTAATTAAAATTTCAGCATCTTCTTCAGTAAACGCCTCAACAGGTGCCATTTTATGATTTTTTATTGAAAATACCTCAAAATACACGTGGGCGGCGGCGACACTGCGAACATGAGCGCGGCAGTAACGCTAGGGTCTAACGTCACAGTCGCACAGACACTGACACGGCGTCAGTGACGCTGCGCTCGAATGTCGTTTCCTACATATACATAGTGCATTAATCTGCCGCCCGGTCGCGACCTCACTGACGCTACTGACGCTTGCACTATGTAAATGTAGGGAACGACATTCCACATTCGAGCGCAGCGTCACTATCGGAAATACTTTTGAAAGAGCTATCGAGATATGGTGGGCGCGGCAAACGCGATACGATAATGGACGTCTTTCGTGGCCATCCAAAGTCATCAAGGCGTCACTGACACCAGTCAACTTACGCGGCGTCGGTAACGCTATAAACGCCGCATTATTGACGCTTGTTTCGAAAGTCTACCTTTAACAGGGTCGAACCTCTTTTGCATAGGGCCTCTACATGCAACATCTCTATTATTTTGCCAAAAATGATTAGCACCGGATCCGGTCGCCGGATCCGGTATATTGGTACCGGATCCGGTGAGCGTTTAATGATGCCGGATCCGCCGGATTACCGGATCCATTTTTCCGGATTGCAATCCCTAATACTAATCCATACTTAATATTATAAATGTGAAAGTGTGTGAGGATGGATGGATGTTTGTTACTGTTTCAAGCCAGAACGGCTGAACGGATCTGGATAAAATTTGGCACAGAGATAGATTATTGTCTGGAATAGCACCTAAGTTACTTTTTATCTCGGAAAAATGTACGTTTCCCGTGGGATAGGTTTGTTTTTGTCTAGGAACGAACCCGAACAGAAGCGAGGGTGAGTCGCTAGTATGAAATATAACTCAGAAATTACTTATTTATATTTCTATTTTGTAAAGTAAAGTGTCTGGAAAACGTAGTGCTATAAATAAAGAAACAATATATACTTTGGTGGATCTTTGGGAAATTATATAGAGACAGCGCCTTCGTTTGGCAATTCTTTTACTAACAATTAAGAGGTCATACATACTCTATCAGTACTAATTTTACCCAGATTCATCCGGTCCTTTCATACTACATATACATATAAATATTAAATACACATTTACGCAAACATTTATATAAACCTATTCACACCTTTGCATTTATAGTAAGGGTGATTGTAAGGCAGATTAACAAATTGATTAACATTAAATACGTATGTAAAATAAAATGATTTCATTTTGTTACAGGTGGTTATTCTGTAGAACACGTGGATAAAGTGTGCTTATCTTTAAGGAAACAATATGGCAAGTGTGTCAAAATGGCCGGTCTATTGGGTAGACCAGATATGCTGTTTGTGTTCGATGCTAGTGAAGTCGAAAGAGTCTTTCGAGGAGAAGACAGCGCTCCGCATCGGTATATACTTTATTAATTTCAAAATAATATGAAATACTTAAACTATTGATGTGATATTATATTATTATTTTAGACCGTCGATGCCATCTTTAAATTATTATAAGCACACATTGAGAAAAGACTTTTTTGGTGCAGAGGAGAACTGTGCTGGAGTAATTGCAGTGTAAGTATAATATGTATTATAATAATTGAGCTTCAAAACATTTTTAGTTTAGTAAAAAAATTGCTTATCATCGTATCAAGTTACTTCTATTATTCGATGAATTTGGCCAAACTCACTGAGACTACCCTACTCCTATACTAGACACGTGGCGTAGAGGAAATAGTACATTCTTTATTTTTTATTATTTTTTAGGGTTCCGTACCCGAAGGGTGCCAACGGAACACTATTACTAAGGCTCCGCTATCCGTCCGTCCGTCTATCAGAGGGCTATATCTCATGAATCGTAATAGGTAGAGAGTTGAATTTTTCACAGAGTATGTATTTCTATTGCCGCTATAATAAAAAAATAATAAAAATACATAAAAATAAAAATACAAGAAACATTTTTTTAACGTTCGTAATCGAAGTTAATATACTACATACATAGAGTGAAAGTCATATTAATAAAAAGTACATGTACGATGATACGAAAACCCTTCGTGTGCGAATTCGACTCACACTTGACCGACTTTTCTTCTTTTTTTACGTTATAGTATCGAACACGGAGTGTAACGTTACTACGTTTCTCTACTGAGAAGGTACTCCGAAATGCTAGTTGCTACTAAGAAATTATTTTTAACAGGAAAGACTTTCTTGGTTTGTCAAATTACTATTTTAATTTTACACATTATCTCTCACAGTCGGGTTCGAGTTCGACAGGTTCTAGTCCCGCTGGAGGCATTCATTAGTGTGATGAGCACGAACGTTTGTATTCTAGTCATGGGCGTTTATATTTATCATACAAGTATGTATGTATCTACCTGGTATCCATAACACAGGTCTCGTAATTTACCATGGAACTAGATGGTGCTGTGTGCTAATGTCCCAACTAGGGATTGCAATCCGGAAAAACGGATCCGGTAATCCGGCGGATCCGGCATCATTAAACGTCCACCGGATCCGGTACCAATATACCGGATCCGGCGACCGGATCCGGTGCTCGCAATTTTTGGCAAAATAATAGAGATGTTGCATGTAGAGGCCCTGTACAGAAGAGATTCGACCTTGTTAAAAGTAGACTTTCGAAACAAGGGTCAATAACGCGGCGTTTATAGCGTTACCGACGCCGCGTAAGTTGACTGGTGTCAGTGACGCCTTGGTGACTGGATGGCCACGACAGACGTCCATCATCGTATCGCGTTTGCCGCGCCCACCACATCTCGATAGCTCTTTTAAAAGTATTTCCGTCAGTGACCCTGCGCTCGAATGTCGTTCCCTACATTTACATAGTGCAAGCGTCAGTAGCGTCAGTGTCGCTGCGACTGTGACGTTAGACCCTAGCGTTACTGCAGCGCTCATGTTCGCAGTGTCGCCGCCGCACACGTGTATTTTGAGGTATTTTCAATAAAAAATCATAAAATGGCATCTGTTGAGGCGTTTACTGAAGAAGATGATGAAATTTTAATTACACTGGTGTCTTGGCATCCATTGCTTTATAATTTATTTTTTATATTGTTTTATAATTAATAACATTGTAGAAACCTTCATTGTTTTGACTTTATGATGAAAATTGGATGAGTGGAGGCCTTTTCTACACTGAGATAGTATCGAATTGAAAGGTCATCATCTTCTTCCTCTTCTATAATCAATTCAAGATAATCCATAATGAAATACTTTTATAAGAGCTATCGAAATGTGGTGGGTGTGGCAAAGGCGTCTGTCGTGGCCATCCAAAGTCACCAAGGCGTCAAAGTTGTTTTTATATATGTTTTATTTTTTATAAACTACCTATATTAAGTACAATCACACTTGATTAACTTACTAACAGTTCATTTTGAACCGAAAAGCGAAAATCATCCTGATTTGATCAATCTGGCCGGATCCGACCGGATCCGGCCGGATCGATGGAAATCCGGTCGGATCCGGCCGGACTGAAAATGATGCCGGATTGCAATCACTAGTCCCAACATACCTATTTATTACAGTCACGGTGACTCATGGGCGGCGTTTAGAACAAAAGTATCTCGAGTAGCTCTCAGTACTGGAGCCGCCGCTCAGTATACAGATCAAGTAGGGGAAGTAGCCGAAGGATTTATTAATAGGTAAAGTATCCTATATTTTAAATTTAATGCCTATTTTCATCTTTTTATGGGTTAAATTATCAAAATTTATCACATAACAAAAAATGATTAAAATATGATGAAGAAGAATTCCATTTTAAGTCAAATTGAGTAAAGACAAGCTGTGTGGCTGTATGTAAGCTGTGTAAGGCAGTATGTGTGCCGCATACTGCCTCCGTTGGTATATTGCTAGATTTAGATGGTCACGGAAATATTTCCGCGTAGCCATAATTAAAGCTTTCGGCAAATACTTTTTATTTTATTTGCTTTACAAAATTATTTACATATTTTAATGTGTAGAGCTAAAAATAGCGCAGTCGTCAGCATTTTCAGAAGTCTAGTATAATTTAAGATAGATATAAATATTGAATTACATATCATAATTAATATTATGTGCTTTTTATGTTGCAGGATACGTAAAATAAGAAATAAACAATCCGAAACACCTGATGATTTCTTGAATGAAGTTCACAAGTGGTCTTTAGAATGTAAGTTAGATTAATTCAATTAAAAAAAAATTTAAACAAAGTAAAAGATAATTCTTTATAATATAATACACTCTGAGATATATTTATGTATGTACATACTAGTGACTCACCCTCGCTCCGCTCGGGTTTGTCTGTACGTTTTAAGGTTAGTATAGATTTCTCAGAGATAAGATATTTTCCTGTAGTAAAAAGTACCCTAAATGTTGACGGATAACCAGCTATTACAATACCAAATTTCATCAAAATCTATCTAGTGGTCTTTTCGTGATGCATACCCAGACAGACAGATAGACAAAAATTCTAAAAACTATAGATTCGGCTTGTGTATAGACAATAATGACTATTTCAATAAGATTTTTCAAATTTACAGATTCGACTAAGTTAGAATTTTATTATATGTATAAATAGATAATATAATAATACACTTTCAGAATAATGCGATCGCTTCTAGACTAAAAAAATTGAGATATCAAAAATCAAAATCAAAATAAGTATAATTTACTCAAATAGACTTTTACGAGCACTTTTGAGTCGTCAATTTTACACTTTAAACTTAATGATATAATTTTATCTAAAATGAGATTTTTATCTCTGCTGAGTTTTTTTACACTGCAAATTTGAATAATATTTTTTGTTTTCCAGCATTAGGATTAATAGCGTTAGACACGCGCTTGGGTTGCTTCGATTCTTGCGAGGGCTCAGAAAGTCAACGTCTCATAGATGCTGTAAATACATTTTTTCTATGTGTAGGAGAATTGGAGCTCCGAGCTCCATGGTGGAGGATATACCCTACTGCTATGTTTAAAAAATATGTTGCCGCTCTCGATACTATACTTAGGTTTGTACTTAATTATTAGTAAAACTAAGTGTTTAAAATAGTATATAACAATTGTTATATGCCCTATGCCATGAGGGTAAGTCGCTAGTTTTTAATAAAAGTCATTTTTTACAGTATTACCCTAACACATGTGGAAAAAGCGTTGCAAGAATGTCAAGCGCAGGGAAGCAGTAAATCTCTTTTACAAGATTTAGTAACGGCCGCTGGTTCTAGAGTAGCCGCTATAGCAGCTCTTGACATGTTCCTTGTTGGCATTGATACGGTAAAATCACTTTTATTTACTAATATATATGATACAATGTTGATTGTTCTGGTTAGTTATTATCGTCCAGGTCAAAATACAGGACCGATTATTGCATGAAGTTTTGACTACACATTTCTATGATATCCTTTTTATTAGGAAAAGTTTGTTTAAAATTGAACTTCTGTAGATCGAAAGGAAGCAAATTAAGTATTAGAAACATTAATACAGTAATTAAATGTTAAGGTGTTAGCCTAAAATTTTAATAATTATACCTAAAAAGTGACATTGAAATATATACATACATATTTCACAATTAATGTTTTGTATAAAGAGATACAAGGAAAACAAGTATTATAATATAGTTTTATGTGATTATACATAAATATTTTTTTAAATTATAATGTAAGCGATTTGCACATTATATTTTACGGCATTAGGTAAATAAAGCGGTCATGATATGTGGTGACTGTAGTCTGTAAGCTTCATGAATCATGATACACAATAGCTAATAACTTATTGTATTCCAGCGACGCGACGTACCTTCATCGTAAAATGATACACGATTCACTCAAAGGCTTCTGACCTATTATTATTTACATTTTCAGACGTCTAATGCAGTCGCGTCTACACTATATCAGCTGTCACGAAGACCTGAAGTTCAAGATAAGCTGTATGATGAAATATCTAATGTTCTGCAAGGTCGACCTTTAAAACCAGGAGATGTCAACCAAATGCCCTATTTAAAAGCATGCGTTAAAGAAGTAATGAGGTAATTATTATAGATTTGTATTTTATTGTTTCTTTTGGTTTAATTAACTTTATGGTTACTGTGTACCCACTATTTTGGCGTCTGTTTGAAATAAAAATATAATACTTAAGTAATTTTTTAATTTTCAAAATTTTTAGAATGTATCCCGTAGTGATTGGTAATGGCCGACAATTGACTAAAGACACTGTTATTTGTGGATACAATATTCCTAAAGGAGTAAGTAAACTGATTATACATATATAGTATGTAGTTCCCTTTTACTTTTGCATAATTTTTTTTAAGTACATTTTATATCAATTAAAGACATTTTCTTTATTAGCGGGGATAAGAACTGACCTATGTCCGACTCCATGGTGCAATCTATGGCATTACCAAATTACATCAAAATCTGTTTTCGAATCGAATTTCGATGTAATTGCTTAAGCAAAACAGAGGACAGTTTTACTTTTCGCTCATATAGCCGCCGCGTCGCGCCGCCGCGATACGCCCGCCTATTGTCACATTGTGCCACTTTTTATATATTCTTTGTTTTGTATGTGGATATGGATAATGGTGTACAATTAAGAGTATTTTATTCATTTTATTGATTTCCTTGTTCATTTATAATATGAGTATAGATAAGATAAAATAAATTTTATTAGAAAAAATATAACGCCTACACCCTACAGACATATGTACGTACGTATTTGAAAATGTTTAACGTAAATCTTATTACATATTTTCAATTTTGACTATTTTTCAATTGTCCTAATTATTTTTAGACACAAGTAATATTCCAACATTACGTTATGGGTAACAGCGAGGAATATTTCACAAATGCATCGAAATTTCTCCCTGAGCGCTGGTTACAACGGAGTATGTACACACATCATCCTTTCGCATCTTTACCCTTTGGCTTCGGCAAACGAATGTGCTTGGGGCGTAGATTTGCTGAACTTGAGATACATATAATTATATGTAAGGTAAGAGATTAAATTAAAAATAACTTTATGTTAATAAAAAATACATTTTCCATTGGAAGCTTGAAGTTCCAAAGTGTATGGCGGTTACAATATTAAAGATGCATAGGTAGGTATCATAATGAATCATAATTCTAAAATTTTTATGTAAATCATAGTAACGCAATTCGTTAAAGTAAGAGTTAAGTAAATCAATTCGTTAAACTTTACTATATATTATTAAAGAAAAATTATCGATCGTAATAAATTAGTTACTAGTGTTTCACCACCACAAAACTACGACTATTCACAATATCTGCGCCTAAAAAAATAATAAAGCAATTTTTAAAGGTAGTGATTTAACTATTTTATAATAACTAAAATTATAAAATAAAAATTATAATATACACATGATGTTTCCATTATTTTATTAAGGTTTAAAGAACAGGGAATTTCAAAAATCCTTTACATTTACAGATGGTGCAAGCTTTTAAAATGGAGTATCATCATGAGCCATTGGAATACCACGTTCATCCAATGTACACGCCTCACGGTCCTTTACGAATTAAATTGATTGATCGGTGAAAGTAGTGTGAATTATTAGGCAAATCGACATCTAAACTTTTGCTCAAATTTTAATAAAATATGAAACATGTATTATTTTACTATAACTGATGTTATGTATTTTTTATGCGAAACAAATAAATGGATTTTTATAGAAATTCGAATTTATTTATTTACTGGTATACCAATATTCTTTTTCCTCACTCTTAAGACCTTATCAAAGATAAATCACCTATGTGTATAATCTGATGTTGTCTACACACATTTCAGCGGTCCACCGGCTGGCCGGATGCCCGTTCTTATTTAACTAGGTAGTAGCCAGTAAGTATAATGTGAACTTTGCATTAGCATATTTGTTGAGAAATTACCACACAGCATCTAGTTCCATGGTAAATTACGAGGCATGAGGTCTCATCACGAGAAAAGAAAAATTAGTTCAAATAAATGTCAATAGACGACGTTACATGTATCGATTTGTTAGTAAAGTTGTGTAAAATTGACAAAAGATAAAAAAATAAACCACAAAAAGGTGTATTATTGTTTTAGAAAATATTCTAAGTGAGTGTAATTTTACTGATTATTGAAATATTAGCGATCAGATGATAGGTTTGTAGTGCATATTCACAGATGGCGCTTTTATTTTTTAGGAATTGTTTAGCAAAGCTAAAATTAGTTAAAATCACTGTTTTTTTTTATTCGAATACATGATGAATTTTACAATATTTACTATTCGTTAGTTTGCCCATATTTATAAAATAAAACACTATTTGCCAATCAATGACATCTATTATCTACTCAAGCAAACAAAAATAGCCCGAAGAATAACTCGAATTATATTAGAATAGCGCTGTTCAATTTTTTGTATGTGATGAGGCATCTGTACTAGTATAGTAATAATTATGTGAACTGTGTACGAGGCTTGAAAGTACTAGGTACACCTTCTTTCGAGTCCTTATATAATATCCACGACTAATTAATTATTTTCTTTAGACATATGTTCCCTGCATAACTATAATCTATTATTATTTTATTAGTAGCTTTGGTGGTGTAGTGGCTAGCATGTACGGCTGCACATCCCGAGGTCCTGGGTTCGAGTCCCGGGTCGGGACAATTAATTTAACGCATTATTTTTCGGTAGATCATAATCTATCGAAGTGAAACCGTCTAATTTTAAAAATGTTTGCATTCAAGCTAAGTCTATATTTATTAGAAATAAAATTATAAATTCAGATAATAAAATTAAAACAACTTGGGATGTAATTACTCGTACGGCTGGAAGATCTAAGACCGATAGTCAACCTGTGCAGTTAAGAATAGACAACGTAGTACTGAACTCAGACGAAGATGTTGCAAACACTTTTGAGAATTATTTTTCTGAAATCCCAATAAAGGTCACATCTTCTTTAAAATCATCTTCACTAGACTTGATTAACATCTTAAATAAACATACTCATCACTGTGATCACCAGTTTAAATTTTCATATGTAGATGCACAAGATATTATTAAAGTATTCAAAACCATTAACCTTAAGAAAACTGGTGATTTGTGGGGCATGTCTATTAAATTACTCAACTCAATAATAACTGACATTGCACCACATTTATCCCTTATTTTCAATAAATGTATAGATTATGGAACTTTCCCTGATCTTATGAAATTCAGTAAGATAATACCTCTTTTTAAAAACGGAGATAAAAATGATCCTGGCAATTATAGACCGATTTCTATATTGCCATCTATGAGTAAAATTTTTGAAAAACTTATCCTAAACCAATTGTTAATACATTTTAATATTAATAGTATCTTTCATAGTGAACCGTATGGTTTTACCAAAGGTAGGTCTACAGCCGATGCGGGGGTTGCTCTTCTTAAACACATTTATAACGCTTGGGAAAAATCACAGAATGCAATTGGTGTTTTTTGTGATTTATCTAAAGCCTTTGATTGCGTAGAACATGAAACCCTACTGCTTAAACTAAGTCATTACGGTATTCGTGGCATTGCTCTTGATCTCATTGCTTCATATCTTAGTGATAGGGTTCAGAAAGTCTCTGTAAATAACGTTAATTCTTCCGGATCCCCTCTGAGAATGGGTGTTCCGCAGGGATCTATTTTGGGTCCATTTTTATTTCTAGTTTATATAAATGATCTTCCTTTCTATGCTACTGAATTGTGTGATATTGTACTGTTTGCGGATGATACCTCTTTAATTTTTAAAGTAGATAGAAATATAGCTGATTATGACAAAGTAAACAGTGCATTATCTCACATACTTAAGTGGTTTAATATTAACAACTTAGCATTAAACACTAAGAAAACTAAATGTATACAATTTACCCTACCTAATGTAAGGAGACAAAATTTTAGCTTGTTTTTAAATAATGAGATTCTTAACTCCTCGCGGACCGCGAGCACACCGGTGTGCTAGATAACAATTGAATTCTCGGAAATTCGCACGGATTTCTTAGAATTTGTCCGGGAGGGATTAATACTGTAGATTCCACAGTATTCTTGGGCATAACGTTGGACTCGGGTCTTCAGTGGAGCCCCCATCTGTCATCTCTTGCGAGTAGACTGAGCTCCGCTGTGTTCGCGGTTAGGAAAGTCAGGCAGCTAACAGATGTTGATACTGCTAGACTTGTTTATTTCAGCTACTTTCACAGCATCTTGACTTATGGAATTTTGTTGTGGGGTAATGCAGCCGATATAAAATCTATATTTATTCTTCAAAAAAGGGCCATTCGGGCAATTTATAACATCGGAGCTCGGGATACCCTACGAGATTTGTTTAAGGAAATTGGTATACTTACGGTAGCATCGCAATATATATATTGTAATATTATGTTTGTCCGACAAAACATTCATTGTTATTTAAAACACAGTGATAGACACGAAATAAATACTAGAAATAAGGAAAAATTGGTATCGCCTAGCTTTCGCCTTCAAAAAGTAAAGAGATCGTTTATGGGGCAAGGTGTACGCATGTATAATAGAGTTCCACAATCAATTTTGAGCTTGCCACTTAAACAATTTAAGACTAAAATTAAAAATGTATTAGTGACTAAGGCTTATTATACAGTAACGGAATACTTCGAAGATATCAATGCGTGGAACTAATCTGGTTGGGTCTCACGTAGGATAAATATATAATAATTATCGTATTACAATATTGTACACAATTTTTATTTTAAAAGAGCAACTGTTGAGTTTCTCGCCGGCTCTTCTCAGCAGAACTGCTTTCCGAGCCGGTGGTAGCTTCCTCACGGACTGACTACACTGACATTTAATTTAAATTTAAAATGTAAAATTGACGATTCAAAAGTGCTTGTCAAAGTCTATTTGAATAAAGTATATTTTGATTTGATTTTGATTTGATTTGATTGTGAAATGTAAGAATTTACCATAGAGTTACAAAACTATAACAGTAGGCATTACTCGGAAAAACCGATTCTTTCTTTCTAGGTTGGTTAGATAGATTAGAACAGTGACCATCATACATTATGCCTACTGTAATAGTTTTTAACTCTATGGTAAATTTTTCAATTTCACAATTTGACGGTTTCACTATGATAGATTGATAGATGATAGATATGCTAAAATCGTAAGCAGTATGTTACGGTTCACAATCTTTCGACAGTTTACAATCTCGCAAGGTAGATTTTAATTTAACGGTATTTACGATTTTACGGTGACAGATATTTATGCTATTGTGGACTTTTCTGTGGGCCTTTTTAAAATCTACAATTTTCTAGTACTTTGTTTTGATGTATTTCTGACAGTTTAGTCTATTATAAATCTCTAAAAACGACTCGATAGAACCAGTTATTGTGTTTTCCCGTGGGAATGAAAGAGTTTATAATTACACAAAGTAGGTAGGTAAGTATTATCAAATGAATATATTAGATATATGCAAAATGTTTTTAAATATAATGTGTTAACTAATAAATAATACAAATTATTCATTGTTAATGATATTTCAATGATATAATAACTTTATACAACGTTTTATTCACTGACATTCACGGTTCACCTTGCATAACATGAGTTTGGCTGGCGCTGCGGGCTCTCTGCCCTCTATCTCAAGAACGGTTGGTCGTATGAAAATTTTTTTAGGACAAAATTTGTCGCAAATTTTATGTTCTACAATTTTCATAATAAACGTTAACATTATTGGAGCTATAGAAACCGAGATAATCGTAAAAAACTGATTTTTGTGACCTTTGACCTTGAATAACTTACGACGCAGACAAGAGATTTTATGAGACTTTTGACACAGCTTTGAGAACACCAAAATGAAGGTGTATACGAGTTTACAGCTTATTATCTCTCATTTCGAGATTGACCCCTTATTTTTGCTTATTTGACTGGACTAGACAGAAATTGACATTTTTGAACCATTATCATTTAAATTTTTTTCATCTTTACTATTTTGTAAATTTTTTTTGGATCAATGAAATGACAATATGACAAAGAAATTGTTTTCACATTTTAATATTATTTAGGTTAAATAAAAACACATAGTCACATTCATAGAATGTTTTACTTAGATTGACGCATCAAGCAATCGTACTAACATTAATTTTTCGTTATGCTTCTTACAATCTGCATTGTGAGAAGTAAATAATAATTTTAAGATATTCTCCATCATCATTTCGCACTATTCTTAACACAATACAGAAAACAAGATGAGCTCCAACATATAAAATGAATAAACTTAACTAAATTCGGATGGCCACAATACAATATTGTTATATATGTACAAATATCACATATTAGCAGTATAGTAAAATATATAAAATATTCATTTTTATATATTTTGACTAGGAATATAGGTAATAAACAGTAGTAAACAGCTTCATATATAGCTGACTGGTACATCTTCTTATGGCACTATATAAGAACCATACAGGCATCGATTTAATGCCGCATTCTAAAGTTTAAAAGGCAGTGATATTTCAATTACATATAAAGTTGAATACTTCAGGTATTCATTTTTAGTACAAAAATACAAATATACAATAAAAATAAAATAGAAAATATTAAAAGTGAGAAGAATTATTATATCACACATAAATTTTAATCTAGCAAGGATGAGTATTTACATTATTTTCCAAGTTTTGTCTTAACTTAAGGTTTTTTTTATATCTGATTATCATCAAAGCAATAGCTACAGACAATACGACAAACATAATTGATCCCATTAGTGCCACATATTCGAATCCTGTGTATTCTGAAATTTTAGTAAATTCATCGGCAGAATTACTCAAATCTCTGGCTTTTCTCGATCGTGGCTGAGTGCGGGAGAACTCGAAATTATCTGGAAATGAAGAATTACAGATTAAAAAAGAATATATCAAAATCAAAATATTTCTATTTATTGACGAAATGTTTTTATCCTTACCTAGTTCGGGGAGAGTGTCATCGTAATAGTCGATATTTTTATCTGCTAATCTATTGACGCGGTTAGTTTTTATTTCATTTTCAGAAGGGAAGGGCGGTAGATATGTTGTTGGGGGATTAGTACTACTTGGAGCAAATGGCTGAGGACATTTAGGATCTTTGGAACCAGGATAGCATGAACTGGGTGTGGGACTTGTTTCAGTTGTTGTAGGCTTAGGGCAACGAGGGTCATTACTACCGGGATAGCATCGTGGAGGTTCAGGCGTAGTAGGTTTAGGGCAACGAGGATCATTGCTACCAGGATAGCATCGTGGAGGTTCAGGCGTTGTAGGTTTAGGGCAACGAGGATCATTGCTACCAGGATAGCATCGTGGAGATTCAGGCGTTGTAGGTTTAGGGCAACGAGGATCATTACTACCGGGATAGCATCGTGGAGGTTCAGGCGTAGTAGGTTTAGGGCAACGAGGATCATTGCTTCCGGGATAGCATCGTGGAGGTTCAGGCGTAGTAGGTTTAGGGCAACGAGGATCATTGCTACCAGGATAGCATCGTGGAGGTTCAGGCGTTGTAGGTTTAGGGCAACGAGGATCATTACTACCGGGATAGCATCGTGGAGGTTCAGGCGTAGTAGGTTTAGGGCAACGAGGATCATTGCTTCCGGGATAGCATCGTGGAGGTTCAAGCGTAGTAGGTTTAGGGCAACGAGGATTATTGCTACCAGGATAGCATCGTGGAGGTTCAGGCGTGGTAGGTTTAGGGCAACGAGGATCATTGCTACCAGGATAGCAACGTGGAGGTTCAGGCGTTGTAGGCTTAGGGCAACGAGGATCGTTACTACCAGGGTAGCATCGCGGAGGTTCAGGTGTTGTTGGCTTAGGGCAGCGAGCATCATTGCTACCAGGATAGCATTGTGGAGATTCAGGCGTAGTAGGCTTAGGACAGCGTAAATCTGTCGACCCTGGGAAACAATTAGGTTTCGACGTCGTTGGAGGCAAATATGTTGGTGGATTTAATGTTGTAGGTCGCGATGGTTGAGGACAATTGGGATCCGGTGAACCAGGGTAACATACAGGTTTTGTCGGTGAGGGTGTTGTTGGCCTAGGACAACGTAAGTCAGTGCTGCCAGGGTAACATTTTGGAGCTTCTGGAGTTGTTGGTTTTGGACAACGTGGATCTGAGCTACCTGGGAAGCAATTAGGTGGAGCGGGTGTTGTAGGCTTTGGACATCTTGGATCGCTACTTCCTGGATAACATCTAGGAGGAGCAGGTGTTGTTGGCTTGGGACAACGAAGGTCATTGCTGCCGGGGAAACAATTTGGTGGTGCAGGTGTTGTAGGCTTAGGACATCTTGGATCACTACTTCCAGGATAGCATCTAGGGGGAGCAGGTGTAGTTGGCTTAGGGCAACGAGGGTCGTTACTGCCGGGGAAACAATTTGGTGGTGCAGGTGTTGTAGGCTTTGGACATCTTGGATCACTACTTCCAGGATAGCATCTAGGAGGTTCAGGTGTAGTAGGCTTGGGACAACGAGGATCGTTGCTGCCGGGGAAACAATTAGGTGGTTCAGGGGTTGTGGGTTTAGGACATCTTGGATCATTACTGCCTGGATAGCACCGAGGGGGAGCAGGTGTAGTAGGCTTGGGACAACGAGGATCGTTGCTGCCGGGGAAACAATTAGGTGGTTCAGGGGTTGTGGGCTTAGGACATCTTGGATCACTACTTCCAGGATAGCATCTAGGAGGTGCAGGTGTAGTCGGCTTGGGACAACGAGGATCTGAGCTACCTGGGAAACAATTGGGTGGAGCCGGAGTAGTCGGCCGTGGGCAGCGAGGATCGTTGCTTCCAGGGAAACAGTTTGATGGTGCAGGTGTTGTGGGTTTAGGACATCTAGAGTCTGTCGAACCTGGGTAACACTTAGGTTCTGAAGTTGCTGGAGGTAAATATGTTGGTGGATTTAGTGTTGTAGGTCTTGATGGTTGAGGACAATTGGGATCCGGTGAACCAGGGTAACATACAGGTTTTGTCGGTGCGGGTGTTGTTGGCCTAGGACAACGTAAGTCAGTGCTGCCAGGGTAACATTTTGGAGTCTCTGGAGTTGTTGGTTTCGGACAACGTGGATCTGAGCTACCTGGGAAGCAATTAGGTGGAGCGGGTGTTGTAGGCTTTGGACATCTTGGATCGCTACTTCCAGGATAGCATCTAGGAGGTGCAGGTGTAGTTGGCTTAGGGCAACGAGGATCGCTGCTGCCGGGGAAACAATTTGGTGGTACAGGTGTTGTAGGCTTTGGACATCTTGGATCGCTACTTCCAGGATAGCATCTAGGAGGTTCAGGTGTAGTTGGCTTGGGACAACGAGGATCGCTGCTGCCGGGGAAACAATTTGGTGGTGCAGGTGTTGTAGGCTTAGGACATCTTGGATCACTACTTCCAGGATAGCATCTAGGGGGAGCAGGTGTAGTTGGCTTAGGGCAACGAGAGTCGTTACTGCCGGGGAAACAATTTGGTGGTGCAGGTGTTGTAGGTTTGGGACATCTTGGATCGCTACTTCCAGGATAACATCTGGGAGGTGCAGGTGTAGTTGGCTTAGGGCAACGAGGGTCGTTGCTGCCGGGGAAACAATTTGGTGGTGCAGGTGTTGTAGGCTTTGGACATCTTGGATCACTACTTCCAGGATAACATCTAGGAGGTGCAGGTGTAGTTGGCTTGGGACAACGAGGATCATTGTTGCCGGGGAAACAATTAGGTGGTTCAGGTGTTGTGGGCTTAGGACATCTTGGATCGCTACTTCCAGGATAGCATCTAGGAGGTGCAGGTGTAGTCGGCTTGGGACATCTAGAGTCTGTCGAACCTGGGTAACACTTAGGCTCTGAAGTTGTTGGAGGTAAATATGTTGGTGGATTTAGTGTCGTAGGTCTCGATGGTTGAGGACAATTGGGATCCGGTGAACCAGGGTAACATACAGGTTTTGTCGGTGAGGGTGTTGTTGGCCTAGGACAACGTAAGTCAGTGCTGCCAGGGTAACATTTTGGAGCTTCTGGAGTTGTTGGTTTTGGACAACGTGGATCTGAGCTACCTGGGAAGCAATTAGGTGGAGCGGGTGTTGTAGGCTTTGGACATCTTGGATCGCTACTTCCTGGATAACATCTAGGAGGAGCAGGTGTTGTTGGCTTGGGACAACGAAGGTCATTGCTGCCGGGGAAACAATTTGGTGGTGCAGGTGTTGTAGGCTTAGGACATCTTGGATCACTACTTCCAGGATAGCATCTAGGGGGAGCAGGTGTAGTTGGCTTAGGGCAACGAGGGTCGTTACTGCCGGGGAAACAATTTGGTGGTGCAGGTGTAGTAGGCTTTGGACATCTTGGATCACTACTTCCAGGATAGCATCTAGGAGGTTCAGGTGTAGTTGGCTTGGGACAACGAGGATCGCTGCTGCCGGGGAAACAATTTGGTGGTGCAGGTGTTGTAGGCTTAGGACATCTTGGATCACTACTTCCAGGATAGCATCTAGGGGGAGCAGGTGTAGTTGGCTTAGGGCAACGAGAGTCGTTACTGCCGGGGAAACAATTTGGTGGTGCAGGTGTTGTAGGTTTGGGACATCTTGGATCGCTACTTCCAGGATAACATCTGGGAGGTGCAGGTGTAGTTGGCTTAGGGCAACGAGGGTCGTTGCTGCCGGGGAAACAATTTGGTGGTGCAGGTGTTGTAGGCTTAGGACATCTTGGATCACTACTTCCAGGATAGCATCTAGGGGGAGCAGGTGTAGTTGGCTTAGGGCAACGAGAGTCGTTACTGCCGGGGAAACAATTTGGTGGTGCAGGTGTTGTAGGCTTTGGACATCTTGGATCGCTACTTCCAGGATAACATCTAGGAGGTGCAGGTGTAGTTGGCTTGGGACAACGAGGATCATTGCTGCCGGGGAAACAATTAGGTGGTTCAATTGTTGTGGGCTTAGGACATCTTGGATCGCTACTTCCAGGATAACATCTAGGAGGTGCAGGTGTAGTCGGCTTGGGACAACGAAGATCTGAACTACCTGGGAAACAATTGGGTGGAGCTGGAGTAGTAGGGCGTGGGCAACGGGGATCGTTGCTTCCGGGGAAACAGTTTGGTGGTGCAGGTGTTGTGGGCTTAGGACATCTAGAGTCTGTCGAACCTGGGTAACACTTAGGTTCTGAAGTTGCTGGAGGTAAATATGTTGGTGGATTTAGTGTCGTAGGTCTCGATGGTTGAGGACAATTGGGATCCGGTGAACCAGGGTAACATACAGGTTTTGTCGGTGCGGGTGTTGTTGGTCTAGGACAACGTAAGTCAGTGCTGCCAGGGTAACATTTTAGAGTCTCTGGAGTTGTTGGTTTCGGACAACGTGGATCTGAGCTACCTGGGAAGCAATTAGGTGGAGCGGGTGTTGTAGGTTTTGGACATCTTGGATCGCTACTTCCTGGATAACATCTTGGAGGAGCAGGTGTTGTTGGATTGGGACAACGAGCGTCATTGCTGCCGGGGAAACAATTTGGTGGTGCAGGTGTTGTAGGCTTTGGACATCTTGGATCGCTACTTCCAGGATAGCATCTAGGAGGTTCAGGTGTAGTTGGCTTGGGACAACGAAGATCGCTGCTGCCGGGGAAACAATTTGGTGGTGCAGGTGTTGTAGGCTTTGGACATCTTGGATCGCTACTTCCAAGATAACATCTAGGAGGTGCAGGTGTAGTTGGCTTGGGACAACGAGGATCATTGCTGCCGGGGTAACAATTAGGTGGTTCAGGGGTTGTGGGCTTAGGACATCTTGGATCACTACTTCCAGGATAGCATCTAGGAGGTGCAGGTGTAGTCGGCTTGGGACAACGAGGATCTGAGCTACCTGGGAAACAATTGGGTGGAGCCGGAGTAGTCGGCCGTGGGCAACGAGGATCGTTGCTTCCGGGGAAACAGTTTGGTGGTGCAGGTGTTGTGGGTTTGGGACATCTAGAGTCTGTCGAACCTGGGTAACACTTAGGTTCTGAAGTTGCTGGAGGTAAATATGTTGGTGGATTTAGTGTCGTAGGTCTCGATGGTTGAGGACAATTGGGATCCGGTGAACCAGGGTAACATACAGGTTTTGTCGGTGCGGGTGTTGTTGGTCTAGGACAACGTAAGTCAGTGCTGCCAGGGTAACATTTTAGAGTCTCTGGAGTTGTTGGTTTCGGACAACGTGGATCTGAGCTACCTGGGAAACAATTAGGTGGAGCGGGTGTTGTAGGCTTTGGACATCTTGGATCGCTACTTCCAGGATAGCATCTAGGAGGTGCAGGTGTAGTTGGCTTAGGGCAACGAGGATCGCTGCTGCCGGGGAAACAATTTGGTGGGGCAGGTGTTGTAGGCTTTGGACATCTTGGATCGCTACTTCCAGGATAGCATCTAGGAGGTTCAGGTGTAGTTGGCTTGGGACAACGAGGATCGCTGCTGCCGGGGAAACAATTTGGTGGTGCAGGTGTTGTAGGCTTAGGGCATCTTGGATCGCTACTTCCAGGATAACATCTGGGAGGTGCAGGTGTAGTTGGCTTAGGGCAACGAAGGTCGTTGCTGCCGGGGAAACAATTTGGTGGTTCAGGTGTTGTAGGCTTGGGACACCTTGGATCGCTACTTCCAGGATAACATCTGGGAGGTGCAGGTGTAGTTGGCTTAGGGCAACGAGGGTCGTTGCTGCCGGGGAAACAATTTGGTGGTGCAGGTGTTGTAGGCTTTGGACATCTTGGATCACTACTTCCAGGATAACATCTAGGAGGTGCAGGTGTAGTTGGCTTGGGACAACGAGGATCATTGTTGCCGGGGAAACAATTAGGTGGTTCAGGTGTTGTGGGCTTAGGACATCTTGGATCGCTACTTCCAGGATAGCATCTAGGAGGTGCAGGTGTAGTCGGCTTGGGACATCTAGAGTCTGTCGAACCTGGGTAACACTTAGGCTCTGAAGTTGTTGGAGGTAAATATGTTGGTGGATTTAGTGTCGTAGGTCTCGATGGTTGAGGACAATTGGGATCCGGTGAACCAGGGTAACATACAGGTTTTGTCGGTGAGGGTGTTGTTGGCCTAGGACAACGTAAGTCAGTGCTGCCAGGGTAACATTTTGGAGCCTCTGGAGTTGTTGGTTTCGGACAACGTGGATCTGAGCTACCTGGGAAGCAATTAGGTGGAGCGGGTGTTGTAGGCTTTGGACATCTTGGATCGCTACTTCCTGGATAACATCTAGGAGGAGCAGGTGTTGTTGGCTTGGGACAACGAGGGTCGTTGCTGCCGGGGAAACAATTTGGTGGTGCAGGTGTTGTAGGCTTTGGACATCTTGGATCGCTACTTCCAGGATAGCATCTAGGAAGTTCCGGTGTAGTTGGCTTAGGACAACGAGAATCGCTGCTGCCAGGGAAACAATTTGGTGGTGCAGGTGTTGTAGGCTTAGGACATCTTGGATCACTACTTCCAGGATAGCATCTAGGGGGAGCAGGTGTAGTTGGCTTAGGGCAACGAGGGTCGTTACTGCCGGGGAAACAATTTGGTGGTGCAGGTGTTGTAGGCTTTGGACATCTTGGATCGCTACTTCCAGGATAACATCTAGGAGGTGCAGGTGTAGTTGGCTTAGGGCAACGAGGGTCGTTGCTGCCCGGGAAACAATTTGGAGTCTCTGGAGTTGTAGGCTTAGGGCACCTTGGATCACTACTTCCAGGGTAGCATCTAGGAGGTGCAGGTGTAGTTGGTTTGGGACAACGAGGGTCTGAGCTACCTGGGAAACAATTAGGTGGAGCTGGAGTAGTTGGCCGAGGGCAACGAGGATCATTACTTCCGGGGTAACAGTTTGGTGGTGCAGGTGTTGTGGGTTTAGTACATCTAGAGTCTGTCGAACCTGGGTAACACTTAGGCTCTGAAGTTGTTGGAGGCAAATATGTTGGTGGATTTAGTGTCGTTGGTCTCGATGGTTGAGGACAATTAGGATTCGGTGATCCAGGATAACATTTTTCTTCCGGTTGTGAAGGTGTTGTTGGCTTAGGACAGCGAATATCAGTACTACCAGGATAGCATCTTGGCAAGGAGGACGTTGTCGGCTTAGGGCACCTAGGATCTGTGCTCCCCTCATAACAGTTTGGTTTGGCGGTCGTTGGTTTGGGGCATCGAGGATCGTCGCTACCTGGGTAGCATCTTGGAACGGTTGGAGTTGTAACTTTAGAGCAACGAGAGTCAGTTGATCCTGGATAGCAAGATTCTTCTATTCTACTTGTTGTTATTTCTGTTATTATTCCAGTGCAGTCTGCATCACAGCCGCTCGTACACAGCTAGAAGTAAAATATATGTATTGCAATTGAAAGTTAGAAAATCTAAGAAAGTATTATGTAAATCAGTAGAGTTTTTATGAGTTATAATATATTATAAAATATTAGAACTAAATTAACATAGTAATCTTATAATAATGTTTCGTTTAAAGAATAATTGTAAATACGTTTTAGTCTTTCTTTATAAGTCTACAAGTACCTAATGAAATATAATGATAGCCAAGATATTTCTCGTATGACCATCGTTTGACGCACGTATTAGCTTTTATTAAACGTAAACAAACCAATATTGATTTATTTTTAACATTATATTAATAAAAGAAGAAATAAAAAGGAATTATTAAAATGGCAATGGAGATGAAGAAGTTAAATCGTGGAAATGAAGAAAATAGAAATTAGCCATCTACACTTAAAATAGAAAACTTCTCTATTTTAATATAAGAATGCGAACTCACCTCTACATTACAAGTTAGATAAACTTGATCAGTTTCTGGGAATCTGAAAGCGCTTACTTTACTGTAAGCGATCAATGTCGCGCCACTCTTTCCTGTATTTGTAGTTTTTTGCCATACATCTATGAATTTTTTCTTCCTGTAAATTTCGTAATTATGTATTTTTTTATAGAATAAGTCATGTAACATTTATTAGAAGGTAAACATTTTTTTTTGTAATACCTAAGTGTACATTTGTTTTGTATATATAATTAAGTATATTGTAATTTCCTTTATTGTAAATAATAAAAGGTAAATATAATTTGTTATCGATTAAATTCGAATATTGTACATAAATCTAATGATCACTTTTCATTTAAATTCTTTGATCGTAATTATAAAAAAATATTATGATCTTCGTATTATATAATCTATGTTCATTTCACAGTTACGAATACGAACACTAAAAAGCTTATATGGCTAGAATAAATTAATTTAAAAAAAAACATACTCACTTAGGACAACCTTCCTTGTCAGTTAATTGAATCTTATTAGTATTAGGGCTATCATAATCGTCATTGTCATATGCCCAGCAATCGTGAATCTTGAGGTTGAATTGTTTTCTAACATCTTTTAAGTATATCAAGATAGTCAAATATTCTCCAATTTTAATAGAATTTTCCAAAGGATAAGTCTATAAAAAAGTTTTTAATAATAAAGTGGGAGTAAAATTAAATTAAAAATATGTTTAAATAACGTTTAAACTATTTTAATAATAATACATACGTTAGGGAAAACTCCTTTTTGAATATCCATCCAGCATTCGACGCCACCAGCGGGTCCCTGTACGGCAACCACGTCAAGCATATCTACCATAAATGGTTTGAGCTTCAGTGTGTGTGACTGTTCTTGTCTCACTCCTCCAGTGGAAACTTCTAAGGCAGTGCCAGCACATGATACCTGAAATTGAATAATATCAAAATTATTAATTATAAAACGTCTTATTTTGCATTCATTTAAACATGCTAGTATTTACATAACACGGGACTGATTACTGCGTTGGAGTTGGTTTGTTTAACGAAAGCATAGTTTTTAATTAAAACATTATACCAGATTTGAATTCTGTTATGAGTTATCATTATAAGCTTAGGAGAAGAATTTTCCACAAATGTAGAAAGGAAATACAGGCAATTCATTAGAAGTTTTTTTTAAATAAGTTCACAAAAGGCGACATATCGAGTCACATTTTAGTATTAAAAGCCATTCTATTTTTTATTATTTTATAGTTCTATTTTATTTTATCTATTAAAAGTTTATTTTAGACGTATTACGTTGAATAAATAACTAACTACCACTTTAGGTCCTCAGGAATGTACTCTAGAGCCAAAGGCGAATTAAAAAGACTGCCTATGTAGAGGTACAATATGAACAAAAATATACCTAACACGAGAACTCTCATTTTCTTAAGTAATTTATAATGGCGTGTATATTTATTAATGCATGAGGTGAAGTATATTAAATACTCTCGTGAGTTTTTGCTGTTATATTACGACAAAGTTAGAAAATAACCAGATCGATGATTCTTTTATGTATAAAAAGTAAAAAAAAAATGTAATTACCTTTCGGGCGAAATCATTGGGTCCCTGTACTAAATCATCTGTTTGGAATACAAGAACATTATCGATGGTTCCACAGGCATTGCAAAGAGGTCGGCTACCGCATCCGTTCAACGGTACTCGGAAAGAGTAACGAGACTGGCTGCCTCCAGCTGTCACATATCTGTAAAATACATAATAAATATATTTACAAAGATCTTTCTTTTAACAGCATATTGAGTGAATAAATTATATTGTGAAAAAAAAAAAAACATTGACATTTAATCAATGATCGCGGTATTCAGATTCAAACAAAGACACTTACTTGCATTTGGGGTCTTTCAAAAAACCCTTGCTGTATATAATACCGTCATAGATATCAGCAAATTCAACTGTTACTTCAATGAACCCCGAGGAACATTGTACATTAATGTCTGGCGAGAAAGGTGAGTCGACGGCTCTGGAGCCCCTCACAAAGTTGACCCCAGTATCATCGCTATCTTCGAAGAACGGAGACAGTCCGTTCTCTCCCGCTAACTGCAGGTTAAGCTCAGCTGCTGTGAGCGTTCCCACATCTGAAACAGCTGTAGCGAGCGACAGCTACAGCGAGTTTGAAAATTATATACACTAAGAAAGTGTTATATACAAAACCTAATACATATATAGTTTAAAATGTAGTTGAATTAATTGTTTTATATAATAGCTAAATAGTACATAATGTAGACAGAGATTGAGTTGAGTAAGCCTTTAATATAAAATATTACTATGCACATAAATATTCAGTCTAGATATTTTTATAGTAAAAGTAAAAATCTATTTATTGTAAAAGTAAATTAGTTATATTATACATATTTAAAGTACCTGTTTAAATTAATTAAATTTGGTATTTAATCTAAAAGTTGTGGAGTCTCAATAAAAAGCTTAAATCTCTACCTTTATCGTTGTTACCAATGAAATCATTGAATAATTCGCAAAAAAAAAATTAAAATAAATTGGTAGTAATTCCATTCAATTCAATTGAAATTTCTTAATGGATACTGTTTCCGGTATAAAATCATAGCTTCAGCAGATTTTTCAATATGTTTAAACATACTATTATAATAAATTTAGAACACGTCAACAGCACTACGTTATTATATCATTAAAATAACTCAATATGAGTTTTAATGTAATTAATTTTCATTACTAAATTAAAATTACACGTGTATCTAATAAACTGCCATACTGCCATAGTTATGAGATTTATTGCTCTAAACTCGGGTAGTGTTATCAAAGTATCTGTAAAATTATTGTTGGAGTCGAGTACAATGTGAATTTTTTCTCTCTCACGCATTATTTCGCCTGATTACAGCCCATTTAGTGTTGAGAAATATAAATGTTATATTGTTTCATAAATAAAGTTATGATTTGGACTTTGTAGCACGTTCCGATTTTAGATTTAGCACAATCAGTTTATGACTTTATTCATATTTGGAAATAAACTTGGTGATTTAGAAATTGAAATATCTAATCACTTTTTTTCCGAAATGAAAAATTATTAATAATTAAACAATAACCTCTAAACTGAGAAAATATATATTATATTGTAAATATGAGTATTTTTGGTCTAAATAGACCAAAGAATTCGTTACTAACCTTACCACCATATCAATGACACCCAATGACATTATAAAAGACGACGTCCTGTATAACATCATTGATGACACCTATCAGAAAACCCGATAGAGTCAATGGTTCATAGTTATGCTAATATTGCTCGAGGCGAGTCTTGATGTGTCAAGTAGCTGATAAGTTACATGATCATTTATAAACGCACCAATGATTATATATAAAGACTAGCGACTTACCCTCGCTCCGCTTGGGTCCCTCGTCCCTAGTTACGTTTTCACGTTTAGTATAGATTTCTCAGAGATGAGATATTTTGCCGCAGTAAAAAATATCTTATATGTAGACCTAGATAACCAGCTATCATTAAACCAAATTTCTTCAAAATTTGTCCAGTGGTTTTGTCGTGATGCGGTCACAGACAGACAGACAAAAATTCTAAAAACTATAGATTCGGCCTCTGTATCGATAATAATGACTATTTCAATAAGATTTAAAAAAAATATTTAATATACAGATTCAACTCAGAATTATACTATATGTATAGATTCGACGAATATACCTAACACTATAAGCTATTTAAGAGTTATTTGTAATATATCATCAATATGTAATAATTTTAACAAATCTTAGAAATTGGAGTTATGTTAATTATATTTCTATTTATATGGTAATTTAGTAATCAATTTGCTAACTGTTTTCATCTCAACACCATGGGATACCATAAGCTACGGCGTTTGCGTAAGAACTGTATTGAGAAATGTTTATAGAATATAAGATAGTGTTGGTTTCATTGCACAGATTGAATCTATCAACAACATCTTACATAAATTGATGTATCGACGATCTTTAAAATCATTGTTCACAATCTTTTATAATTTAAATAAATAGTGATTGATGATATTATTTTCCACGATCACTTCCGTCAATGTACATATTGTTTATTTTATTTGCATTATAACAATATGTATTGATGCTTATCGTCGACTATAGCTTTTTAATAAAGTTGACCTTTTATTTTTTTAAAGATTTTATGCTTTGAATATTTGAGGCATGAATATGATTTTCTAGTGTTTTAAATCTACGATCACAGCTTCGATTCTGCAAGTGACGAAATTTGACATACTTATAATAATGATATTTGTTACATCTTATTACATTCCCTAGTAAGTAAAAATAATAATAATAGCTTAAATAAAAGTCAAAACCTTATTAAAATACATAATTTGATCCAAATCGTTAGAGCTGTTTCCGATATACAAGAAATAAAATTATATATGTGTATACAATAATTGTTCACTTAATATTATAAGATTACCTAATAGATAATAATCTATTACAATTGAGTTACCTGCACGAGTGCAATCAGTGCCGCTATGTGCATGACAGCCGCTTCATGGGGCCCTGGAAATAAAGAAATATTCTATTAACTAAAGTTGTATGGTATCAATAAAATAAAATTTACATTTATTACTAGCGACTCATACTCGCTTCGCTCGGTTTCGTCCCTAGGTACGTTTTAAGAGTTAGTATGGAATAGATAGACTACATATTATATTATGATATATAGCCTACAGCTTTCCTTAATAAACGGGCTATCTAATGCAACATTTTTTTTAAATTGGATTACTAGTTCCTAAGATTAGCGGATTCAAACAAACAAACAAAACAAAAATAAACAAACAAAAAACTCTGCCTTCTTATAATATTAGTATAGATATAGATAAATAATCTATTTTTTTGTCACGTATCACAATGAAGTGTCTGAACGGATTATATTTTTTTTATTATAGAGCATATTTTTGGCCTATTTAAAAAATAGAACAACTCCTGCATTCCATTTGGCTTACGTTGTTTCTCGTGTTCAATTTACGCTATATCTTCGCGACTTCATGACTTTTTTGATGAATATGTTATACTTCAACGGTTCAAACTAAAAGAATGATATAGACGGAGTGTTGTACAAGTGAAAAATATGAAGATCAATTAAAAATGTCAATTTGAGCTTGCGTCTCAAACTTTGGTGTATCTGTATACAAAAAAATATTACACATAAGTGATTAACATAAGCTGATTTTATAAACAAATACAGGAAATACAGTAGCAAGTCAAGTGAAAAAGAGATCATAAATTCGTCGAATGAATATAAATAATGTTTTATATAGCCGTTGTCCAAATAACGATAAAAAAGCAAGTGGAAAGTATGTTACATTCAAGGGCATATTATATTATTAAATTTTACTAGAAACAGATGTTTATTACAAAATCTAGTTACAGCAGATCAACACCGCTGATAAAATCGCTTTTAGGAAAACCGAGATGGTATTTGACATATTAGTGTCAAGAGTCCGCACATAATAGACGGTAAAGATTTTGTAATCTCTTGCAAGTAGTGATTTGTCACGATTTAGCAAATAAGTAAATGTCGTTTTATTTTTGTTTAAACGTTAAATGAAGTTAATAGTAAATAAAGGGTTATTGCATCATCCTAACTACTATATAAATGCGAAATTTTGGATGGATAGTTGGTTGTGTACTCAATCACGGTAAAACGGCTGAACGGATCTGGATGAAATTTGGCACAGAGATAGATTATAGTCGGGAATAGCGCATATGCTACTTTTTATCCCGGAAAAATGTACGGTTCCCGTAGGATACATTTGTTTTTGTTTTTGACTAGGGACGAACCCAAGTTTTAAACAAATCGTGATTTTTGTCAAGTGTTGAAGAATAAGCATTTAAGATTTAGTCTTTCATAATATCTTCGTATTTTATCCACACTGAATTAGTTTTTAATTTACGGTATTGATACTTGATTGGATTGAATACCATATAAATAATATAAAGTTAAAACCATTTTAGTAAATTAAATAATAAAACAATTATTCTTTTAAATTAATTCTTATTTTCCTATATTTTTTTGTAAAATTAGTAACTAGCCAGGGTTTCACTTACTGATAAAATAACATTGCTCATACTTGAACACGCACATTCACACATAAATATATTAGTATTTATATTAGGTTAGCTATACCTATAATATTCAGTAATATATGTAAAAACAATAAATCTCAAATAATCCAATTCCACTAACGCCCTAACCATCTTGTCGTACTAAGCATTATGACATTGCCCTTTTCGTTATTTTTTATTTTTATAGAATAAAAATAAAATACACGGAAAAGTGAAATAAAAAATGTACCAAATGTAACTGTCTATCATATCTTAATAATAACTTTATTTAAAATTATTAAAATCGAAAAGGTGATTTTATCTGATTTGAAAAAAATATTTTTGCATTAGATAACTCGTTTATTGGGGAAGGCTATAGGCTATATATCATGTCCAATCCAAGGGAGCAGAACAGTAATATATAGTCTGTCTATACCATACTAACCGTTAAAACATACCTAGCGATGAATCCGAGCAAAGCGAAGGTCAGCCGCTAGTTTACTTGTAATTTGCCTAATCAAAAATAATTCGCATAGTGGAATAAAACAATTATAACGTAACAAAACGATAGATTATTATTAGTTTTTCACTGCATTCCACACGGAACGTGAACTAAGCAGACTATAATATGTATAAGTATATTTTAAATGGCGGGTCACGAAAACTTTAATGGTAGTTGCATCTTGATTTCGTGAGGTCAGTTTGTGTGAACTTAGACGGTATTTCCGTATATTTCAACACGATTTCTATCAAAAAGTTTTTCATACATTTATCATCCGTGAAAGATTTGCGTGTAATTTAAGTATTGATAGAAGTATACAGTAATGAATTTGTTCCGCTATATAAAGTTACTAACATTTGCCCTCGGCTTTGTTCGTAGGTTAATTATATAAATAGTAAAAAGTAATTGATGCTTAGGACCCTAGTATAGAGAAATACTAGCGGCTCATCCTCGCTTCGCTTGGGTTTGTCCCTAGTGAAAAACAAAACAAATCTATCCCACGGGAACTGTACATTTTTCCGGGATAAAAAGTACCTATATCCTATTTCAAACTATAATCTATCTCTGTGCCTCATCCAGATGTGTTGAACCGTTTTGGCGTGATTGAGTAACAAACATCCATCCATCCAAATTCGCATTTATATAGTAGAAAGATTATGTGATGTTATATAGCCTATTATAACATAACTCAATAAATAGATCATAGAATGCATTTTTTTTATAATCTAATTATGTATTATCAATGCTACAGATTTGTGCGTTCAAACAGACAATAAAATAATTTCTTCAACAACAGTTAATACTACGAATACATTTGATTATAATTACAATGTGTAAAATTGATTTTAACTAAAGGCTAATAAGTTTATATAAACCATTTTCTCAAATCAGGTACGCTCTTATCATGACTAAAGCATTAAGTATATGGGGTTATTCAAATATTTATTATAATTAGGTTTTGTTACTTTAAACACAACTTTTGAATATTAATAACTTTCTGTTTCTGTTTATAGCAAAAGTGGTTTTATGAATTTTTGAACTTCATAAAGCCGTATTCAGAAACTGTCAAGATAGAGTCGGATCAGATTCGCCAATTGTATTTTTTTTTAATTTGAGTCCTACATAAAGCCAGCAATTCTTATTGAATTTAAACAAAACCTATAATTAATGCGATTGTAATTGATGATTTGTCACATTTGAAATGTTCGGTTATTAAATCAACAATAATAATTTTTCCCAAGGTTTTTCTTTCGCAAAGACAATGCTTATGTGCAGTAGGTGAATGCATTGTGGAGATTTTTAAATTGTCTCAAGTTACTCAACTATTGACTTATGGAGTGTGAAAATGTAAACGGAGATACTAAATTCAATTGAATTTCATCATGCATATGTAGATTTTATGATTTGAATAGACAATGTAAAATAAACCAAGTTTAAGTTACTTTTCTCTCGATGACCTTATTTTTTAAATTCATGTCTTAATTTTTACTAAATTTAGTTCGCAAAATAACATAAATAATATTTTTGAGTTTTGAATTGCATTGTTTTAATAAATTTAAAAAAAAATATATACGTATGAGTTATTAATTAAACATAGATCTATAGAGGAGGCATTTTTTTCAAAAATCACATGTTAAATATGTGGTACGTACGTAATATGAGCATTAAGTGTTAGTCATGTGGAAAAGATCAAACATTTTAGTAACACCTCTAATTACTCACATAAATATCAATCATAACATCTATGAAACATAAAGGTCATTTTGAACAAATCGTGTGTGATATTTAGAAGTTTTAATCTTTACAAAGTTCAAGGGTTGCTTGAACGAAATTATAATTTGGTAATATGTTTTGATTTTATTGTGCATCAATTTGTTATCCAAATGCTTATATATACATCAATTTTGTATGTAGGTTTGTTCCTTTTTCGCGCTGTAAAGGTGTGTAATTTATTTTATAACTGTATGCATGTATTCAGCCCTTTTTATTTAATGGCCCACTGCTGGGCACGGGCCTCCCTTCAATACGAGGAGGATCAGGCCATAGTCCACCACGCTGGCCAACTGAGGGTTGGCGGACTTCACATGTCTTTCGAAAACTTGCTAGGTTCTCTCAGACATGCAGGTTTCCTCACGATGTTTTCCTTCACCGTAAGGCAAGTGGTAATCATGTTAGAAATGATTCGCACATGAAAATATCAGAGGTGCGAGACCCGGGATTTGAACCCGCTTCACTCGGTTTCCCAAGCGAGCGCGTTACCACTGCCTTATAACTGAAATAGCTTATATTCTGGGTGATGATAGACATACTAAGTAAATAGAGTCGTGGGCACAAACTAGTGTATTTAAAAGAAAACATTAATTACATGTCTCTATCAATGTTCTATTTTAGACTAGCGACTCACCCTCGCTTTGTTTCGGGTTCGTCTCTAGACAAAAACAATCCTATCCCACGGGAACCGTACATTTTCCGGGATGATATATAGCCTATAGCCTTCCTCAATTAACGGGCTATCTAATGTAAAACGAATTTTTAAAATCGGATTAGTATTTCCTGAGATTAGCGCGTTCAATCAAACAAACAAACAAACTCTTCAGCTTTATAATATTAAGTAAGATAATACAAACTTCTATATGTGCATAAAATTAAATACTTTGTCTTTGGAATTTTTGGGCGAACTTTTTGCCCTTATCGCGTTTGTTTTTTAGACTATACATATGTAGATATTGTGTTATTTTGTAATATGATTATGTGATTAACTGTATAATTCATTTTGGTTCATACAAAAATGTCACTAAATATATTAAATACTAGCGACTTGCTTCGCTCAGATTCATCCCTAGGTACGGTTAGTAATTCCCATACAAAACAAACAGTTCTGAACTTTTCGATTTTCCAGCTGTTTTTTTGGGTTTTCCCTATTTTTTTATACTAAAATCATCCCTGACACACCCCAACAAAACAAAAAAAAAAACAATTATTTAAGTCGGTCCAACCGTTTTTGAGTTTAAGCGAGATTAACGAACGGCAATTGATTTTTTTATAGATATTATAATTTTTAACGCTCTGGAATAGTTCATACCTAGCGCCTATGACTTTACATAGAGCAAATACGTTAAACTACATATTATAGGCTGCACTTCTTTTTCCCCCCAACGTGCGTTCACCTTGTCGTGGTGGGGGTGCTCATTAGAGTCCGGCAGTTCAGCCGGGCGCGAAGCCGAGAAACGCACAGGGAGGTGGCCCACTTCAGTGGGCGGTGTGCTTCGCGGGTTGCTCCTGGTACTTCTCTGATAGCAGAGTGGACTGTGGAGCAACCCCATGTTTGTCGTGGTCTGCTCCGGCAGAACTGCCGTCGGGACGTCGTAGTAGAGTGCGTGAGCGATCCTACGACGCCCCATTGAGACAGGGGAAGTTTTGTTCAGTTTAAGTGGGTAGTACTGGCTTTTCTAGCTGGTGAGTCTCATATAACCACCTGTATGTTTACAAGTGGTATGCGTAAATGCATTACCCCACATAAAAAAAAATGGCTGCACTTCTTTTGTGTTAATTGTGATATAAAATATTTAAAGAATAAGATCATTGTATTTCATTCAAGTGCCCTATTACGTAGGCAGCCTATAAAACTGTAAAATATAATCGCAGGTGTATTACAAATCATTTATGTAGGTGGAGTTAACATAAGTTGGGTTGGGTTTGGATGACAAATTAATTAATGATTTAACGAGTTTGATGTCACGTCTTCTTTAATAATGATCAAATAATCGTATGATATACTTCTGTCTTCGTTTAACTTGTTCTGATAATGATTTTAAATAAATCTTAATAAAATTAATAAATTCGCGAATAAAAACTAACAATATAATATATTTATATATTATATTGCCTCTTTTTATCCGCGGCAGTAAGTGAGTATGGGATGATACTTAGCTTTTGTCCGTTCTCATGACGCAATTTATGTCTTTGCTAAACATCGTTTGTCCCGTAGCTTAAGTGTGAAAATGTTAACATTTATAATAATAGTAAAGATAATACATTTATCTATAATACTAATATGGATACACAAAAGCTTCTTGGGTTTCGCATACTCACTAAAATACGAGCAGAGCTTCCTAAATTTTCTGATGAAATATAAACTTTTAAACTAAACATTATAACCCAAAAGCTCTAACATTCAACCGGACACATTTCATTCTCAATCTAACTTGTAAGAGAATATAGCGATTTTAAATTACTTTATTCATATATTAAATATTAAATTATGTCAATGTCTTATGCCTTCACATAACATGTCAGCCTTTATCCTTATTAACACTAAGAATCAATATTATAATTTTTAACTTCATTATGGAGATGTTACGACATCAAGGCATTTTGCGACATTGACCGTACCAAAAAGAAAGCCTACAAGAATGAAATCGAAATTTATGTGAGATTATTTCCCTTAGTATGCCATGGTCAGGACGGTGCATCTCAAAGCCCTCTCCGGTCGAACTGGTTTGTTATATAACTTGCACAATGCAAGATTCACATCTGTTTCATGAATTAGTGTTAATTTATCTAATTAACATACTCTTATCTCCCTTTATTGAGGAAATGCGTAATTAATTACACTGTGTTGTTTTATTTTATCTTAGTAGTACTCTCTTTAGAAATGTTTTTTAAGTTACAATTAATTAATTAATTTAATTCAAATATTGTTTTTTTTTTGTTATAACTAAGCATTGAATAAATAAATTATGATTATTTTAAATATTTAAAATGTGTAGTAAAGACAAACAAAAAAATGTATTTACATACACATTATGTATGTGTACCTAAAGCTTACGTGTACTTCGAGTACCTACCAGAAGTAAGTACATATTTAATAGGTTTTTTTTAGGTTTCTGCAGTCAAAAAGGAACCATTACAGTTTCGCCATGTCCATCCGTCCGTCTGTCTGTCCGCAGGTTAGCTCAGAGACTATTAGTATTAAAAAGCTGCAATTTGGAATAAATATACATACTCGTATTAGTCACGTCGACACAGTGGTAAAATAAAATCTTGAAAAAAATTGTGTTTTAAGGTACCTCTTCTCTACACGTAAAATGGGGATGGTCTTTTTTCTCGTCTACTCCATAGTGTGGGGTGTGGTTGGACAGGTCTTTCAAAAATATTGAGGGTTCGTGAAAACAGTTTTTCGATTAAGAGTTCACGGTAGTAGTATCTATATATAACAAAGTTAAAAGGAAAACTATTACAGCTAAGTAGGCTTTGTAAGTTTACTAGTAATAGTCGACCAACTTACAAAATGTACTTAGGGAAGTAAAAATTCCGTACAAATCCCATTGAAAATTACTTATATAACGTTGTTAGTTATATAACACAGGTAGTAAATACAAGTTTATGAACCATGTAAAAATAAAAAAAAATAAAATCGTAACATCCTTATCGTTTTGATATGTTATGATCCGCCGAAACCGTTAACGTTAATGTTTTGTATGAAACAACAAAAAGCTTTCTTCTTAGTCCGCAATAATTACGAGTATGATGGGCAACTACGAAACCCTACATAGTACGTGGCCCGACATGCATTTGGCCAGTTTTTGAATTATATTTATTAAATATATTGCCAGAAATTTATATAAAAGATTTTGATAGAATCTGAAAATATATCCTACTAATATTATAAAAGCGAAAGTTTGTGAGGATGTATGAATGTCTGGATGTATAAATATATGGATGTTTGTTACTCTTTCACGCAAAAACTATTGAATGGATTTTTAAAAACTTTACAATAATATAGATCACACCTCAGAATAACATATAGGCTACTTTTTATCCCAGAAAAATGTACGGTTCCCGTGGGATAGATTTGTTTGTGTTTCTTATAAATGAACTTTGATATAATTATCTCCAGTATACCTATTTTATCAATTTAAAAATATTGAAATTACTATGAAGTATAAGCACAGATAATATATAGATAAGTAAGCACGGATTATATACTCTTAGGTACTTCGTCATTCGTACATTCCATTAACAAAAACAAAAGGTCGATGGCTCGTGGAATGAATAACGATGATTTAGATGATTATTGATTGGCAATATCGGTGATTCTTAATTTGACACACCTAAATTTATTATAATAATTTAATTAAAAGTTCTATGAATATATTAATTCACATTTAAGTTCAAATATTGATATTTAGTCTGATTGAGATGTCTTATTCCTGATATGTACATAGGTACATCAATGAGATGTGTATATAACATTACTACTATATATTTACAAAATAAAAAATAAATAAAAGTAGAATAAAATAAAATAACAATACCAACGAAACTAGTAAATTTTGACTTATACAACTAAAACTAACCTAGAAATTTACAGAAGGATGATAAGTGATTTTTTTTTTATAAATAGAAAAACAATTGTGGTATACGTCAACGCAAGGAGATATTTCGTTATGGCGCATGCATACACACATGAAGATTAAAACGTAACATAAGTTACATAAACATTTACCGTTTTCGTATTACAACGTTTATTAATAACTGGACCATAGTGACACATTTGTCATGTTTTTGATATACTTTACGCTATATTTTTAATAATGAACTGATTTTCATGATTATTTTATTAAATTAATACATCACATGTTACATCTGAAAGGTGGGTGGTTTTTATAAAGGCCCTAAAGTCTCACGCATTAAGATGGAATCGTTACCATTAAAACAATTTTTAAATCGGTTAAGGAAGGTCGGAAGTTCGTCTCCCCCAACGTGCATCCACCTTGTCATAGTGGGGGGGATCATTAGCGTCCGGCAGTTCAGCCGGGCGCGAAGCCAAGAAACGCACGGGGAAGTGGCCTACTTCGATGGGCTGTAGGAGGTAGCCCACTTCGGTGGACGGTGTACTATGCAGGTTGCTCCTGGTACTTCTCTGATAGCAGAGTGGATTGCGGAGGGACCCCATGGTCGTTGAGGTCTGCTTCGGCAGACTTGTCGTCGGGGCGTCGTAGTTGAATGCGTGAGCGATCCTGCGACGCCCCATTAAGACGGAGGAGGTTTTGTTGGGTTTTAGTGGGTAGTACTGGCTTTTCTAGCCTGTGAGTAGGACATAACCACCTGTATGTCTACAAGTGGTATGCGTAAATGCATTACCCAACATTAAAAAAAAAAGAAACAAGGTCGGTAGCCCGTAGAATAAATAACGATGACTTAGATGATTATTCATTAGCAATATCCGTGATTCTTAACGATTTTATAGGTTAAATATATGTAATATATAAAAAAAAATTCAAAATAAACAGAATTTGACAAATCTTACTCAGTAAAGGCCTATTTTTATCTCCCGCTTCAATTATTTATAAGACACGAGGTAAGAATTAATGATGCTGTGAATCATAGGAATTTTCTGATGTTGCACAAAGAAGATTCTTAAACGTCTCATTAAAATGTTGAATAAAATATTATTATAAATGTTCGCCACAGTCGTTTCACTGCCTACGGGCGTTATGTATGATTACGTATAATTTGCATTACACGCATTTTAAATTAAATGTTAGATGCGTAAGGATAGAACTACTTTATTTTTATTATTATTCACGTGTGAATTTCAATGATGCTATGTACGTACCAAAATCTTATAAACAAATAATATTTGCACTTATAATAAATAATATTATAAATCCGAAATTTTGTGAGGATGTATGGATGTTTGTTACTCTTTCACGCAAAAACTACTGAATAGATTTAGATGAAACTTTACAATAATATAGCTCATACATCAGAATAACACATAGGATACTTTTTATCCCGGAAAAATATACGGTTCCCGTGAGATAGTTTTGTTTTTGTTTTTCTAGAAGAGCGAAGCGAGAGTGAGCCGCTAGTACATAATAATTCTTTCTCTATTTCTTCGAGCGCCTGTAATAGTCTTCACAGTATTGATGAATCGATTAGAAATAAATATGACTTATATTTAAGACTACATAAATAAATTATATATACGTAATTTAATTATATAAAAAAAGACTTTATAACGGTAATTTAAATAGCATTTGTCATTTCACAATAAGTCGGGACGAGTCGAGAGCCCTTAATTACGAGGTTGTCTGTGTAGAGTATCCGAAACTCAGATGTAATTTAGTCTTGCACAACTTTAGGCAATGAGCACAAATAATTTTCTCAACAAGAACTTTATGGCCGTGACATATAAAGTACTTAGTTCATAGTTTTGTTTAATGCATTTATGTTAGTTATTTTACGATCCTAAGTTTCAAAGCTGTGGCATTCAATAATAATTCATACTTAATGCGAAAACACTTTCGCATATTATTACTATGCCCTTTTTTCACGCGGATGACGATTTATTGCATAAAGATAATCATGTATGAGTTGAAAAGTGACCAGTGCAACTCGTTACTTAACCATAGAAATTTGAAGAGAAATAATTCATACGGAAATTGTAGATTAAATTAATGATATTTTTTTTGATTTTAATAACCCTCGACGCAAAAACGACGGGGTGTTATAAATTTGACGTGTCTGTGTGTGTATCTGTGTGGTATCGTAGCTCCCGAATGGATGAACCGATTTTGATTTTGCTTTTTTTTTTGTTTGAAAGTTTAATTAGTCGTGAGTATTCTTAGCTATGTTTGATGAAAATCGGTCCAAGATGGCTGCCGCCACAAAATGGCGGATTAGATATTTTTTCACAACTCCCTCAATATCATCACATCACCATCGGTATCAAATGAAAGGGCTTGACAAGTAGAATACTATACACTATGATAAATTTGAAATTCAAGATGGCCGCCACCACAAAATGGTGAATTACATATTTTTGTCGAGGGTTTTTAAAATTTTTCATTTAATTTTTAGATTAGTCAGTAGATAGTTTGTAAGCTTCACTACAATAAAAATATTATAACCAAAAAGGCAACACCGGGTTTATAAAATTTATAGTTTCGCATAATCTATTTCGATTCTATACATGCACGTATGTATATAACTGCTTCAATTTTAAAATTCGTAGCGTGATACATATATCCAATGCAAAAAAAAGATTATTCTAATTCCTACCAATCGTATTACAGATTAATGCGTTCAAAAAAACAAACAAACTTTTCAGCATTATTATATTAGTACGTAGATACGAAGGTTATATATATATATATATATATATATATATATATATATATATATATATATATATATATATATATATATATTTTTTCTAAACGTTAAATTAATAAAATAAAAATAAATTCATTAAGTTCTCGATATAACCGGTTCTAACTTAAAGGCTCGTAAAACTTTATTTTTACTAGCTATCTGTTTTATAAATAAGTACATTTATTAATTGTCATGATCTTGAATATAAAGGAACATTACTATAAGTTGCATTCCATTGTGCTTACTAAAAATCTTTTATTAATTTAAATTTTTAAATGAATCCTTTATTTTTATACTAGCGGCTCACACTCGTTTCGCTCGGGTTCGCCTCTAGACAAACAAAAATAAACCTATCCCACTGGAACCATACATTTTTCCGGGATAAAAAGTAGCCTATTTGTTATTCTGATGTATGAACTATAATATCATTGTAAAGTTTCACTAAAATCCTATCAGTAGTTTTTGTGTACTAAGCTGTATAAGTTACTATGATTTTTTAACTATCCCATGGGAACTCTTCAATTTTCTGGGATGAAAAGTATCTAAGATATTGACTGGGGACATAAGGTATCACCATACAAAATTTCATTTAAATCGTTCCTACAGTTTTGGAGATTAACTCGTACAAACAGACAAACAGACAGAGAAACAAATTTACAAAAAAAAACCTAGATTTGTTCTATTTCTCTTCTTACATCTCCCTGACTCGGTTTTTAGCTTTTTTTTTCTATGTACAGACATTCGATCTGTACAGTTTTATTACATGTATAGATATAAAAAAATGGTATTTTTGTAAATAAAATACGTTTTATTTATATTGATATTACATCTCCGAACAAAGGATGTTATGAAACGTTTCGGCGTTATAGCTATCGAAAGGAATTAAAGCTTGCTTACGTAACCTTTGATTTGCGGGTCGATATGACATGTGAATCATGTAAAGATCAACCTTTAATATATGAATATAAAATATTAAACTGTTTTATGTAATAAAATTATATTAATTATATATTGCACTATTACATTATTTATATTATGAGGTGGGAGTTAGGTTGTTTTAAAAGTTTACTTTTGAGTGTGTAAGTGAACGAGCGACATAAAAGGGATGCATAAAGGGGATGGTTTCGTTGGGTTTTAGTGTGAAACTCACGGGCTAGAGAAATCAGTAGGATTTTCTAGCCGGCGACTCCCACATAACCGCCTGTATGTAAATACTTACACCTACATAAGTGGTATGCGTATTAATTCATTTCCCAACGTTAAAAAAAAAGGTCGTATATCCGCCATTGTAAGTTATGTGATAATCCTCAAGGAAGAAATATTTTACGATTATTTATATTTGGAACTTTTTACCTATAACGTTCCTAAATTAAAAATGGATGGCACGATTTTTGTGTAAAAATATCAAAATTATAATATTTATTTCTATAGTATGTAACTTGTTGTAAAATACTACGAAAATGGATTGAATTGTGGAGTTTTATTTTGAATGTAGGTAACATTCTTCTTGACTTGTGCTTTTAGCCAATAAGTTTAATTAAATTTAACTTAGGTATTTCTAAAATGTTTTAGAAAGTACAATTATTTTAATTTGATATTTGGATCAATGTATTAAACTATTCACCAAATGTAATTGCCTAAGTGCTACGATCGTAGACTTACCTATACTTTAAAGCTTTTCTCAACAAAAGCTTTCAAAGCTATTTAAGTTCAAAGGCCCAATGTTTAATGTTCTTTATTCTGTGGCTTATAGGCGTCCCATTTGGGCACAGTTTACTTCACCAAAGTCTAGAATGGAGAAGATACGGTAGAAATTGAGAATAGATCGGTTTAAAAAGATAAAGGCTAATATTGTGACTTGAATTCGTTATACAAACCGTCAAAGCACATATCATTATGCATTAAAGTTCATCTAATAAATACCTACGCGGGTTCAAATGTTAAGAGTAAACGTAATCGTTTACGAAATAGATTCGAAGACGCTCTTAGACTTAATACAAACCATATACATATAATAAGATACTAAGTTTAATTTATACTAATATTATAAAGAGGCAGAGTTAGTTTGTTTGTATGAACGCGCTAATCTCAGCAATAACTAATCCGATTTGAAAAATCCTTTTTCATAAGATAGCCGATTTGTTGAGGAAGGCTATAGGCTATATATCATATAATGTAGTCTATATTTTCCATACTAATCGTTAAAACGTACCTAGGGACGAACCCGAGCGAAGCGAGGGTGAGTCGATTTTAAATAGATATAATAACTGGCTCACATTTAAATTCGAATCGTGACATCAGTGTTACGAGTGTATGGCTTGGAAAATGCCACAAAATTATCTCAAATTTAGGATAAATTAAATTATTAATGTGAGAAACACTTAAAAAAATAGTAACTTGTACTTTTATACTCTATTTTCTGCAAATATAAGTAAATAATGCATATCTTATGTATAATTTGATTCAGCCCTTTAAACCTTCCACTGCTGGGTACTAATCTCCCTTTAATACGAGGGGAATCATGCCATAGATAGTCCACCACGCTGGCCATGTGCGGGTTGGTGGACTTCACATGTCTTTCGAAAACATGTTAGGTTTTCTCGCAGGTTCACTCACGATGTTTTCCTTTACCGTAAGCCAAGTGGTATTCATAGTGGAAATAATTCGCGCTTGAAAAAGTCAGAGGTGCGATACCCTGGATTTGAATCTGCTTCACTCGGATTCCCAAGCGAGCGCGTTACCGCTGGGCTATGACTGCCTCTCAATAATACATATACGAAGATGTAAACAAATCGTAGGACACTATATAGTATAAAAAACCCTGAGAAAACCCATCTTGTGCTTTGAATGTAATTGAAATAACATATAACGAATGTAATAATTAATAAAAATTATAATTATTTATTAGATGTAATCAGTCGTTTTCCTTGCATGAGAATACTCTTAACAAGATTATTTTAAAATCATTAAGTCTCTGAGCAGTGTTACTTAGGTACATATATGCTGTGCAATCATCGTGTTACTCATAAAAGCTTTCTATAGTTCACTAGCTCCTGCCTGCATCTCTACTTGCATGGGAAATTGATAAATTAATAATTTAGGGAGTGTGTTATATTACATATTTGTAATATTCTATATAAATTATATTAATAATAAATGTTTAGTATTATTTTAGGTTTTCCACAGATTATTTCTCGCCTTCAGAACTAATAAAGAAAATAAAGAAATTTTATCTTTTATTTTAGTGTAATTTAATATATAAGTTGAAATATAGGATGGATATTTGACAAATAAATAATACGAAATGTTTAATTCTTACCTAGATTTTTTTTGAGAACGTTAATTCGATTTCTCAAAATTCATAGCGAATACAATAGAAAATGAAACAGCCTGTTAATAGACCTCTATATCACAGTTTATTTACATATAATAAACTTCTGAGTCGCATCTGTACATAAAGTATTTTTTGGAAAATCTTATTGAAATAGTCATTATTATCGATACGAAGGACGAATCTATAGTTTTTAGAATTTTTGTCTGTCTGTTTGTCTGTCTGTCTAGGAACGCATCACGAGAAAATCACTGGACAGATTTTTATAAAAATTTGGTATGATGATAGCTGGTTATTCTGATCAACATATAGGATACTTTTTATTGCGAGAAAATATCTCATCTCTGAGAAATCTATACGAAACTGTAAAACTAGGTAGGTAACAGGGACGAACCCGAGTGGAGCAAGGTTAAGTCTCTAGTATAATATAAAATATAAGAACTATCAAAACTCATTTGCATTACTAATAATATAATTTCAATCTAATTTATGTATACAATCGTGTACTAATTTTAAAACCATTAAGAATTTGTACTTCAACTTTAATAAATATACTCGTAGTATCGTTATTTGATGATCCTAACCTTTTACATGTGACCAACCTTACCTTTGCAAGCTAAAAACGTGCATTCATTTGATCTTATCGGTATCTATCTATAAGTAGTTATGGCCGGGTATAGCAAATTATAAAATTCAATGAACTATTCAATGTTGAATAATTTTAAATTGAAAATTGACCCTGAGTTTAAGAAATATAAATAAAATAATATGGAAATATTTTTATAGTAATCATATTTTAAATAACCAGGAACTACAAAATCATTATTTGTAGCTATCTATTAACATAATTATTAGCAATCTATATAAAGAAGTTTGTTGTTTGTCTGTTTGTATCGTATGAATTTCTATAAGATTCATCCAATTGTGATGAAACTTTGTTGTGTTGTTTCAGGATCATCTACAAAATTTTCTAACAAAGTGCAACGGATGACATGAGGCGCTCAAGTTTAACAGATAGTTTGTATTTTAATTTAAAACTATCTTTTCGGATTTTTTAAACGTCGGGAGCCAAAAATTAAAATAAATCCGCAAGAATCCGACAATTTAGTTTTATTTAAAATGTCAAATATTCGCGCAAATCTAAGAAAATATTCGATAATTTGTATTGTTCAGAGTAAATAAATTTTACTTTGTAGTAAATTAGATGTATAATTAATTAGTAATTACATAATGTATTATCAGTTCTGAATTCGTCTAGGTCTAGACCTAAAGTCTAGACTTTAGAGGTCTTGCTGACAAAGTTATTTCCTAAGCTTAATCTTAATAGTCCAATCATAAAAGTTTCAAACAATATACGTTCCTAGTTACGATCTTAATCATTTGTCGCAACTTTACATTTGCTATAATGTATGTATATTTCTGATGGCTTACTTAACCAAACCCTCAGTTCTCACGATTCTTCATTACTTTAACACAGAATACAAATATGTATAGAAATGCCATGTGACTTATAAAAGATCTCTTGATGTAATTTTAATCATCTTTTTTTTAATAAGACGTATTTATTTATAGCTCGAGTAGGGGCTTGTTATCTACACATATATGTATATGTATGTAAAATGATCGATCTGCGAGAAGGATAATCACTAAGATATCTATACTAATATTATAAAGCTGAAGAGTTTGTTTGGTTGTTTGTTTGAACGCGCTAATCTTAGGAATTACTAAGCCGATTTCAAAAATTATTTTTGCATTAGATAGCCCGTTAACTGAGGAAGGCTATAGGCTATATATCATCTCGGAAAAATGTACAGTTCCCGTGGGATAGATTTGTTTTTGTCTAGGGACGAACCTGAAGCGAAGCGAGGGTGAGTCGCTAGTAGTTTATGTAAAATTTCGCTATATAGAATAACAAAAAAAGCTGATACATTATAAATTTATTAAAATTTATTTTACCGCAGATATAATTTATTATATAATAATGAAAATATTTCAGAATTTATGAGGTGTCAATTTAAAAAAGCACACGGGCAAAACCGAAGAAATTTGTTAGAAAATCGTAACTATTAGTAAAACGGTGCATACATTAATTATTACATTAATTATTATAAGTAATTCGTTACATTTCTCAGTTTATTTATGGTTTGTTACGAGGTCACTTACAATGCCATTGCGGTATTTACGAATTAATAACTGATGAGGCGGTTTAGAATAATCTTTTTAATATTCTTGCTCCTAATTTTATTGAGATTTAATATAATCACATACAGAGATAATAACGACTATAAAATCTCTAAAATATCCTTCAAATGAAAAAAATTTTGATATTTGCTTTAGAAAAAAAAAATTGAACAAAAGTTTTAAGATATAATTTCCATTTATCAGTTATAATAAAATTATTGATTAATGTTTAGGTTCATTTACTATTATTTTTCATACATACTGCGTATACAATATGTACATATACACTATATAAGTACATTTTTTATCATCATTCAAATTGAATGCTTGAAAACTGGCATAATAATTGTTCACTTACATTCAGGATTGCGTCGCATCGCTCTTCATTAATTAAAAATATCGCATTTTCCCTTCCCACCGATCCTTTCTACACGAGTTTAAGATAAATCATGTAAATTCAAGGGCGCACCTATTTATAATATTTCAGCATTAAACAATGCCTTATTTTGTAAGTGGGTGTGTTGCGGACAATGGTGTAGCTTCTCACCGGTAAAAACCAAAATTGTGAAACGTCGATCGAAACGTCTTTGAAATGCAAACATATTTTATATATACATAGCGACTTAACCTTGCTTCGTTCAGGTGCGATCCAATAGTAGCCTATGTGTTATTTAGGTCATAGAATGTTTCAATACAAAATTTCATCCAAATCCGTTCAGTCATTTTAGCCAGAAGAAGTAACAAACGAACGTACAAAGTTTCGCAATTATAATAATAGTCCGATTAACGCAAAATTACTAAAACGTGTAAAAAACAATGCTGCAAAAAAAATTTAGATATTATAATATAGTTGAAAAGACAGGTTTGAAAAGGAATATCGACCTACAGCCCTAAAACACCTACCATAGTAAGAAGTAACGTTCATCTAATAAATAATTTATATATATTTATCATTAACATAATTCATATAAAAAAGTGTGAAATCTTTAAAAAAATATATAATATTATTTCTACTTTAAAGAAACGGCGTGCAAAATTTTCAATATATTGTTAAAAATTATAAACAAACACAAATATTCTTAACAACTTAATAATAAAAACTATAAAATACACTCACAAAATTTTATACAAAAATCTTTTATCTTGATTCGATCCATTCAAATCTTTTCGTAGCTTATGTGCGGCAGTAACAGTTCTTCACTGGCTTTGTTGCTCTGAACTTATATGTATTTATAATATACTAGCATTTCCCGCGGCTCCGCCCGCGTTCAGATGATCAAAAACCAAATTCTTAGGTTTTACACATTAGTATACTCTTACATTATTCATTACTTTCATTGCACACCACATGATTGGTAAATAATGGCAGTGATTGACAATGCCACAAAGGTTCCTCCGTTAAATTGAACTTTTTGTTTTAGCAACAACATTTATGTATGTCTATACTTCTGTTTTGTTTGTTTTTTTTAGTTTTTCACGATAAACTCTCAAACTACGAAATTAATTTTAATCATTTTTTACTAATAGACAGCTATAGATTAATTTAATATATAGCTGATTATTTAAATTACATAATGATAACTTTTCTTAATTAGCGCTAGTTAGTAATATTTTCCAAAACGATTTTCAAAAGAAAGTGTAATAAGTATTGTAAATAATTCTAAGCGAATACATTTTTTTATTTCATATGGCTCTGCTAATATGATTAAAGTCGTAAGCATTTTATTGTGTCCTTTAAGCCTTTACCTTCCAAGAAAAGGTGTCAAGAAAAAGTGAAAAAGTTGAGGTATAACAGTTCCTAAAATACTTTTTCATAGTTTTTGAGATATGAAATATTTTTAGTTACCCGCTTTGGCAGTTTAACAGCCATAAACTTGTTTTCCATAAAATGTTATAAAATAATATAAATTGAACTTATTTTTACGGTGCAAAAAATGAGTAGATATTGTGGAAACGTAAATATTATTCGTATTTATTTTAGTGTTAACCATACAAAACACGTAAGTAAGAAAAACAACATAGCATTTTGCTATACGAAACCTAAAATGCGCGAGTTGGATTTACATTTACCCAATTTTTACATTAAAAGATTAAAAAACATTAACATTATTTACTAAACAATAAAAATTTACAAATATTCTCATTTGAAAATTGTTTCGGCCAACAAAATATTACTAATATGTTACTAATTTATAAAGCCAAAAAGTTTGTTTTATTAAAAATTTAAGCACGGGCAGGGCCGCGGGTAATTTAGTAGTAATTATAGTAAAATCATAGAAAGATTATATCTGTACATTTTTTTTTTTGGATAAAACTACGTATTTTAAAAACACATGGCGACATCTATTGTCAAATAGCTAAATAACACATAAATAAAATAGCGCTGTTAATATTTCTTTTAAGATAAGTTTTTTTTAATAGTTTTAACATAATATATAAGTAAGTTACCTTGCTAAAATATTAATAGCATCATCGTGCTTTTACTTTAACCAGTTTTTGTATTTTTTCTCAGAAATGAGATATTTTCCTGCGGTAAAAAGAATCCTATGTGTTGACCCAGATAACCTGCTATTACCATATCAAATTTCATAAAAATCCCTCTAGTGGTTTTTCTGTGATGCGGTCACATACAGACAGACAGAAAAAATTCTAAAAACTATAGATTCGGGCTCTATATCGCTAATAATGAATATTTTAATAAGATTTTCCGAAAAATATTGAATTTAGGGGTTCGGCTTAGTTACAATTTTATTGTATGTATAGTTACTAATTTATGAAGCGAAAAAGTTTGCTTTACTGATAATTTAAACACGGGCGGAGCCGCGGGTGATTTAGTAGTAATTCTAATAAAATCGAAAAAAGTTCATATCTGTACATTAATTTTTTTGGGATTAAAACTATGTATTTTAAAAACACATGGCGACATCTATTGTCGAATATCTAAATAACACATAAATAAATATTAATTAAAATAACTATTTTAATGGATAAAATGCGCTTTTGATAATTTGATTTTCAAGATAAGCTATTTTTATAGTTTTTACCATATTTTGTAAGTTACCTTGCTAAACTGTTTACAAATAGTATCGTCGTGGTTTTGTTCCTACCAGTTTTTGTATTTTTTTTCAGAAATGAGATATTTTCTCGCGGTAAAAAGTATCCTATATGTTGACCCGGATAACCAGCTATCATCATACCAAATTTCATCAAAATCCCTCCAGTGGTTTTTCTGTGATGCGGTAACAGACAGACAGACAGACAGACAGACAGACAGACAGACAGACAAAAATTCTAAAAACTATAGATTCGGCCTCTGCATCGATAATAATGTCTATTTCAATAAGATTTTCCAAAAAATATTTAATGTACAGATTCGGCTTAGTTAGAATTTTATAATATGTATAGATGAATCAATCTACGATTAAACGCCAATAAATACAACATTTAACATTACTATGAGAAATTAACAAAATTTTCTATGAAACAACATAATAGGTTTTAGGTACATTTACACAGCTTCAATGGCATTCTTATTAACTACATATGAATGCTAATGTCCATATAATCAGTAATCGATTAAATAACACATTATTATAATTGGACGTTTGATAAGAAGCCAGAATATGCACGACTCATTAAATTGAAAAGAATATACTGTATAATTAGAAAATATATATTTTAATACTAATATTTTTTATAATATATTTTAATAATATTGTTGTCCTGTCAATAATGCAATTTATAATCTCTGAGGTCATCAGGAGGACAAAAGTTCTAAAGCACTCTCACTTTCTCCCGAATTACCTAATTTTCCGAGCAACATTTACAATTTTTTTCCCGAAAAAGCTTTATTTAAGCTCATACGAATATTTTAAAGATAAGATCATTAGTCAATTTAGTCTAGCCGTTCTCATTAGTGCATTTATTAACGAACAGCATTATATCTTCATTGTATAGATTTATCATCGAAATCGATTCAACAATATAAATGTGAAAGTTTCCGATGACGTTTGGATAGTTTCTGTTACTGAATCACGAGTAGGTACTTACTATAATTTTCCTCCTGGTTATAAGTTTCTTCCTCGCTTCGCTCTGGTGCATCCTGCGTTTTAATTTTTTTTGGGCGGAATCCTAAATATTTTCTAAAATAAAAGTAGCTGAAGTTACTTCTTATAACATCAACTATCTGCCAGTGGAAGTCCCGTCAAAATCGGTCTAGCCGTTTCGGAGATTAGCCGGAATAAACAGACAGACAGAGAGACAAACATTTTAAAAATATTGTTTTTTTTTATTAGTACCGTATATAATTCCATATACATTTAGTAAAAAGCTACTATTTCGAAATTAAAAACATACACCTCAGTTTTATTTATCTGTATAGGTGACTTCGCGAAAAAAAATCAGCGCACGTTTTATCTACATCTTCGATATAAGTTTATTTTCTTTACTGTATTTTTGTTCTCAATAAATATTTTTTTTTAATATAATTTACTAAGATAACTTTATAATTTTATATAATATGAGATAGAAGATAGTATTAATATAGTTATAATAAAACTCTTATTAATTTTAATCATCTAAACGTCAAACATAAAAAGCTATATTCTATTTCGCTTACGTATATATAAAAGATGATTACAAAAATAAATATATAAAGGTTATTGTTATAATACTTTCTTAGATTTACGCGAATATTTGACATTTTAAATAAAACTATCTTTTCGGATTATTTCGCGGATTTATTTTGATTTTTGGTTCCCGACGTTTCGAATGCTTTACAGCAATCATGGTCACGGGAGAGACTAAGGTCTTAGACATCTCAAAAGCGTTATATACTTGTTACAGACAGTGCCTACCCACAAATTTACAAAAATGATTTTGAAAATTCAAAAATGGCACCAGAGTACCTTACAATATTTGTTGATTTAATTCTAAACATATTAAAAATATTAAAAAGTTTAATAAGTATTATAATTAAATATTATTTGTTTAATTTTAGTTGTTATTATTATAAATATTACAATATTTAAAAAAAAAAAAAAATTTTTTTAAATATTGTAATATTTATAATAATAACAACTAAAATTAAACAAATAATATTTAATTATAATACTTATTAAACTTCTTAATATTTTTAATATGTTTAGAATTAAATCAACAAATATTGTAAGGTACTCTGGTGCCATTTTTGAATTTTCAAAATCATTTTTGTAAATTTGTGGGTAGGCACTGTCTGCAACAAGTATATAACGCTTTTGAGATGTCTAAGACCTTAGTCTCTCCCGTGACCATGATTGCTGTAAAGCATTCGAAACGTCGGGAACCAAAAATCAAAATAAATCCGCGAAATAATCCGCAAAGATAGTTTTATTTAAAAGGTTATTGTTATGATTTACAAGAACAATCATTTAATTAACACATTGGGATGCTTTGTATTACAATACATTAAGTTTAATCGTTTAAAAATACATATATATGTAAATTTTATATGATATCAGTAACATCTTCACCCAAACAGCAGCAACCTTCAAAATTATTGTACTAAAGTTTTTTTAAAAGATGCTGTATGGTCAATTAGTATGCAAAATTTAATCTATCCGGCAGCTCTCGCCCTTGACATATGTGCTTACGACACACTAACCTTTTTATTTTTTTAAATAACTAACCATATAGTCTGGGTTCGCCGGGTGCATCCCTATGTAACTTTTGTTTCGGACTACTATTATAAGAGTGGAAAGAGTTTCTTTACTATAAGAGTGGAAGTTTGTATGAGTGTATGTGCGTAGGTACATGTGTATGTTCGTTACTACTTCAACCGGAAGCAGCTGGAGGGATTTGGATGAAATTAAGTATACAGATAGACTATGCCTGGAGTAGCATATAGGCCTATTTTATGGTACATCCGGCACATAGTCATTTTATATTAAAGGGACCCGAGCAAAAGCGAGGGTATCATACTACTGGCGACTTACCCTCGCTTCGCTCGGGTTCATCCCTAGATACGTTTCAATGGCTAGTATGGAATAGATATACTATATATTATATGATATGTAGCCTATAGCCTTCCTCAAGAGACGGGCTATCTAATGCAAAAATATTTTTTCAAATAGGATTAGTAGTGCTTGAGATTAGCGCGTTCAAACAAACTCTGCCACTTTATAATATTAGTATAGATATGTCAGAGCCACATTTTGGACAAAAAATGTTACTAACCAAAGTTTAAGTGTTATTCCAGGTCATAATCTATCTGTGTATTAAGTTTTATCCAAACCCGTCAAACTGTTTAAGCGCGTAGGAGAAACAATCATACAAATACAAGCAAACCTTGTCATTTAGTGATGTGATAATTGTTAATAAGTAGACGGATGTAGGCGTGTCAATACTTTTAATACAATGTGTTAGTTTACAAAATATCAATAAAATGGTATTACATATATGGTAATATTATAAAATATGGTATTTTTTCCGCCTACCATTTAACCTGTTTAAATGCAGGGTCACGGATCTAAAGAATTGAATTAAATGGAGGGTGTTATGATGTGTGTGATAGTTTATACCAAATTTTATAAATTCAATATTTTATTATATATAATTTTGTAGCTTTATTTTATTTGGGGTTTTAACAAAAATCATGACCCACAAAATTTTACAATGCTTCCCGAAAATACAAAAATGGTACCAAAGTAAGTACCGTAGTCCGTACATCAAAGCAACATGAATTGAATAATTTTAAGTAAAAATAGTTTACAAATGTGAATAAGAAGTGAGTGAAATGATTCTTACCAACAAGATTTACTCACAAAACAGGTTAGTTAAAAACAATTTTATTTAAATATATGTCGTTATTATTATTTTTAATTTACAGTTGTGTACGTATGTATTTTTATAACCTTGAAGATAAAAATAGGACGATTAAATATGACTGATAACTACTGCTATATTATTTTAAAGAAATAACTTAAGTTCTTGTTTAATGTACGAGTAATATTTTAATTTTCAATTCGTTTAATTTAAAAATCGAGACCTATTTCCAAGTATGAATAATATGCAACTTTCAGAGGTAACTACAATTTAAAATTGCATTCAAACGAATAATATATCATCGATCTTAAATTCTATGTTCATTCATCCACAGATTATGCAAGCTATTGTTCGTGTGACATAATAGATAATAAAGACGTGGTGACATTTGCTATTTTTTGTCTGTGATTTATGGTTATTGGGTTGTATTGTCTATAGGTATATTTCCATCTGTATTATCAGAATCTTCCGGTTTAGGACAATACTTTTAAATATGAAAGTAAAAATAAAAAAATGAAAATGGCGGCAAAATAGAAAAACAAATAATAAAACGCTGTAATATATTGTTATTACAACACTTTTTTGACTTAAGATGAAATACAATTAATGCGATGTGAAAAAGTTAAATTAATTATAGATCGTGAATACGAAAAAGTAAAAAAAGTAAGGAAAAAAGTTCTTTTTTCAGTTTTAAATAAATTAAGTTAAAACTAAAACTTAGCTCAAAATGAGAAGGGGTCAACTATATCCTAACGTATTTTATTTACTTTTTATATATTTTTTATGTATATAGATATATAGATAATATTATTATGTTTGCGTTTTGCTTTTTTTATTCTCACTTGCGAATATTGTTTTTATGACATATCAACAAACAAGTCACGTCATGCAAAAATTGAAAGTAGGTTTTTTTAGATCCGGCGGATATAGAAGAAAGTATATATATATGTACACATCTCAATATTCAAATCTTAAAAATCAATATTTTAAATACCAATGATCGCTATTAGAGGTGTACCTAATACAGAGAATACGAGTACGTACATTGCCTTTTGTGCAATACATGTAGCCTATTCCTTTGACCTATAGTGCTTTCTCTAAAGATCATCTGTTGTCTGATTGAGACATCTTCGAGATTTCGCTTTTCTATCTATTTATTAGAATTACGTAAGTCTTGTTTGACATTATTTTATACATATGTGTTATATTTTATGAATTTTGTTTTGTTTTTTTTTTAATATTTTTTTTAATGTTGTATACTTTTTTTATTATTTATTAAAATACTAGCCCTTAATCGATTATATATATATAATTATTGAACTATGTACGTTTTTTAACCTGCAAATAAGCAGAAATAACCTTTTATGATCCGTAGCCCTTTTATATTAAAACGAAAAAAATTTCGCCACATCCTTTTATCTATAAATATTTTCGTTTATTTTATTAATACATAGTTACTTTGTGTAATATTCATCAAAAAAATATGTTATACATCTTTTAGCTCATCAATTTGAAATAATACAATATTTTTTGTTATATTTTAAAGTCCATAATCTAACATAGTCATTTATTTTGTTAGTTATGTTTCTGTTTAACCTTTTGCCGAATAAATTATGCTAATTTTGTATATTCAGGTTCTACATTTGAGTATTTAATAAAAAACAATAATATAGTGCAGGTATTTAGTTTTAGCGGGGTATACTTTTTTTAGTTCTAGTTCGCAAAGCTCAAGACAAAAAAGTTTGTTTTAATATGATTTGAAAAACAGTAATATAAAAAAGAAATGTCTAGTAATATTGCCCTCCAGATTTATATTTGGTCTAGCAATCAATCTCTTTGTAAGTATACTTTTAATTGGCACTTATTATAGTACACACATGTGTCCAAAATTAATTAAAGGCTTATAAATATTAAGTGCAGTCTATTCCTTTTTAAAAAGTTATAGTTGTAGTACTATAGTACATATAGTCCCTAAGGTATGACAAATTGACAAGCTAGGGGAGGGGGGGGGGGGGGGGGGGGCATCTAATTAATCTATGGAGAGGTTAGAATCTATGACATAAAAATACAAAGATCTAAATTATTTCTTTTGGATGTGGATTTTGTTATTTATTTAATTATGTAAAATAACACATTAAAAAGCACATGACAATAAAAGAATCTTCGTTTTCGAGGTTGTTTTTTTTTTTCAAATACTTTGCTTAACGGACTTAAGACTGGTATTGATAAGGTCAAAATATAAGGACCTCATTTTTCATGTCCACGAGGTATTCTTGACCGTGAATGGATTAGTTTATAATGATGCTAAATATTTAAGTGGTTATTGGATCATAAAAAACCAAAGATCATGGGAATATATAAAAATAACTTCCATTTATTTGAAGTTGGTTAAAGAAACTTAAGTTATACTAATAAAATTTTAAAGTACCTACAAAAAATAATGTATCTGCAATTGATAAAAAAAGTAAACAATTTGAAATTTTAAGCAGTTGCACTAAAACAGCTTAAAAATTAACAAATATTATTATTAATCCATATTCTAAGTAATAATATTTTTCCAACATTTTCAAAAAATAAAATCAATGTTTGTCATATTATTTAAAAAAAAAAAAACCTAAAGTTTATCGCTGTTACAATAGAACTCTAATATGACTACACTATTTTAATAAAAAAAATCATCTATAAAAATAAAAATTAATGTTGGTAAGCGCATAACTCAAGAATGGCTGGACCAAGTCAAGTGTTCCTTAAGGTCCACGGAAGGTTTTAATACTAAAAAAAAGAACTATATATCCATGTTACTATATCCAAGCTAGGGACGAACACGAGCGAAGCTGGGGTGAATCGCTAGTACATATATAGAATTGAAATATTACAATTGCTGCTAATTTACCATATAAATTTCAACTTTATATAAGTGAATTTTCAAATCACTAATAGCACCTATTAGCGTCTAAGCACAAGGTGGTATTTTGAAACTATTCGATACTTGCAAAATAAGTTAAAATGCGTTAAACAAATTCATTTGTGTAAACATTAAGTAAGTGGACAGTAGTTGAGTAGTTGCTCCACGTTTTGGAGATGAGTGATAGCCGGTATCAGATTTTAGATTGAATTCGTAATGATGTTCTAGGTTTGAGACTATGTCAAGGGTATCTTAGATGGGGTTTTTAACTTTAATTTACGGCCTTTGTATTTTAATTATTATAATTTATTTAACAAATATAAATGATATAGTTTTAAAATGGGGCAGACGTTTACAGTTTATATATATTTTTGGTGTTATAATTTTAGTTTTTTATTTTGGGGTTTTATTTTTGTGTAGAACTATATTTCAAAATGTCACCTAACGTGATGACAAATGACTATGGGATCTACTATGTTATGTAGTGTATTTTGTAAACGTTTTATTTGATAAATTATGTAACATATTATAATTTTACAGTATTTTTAAGTTTTTAGAAGATCAATTTGGGAATAAGAAAAAAAAGGGATTCTGTTTTAATTTAGTCAGAATTACACATAGGTTACATTGTTAATTTTATATTCTACCCACGTTCAAAGCTTGATCAGAAGAATAAAATATAAAATATTAAAAATATATATATTGAGAACACATATTATGTATATAAATATACTAAGTGCGAGATGTTTATGTTAATTTTAATGTTTAATCTAGTGTAGTACAAGAATCTCAGCTTCCAACGTTCATTTAAAAGGTTAATTAGTTTGCTAATCTGTTTCATTACTGTATTTACATATAAAGTTAATATTAGTATAGATATCTAATACTAAGCTTAGGTTTCTTAACTAGTTATGTAAAGATTACTTAATACTGTTAAAAAGTAAAATATTAAAAAATATACTATAGGTAATTACTATTAAAATTTTGTATTAAATTTTAAATCGATATATAAATAAACAAAGAGCCCAAAATTAGATTACGACTCATTTTTTTATAGATAGCTTTGAAATCTTCACAAATATAATACGGTACGTTTTAACGGTTAGTATGAAATAGACTATATATAGCCTATAGCCTTCCTCAAGAAACGGGCTATCTAATGTAAAAATATTTTTTCTAATTAAATTAGTAGTTCCTGAGATTAGCGCGTTCAAACAAACAAACATACTCTGCCTCTTTTTAAAATACTAGTATAGATATTAATAATAATGTCCTCCTGACCGATTCCGGCCACGGCGGCCAATCTCATTAAGACTAGCCAACTGCGCAGGAGATATTATAGTGCACAAATGTACGCGCAGACACAAGTGCACTCTCTATTCCTGTCACTCTCATACTCCGGTGGGACGACTACTCGACACGACCGGTGAGAGTTAAGGCGCAGGACCGACGGCTTTACGTGCTCTCCGAGGCACGGGGGTGAAACACCGCCAACTTCCCAACTCCGGGCTGTTACTGAGGCTTACTATACAGAAAGACTCAATAACCAAACTTGGCCCGACCCGGGACTCGAACCCAGGACCTCTGGGTGTGCAGCCGTACATGCTAGCTAGCTAGCTAGTATAGATATTATATAGATTATTTCCCTTATAAAAACCTTTTATGAAATATTTAAATATTATATTGAAATTTAATACTTATAATAATTGTAATTTTACAGTTTTACTTTAAAAGACTGCGCAATGTAAATAAAGGTAGAAATAATAGAAAGAGATAATTGTTGATAATTTCATGGCAATTGTGGAGGTCAAGGCTCGAAATTGAACTTGACTTTCCAAAGAGAAGTTACTTTCCATAGATTTCATGTTCATTAAATAGAAAGTTAAACTATAGTTATTATAAGCTATAGTTAAACTATAATTATTTTTAACACTTTTTATTTGTATATTTATGTGTATTTATATACTACTAGCAGAACCCGCGGCTTCGCTCGCGCTGAAACTACAAAAAAGTCAATAACAGTAGGTATCATATAAACTTTCATCCCCTATTTTACCCCGTTAAGGGATGAATTTCGAAAAATGCTAAAACACGTTTTTATTTAATTGTATTAAGGAGCATTAATACAAACTTTTAAGTAATTCTAATCATAAACAATTTTTTGGGTTGTACTATTACGTGTTTTCCCTTGGGAATGAGATAATCTCCCGCTGTAAAAAGTCTATTAGGCTATGTCACTCTTCAGTCCTCCAACTATCTCCACACAAAAAATCACACCAATCCGTCACTCTATATGAGATAGAAGGACAAACAAACAAACACACTTTCACATTTATAATATTAGAATGTATTGCACATATAAATATAGATCTAATTAGATGCCATACTGAAAAATAATAAAAAAAACAGTTAAGTCAACAGACGTGACTTTATTTTTCTATATTGTCTAAAGAAGAAGGTTCACTTATATTTTTATTTTTATGTTATGGATGGAAGCCTTTAAGCAGAAAATAAATGCCATCATTTGCATGTCTAGATCAAACTAGCAAGACCATACTAGAAGTGACCTTGTTTCATCAATTATTTTTTAATATTCTTATGTATTTACATTTACTTTTCAGTTTGTGTGTTTGTTTTATTTATAAAATTGAAGTGTCTCTTTGTAATGTCAAAATAATAGATTTTTATAAAGGAGTATGCGTAAAACACATTTTTTTAATTTTTTGTCTGTCTGTTTGTTCTGGTTAATTTCCGAAACGGCTGGACCGATTTTGACTGGACTTTGACTGGCAGATAGCTGATGTTATAAGGAGTAACTTAGGCTACTTTTATTTTAGAAAAATAATTAGGGTTCCGCTTAAAAAAATTAAAACGTACCTAGTACCTAGTTCATACTATAGAAGTAGCAATTTTTAAGCTATAACATTTAATTACAAAGCATTTACATAAAACGCTTTACTTTAGAATTTTTAAGCTATGTTAAACTGGTATCTTTTATTTTGATCTAATCTCTTGTATTAGGATTCTTTAAAGATTGAATTTATTTTACTAAATGAGGTATAATTAGATTTCTCTCGCGTGAGAGTTACATAAGGCATACATGTCGTGTTCGATATTAGTCATGTCTATGATGTCTTGTATCTTAATTATATGGTGCTGTATGGATGTTTTAAATGACAATAATTTTAAATTAAAATAGAATTAGTAAATACGTAACGAATGTGTATACTTATTATTTTGTTGTGTCCAAGAATCGAACCTGCAATCGATACTGAAATTAATTATTAACTTACAGTATTAAAGAATTTATTAATAAAAAAAAAGAAAGAAAGAAAGAAACAAAGAATTTATTAATAATGAAATAATTAAAAATTATCACACCTTTTTAATAATGTATTATATTAAATCTCATTGTCTATTTGATGTGATTCTAAGTTACAATATGTGAATTTTAAACATGATTATTTTGCCATATTATAGCTGTAAATAAGTATTTACAGCTTTATATTACGCAAGCAAAACTATTATTAGAAACAATAGGCCTATATGAATTTTACAACAGGTGCACAAAGTTATACGTCTTCGCATTTAATATATTTGACCTATTGCCTAGTTTAAAGGTAACATGAACTGATGATGAAAACGTGAATGACCTGTTGAATAATGTCTAAAAGTTATGATTGGAGGCTAAAATGTTTACAAATTGTTTTACACCGTTTTATGAGTTTTACATAAGTATTTATCGTTCATAGTTTTAGGGTCAGATGATATTTGATTCAAATTATCGTTTTCATTTAAATGAAGGTTCTTTAAAGAGAAGTGATTTTTTAGTAAAGGCATTTCTCAAAGTTTGTAGTGAAATCAACTTAAAAGTAAATAAAATAAAGTATATTTTCGCAAGTGTATATGTATTACGGTTTTTATTTGCGAGTGATATAATAGATCTATATATACATATTTTTAACAATTTCATTCGAAGATTATTGATTAATTAATATGATCTATCTTTTTTGACGCTCAGGTTCAGTTCGTAGTGACCCTAATTGCTGAGCCGGCGGTTGCAGGTTCAAGTCCCGCTGGAGGTATAATAAGTATGTATGCGATTTATAATAAGTTTGTATTTAAAGTTATATATGTATGTGTAGTGTATCAACTATCTGATATCCATAACACAAGCCTCGTAGCTTACCATGGAACTAGAACTGTGTGTTAATCTCCCAACATATTGATTATTAATTAAATATTAAAAAAGATATATATTTTTTTTTACTTTAAGAGTTTTAATTTAACTGTTAAACATATTATGTACTCTTTAAACATCAAAATAACGAAGTTTTCTCACATTTTTGTCAATATTTATCCTTATTTAGATATTATTTCCTTTAGGCGATAACCAATAACCTTTTAAGAATATGACATACTTTTTCATATTACGTTATACTTGTGTTTACTTTAGACGTCGTAGTTTATTCGACTGCGTGGGCATTTTACTATTTTGCGTAATCTTTGAAGGATTTTTAACTGAATTTTGCTAATGAGATAATAAAACTAGCTTTTGCCTGCGTCTTCGCACCCATAATTTATTTACGCATAATTGTTTAGTATTGTAACTTGTAGTGTGATGTGAAATAACTTTCTCAATAAACAAAGTATAAAATATCAAGAGTTTTTCAAATTTAACTGAATAGTCCATAAGATTGTGGTTTTATCAATGAAAGTAATCTGTCTGTATAGGATTTTATTAGTGAAAGAAGATTGACTAATAAAACATTAATTTAGTAGTTACATACGAATAAACGAACTAATAAACAATAATTAAATCTTAAAAACAGCCATAACATTTACCTTTCATGTTTCAAGTTAGATATATATGTATATTAAAACTAGCGACTCACCGTCGTTTACGCGGGATACGTTTTAACGGTTAGTATAGATTTCTCAAAGATGAGATATTTTCCCGCAGTAAAAAGTATCCTATATATTAAGCCGAATAATTAGCTATCCTCTTACCAAATTTTATCAAAATCTGTTCAGTTGTGTTGTCGTAATGCGATCACAGATAGACAGACACACAAAATTTCTAAAAAGTATAGGTTTGGCCTCTGTATCGATAATAATGACTATTTCAATAAGGTTTTCCAAAAAAATATTTAATGTAAAGATTCGACTCAGTTACAATTTTATTATATGTATAGATGTGTGTTTCTAAAACTGTTAGCAATCGAAATGGAAAGTTTCTAACATAACGTTGTTTGAGGTAATTCTATATTGGCAGGTGTTCTGTAGGTGATTTTACTATTATTAAATAGTAAAATGTATGAAGATGTTCGCTGTATAGAGTTTGCGTAAAATGGCTGTAATATTTTATTTACATTGGGAGGACGATAATGGTAACTATTAAGCCTTTATTGTAAACTAGCGGCTCATCCTCGCTTCGCTCGGGTTCACCTCTAGACAAACAAAAACAAATCTATCCCACGGGAACTCTTTAATTTTCCGGGATGAAAAGTATCTAAAATTTCATTTAAATCGGTTCAACAGTTTCTGAGATTAGCCCGTACAAACAGACAAACAGACAGAGAAACAAAAAAAAATGAAAAATAATCTGAATTTGTTCTTCTTCTCTTCTTGCCCCCCCCCCCCCCCCACACCTATCCTCTCAATTTTTTTCTCTGTACAGACATTCGACCTCTACAATTTTATTATACGTATAGATTTTAAAACAAAAAAAAAAACTAGATACGAGATGTGCAAAGGCGGCCTTATCACTATAAGTGATCTCTTACAGGCACCCGGTACCCGGTATATAAGATAGTAATTGAACAATATATATTTATTAAATATACATAGACATACGTATTTAGTAATTCAGTTTCTTTACCTAAATACTATTATTCTACTGTAATAAATTTATCGAACATTATAAATTATTGATTTATTATAATACGGAAATGATTCGTATTTAAAATACATAGTCGATAGCAACACTCATCATATAATATCATAATATGATAGGAACATGATAAGGTGAACATTAAGTCGGTAAAGCGACAGTATTATTATTGTAATTTTTAACCGCATACTTACAATAAGCAAAGTGTAATCATCCATTATTTTATTTAAATCTTACTTACACGATCGACCTTGTTTTGTCAAAATTTTAATAAATTTCTTTGTGATATTTAATCTAATAAAAAATACAGAAAAAAAAACATTTTTAGTTTTTCCAGAATTACCTAATTTTCCAGGTAACTTCACCATTTTTTCAAAAAAAAAAAATAACCATATCAGTTCAGCCGTTTTCAAGTAACGTGCTGACCAACGAACGGCCTTTCATTTTTATTTATATAGATACCAGTACCAGGTACCAGTTACAACCCGGAATAACATAAACACTCATTTATGACCCCTAACTTATCTGGATAGAATAAATAGTAAAGTAATAATGTGTGTAGCGAATATTTTCCGCCGTAATGTATGCTAAGTTAGCTGAGGGCGCATAATGTTACGTATTTGTGTCACTTTCGCTTTTAAAGAGATGTGCGAGACGAATCTTTACGTTTAGTTTGTTTTGACGCCTAGCCACTTACATTTGAAGTGACTATGTTGTTTATAGAAAAATATTTTAAAATATTTTAAAGATATTTAATGTTATAAATAATAAATAGGTTGGAATATTAACACACAGCATCATCTAGTTCCATGGTAAGCTGCGAGGCCTGTGTTATGGATAGCAGATAGTTGATACACTACACATATGTATATAATTTTAAATACATACATATTATAAATATAAACACCCATGACTGGAGTACAAACATTCGTGCTTATCACACAAATGAATGCCCCCAGCGGGACTCGAACCCGCGACCGTCGGCACATCTAGTAAGGTCACTATAAACTGAGCCAAAAGTGTCGTTAGTTATAAGCTCAGTACAAGTTCCGATTCTATGCTACTGTATTGTCGCAGGTTCGATAAATCTATTTTATTGTTTTATAAAAGAGCTGGTATTGTTAATATGTACAGTCTATATATACGAAATAAAAGCTATTTCTAAATATACTTATTTATGTTATTTAATGTATTTGATTTGTATACAAATGATCGAAATACGACGAGACACAACTCTGTATTTTCTGGTAAATTAAATAATAACTTAATTATTTTTTTCTTAATAAAAAAGTAGATGCTAGTAGGTTCTTCCAAGCAGAGAACATTGTCACATTCCAAAAATATCTTTCGGAGATAAATATGCAATAATAAAAATATATTTACTTAAGGTTAATTAACGCTCAAGAAAGAAGTTTTATTCTTTAATAATAATTTACTCAATAATAATAATTGCGTCCTTTGTTTATTTCCAAGTGAAAGTTAATGAATTTTAAATGATCTCGCAAAAATTTGTTTTTGTTGTTGGAACAAAAGAGCATCCGTTAGCGACTGCATAATTTTAAATAATGATTATTTATTACATGTTACGTTATATTATTTTGTTTATCTTTCTTTCAATAAATTATTGCGATAAAAATGTTAAGAAGGAAAAGTGTGCAACATTGAATCCTTTTTTAAAAAAAGGTTATAATACTCGTAGATGCAACATTAAGATGTAATTTTTTGTTTATTTGTCTCATCCACTGGTTGGCACACCAATAAATAATGGCTGAATAGATTTTGATTAAGCTTTATAATTCTACAGATAATTATTTAGATTAAAAACGTTGATAAGTTTAATGTGAAACGAATGGGTCGATTAGTACAAACATATGTATTGTTGGGTTTTATTTTCAAGCTTTCGATATTTAACTCAGGGCTCATATGTTTTGAGCTTACATTTAGCTCTACAAATTACTGTTAAGTATCAAGCAGAAACTAAAATATTTCCTTCTAGAGACTCACCCTCGCTTCGCTTCGGGTTCGTCTCTAGACAAAAACAACTATCCCACGGGAACCGTACATTTTTCCGGGACGATATATAGCCTAAAGCCTTCCTCGATAAATTGACTATCCAACACAAAAAGAATTTTTCAATTCCATCCAGTAGTTCCTGAGATTAGCGCGTTCAACCAAACAAACAAACAAACAAACTCTTCAGCTTTATAATATTAAGTATGGATACGAAATTTTTCTATTTATTTTATGAATTTTTAGATATGAAAATTCATTCATAAGTAATATGATGCGTAAAAATTGATATTTTTATTATTTTTGCATAATCTGTCGTTTTGTAGTTAAATTATTTTAAATCAATGTTGAGTTATACACAAGAATACCTTGAACAAGTGAATAATTCCTTATATAGGTGTTTTACTACGAGAAGCTGTTCTAAAAATAAAACTTTTGCATTATCGACTAAAAATTTAAACACGAACTTTAAACATAATATAACTTAGTATTCACTAACTCATGTTACATATTATATGTTATATACAAGCGTACGTTTTAACATTTAGTATAGATTTCTCAGAGATGAGATATTTTCCCGCATTAAAAAGTATCGTATATGTTGACCCATATAAACAGCTAACATCATGCTAAATTTCATCAAAATCTGTCCAGTGATTTTCTCGTGATGCGGTTACAGAAAGACAGACAGACAGAAAAAAATTCTAAAAACTATAGATTCGGCCTCTGTATCGATAATAATAACTATTTCAATAAGATTTTCCAAGAAATATTTAATGTACGGATTCGTCTCAGTTAGAATTTTATTAATGTATAAATTAACAATATTGATAGTCCTTGTCCATAAATCAAAGTTTGATTATAGATTTTTTGATTATTTTTTGTTCAACTGGAGTTTGTTCAGCACTATTTTTAATTAATTTTTTTATGTATATGTTAAAGATTTGTTAAGGATTTAGTAATTTTTTACTTATTATAATTGACAACAGTAAAATAATCGTATTTTACCGATCAATCTCCCTTGTGTCTTCTTCATTCTACCTGACATTGGCGATGTAATCTATGCTCAATGTGGCATGTTTTGACAAGAGAATTGAATCGAATATCTTTATCGTTAGCTGTTGTAATGTTGTAAAGTAATTATGGGATTCATAATTTTTAATAAGCCATTGTATATCGTTACCAAAAATCGTATGGGGAGTAGAGAAGACGAGCGTTGATATCTATTCTTGTTCAGAAAAAATAGTGGATAGTGAAAAACCTTACTCGTAAATTGTTATTAATTACGCTTAAACAAAGGAAAATAATAATAATAATAATGTCCTCCTGACCGATTCCGGCGACAGCGACCAATCTCATTGAGACTAGCCAACTGCGCAGGAAATATTATAGTGCACAAGTGTGCGTGGAGATATAAGTGTACCCTTTATTCCTGTCACTCTCATACTCCGGTAGGACTCGACTCGACACGATCAGTAAGAGTTACGGCCGACGGCTTTACGTGCTCTCCGAGGTACGGGGATGAAACATTGCCAACTTCCCAACTCCGGGCTTGTTACTGAGATTTACTCAACAGAAAGACTCAATAACTATACTTGGTCCGAGCCGGGACTCGAATCCAGGACGTCCGGATGTGCAGCCGTACATGCTAGCCACTATAGCACCGAGGCAGTCAGTAAGATACAAAGAAAAACATCTATATAATATTTTATTATTAACATAATTGAATTTTATACATAATGTTAAGCGGATCTTTGACTATATATAAATCGACTATTATCATTTATAAAAGTCCCATTTGTAATGCTAATTTAACAATGGTTTCGATACACCCATCGTAGGCATGATTTATTCATCAATGTAAGCGATACTTAGAGTAAAGACTGTCAATAATAGAATGGATACCATTAAATTTAATAATAATAAACTCTTTATTGTACTGTACTTTATTGTATTGTATTGTACAAAAGGCGAATCTAAAACTAGAACTCTAAAACAGCAATCTTTTCCAGGCAACCTTTAAGTGTAGGAAATAGCAAACTGTAAGAGGGACGGGATGTAAATAATAGAGTTAAATATATCTTTACTAATATTATAAAGCTGAAGAGTTTGTTTGTTTGTTTGTTTGGTAGAACGCGCTAATCTCAGGAACTATTGGTTGGAATTGAAAAATTCTTTTTGTGTTGGATAGTTCATTTATCGAGGAATGCTTTAGGCTATATATAATCCCGGAAAAACGAACCCGGAGCGCAGTGAGGGTGAGTCGCTAGTCACTATATATAAATAAAATATATAATATATGTGTTTAAACTAATATTAGTACATTTTTTTTAAATTTATAGTTCAAAGATGATATGACCATATTAGGCGTGTACTAATATTCTATTTAGAGTGAAGTTTTATATATTTACATTGTTACATTTTTATTTAATATTTATTTCTTCATTTCATTCATAAATTTTTTTTTTTAATTAGAGACCTTTTTAAATGATGATATCTCTATTACGATCACTGTTCTGTGGTCAAATTAGTCTTAGTCGAGATAAGAAATGTTATTTTTCACTCTAAATAATGCGAATGAGGCAACTACCATTATTTACGAATTAGTAATATTCCCACGCTTGTAAGGTAACCTGTTGATTGTTGCATATTCAATATACTTAAGAATAGTATGAACTCTACAATGTACGCAATACATTCAAATAATGATTAAAAGTTTAGATATTTCTTCCAAAATCCTAGAGCTGTTTTCTTAAATTTTAAAGTAAAAAACTTTAAAATTAAAAAAAAACAGCTTTTAACTTTAAGTTTGGCATAAATTAATCATGCGTATATTTTTTGGGTAAAAGAGAATTGAACCTAAAGTCCTGTACATAGAAAATAACTCTCCATTTTTAATTTTTGATCAAATAAAATTACATCTCAATTAAAAGCTACGCTTGGTATCGAGTGTGTGCTTTATTTTAATCTGCACTGTTAAATTATTTGTTGAAGTACTTTGTTCGAAAATAATACACGAATGTATCAATATTTTGGTAGAGCTGGAATTTGATTAATTAATTATTAAGTAATGATTTTTGGCATCTATATATATAAAACAAAGTCGGGTTTGTTACAACACTTATAATTCGAGAACGGCTGGATTGATAATTAAGATCTTTGTTTTGTTGGATTTTAACTATTAAAACATCGGAAAATTTCACGAAAAAAAAATAAAAAAAAATCTATTCCATACTAAGCGTCAAAACGTACCTAGGGACGAACCTGGGCGAAGCAAGGGTGAGTTCCTAGTATTTTGTGTAATAACAGAGTAAGACTCAAGGAGATGAGCAAATGATGGTCAAATGTCAGCAATAAATTAAAAATAATTATATTTCAAATAATTACTGCTATATAAGGTATAATTTGGTAGCGATAGGTTATTACGAAACGATTTTAACGATCAAAGATCTTCGTCACGTCTAACTATAAAGAGTCTGTTAGGAAATAAGTAATAAAATATTAAAGTTTAAGTTAAATAGACGTTTAAGCAGTAAGAGTTAAGACCTATAGATAAGGTTAACTTTGAATGTTATGTTAAATATTATATAATTACTAATCAATGTTATAATTAAATTAATCAAGATATTTAAACATTGACTTATATCTGAACAAGATTAATTCGTACGTCATTATATAAAAAAATATACTTAACATAAACTTATACATGACAACGCCTTTATCTAAAATTAACCACTTACCCTCGCTTTTCCCGGTACGACTCTAGGTAACTTTGGTTATTGTAATATACAGCGCCACCATTTGGCATATTTTATTACTAACTAGCGACTTATCCTCGTATTTTTGCGCGGAACCTTAATTCTTTTTTTAAATAAAAGTAGCCTAAGTTACTTCTTATAACATCAGCTATCTGCCAATGAAAGTCTCGTCAAAATTGGCTTAGCCGTTTTGGAGATTAGCCGGAACAAACAAACAGACAATTTTTTTTAATCTGTATAGATAGTAGTCTATGTGTTACTAGGTCTATCTATGTACTAAATTTCATCCAAATCCGTCCAGCCGCTTCAGCGTGAAGGCGTGAAGTGAAATTATACACACATGTGTATCGCACACACATATGTACATCCTTACACAAAAACATATACGCACATACTAACACACATGCAAACTCGTCGCATTCATAATAATAATTTGATAATAGTGTATCGAAGCATTATGGTTGTCAGATCAATTAATTGGTTGTTTTCAAGTATATAACATGCGTTTACGTGTATCTGGATTACGTTTCTACATCATTTAATGTTTAAAGACGAGTTAAAAGTTAGATAAGAAACAACATTCGATGCGGTTGCTTGAAGATAACTTTAATATCAACAAAATTTATTGCAACTTAAAGTGCCCTAGGTGTTCCTTCAGGCTATGATTATCTGTGTACCAAATTTCATCCAAATCCGTTTCACTGTGATAGAGTAACAAACATACATACATATACAAAATTTCGCATTTATATTACTCATATTAATATATATATATATATATATATATATATATATATATATATATATATATATATTTGCTAATAATATATCAACTATTATATATATATATGCGTATTTTTATATACCTATGTATATTATATATAATATATTATATAAAAAACAAAATTAGATAACATTTTGAAAGAATACCACCAATTTTAACCTAAAACGAAGCAACGATTTAACAAATGTTTTCAACATTCTTCAAGAGGCTGGATGCTATCAGACATTGTTCCGCAGATTCTCACGGAAGACGACCCACTTGCACAGTTCCAACTCGACATTCGATTTGTTTTGTTCATCGATAAACAGCTAGTCACGAGCAAAAAGATGGCAAAATGTTAGTATTCACTTTTACTTTTTATATACGCACTGTATTTATTGAAAGAGATCTATTTTAGTATGGACAAAATTTTAAATTAAAAGTTGAATAAACTTTATTAAAAGTGAATGTTGTTTTAAACTATTATAAAATACTAGCGACTCACCCTCACTCTGCTCGGGTTCGTCCTTATATTTCTTAGGGATGAGATATTTTCCCGTAGTAAAAAGTATCCTATATGTTGACTCGGATAACTAGCTATCATCATACCAAATGTCATCAAAATCTGTCCAGTGGTTTTCTCGTGATGCGGTCACAGACAGACAGACAAAAATTCAAAAAACTGTAGATTATAATGTCTATTTCAATAAGATTTTCCAAAAAATATTTAATGTACAGATTCGACTCAAGTAAAATTTTATTATATGTATAGATAGTTGCTAGACGACGTGCTATTATTATATATTCTAATTTCTTATAAACATTTTATAACGTAAAATCCCACAGCATCTTTTATTGCTTTTAATTATTTTGCACAAAAAAATAAAATACAATATATAATTAAAAAACAAATACCTATTTTTATTTTCTGGTTTTGCTACAATTTAAATGTCATTGCTGAGACCGAACTTAATTATGCGAGAAGAACTTTGTATTTTTAACAATTGTGTTTTTTAATTTATTTTTAATATGGTCTTTAATTTTATTGTATTTTATTAAAATATTGTATTACCTATTTATAGGTCAATACCTATATATAAAAATAACTTTTCTGCAATTGAAAAGTTATTTTTTAGTCGTCATATTATTTAAAAATACCTTATATTTTAGTTAACGAAGAAAAAGCTCTAAGCTACACCATTCGGGCACAGCTATATATAGTTATTAGTAGACTAATAGACCTGACATCTCTCAAAAAATATCAAAAATACCCTATTTGTTACCCAGTTTGTTGTTATATAGAGCTGTTACTCGAATGTAAATACTGTATTTTATATTTATACCTTCAGTCAATATTACTATAGCAAACATTTACTTTTACTTATCATATATACATTATCTTTAAAAATCTTAATTAACTATTTTAATATATTTTTGTATGGCTAAGATAAATCGTGGTCAAGATGATCTGATGATACCCAGTGACCTGTCTATGCATTGTAACTCAATGTAATACGTTTCGCAATCGACACGTAACATCGCTTTCGCCGCCCGACCTCTGACATTAATACAGTGGACAGTAGTTTTATTTTAAAGAAGACGTACAAACTTTATTTAGGTTATAGAGTTATCTATTACATATAATTAATACCTTATAAATATTTATATATTTGGTGTAATATAATTAGAAGTTTATGTATATTGAATTATATACAAGGTTATACGTATGTTTATAGTTTAGATGTATTTTGATATATAGTTAATAAGTTTTATTATGATTATTATTTATTATATACTAGCAGACTTGACCACGTATTGCTGTGGCACACATATGAAAATCGTTAATTTTGCAATAAAAAAAGGAAACAATCGGGATAAAAGCTATCCTATATTTTAAGTTGAAATAAATTACAAATTTTGAAATAAAATAACGTTAAGATTGGATAAGAAGTTTCGGAGTTTATCGCGAACCAACATCGTGACACGGGAATTTTATAAATTAAGATTTTGTTTGTTCTAATACGATAATATCTGGGACGAGTCAGATTTGGAAAATTCTTTTTGCTATAAATAAGCCTATTTATTGAGACAATTTTAGACTCTATTTCATTTTATATTCATCATATACAGTAGATAAATAAATAATTTGAGATGGGCCTTGGATAAAAGCTCGTCATTAATATAGGTGGAGTGCATCGGGTAGACCTTTTGGACAAATTATATTACAAAATTTGAGTGTGTCTATTACATTCTCGGCGGATTTTGACCTCCGTATTTATATCTAAACATACGGTTACATTAAATTCGTAATTGTTATTGAGTCGTTTTTTATATTGTTTTAAATGGTTTTTAATAAGACGTATTTACAAATTGCTTAGTATTAAATCCCATCAACACTTTAGTAGGAAAAAGCACAAAATATTCCTAAAGTTGGTAAATAGAAGTATAAAGCAAGTCTCTAGTAAGAGAGAGTTGTATTAAAAAGTGTATTTTTTTACAAATTTTCAAAATTTTAAATGATAGTATCTTTTCGGATTTTGTCATGACTTTATTTTTTATTTTGGTTCCAAATTTTGAGGAATCAAAATGTAAAGACCGCTTTAGATAGTTTAAACTGCGGAATGGAAGATTCGTTAAAAATAATTCTAAACACGTTTTAATATATATTTTATGAATAATTTATTCTATATAAAGTTATTAATATTTAAACTACTTCATAAGTTTTGTGAAGCGGCAAGTTTTTCCGTAGGGATTGCTTTTTTAAATTGCCAAAATTAGAAATAATAATACTTAAGCGCACGTTACTTTTTAAATTGAATCTATTTACATATTTAAGACTAATAAAACTAGTTATGATTTAACGTATGCGAGACATGCCTTAATCTTTACAATTTACATAGTAATTAATTTTCTCTTTGTGAAATGTTTATTAACTTCATTTTTTTTATGAATTTTTAAATGTGAAATAATTTTTGTACAATAAAAACAGTAAATAACTCTATATATGTTATATTCTATGGTGTAGTTTTCAAGTATTAAGAAGCTGTATTTTTTATATAACATACATTTTTCTTGTATTTTTTTCAACGCATAGTTGATTGTAAGAATTTATAATTCAACTACATATTCATATTATAATAGCAGAGAAAACCTGAAATATTTCAATAATAAGAATATTGTGTATGTCACTATGGCTTATTTTAAATACTCTCTTACCCAAAGTAGATAATTGATATAAATAAATAGATATTTAAGAATCTGGAAGAATTAGTATAGTTTTAAAACTAAAAATAGATATTTAATATTCATACCGCTTACGTAAATAATGTATAAAATGTATATAAGTGAATGTTATATATTATGTTATAATTGTTAAACGCCATAAAATATTATATACGTTTATAAGGTCAACAGGCTCTACATTTATTTTAGATGGACTTAAGAATTATATAAGATCATTTGACCTAGCTTAGTTCTCATCGTATGTCATAGCCAAGGTATTTGCATATACTTGTATGTAATAAGTTATTTTGTAGTTATCAATAAAATTTATAGGAAATGCTTAACAAAATTAAACATTATAGCTATTAAAGATTCACGTTTTATCTTAGGATGAAAAACCTAACTACATTTTCGCTTTTATTTAAGCTTAAATATCTAAATCGATAGATCAATCGACTTTGCGATCTTTGACATAGTTCCAAAACAAAAAAAATTATTTATTTTACATTTCTTGGTCTCAATAAATTAAAAAATATCAAAGACGTCTACTTGGTATCTCAATAACATTTAATTTAGCAAATTACAATAATTTATACTTATTGTAATTTACTTTAATTCCAATAATCATATCCTTTGATTGCGGAATGTTTGAAAATTAAGCTGCACCTTTCAACAAAGGCCAGGATGTCATCATGACATAAAGCATAGTTGTAGTCACGGTTTTTGTGACATTAAGTAATTATTTTGTTCCATCAATAATTGTGCACAAGATATTTGAAAATGATAAAATTTGCCAATGATTATACTCGTTTAAAAACTTAAACTCGCATCGTCCAAATATTTGCTTTTTCGTCACGTCACGTCATTTTATACAAATAGATAATTCAAAAAAACATTAAAAAAGTACTGTAAAATATATAACGTATACAACATTATTGCAGTCACATAAAAATTGAATCGACAATTTAAACAAGACAATGAGCGATGCAGGTGGCATCGAGATCTATGGATTGTGATCATGCTTCCATAGAAGGGCATTACTGTACGACTAACATTGTTCTGGATGCCGGACTGACTTCAATTTTTTTGAATCTTTAATAGTAACTACAATTTTTAATTTTTATTAACTTTAAAAGCCCTAAATATATTTTAAGACTAAATAAAGATTATAGTTACAGGGATATTGTTAATGAATTGGTATGTAATTAATATTTATATATTCAGATAAATACCATTAAACAATCTGTTTATGATAGAGAATATTAAACATGCAGATAATTTAATTTATGACCAAGAATAAAATAATGTTTTAGTAGATTTCATTATATATGTATATGTTAGTACTTCTGTACTTACTGTAATAAATACTTCATAATAAAATTAAGGAGAAAATAGACAAATCTGTATGTATTACAAAGTTATATAGCTTTTTGGTGTAGTAACAGCATAACATGCGCAAGCGCATCCTATTCAACCTTTAACTGTCATCGTTCTCGGCGATACTTTGAATACTAAATAACTAAAGCTTTAGCATTTAACGCAAATGTCCTATTTAATACCCTAGGTTCTTTGTTATTATTGTTGTTTTTTATTATTATTGATTGATATTATTTTTAAAATATCGAATTATATGTAGGAACCTAAGTTACCTAAGTTTTACGTGAAAAAGATTTTTAATATATTTGCTATTTATTGTGCTATAAATCATAATAATATTTTGCCTTTTATTGAGATTTATAGGCGTATAAGTATTTATATATGTATGAATATTGTATTGAATATACTATAGAATAAAACTTTAAAATGTTTTTTTCTTTGAAATGCAAATGATTTATTGATAACATAATGTTAGATATATAATAAAAAGGTATTTTAAGTTTTGTACCTTATATTAAATTAATAAATATTAATTAATATATAGACATAATTCAATAAATAGATTCATGGCGAGTATTTGTAAAATAACGTTCGACTCTTACCAAAGTACGCGCAACGTAAACGTATCGCGTTGAAGTCTTTTCTTCAGTCATTGAAAATGCGGTTAATATTTGAAGTAAAGCTTATTAACATACGTATGTTTAATATAGGTTTTAATATTTTTCTTATCCAAAAAAATGGGTGACAAATTATATATTTTACTTTCTTGTACACTCCAAAATTTTATAAACATAAAATAATATTTTGCTTAAATACATAGTACATTTTAACACAAAATATATTAATCGCACCATTTTTATGTATAAGTAATTTTTTTAAGTACATAAAATACATAAAAATGTAATTAAATATCATATTTTTAGTATAAAATACTTACCCTGCAAAAAGAAATAATATCACGACACGACACAAACACAAGTAATGAGCGCGGGCGCTGGGGTCAGAGTGCGATCTGCGCCAGAGTGGGACTCATGCGCATCGCTAGAGAAAGCACTTATATAGCCTCACATCGCTTCATCTTTAACAATTGAGATCCTTACGGGACGAATCTTTTGCAGTACATTTTTAACTATACATAGTATACGAATTTACTTATCCATTTTTTTTTAATACTATATCGTTTATATATCGTTTATCGTATATACTACATGCTTAAAATGTACAAATATTTTATTATAATTAATTATTATTGTATAGGTACAGCCTATTTTTGTTATACATATTGTATCTATATTGATCAGCAATGACATTAAAATTTAAAATTGTTTTTTTTTTTGATATAATGATGACTTAACACGTTAATAAAATTGTTTTAAAAATGTAAATTTCATGTCAAACTGAAATTAATATGCTTTAATTATATTAATTTTGTCTTCTAATTTCTGTCACCTTTTACTAGTATAATAAATAAAATATGTATTTGTAGGTAGGTAGGTGCACTTCCTTCATTCAAGAGTTAATATTTCCATGAGCTTAATGTGTGTAATCTATACTAATATTATAAAAAGAAAAGATTTGTTTGTTTGTTTGTTTGCACCGAGTAGGCTCCGAAACAATTGAACCGATTGAGATGAAATTTGGTAAGAAGATAATTTGAGACCATAGAAAGGACAGGATAGTTTTTATCCCGGAAATCATTCTAAAGAGGGTTAAAATTTGTATGGGGAAGCAACCTAGGGACAAACCCGAGCGAAGTGAGGTTGATTCACTAGTGATATTATAAATATGTCAGACTAGCGCTTTCATTCAGCTCCGCATGCGCTGTTTCATTATGTATACTATATCTTTGAAAATTATAGCCTATGTATTACTCTGATATTATTGTATGTTTCATCAAAAACCGCTTAGTAGGTTTTGCGTGAAAGAGTAACAAACATCCATCCATGTATCCATCCTTACAAACTTACTCTCTAGTTTGATTACTCGTAAAAATGAATAAATTTGTGTCTATTTTTGTTAATTGTTCACGCTGAAATCAAAAGCTTGATGACTTAAAGCTGGGGGCTTAAGACATAAAAGCTACATACATATTTTTGAATAATATTTTTTAGTCCGTAAAGTATATTCAGAGGTTATCCTTATACTCATACATACAGACATTTTTTTTTTAAATAGTAAGATATAAATACGTATATTATCGTACCATAATTTATAACTCAGAATTTATCTTCCTAAAATATGACTTCAAAGAGGTTATAAAGTATATTCTAAAGGTACACTTAATTGCAGGGCTTGTTAAGAGTAATTTTGTTAGTCGTTACGATGGACGAACATTTTGTATTTTATTTATGTTTTAATATATTTGTATATTATTTTGAAGGAAATTTATTGACGAGCGAATATGAAAAGATGATAGAAGAAGCGAAAGAAGTAGAGGAGATACATATATTCAAGAGATATAGCGTGAAGTTATACGTACATGATATGTTTGTATTGATTCTAGTGCATATTTGAAATTTGTAAAATTTTAGATATACATGAAGATACGACTTAATTAAATTTGCACATTTTTTTATATATAATTGCATGTTTTTATTGAAAGTAAAATATAATTATTTAATATATAATAATAAATCTGAAAATTTATAAATTGTAATATATATTTACGTACATAATGATATAAAAAATATAATATCTATGCATAATATTAACATTTAAAGGCATATCTATATATCTCACTATCTTAAAAAAATATTTAGAAACCCTGTATTCATTATAATAATATAAATCTAACGTAAGTATACAAAGTATAAGTACATAATAATTACTGTTTAGTAAAAAACAATAGAGTTTCGTCAACCAACTTGTCGATGAATAGCTTTATTTTCGGCTCCCTGGTATCTGAAACGTGCGAATTGCGGCATAGATATGTAATAGTCATGAGTATTATACACTTTATAACTTAGTGTTATTCTAAAGTAGCAGCAACAAAAGCGTAGAATTTTGTAATATTTTACAAAGTAAAGATGCCGTTTCCTAGGTCTAAATAGTTAAATATTAAAGTTAGTTTTTATCCGGTTTCCCCAAAAAGAGGGTAATGTTATTTGATTGTATGTATGTACATATGTATGTGTGTATGTATTTATTAGCCGACTGCGTGACCGTAGATCAAACGCGTGGACCGATTTTGATAATTATACGTCATTAGATTCGTCTAAATAGCGCAAGTGTCATAGGCTATATAAAAATAGTAAAAAATTAAAATGGCGGATTTCAGGCGCCAATTTGTGTATTTAAAAAAATATTCCAAGCCAATCGAATTGGGTATCAAAATAAAGGTTTTTAAGAGGCGATTACAAAAATATATACAAATTAAAGTATAAACAAGTAAAAAATAAAAAACCAAGTCATTTAATTTTGTCACAACTAATTATTGCAAGTATGCTGCAATTAGCTATTTATTTAGGCTAGTTGTTGAGTTTTCCTACGTATTAGACGCATAAAGTAGAATAAATTAAGGTCAAAGAAGTGCAGTTATTAAGTTTTCCGTGAACTCTATTTATTTTATTATAACATTTTGAATTCACGAAAAATTAAACAACTTATTTTATTTAAGTCATTAAACATTCAACTGATCATAAAGCATAGTTATCGATTTATTTGAGTTGATTATTTTTCTGTCTGTCTGTGACCGCATCATGAGAAAGTCACTGGACAGATTTTGATGAAATCGGTTAGCTTAACTGTCAGTTAGCTTAAATGTCGGTTATCTTAGTTGTCTTTTAGCTTAGCTGTCGGTTATCTTAGTTGTCGGTTAGCTTAACTGTCGGTTAGCTTAATAGTCGGTTAGCTTAAATGTCAGTTAGCTTAACTGTCAGTTAGCTAAACTGTCGGTTATCTTAACTGTCGGTTATCTTAACTGTCGGCTATCTTAACTGTCGATTATCTTAACTGTCGATTATCTTAACTGTCGGTTAGCTTAACTGTCGGTTAGCTTAACGGTCGGTTAGCTTAACTGTCGGTTAGCTTAAATATCGGTTAGCTAAACTGTCAGTTAGCTTAACTGTCGGTTGGCTTAACTGTCGGTTGACTTAATGGTTGGTTAGCTTAACGGTCAGTTAGCTTAACTGTCGGTTATCTTAGTTGTCGGTTAGCTTAAATGTCTTGGTAAGCTTAACTTTTGTTTGTGTACCACAAAAAACAGATAAGATTTAAGATATATCTGTTTAAGAGAAATCAGAAATCCTTGAACTCTATATTCCATGTTTTATTAGGTGAGTACGTTCATTACGAGCAATGAAATGTATACGTTGAGAAGTTTTCTAATTCATACCAACATCATACTATGCAAAATAAAATGAACGAGCTTTGCTTCAAAATTAAGTAATAATCAAGTTGCTTCGTAATTAGGCATACATTTTATTCAATTCGTTATAATGCCCTAAATCGCTTTGAGAAAAGGATGGTACTCCCGTGTCTTTTTTGCTCGACTTGGCGGGGGTACTGCCGTGCCTCTGGATATTTTGTAAAGTAGGTGGATAGCTTTTGGTTGACATCGAAAATTTATTATGAACGTAAGTATATCATAGGTTTATAATTCGTGATATTTTCGAACCATCCATTATCATAGGTACTTTAAAAGTTAGATGAAGACACACTTTAGAAGCTTAATAATAATAAATCATTAAATATTGAATTGAAGAAAAAAGTAGTTCATAAACATATATTTAATTTTAAAATACCATACCCAAGATAACACAAATTATTCATGTTGAATCCAACTTTTTCACCCCACAGTTTCACTACATGGAGATAGGAGGTAAAATGCTTTTTTTTTCTATGTAATTTACGGTATTTTATAACAGTCTCATGAGATATCTACCTTCCAACCAACAGATTTTCTTTCCGCATCACTGGAGGATTATAAAACTGCCAAATTCTTAACTACGGGATGTTACTAAGAATTTCTTTTCAGAAAAACTCGATAACTAAACTTGACCTGGGACTCGAACCCATAACCTTGTGATCTGTAGCCGTACATGCTAGCTACTTAATCACTGAGGCAGTCATCAACATAATGTACATGCATAGTATATACTAGCCACTAAACAAACGAGATCTAGATAGGGCGGGCATATATCCGTCCTCATACAAGCTTCGTGTATTTTTCATCAAATCTGACTCATCAAGAGTTTGTAAACAAACAAAAAATTGATTATTTATAGCAAAGATATAGTTTTGTATTTCTTAGTTATTTTTTTAGCCATTCTAACATATACTAAAATTCTAAAAAATCTTAAAGTCGTTAAATTAAATTATAACTGTTACCTTGATGTTATGATAGATCTTCAAAATATTTAAATAATAATTTACTGAGGTGGTTAATTATATAGTTTAGTCTTAATTGGCAGTCTATCGACTTCCGATTTTATGCAAAATACAGTAGATAAACATGTATATGATAATGTATTTTATTTAAAAGCTGATAGTGGCGTCTGATTATCATCTTAACAAATGAAGCTAAATTAAGATATTTCAAGTAGAGTAGGTACTCGAAAAACGACTTTCTCAATATATATTATTTCTACCGTAAACACCAATTATTATTAAAGCATTTCCGGGATGAAAAGGGCAACGAAATTATAACGAGAAAAATAAGTATATAAAAATTATTTTGAGAATAAAAAAATATTTTGAAAATAAATTCTGTATATAAACTATGAATAATAATTTATACAGAAATAATTAAAAAAAAAAATGTTGTCATAACTTTTTATAATATTCTTATGTTTTATAATATACGATAAGATATATTCGGTTAATGTGTATACCATTCTCTATTGGTTTTTGGGCGCAGTATCATCTTACCGATCGATGTTTTTATTGTCAAAATTTCATAACTTGTTGTAACATTGCAAATTTTAAAAATACAGGTTATTAGTTCGTCTAGGTGTATATTAGATTTATATAACTAAATTATGCAGAAAATATGAAATTCTTCGTCAATAACGAATTAATGTAATCCGTAATCACCGGCCTAGTAATGAGTAGATAAGTTAGCACTGCGCCATGATAGTTTAAATTTAAAAAAAATATATGTAAACTGGCTAGACTAAGGTTAGGTTGTTAATAAATCATTTAAACTTGTTTTTGAGTATTCCAAAGTTGTCAATGGTCACGGGTAGACAATTTTATAGCTACGCATACATACATACATATATTACGAAAAGCAAAAAAAGGCTTTATCCGAATTAAAGCTAAAAAACAAACAAAAATTAAGTGAATTATGTTAAGACTAGTAATTTACCCTCGCTTCGCTTGAGTACGTCCTTAGGTAGCTAACGGTAGTCTACGTATTTCTCTAAGTATAATTTATGTACTTAATTTTATTTCAAACTGTCCATCCGTTTCAGCGTGAAGAAGTAAAAAACACACATACGTGCACGCATGCACGTGTACACAAACGTACAAATTTAGCATCATATCATATTATGTCATGTTTTCTTCTCTTCTTCTTCTGTCTCTCTTCTAAGGTCCAGGGAGCCCTATCTTTTCTATTTTAATTTAAGTATTAAGTAATTAATACGAACAGTTCGATAAACTATCTATACTAATATTATAAAGAGGAAAGATTTTTTTGTTTGTTTGCTTATTTGTATCGAGTAAGCTCCGAAACTACGAGACCGATTTAGATGAAATTTGGTAAGTAGATAGTTTGAGACCTTGAAGGACATGAAAGACATAGGATATTATCCCGGAAAGCATCTCTTAAGGGGGTGAAAATGGGGATGAAAATTTGTATGGGGAGACAACCTAGGGATAAATTCAAGCGAAACGAGGGTGAGTCGCTAGAATTTTATACAGTTACTATTTTAACATCTATTCTAATTACTAGTAGTTCTGCGAGCAGTAGACCTCGCGAGCACAAATTGCATTTTGAGGACCTATTTTGCTCATCACGCCGAATATCTTCGTCACATCTTCGGCAATTTTTTATGAGACCAACTTAAACTTACTTACTACCTTTCAAATTAAAAAAGAACCATTAAAATCGTATCTCATAAGGCGGAAATATCCAGTAACCCCCTTTTTGCCCCATTTTCGAGAAAATATCATGTAATCAAAATTTCCCAACTACTGAAAAATCTATAAAGTCGTAAAATCTGTATACCAAGTTTTGGTCAGATCGGTTGTAAAATACGACCTGTAGAGGAGTACCAACAAACTGACAGAAGGAAGCAAGAAGCGCTTCGCTTGCTTCGCTCGCTCGGTTATTTATCAATCGAATTACAATAGGTACAGTAATTTGATATCATCGATATGACATAGCATAAGAACGAAGAGGAGCTATTCAAATGTCCACTAGTCGAATGCTTTATTCGAGCTTGGGCTCATTTGATTCGTTTTTATGAGTTATATTTATAAGTTATAACAGTAGGATAAAAACGTTTTTCACACGTATTTACACTTACGAGTTGCAATTATCATATTCACAAAAATGCTTAAACTTCGCATACTAATAAAATTCCATAATATATTCTATCCTTAATCCCATGGGAACTCTTTATATATTTATTATATAAAAAAGCTTTACTTTAAAAAATATAATAAATTGATTCATCATTGCAATATACATTAAAAAGTCATTACCCACGTATTTAAAAGATGTGAATAAGATCTCTCATGTTTATAATGAGGTGTTTTCGCAACAAATACCAAGCTAATTACCCTTAAAACGTTGTAGTGTACGTGTAGTTTAAGGTCATCTTGTAATATGAATGTCCCATAACCAATGGGATTCAAATGAATTAAGGCCGACAATGAAATCGCTTAAAGTGAGCCGTACCGATATAATTCGAATAGTTGCAGTTTTAATTAGCCACACATTTATTAACAGACTATCAAATAAAAATTGGACAAGTGCGAGTCTCACTCACACACCGATGATTCCTTAGCATGAAACGTTAAAAAAAGTTTATAATCGCAAAGTTTTTTTTTTTTTTTTTTGTAATTTTTAGTAACTACAAATTTATGGTTTTCGAATGTTTACATTGCTTGTACAAAAATAAATTGCTTTTTGTCAAATTTCATGATTTTAGGTCAAAGGGAATTTAATAACGATAAAAATAATATATAAATAAAATATTAACCTTCAAAAGAAGCATAAAATCTAATAATGCACGAATATTTTTTACATTTGTATTCTTTATTCTAGAGTTATAAAATATTAGAATATAAAGTATTTAGCTTAAGATCATATTTCATTTTATTTTAAATGAAACATCCATATATAGAGGTTAGCCATAATTTCTCAACACAGCTCTGCACTTCGTCACTTATCGTCACTATAATATAATCACGCGTCACTTACTCCTTATAATTTATATATAAAAATCTAGAGTACATGTGTTTATAATTCTTCTCATAAACGGCTTAGATTTTATTTTTTTTGTGTAGATATATTTATCTAGATTCATTTTTTTTTATGACCAAATAAGATCTGCGACAGGATAACGTGCGCCAGTGTTAAATAAAAAACGGGCCAAGTGCAAGTCGGACTCGCGCACGAAGGGTTTCGTACCATTATCTATAAAAACGGCAAAAAAATCATGTCTGTTTTATGGGAGTCCCCCTTAAATATTTGTTTTATTTCAATTTAATTATTTATTTTTAAAGTGAATATATAACTTATTGTGAATATATAAATATTCTGTGAATATTTCAAGCGTCTACCTATTGCCGTTATCAATATCGAGCAAAAAAACACTTTTGGGAATCCCCTTAAATATTTACTTTGTTCTGTTTTTTAGTATTTGTTGTTATAGCGGCAACAGAAATACATCATCTGTGAAAATTTCAACTGTCTAACTATCACGGTTCATGAGGTACAATTTGGTGACAGACGGATAGACAGACAGACAGACGGACGGACAGCGAAGTCTTAGTAATAGGGTCCCGTTTTACCTTTTGGGTACGGAACCCTAAAAATGATTTAACAAGTACTGCAATAATGTCCTCCTGACCGATTCCGGCCACGGCGGCCAATCTCATTGAGACTAGTCAACTGCGCAGGAGATATTATAGTGCACAAGTGTACGCGCAGACGCAAATGCACTCTCTGTTCCTGTCACTCTCACACTCCGATGGGACGACTACTCGACACGACCGGTGAGAGTTAAGGCGCAGGACCGACGGCTTTACGTGCTCTCCGAGGCACGGGGGTGAAACACCGCCAACTTCTCAACTCCGGGCTGTTACTGAGGCTTACTATACAGAAAGACTCAATAACTAAACTTGGCCCGACCCGGTACTCGAACCCAGGACCTCAGGATGTCTAGCCGTACAAGCTAGCCACTACACCACCGAGGCAGTTAGTGTAATAGTACTGCAATATAAAATTACTTACCCAAGGAACAAGAAGTGGGAATTAAATTTAGAGAAGGGATAGAGTATATCTTGCTTTAGGTGTTTCTATATACTACACATACCTTGCTCAGTGGTTATGGCATTCAGACAAAACCACATAATTTACATTTATTATATGTAATAATGACTATCATAGTAAATCTTTTGATACCTTGCGTTACATTATAGCAATTTTTGTGGGGATGCCTAATTTTTTTGAAAATAAAATATGGCTCATGTTATTTGCTGATAATGTAGCTTTTGATAGGTGAAAGAATTTTTAAAATTGGTCCAGTAGTTTTTTACTTTATTCATTACAAACAAAAACATAAAGAAACACATTTTTTTCTCTCTTTATAATATTAGTATAGATGTAGATTATGGTTAGCCAAATAAGAATAAGTTGGGATAAGGATATCTGAAAGGAATATATTTTTCTATTTTATATGATGCAATTATCATAATAATAGTAGAACTCGTTTTAATCTTAAAAATTAACATTAAGTACATATTATTTAACAGTATGCTACTCAGCGCAAATGCAACTAGAATTCATGCCACAATTCCGCGCGGACATGACTTGTACAGTTATTATTTAGACTTTAGCGTACATTTGTTTTCTATATAAATATGTAAGTAAACATTGTTTTTTTATTTATTTTTTAGAATCACCAGTGGCCATTACAATATTACAAACTATTATTATACGCAAATAATTTAGGAGATATTTTCAAATATAACTAAACAGTAATATTAAAAAAAAACAGTAATTAAGTAAACAGTATAATTAAACAAAATCTATACATACAATTAAATTAACTTAGCTAAATCTGTACATTAAGTATTTTTTAAAAACAAAGACTGTAACGTATTGTGTACAGAATATAGGCCCCAAAACAATAATTATTAAAAATTTTGTCCGTTCGGGTGTGCGCGTTTCACGCAAAAAATACTGAACCGATTTTAACTTAATGTGTGGTAATTGATAACTTATTGCTAGGGTCATTTAGAATACCTTTTATTATAGGATAATCTTTTATTCCCTCGGGAAAACGCAATAGCTGATTCTTTCGAGTCATCGTTAGAAATTTACATGGTTAAGATATATCAAAACAATGTGCTAGAATATTGTAGGTCTTAAAGAGGCCTACAGAAAAATCTGCAATATTAAGCATAAGTCTATCTTTTAAGATACGCTCGCAATAACTATTTACATATATTTAAAACTTACCTAGGGACGCACTCGAGCGAAGCGAGGGTATCTGCTAGTGTCATATAATAGCTTTAATTATGTTTTTTTCTTTTTGTTGTTAATAACGTGTATATTATATTATCATTGAAAAAAAAAAACTTTATAATTAGATATAGTTTTTATAAGAGAACTATATATTACTAAGTCTTTAAGCCTTTTAGCAAGTAAAATTTAATACTAGATTACATAGATTTTTCCGATTGTAATTAAAAAAATATATTTTAACATTTTGCTTGGTGATGTTGTAACTGATGGTATCATAGTAAGATGTACATAATATGGGTGGAGTTAATGGGAACTTGTTTTACAATGTTATATACCGTTTGCGAAACTATATTTTATCCGAAATTTGCTGTCTTTATGTAGCCCTGTTCGGTTTGATGGATCAGATGAGGAAAAAAGACTACAATTCGTTTATTTAAGAAACGGAAATTAAGAAATTTATACATTTTTAAGTGATGCGTGAACTATACGGCGTGAACACTTTTTCTATATAATAAAGTATAAAATTTAAATATTAAACTAAAATTTGAATATGAACCTCTCGAAAGAAAAGTTTTATACATTAGTAAAAATAATATGTAATAATTATGATTTTTAATAATAATACCGTAACGTATGATGTTTAGAGATTAGTTTAAGAAATAACACCGCCTTTGCATATGGGGCTTGTTCATAAAACATCTATACCTTTATCTTTTCTATTGCGTCTTTAATAAAGAATAAAAATATGAAATGACTCTTTACTTGCAAAATTTTTTATATCAAAATGAATTTATTTAAATTTATAGTAAACTAAAAAAATGTGTATTTTTTTATATGTATGTGGTAAATTTCAATATACCATGAGGTTTATGGGATACAAAAAAGTGTCACTGAAGTCGTATTGTAGTTAGCCGAATGTAGCAATCGGTAGATAAACAAAGAATATGAAGAATAGGCGATGAATATTGAAAATGCTTATGAATAGTACAGACATGATGCGGGTCACGCATGAATACCCACAATTGCTATTAAATTTATTTATTACTGTCATAAATTAACAAAGCTAACTGATTTAAGACTATAACTTTTATATGATCCAATGTTTACAAGTACATAAGGTTGCATAGTTGATGTTGCAAAACGTCTTTAGAAAATAGCATATCTGAACTATGCTTAAAGAATAATGTGAAGAATAATGTAAGCCCATAAGAGAAATAGTCATTAGTAAATTTCTATGAGTGAAAAGAGACAAATACATTTCAGGAGGAAAATATTAGCTTAAATGATTTGAAAAAATGTTTGAAAATAAATCATTCAACTAATAAAAAATGAATCATTCTACATCAAAAGAATTAAGAGGATTTTTAAATAATAACTATCCATATTTTGATTAATTTACATTATAAAAGACCTAAAGGTACTTAAAACCCTCCTTTACTAAAAATATTATTAGACTCGTGACTTAATAAAGTGCGAATTAATTTTTTTGCGCGAAATCCTGATTCTTTTTATAAAATAAAAGTAGCTTAAGTTACTCTTTATAACATCAGCTATCTGCCAGTGAAAGTCCCATCAAAATAGGTCTAGCCGTTTCGGATATTAGCCGGAACAAACAGATAGACAGACAAAAATTTTAAAAATTATGTTTTTCTTATTAGTACTGTATATACTTTCAAATTCAAATTATTTTTTCAGCATTAAATTTTTACAATATTTTACTGAACGTCATGAGTCTACTACCTATGGAGTTTCATATTATGTATTTAGTAAAAAGCTGTTATTTTGACATTACAAAAAAGAAATTATTTAACTGTATAGATTAAACCAAACGCAAGCCATAACGGCAAAAACAAGATGGGACTCAGTAATAATATTGATCAATTTCATATTTCAAAAAGCTTTTCAGGTTATCAAAGGAAATTTTCAAAGATACTAATCATAAATCGTAGACATAGTGGGCTGAACCGACGTAGCACTAGAAAACTTTATAACGTTCATAAAAATTAAAACAGAAATAACCTCAGTATATCTAATTTTATTAAACAAAAAAACTGAATGACTTTACTAGCTAGTCATTTACATTTAAAGAAACGTTAAATCTTATAGTGTTATTGTTATTTAGAACTTCTCATGACATTGGAATTTAAACGCCCAGACAACATTTATGAGATATAAATAATAATAAATTCGGCTGATTTGACCTAATTTTCATTATTTTGTTAATTTAATTTTTAGTTGATAATTATGAATATATTAAAATATAAATGAGATATAAACGTAATTTAACATATCATCAATGTTATATATTGTAGGTATATTTTAGCGCGCTTTTGTTTGTTTCACTTTTAATGTGTTTAAATTTTAATATACATTTAAAAACATGACAATAATTGTTGTCATATTCCTTTGTCACTTGAAGTACGAGTACGTTTATTTTGTATGTGAAATTTATGATAATTCAATAATTTCATACACTTATCTGTAACTAAGTTTTTTATTTATATATTTTAAAATTTATATATTTTTTATTTATATATATATATACATATATATATATATATATATATATATATATATATATATATATATATATATATATATATATATATATATATACTTACTTGAGAAATAATTCCCCATACAAACTTCATCGCCCTTTTCACCTCCTTAAGGGCCGATTTCCGGGATAAAAACTATAATATATATCCTATATCTCCCTATCAAATATCATCTAAATCGGTTCAGCGGATTAAGCGTGAAAAGATAACATTCAGATAGAGAGAGAGACAGACAGACAGACTGAGTTACTCCTAAGGTATTCATTTAAATTATATAGCGATTTACCCTCGCTTCGCTTAGGTGCGTACGCCGTACGCGGATTTTGTTCACAATTTCATGGGTTTTAATATTTTTTTCGCGAAAGCCTGATTCTTTTTCTAAAATAAAAGTAGTCTAAGTTACTCCTTATAACATCAGCTATCTGCCAGTGAAAGTCCCGTCAAAATCGGTCCAGCCGTTTCGGAGATTAGCCGGAACAAACAGACAGACAGACAGACAAAAATTGTAAGAAATGTTGTTTTGGTATATGTAATAATAATGTCCTCCTGACCGATTCCGGCCACGGCGGCCAATCTCATTGAGACTAGCCAACTGCGCAGGAGATATTATAGTGCACAAATGTACGCGCAGACACAAGTGCACTCTCTATTCCTGTCACTCTCATACTCCGGTGGGACGACTACTCGACACGACCGGTGAGAGTTAAGGCGCAGGACCGACGGCTTTACGTGCTCTCCGAGGCACGGGGATGAAACACCGCCAACTTCCCAACTCCGGGATGTTACTGAGGCTTACTATACAGAAAGACTCAATAACTAAACTTGGCCCGACCCGGGACTCGAACCCAGGACCTCAGGATGTGCAGCCGTACATGCTAGCCACTACACCACCGAGGCATGTGTACCGTGTATACATCCGTATGCGTTTAGTAAAAAGCGGTTATTTTAATAATACAAAAAGACACTCTAATTTTATTTATCTGTATAGATGTATAGATGAAGGAAATTATATACATACTTGAAATTGCTTATATTTATTTTGTATAATTTTACATATATAAAAAAGAAACAATACAAATGATTAAAATCATGTGTTTTTTTTTAAATGAGCGTTATGACCTAAATGATTAAAATATATATCATAGATTTGTAACTATCTACATTGATTTTGATATAACAAAATAAAATAAATTATTGCTCACATTATATTTATTTTAAATGCAAATGGATGTAGCATAACAGAATGTTGCACAAGCATACATATGTATGTTACAAAATGTGTATTTATTGCCAATATTAAGACTGTCTAGAAAATAATAAAAACTATTGACCTCTCAATATGTATCTGACCTCTCAATATATGTATATATGGGCAGATCCATTACTTTTCGACAAAACTGTGCGCGCGTAGATCACCGATTTGGACGCTGATTTTTTTATCGAAAGTAGATTAGAAAAGGAGAAGACCTGGGAAATTTTAGCTCGATACGACCGATTTTCAAAGTGGTCTCAAATGCACAATTTTTGGGATGATCAAGATCATACATTTTTTTATGAGGTATGCTCTGTAGATATCCATCTTAATTTTCTCTGATTGCTGCTATGTCTTTGAAATACAGCCACGTACAGCCGATCGATTTCTCAAAAATTGCTGTTGTTGGATACACTTAACTTTTTTCTATCAACTCGAAATCTCTTGAAAATTTTCGGGATTACACTTCATTTTATTCTCAAATAGCCCTAAAAATTTCAACTTTGGTTTTGACCTGGTTACGGAGCTATGAATTTTTAAAACTGTCAAATTTTCAACATAATATGACGTTTTTCAAACTTTTATCATCAGTTTTATATTTTTAACCGACTTCCAAAAAGGAGGAGGTTCTCAATTCGTCGGAATCTTTTTTCTTCCTTTTTTTTTATGTATATTCACGGATTACTCGAAGACGGCTAAACCGATTTGGAAATTTCTTTTTTTGTTTCAAAGGGTATTCTTCCCCGGTGGTCCCATATAAATTTTATCGAAATCGGTCAAGCGGTTTTTAAATAAATGGCTAAATCAAATATGTTTTCATTAATAAAAATCTTTCTTCTTATAAATTACAAATTACCTGCTTATTACGTCTACACTAAAAATGGAAAAATAAAAACTTAAAAAAATAAAAAAATAAAAACCGACTTCCAGGCACTGAAAAGTAAAAAATAACTAAACAGGGGTTTTCATTTAGAATAGATACTTAATCAGATATTTTCGAAGTCGGTGCCACCCAATACAAATCAAAGCACACCGACTTCGAAAATATCTGATTAAGTATCTATTCTAAATGAAAACCCCTGTTTAGTTATTTTTTACTTTTCAGTGCCTGGAAGTCGGTTTTTATTTTTTTTTAAAGTTTTTACGGTATCAATTAATACTTATTCGAAATTTTATAGTAAAGGAGGAGGCTAAATGGTTTTGTTATAAGTAAAATGAATAATCAAGATGTCTAAGTTTGTTTTTTTTTGCGAGTTTTATTAATTGTATTTGATTTATTTGAATTTACATATTTTTTACGTTCATCAAACGATATAATGCTCATTTCGATAATGTTTTCATTAATTGCTTTATAATAATGAAAAAGCTACACTACGCTGCTAAGCTACAAAAAGCTGCACTACGCACATTGAAAATGACCGTATGAGTAATAGTAACCATTAAGCAAAGTAATATTCTTACAGCAACTTCTAAATCCGGAAAAATCCATTCTAATATATCCGTTTTGATGAGGTTGTGAAGATAAGGTAGGTATTAAGATAAAAAAAAACTATTAAATTTTGCAGTTATGCAAAAATTTAGGTAGTAAATTAGAAGTAACCAGACTGTTAACAAGATAGTTTTATTTATTCTAGTAATCTCACACAGCTTTACTGTAGATGTTTTTTTTTTTATTTCTTTCTGAAATCTTTACTGTTTTGAAATCTGGTCTGATTTTATATTTATAATTAAAAAATCGATAGTTCATGGTAATAATAGGCAAATAATCAAGCTTCTCTGTGTTCCATGTAAACGAATTTGTCTTTTCGAGGCCCCCGTGAGGCTGGGGGCCTGGGCCGGTGCCCCGTGTGGCCTTATGGTAAAGAAGGTACTGGATACATCTTGCAAACGTAAATATTAGATCATCCATTCATACGGTCCGTTTTTAAATAAGGTTATGATAATTGACTAGTATTTTTATTGATTAATCTTGTAGATAAATAAATATTTTTGTGTAATGTGGCCGTGAAATTGTAATTTGTAACAGACAAAAGAGTTATAGAGACAGAAAAATATAGATTTAGTTAGAATAGTAATCTATTTATAATCTCTAATTTATCTAATAATTCATTTACTTGAATGGAAATTTGACGACACGTTTGGATAAGTTTGTAGTGTGCCCCTACTTGCTGTGTCAGCGGTCGCGGGTTCGAGTCTCGTTGGTGTCATTCATTTGTGTAACGATCACGAATGCTTGTACACCAGTCATGGGTGTTTATATTTGTAATATGTATGTATTTAAAGTTATATATTATGTGTAGTGTATCAACTACCTGGTATCTATAATTCAAGCCTCATAGACTACCATGGAACTAGATGTTGCTGTGTGTTAATGTCCCAACATTTATTTATTTATTTATTAACCAAAAAACATAGGAAATTTACGAAAAGTAGAAACTGTTTGCAGATTAAATAAGAACCAAAAAAAATTAAGGGATGTACGATTAATCAAATGATATCTATAGATTTTTGTTTGACCTAGCGTAATTTTTTTTATCCAACTTTCAAAAATAAGGGTTATATTCGTACATTCGGTCGGTATTCATTTATATTAAAACACGTAGTCAATTTTCATTCTAATCTTGTATAGATCCAAAGAAAATACGGTTTTATCGTCTTATTTAACTTTAGAAAAATTAACAAGACCATTTAAAAACTTCTTACGAAAATATTTAACATCACAGCCAGCCAATTTGTGAGCCGATATAAATTTCAATTATATAATTGCGTAAACCCATTTCGAACAATAGTACCTCATTCAATAACCATATAAATTCTCACCTAACTGCTAACTTTGGTATGAGAATAGCCTAGTTGCTTTAGAAATAACAATAAAAATACGCTAATTTTTGATGTGTCGAAAATAAATTTGCTGTTACAAAATTATTTACTTCCACGAGCCCTTCTTAAAGTGATTCTAACAAGTAATATATACCTACTGACATCACTTTAGAATTTTTATGTATGCTCAAGAAATATTGCCTAAGTTTTCAGGGAGTAAAATAGGGTGTTTATATTTATAATAATATGTATATAACACAGGCCTCGTAGCCTACCATACTACTAGATGGTGCTGTGTGTTAATGTCCCAACATATTTATTAATTAAATGTAAATAGTCTTAATTTTCAAATTTTTTAGTACATTAAACGATATGTTAAATTCATGACTTAGTTTTTTCTTCTATATTTGACTATAAACACAAACCTTCCTCGTTTATCGCTCTTTCTATTAGTGAAAAATGTATTAAGATCCATTGTGTAGTTTAAAAAAAGTAAGCAGATTTAAAACATACAAAAGCGGTTAGCGACTTTGTTTTATACTAAGTATAGACTACGTATTGAAAATTAATAGAAAATGAATTAAAACATATACATATACATAATCTAAAATCAAATAAAAAAATATATTGTATCTTAGGTTAATGATTTAATGTAAGCTTCCCTTTCGCCCCATATACGACACTACATTAAGATTGTTTTTTTTTCTTTACTCTATGTCTCTTTCCATATATTCTTACTCTACTTATTAAATTTTGAAGTATTTTTTTAATTTCTGAATATAATACACAGTAGTGCTGATTCAAAAATGAAGTTAACCAAATTTTAAAATTTCATTTGAGGCAAACCGTTCTATCTCTACACAAAATGCATATGTAACTCATACACAATGTGTATGCAAAATCCATTTATTATTTACTAGCGACTCATCCTCGCTTCGCTCGGGTTCGTCCCTAACTTGCTTCCTAATACACACTTTCATCCCCATCTTCACCCCCTTAATGAATGATTTCCGGGATTAAAAGTATTCTATGTCCTTCCCAGGGTCTTAAACTATCTTCATACCAAATTTGATCTAAATCGGTTCAGTAGATCCAGAGATTACCTCCTGCAACCTCACATACTCACAAACTTTACCTCTTTATAATATTAGTATACATAAATTTATATTTATTATTTATTAATTTTGTCACCCATGAAAAAACAAACAAATTTAGAATTTATTGTATTTGTTTTAAAATCGAATGAATTATGATCATTAGTATAAAATATAGTCACAGACGTTCAAGTGAGTAATGCATTGGCCACTTGTATGCTTAAGTAAAAGTTCAAGACCATGGTATATTTAACTGGCTATTATGTTAATATTATAAAAATAAAGTTATTGTTAATTTTGTTAAGTTTTTGTTTTATTTGTTTGTACGTGTAATCCCTGGAACCTGGATTTGAAAAATTGTTTTTGCATTTTCTAGCCTATTTATTGGGGATTGTTAACATCAAATGTAATTTTATAAATACACACAAAAAACTACGCGAACGAAGACGTGAACAAATACTAAGTCTTAATTAACGTAAACGGATTCATGGCATAACGCTTTTTTATCTTCTAATTAATGGTTAATAACATTTTAATTTTTTTACCGTAATGTATGCTCTGCATGCATCGTAATGAACTTGCGGATAAAAACATTTTAAATGGTACTAGCGACTGACCCTCGCTCCACTCGAGTTCGTCCTACGTTACGTTTTAACATTTAGTATAGATTTCTCAGAGACGAGATATTTTCACGCAGTAAAAAGTATCCTATATGTTGACACAGATAACCAGCTACTATCATACCAAATTTCATCAAAATCCCTCCAGTGGTTTTTCCGTGATGCAGTAACAGGCAGACAGACATACAGACAGAGAGACAAAAATTCTAAAAACTATAGATTCTGCCTCTGTATCGATAATAATGTCTATTTCAATAAGTTTTACCAAAAAATATTTAATGTACAGATTTGGCTTAGTTACAATTTTATTATATGTATAGATTTATGTACTTACATTAAGTATTGCCTACAAGAACTAAAAAATAGTTAGAGATTTGTATCAAACATTTGTGAAATGTAATAAAATAATTGTAAAAAACCATTTTTAAAAACAAGCTTTTATTTAAATGCTCTAAAAAGAAGAAAATAAACTCTAAATTAAATCAAACTCATCGATTTATCATATTACACAATTTATATGATATATAAAATCTTGTCGCGAGATTTCTCTGTTAATAGATAAACACGAAATAAAATTTTAAAAAATAATGTTTTTTTATGAATTAGGTAAATCTCGCGACAAGCGTTTATATTATATAAATTGTGTCCCATAAAGGCCGGCAACGCAATCGTAACTCTTATGTTGCAGTTGTTCATGAGTAATGGTAGCCACTTACCAACAGGTGGATCGTTTGCTCGTTACTCTACTTACTCTCATATTCTAATGCACTAACTATTTTTCGAGATGAAACAAAAGACTTTATTTTCCGCAGCTAATCTTACATAGTAGATACATTAATAAAATATGTTAATTTAGGATAATTTACTTATTGTTAAAACACTTAATACTACCCTCTTAATTTTTAATATATTGGTATAATGTGTTTAAGTTTATACTCGTAAAATTAAAGCAAAATATGTTTCTTATGATATAAGTTCTGTATAATGCTAAGTAGATAACTCAATAGTGAATAAGTTATGTAGTGTTTTGTCCGAAGACACGATGTTTGTTATATATATGTGTAATTTCTCTGTAAGTGAATTTTAATTCTTTTGAAAAATAAATGTCTTAAACCATATAATATAAGCTATCTCCACTAAGAGTTTTGCTCCTGTCTAATTCGTTGCAGCATGACAAACACATATTATAGATCTACACTGAAACTGTAGCTTTTGTGTATTTTTTTACATTGTAATTTTTTGTGTAATAAATGATTAATTAAATAAATAGGTACTTCATTAAGTTTAAACTTCAGTCCAATAAGTTAAGCTCCGTATACAATGTGTAAAGCGAATTATGTTTGGAATTAAAGAAACCAATAAAAATAATAAAATACGGAGGCAATATCTAGTATATTTATATAAAATTGCAATGCTATATTGGTCAATGAGAAGCGATCTTAATGAGTTCACACATACTCGTAGGATCTTAAACTATAAATACAGCTTGTTAAACAACGATGATCTAACGACCCACAAACGGATCTCATCACGAGTATTCTTGCCCACAATGTACATTAACACATAAAATTCATTTTATAATTAAAATACAACGAAAGATTTGATTTAAAAATATAAATTACTTTTATTGTAAACTAGGGACCTTCGAGAGAGAATTTCGCTTCACCCATGCCCTAAATACATATCACGCACATCCTTCAGTGACTTACGAGTATGCCATACCCAAACTCTCAGAGAAAACATGATTTTTGTTTTTATAAGAAGTCATTTTAATGTCAAATTATTAAAATCTTAAATCGAACGTAGACTAGAGATAGACGAAGAGGTGTTACAGTCATTTTTCTGTTAAATTATAAAATAAAAAAAAATATATGCAAATATTTTATAGTTTACTAGCGACTCACCCTCGCTTCGCTTCGGGTTCGTCCCTAGACAAAAACAAATCTATCCCACGGGAACCGTACATTTTTCTGGAATGATATATAGCCTATAGCCTTCCTCAGTTAACGGACTATCTAATGCAAAAAGAATTTCTGAAATTGGATTAGTAGTTCCTGAGATTAGCGCGTTCAACCAAACAAACAAATAAACAAACTCTTCAGCTTTATAATATTAGTATAGATTATTATTTTAAGTATTCCCTTTGCAACTATACTCTATGACAGAACGTGATAAATCACTTGCTATTTATAATGTATTGAACATATCTTCCTTACTTAATGAGGAGTATCCGCTTTTTTAAGTTTTTTTTTTCTTAAAAGTCATGCGATCGTTTCAGCTTAATGTAGTTGATGATAGTATGCGGTTATACTTTAGAAGGTTAAAAATAGTTACATTGTTATATGTACATATATACTCGTAGTTACAAAGGACTATACATATATAAGTATTTTAAATAATACCTTCTATTTGTAATAAAGTCATCTCTGAAAAGCAATATTTTCTAGCAGTATAGTTTATTTAAAGAGGATTAGGTGCCTTTTTTGCATTAGGGAATGTATACCACCTGAATACATACAGGTACTAATCTATAGTATTCTCAACATGGCCGACGGCAGGTCCGCCAAAGCAGACCACAACGACCATGGGGTTGCTCTAATTGGCCTCTGCTATCAGAGAGGTACCAGGAGCAACCCACATGGTACACCACCCATCGAGATGGGCCGCCCCTCAGTGCGTTTTTTGGCTTTGTGCCTGGCTGAATTACCAGACGTTATCGAAGGGCCCATCACGACAAGGTGAACGTAATTATGTATGTACCTACAGGCAAAAAAATAAAAACGCAAATAACCACCTTGAGTACTTCCTTCTTTTCAAATCGGTCAATAATATCAAGTTTATAAAGAAATCAATAGAAATTATTATAAATATATTCTATGATTAACAAATAGATTATACATACATATATCATGTTAATTGAACAGAAAGAACAATGGCAAGTTTTTACCTGAACGTTTTTGAAGCGTCTAAGATTAGGACATATACAAAACTGAATTATTTAATTTGCTCTTTTTTTTCACAGCGTTTGTTTTACATGACAAAGCCACGGAGAAATGTTTACATAATAAGCTACTAATTGATTGTTTTTATGTTCTTCCGGCTTCGTCATTTGTCAAAGATGATGTAAAAATTGTTGCCACAAAAGAAAATGAAATGCCGTATGGTTGCGCTGATTCAATAGAAATTTATAGGTACTAAGTAAATTTGAAATATAATTTGATTGTTGCAATTCATTTCCGTACCTCTGTCCCATTCCCGCACATACCTTCGTAACGCGTGTGAGTAAGACGCTCGATACGCATAGACATACATAGATAGACTGTGGCGCCTTCTGAGGCGTGTGAAGTGAGTTAATCATCGTTCGTTCGTTGTCGTTTAAAAAGCATGGCCGAAGACCTTTACGTGTGCTTGCGCCGCTAATTAATTTTGGACAATTTAGTGTATGTACAGGTTATTGTGGACTTGAAGTGTGGTGGGCGATCTATCCGAATGACACAGCATCAACAGGTATTGTGCACTTTTTCCTTATAAATAGAATTGCATCTTGTCTCGCCATCTTCCACGCGATTCTATTGCTCCTTAACTAAGTTGCATCAATCAAATACAGGTGTAGTGTTATTAATCGCAAAAATTAGCATCATCCGCGTAAACACCGTATTTACTTTAAAATATTTTTATTAAAAGTCTTATGTACATAATTAAATAATGATCTATGTTTTGTTCATTAATCTTACAGTTTTACATATAATGGAAACATTATATATTAAGCTGTAAGTTTAATTAAAGCTATTACAGTTAGTACAGTAATTAAAATAATAGTAATAGCAACACAACAGATGACAATGAGATTGACTTTTATAATTGATATTGACATATTATTTAGATTTTATATTTTATTTGTCATCCATGATTTTACGTATGCCTCTGACTACTACGTTTGATTTTGCTGTTACTGTTCCATTTTTCTAGATTATTATAAGTTTTAACTATCGCTTTGCCCACGGACCCGATTACCTGCCCCATGCGACGACTTGTGCATTCTCACGGACAATCACCAGTGTATACCTACAACCAATACTGATTTCTCCTAACGGACTCAAAGTAGTACCTTGTTTCATCCATGATAAAGAAATTAAAAACGTAACTTATATGTAACGCTAACGAACTTTTTTTTAATTTATAATATTTAATTTATATTATTCGGTACAATAATCAGTGACAGCTGTCATTGCTAGGTAGGTTTATAACCGCAAATCATAAAATAAAAATGCTAATATCTTTTTTTTGTGACTTCCTAATAAAATAAATCTTTCTGGATAAAGTTGTGTTACTTAATCCCTATCGTTTTAGCATTTTTTTATTTTAAGACGCCTCAAATGGATATCAGGTAAATCGTTGTATAGAGACCTGCCATTGTTCAAATGATTATATTAAATATCGATTAATTTATTTCATTAAAAATTTAATATAATATGGAATAATTTGGCGAAGTTATTATTATTCTTTAAGTATATTGCATTTGTTGTTTTAACAATAACATTTATGTATGTCTATATTTCTGTTTTGTTTGTTTGTTTAGTTTTGGACGATAAACTCTCAAACTACAGAATTAATTTTGAGCTATTGATTAATTTAATATTTAATTGATTATTCAAATTCCATAATAATAACTTTTCTTAAGGTTAATTTGTCGCGAAACAGGGATGGGTTAACGCTAGATAGCAATATGTTCCCAAACGATTTTCAAAAGAAAGTGCTGGGGAAAGTGATAGTTCCAGAAGTACATAATTAAGATAAATAAGTAAATAATTTACTCTTTAATATTTCATATGGCTCGGCCTTTAAGCCTTCCTTTCTTTCAAGAAATGGTATAAAAAAAATCTGAAAATGTCGATGTATGACAGTTTCTAAAATACTTTTATCGAAAATTATCTTGCAGAATGTACGTTTCGTAGTTTTTGAGATATGAAATAATTTTACTCATAGTTACCAGCTTTGTCAGTTTAACAACCATAAACTTGTTTTCCATAAAATGTTAAAAAATAATATGAAACGATCTTTTTTTTACGGTTGGTAAAATGAGTCGATATTGTAGAAAATAAATATTATAGTAATTATAATAAAGTAGTAGTAGTATAGTAATTATAATAAAGTCACGAAAAGATCATATTTGTACATTGTTTTTTTTTTTTTGAATAAAACTACATATTTTAAAATCACATGGCGACATCTATTGTCGAATATCTAAGTAACACATAAATATATATTCATAAAAATAACTATTTTAGTGACTAAAATAGCGCTATTGATATTTTTAAGATAAGCTATTTTTAACAGTTTTAACATTTTAGCATGCCTTACCTTGCTAAAATGTTTATAGTATCATCGTATTTTTATCTAACCAGTTTTTGTATTTTTTCTCAGAAATGAGACATCTTCCTGTGGTAAAAAGTATCCTTTATGTTGACCCGGATAACAGGCTACCACCATACCAAATTTTATTAAAATCCCCCAGTGGTTTTTCTGTGATGCGGTCACATACAGACAAATAGACAAAAATTCTAAAAACTATAGATTCAGCCTCTATATCGAGAATAATGTATATTTCAATAAAAATTTCCACAAAATATTTATTGTACGGATTCGGCTTAGTTACAATGCTATTATATTATGTATAGTTACTAATTTATTAAGCCAAAAAATTTGCTTTATTGATAATTTAAACATAGGCGGGGTCGCGGGTAATTTAGTAGTAATTCTAATAAAATCATAAGAAGGTCATATCTGTACATTCAATTTTTTGGAATTAAAACTACGTATTTTAGAAATACATGGCGACATCTAATGTCGAATATCTAAATAACACATAAATAAATATTCATTAAAATAACTATTTTAATGAATAGAATAGCGCTATTGATAAATTGATTTTCAAGATAAGCTATTTTTGATAGTTTTTACCATATTTAGTAAGTTACCTTGCTAAAATATTTATAGTATCATCGTGGTTTTAGTCTAATCAGTTTTTGTATTTTTTCTCAGAAATGAGATAATTTCCCGCGGTAAAAAGTCTTATCTTATATGCTGACCCAGATAACCAGCTATCATCATACCAAATTTTATCAAAATCCGTCCAGTGGTTTTCCTGTGATGCGGTAACAGACAGATAGACAGACAGACAAAAATTACTATAGATTCGGCCTCTGTATCTATAATAATGTCTATTTCAATAAGATTTTCCGAAAAATATTTAATGTACAGATTCGGCTTAATTATAATTTTATTATATGTATAGACATGTATAGATAAATAAATTAAAGCAGATGACTTGCATTATGAATTTATTTCAAAAATATTAAGAAGTTGACAATCATGAGAAATTTCTCTTTAAGACTCACAATATTTAACCCGCGAGCACTCGCGCTATGAGCATTTGCCTCACGGTGAATTTAAAATTTAGTCTATTTAGTCAAAAATGTACGTACATATCTCACTCGCGGTCTAGCTGAATTTTATACTACCCCTGTCCCCCGCATAATGGTTTTATTGGCTCAGTATTTTTCGCCAGTCCATTGGGGTGGTTTCTTCGGCCGAGTCTCGTCGCGCGACATTTTACACATCGCGCGAATATCAATGTCAGTATATTTTCAAATTGTTTTGTTACTTGAAATGAATAATTAAACCAATTTAATGGATTTACTGCTATGTTTATAATAAATAATGGTCAGTCATAAATACAGTAGGCAGTTTATTTATAAAATTTAAGATTATTACAGATGAATATACAAGAGCAACGTATTTTAGCGTGGCTAGAGGAATACAATTGGGAAGACATTGAAGAACTGTCCTTTAGTACCGGTATTATTGAAAGCGACCGAGAAAGTGAGCACAGCGATCATTGCACTGATACAGAACAGTTATCATCAATCATAAAGGTGATATTTGTTTTAATCAACTTGTGAAACGAATTTATTATTAAGGCAAAGACCAACAAAGTAAGTAGTACTATAGTACATATCGTAGCAATGTGAGGAACATACTTTTACTTTGTGTGATACCTGCGAGGCTCGTGCATATGATGAGGATTAATATCGTGTTGTTTTTTTTTATTTTCTCAATTGAAGTTACTTTTTTTTAGTTCTTTGCAAAAGTTCACGTAACATATGACAATTTAGTTCTTGTTTGTTATTTAAAAATCATAGTATAATAAATGTTATATACTTAAAATAGATATTTGATGATTGTTTTATTATAGTAAAATCATAAAACTATTTGTACTATGTACTATTTGACTGCTTACAAAACGTGAGCGAAATTATCTACGCGCGAGTGCTTATGTAACTTGCAAGGGCGCGAGTGCTTCCGGGTTAACAAGAATCTTAATTACCTATTTTAACAATATCCGGGTTGGGATGTTCAATTGTGGTTGTTGTAACTCTTGTAATTTTTTCTTTTGATTTTGTAAAACCATGAATCTGTAAGCAGAAACATATACATTTAATTATAGCCTTCATTTATTTCTTTATTTTATAGAATATAGAATAATACAGGCAGTGGTAGCCCAGTGGTAACGCGCTCGCTTGGGAAAACGAATGAAGCGGGTTGCAATCCCGGGTCTCGCACCTCTGATATTTTCATGTGCGAATCATTTCCAACATTACCAGTTTGAGAGAACCTAGTAAGTTTTCAAAAGACATGTAAAGTCCGCCAACCCGCACTTGGCTAGCGTGATGAACTATGGCCTGATCCCCCCTTGTATTGAAGGGAGGCTCGTACCCAGCAGTGGAGCGGAGCGAGGGTGATTCGCTAGTTGTTACATATGATAGAAGCAATAAAGCTTGTGTGGCAGCTTTAATACAACAAACATCTATATAAAAACTGACTTGTTTCTATTTCAGTGATTACAACGCAAACTCCATCTAATGTGTAATTAGGAATCACAGTTAAGACTTATATAACTTACCGCTATTCGAAAAGTTGTAAAGGGAACATCAAAAGGTTCTGTGACGTAAAATTGTTGCTCGTCATTTTGTAGCTTCAAAATTTCTGTACTTAAAATATTTTCATTTTCATCAACTAAGTCCACGGTTTCTAGCGAAACGTCTCTTGCACTATTATACAGTTCAATTGATAGAAAGTGTTTATCTGAAATATATATTTTTTTAAATTGTTATTATATTATTTTTTTGTCAAAAAATCAATTGCGTCTATAATAATAAATAATAGATCTTTTTTTTCAAGTAAGCATAACTGAAAACATTATATTACTATTATTTTAAACTAATATTATTGTTATATTTTAAATTATTTCCCATATTGGTCTCTGTATTATCTATGTATCATTGTTAATATACAATAAAGAATATTATATATATATAATACCTGTTATTTTACCCGATGGTTTGATGGAAGTTTCTTTTAAAGATGTTGGTAGTACGGTAGAAAATCCATGTTGGAAGCATATAGTAGTTGACGCGCTTATCGTAACTAAAGTTTTAACCTTAGTGTTCAACTTAATAAAGTATACTCCTTTTATTTCATTTTTTAACTTAACAATCTTAAAAACAAAAAAAAATATATTAGTTGTTGACTACCATGTAGGTATTTTGAATTCTTCTGACATTTGACTGTTTTGCCATGTTATCAAAGATCATATACTAAAATATTAGTACTTAAACATACATTAATTACACATTGACCAATAACCATGATATGGCCAATAAGACTTGTTTATACTAACTTTGTTTTTTTCTGTAGATAAGAATTGTTCTACTTCAACTTCTTTGCCATCAGAGCTAAAAACGGTGATGTCTGGATCAATAGATGAGGCACAAATGAATACATCCGAAATTTTACTATCTATTGTGAACTGAAAAAATATATTTTACGTGGTAAATCTTAATAATTATATTTAGTTATTGGAAGGAAGCGTAAAGATATACATGAAAATTAAATTATTAAAAGACGTTACTATTGGTTTACAAAAACAAATTAGCCTCTTAATGTTTGTTTATATAACTTACTTTAAGTTTTTGGTCAAATCCGTCCACAAAATGTTTTCTATTTAGTATAGTTATTTTAGATTTTAAAGAATTCGCGACAAAATCTATAACCTGAAAAATAAATATATAATATTTACATTAATTAAATACAAAAACACTTTTAGTTCATATTTGCTATAGAATAATATCCCTCAAAATAATCTAATATTACTCTAAAAAATATATCATAAAAAAGCCACACTGCATAAAAACTAACTAAAAATATGAAAAAAAGTTGACGAAGGAATAGTATTATCACAGTAAAGATATACTGTGGTATTATGCAGTCGTTCACATACACGTTTCATTCTAGCCGCAAGATGTGTATATTATGTTGTACGTACATACATGTGTCTCCGACTGCATAATACCTACTATATTCATTCGTCAACTTGTTTCCCTCTTTTTATTTAGCTTTTTTTTTCGTTTTTTTTTTATTTTCATAATACATTTTTTATTTACAGCTTTTTAGTTTTGGCCAATAAGACGTTTGAATTTATTTTCAGCAATTTCTTATACTATATTACTTTTAAACGTGTAAGTTGGATTGTGATCGCCTATTAAAAACCTTTATTTTGTTAAACAACCAATTACCCTTTCACATTTACAATTTAAATTAATCGAGTGCAATTAGGTTTATGCTTCAAAACCCAGCTATAATCAATGGATTTGGCTGATTTTGGATTTTTTAAATTTCTTATACTAAAAACTAAAAAGTTTATCTTTTGAGTCCTTCCACTAATGTAATATTTTTAAGGGTTGTCCTATGAAAATGATGGTTGATGATGATGGATAGGTACTTCTAGTGAGTACATTCCTTTTACAGCTATATGTATTTTTGGAGTGAAAACTTCTATAGGCAGGTTTGGATGGAGAGTAAATTCATGTACGTCTTAATCGACATGGTCGCGTGACGTATTAACGTTAACACTCAGAGTGCCAATAGATGTCAAAACCAGATAAATGTAAACAGTTTTAATTTACAAATTTTAATTTAAGATTAAACAAATAATTAAAATATCCAAAAATAACAACTGTTTGTTTATAGTTTTAAGTTTTGATTTCTGTCGGCAGTCCTCGTGACTGCTTTTTTTTCTTTCGAGAATAACTCAGTTCCTATATAAAATATAGTGATTTGCCCTCACTTCGCTCGGGTGCGTAGAGACGCACTAGGTTCATTATAGATATGAATAGTTATTGCGAGTGTCCCTAAGGAGAAAGACTTATGCTGTCGCAGATTTTTCCGTAGGCATTATTAAGACCTACAATTTTCTAGTACATTGTTTTGATGTATCTCTTAAGGCTCTCTGCCAGCGCTAGACATGTAAATTTCTAAGGACGACTTGATAGAACCTTGTTAATTATAAATAGTTTTATATAAGAAATCTTGTATAAACAACCTCAAAAAATTTTAACAGTTATTATTTTCTTAAAATACTCGTAAATATTAAAATAAATCCGATAACTGTATTTTTTGTGAAGATTTCTAGAATTTTTTTTAATTTACGGATTTTCAAAACAGCGGTAGTTTTTAATGGGTAAACTTTCTAGTTAATGGTATCAAAAACAAAAAAAATATTCAAATCCGTTCATTTAAATTTTTTTAACATCCATTTTTTTGCAACATTATTTTTTTGCATATTGAAGTAATCTATACTAATATTATAATATTTTTCTTTGACTCTTCTGCACCGCGGCAATCTGTTATATATAATAATAAGCCACTGGTTTGTCTGATACTTGGTATCTGTGTAGGCTTTTTAGCTTGGTGAGACACTTCTTAGGTAGGTGTCTCATTCCATCCTAATGAATCGATCTTGTAGGGTTGGAACACTATGTCTCTTTAATCTTCTGTGTCGAAGTCCTTGTTCTCCACTGAGTCTGAGGGCAAGCTCGTTTTTGTGATTTGAGAGTCTTTTCTGGTAGTTGATGCTATATTTCGCTATATCCTGTTTGACGGTTGGTACATTTAAGTCAAGATATATGTATTTATTACTTATGAATTGAGGGATGTTAAATATGGTTCTCAGTGTTTTGGTTTGGAATCGTTCCAGTATCTCTATATTACTGTTGCTGGCCGTACCCCAAAGCTGTATGCCATAGGTCCATATTGGTTTCAGGATAGCTTTATATACTGTTAACTTGCTGTGTGTGTTCATTTGTGAGTGTCTTCCTATTAACCAGTACATACTACGTAGTTTTAAATCTAATTGCTTCCGCTTTGTCCATATGTGTTTTTTCCATGTCAGCCTACGATCCAAGTGCATACCCAAGTATTTTGCATTGTCATCTTGCGGGATTTCTTGGTTGATAAGTATAACCGATAGACACGTGTCTCTCCTGAGAGTAAATGTCACATGTGTTGATTTACTTTGATTAGCGTGTATTCGCCAAATTTTAAGCCATTCTTCAATTTTATCTATGTGGTGTTGTAGATGTTCTGATGCGGTTGCTGGGTTCGAGTGTGTAGAAAGTATGGCTGTATCGTCAGCAAATGTTGCAACCGTAGTCTTGTCTACTGTTGGTATGTCGGCAGTATATATGGTGTAGAGAACTGGTCCTAGTATACTTCCCTGTGGCACTCCTGATTTGATCTCATACAATTCGGAGAGTTTATCGTGGAACTTTACTTCAAAACATCGCTTGCTGAGATAAGACTTTATTATGTGGAAAAACGAGTGTGGTAGCATCTTTTTGACTTTGTACAATAGGCCTTCATGCCACACTTTGTCAAAAGCCTGGCTTATATCCAAAAATACTGCTGAACAGTATTTTTTTTCTTCTAACGATCTGCTTATAACGTCAACGATGCGGTGGATTTGCTCGATCGTTCCGTGGTGCTCCCGGAATCCAAATTGGTGATTTGGGGTGATGTCACTTAGGTGTACTTGCATTCTTTTTAGTAGTGTTTTCTCGAAGAGTTTCCCTATTATGGGCAAAAGACTTATAGGTCGGTATGACGCTACTTCGTTAGGTGGTTTGCCGGGCTTAGGTAACATTTTTACTTGGGCTATTTTCCATTGTCCTGGGAAGTGGCTAATTCTTATGCAGGCATTAAATATGTTGACAATTGCTACTATACCCTTTTTTGGCAAATTTTTTAGAAGAACGCTGTCGATTTGTTCGTATCCCGGTGCTTTGCCATCCTTAAGGTGTTTTATTTCACCAGCTACTTCGGTAGGGCTTGTATATTTTAATGGAAGACACATTTGCTGTGCACTTTCCACATAACTTTTTATTTCGGCGTTATGCTCAGGTTTCATTTCAGGAAACGGTTGGAATACTTTGCTAAGGTGTTCCGCAAAGGTTATAGCCTTCTCCGTGTCTGACCGGGCCCAATTCCCGTTACTTTGTCTGATAGGAGGGATCTGATGATTAGGACGTTTTAATTTCTGTGTTGCCTTCCATAGTGAGTAGTTTGTGTCCACACTTGGAGTCAAGTTAGAAAGGAATGTTTGAAGGTTATTGTTGGTAAAACTTTTAATGAGGTCTTTTAGTTCGTCCGAAGATCTGTTGAATGCTGTTTTGTCCGTGGGGTATCTAGATTCGTGCCATACCTTTCTTAGATGACGACGTTCTAATATTTTCTCTTTGATCATTTTCGGATATTTGTTAAGCGTTAGGGGTAATTTTTTTTGCACTTTTGTGGAAATAGTGGCTGCTTCATGTATGGTTTTATTAAGGTTCTCGATAGCCTCTTCTATATCTTCCACTGTTTTTAATGGATTGATGAGTTTAATTCCTAACGTGATTATGTTCTTATACATCTCCCAGTTAGTATATTTGTTATAAAGTCTTTCTGCAGGTTGCACTAATACCACTGATGAGCTTACATTTAATATGACTGGAGTATGGTCAGATGATAGATCCGTGCAGGTTTCAGTAGTCATGTAGTTTCGACCTATGTTTTTAGTTATATAGAAGTCTAGCAAGTCAGGAATTTTACTTCGATCCGTTGGCCAGTATGTTGGTTCACGTGAACTCATATATTCTAGTCCTAGATTCTGTACTGTATCATGTAGTTGCCTTCCACGATGTGTAATTAATCGTGAGCCCCAGTATGTGTGTTTAGCATTCCAATCCCCACCACTTATGAATCTGGGGCCGAGTGAGGAGAAATACATGTTGTAGTCATCCTTTGTTAACGTATGTCTGGGTGGACAATACACTGCAGAATATGTTGTCTCGACTTTATCATTGATCACTACTTTTATTGACGTAGCTTGTATTTTATCCGTATAGTATTTTTCCAGTTCATAATGTTTAATATTATTTTTAATAATTACTGCGGTTCCGCCGTGGCTATTTCCTGAAGGATGATCTGTTGTGTACACTGTGTAATTTTTCATAGCGAAATGAGATCTTGCAGTGAACCTTGTTTCAGAAATTAAAGCTATGTCAATTTTTTCGATTTCAAGGAATGTTTGAAACTCTTGACGACGGTCCGTCAAGCCGTTGGCGTTCCAAGTGACTACTCGGAGTGTATTAATCATTTTGTTATTAGGCTTGAGATAAGCTGGATCATTCGGTCCATCATTTTGTCCATCATGCTGATCATGATTTGTTGAAATTTAGTAAACATTTGTTCTAGTTTGTCTGGAAGATTTTCCGGGTCAGGTATGCCTTTAGTCAGTGGTCGGTCTTTTGTTACATCTGAATAGCTTCTTTTTTCTGTGTAATTATTTTGTTTTGAGTTTTGTTTTACAGTTTGATTTAATATTTTGACCTCTTTTGTATTCAGAGTTTGATGGTTTTCTTTATTGGTTGGTTTGATTTTTAGTATTCTTTCCTTGTATTTTTTGTATTTTGTGCAGCCCTTGTAGCTTGCAGGATGTCTTTCTTGACAATTAGCACATGTGGCATCTGTTTCTGGTGTTTTGGTGCATGAGGAAGTAGGGTGATCGTTACCACATTTCACACATCTGAATGGTCTGAAGCATTGGTTTTTAGTGTGGCCAAACCTCTGGCACCTTTTGCATTGCATTATTTCTTTTTTCTTATAAGGGGCTTCAAATGTCACTTTCATTTGACTTAGGTATCTTAATTTAAATATTTCTTTGTTGTTCTGGTTTGGTTCTAAGTCCACGAAGAAAATGGGTAATGCTTCTTTGGTAGACCTATGTAAAACATTTACTATTTGTCTCACCTCATGTCCTTGTTCTTTTAACTCTTGTTTTATTAGAGAAGTATCTTCTGTGGAGTGTAGTCCACGTAGTACAACTCTATATGCTCTTTCACATTTTAATTTATAGGTATAATGTGATATGTTGTTAGTTATAAATTGCTCTCGGATTGCTTTATAGGTTTGTATATCGTTTGGCATTAGCTTAATGATATGGCCGGATCTTAATGTTGTCATTTTGTATAATTTGTTGTCAACAATTTTATTTAGAGTGGCTTTTAATGCTGTAACGTCCATGACTCCTGTCACAAAAATAGGTTCCGGTTTAGGTATAAATTCTTTAACCGGGACCAATTCTTCTGTTTCTTCACTGTTGAGGATGTCAAATTTGTTGTGCGTAGGCACAGCGAAAATGGATGTATTCTTTGATTTCTTAGTATAGTCACTGCAAATTGGGCTTGTTTCCTTTCTTTTTTGCCTTTTAGGAGGTACTTGATCGTTTTGCCACAGATTTACCGGTTTCTCTGCATTTTTAGACTCTGATTCATTATTTTGAGAGTGCTTGTCACTGGTTATACTTGCTGCGACTGATGGTAGACTGTTACTACGGCTTCTGATGAACATGCTTTTATGAAATTGTTGTTGGATCATATTAGGATTATTTAGAGTTTTATTAGTTTCATTCATATTGTTCCCACGAGTAAGGTCGAAATAAATAGTCACTTGAAGGGTGACGCCTATTCCTTCAAGAAGGCTCATACAACAACGTTTGCCGGGTCCGTTGAGGTTGGCGCTAGCAACTTACTACCTGTAAGCCATACATCCTCTCGGCGCGCTTCCCACCTTAGGATTAGGGTAAATTTTAAGAGAGGCTTTCTACCTCTTGACACGGGCGGTGAAGCCAATGCCCCCGATTCCATAATAAGACTATGGAGTTGCGGGTTGTGGAGGTCATTTCCTACCCCCAACAAGAAATCTGCTTGTTAGGCAATTTGAGTCGGGTTACTAACCGCCGCCCGAGACTCGGCGTTGTTGCTCGTTTAGCACCACCCAGGGGAGACGTGTAGGGTGGGTCTAGGAAAAGATGGTAAGTCCTACGGACGCGAGCAACTTTCCTCCCCCAATATTATAATGAGGCAGATTTTGTTTGTTTGTTTTTTTGTTCGTTCGTTCGTTTGCTTGCTCGCTTGCTTGCTCGTTTGTTCGTTCGTTCTTTCGTTCAGTCGCTAGTTTATAATAAAATAATAAATGTCGTGTCTTATATAGTTTACTTACTGTTCTTTTTGATTTTGCTTTCCTTTATTTTTTCCAATTCTCAAAATTTCACTTATTTTCTTAAAAATGAATCGAAATCAGTGAATCAAATATAAACTGATTTACAAAGTAAATATAATATTTCATAAACATATGTTTAATAAAGTTAAAATTATTGCAATATTAAAGTGATAGAATAGTGTTTATACCTTGGCAACATCATCTTTTTCAATATTAAAGACATGTCCCGATGTCGCCTCCGCTAGCTCATCGTAAACAACAAAACGTTTTTTCGAAGCAAATCTACAGTGTCCGGTCAAAAGAAAATTCACCTGTAATATTTCGTTATCATTATTATCAATCAAATTAACATAAAGATTTAAAATCGTGTTCATAGTCTTAGCAGCTACCTTTGTACAACTTTTTTCAAAGATATGATTAATGCAATTTGATAGTATCGTAATAAGCACTTTTAATTTTGTTTTTAATAAAGGTATGTCGTCTTCAAAAATGTTTAGTAGTTTAATAGAAAAAAATTCAGCCACCTGAGTTGCCTTTTTCTGACTGAGATTTTTAACAACTTCCATTTTTTTATAATCACTAGCAGAAGCATCAGTGAATACATATAGAAATGAGTTAGGATGAGTGCTCTCCAATGCTTGTTCAATGCCTGACATAGAAACTTCAGGACAATCACGTCCCTTTACCAGCTCAATTTCGTTTAGAGCATTTTTAAATTCATCTCTATCCCGGGTGACAGCACGTAGTTGTACGTCTGGAAAAATTATACAACATGTTAAGAACTAAATATTTAGGTTAATTTGATACTACTTATATTTAGAAGTTTTTCGTAAGCTTTGGAATAGTTATAGATTTTGTCCTGCTCTCTTTTTAAGAATTTTCACGTTGTTAGCTTAAATTTTTGTTTTTTTGCTACGCACAACACACACGTTTATTTAAAACTAGCAGAACCCGAGGCTTCTCTCGCGTTAAAACTACAAAAAAAATCTCTGAAAATGTAGTTTTCATACAAACTTTCATCCCCTATTTTACCCTCTTAGGGGTTAAATTTTGGAAAACGCTGAAATACGTAACTCATTATTTTTGCCGTACTCAATTCATACGAAATTTCCTGCAGATATTTATGTCCCAGGAATAATAGGTTTCATACAGAAATTTATCCCCTATTTCACCCCCTTGGGGATTGAATTATGAAAAATCCTTCTTTAATGGATATCTTCGTCATATGAGGAATACGTGTGCGAAATTTCAATTTTCTAGCCTAAATTTCAATTTCAATTTAAGGGTTTGGCATGTGCGTTGAAACATCAATCACTTTTGCCTTTTATATACATACGTAGATGTCAAATATTCGCGTAAATATAAGAAAGTATTACGTATAATTTATCTAATCTAATATATTTAAACGAGCAATTCTTGTATATTTATATCTTTATATATTTATTTATACCGGCGATCTCGGAAACAGCTCTAACGATTTGGCTGAAATTTGGTATGGGGGGGCTTTCGGGGGCGAAAAATCGATCTAGATTAGTCTCATGTCTGGGAAAACGCGTGTTTTCGAGTTTTCATGCGGTTTTCTTTTGCATTATTCTACGCAGAATATGTTCGATATTTATGTTCGTATTTCTTATACTCAGGTCAAACGACCAAGGTGCAAGATTAACATTATATGGATCATATTGGATATTGGATACAAAGTTCTACTTTTTTTTGTATTTATCCAAGTTTTTAGGTTTTTTTTTTAATCTAAAAAATATGATATAACAAAAAAGAACACCGAGCGAAGCTCGGTCGCCAGGTACTGTTTTTTATTAGTGCAAATAGCCATATCAGCTTAAAATAAGAAGTATAATTTATAATACCTACTGGTTATAATATTTAATAATTTAATTTAACCTAATTATATAACTACTGTTTTTAATAAAATTTGTGTAAAAATTAAATTTTACGACATCTTTTTTTTATAATATTAACAAATAATATAATATATTAGACTATACAAATGTAATACAGACGTATAAACTTTGGAGCTTCCATACAAAATAATCAAGCACGTTTAAAAAAATGAAAAACACAATTAATAAATAATTAAAATAAAATAGAACTCAGTACTTACTAGGATCATCAAAAGTAACTAAAACAAAATTATCTATATGACTTGTATTTGAATTAATTACATTATCAAAAATTTTATCCGTGGTTTTCTTCACTTGACTTATTTCTTTTCCCATTGAATTAGTTCTATCTATAACAAATGCTAAACTAGATTTTTCTTCATGTCCGTTCACATAACATAAAATGAATTCCATCACTAACAAAATTAACATTTTCTTAACCGACATCGTGTGCACCAGTCGATGAACCTATAACCTTTTATACGATTATATTTTTATCACACATATATAACTACAGTGTACCACGTATGAGAGCTGTATACGATTTGACTGAAGTGATACTGATTTATTTTAAACTTAGGGAAACCCTGCACTATTGACATTATGTTTAATTTAAAATAAAAACACAGTTGTAATTTTTATCTTACTTTACAACTTTTATTAGGTTTGTTAGTACGTATTATATAGATAATTAAAATATTGAATAAAAAAGTATAATTTTACGACGAAGACTTTCTCATATCATTGTTTTTCAATACTTTCGAATCCGTCGATACATATTAGTATGGGTACGTAGAATAATAGAAATAATTTAATCAATTAAGATACAGGGTTTTTTATTGAACTAGAATAGGGAGATTTAATGTTTTCTTATGTGTCCTTAATAAACATAAAAATCATTTTATTTGCATACAGAATCAATTAAAAATAATACTTTGCAATGCTATCCTTATGATGAAGCAGGAAAAAATATTACATCTATACATATTATAAAATTCTAACTAAGCCGAATCTGTACATTAAATATTTTTTAGAAAATCTTATTGAAATAGACATTATTATCGATGCAGAGGCCGAATCTATAGTTTTTAGAATTTTTGTCTGTCTGTCTGTCTGTCTGTCTGTCTGTTACCGCATCACAGAAAAACCACTGGAGGGATTTTGATGAAATTTGGTATGATGATAGCTGGTTATCCGGGTCAACATATAGGATACTTTTTACCGCGAGAAAATATCTCATTTCTGAAAAAAAATACAAAAACTGGTAAGAACAAAACCACGACGATACTATTTGTAAACAGTTTAGCAAGGTAACTTACAAAATATGGTAAAAACTATAAAAATAGCTTATCTTGAAAATCAAATTATCAAAAGCGCTATTTTATCCATTAAAATAGTTATTTTAATTAGTATTTATTTATGTGTTATTTAGATATTCGACAATAGATGTCGCCATGTGTTTTTAAAATACATAGTTTAAATTCCAAAAAAATTAATGTACAGATATGACCTTTTTTCGATTTTATTAGAATTACTACTAAATCACCCGCGGCTCCGCCCGTGTTTAAATTATCAGTAAAGCAAACATTTTCGCTTCATAAATTAGTAACTATACATACAATAAAATTGTAACTAAGCCGAACCCGTAAACTCAATATTTTTTCGGAAAATCTTATTGAAATATTCATTATTAGCGATACAGAGCCCGAATCTATAGTTTTTAGATTTTTTCTGTCTGTCTGTATGTGACCGCATCACAGTAAAACCACTCGAGGGATTTTTATGAAATTTGGTATGGTAATAGCAGGTTATCCGGGTCAACACATAGGATTCTTTTTACCGCAGGAAAATATCTCATTTCTGAGAAAAAATACAAAAACTGGGTAAAGTAAAAGCACGATGATGCTATTAATATTTTAGCAAGGTAACTTACTTATATCTTATGTTAAAACTATTAAAAAAAACTTATCTTAAAAGAAATATTAACAACGCTATTTTATTCATTAAAATAGTTATTTTAATGAAAATTTATTTATGTGTTATTTAGCTATTTGACAATAGATGTCGCCATGTGTTTTTAAAATACGTAGTTTTATCCAAAAAAAAAAATATACAGATATAACCTTTCTATGACTTTACTATAATTACTACTAAATTACCCGCGGCCCTGCCCGTGCTTAAATTTTTAATAAAACAAACTTTTTGGCTTTATAAATTAGTAACATATTAGTAATATTTTGTTGGCCGAAACAATTTTCAAATGAGAATATTTGTAAATTTTTATTGTTTAGTAAATAATGTTAATGTTTTTTAATCTTTTAATGTAAAAATTGGGCAAATGTAAATCCAACTCGCGCATTTTAGGTTTCGTATAGCAAAATGCTATGTTGTTTTTCTTACTTACGTGTTTTGTATGGTTAACACTAAAATAAATACGAATAATATTTACGTTTCCACAATACCTACTCATTTTTTGCACCGTAAAAATAAGTTCAATTTATATTATTTTATAACATTTTATGGAAAACAAGTCTATGGCTGTTAAACTGCTAAAGCGGATAACTAAAAATATTTCATATCTCAAAAACTATGAAAAAGTATTTTAGGAACTGTTATACCTCAACTTTTTCACTTTTTCTTGACACCTTTTCTTGGAAGGTAAAGGCTTAAAGGACACAATAAAATGCTTACGACTTTAATCATATTAGCAGAGCCATATGAAATAAAAAAATGTATTCGCTTAGAATTATTTACTTATTACACTTTCTTTTGAAAATCGTTTTGGAAAATATTACTAGCTAGCGCTAATTAAGAAAAGTTATCATTATGTAATTTAAATAATCAGCTATATATTAAATTAATCTATAGCTGTCTATTAGTAAAAAATGATTAAAATTAATTCCGTAGTTTGAGAGTTTATCGTGAAAAACTAAAAAAATAAACAAAACAGAAGTATAGACATACATAAATGTTATTGCTAAAACAAAAAGTTCAATTTAACGAAGGAACCTTTGTGGCATTGTCAATCTCTGCCATTATTTACCAATCATGCGGTGCGCAATGAAAGTGGTATATGTAAGAGTATACTAATGTGTAAATCCTAAGAATTTGGTTTTTGATCATCTAACCGCGGGCGGAGCCGCGGGAAATGCTAGTAAACTATAATTGTGATACAATAATTAATAATGTCGCGTGCTGGAGAATATGTAACGTTATGACACCAAAAATAATCATAAAAGAATCGCACGTTTGAAGGTCGCTTAACATCCCAAGACAGTTATTAACAAAGAAAGGTGACAGAGGAACAAAAAATTTTCCAGAAAGGAATTGATATTAGTAGAAAATACTCGAAAGGAGAAAACCAATCCTCATAGAAACTGGGGTCCGGTGTTTACAAATGTTATTTACAATCTGAATGAATATTTGCTTAATCTAACAGTAATTCAGTTTGTTATAATGTTGAAAAGTTATAGATAAATTATGTTTTATTTATTGATCACCTTGATTTCAAATGTCTTCTCTTTTAAAAATGTTGTCAAGGCAGCGGGGATAAGAGCTTAATCATCTTAACTTAATCAGTGATGGTGAGTTGTTCCAAGATACCATATCATCAAATTAGCAATTTCAGTTTCTTGTTCCGATAATGTAACTAAAGTAGTACCCACAAAGGTTATCTTGCCGATGGAGAGAGCAGATAGCGCGCGAGTAGTTTTGTCACTTATGACAACACGCCGATGTAGCATTTTAGTTTTTGGGTTTTTTATCATTAAAATATGTGTAGGTACCTACTATCAGTAAATATTTTATTATTTTTCTTATAAATAGAGGTCATTATTTTTATTGCATAGTGAACAGTATGGTTTTACCTAGCTAGCTGTAGGTCTACAGCCGATGCGGGAGTTGCTCTTCTTAAACACATTTATAGCGCTTGGGAAAAATCACAAAATGCAATTAGTGTTTTTATGATTTATCGAAGGCCTTTGATTGCGTAGAACATGAGACCCTCCTGCTTAAACTAAGTTATTATGCTGTTCGTGGCATTGCTCTCGATCTCATTGTTTCATATCTTAGTGGTAGGGTTCAGAAAGTCGCTGTAAAAATCGTTAATTCTTCTGGATCCCCTTTAAGAATGGGTGTTCCGCAGGGATATATTTTGGGTCCATTTTTGTTTCTTGTTGATATACATGATCTTCCTTTCTATGCTAACGAATTGTGTTATATTGTACTGTTTGTGAATGATATCTCTTTAATTTTTAAAGTTGATAGAATTATAACTGATTATAACAAAGTGCATTATCTCAAGTAATTAAGTGGTTTAATATAAATAATTTAGCATTAAACACCAAGAAAACTAAATGTATTCAATTTACCCTACCTAATGTAAGGAGACATAATATTAGTTTGCTTTTAAATAATGAGATTCTTAATACTATAGATTCGACAGTATTCTTGGGTATAACATTGAACTCAGGTCTTCAACGGAGCCCCCATCGGTCATCTTTCGCGAGTAGACTGAGCTCCGCTGTGTTCGTTGTTAGGAAAGTCAGGCAGCTAACAGACGTCGATACTGCTAGACTTGTTTATTTCAGCTACTTTCACAGCATCTTAACATACAGAATTTTATTGTGGGGTAATGCAGCGGATATAAAATCTATATTTATACTCCAAAAAAGGGCTATTTGGGCAATTTATAACTTCGGAGCTCGGGATTTTCTATGAAATATTTTTAAGGAAATTGGTGTACTTACGATTGCATCGCAATATCGTTTATATGGCAAGGTGTACGCATTTATTATAAAATTCCGCAATCGATTTTGAGCTTGCCATTTAAACAATTTGAGTCTAAGATTAAAAATATATTTGTGAATAAAGCGTATTATACCGTCACAGGACACTTTGTAGGTGTCAATGTGTGAAACTAATGTCTCATTATGTAGGATAAGTCGATAATTACTGTATTACAATATTGTAAACAATTATTATTTAAAAGAGCAACTGTTTCTTGCCAGCTCTTCTCAGCAGAACTTTCTTCCAAGCCAGTGGTAGATTCCTCATGGACTACACTGACATTTAATTTAAATTTAAAATGTAAAATTGACGATTCAATAGTGATTGCAAAAGTCTTTTTGTATAATAATTCTATTTTTTTTTTCTTTCATATGAATATAGTTTTATGCCGATTAGATTTTTTCGGAATAAAAATCCAGCGCCCATATAAAAAGTGAATATGACCTTTGGAATATTTTTTATTGTTGACAACCACATAAACTACTAAACTACTTGAAGAGGGAAGTTAAATTTCATCCACTTTACAGCTTTAGATTTTGCCCCTAGCTGGCTGAATATTTTTGTAAAAAGTTTTATATAAAAAAAGAATTATTAACACACTAGCGGCTCACCCTCGCTGCGCTCGGGTTCGCCTCTAGAAAAACAAAAACAAATCCATCTTTCGGGAACCGTATATTTTTCCGGGATAAAAAGTAGTCGATGTGTTATTTCAGAGTATAATCTATCTCTGTGCTAAATTTTATCCAGATCCATTCAGCCGTTCTAGCGTGAAAGAGTAACAAACATCCATATTCACTAACTTTCACGTTTATAATATTTATACATAATATTATACAGATAAATGTACAATAATTGCGAACTTCGTCATTTTAGAAATTAAAAAGATGTTCTAGCAATGTGCTACTTAATATGGTTATTCTTATTATATAGTTCAACATATTTGTACTATAATCACAAACAATTTAGTGATATAATTTATATTTCACATGGCTATTGCACAAGACAAGTTCCGGCTACGCTTTGTCTACACGAGGAAATGCAAGTTATATCGAGAATATTCTACCTACATACATATAATATTTTACAGTTAATTTACTTCTGTACAATAATATATTTAAAGTTCAAATTATAAAATTACGGGTCTTGTGTGTACACGCTTTCAATGAACTTTACATTTCTCGTGGAATTGCAAACTATACGTTAGGGCACAATGTTATCAAATCTATACAGTGTATTCAATATGTTGCATTAAGTGGAGGGCTTAATAAAATAATTAATATTTTAAATCTGAACTAATATTATAAAGCTGAAGAGTTTGTTTGTTTGGTTGAACGCGCTAATCTCAGGAACTACTAATTTGAACCGATCTGATACTAACCGATTTGAAAAATTCTTTTTGCATTAGATAGCCCGTTAACTGAGGAAGGCTATAAGCTATATATTATCATCCCGGAAAAATGTAAGGTTCCCGTGGGATAGATGTGTTTTCGTCTAGGGACGAAGCCGAAGCGAAGCGAGGGTGAATCGCTAGTATCTAATACTTGCCTCGCTTCACACATATTTTCTTTTAATTAGATGTTTCCGAAAATGCTGGATTATTATATTACATGTACAATGCGTCAAAAAACATAATATGATTACTAAGTTGCAAGTAAATGTGGGGAGAAAAGTATAAATATATGTAAATTTCCGAAAGTTCGGATGTAAAACACTCGTAGGTACATACATATTATGTATCAGTATTTTAAAGATAGGTACTATACTATTGATACACAAATGTATATAAATGTATGGCCGTTGCAGCAATATATTAAATAAAACTATCTTTTCGGATTTTTTCGCGGATTTATTTTGATTTTTGGTTCCCGACGTTTCGATTGCTTTACAGCAATCATGGTCACGGGAGAGACTAAGGTGTTAGATGTCTCAAAGGTATTATATAGTTGTTACAGACAGCCTACCCACAAATAACAAAATGAATTCAAAAAACTTGAAAATTGGCACCAAAGTACCTTACAATATTTGTTAATTTTAATTTTAAAACATTTTTATAATTTTAATTACTTTTATATTTATATAATTTTATATTATTTATATAATTTTAGCTTTATTATTATAATTAATACAATCTTTTAGAAAATTTATTGATTAATAATCTATATTTAGTGTTTTTTTTTTTATTTTTTTTTATTTTATTTTTTTATTTATTATGGAAACAAACGGTATTAACAAAAAATATAGAATAGAAAAATTATTAGTAAAACTTAACCACTAACAGTTTCCAAAGTTACAAAAATACATATATCAAAGTTAGGAGAGAAGATGCAGAACATAATTGAATTAATAATATTAAATAAAACAAAAATCTAACAAATTAAAAATAAAGAGATAGAGAGAGACCATAATCAAACAATAAATTTATAATAAATTACTTCGTTAATAAACAATTACTTAAACTAGTTAATAATAATAATAAATAATAAAATTAATCACAGTTAGCATTATTTAAATTGTACATAACGTTAAATTTAAATTTGTTAAGAGAGAGATGAAATATGTCATAATTTATAAAAAGTTTATTGTACTGGGCACAACTTCTATTGATAAATGAATTTTTGGCAAATTTAGTTCTAGTTGCAGGAACACAGAAAGTGGCTTTTTGTCTTGTATTACCATTTCGTGGACATTTAATATTTAATTTTGATAGCAGATAAGGCGAGTCGATTTCATTATTCAAGATCTTATATAAAAAAGCTTGATCTCGCAGAGCACGTCGGTCAGCAGCTGACATAGGTATAGAAAAATTGCCTTTATTAAAAGAAAAATTCGCTGTAAGGTTTTTAATGAACCGGTCATGTATACATTCGATTCTACCAATATGACTTTTATACTGAGGATTCCAAACAGAAGAAGCATACTCTAAAATAGACCTAACAAATGCGTTATACAAAATTATGTGCGTTGACGGATGCTTAAACTCCTTGGATATCCTCAGCACAAAACCCAGCATACGATACGCTTTGTTAGCTATATAAACGACGTGCTCATCAAAGAGTAATTTAGAGTCAATTATAACTCCAAGATCTTTAACCATACGAACTCTGGAAATTATTTCGTTATTTAATTTGTAAGAGTAGTTAATTGCTAAACGTTTTCGAGTAAATGTAATTACATTGCACTTTTTAATGTTCAAAAACAAAGAATTATCAGAGCAATAATTACTAAGGCGATCTAAATCATTCTGGAAGTCGGTACAATCTTTGATACTTTTAATAATTTTGAATATTTTATTATCATCGGCGTACAATAAAAATTTGGAGTGCTTGAAAACTAGGTGAATATCATTTAGGTAAACATTAAAAAATAAAGGACCTAGATGAGATCCTTGGGGTACTCCGGATGGGACTGGAATAAATGATGAGCAGTAACCCTTTATGGTTACTGCTTGGCTACGGTTACTGAGGTACGACTCAATCCAACGCAGAAGGTCGCCGTGTACACCAATGTATCTTAGTTTTTCGAGAAGGATAGAGTGTGATATTTTATCAAAAGCTTTAGAAAAATCTGTGTACACGGCGTCCACCTGATACCCACTGTCCATTGCGCACGTAACAAAATCAGTAAATTCGGAAAGATTAGTTTCCGTAGATTTTCTGTTAATAAAACCGTGCTGTTGTTCAATAAGTATAGGTCTGATAACGGGTAATATAATATCGTAAACAATTTTTTCAAACATCTTCGGGATGCAGCTTAGTTTAGAAATAGGACGGTAATTTTTAATATTATGCTTATCGCCGCTTTTAAAAATAGGTACAACATAAGACCGTTTCCATAGAGAAGGCATAGTGCACGTCCGCATAGATAGATTAAAAAGAATATGTAAAGGTAATCTTAGGCTCTCATTACACCTCTTTAAAAATATAGCAGGTACACCATCCGGACCACAACCCTTGTTTATATTTAATGATTTTAAGTATTTATCTACAGTCAACATTGAAATATTAACAGAAAATAGGTCAACGCTATTACTACTAGGAAGAACGCCTACATCATTATTTGGGGTAGAAGTAATGGGATTGTGCTCAAAAGATGAATGAAAATAGTTATTAAAAAGATCAGCTATCTCCTGTCCATTGTTTGTAGAAAAATCATTTAAGTAAAACATATCTGGCAAGTCAGTATTTTGTTTTTTAGATTTTACGAATGTCCAAAAATATCTAGAGTCCCTAGCAATTGTGTTTTCAGCATAATTCAGATAATTATTATAACATTCGTCCTCAACTACTTTTTGCCTCTTCCGCAGCATACGAAAAGTGCAATAGTCACTATAGTTTTCATAGACTTTCCATTTTTTGTGGACTTTCAATTTTTCTCTAGTTATTTTTTTGAGTGCAGGGGAATACCAAATGGGATATTTGTTATTATCGATTACAATTTTAGTGGGAACAAGAGAATCAATAATACTATTAATGATTTCATAAAATACTTCAACAGCACGCTCTATATCTAAACAATTAAGACATTCTAGCCAATCGATTTCAAACAACCTTTTATTAATTTCGGTATAGTTCGCCTTTTGGAAAAGTTTAACAACCCTTGGGACATTGGTGAGGAAATTAGATTGTAAACTGGTAAATGCAATATCTAGAGCGGGGTGATGTGAGTCTTCTTTAACTAACGGTGTTTCACTATGCTTTACAATAATATAGTTAGTATTACTAATTACTAAATCCAAATACCGATTATTACCATTAGGGATAATGTTAAACTGGTTTAAATTATTTATGTGTAGAAAAGTCGATAATAAGCTTACTTGAGAATGTGAACTTCCTGCTGTGTGTAATAGTTTAGTACCGTTAGTATCATCAACTTGAGACCAATTAGCAGCAGGGATATTGAAATCACCAACTAATAAAAATATATCTTTAGGGTGCAAAATGATTGCCTCGGACACTTGTTCATAGAATTTAATTTGATCATCGCATTGCAACGAACACTGAGGAAAGTAACAGCAATATATTCGAAAGTCAGTAAGTTTATTATTTGACTTAATGCCTATACAAATTGAAATTACATCCGATGAACAAGTATTAGTAGACGGTTGGATGACCACATCTCTCACAGCTAAGCCTTTTCGAACAGCAATCAGAACGCCACCACCCAATTTATCATTCCGAGAATCATAATCACGATCACATCGGTAGACAGAGTATCTACAGTCAAAAAGCTCAGAATCGTAAATACCAGGTAACAACCATGTTTCTGTCAGGCAAATAATATCATATTCAACATTTAATATATTAGCAAAAAATGAAGTCGTCTTTGAACGCAGTCCACGAACATTTTGGTAAAATAACATCATTTTAGCATTCATTGAATTAAGAAAAGACAATAACAGATATTTACAAAGACTATATAGTGTAAATATAAATACCAGCAATTCATCATTAAAAAATAATAATATAGTAAAAATTGATTAATGAAATTCACCCTTACAATTGTCCTGTATAAACATTGAAAACAATACATTAAAATAAAATTAAAATAAAATAAAAAGTGTAAAAAATATTTTCTAAGCCTATTAAATTTCATATAATAAGCAGATAAAAAGATACAAGATAATAATTTAATTAATGTGTTCATCTCCCTCTTAAAAGTAAGATATACAAATTTAAATACATTAATAAAATTTATCAAGCATTGCACATAAAAATAAAAATATAAAGAAGCAATACAAACATTATTAAAACTTATACTATTTTTTTAAAATCATTTTCAGTCTGAATATGTAACACGGGACTAGTGTCATTTTTCCTCGCCATGATCGAGCAGTTCTTAACCCATACATATTTGAACTTTTTCTCTCGAGCCAGATCTTTAGTCTTCCGGAGAATCATTTTATTGAAGCTAGTGAGGTGATCGTTAAAGTAAATACGATTGCTATTACCAGCGTAGCCAATATCACAACACTTCAAATTCTTCTTTTCCCTTAATCTTGCCAGAAAGTCGTCCTTTTTGTATCGTGAAAGGAAACGAATGACGATAGGTCTAGATTTTTTCGAATCGTTATGCTTAGGGGTAACTCTAGTGACAAAGTCAATGTCCGAATCGGCAAAATTCTTAATATCGGCAACACCGGAAAGCTTATTAATAATATTTAGTAAATTCTCATTTTTAGCTTCTGGTATTCCGATAATCTCAATGTTAGAACGTCGTGCCCATTGCTCCTTTTTATTAACATCATTTTGAAGTGAGGTGACAACCCCTTGCAAGTTTAAGCAATCCGATCTGCTGGCTTCGAGTGTTTTTAATTTCGCCTTAGCGGATTCTATTTTTTTGAGACATTTTCATATTTGTCGCTAAGAAACTGCATAGAACTGCTCAACGAAGATATTTCGGTTCTAAGATCATCGAATTTTTTTTGAAAAGAGGAGAAAGCTTCTTTTATCTCTGATTTTATAATTGACCGTATTTCGTCAACCGTTATATGTGCAAGACTTAAGTTAGATTTTTGACTTGTCTTAGCGCACCCATCTATTATGCTCGTCGTCATGCCCTTGTCACTCTTTTGCTTAGAGCGCTTTGTAACGTTACGGCAAGGAGTGTCGTCTTTATTATTACGAGGAGAGGCGCTGCCACAGGAGGGGCACCTCCACAACAGTCTTACACTTTCGTCGGGCTCCCAGTTCGGTGTCTTTGATGGCAGCGCGCACGCAATGTGGAAGTGTCGTTCACATAGTGAACAAATAATTGGATCATAAGCTTCACAAGTTGATTTCTCGCAACAAGCAAACTCCATCGTGTGACGCTAAACAAGTGAACTAATACAATTCAAAAATTATTATTTTTAAATTCACGTTAGATTTGAACTCACAACCTCTCGGTTGAAACAGTACGCGTGAGCCGATATGCCAACGAACGCTACCAACAATTGGCGAAATAGTTTAAGTTCTTACAAGCGACATGACTTATCGAGTATAGAGGTCACTGACCTACGGCGACAAAGACACGGTCGTATGTAACGAATACACTTCAAATAATTAAACACGAACACGAGATTCACAATATCACTATATAGGAATTATAGCATAATTCTGGAGAATTCTTGATAAAATTTTGCACTAAACGTTTACGGGGAAGTTAATTTAGCGAGGTATATAAAATTTTGCATTAAAATTACGTTTTTAACAATGAAAACGATTTTTTTTTAACTAACAGCAACGGAGGTGCATCTATACCTAACTTTGCCTCGCGGCGTACTGTTGCCATTATTATATTTATAACTATAAAGAAAAAATAAATTATTAATTATTTAAGCCACATTATTATTCTATGTGTAATTTAAAAATTAAAATTAATTAAGAATTACTATTTGCAAATGAAAATATTAATTTGAATACTAATTTAAATTACTGTTATTTTGATCCGCACAGTAAGAACTTACTACATCTAACTGTCTGTTTTGTTTAGATATATTATTTGATTTTATTATATTAATGACAGGATCCCATGACGATGGTAGTTCCCAGCCATCTTCCCTATTGAAATTTGGATGTTTTTTAATTTCTATGGCTTCCCGAATCATTCTAGGGCGATATCTGTTTTCTTTCGCGAGGATTTGGGGTCTATCGAAGCGAATTCTGTGTATCGAAAGAAGACCCATACAGATAGGTACTTGAATGGTGAATCTCACCACCACCCTTCACAGTTAGCTACCGTGGGAAAATCTTTGTTTCAGAGAGCACAAGGGATCTGTGACGAGTAACACCTGGCCGGAGAGCTGCAACATGTCAAGCAAGTTCTGCGAGACAACAAGCTGCAAGTGCCGCGCCTACGTCACAGGGACCGAGTGAAACCAGCCACAGTCGAGCGCGTCCCTGCAGTCCTACCTTACATGAGAGGAGTCACTGACAAGATTGGCTACATCCTAAAGCGAGCTTCAATTAAAACTTACTTCAAGCCGCCAAAGAAAATAAGTCAATTCTTACCACCTGTCAAGTGCCACATCCCTCTACAAGATGCAGGAGTTTACAAGCTTGATTGTGATTGTGGACTCTCTTACATCGGACAAACAAAGCGATCCATCAGAACTCGGGTCAAGGAACACATAGCTGATGTGAAACACCGTCGTAATACAACATCTGCTGTCTGCAAACATAGTCAGGACCGCCCAAGCCATTATATTCGCTTCGATAGACCCCAAATCCTCGCGAAAGAAAACAGATATCGCCCTAGAATGATTCGGGAAGCCATAGAAATTAAAAAACATCCAAATTTCAATAGGGAAGATGGCTGGGAACTACCATCGTCATGGGATCCTGTCATTAATATAATAAAATCAAATAATATATCTAAACAAAACAGACAGTTAGATGTAGTAAGTTCTTACTGTGCGGATCAAAATAACAGTAATTTAAATTAGTATTCAAATTAATATTTTCATTTGCAAATAGTAATTCTTAATTAATTTTAATTTTTAAATTACACATAGAATAATAATGTGGCTTAAATAATTAATAATTTATTTTTTCTTTATAGTTATAAATATAATAATGGCAACACTAAATATAGATTATTAATCAATAAATTTTCTAAAAAATTGTAATAATTATAATAATAAAGCTAAAATTATATAAATAATATAAAATTATATAAATATAAAAGTAATTAAAATTATAAAAATGTTTAAAATTAAAATTAACAAATATTGTAAGGTACTTTGGTGCCAATTTTCAAGTTTTTTGAATTCATTTTGTTATTTGTGGGTAGGCTGTCTGTAACAACTATATAATACCTTTGAGACATCTAACACCTTAGTCTCTCCCGTGACCATGATTGCTGTAAAGCAATCGAAACGTCGGGAACCAAAAATCAAAATAAATCCGCGAAAAAATCTGAAAAGATAGTTTTATTTAAATGTCAAACATTCGCGTAAATCTAAGAAAGTATTAAGCAATATATTAATTATTTTAATCTATTTTATTGGAGAAGAAATAAAATATGTGCATCTAATTGTACGCTTTTTAATGTCACTAATTTTTTTTTTCTTTTTTTTAACAAATCTATACTAAAACGTAATTTATAAAAAGGTTAATAAAAAGGTCTTAATCAAAACTGTCAAAGTATTACAAAGGATCTGTGTGTATATGTATGTATATTAGTGTGCCTACAAATGTCCGTGTAACTCGCCACTTGAAGGCTGCAGCGTTTTAACTTTTGGGATGTGAAAATTGAGACGTGCATACTGCTGTTTCTTCGTCAAATTGCTCCTATCTTTTAGGCTCGCTTTTTGAGCAGTCGCATTTTTTTTGTAAACATTTATTTTATTTACGACATTTTAGTTTTGGACTTTGATTAAAATCGGTTTAACCGTTTAGTAACCATGAGGGAACATAGATTCGTACATATATACATAAATACATACAGGTCAAACACATACCCCTTTAGGCTTTGCTGCAATTGGGTAAAAATAGACCAATAAAGATTTTGTTGGTTTTTAATGCTTTTTATTGCTTTTTAATGCTATTATATGATTCGATATATTGATGATACTATGCCAGCTAGATATGGGTAACTTGCCCTTAATTATAATGATGAAGTTCATCATGTCTCCCACATAGAAATTGTTACTAGTGCTGTAGTTGTCAACTACCAGTTATAAAAGTAACACATAGATCTTTACAAAATGGTTACAAAATATTTTGTACTGTTATTAGTAGCACAAAATGTGTTTTGTCAAAAAAGTTTTACTTTAGTTGTAGATACAACAGAGTCGATGAAGTTTGAAACAGATTGTTTGAAAATGAGTATTGGATCTTTATTAAAAGCTGTTAAATCTAGTAATTTAGCTAACTATATTTTAATACCGTTCGGTGATCAAGGTAAGAATAAAACTTATACTTTAATAAATTGCTTTATTAGATCTGTTTAAATGAAAATATTATAAAGTATTAAAAACTCAGCTTTTTTCTTAGTATTTACGCTGGACACAAGTCTCCGCTCAATGCGATGGGGAGAACGCTAAAATTATTAGGGTTGTCGGACTTCACCTTCACTTTCGAATAGTTGTTAGGTTTTCTAAGACATGCGAGTTTCCTCATAGTGTACACCGTAGAAAAACGGTAAACATATTGAAAATGTTTCGCACATATAGATGACAGATGTGCGTGAGAGACATTAAACCTGTACACTCAGTGTCATTCTTACTATGTACAAAATTTTTACATATGATTTTTACTTATATTACAAATAAGGATGGTCCAGAAAGAAATTAATTTTTTGAAAATGAAAAAAAAACAAACTGTTATTAATAAAATAGTTTGTTTTTTTTTTCATTTTCCTATAACTAGGTATTTCATAGCTTTCAATTTCATACAATAGAAAGTTTATTAAATGTATTTTTAGTTTTTGAAAGTTAAATCATCAAGGTGAAGTCCTTAGCGTTTACTATACTCTTCCAAACGGATACGAAAATTTAGAAAAACTTTGGCAAGTTTTTTTTTGAAATGGCTTCCATTTCTTGCTGAATATTCAGTTTTTCAAGCTTCAGTTACCGTGTTGAATAATCATATAAGATCAAAAGTTCTAGTAATAGAACGTAGAACGCGCGGTGTTTCCTGTATAGTGACTCATTGTTCTCAAAATTACAATGACCGCTCTATGCACCGACACATGCCATGCGGCCCTCCCTTTTAACGTTTAGAAATTAGTTCAGATTCAAAAGTGAATTTCTTTTTGGACCATCCTAATACTTCGTCTATCTGTATCTTTAATAGAATATGGTAAAAATTATTTATTTTTTTCGTAAAATAACATGATGAAAAAGATAACTACGAGTAATAGATTCAAAAAGAGTGACAGAAAACTCTACAACAGTTGAATTACATAATAATTGAAACCAAAATGATGACCCTCATGGACTTAATTTGCAAGACAATAACAATTCGAAGTTGTCAAATTACGTTTTTGAATTGATTTATTACATAAAGATTCATTCATTTTTCGGTAGTCACCAAAAATCTAGTAATAAATATATGATATGATATATGATCTAATATATGATAATTTTATATCGCTATCTTCTGCTCTATCCGGCGCTAGCTTTATACGTATTATTATTACATTATTCATAATTTATAAGTCAATGTATTCTAGAAATTATTTTTCATATTTTTTATTTTAACTGTTAGATGTAGGTCCATCAATAATATCAAACACTACTAGTGGGTTGTCGGATGTAATCGAATTGCTGGAGGTCAGCGGAGGCCAAGATTGCCATGAAAATTCTCTAGCTGCTATTGAAAAAGCTCTTCAAGTTAGCCTACCAAAATCATACATTTACGTATTCACTGACGCGCAAGCAAACAAATATACACAATTGGATTCAATAAAAGAATTATGCCAAAAAAAAGAAGTCAGGTAAAGTTTTATAAAATTACTAAAAAATAAAGCGTATATTCATCATATTTTGTATAATAACCCCACCCCACTATTTACTCCAATATTTGGTTAAACTTGGACCTTAGACAAAATGTTGACAAATATTGAAATAACTTTAATCGTCATGTCATAGAATAATCAGTTTCACATTTCCATATATTTTAGATTTCTATTCTTCAGCGATTGTAGAATGACACCATGTCTATAGGATAGGTTCCTTAATTTTCCCAAAATTTAACAAGTTCTTCCTTAAAGATGATACAAGAAAATGATTAAGCCTAAATCAAACGATTCTACACTCCTATAGGCCGTGGTACAAATAGGATACTAGGACTTAATAACTTCTGAATTGGCTATACTCTTAAAAAAATAGTTTATTATTAATTTAAAAATATATTCATTTAATATTAAGTTATTATTAATTTAAAAATTCTATATAATTTAAAGCGTTATATAATAAGTTAATTTCAGGTAGTAATATTTCAAAGTGGTGAATGTGAACAAAATGACGACCCTAGGCAGATTGAAAAGGATAATGCCTATAACGAAATAACAAGCAGTTGTGGTGGATCGATATTTCATTTAACATTGAGCACTTTTCGCGATGTAAGTGTATTTGTTTATTATATTTATACTAGCGACTTAACATAATATCGTTCGAGTGTGTTTTAGCCTTTTGTTTCTATAATATTGGGTAGCGCTCCCTATTGAAAAAAATATATAACTTCTAGTAGCCTGTGTGCTAGTCCTGGTTATAGTATATCTCCATGTCGTGGTGGGGAGTGGGGGGAGGAAGAGTGGGGAGAGGAGGGGGGTTATTAGCGTCTGGCAAATAGAGCCGGGCGCGAAGTTAAGAAAAGCACCGGAAGGTGGCCCAATTCAGTGAGTGATGTACCATGCGGATTTCTCCTACTGTGGGGATGTTTTGTCGGGTTTTAGTAGGCAGTACTGGCTTTTTTAGGCGGTGAGTCCCACATAACCACCTGTATGTATACAGGTGGTATCCGTAAATGCATTCTCAACATTAAAAAAAGGTCACAGTATATCTGTGTGATAAATTTCATCGAAGTTCGCCTAGCCATTTCAGCGATGTAGTAATATTCGAAAATACAAAAACATACAATCTATATATACATAAAATGCTTTGTCCTGACTGACTAATCGATCAACGCACAGCCTAAACCGCTGGTCGTAAAAACGTGAAATTTGGAGGACATATTACTTATACAATGTAGGCATCCGCTAAGAAGGGATTTTTCGAAATTCATCCCCTAAGGGGGTAAAATAGGTGATATAAGATTGTATGAAACTCTGTCATTCTTAACGCGAAATGAACAGAAAGTGGTATTTAGCTTTAAGATCAAAAATTAGAAATATCTGTATTAGATTTTTTGTAAATTCATCCCTTAAGAAGTTAATAGGGGGTGATAAAGTTTATATGGGCAAACAATTATTTATGATCAGAATTACTTGAAACTTGGTATTAATGCTCTTCAATACAATTAAATAAATAGTTATTTTAGCATTTTTTGAAATTCATCCTATAAGGCTGTCAAATAGGGAATGAAAGTTTGTATGAAACTCTGTAACTGATGCACAGAAAATGGTATTTATCTTTAAAACAACAACTAAAACAATACAAATATCATTGTTTTTTCGAAATTCATTCCTTAAAGGGTAAAAGGGGGTAGTACTGTTTATATAAGGAAAAATAGTTTATGATCAGAATTACTTGAAACTTAGTATTAATGTTCTTCAATACATTGAAATAAACATGTATTGTAGATTTTTTTTAAATTCAGCCCCTAAGTGGGTAAAACTGGGCGGTGAAGTTGGAGTTGTTGAATATATTTAAATAGAGTAACATGACTCAAGTTATCTGTAAGTGCAAACTTCTGTGTGGGATATAAAATAGAGAACGGAAATTATTCCGAATCCAAAGGAAAACTATCTATAACTTTTATGGCTTTTTGGAAAGATGGAGAGTAGAAAAATGTGCAAAAAATACAGGTGGTGGAGCTTGCTAAATACCTAAAGTGTAAATTTGTATGTATGTATTCAGCCCTTTTTTAACGTCTCACTGCTGGGCACGGACCTCCCTTCAGTACGAGGGGAATCAGGCCATAGTCCACTACGCTGGCCAAGTGCGGGTTGGCGGACTGCACATGTCTTTTGAAAACTTGCTAGGTTCTCTCAGACATGCAGGTTTCCTCACGATGTTTTTCTTTACCGTAAGGCAAGTGGTAATCATGTTGGAAATGATTCGCACATGAAAATATCAGAGGTGCGAGACCCGGGATTTGAACTTGTTTCACTCGGTTTCCCAAGCGAGTGCGTTACTACTGGGCTACCACTGCCTATAGTGTAAATTTATTTACCGAATATACGCGTAACATCTTTTAACGATAAAAAAAAGATACTGGATATTTTGAGTTACGATCGCTAAAATGAAATTTGTTTTCCTTATTTTTGCAAGTAATAAAGTTTGATCGCAGGCGAAGCCGCGGGTTCTGCTAGTCTATCATATTTATGCTAGTGGTGTAATTATGTTAGTTATATCCGCGAAAAGAGATACTCATATGTAAAATGTATGACTATTTTCTTATCATAAAAAAAATTGATAAAGCTCTGGGTTTTTTTCGGACATCGATATCGAGGTTCCAAACAAGAATAATATTGAGTTTACACCACAGTAATTAAACATAGAGATGAAAAACAAAGTATCTCAAAGTACATACACAAAAGGAGGTTTTTTTTGAGGAATCAGCTTTTTTGTGACAAACTGTACTCTCTCTCTCTCTCTATGTAATCTACTTACTATTATTTTATAAAATTTACGTAATTAAAATCTATCCAGTATTTTTTACAAATTAGCCACAGCCTGACAGACGTGAAAAATTAAATTGTATTAATTACAATTTACTATGATAAACCTAATAGCATTTTATTCATTACAGGCTTTTAAATATATTAAAGAGATAACTAATGTGGATTGGACCGATATAAACACGCACAGAGAGTTCACTGACAACAAAAAATATACGGTAAAAACAATTTCGATTGCACGATTTATCATAATACAGAAAAGCTCAAAGAATATTTAAAACTTTCTTCGATTTACACGAATATTTTAGATTTTGAATAAAACTATCGTTTCATATTTTTTCGCAGATTTATTTTGGTTTTTGGTTCCCGAAGTTTCGAATACTTTACAGCAAACATATTCTCGGGAGAGACCATGCCCGAACCAGAAGTTACCTCGTGACATGTACTAATGCTTGCTGCAAAGCATTCGAAAGGGATCTAAAAAACATCAAAATAAATCCGCGAAGAAAGCCTAAGAGACAGCTTTATTTGAAATATTTAAACATTAAAGTGAAAATACTTTGTATTTTATATTCCAGCTCACAATAGACACGTACGTATACAAAAGATATAGTCGTATCTATATCTGGGGTAAATCCTGTATTGCAAATATCAAATATTTTCGAAAACAGTATTAAAGTAGATAAAATTGTTGAAAACAATATAATGCTTGTAAGTATAAATGGTTCTTAGATATTAAATACTTAATTTTTTTTTTTACTTTTTAAATATTGTAGATAATACAACTAATGTGTTAAGTAACTGTAGTTACTGGTGTAAAATATTGTAATATTGCACATGTAACAATACAAAAAATAAGACTAAAAATTAAATAGCAATGTAAAATAGATATGTATGTATGTATATTCATCTACCTATATGGGTATTTTAGGTTGTACGCATACAAGACATTGAAGTTGGTGAGTATATAGCAAGCATAAACTGCCAAGGCCCTGCAATTGCAACGTTTTATAGAAAAAAGGAAATTCACTTCGAATACGGCTTCTCATCTTTAGAACCAAATAGTCTTAAGGAGACAGTTTTAAAACCAATACCAGGTAAATTAACTTGTTAAGAAGCGTGAGAAAGTGAGAAAGAGAGTGTGAGAGCTAGATCCTAATGTTATCATGTTAAATCGTAACTCTCTGTAATCTCTTGTCACTATAAGTTCAGTCAATGCAATTTAACAGATTCAAAAAAGGATTGTATTTATGTTTTTTTATTATAATATTCGTTTGAGTTAGTTCGCCAATTGTGAATTCGATTTTAATAATTATTTTTTTAGTTTGAGGCCTTAAAATACGAAAATATAATTAATTATATGTCGGAGACGGTCATCAATACGGTCGCTAAACGAAGCGCGGCACGACACCCGAGTGATGGCAGCACCGATGGCAGTATCGTCGGCAATATCGTCGACACTCGGCGAACTTCGTGCTACGACGGAGCCTAGCGAATGGAGGCGTGCTATGAGGGCCGGTCACTTACCTTCGAGCCGGGCCGAGATCAAGACCTCTCCACTAGGAACTGTCCAACGTTTCGTTTAAGATAATTATTATGAAAATTATAAAAAAGTGATTGTTGCATACGCTGTATTCTCTTTGTTTAAATTATTCTACTATTTGCCCACAAGATGACCGATGAAAGCACTAAAAACGTTACGGATTCGAGTTCAGAAGCGGGATAACCCGAAGAGCAGAGCAAAGATGATAGCGGCCATTTGAAAATTTTGCTGCAAAAATATTTTCAAATTTTGAAACGAAATGCCATGATAAATGTTATTAAAAATGGATACACAAAATGGCGATGCACGATAAACTAAAATATGAAGTCAATTTATTCAATCGTTAAATTACAGGAATTACTTTTGAAATGCTTGTACTTGATGAAATGTATAAGGACCTTGTCGAAATTGCTTTAAAATGTTTTAAAATAAAATATGTTTTTGTCAAAGAATATGTCAAAAAAAGTTTTGTATTTTAATTATTTGCTTTATTTCAGGATTTCAAAAGTGAAAACTATTGAATGCTTTGTTTTAACAGCTTAAAATATTTAGCGTAGAGAGAACGACTTGCTTCAGCCAGTTTATTTACGCTAAGCCAGACCACGTCATACGTATACGCTGCCCTAGAAGAAGACAGTGTCCAGTTATGCATAGGCTGTGCAAAGAATGGATATCTGTTTCATTTAATCTGCTATGAATGTAATATGGTGAGATGTTTCCATTTTGTTTAGGTATAGGAGCCAAGTGATCTCTAATATTCGGTTGATTAGACTGAAAGGTTGATAGAATGTACAATTATTAAGCTTCTAACAGCTTAACATTAATGAACCTACGTAACACAAGCTAGGATGACTGAATTGACGAGGTTATGTAACATTGACTAGCCTATGTGGCAAATGTAATTTCAGTGGCGAGAGTCGCCTTAGTAGTGGCCTGTGAGGCACCGACTAGCCTGTGTGACACCGACTTGACTTGATTGACATACGAGACACTTACTAGTTACTTCTGTAACTTGTACTCAATGATAAGTTGTGTCCATAGTTTTCAGGTTTCAGTCAGTTTAAAGATTAAATTTGAGAAATTTGTCCTAAAGATAACTGGATGCAAATATGTAATAACATGTTAACCCACAAAAATAAGAATATTAATGTTTTTCACCAATCTATTCTCATTTTGATCTAAGAACGATTTGCAATAACGTTTTAAATCAAATAACCCGTGATTTTTACAAAATCTCATACGTTTTTAAAATGTTAAACCACAATGTTCTTTTAATAATTTTACAAAGATAATTCAAGTTCCTTCATTTACATTTGGAAACACATAGCGCCATCAAAAAAGATAACTAAACGTATACAATCCAAAATAATCATTTATATCAATAAAAATCGTTTCTATCAAACTCAATATATTGAGGTACAAAAACTTCATACTCAATTTTCTCAAAATGGCAGTTGTGTGGCTTGACACAGTATTGCAAATGTGCATCCAACTAACTTATTGATTGATTAGGAAGAACGTATAAAACTAAAAAAAAATCACCCAATCCCAAAGGTATCGGCGCCCAGGCAAGCACAGTTCATATAGACGCGACAGGTAAGCTCAGCGGTAAACGACATAACAAGGAGAGCGTGTTCATACTCAAAGATGCGCACATAAAGTTTGTGCTGCTACATCATACAATGCACATTGATACCGCCAGCAGTATTATAGTAGTGACAAAGAGCGTGTCGCTATTTGGAGCACCGGTACGTATTATTACTAATCAGAGTTGTTATTTCGCTAGACACGAATTTAGAGAACTTGCAAAAGTAAAAAACATTAATCTCCACTTAATAGCAATGGGATCGTCCCGAGCTAACGGTCAAGTAGAGTGCACAATGAGCACGTTAAAATCTATGCTTACCGCAGTCGAAGCGAGCGAAGATAGGTCTTGGCAGGATGCGTTAGGAGATGTGCAGCTCGCTCTAAACTGTACTATTAATAGCATTACAAAAGCGAATCCTGTTGAATTACTTATCGGTAAAGTCGCGCGTCCACTTAATTTAATGACTAATAAAGATGATATAATAAAGGTTAGGGAAAATACAGTTCTATTAATAGAAAAATCGGCTCTATATGACGGTTTAATAGTACTAAAGCGAAATTGGACAAGTTTTCAGCGGGAGATTTCGTATTGCCTAAAAACGAAGAACGCAACCAAACTAAATTAGATACTAAATATAAGGGATCATTTAAAGTTGTAGAGGTGTTAGAGGGGGATCGCTACATATTAAGAACGTTAAATTCTAGGCGTACTTACAAGTATGCACATGATAGGTAGAGGAGAATGCCCGAGGGCCAAGTACTACTTAAACTTGAAATAGAGTAGGATGAGTTGTGTGGTAGCGTGGAATCTTAGTTCGGATGGTCGGACCGTACCAGAAGCCATTTCGTAGCCGTAGTCCGGTAGAAGTCGGTATCTACTTGTTGTAGTCCGTGGATGCGCGGTGCGCGGGGTGGCTCTGGCGGAGGTCGGGTCTGGTAGAGACCATAATAGTCGTGTGGGACTCGGCATTCGTGAGGAATGCAATGAAACAAACAGAGGTTTGTTGGAGAGGCTTAATGTAAAGCCATAGGCCACGAATAAGATACCTGCTAAGTTATAATAGTTAATTTTATTAACGATTTGTTTTCACGTGAAAAATTAAAAGAGTACTTGGTTTCTCTAGCATTATTGTTTGATTTTATCATTTGTCTGTTCATATGTTTTGTTATCTTTGAAGTAGAATATCGGACACAAATAATGCTTTTGTTAACGAAAGAAATGCTTAATAAAATCAAGTTTATTTAGATTTCCTTTTTTTTGTATTAAATTGGTGAGGATAATAAATAATGCTATAGTGATAAAGCTTACTTTTATTTTTGAAATTGATTATAAAATGAGTTCTAGTATTACCTATTCTGTCAGGAATGACCGAACATCATGTACTGTGGTATTTGTTTTCTATGTTGCAGAATGAACACCCGAGGACGTGTGTAGCGTCGGATGGCCGTGTCGGAGACGGTCATCAATACGGTCGCTAAACGAAGCGCGGCACGACACCCGAGTGATGGCAGCACCGATGGCAGCATCGTCGGCAATATCGTCGACACTCGGCGAACTTCATGCTACGACGGAGCCTAGCGAATGGAGGCGTGCTATGAGGGCCGGTCACTTACCTTCGAGCCGGGCCGAGATCAAGACCTCTCCACTAGGAACTGTCCAACGTTTCGTTTAAGATAATTATTATGAAAATTATAAAAAAGTGATTGTTGCATACGCTGTATTCTCTTTGTTTAAATTATTCTACTATTTGCCCACAAGATGACCGATGAAAGCACTAAAAACGTTACGGATTCGAGTTATATATAATAATATCTATAATTATAAATTAAAGTTTCAAGCTCCAAGAACGGGGTACTTAATTTTAAAGTTCATATAATATGTTTCTGGTTATTCTATACATACATAATATAATAAAATTGTAACTATACCGAATCTATGCATTAAATATTTTTTGGAAAATATGATTGAAATGGATATCATTATCGATACAGAGGCCGAATCTATTGTTTTTAGAATATTTGTTTGTCTGTCTGTGACCGTATCACGGAAAAAACCACTGGAGGGATTTTGATGAAATTTGGTACGATGATAGCTGGTTATCCGTGTCAATCCGTCCGTGTTATCCTTTTTACTGCGGAAAAATATCTCATCTCTGAGAAATCTATACTAAAAGTTAAAATGTAAGTAGAGACGAATCCGAGCGGGGCGAGGGTGAGACGCTAATCATCTATACATATTATAAAATTCTAACTAAGCCGAATCTGTACATTAAATATTTTTTGGAAAATCTTATTGAAATAGACATTATTATCGATGCAGAGGCCGAATCTATAGTTTTTAGAATTTTTGTCTGTCTGTCTGTCTGTCTGTCTGTCTGTTACCGCATCACAGAAAAACTACTGGAGGGATTTTGATGAAATTTGGCATGATGCTAGCTGGTTATCCGGGTCAACATATAGGATACTTTTTACCGCGGGAAAATATCTCATTTCTGAGAAAAAATACAAAAACTGGTTGGAACAAAACTACGATGATACTATCTGTAAACAGTTTAGCAAGGTAACTTACTAAATATGGTAAAAACTATTAAAATAGGTTATCTTGAAAATCAAATTATCAATAGCTCTATTTTATCCTTTAAAATACTTATTTTAATTAATATATATTTATGTGTTATTTAGATATTCGACAATAGATGTCGCCATGTGTTTTTAAAATACGTAGTTGTAATTCCAAAAAATGTATGTACAGATAAGACCTTTCTTTGATTTTATTAGAATTACTAATAAATTACACGCGGCCCCGCCCGTGTTCAAATTATCAGTAAAGCAAACTTTTTGGCTTTATGAATTAGCAACTATACATATAATAAAATTGTAACTAAGCCGAATCTGTAAATCGATGGGTCCTATGTATATGGGCCAAAATGCAAAATCACAACTTTACAGGAGAGGCTCCCAAAGTTTAAATCTTTTATAATTTTAAAATGGTAAAACTAAAGTTTATGAAATTTTGCATGTTTATTATGACAGCTATCGTCTTTATTTACATCATAGTGTCATATTTATATATAATTTAGTTTATTTTTTATTGCACATTGGCCCTTATTCGTTAGTTTTTCTTATATTTATTTTTCTCCAAAAACACCCTAAAAAGGCCAATGTGTTAAATTGGCCGTTATACGCGTATTGCGTTTATTAAAAGAAATGTTAATATTTATTATATTTTTAACTCATAAAATTAATTGAAGATAAATTAAGTTGAAAACTCACTACAATGAATAAGAATTATTTAGGTATTGTAATAAATATGTCATATTGACACTTATACGTTGTACGATCTGGTTATATAATGACTGAGTTTTCAGTTAGATCATATAAATAATAAAACAAATACAATAATTTTATTACTTATTGAAAAGAAAAATTAAATCGGTCTTTAAAAACTTTAATTAAGAATCCGTATTCGAAAACGTATTGTGTTTTTTTTTAAGAAATAGTTTTAAAAAAGCAAAAATTCAAAAATAACGTACATTACTAATAAGGGAGAAAATCACTAACTGTCTTCATTATCGCTCTCATTCATTGACGTCTTATCATTAGATGTTACTAAACTTTCGTAGTAACCAAAGTACATTGTTGGGACAATATTTTTTCGACATAAATCAAGAAAGTCTTACTTTCGGAAGGTTGAATCGATAACAGTTGATTGTAACGTAGATGCAATGAAATTTCTGTTGCTCTATCGGCCATTGTCTTCTTGTTTGTACTAGCAGATCTAAGATTTTAATGTCTTTCAACCGCATCTACACACAAATTATATTTACAATATAAAACGTATGTTTTGTGTCTAAATTTGTTTTATTTTAGACCAAAGATTTGTTTGTCCTTCTCAGTTTTTAGTTCAGTTGAAGCAGGCATTGGTCTGCATCTTTTTGACTACATAAATCATGCTTTGAGTTACATCAATGACGTTATAAGGACTTCCTTTTGTTTTGGTACATCTAATCAACGAGCTCCATTCAGATGGAGTGTAAATATTCACATATTTTGAAGTTTTTTTTTCAATTGTAGCGTGTATAGAGTCGCCTTTATTCTGAGTATGACCTTTCTCATGAGGAGTATGTTTGATATTTATATTAATATTTCAAAACAATTAAGTTTACATGTGCTCTGACATGGGGCACCTAATTTTTTTTCATCTCGTTTCTTGCTATTTCTATTTTTATGAGCTTTTCCTGTATTTTCAGTCTTTTTCTTTTTGAATCTATTCATTCATTACAATTTTTTTCTCGCAATCTTCCACTGTCTCTTTTTTTTTGTAAATTTTTCTGGATCTCAAGAGAGGTGAAACATCACAAGATGAGTAATACTGTGAAATAGAAGACGAAGTTGCATCTGATAACAATGATGGCAGTGATGGAACAGGTTTTTCTTCTTCAAAAGACCTATAATCAGACGATGTCATTGGTGTATTTACATCGCATATATCGCTATCATCTGGGAAATTTTTATTTTGAATTGTCCACCGTGTCGTACAGTTGAGGTAGAATTATTATTCGTTATCATGTTTAATGAAAGGCTAGTTAATGGCTTATTATTTTATTCTAGTGCCAAAAAAGAGATTGACTGTAAATCACAGTTGTTTCCTTCTTCATACTACGTATCAATAAGGGGTTGATTCAGTTTATTATTAGAAAAAATCCATTTCATCAGATTGTACCAAAGGGGAATTTTCAGATGTATAATACTTATTGTCTTGGTAGGATAGACAATGTTCAAAGCATATATCTTTCAACAGACTTAAACTGCAATTTCCAAGTATCTCATTGGCTCCAAACAGCAGCAAAACTATTATTTTAGGAATAGGTAACATGAAATCAGAAGAAATACCAAATTTCAACCTTTATAATTTATAATAATAGCTTAACAGTAAAAAAATAAGAGTAGGATAAAAGTATATTTTTTAGAATAAAACACGTATAATGGCCAATGTGGTTACACATTGGCCGAAAACATAAGCCCAACGTGTAGAAATTCCCGCGTATAAGTCCCAAATTACCATTTGGCCCTTGTACGTTTAAATTCACGTTACATAAGCCTTTATACTGCGGTAAAAAATAGTGTTTCCATGCTGAAATTACTTTTTTTTAATAGCTCATATAATTAATTATATTAATAAGATGCGTTTACCACAAAAAAGTGAAAATGGCCAAATTGTTAGTTTGGCCCATATACATAGGACCCATCGAAATTCTATATTTTTCGGAAAATCTTATTGAAATATTCATTATTAGCGATTTAGAGGCCGAATCTATAGTTTTTAGAATTTTTGTCTGTCTGTCTGTCTGTATGTGACCGCATCACAGAAAAAAACCACTGGAGGGATTTTGATGAAATTTTGTATGGTGATAGCTGGTTATGCGGGTCAGCATATAGAATACTTTTTACCGTGGGTAAATATCTCATTTCTGAGAAAAAATACAAAAACTGGTTAAAATAAAAGCACGATGATACTATTAATATTTTAAAAAGGTAACTTACTTATATATGTTAAAACTATTTAAAAAAGCTTATCTTAAAAGAAATATCAATAGCGCTATTTTATTCATTAAAATAGTTATTTTAATGAAAATTTATTTATGTGTTATTTAGATATTTGACAATAGATGTCGCCATGTGTTTTTAATATACGTAGTTTTAATCCAAAAAAAAATATACAGATATGACCTTTCTATGACTTTATTAGAATTACTACTAAATCACCCGCGGCCCCGCCTGTGTTCAAATTTTCAATAAAACAAAATTTTGGCTTTATAAATTAGTAACATATTAGTAATATTTTGTTGGCCGAAACAATTTTCGAATGAAAATATTTGTACATTTTTATTGTTTAGTAGGTAAATAATGTTAATATTTTTTAATCTTTTAATGTAAAAATTGGGCAAATGCAAATCCAACTCGCGCATTATAGGTTTCGTATAGCAAAATACTGTGTTGTTGTTCTTACTTACGAATTTTGTTAGGTTAACACTAAAATAAATACGAATAATATTTACGTTTCCACAATATCGACTCATTTTATCAACCGAAAACATAAGTTCGATTCATATTATTTTATAACATTTTATGGAAAACGTGTTTATGGCTGTTAAACTGACAAAACGGGTAACTAAAAATATTCCATATCTCAAAAACTATGAAAAAGTATTTAAAAAACTGTTATACCTCAACTTTTTCAGTTTTTTTTTTTTGACATTATTTCTTAGAAAGTACGACTTTAATCATATTAGCCGAGCCATATGAAATAATAAAAAGTATTTGCTTAGAACTATTTACTTATTACACTTTCTTTTGAAAATCGTTTCGGAAAATATTACTAACTAGCGCTAACCAATCCCTGTTTCGGAACAAATTAACATTAAGAAAAGTTATAATTATGTAATCTAAATAATCAGCTACATATTAAATTAATCAATAGCCTTCTTCAAATTATCGCCCAAAACTAAACAAACAAACAAAACAGAAGTATAGACATACATAAATGTTATTGCTAAAACAAAAAGTGCAATATTACTAAATCAAATATTAGATTGACGGAGGAACCTTTGTGGCATTGTCAATCACCGCCATTATATACCAATCATACGGTGCGCAATGAAAGTGGTGTATGCAAGAGTATACTAATGTGTAAAACCTAAGAATTTGGATTTTGATCATCTGAACGCGGGCGGAGCCGCGGGCAATGCTAGTTTATAATAAATAATATTTTTTAATAATATTTCAAGTGATAGCCTGTAGCGGGATGAGCCACACTGATAAAATCTATCTTACACTCTAGTATATATAGGTGTACTAGTGACATTGTGTTATTTCACTATAACTTAATTTTTAAACTTAATAAATAAGATCGAGTAGCGAGACGCAGTGGTTGTTTCAGTTCTAACAAGTATGTACGATTTCACGGTTAGCTATGTTTATACATAAATGGTAGCTTGCTACTCCTAAGATATTCATTTAAATTATATAGCGATTTACCCTCGCTTTGCTCGGGCGCGGACGCCGTACGCGGATTTTGTTCACAATTTCATGGGTTTTAATTTTTTTTCGCGGAACCCTGATTCTTTTTCTAAAATAAAAATAGCCTAAGGTACTCCTTATAATATCAGCTATCTGCCAGTGAAAGTCCCGTCAAAATCGGTCCAGCCGTTTCGGAGATTAGCCGGAACAAACAGACAGACAGACAGACAGACAGACCGACAGACAGACAGACAGACAAAAATTGTAAAAAATGTTGTTTTGGTATATGTACCGTGTGTACATCCATATGCATTTAGTAAAAATCGGTTATTTTAATATTCAAACAGACACTCCGATTTTATTTATCTGTATAGATAAAAGCTTGTCGCGAGGTTTGTCTGTTAATAGATAAACACGAAATAAAATTTTAAAAAATAATGTTTTTTTATGAATTAGGTAAATCTCGCGACAAGCCTTTATATTATATAAATTGTGTCCCATAAAGGCCGGCAACGCAATCGTAACTCTTATGTTGCAGTTGTTCATGAGCAACGGTAGCCACTTACCAACAGGTGGATCGTTTGCTCGTTACTCTACTCTTGCACTAATCTTCTAATGCACTAACTATTTTTCGAGATGAAACCAAAGATTTTATTTTCCGCAGCTAATCTTACATAGTAGATACATTAATAAAATATTTTAATTTAGGATTAGGATATAAGCTATCTCCACTACGAGTTTTGCTCCTGTCTACTCCGTTGCAGTATCACAAACACATATTATAGATCTACACTGAAACTGTAGCTTTTGTGTATTTTTTTACATTGTAATTTTTTGTTTAATAAATGATTAATTAAATAAATAGGTACTTCATTAAGTTTAAACTTCAGTCCAATAAGTTAAGCTCCGTATACAATGTGTAAAGCGAATTGTGTTTGGAATTAAAGAAACCAATAAAATTAATAAAATACGGAGGCAATATCTAGTATATTTATATAAAATTGCAATGCTATATTGGTCAATGAGAAGCGATCTTAATGAGTTCACACATACTCGTAGGATCTTAAACTATAAATACAGCTTGTTAAACAACGATGATCTAACGACCCACAAACGGATCTCATCACGAGTATTCTTGCCCACAATGTACATTAACACATAAAATTCATTTTATAATTAAAATACAACGAAAGATTTGATTTAAAAATATAAATTACTTTTATTGTAAACTAGAGATCTTCGAGAGAGAATTTCGCTTCACCCATGCCCTAAATACATATCACGCACATCCTTCAGTGACTTACGAGTATGCCATACCCAAACTCTCAGAGAAAACATGATTTTTGTTTTTATAAGAAGTCATTTTAATGTCAAATTATTAAAATCTTAAATCGAACGTAGACTAGAGATAGACGAAGAGGTGTTACAGTCATTTTTCTGTTAAATTATAAAATAAAAAAAAATATATGCAAATATTTTATAGTTTACTAGTGACTCACCCTCGCTTCGCTTCGGGTTCGTCCCTAGACAAAAACAAATCTATCCCACGGGAACCGTACATTTTTATGGAATGATATATAGCCTATAGCCTTTTTCAGTTAACGGACTATCTAATGCAAAAAAAAATTCTGAAATCGGATTAGTAGTTCCTGAGATTAGCGTGTTCAACCAAACAAACAAATAAACAAACTCTTCAGCTTTATAATATTATATTAGTATCGATTATTATTTTAAGTATTCCCTTTGCAACTATACTCTTTAACAGAACGTGATAAATCACTTGCTATTAATAATGTATTGAACACATCTTCCTTACTTAATGAGGAGTATCCGCTTTTTTAAGTTATTTTTTTCTTAAAAGTCATGCGATCGTTTCAGCTAAATGAGTCGATGACAGTATGTGGTTATATTTTAGAAGGTAAAAAATAGTTACATTGTTATATGTATATACTCGTAGTTACAAAGGACTAAAATTTTAAACAAAACCTTCTAATTGTAATAAAGTCATCTCTGAAAAGCAATATTTTTTAGCAGTATAGTTTATTTAAAGAGGATTAGGTGCATTATTTACATTAGGAAATGTATACCACCTGAATACATACAGGATAGATTAGTATACTCAACATCATCCTACTAACAGCCAACGGAACGTCTTAATGGGGCTTTGTAGGATCGCTTACGCACCCACCTCAACGTGCGTTCACCTTGTCATGGTTTTTAGGCTCAGTAGCGTCCAGCACCTCAGCCGAGCGCGAAGCCAAGAAACGCACAGGGAGGTGGCCGACTTTGGTGGGCGGTGTACCATGCAGATTGCTCCTGGTACTTTTCTGATAGCAGAGTGGACTGTGGAGCAACCTCATGGTTACTGTGGTCTGTTTCGGCAGACTTGCCGTCGGGGCGTCGTAGTTGAGTGGTGCGTAAGCGATCCTGCGACGCCCCATTAAGACGGGGGAGGTTTTGTTAGGTTTTAGTGTGTAGTACTGGCTTTTCTAGCAGGTGAGTCCTACATAACCACCTGTATGTCTACAGGTGGTGTGCGTAAATTCATTTCCCAACATTAAAAAAAAAAGAATAATCGTTCACGCAAGCATCTACGATGTCCCGATGGCAAGTCTGCCAAAGCAGACGATAACGACCATGGGGTTGCTCCAACTGGCCTCTGTTATCAGAGAAGTACCAGGAGCAACCCACATGGTGCACCACCCACCGAGACGGGCCTCCTTCCAGTGCGTTTTTTGGCTTTGCTCCTGGCTGGATTGCCAGATGTTAATGAAGGGCCCATCATAACAAGGTGAGCAAACACTGAGGAGGAAACATATCGTCTAACGTAACTATGTATGTACCTACAGGAAAAAAAAAATAAAAACGCAAACAACTGCCTTAAGTACTTCCTCCTTTTGAAATCGATCAATAATGTTAAGTTTATAAAGAAATGAATAGAAATTATTATAAACATATTCTATGATTAACAAATCGATTATACATACCTATATCATGTTAATTGAACTGAAAATTTGATTATATTAAATATCGATTAAACATCGATTATTTCATTAAAAAATTAATATATGGAATAATTTGGCGAAGTTATTATTATTCTTTAAGTTTTGGTTTTCTAAGATGAAAAATATGGAAGTGGGATGTTGTTAGTAGACTTGCTGTATTTATGCTCGTTTTGAGTTTATGTATCAACGTATTATAAAATAATATGCCAGGTTACAGTTAATGTATTTGAATTTTGAATGCAACTATAAAATTCTTATTACAGATGACATAATTCTAAACTAGTACAGATACCCTATTCCATACAAAGAAATTGAACAGATCTAATTCGGGTTATTCTTAGGGCTATTTTTGTTTTCTTGAATATACAATAGGTGTCATTAATCAGTAAATTTTTGAGCTATTTTATTGGAATGAAGTTAATTAACGCGTCTTGCGGTAGGAGTTGTTAGATACCCCGGGGGAGAGCTGACTCCTACCGGGCGCGTCCCCAGGTGGCGGATGGGGGAACGCCCTCGCCTTCGCACCGGGCGGGTGGTACCGGAGAAATCCGGCGCGGACCAACAGCATGGGGGGCGGGGGGCCTGCAGCCGCGGGCCGTCAAACGCGGTTGAGGCACCCGCACGGCGCCGCTCGTCGTTGAGGCTTCGGCTTCCAACGTTGCGGCTACCGGTTTGGGGAGGGTTGCCACTTCCCGAGGGAGTTGCTGGACTCCTACCGGGCGCGTCCCCAGGTGGCGGATAGGGGAACGCCACCCGCATTGAGCGGGTGGTACCGGAGCAATCCGGCGCGGACCAAAACCAGCAGGCATGGGCGTGCCTTTAGGGGAGGTGGGGCGAGTCCGGCGGGTGCTTAACTGCGCAGCCGGACTAGCACTCATGTGCACCGCTCCTCCCCCGAATCTCGTAATCCCGGACCCGGTGCCGTTGATCACGTCTAGCGGCCGGGAACTGGGACCGAGAGCCTTGGCTTAACCGCCCGGGTTGCGAGGAAGAAAACCTCTATAAAAAATTACCCCGAATCCCAAGCGGCGTAGCAGCGCGAGGGGATGCATGGCTGATGGGCGGTTCAGTCGCTACTGCTTCCCCCGCTAGAGAACCGGCCGAAACTCTAGCGGGTCACACCTAGGCTTATCCGCAGACAGGGGGCACTGTGCGGATGGACCCTTTATTTCCCCCATATTGTATAGTGGGACTATATGGAGAACTCAAAAAAAAAACCCCAAGACGATGTGCCTGTGAAGGGCGGAGAAGACGTTGTGCCTGCGACGGGCGGAGATGATGTTGTGCCAGCGAATGGCGGTGCTGGCGTTCGGCCTGAGATGGGTGGTGTTTCTGTTGCGCATCGTGAAGATGCAGAGAAGGTCGTTGCGGCTAGGCAGCCGCAAATTGTGCTAACCCGTATTCAGCTAGGGGAAAGCGCGATGTCCAGACGGGGCTCCGTGTCTTCGCAGGGCGGGAGATTCTGGGAAGGCTCTGGATCTGAAGGAGAAAGCGTGGGCTCCACGAGATTAGACAGGGGCACTCCCAGATCTCAATATATGAGGAAGAGACCTCGGAATCCCATGAAGTTGTCGGGTTCTTCCGAGGAAGATAGTGGAAGGCCTAAGGCCAAAACGTTGGTCACTAAAGTATTGAATAGGTGTGCCACGACCGGTCGATTTGTCAGTGTGAGAGAGCAGAAAGCCCTCAACGAGGCGCGTAAGGAAGATCGCAAGCTGCAGACGGAGCGAGAGGTTGAGGAGGCCGCACTGGAGGTGCAGATGAGATCGAGCTCCTGCCTCTCCGACGTATCCTTTAGATCGGTACAGGAGCAGAGTGATGGAGTGCTGGCCACTGACTTGCACACGCTGGTGGCCGACAACCTGGAAGTCATCAACAAAGTGGCCAGCAAGTCCAAAAATCTAAAGGGTACCTTTATCAAGGCCCTGAAGCAGGCGACGAGCTCAATCGCGGCAGCAGTTCATGTCCTTGCTAGACGCACTGCTACGGAGGAGACGATACAACTGCGGGCAAGCAATGCTCGGCTGCAGACGGAGTTAGCAGAGATGCGTAGAGAGATCGCATCTATGAAGGAGGCAATGGAGAAGGCAAGGACGGAGCGGAGACCACCAACGCCACCTCCTACCAATGTGCCGGGTGCTGATGAGCTAACGCGCTCAATAATGGTCCAGGTGGGCACTATGCTAAACGCTCGACTGGAGTCACTAGAAGGACGGCTTCTTCCGGAGCAGCGCATTCGTCCCCCGCTCGCAACCGATAAGACGAAAGCTAAAAGGCCATCCAAGCCAACAGAGACGGTAGCCGCCACCACCACTTTGGTAGCGCCAGCTAACCCTGCCCCTGCGAAGAAAGGGAAGAAGAAGACGAAGCCTAAAGCGAAGAAGAAGAAGGCGAGTGCGTCCCAACCGGCCGCGTCGGAGAACCCTCGTCCTCTGCCTCCTGCCCCCGCCACTCTGTCAGAAGGGTGGAACGTGGTGGTCAGGAAGGGCTCCAAGAAGAAGGAGGGGGCCAAAAAGCAGCCAGAGCAACAAAGGGCACGAAAGCCCAAGACACCTAAGCTACGCCCACCCAAATCGGCGGTGGTGGTTCTAAAGCTACAGCCGGGGGTAACGGACCGCTTAACCTACAGCGAAGTGTTCGCTAGGGTGAAGCGGGAAGTTCGCCTGGAGGACCTAGGGATAGTGGATCTCCGGTTCAAGGTAGCAGCCACCGGGGCCAGAATGCTTGAGCTGCCTGGCAAGGATAGTGGTGACAAGGCAGATGCTCTGGCTGAAAGGATCAGAGGGGTACTGGCCGACGAAGAAGTGATGGTGTCCAGGCCGACAAAATGCGCAGAAATTCGCGTCGTCGGTCTGGATGACTCGGTGACGCCGGACGAATTATCCCAGGCTATCAGCAGAGTGGGCGGCTGCTCGTCGATAGCCGTGAAGACGGGCGAAATCCGCCGCGGCCGAACTGGGCTAGGGACGGCGTGGGTCCGTTGTCCGGTGGCAGCAGCCAAGAAGGTGGTGGAAGGTGGTCGAATTTTGGTGGGGTTCGTGTCTGCGCGTGTCCATCTGCTGCAGACGCGACCCCAGCGGTGCTTCAAGTGCCAGGAGTTGGGCCATGTTGCGGTGAACTGCACGGGCGGAGTCGACCGCAGTGAACTGTGCTTTAGATGTGGGCAGGCGGGCCACAAAAAGGCACAGTGCTCTGCTGTTCCACACTGCTCGGTCTGTGAGGCAGCGAAGAAGCCTGCGGGTCATATAGTGGGAGGAGCGGTGTGTAGTCGTTCGAAGGCCCCAGGTAAAAAACAAAGGAGAAAGGTGGCTCCAGCTGGCAAAGCAGCGCCGACTGAGCACAGTCCACGGGACGCGCAGGATCGAATGGAAGAGATTCAATAATGGCCTCGAGGTTCCTCCAGGTGAACCTCAACCACTGTGCCAGAGCCCAAGACTTGTTTGTCCAAAGCCTGGTACAGTGGTCAGTGAAAGTGGCGGTAGTTGCGGAGCCATACTCGGTCCCCTCGCGTGACAACTGGGCGGGCGATAACGACGGGCTGGTGGCCGTCGTTTCCCAGGTCACCGCGGGCTCCCCGCCCTTTACACGTGTTGTAAAGGGCTCGGGATGTGTCGCGGTACTGCTGGGTGACACGACGGTCGTGGGGGTCTACTTCTCCCCCAATCGACCAGTCGCAGAGTTCGAGGAGTTCCTGGACGAGGTGACGGGGCTCACTCGGACCTTTCAAGCCGGAAACCTCATCGTTGCGGGGGACCTGAACGCCAAGTCGGGCTTGTGGGGCTCACCGGTAACGGATGTGCGGGGCAGACTGCTCGAGGAATGGGTCATTGCCAATAATTTGACCGTCCTAAACCGAGGGACGGCCAACACGTGCGTGCGACGGCAAGGCGGGTCCATCGTGGACGTAACGTTCGCGAGCCCGGCCCTAGCACGTCGTGTCCAGGACTGGCGAGTGCTGGGTGAGGTGGAGACTCTCTCGGACCACCTCTACATCTCGTTTGAGGTCTCCACACATCCGGCGGTGCCGCCAGGCCCCAGCCGAAACTCGGGAAAGGAGGGTCCCCGGTGGCAATTGAGGCACATGGACAGAGGGCTGTTGGAGGAAGCGGCATTGATAGCGTCCTGGCTGCCGCGGAGTAGACGGTCAGTGGAGGAGGCGGCCGAGTGGGTGCAGCGGACCCTGACGTGGATGTGCGACGTGTGCATGCCTCGTTCCGGGCATCGTCCTTCAAGACAACAAGTGTACTGGTGGTCGGCGGAAATCGCACGATTACGCGAGAACTGCGTGAGCGCGAGACGCCAGTACACCCACTATCGGCGGAGAGTGCGTAGAGATCTAGAGGCAGAAGACCGGCTCTACGCCGATTACACAGAGGCGAAAAGGCTGCTGCAGGTGGCGATCGCGACGTCGCAAACGAGTGCCAGGGAAGAGATGCTGGAGGGATTGGATAGGGACCCGTGGGGGACGCCGTACCGGATGGTGCGTAACAAGCTCCGTCCTTGGGCTCCCCCACTGACGCGGACGCTACCAACTGACGTCTTGCGAGAGGTGGTGTCCCACTTGTTTCCTCACAGGGAGGAGTACACACCGCCTCCCATGGTTCCGCATCCAGTGGCTAGTGCTAACGCGGAGGAAGAAGTTCCAGCAGTGTCGGAGGAGGAGTTTGCTCGAGCAATGTCGCGACTGGCAGCAAAGAAGACAGCCCCCGGGTTGGACGGAATCCCCGGGAAAGTACTGGCCCTGACCGTGGACAGCGTCGGTCAAGAATTGAGAGGACTATATACTGCCTGTCTGGCTCAAGCCCTAATTCCACAGCGGTGGAAGACAGGCAGATTAGTCCTCCTCAGAAAGGTGGGGCGCCCGGCGGATTCTGTCTCCGCTTACCGCCCGATCGTGTTGCTAGACGAGGTGGCGAAGGCTTTCGAGCGAATAGTGGTGGACAGACTCACGGCCCATATGGAGGGAGCTGGTCCGGACCTGTCAGACGCTCAGTTTGGTTTCCGCCGTGGCCGTTCTACGGTGGATGCCATACTGCAGGTCAAAGCCCGAGCGCAGGACGCAGTCGCTCAGGGTGATGTAGTTTTGGCGGTGTCTCTTGACATCGTCAATGCATTTAACTCATTGCCCTGGAGTTGTATTAGGGAGGCGCTCCGTCACCATGCGGTGCCGACCTACTTGCGCCGCGTCATCGGTGCTTATCTGTCGGGCAGGTACGTGACGTTTCCCAGGCGAGACGGCTGGAGCACGAGAGAGGTGTCGTGCGGTGTTCCACAGGGTTCGGTTCTCGGGCCGCTCTTGTGGAACATCGGGTACGACTGGGTGCTGCGAGGCTTTTGGCTGAGGGGAGTTAGCGTGGTCTGTTACGCTGACGACACTATCGTGTTGGCTAGGCAGGCCTCGTATCGGGAGGCAGCGGTATTGGCGACGGCAGGTGTCGCTCAAGTCGTCGCTCGCATCAGGCGGCTTGGCCTGGAGGTCGCGTTGGAGAAGTCGGAGGCCATTCTCTTCCATGGTCCTCGGAGGGCACCCCCGCCAGCCGCGAACATCATCGTTGGTGGCACGCGCATCGAGCTGAAGAGTGCGATGACTTATCTGGGTCTCGTGCTGGACAGCCGATGGAGTTTTCGTGCTCACTTCACCGCATTGGTGCCGCGGTTGATGAAGGTGGCGTCGGCCCTCGGAAGGCTATTGCCGAATGTGGGCGGACCTAGCGCCTCATGTAGGCGGCTATACTGTGGGGTCGTCCGATCCGTGGCGATGTACGGTGCCCCAGTGTGGGCGGATGCCCTGAAACGCGAAAACATCGCTCTGCTGCGACGGGCGCAGAGGGTGATGGCGATCAGGGTGATCAGGGGGTACCGTACGATCTCGTGCGATGCGGCGTGTGTGCTGGCTGGAGTCTTACCCTGGGACCTGGATGCTCTTTCCTTGGCGTCGATCTATTGTCGGCGTCGAGGCCCTGCGTCCAGGGACCTTAGCCCAGCACCACGCGGGAGAGATGAGCGGGAGGCCGCGATAGAAGAGTGGAGGTCCAGGTTGGAGCACCCTTGCGCTGGCCGACGGACCGTCGAGGCAGTTCGCCCCGTTCTCGCGCAGTGGTTGGGCAGGCATCACGGCGTCTTAACCTTCCGCACCACGCAGATCCTCTCGGGGCACGGTTGCTTCGGGGGGTATCTGTGTCGGGTCGCCGGGAGGGAGCCCTCTCCTCGCTGCCACCACTGCGACGACTGCCCGGACGAGTCGGCCCAGCATACGCTGGAGGTGTGCCCAGCTTGGGCGACGGAGCGCGAGGCGCTCCGCAGTGTTGTGGGGGCGGATCTGACGCTGCCGGCCGTGATTTCCGCCATGTTCGGTAGCAAAAGGTCCTGGGATGCCGTCCTGTCCTTCTGCGAGGACGTGAGGTCGCAGAAGGAGGCGGCGGAGAGAGCGAGGGAGGCTAACGCCGAGCTCGCCATCCGCCGCAGAAGGACCGGGCGCCGGAGAGCGGCGCACGATCGCCGCCTCCCCCCCTAACACCGGCCAGAGGGCGGTAGACTTGGGGAAGTCTGCCGCCTAATCACCTGGCCCGAGTAGGCGCGCGCGGTGTCCGCCGCGCGCCACTTTAGATGGTGGACGTCGAGGGTGTAACTTCCACCCTCCGACACCGAGACGTGCCGAAGGGCAATCGCCGTCGGGGTTCGCGGATGATTCTTGGTTCCCGTGGCCCCGACCTCAAGGCGACCGAGGTGGACACCGTCAGGTTTTAGTGGGTAGGCTGCCGTGCGTTTACCATCTTTGCACGGCAGGAGCCCCACATAACCCGTCGTTCTTCCCCAGGCGGCGGGTACCCGGCAACAGGGTTTCCTGACGTAAAAAAAAAAAAAAAAAAAAAAGGGTTGCCACTTCGGTGGCCAGAAGGGTGTCCACTTCGGTGGACTGATTGGTGTCCCTCGTTCGGTACCGCATCTGACGGCGTTGCGGCTACTGACGGGGGGATGGGGAGGAGCGTCTCCGATCGTAGCCCGTCGAATGCGGTCAGGCGCCAGACGGACGGGGCTGCTTGCGGCCAGTAGTGGTGGGTACCCACTTCGGTGGGCGGATGGGTGTCCACTTTTGTGGAAGGTTTGGCGGCCTCCCTCTGTCGTGTCGCATCTGACGGAGTTGCGGCCACCCGTCTGGTTCCGCTTCGGCGGTCCCGGCCCGGTGATGGGATGGGGGGTGGCGTGGTGTGTGTGGATGGGTCCCACTTCGGTGGGGGGTTTGGCCCACTTCGGTGGGAGGAGTGGGGTCGCGCGCCGTGGCTTCGGCTGTCAGCGTGTGGCCGCCGGTGGCGGGACCGCTTCGGTAGTCCCGCGATCGGATGGGGGGGAGCCGGTGGCGAGGCTGTGTTAATAGCCTCGCAACCGGTAGAGGGGTGGGTCGCGGCAGGAGGGGAGTCGTGGTATTTGCCAGTCTTCTCCTTCCGCGGCCCAGACCGGGCCGCGCGTCGTGGCTTCGGCTGTCGGCGTGTGGCCGCCGGTGGCGGGACCGCTTCGGTGGTCCCGCGATCGGATGGGGGGGAGCCGATGGCGGGGCTGTGTTAATAGCCTCGCAACCGGTAGAAGGGTGGGCCGCGGCAGGAGGGGAGTCGTGGTATTTGCCAGTCTCCTCCTTCCGCGGCCTAGACGGGGCCGTCACCGTAAGATGGCGGACGCGGTGGGGCTGCAGGGGAGAGGGCCGGTGTTTCGGGCCCTGACCTCTGCAGCCGCTGTGGGGTTCCTACGGGGGCCTCACCTGATGGTGGCCTTCGGGCCTACCGCCGGGGCGCCGTAGTTGAATGCGCAAGCGATCCTGCGGCGTCCCACTATGGCGGAGGGGAGGGGATCGTTGGGGTTTAGTGGGTAGTACCGGCTCTTCTAGCTGGTGAGTCCCACACACCCACCTGGGGTTATAGGTGGACGGTGCGTAAATGCATTCCCCAACGTTAAAAAAAAAAAAAGGAGTTGATAGATACACCCCTATTTTGTAATGGAGATTTAAGAAATAGAAACTGCAATAAGTATGTCTAATACAAAGTTAGAAAAGTAAGTTAATAAATTTTAATATTTTAATATACATAAGTATTTACTGTTTCCATACATTTAATGTTATTTGAATGTTAGTTATGTACTATTTATTTACATTTAAGTCATCCGTGCTTCTAAGGGTGCCACCGTGCTAAAGTATTATATCTGTGGAGTGTGCCAATAAACATTTTATACCAAATTACATTCGGAATCGAAGAAAAGGCGAACTCATCAAAATCTTTTAAGAGTAAGCATTATGTTGAAATTCAGCCAGAGATACCCAAGACTGTCCTATCAAGTCCCTAGTTCTCTCGTTGCAAACAGGCGGAACGGTGGGTATTCAACTATTAGTCATATTCGTCTTGGACATCCATGTATGTACTCCTGTTCACCTGGCGAAGATTACTGTCAGGAACCACTCCCTGTGTGAATGTGACCTTGACGAAGGTTTATCCCATATCCTTTGCAGCTGTCCTAAATTCCTTAATCCTCTGTATGACGTTCTCGTTTCTAAAATCCCCCGTCCCATTAATGTTAATTGTTTGATAATTTTTGTGCACAGCCTTTTATGTAGATTTTTGTGTAAATATATCAAATGTTATAATATAAAATTGTAAAATATTTAATTAATTACTAACATCTGTTTTGTATGCATTTATCTTGTATATACTTTATTTGTTGTTTGTGTGTTGTCTTGTTTGTTGCAGATCCAGATCATACAATTAATTGCTCATATTTTATATGTAAAGAGACCTCAGTATGAATATCTCTTATTTAACCGGTTAATGCCATATCTATACCATGTCTTCTCCATTCTACACGACATTGGCGAAGTAAACTGTGCCCAACTGGCACGCTTAAAAGCCAAATAACAAAGAATTGAATTGAAGGAAAGGCGTTAGGAACTTTGTTTTTGACGAGAATCACCTGACCGCTTATATAATCTATATAAATAAAAATGAATGTTGGTAAGCCATTCTTGAGTTATGCAAGAATGGCTGGACCTGAATTGAAGGAAAGGCGTTAGGAACTTTGTTTTTGACGAGAATCACCTGACCGCTTATATAATCTATATAAATAAAAATGAATGTTGGTAAGCGCATAACTCAAGAATGGCTGGACCAATTCGGCCACTTTATTTTTCTGCATGTTCCTTAAGGTTCTCGGAAGGTCTTCATACTTAAAAAAAAAAAAACCATATCCATGTTACTATATCCAAGCTAGGGGCGAACCCGAGCGAAGCGATGGTGAGTCGCTAGTTTTTTTATAAATATGTCTAATCTTAAATTTGATAAATACTTCAAAATTCATCCTATATCTAATTGAAAATTTCAGTGACTTAAAAAGTTTTTACTCGTAGTAAAAAATTTGTAAAGTGTAAAAGCTCCATCTGTGAATATGCACTACAAACCCATTACCAGATAAAATAATAAAATAAGATTGTTTTATTATTTTATTGAAAAAAATCGAGTACTCTACATGTATATTCAAAGTTCTGTTTAAAATTCTAATATCGATGCTATTTCTAATGCACTGTTTGCTTTAAGATCTTGTCGACTATGTCATGCAAAATTGTGCAACTAATTAACATATTCTCGGCAGTTTAAGCGAGATGCTCATATAATCTATACAAATAATAATTTTTTTACTGAGTCGAATTAAATAATATATTTTTTGGAAAATCTTATTGAAATAGTCATTATTATTGATACAGAGGCCGAATCTATAGTTTGTAGACTTTTTTCTGTGTCTGTTTGTTTGTTCGTCTGGGAACGCATCACGAGAAAATCACTGGACAGATTTTGATTAAATTTGTTATGATGATAGCTGGTTATTCGGGTCAACATATAGGCTACTTTTTACTGTTGAAAAATATTTCATCTCTGAGAAATCTATACTAACTATAAAAACGTATCTAGCTATAAACCCGACCAGAGCGAGGGTGAGTCGCTAGTTATTTCTATTTTTGATAAAGTTATTCGTTATGTTTGTATCTTATTAATGTAAACGCTAGAAGCTTATACCGTTTTCGAAAGACATCTGAAGTCCGTCAACCCGTACCGGCCAGTATGGATCACGGCCTGATGAAGGGAAGTCCGTACCCAGCAGTAGGACGTTAATAAAAGGCTGATTACTATACCGACTGTAAGTGATCAAACTTGCGTTATGTCAATTATCTTAAATTTTGCTGATGAAAGTGTTATGTTGTAATTAATAGGTATGGATAATAATTTATAATATTACTGTCAAAATAAATAAAGTAGCTTAGAAAACATATTAACTCTATCTTCATGTACATAATCACAACCAGACTTAGTAAGGATAAATTAAAATGTCACCGAAGTGAGAATCAAACCAGGAATCTTAGTCACGGAACAAAAAATAAATTAAAAGCATTTGCGAAAGCTATTACTTAAATTAAATTTATTCCTACTACGTACGAACGAACGCTTCTTAACTAAAAATGAGAATATTTTTATTTAAAAAGTAAACCCTATTCACTATAAAATAATCTTTAAACTTTGATTAGAATACATATACGCATTTACTTTTATTAAAGTTGGTTAAAATGACGTAGCGTTCGTGCACGTATTAATTTAAACACCATAAAATATCTTTCAACCTGTGTAGCCTACGCTTGCTAGACACCACTACGAGTTGAAAGGGCACGAGTGAAGGTCGACTTGACCGCATCCGCTTCATAGTGATTCACCGTCGGTTTATCGATGCCGTGGGACACTCGTAGCTTGTGAACTTTGCATTCAATGTTATAGCTTCCTTTTCTATAATTTTAATGGGAGACATTTAAAAAGTATTTAACTAATCATCGTTATATAAAACTAATTGACCCGGCATTATATACAAGATGCATTATTCTATGAAATTACAATATAATCTTGAGGTAATGTAAAACTTATATAAAAAGTAATTCACAGTTACTCTAATGTTACGGACCATTTTAATTTTTTTCCCCTGATTACCTTTTTCAAAATATTAATTTAAAAAAAAATAGCCAAATCATTCCAGTCGTTCTCTAAGTGATTGCCCTAAAAATTAATTCAAAAGAGTGATTCGAATTGTATATTTATAATAAGAAATATGCCTCAAAGCTTTTTTATGATATACATATTTATATAGTTTTCCTTTGCAATATCTATCGATAAAATTATCCATGGTACAGCCCTAAAAGTTAAAACTTATTTAGCTATAATTTGATGATCGCGAGCGGTATTCAAAATTTATGACAAAAGAAGCTTTAAGAAATATCACACATTTTATTTATTACGGAATAAAAACCAAATGAAAATATGGATTGATTTTAGAACTGCGTCAGTTAAATGCTTAGAACAGGATAATTAGCATCCTTTTCTTTTTTTTAACGTTGGCAAATAATACGTATAATACCTTCTTAGATTTACGCGAATATTTGACATTTTAAATAAAACTATCTTTTCGGATTATTTCGCGGATTTATTTTGATTTTTGGTTCCCGACGTTTCGAATGCTTTACAGCAATCATGGTCACGGGAGAGACTAAGGTATTAGACATCTCAAAAGCGTTATATACTTGTTACAGACAGTGCCTACCCACAAATTTACAAAAATGATTTTGAAAATTCAAAAATGGCACCAGAGTACCTTACAATATTTGTTGATTTTAATTCTAAACATATTAAAAATATTAAAAAAAGTTTAATAAGTATTATAATTAAATATTTTTTGTGGGTAGGCACTGTCTGTAACAAGTATATAACGCTTTTGAGATGTCTAATACCTTAGTCTCTCCCGTGACCATGATTGCTGTAAAGCATTCGAAACGTCGGGAACCAAAAATCAAAATAAATCCGCGAAATAATCCGAAAAGATAGTTTTATTTAAAACGTATAATACCTTCAATTCATACATACAGGTGGTTATGTGGGGCTCACTAGCGATAAAAGTCAGTTCTTCCTAATAAAACCCAACGGAACTACTACTATTATACTAGATTGAATTTATTATTATATATATCTATAAAGATAAATAAAATTGAAGTGTCTGTTTGTAATGTCAAAAAAACAGTTTTTTACTAAATGGCTATGAAAGTATTCTTTTTCTTAGTCGTTCACTCTTGACAGAGTGGTCGTGGTCATGTCTCGGTCGAGTCTTGCGCCACTGCATCTCGTGAGTGTATACGTTACTAATAAGAAATCAATTTTTAAAATTTTTGTCTGTCTGTCTGTTTGTTCTGGCCAATCTCCGAAACAGCTGGAACGATTTTGACGGAATTTTCAAAAATTAAAAATGTTTTTTTTTCTTAAAAGTTTTGTTCTTTTATTTTGACATTACAAGCAGACACTTTAATTTTATTTATTTATATAGATGTATTGGCAGTGGTAGCCCGGTGGTAACGCGCTCGCTTGGGAAACCGAGTGAAGCGGGTTCAAATCCCGGGTCTCGCACCTCTGATGTTTTCATGTGCGAATCATTTCTAACATGATTACCACTTGCCTTACGGTGAAGGAAAACATCGTGAGGAAACCTGCATGTTTGAGAAAACCTAACAAGTTTTCGAAAGACATGTGAAGTCCGCCAACCCGCACTTGGCCAGCGTGGTGGACTATGGCCTGATTCCCCTCGTATCGAAGGGAGGCCCGTGCCCAGCAGTGGGACGTTAAAAAGGGCTGAATACGAATATAGATGTGTAAATAATTAATTAGCGACTTACCCTCGCTTAGCTCGGGCCTTGGGTGCGTCCCTAGGTACTCGGATTTGGTTCACAATTTTATGAGTTTTAATTTTTTTGCGCGGAGCCCTGATTCTTATTCGAAAATAAAAGCAACCTATGTTACTGCTTATAACATCAGCTATCTGCCAGTGAAAGTCCCGTTAAGATCAGTCTAGATGTTTCGGAGATTAGCCGGAACAAACAGACAGACAGAAAGACAGACAATAATTGTATTTTTCTTATAAGTGCCGTATATAATTTCATATGCACTTAGCAGACAAACAAACAGACAAACATTTAAAAAAATGTGTTTTTCTTATAAGTACCGTATATAATTTCATAAGCATTTAGTAAAAATCTGTAATTTTGACATTACAAACAGACACTTCAGTTTTATTTATCTGTATAGTATATTTTATTTATCTGTATAGTATATTTTATTTATCTGTATAGTATAGATTTGTAGTGTGACAAGCGATACACCCTTTTCACCCAACATATTTAAATTATTCGAACCGACACTTGTGTCACATATCCTACGCATCTACGAATATGCAGACAACATCTAATCAAAGTTTTATCAAAGTTGGATAGATATCGTAGAAATACACATATTACAAACTGACATACATATACATATATACGTATATATGTATATTAAATTTCAATGTTACATTATTCATTTCTAAATTATCTTTTCCTATCAAATTCACGGGCCAAAGGTTATATGCTGAGCAAAGCAAAGTCATAACACGTCGTGATGTTTGTTCATAGATTATCACGATGTATTGTCCTTTTGTAATTCGACACACATTTCATTTCTACTAAGTCCAGAATGGAGGACACTCTATGAAACAAAGCGACCATACCTAACATTTAAAATCTTAATCATAATATTTTATCTGTGAATGCGTATTTAATATTTGCCTCATTCAAAATCGAATGTGTTGCCTCTGTCAAGCTCGAGGTACCATTTTTTTTTATAAATATGTTGGAACATTAACACACAACACCATCTAGTTCCATGGTAAGCTTCGAGGCCTGTGTTATGGTTATTAGATAGTTGATACACTATACATATAACTTACATTATTATAACTTAAATACATACATATTATATATATAAAAACCTATGACTGGAGTACAAACATTCGTATTCAACACACAAATGAATGCCCCCAGCGGGACTCAAACCCGCGACCGCTGGCACAGCAAGTATGATCACTATAAACTGAGCCAAACGTGTCGTCAATTAAATGTGCCACAAACAATAGTCAAACTTATAAAGCTAATAAACATTAATGTATCCATTTACTTTGCATGCACTGCAATAAAATGAAATACTAATAGTGCTTGATATTTAAAAAAAAACAATTGCGAAATCAGTAAACATGATGTACGACCTCTGACCTCAAGTAGTGCTTTAATTCACAGCAATCACATTTTATTTTTACGAGTAGTCTGTTATTACTAATGGCATTTGCTGTATGTACATATATAATTACAACGTGTACATATTACACATGTTAATATTTTCATCATCAATTTTATAGCTTCATCGGTCTAGTGGCTAGAAAAGGTCTAGCGGCTTAAAAATCGTGAGTCCTCGAATCTAGTGACAGGTCAACTTAGACAAAATGTTATTCTACAATCGTAAAAGAATAGAGATCTGAAATCGATCGAGATCGTAGAAATCTGAAGTAATATATGGAAAAGACATATAGATACCTATTAAGACGATTAAATGTGTGGTTACATTAAAATTGTTCAAATTGCTATTCTAGTACAACGATTGTCGAATAATATTTGATCTAAACTTACTTTGTCAAAGCGCGATTAAAAAAAGATAGCTGCGAGAAGAGAATTTGCTCGCATCATTTTAGCAGGAACAATTTTTTCTCATGAAAGATGATTGATTTTATTTTTAGGCCTCATTGCTCTAGCGGCTAATCAAGAGAAGAAACTATAATAGGTTTAAAAACTAAGGCAAAAGCTATAAATAGAGGCAAAGTAGGTATATTCAATTTTATTAAATTTTTACGGCAATCTCTCATTTTTAACTAAATCCCACAAAAACAAAAGGTTTTATATTCGTAGGTAGGTATATTTTTTTACGTATTTTCGTCGATTTCCCGGAGACAGCTTGATCGATTTTGCTACTTTAAATTATATTCTATGATAAGGTAGGAGGTCAGGCTTTCGAGAAAATCAGGAAAAAATATTTCAAGTATGTTAACAGAAGTACCTAATTAGTTTTTTAAATTACTTCTAATTGTAATATCGACTTGAACATTTGCAAGTGTTGTATTTGTATTTCCAATGACAGTACAATGATTTAGAATCATCGAGATGTACTGATAGTGAAGCCAGAAAGTGGAAGTGGAACTCTTCAACGGCTTCTAGTAAATAATTCGAGTTTGGGCTTATTTGATTTAGCGTTAGTTAGAATTCGATTTTAGAGCCTGATTTTTAATGTTGCTAATAAAGGCGTTTTTTAATTTCTTAGTATTTATATAAAAATTGACATCAAACTAACTTAAATGACTTAAGGCGTTATTGACTGTGTTGTTTGTGAGTGAAACAATGAGTGAAGCGAACTAAGATTTTCATTAAGTACCTAATAGAACTTACTAAATCGCCTAAATCGCGATACACATATGTACTCGTATATAATTCGAAATAATTTGTAATTCGAATAAAATAAACACGGCCAGGATTTGTACAAATAATTCTTGTAAGTCGTAAATATTTTATTTTGTAATAATGACAAAACTTTTACATACATTTGTTTACCCGTACTTACTATGTTATATATCTTATCTTACACATTGATTAATTACTCTTGGAAACAGTTTTAATGATTTGGATAAAAATTTGTATTTAGATAATGTTTTGATTTTTAAGTTTACCTATGTATTATGTAGGTATCTTTTCTAAAAACACAAATTTTTTATGTATTTTCCGAAAACACGCCTAGCGAATCACGGTCACACAGGTACTGAAACCTATTAATCGACTTATACTTTTAAATATTAATAATATACCTATTTTAAGTTTATAATAGTTTAATAAATAATAAATATTTTTCGTCATACTATAACGTAGGCGACGTTCAACCACAACCAAGGAATAAAACCGTACCGTGCTAATTATGAAACACTTAAGATTTTTTTTTCGACAAAGAATACAATATAAAAATTTATTTATACTGTAGAATGCGTATATGATACACGAAATACAACAAAATAACTGTTTATTGTTGACTATTTTAAGGCACTTTTAGAAATATAATTTTCTGCCAAAATATTTGTTGCACTTATGGACAGCTCTGTATAACCGAAGGCTGTTTGGAAATCTTCTAAGCTGCAGCAAATAATAAACCCTTTGTTCATAATGTACCAATTGGGATTTCTCATCCATTCTATTTCATTGCATATGTCTTTACATGGTACATATTTCACTGCATCAGATAATGTCAATCCGGGTTTGTTGATTTGAATGATAGCGAGCGCTTCATCATTTTCAGGATTATGCAGTACCTGTTAACATTTTTTTTTTAATTTAAAAAGTCATTGAAGTATTTTAGCTATATCCCTTAATGTACCCAAACATTTTTTTGCAAGATATGTTTTTTTAATTTACACATTGGAAAGCGTTAACTAAGATAAAAATTAAAATTATAAGTGTGTTTCATCGAAATAATATCAATAAGATAAGTAGAGACACAACTAATTACGAAGTTTTAAGAAAAAATCGACAGGTATAACCTCCCTATATATGATGATATCGATTGTTCATTGTATTCATCCGATACATATGTAATTATCAGTATATAAGTATCTTAACATGTCTCTTTAATGTACTTAAAAATGGATATTGTAAGTTATGTTTTTTAATTCACTCGTTGACGAGCGTCAACGATAGATAACTTACATTAAAAGTAGTTATTATATATTATTATTCAACATCTAAATAATATCAATAAGGATTGGAAGATAAGAAGCCTCAAAAATAATTACGAAGTTTAAAAAAATAGATTATTTACCTTCCATATATACGGCGATATCGGTTGTTCATTATGTTCATCCGATAAGTATGTAGTTGTAGCGCCAGTCGCCTTTATTGTTTGAGATGATCCTGTCCAAACCTCGACAGTCATATTGAGACTTTTCACGAGCTGTCTAACTCGGAACTCTACTTCGTCCCAGTTCTGAAATTAATTTGTTTGAGTTAAAAATACTTACTAAATTATAAGAAGTCAGGTTGTTCTAACTCGGGTTATTTACGTACTACTTACAAAAAAATGTTGGTGATCATGATCCTTTAGAAATGGAATATAATTAAAAACTGTATACAGAACATGATCTAATAATTGCTTTTTCAATCATTAGCTGAATTAAAAAAAATGATTTCCAAAAAAATAATTTTCATTTGATCGATTACAATAGAAATTCTTGGAAGTGTATGCTCACCAGTGGGATGTCTTTCGTTTGAGATGAGTAACATTGGATGATGATGACATTTATTTACCAATATACTGTTAATTGCCGAAGACATAGCACCTTAAGTTATGGTACTTGATATTGACATTATAACTTTATATTAAATTTAATTAATTTTGCAAGAGAATAAATGAGGTGAATAGTAACAACGGTAATAATGAATAAACATAATATTATGTGAATAGAATAATGTTTTTATAACATCTTACCTCTGTTCCACATGTACTCCAATGGGGTACTACATTTAAATAATTATATGTAGCTAGTTGAGGAAGTCCAGGCAGAACGTCTTTAGGATTTACTAACTGTCTTTTAGTAAAACAGCATGTATCATCATCTGTGATTGTTCGTAAAGAAACAAAAGCACGTAACTGATTACTACAGTTGTACATATAATCAAATTGAAATGGTAAATGCTTGCTTTCCCTAAATTTCGTATCTATTAAAGCCTTTGGAATTACGTTTGCAGATGATGGATATAATTTATAATTTGCAAAAATAGGAACTTTTTTATCTTTGTCAATACAAACGTCATATACGCCCAGAAATTCCGTTCGAATGTTGAAGCCAACAGTAAACAATTCTGTATTTTCAGTTTCCAAACCGCAATCAGGTCCGTTAAGTTTTGCTAATGGTTTATTTTCTTCAAAGCACTTCAAGTCTTTGAAATCAACAATTTTGCTATGTATTTTAAACTTCGAATTTTCCATACATGTTGCTGTAACCTGTTCAGTAAAATTAGATGTTTTATCGGTTACATAGCTTCCTGGACAAAATAAATGTACACGACGCAATTTCGGTATTATTATTGAGCCCTCGATGTTCTTAAATAGATACCACTGCTTTCTATTCGTCAAAATAAATGGTTGTTGTCCATTTAAATCATTTTCAATATTCAAAATACATTCTGAAATTAAACATATACTTTTGTATAAAGAACATAATTACTTTGAGTTAATGATAATTGCTGTGGCAATGGTAGCTTAGGCAGTGTAATTATAAGATAAATTTGAATTTCAGTTTGAATAACTTTTGAATGAGTAGGTTTATCGAAAAATGATAAAGGACGTTTTTTGTAGAACATTCAATTCCCAAGAATATGTTTTGGTCATTCGAATTCATCTATTGGTTTTGAGATATAAAATTTTGAAATTGAAAAATAATTTTTCCCATGTTATTTCTATGGAAAATAGAAATTCGCGATGAGCGACCTCTAAATATTAATATTACGAGTCCCGGTTTTTACAGGCATCTTTTCTCAAAATCCTGAATCTAATTCGGAGGGGATTTCGAAAAAAAAATATTAAGTCGATTTTTTGAATCAGTCTAATACATACATACATAACGTTTCTGTTATTATTGAAAAAATAAAATATGTGAAATAAATTGATGCATATATGTATAGTACTCGTAGTACCTACCTTGTGAGATCGGTAGGTTGATATTAAAAGTCCTTGTTATTTCACCAAATGGATTTCTTATTTTACACGTGAAATTTCCAATGTCACTGAGAGTCATTTTGAAGTACCTTTCCATTAAAGTTTCATCTATTTCACGGTCGTCGTGATACCATTTTACCTGAGTAATTAAAAATAATATTGGTATAAAATGATAACAGTAATAAGTATCTGGCGTATCACTCAGAACTGATGTGGAATAATGCCATTTCTTCTAAATCTAATACTTTGACACGACCGGTGAGGGATCCAGCGCAGGACCGCCACCGCCGTCTTTACGCGCTCTCCGATACACAATGGTGAAACACCGCCACCTTCCCAACTCTGGGCTGTTACTGGGACTTTCTTAATACAAACATACAGACACACAACAGACAAAAAATATTGCAACTATTGTTTTGGGGTCTATATTATGTAAAATATTTCATGTTACATATTATTCTTTACTATATGCATAAATAAGAGAAAAATATTTTTAAGTAAGTTTTAGTTCCCATAAAATCTTATTTTACATTTGTAATAATAATTTATTTAGGAAAACACATTTAATTACAGTTATGGTTAAAAGAAAAAGTCAGATGTTTTGTTTGTATTGTGTAAGTCAGCGGTATGATGTCGATCTTTTGTCAATCAGTATTATATATTCTTTCATAATTTCATAAATTAAGTAACTTTATATAAAATTACACCATTTTATTATAATTTTATATATTACAACAAAATTTTGACTTACAGTTGGAGGCGGGATGCTTATAGCGCCACATCCCAAGATGGCTGTTGATCCTTCAGAGAACACAATGTTTGTTTCTTCGTCTTTCAAGAATTTCGGTTTAAGACCAACAGTTATCATTTTATGGGAAGAATTAGAGTACATAAAATTGCTGACTCTACATGTATAAATACCGGAATCTTTTATTAGTACATTTTTAAGTTGAAGTTCATTAGTTGCTATAACTTTCCCGTCCTAAAAAAATATGTAATAATATATATTTTGGATCTCACTCTTATTGTGTATGTTTCATCGTTTCCAATTAATAAAAAGTTAAAAATATTTATACATACCTTATACCAGTGTACCAGGTCTCTTTCTGTATGAGGTAAATCACATTCAATATCAGCAGATGTTCCTTCTTCTAGCAGTATGTTCTTAGTCGGTTTTTCAGGATGTGGATATTCTAAAAAATAATGTATTTTGAGTAAAGAATAACTGATGATGATATGAAAATGAATAGAGAAATGTTGAAAATTAATAAGCAGTAATTTCAATTTTGTGTATTAGTAAATTTTTAAACAAATGAAACGCAAAAATATAAATACTTATTTCATAAAATCAATCAATTAATTCAATTTCCATCTATGCACATAAAAATCTAGTTAATTCATAGTTTAATTTATAGTGTAATCGTCGTATAGTCATGGTAGAGGGGTGGGGGCGTCATTAGCATCCTGCAGTACGGCCGGGTGCGAAGCCAAGAAACGCACTGGGAGATGGCTCACTTCGGTGGGCGGTGTACCATGCGGGTACCTGGTCTGCTTCGACAGACCTGCCGTCTGGACCTCGTGGTCGAGAACGTAAGCGATCCTGAGACGACTCATTAAGACGGAGGAGGTTTTGTTGGGTTTTAGTGTGTAGTACTGGCTTTTCGAGCCGATGAGTCCCATATGACAACCTGTGTGTACTCTTATACATGTGATTATTTGACAGAATTTGCAGCATTAAAATTTTAAGATTTCAAAATAAGATTTACTGAAATGGACATCAACATTGTGGATTAAGTAATCAAATTTATGCTATACCATGGGATTCGCTGTCCATTTTTTATTATCATCTTACCATAAGCATTCACAGAATCAAAAATTTTGCTGTACTGACATGCATAAATGTATTTCCCTGCATTAAAAAAATAGGATCATAAAAATTACATCGATGTAAGTTAAATACTAACCTTGAATTTCTACATTGAATTGTTCGATATGGGAGCCAGCACTATTTTCAGCTTTACACTTGTAAATTCTTGCAGAATTTTTTGTTAAATTTTTAATCAATAAAGTTCCGTCCTCTTCAACATCGTAAAAATCTGTACCTGGAATAACGTGATTATTAAAAAGTTTAGATCTGACATTTTTATTTTAGTTTAGTTGTAACTAATTTGTAAAGAAAATGCAAATAAATTATATAGGTATATAGAGTGCAATACGAAAGACAGATCTTACCAACAGCTAGATTGTCGTCATCTACCATCCATGTAATAGTAGGTTTGGGGCTGCCCACAGTTTTGCATGGAATTCTTAGTACTAAATCCCCAACAACGCCTATCAAAGTTTTTTCTTTCACAGGGTTTATTATCGATGGTGGAGCTAAAAACACAGTAGATTGAAAAGTTCGTTTCATAAAATTTTTGGAACTAAGGTCCTTAACGCGGCTTGCGGTAGGAGTTGACAGGCCCCCCCAACGTGTGTTCACCTTGTCGTGGTAGGGGGATCATTAGCGTCCGGCAACTCAGCTGAGTGACAAGCCAAGAGAAACACATGGAGGTGGCCCACTTCAGTGGTTGTTACTGTTACTTTTCTCACGGCAGAGTGGTCCATGGGAACAATCCTTTGGTTTTGTGGTCTGCTTTGGCAGGCCTGCGGGCGTCGTGGTTGAATGCGTAAGCGATCCTGCGACGCCCCATTAAGACGGGGAAGGTTATGTTGGGTTTTAGTAGATAGTACTGGCTTTGCCGGTGAGTCCCACATAACCGCCTGCATGTACTCGTATGGAGGTTGTTATGTGACAGAATTTGCAGCATTAAGATTTCAAGATGTCAAAATAAGATTAGATACATAATGTTGAAGTCCATATCAGTAGACTTCAACATTATGTATTAAGTATTCAAATTTACGTTATACTACGGGATTCGCTGTCCATTTTTTATAATCATATCATATTAAGCATTCACAGAATCAAAAATTTTGCTGCACTGATTAAGATTGACTTAGTACTTGGGTGTAGGTAGACAACATACCGACACAATTTTATATTTATCATATTATTCTTTGCCCCTTTTCCTTGAATATCAATGGTTAATTAGTATTTCAGTATTTATTAAGTCATAGTTCCGATTTAGCTTTATCTACATTTAAGGAAACATATTGGGTTTAATATGTAATATAATATATAAAATAGATATCTAATTTAAATAATGTTATCGTTTTATCTTACCGTGTACATTTACATGAAAGTTTTTTTTTGCTTTTCCGAGAGGATTGGTAGCTTCACAAGTATAAATACCAGTGTCTCTAAATGTTGCTTTAAAACTAAAAATATAAATTATAAATTACAATTTAATAAAAAATTAAGTAAAATATAGCACAAAATAAAGTAAATTTTGTTTCGTGAGTTTATGAGGTTAGTAGGAATAAGGTTGTTTTTAAACTAAAACTCTGATATCACCTCACTTCGATGGTACATAATGTGATGCAAATACATACACACATGCAAATATAAATACATTTTAATTCAGCTTTTTATATTCAGCATAATTCTGAAAGTATCCGATTCAAGTTTTCTATCACACGTCGATGGTAGGTCCTATGGCAAAAGCACAGCAGCTTAAATAAGAACTCGATAGTTTAATAGCTATTGGGTGATTTATTCATAAATGTATATCTCGTGGCTAGTATTATGTGATATGTTCGACCATGAAGGTGACATCAACGTTTAAACTTCAACGTTTGATATAGTAATCCATGTTTGGCAACATCATTAATATAACTAGTGTCCATAATATAAAAGCTGCAATAATTTTTTTAAATAAACGGTTCTTCAAATAATGTCCGACACCCGTAATTTAAGAGTCAGATCTATCATTAAATTTAAAATTAGTATAAAGTTAAGTTATGTTACCGCAATCTATCTCTATCTTTAACGATAGAGAATGTAAAAATTTTACGATATGATCACTTATATTTCACCATTTCATGATGGCCAGGCCACATCATGATGTAGCCAGCGAGTACCTACAGTTCATGTATTGCCACCATTTCATTAAATGGTCAAACATATTATGAAATAATCAATACATTTACATATATCTAACCACGACATATTCATTGCAAAAAACACACATACAAGCATATAAACAATCATACAAACAGACTTTCTAAACGACAGATGTATATACTCGGATATTTTATAATAAATTATGGTGATTAGTATGATTCTATTTCCTTTTTAAGAAGGCATGTTGATGAATTCCCAGAATAATAGTTAATTAAAATAATGAATATACTAACAGCAAGCGTTCATTGCTAATGCGATGTGTTGCCGAGTTGCTGAGCGTAACGTTATTTTTGAACCATTTGATACTGGGAGACGGTTCGCCTTCGACAGGACAATTCAAGGACACCCTTTTTCCTTTTGATGTTTTGATATTTTCATCTTTACCATCAATTGATGGTGGATCTACGGAAAAAGTAACATGGTTAAAACTTAAACGTTATATACATAATACTTACTGATCCGACAGTCCAAAGTCCAAACCCTATTTATCCTAGGATATTACAGTGTCTTGTGTAGGCTGTTAATGTTCCTACATTGAATGTTGGGATACCCCATTTTTTAAATGTAAATATGTATTTTAAATGAAACCGCGTTTTATATTATTTATTTATTATTATTAATAAAGAAAAAGAGATATACAAATCAGTCTTAAATTTAAAAAAATAAGTTAATTGCGCGGCTTTGGCACACTTTAGTTTGATGTTCCAAGCAGATCAGGAATTTGCAATTAGTGCGTTTCATTTTGTTTTTTTTTCTTTGATATAAGGCACAGGTTCTTAGATTACCCTCTACATCCATATTTAAAAACTATTTATAATACATAGGCACACCATATCTCTTTATAATTTTTATAGTAGATTATTTAAAAATAAAGATCTTGCCAAATCTATTCAGGCGTTCTAAAGTGATGCACTTGTCAAGTAGCATTTATTTTTTGTATATGTAACCGTATATTTAATATATAAATATATAAAAGTTACGGTGTTTGTGGTCGTACTCCTCCGAAACGGCTCAACCGACCTCAATAATTATTTTTTTGTATATTTGTTTTTTTCTGTTAAATTGTTTTATATTTTATTTAACATTCCATTTATAAAATCAACTTGTAATAAAAAAGGTATTGGCCGCACGTTCACTTTCTCTATTTCTAGAGAGTGGTCAATTTCATGAGAGTATTGCTCAGTCCATTCCATAGTTTCAATATAGTTCAACGCAGGTGTTGAAACAAGCGAATCTACATTATACAAAATGCTAAGTACACAAAAAATATAATTAACACTTACATTCAATAATCAAATCAATTTCATGCGTATATTTTCCGATCTCGTTGACAGCTGTACACATGTAAGTCCCCGTGCTATCCTTTTTGACGTTTTCAAGTCGTAAAGTATCCGATTTTTCATCTAAATCAGAATATTCTGAAGATTCATCATATTTAAAAGACCAAACTATCGTAGGTTTGGGGAAACCATGTGTAACGCTAAAAGTAAAGCAAGACAAAAATTGAATATATTAATTAATCCAAGAAATACAAAAATATTATCATGAAGGTCTGCAATACCTATAATAATGTCCTCCTTCCTGACTGATTTTGTCACGACAGTCAATCTTACTGAGACTAGCCATCTGCGTAGCAGTTACATGGTGTCCAAGTGTACGCACAGACACATATGCAATTTCTATTCTTCTCTATCTTTCTATCTTGGTTTAATTATTGCCATCAAAAATATTCTGAACATATTTATATAAAAGTAAACAATGCGTTTTCAAATTTAAAACTTTGTACAAAATCTGACCATAAATAGATAAAAAAATATCTACATACGTCTAATGCTCGAAAATTCACTTGTACTTTCCATTTTATGCATACCTATTACTTCAGTTCCATTTGCAGCCCTACAATAACCTCATATATGCATAGGGCCATCCAACATGTACAGAATGCTGCATATAGCAGAATACCCTGTAGATGATTTTGCTACGACGTATATAAAAGAGAACATATTATAGTTCCATATCTAAATCGTAAGGAAATTCTCAACATGAGGGCAAAGATGGGGTTGCAATACACTTGTTTGAGTCATAGAGAGTGTGTAAAATTGAATGAAAAAGCTGAATATTTATTAGAAAAGTTTATATGGCCTAGAAATGGAATTATTACTGTACAAGTCATGTCTGTGTGGAATAGTGGCAATATGCATTCCCCTGCTAAATTATACTTAATATGGTTAACCATTTGTACGTTCACATTATTATCTCATTCACTTGCATACACACACATACCGGAGAATTACAGTGACAGAAATAAAGTGCTTTTGTGTTTGTGCGTTTACTTGTGCATTATAATATCTACTGCGCAGATGGCCGGTGTCAGTGAGACAACCTGGCCTGGTCGAAATCGGTCAGGAGAAGGACAATGAGTTATTTTATTTTATTTGAAGTAGAAGGTAAAAGAAAATCTTACTTGCACTTTATGACCACATTAGATCCTTGTTCGTAGATAAGATAACTATAATTTTCCTCTATTTTAGGCAATTCTAAAAGAGTAATAAATAGTTTTTAGATTATACTGAGTATCACGAGTAGGATGTATGTTTTACCATAAAATATGTTTATTTATTTATTTATTTATTTATTTATGTTATATAATGCTTTAAAATTAGTAAATAGCTAAATGAAAAATACAGCACAAATATACTTTGTATTGTAGTTACTTTGACAAAATAGCTTTTGTGCTATTTCAGGATACAATCTCCAACTTCTTAACGGAGGTTTTCAATGCCTTACCTAGCTGAAGATTTACTTACTAAAGATAAAAATTGACATAAACTCCATAAAAATTATATTAAATTTCCACAACCGCATAATATATAGAAATGTTTTTGGGATTTATTGTAAATCTTTACAATCAGAAGAACTAACAAAATTTACTCATACTAACTCATAAGCAGTAGCACTCATCATAAATATTAGTGTGATATGTATACATAGGTATGTACCTGCATGTATTGACACTTTAAAGGATATGTTTTCCTTATAATAACTATTCGAGACTTCAATTTTATATTCCCCTCCATGATGAAAATTACTTTTTTTTATAGTCAATGAAGAATTGTCCGATGACAAGTCGTAGTCGTCGTTGGAAGTGATTTCAGTTGATTTTTTGAACCAAACTATTTTTGGAGGTGGGTTTGCATCGACATCAATTTTGAAGGTAACTGACTCACCATATCTAATAGTTCTATCTAAAATCCAATGTTAATTTTAACTCTAATCAACAATTTATTAATCTTAATAAAATATCCAATTATATACCTACCTTTAGGTTGCTCTAGGACTTTTAAAAAAAAGTTAGGTTCAATATTAACTGTGGCTTCACCTTCCCCTTTAATGTTAATAGCTTTGCATGTTAGCGTTGTGCTTTTATTTACTTTGTCTAAGTTTATAGTACTTATATAATCATATGGCAGATCAACAGGTACAATCTATAAAAAAATAATAACAAATAAAAGTGAGGTAAGTAGGACTTATTCTGTGACAACTTTTATGTAACATAAAAGTTACATAACACTTCTTACAGAATAGCACTTCTTCTCCCAGCCCATTTCCCAAGTTACTTGGGGTCGGCGCAGTAAGTAATTAGGAATAAGCTATAAATATAATAAGTGTCAAACTATTAATGTTTTCAAAAATTATAGCCGAACCTCTTTATGAATTTTATTATAATAAGTATTTAGTTCTGAAATATGCTTATATGTTATGGCGAAAATACCGAAGTACTAAAATTATCGGTGCCTTTATAATTATGATTTTTTGTGAAAGGTATACATACAGTTTTAATTGATTTAACATGCAGTTAAAGTTAAGATATATATTTTGAATAAGGTTACTTACTGTAGATGGCATGGCAGTGCCTGTAGAGTCTTGCCATATGACATCAGGTTTCGGATACGCATGTATTTTACATTTAATAGTAAGTGCTTCGTTGTATTCGGCAAGGAGGTTAGGTCCGCCGATAATAGTAGCAGTAGGTTTTTCATCGACGATTTTCTTTTCTGCAAAATAAATATTAACTAAACGTAGAATCAATATAGTTATTATAACATCATTAATGTAAAATTAATTATTATTATTGTTAAATATATCATTCAATATAATAATAAAATTAATGTTCAAGAAACAATATACTATATAAATGTTTCCAATTATTTTACCTAATTTAACATCTTGTAGTTCAATTGTTGTCGATCCCAATCTTACAATTTTTTCCCCAGTTTCTGTGTAGCCAATAACCTTCAATAATTAAAATTTAGTAAAATATTAATACGTCCTTTTAAAGTCAATGATAAAAAGAAGAAATAGAATACATTGGTATGTCAAATCCTGACCGATTTCCGTCTCGACAGCTGCACTGAAACTAGCCATGTGTTTGGGATTAATTATAGAGCACAAATATGTATGCAGACACAAGTACACTCTGTATTTCTTTCACACTTAAGTTCTGATGGGATGATATTACGACACCACCGGTGAGAGGATAATGTGTAGAATCTATGGCTTTACGTGCTCACGTCAAAAAACTCAATAATTATACTGTGCGTGACCTAAGACTCGAATCTAGGACTTCTGAAGCTGTAGTTCTTGCTATCCACTAGACAGATGAGGCAATTATCGAGTCTTATAAAAATAATAAGAATAGGCCGTTACAATAAAAAAAATTAGCAAAAATATTATATTAGTTGCATTTGTCACGCTTCGTATTTTTTGACCACAAATAAATAAGTGTAATTTTTTAAAGATGTGAAATATTTTAACAGAATATTTACCATATTTTTATGTTCTTTAACATTTTATTTATTTCTTTTCACAACTGATGCAACAACCCGAGACTTTGGTGTATAACAAAACATGGTAAATATCCCGTTTTACCTAATAAAATCAATGTTGATGATTATAAAAACAAAAGACTTCACCATACCGCTAGTTTGAAACTCTTGCTGGGTGGCATAAATGCTTCTGTCACATAAAATTGAGTGTCTTCGTTGATCAACTTAAGTGGGTATGTATAAATGACATTATCGTCTGCGTCTCGAACTTCAACAGTTTGTAATTTAACGTCTTTCTTATAATTATCCAAAGATATTGCTAAATATGACTTCTCGCCTAAAAAAAAAAAAATATTCCATTTTTTTTAAATTTATTAGAACACCAACAACATAACACACAAATACATTTTAAATTCATTCTTAGTCACAAGTTCTAGTATGTTAGTCACTTATAGGTGTCCATAGCACTGACCAACAAATTACATACATGCACTGCTAATATAAAAAGAAAATAAAATGACTAAAAAAACAATGTTAAACGGTATGAAATAAAGCCAATGCAGGCTAACAATTTTTATTACTTTTTTTTTTAATATTATTCTGAATTAGTGCTTGATTACGTTCCACCTGATGGTAAGTGGTAACGCAGTCGTAGATGGTAAGTCGCACTAATTCAGTAGCCACCTATTCACTCTTGCCTTGAAGACACCCATATTGTAATCGTACCCATCTTTTAATTCTTCATACGTGTAATTCTTCATACACAATACATAATTAATACAGTGAATTACATTATGTATGTGAATTTATGATAAGAACACTGCGTTCTGGTTACAACGCAATTTTTTATATAAAAATCGTTTCCTATGATTCGGAGACCTCTGTCATTTACGGATATATTATAAATTATAATCAAGTTCATTTTATTCGAAACAAAATGTGCTTAAATGTTGATGTGGGTCTTTAAAGTTAATCTTACAAAACTACTTTCAAACTCTTCCAGTTATTTTACATGATGTGCTGTCTGTCTGATAAACAAACAACAACAACACACAATACAACACAAAGGTTTTTTTTCCCAATATATATATGAGTACAAATTAATTCGGTCCGTTTTTAAAAGATGGCTCTGGCTGTTATGAATGTTTCATAGTAACAGCTGATTATGGTGATTTCAGAGAGGTTATACATCTGTAAATAATATAGAGTTTATATTGCTTTGAATTTTATACAAAACACCTATTTTTTATTGTATTGAAAATGCCAAAATTTGTGGTAACTAAGCAGCATTTGCGGGAAGTTTTACTTTTCTGTTTTAATTGGAAGAAAAATGCAGCTGAAGCGCATAGAACGCTTGTGACAGTTTACGGTGAGAATGCTCCAACTGATAAATCATGTCGGGAATGGTTTCGACGTTACAAGGATGGTGATTGTAGTATTAAAGACAAGCTTCGCCCTAGACAGCCAAAAAAATTCGGAGACAAAGAATTGGAGTTATTACTCGATGAAGATCCGAGTTAAACGCAAAAAGAGCTTGCAGAATCATTGTGAGTGATACAACAAGTAGTTTCAGTACGATTAAAATCCATGGGAAATATTCACAGGTAGGGCAATTGGGTGCCTTATGAACTGAAACCCAGAGACGTTGAAAGGTAATTTTTCATTTGCGAGCAGCTGCTTCTAAGACAAAAAAGAATGGGTTTTTGCATCGGCTTGGGACTGGGGGTGAGAAGTGGTTATTCTGTGATAATCTCAAGAAGAAAAAATACTACCCTAAGCCCGGTCAATTGTCGCCATCGACCTCAACATCAACACTAAAACCGAATATTCATGGTTCGGAGGTCATGTCTTGCATCTGGTGCGACCAAAGGGGTGTTGTATATAATGAGTTGCCAAAACCTGGCGATTCTATTACGGGCACTCGGTATTGACTGTAATTGATTTATTTGAGCCGGAAATTTTGACAAAAAAGCCAGAATACGAGAAAAGGTACGACAAAGTTTTTCTTTTGCATGATAACGCTCGGCCTCATGTAGCAAAAGCCATGAAAAATTATTTAGATACATTGCTCCTTCCGGTTACTGGTTGTTCCGATGGATGCAGCACGATTTGGCAGGTCACCGGTTCACTTCTTTCGAAGAAATCGAAAATTGGCTCCAAACGTTTATCGCCTCAAAAGACGAGACATTTTTCCGAAATGGAATTCAAAAATTGCCTGAGAGGTGGAGAAATGTAGTAGCCAGCGATGGACAACACTTTAATTAATCTATTTATTTATATTGTTTTGAAATAAATGCACTTTTTACACCATAAAAACGGACCGAATTAATTTGTACTCCGAATATTTTAATAGTCTATATCGAAATTTTAACGTAAATAATACATAATAAATAACGTACAAAGAGTTATCAAGAATCATGGACTTATCGTAAACGAGATGAAGAAATAGTGTCATCAGTCGGGCGACAAAAGTGCACTACAATTTTAATGAATGTTTATTTAAACTTTAAAGTACGTAAAAATTATTTTAGCCCCTGGACTATTCGTTGCAATATTTTTTTTTTCAATGAAGCTTTGATTTTAGATCAATGAAATTTGCATAGTTTATTCTCCAAAAATTGACGTAGTTTTTAAATAAAGTATTAAAAAATCACCAGTAGAAAAATAAATTTTAAGGACTCTGAAAGATGAAAATTAAATTACCGACATTTTTATATTTATTTAGACTTTTAGAAGATTCTGACATACACTGTCATAATGTCAAGAAGCACCCTCTATTGAACTACTTTAGAAGAAAAAAAACACTATCGTAAAGTTAATATTTAGGTGTACTTGCGAAGTTAGTCTAAAATCTTTTTATCACTATTTATTTTTTAAAACCCAAATAACTTTGGAACAACTAAAAATCGCTGAACATTCATGGGGGTTAAATCGATGGGTATTATTCATATACCATATACATAAACACATACATACATATACTTAAAAATATACATATTATATTATATAACTTAGCAAAGCAAAGCTGAAACGCTAGTTATTTATAATATTGTGTAAAATGAAATACATACTTGGGACGGGTTTGGTAGCGGTTTCACTCAAAGATTCCGGTTGGATAGTCGAAAATCCATGTTCAAATGTTACAGATGTTGAAGCAGTTACTGCTACAGATGTTGGACCATTAGTATCTAAGAAAATAGTGTGTAGTCCAGGATTTGCTTTTAATTTTTCTATCTAAAAAATGAAAAGGGTCTTAATTTCAACAACTATATTCTTTAACTCCACGACACCCTTGTATCTACAAGTAGTACAAGTAGTAGTATAACTTACCCTAGATTTTTTTGTTGTTATACTTTTGTCCGTTTCTGTACCTACTAAGGCACCATCGGGCCCAACAACACGAAAGTTGGGAGTTGTTGCTGATACAGATATTATAATATCCCACGATTTACTGTCAACATTAAACTAAACCGACAAATATAAACTTAAGTTAATTAAAATATTCATAATTTCAAATAAAATCAATAGCAACTATGGCAATTCCTTTGTAACTTAAATATTATATAGAGCTTTTTAATTCTTACTTGCATGGTTTTCCCCGAACCTTCTACGAAGAACTTTTGTGCCAGCGTGGTTTTAACATGTTTTACAGACTCAATAATGTAGTCTATAATCTAAAAAAAAAATATATCTTGATGTCTCATTACGATCAAAGAGAAATTAGTAATCTATTATTATGTATTTAGGCAAACAAGAGTAATCCTAAAAATATCCCGACTTAGCGCGACTCAAGTTGTTTGTATTGTACTGTACAGTAAGTATTATATCATCTGTGTTATTATATTTTGTACTTTATTTATAAGACAATTTCATAGGTTTTGAATACTGAAAACCCAATTCTATAAATTTTTAGTAATTTAATAGTGATTACCTTATCAATGTCGTGTTTTTCAATATGAAAAACTTCTCCTGTCGTTGCCGCTGCAAGTTTGTCGAATACAACAAATCCATCATTAAAATCTGGACACTCACCCGTTAGTAAAAAAGTAACCTGTACGTGAATAAAGTTTTACGTTAACTAGTGTTCGCTGAAAGATCATAGGTCAGAAGGCTTAGACAAGTGGCATAAACGCTAGTAGAATAGTGTAATCAATGTATGGGACTGACATATGTTTACGACTTCAAATTTGCCTCAACGTATCGCATTTGTAATTGGCAGCCAAATATTGATCTAACCTATTCGATGAAATGAAACGTCAGGGTAGTACATTTATCTCCATAGAAATTGAAGACAAGTGGCACTTTTGACAAACGAATTCGGCTGCTAGCGTACGACACCTATCGAACGCCAATACCTTGGAGATAACGCTACAAAATGGCGAATCACTGAATAATATGTTAAATAATATATTTAAAAAAATTGTTAAATAAGTTTTAGACTTGGTAAAAAAAAACTAAACTTATTACTAATAAAAAATAATATTCTTACAGTGGGATGAATCTGCATAAATTAAATAAAAGCTATTATGACTAATTGTTGTCATGGTAACCGTTGTCATTGTCTGACAAATATATATTATTGTATTTATTGTTATTGTAGCAAAGACTGCCAGGCGAAATAATCCTTATAATTAGTGAATTTTTGATAAAGAAATCCTAAAAATCCTACGTGTTGCTCGTATACGTTTAAATTTTAGTGCATTTCACAATGTCAAGATGAGGTTCATAAACAAAACCATGACTACGTTCGATTGTTGTCGAAAGATCGAAGACATTGAGCGTTCGTCAAGTCCTTGTACGTTTGGCTACCAAATTGTTATCGAAATTGCCAAGGCGTTAGCGTTTATCGAAGAAGAATCGATATAGAGCGTTTGCCACTTGTCTAAGCCTTCAGGTTGAAATTCGACATAAGCGTTATTGAAAATTTGAGCGAAACATAATACCTATGTATAATATGAATTTACATTTTTCCAAAATATTTTATTCTACTCTTTGACATTAGTTCATTGTACAGATATCTGAAATTGAAATTAATCGATGTTGTCGATGGTATTGAAATATACACTTTCGTAATTACGTACTTTCGTAATACTAACCTTAGTTGATTTCTTAAGACTTAAGCTTTTGACTCTATCAAGCAGTGCGTAATCTTTAGCCGCAGCATCTGTATACACGTAGAAAAACGAATTTGGCTTGCTTTTTTCCAGTGCCAGTTCTATACCGGTCATGGCATATTCTGGACAGTCGCCCCCGCCATCCACATTAATGGCAGCTAATGCTCGCTTGAACTCATTTCTATCTCTTGTTATTGTTCTTAATTGTGTACCTAAATTTTAAGAATTATAATATAAAATTATACTATGCATTATTAAAATTAACAAAAAAAAAACATAAAGTAAAAAATAAATAAAATATGAGCAATGATATCATAAATAAAATAACAATTAATATTTAGTACCTGGCGACCGAGCTTCGCTCGGAGTTCATTTTTGTTATATCGTATTTTGTAGATAAAAAAAACTAAAAACTTGAATAAATACAAAAAAAAAAGTAAAACTTTGTATCTGATCCAGATTCGAACTCGGATACACCTATGATTGACAATCTTGCACCTTGGTCGCTTGACCACGATGCTTATGACAGAGTGTAAGAAATTATCGAACATATTCTGCGTAGAATAATACAAAAGAAAACCACATGAAAATTCGAAAACACGCGATTTCCCAGACATGAAACTAATCTAGATCGATTTTCCGCCCCTGAAAGCACCCACATACCAAATTTCAGCGAAATTGTTAGAGCCGTTTCCGAGATCGCTGGTATAAATAAATAAATAAATAAATAAAGATATAAATATACGAGAATTGCTCGTTTAAATATATTAGATACTATGCTATAAATTGTTGTCTAGTTTTTACATACAAGTTATCTTATATTCGGCTAGTCACTTATATCTTATTTATGCTATACGCAAGTTACTGTTTTTATATTGTAAGGTCTTTCTAGGTATGTCTCACTCTTCTAAACACTTGCTTTACCGGTAGAAACTAGCCCAGTCAAATCTTCAAATTATCCTAAGTTATCTACTCTGTGTAAATAATTCGACTGTTCAAATTTAAGAAGTTCTATTTTTAAATAGCAAATACTTTTGTAGCAGAAAAAACAAACAAGAAATTGTGTTTTAAATTTATTTTAGAATGTTGTATGTTCTTATGAAAAAAAAATCTGGATTATCTACAGATCCTAGCACCCATTTAAATCTCAATTCTTTTGTCGGTGAAGTTGACAACCACGCTTATTCTTAATATCGAACTTGGCTCCCATTTTCACATTTATGTTTTTGATGGCATTTAATAATAACTGAAAATTAGCACTTGACATACCTGGATCATTAAAAGTGACTAAAATAAAGTCATCTATTTTAGTAGCATTTGAATTGAGGACAGCATCAAACAGCTTATTAGTTTTTTCCTTCACTTGCGCAATTTCATCATTCATTGACCATGTATCATCAATGACGAAAGTAAGGCTACCCTTCGATGTATCTCCATTCACAGAAAGTAAAATTTCGCATAATATATATAAATAAATGAACCTTTTGGTAACCATTATTGAACAAAGATTACGACCGAAGAAACACAAGAGCGCGTCTCGCTTGCCTGTTTGAACTGGGCTCATAACACCTTATCACATAATATTATATATAATGGGTAACTTAGGTCAACAGTTTATTATTAAATATGCACTAATTGTAATTTTTTGGGTATTTCCCTTTATTTAAGTGTAAACGTTGTAATAATATAACCCTTTGTAAGAGTATTTATTAAAATTGATAGTAGTAGGTATCTAAAAGTTTACATAATACTTTCTCAGATTTACGCGAATATGTGACATTTTAAGTATTATGCTGCTGTTATATAATTATATATTTTTGAATGCATGCATGCAACGCACGCTTGACTTAGGGGGTAAGGTGGTGAATGCGTTACGAGAAAATGTACATATGTTTGTCGCCATGGTAACCGTTGGTATGGTATGGTATGGTATGGTATGTTCGGGCTGTTCTCCGCAACTCGACGACTATGCGCCTATTTTGCGTGTGGGGGGAAATTAGATTTGTTTCATTCTTGCCATCCCAGTTCCTCCAAGAAGTTCAGCAATTTCTTCGTTTTGCCAAATATTTCCGGGAGTGTGCTGGGGGTCCCAAGATGTTGTGCCCGGTATGCCGCTACACCTGGACAGTACAAAATAACATGTGCAGCCGTTTCATCAGCCCTCATGCAGGCCCTGCAAAGTGGGCTGTCGGTTATACCTATATTAAATAGATGTTTGTTGTAAGGTCCGTGCCCCGTTAGGGCCGCAGTTATCTGTCTAATTTGAGGTCTGTTGAGTTTGATTAGACGGTTAGTCGTTTTGGCGTCGATGGTTGGGAGCGATTCCCTCGCCTGTCTGCAATCTACGACCTCACGCCATAGTTTATTGTGTTGGCGTTTAGTGCGTTGTCGGATTTGGCTTTTGAGCCAGCAGGAAGGTAGTGAGACGATAGGCTCTGGTCCTATCGTCGTAATGTCGGAACCTCTTCTTGCTAGCTCATCAGCCCTATCATTTCCCCACGAGTTACTATGGCCTTTAATCCATTGTAAGGTGATCTCATTTTGGTCACTTACCTGTGTTAAAGCGTTGTGACATTCATAGATCAAACCTGATGTGGTGGTGTTGCTATTTAATGCTTGTAAGACTGACATACTGTCTGATAGTATGCGAATGGAGTAGCCTTTTACATCCTTTGTCGCAATTGTTCTGGCTGCCTCAAGTATACCTAGACATTCAGCTTGGAATACTGTGTTGTAGGTACCTAAAGGTATTGAAGTTTTAATGTTTAGATCATCAGAGAATATCCCACAGCCTGTTCCTGATTTGGTTTTCGAGCCGTCGGTGTATATTCTCAGGTTTTTGCTATCGCGACCCTCATATGTGTCTTCCTCTAGCTGTATTTTGTATTTTTTGTCAAAAATATATCTTATTTGTATTCCGTCGTTGGGTGCTCCCGCGAGAGGAATGTCCTTGACTACGTCCGTTAAAATTTTTGTGTGCGGTGTGTCTGTTTTTCTTAGCAGCTTTTGACTATCTAGTCTTATCGCAGTAGTCGCCGCTTCTTGTTGTATATACAGGTGTAGTGGTAGAAGGTTTAACATGGCTTCGAGGGCCGCGGTGGGTGTTGTTCTCATGCAGCCCGTCACTGCCATGCACACAAGCCTCTGCCAGCTTTGTAGCTTAGTTTGTGCTGTAGTTAGGAGTGTTCTGCGCCACCATACCACGGCACCATAGCTGATCATAGGTCGTATAACTGCCGTATACAGCCATAGGGTTAGTTTGGGGTTGAGACCCCATTTTTTACCTAGCATTCTTCTGCATTGCCAGAAGGTGATACTGGCTTTGTTTAATTTGTTGTCTAGGTGTTTGGACCAGTTTAGTTTGTTGTCTAGAGCAATTCCTAGGTATTTTACTTCTGTTGTTAGTGTCAGGGTTGAGTTAAAGAGTTTCGGTAGGGTGTAATTCCCCAAGATTCTTTTGTTTGTGAACATTATTAATTCTGTTTTATGTGGATTGACCGTCAGATTATAATCTTTACACCATTTTTCCACTATTTTCAGGGCCGTCTGTGTTAATTCACAGATCGTACTTGCGAATTTGCCTGTTACAAGGATTGCTAGGTCATCTGCATATCCTATTGTGTAAAATTTTTTGTCGTTGAGTAGGGTTATTAAATCGTTGACTACGAGGTTCCACAGAAGAGGTGACAGCACCCCTCCTTGTGGGCACCCTTTGGCAACAATGGCTCCTTGTTTGTTGTCGTTTCCCAGCCTGACCATTCTATTCGCTAACATGTGTTGGATCCAGTTAGTTAATACTGGATTCACATCATGTCTGTTAAGTGCGGCTCTGATGCTGGTAAAGTTGGTTTTGTCAAAAGCACCTTCAATGTCTATGAAGGTACCTAGGCATATGTCTTTGGTGTCTAGCGCCTCCTCAATTTTGCCTACTACTGCATGGAGTGCTGATTCCGTTGATTTGCCTGAGCTGTAGGCGTGTTGATTACTGTGTAAGGGTATCTTTGACAGTGTGTTATCTCTCAGGTATCTGTCACATATTCTTTCCAAAGTTTTAAGTAAGAATGATGTGAGGCTGATTGGTCTGTAGGATTTTGCATCCGAGTAGTCTGATTTCCCGGGTTTCGGTATGAAAATTACCTTAACCTCTCTCCAGGTTTTGGGCACGTAGCCAAGTGCTAGACATGCTTGGTATATTTTGTTAAGTATGTGATACAGTTCTGGGCCTCCCCATTGTATGAAGGCTGGGTAGATACCGTCAAGGCCTGGTGCTTTGAATGGTTGGAAGCTTTTGATGGCCCACGCTATTTTCTTCGGGTTTATGACCTCCGTTGCAAATTGCCATGAAGTGTCTGTTGTGTCGTGGTCTGTGTCTGACCATTTGGTTTCATTAGTAATTGTGCAGTCGGGAAAGTGCGTCTGCAGAAGTACTTGATGTGTTTCCTCCAATGATTTGGTGAATGAGTTGTCCGGTTTCCTTAGGGAACTCAGTTCTCTTTGCGGTTGACCGGTAAGAATTTTACGGATTCTGTTTGCCTGTATAAACGATTCTATGGACTCACAATATTTTCGCCATGCACGATTTCTCCAGTATCTTATACGTTTTTTGTACCTGGCTTTAACATTCTTATAGTGATCCCAATCTAGATCGTTGTATGTATTCATAGCTCTATTAAAGGCTTTCCTAACCTTGGTTCTAAGGCGTTTTAACTCCGGACCCCACCATGAATGTTTGTCAGCCGGGTTTTTCGGAGGGTGAATTAATGGGCATGTTGCTTCGTAGCATTTGGTCATTAACTGTGTAAGTTTGTTGACTAGTTGTTCGATACTATCGGTTTCTGTAAGTCTGTCGGGGCATTCAAGCACCTGCAGACCTTCGATGAGTAGTTTGCGAAATTGCTCCTTATTTGTTTTTCGAGCGTTTCTGAAGGGTTGGGGGTGTGTGGAATTTAGCCCTAGATCGAAGCGTATCCACCTATGGTCCGAGCAGGAAGCTTCATCAGACACATGCCAGTTGGATATCAGTTTGGCACCACCGTCGTTCGCTAGCGTGAGATCAATAATACTATTGGCACGTCTTGTTACAAAGGTAGGTTTGTTACCTGTGTTGATAATGTCTAGGTTAGTGGTCGATAGATATTCAATTAATATCTTACCTCTAGCATTTGTGTTTTCGTTACCCCAGATCGTGTGATGGCAGTTCGAATCTGTGGCAATTATGATGTCTAGTCCTTCTGCTTCGCAGTAGTTGATGAGTCTCACCAGGTCTTGTGGGGGGGGGTTCTCTCCGTCTGGCATATATACCGACGAGAGGACTACTTCCCTTGACGTCATCTGGGTTTTGGCTGTTTTTATTGTGCAGATATCTCTGGAACAGAAGTCAGTTAAGATCTGCACAGGAATGTTATTTGAAATGTATATAGCGGCCCTTGTTTGGGCTTCGTTGCTTGTTATTATCTTACCTCTTAGATTGTTTAGTCCTTGTATAGACCCTGACCGAGAGAGCCAGGGTTCTTGGATGAAGGCTACGGCTGTGTTGTTTACCTCCAACCACTTGCGTAGCTGTGCCGTGGCGGTGAGACTGTGGTGGAGGTTGATTTGGAGGGCTCGACTACTTGGTAAAAGGGACCCCATCGTCAGAGTCATCCCCTGTACCAAGGTCGAGCTCCTCAATCCCCTGGGCCCAGTCCCCGACACTCTCCGCCTCATCACTGACGCTCGCCATTTCGACGTTCGTCAGATCGTACGGCATGTCAGAGGGATCCAGGGGGAGAGGGTTGTTGTCCCCGCTGCTGGTGCTGGGATGTTGTTCCTTACCGGTCTGCACTTTTGAGGTGTCCGTTGTTTGTGTGGCCGTGCTGTTATCATCGGTCTGCTTCGGGGGTAGTTCGGTGAACTTGCCCTTGCGTTCTTCAAATTTCACGTAGACGGCACCCAGTAGGTAACTGAGCTGTCGTCCACGTTTGACTATTTCGTTTACCAGGTCCTCAGGGATGCTGACTAGGATGAACGTCCCTGTGTTTTGTTGTTGGGCAGTGTGTAGTAGCCAACGCTCCACTCCTGCCCATGGGTTGAAGTACCGGAGTGCCTCCCCTATTTGGTTAGGTGCTGCTTTTCCTGGTATCAGGATAGCACACCTAATTTTCTTCGGGAGATCCGCCTGTTTGCGGACCTCTACCTTTACTCCGGAGGTTATTGTGTGGCCATGGATAGCTGATCTTAGCCACTCCATGGCCTCTGCATTTGCACACCATATTTGTAGTGATCCACCAACATAAGTAGGTCTGCCCTGGAATGTCGGTGGATTGCTTGCTTTGGCCTGTACTAGAGACCAGAGTTTGCTGTTAAGCACCTCCTGGATCTCTTCTGCCTGTTCTCTGGTTAAGGGCCCCAAGTTGCCAGCTGTGATTGCCGCTATGAGGTCCGATTTGGCTGCCGCAGCATAACTTCTTGGGGTAGCGCCCGTGCGAGCCTTCTTTTTAGTTCCGCCGGGTGTTGTTGTCTCATCTGGACGGTGTCTCTTATTGGTCCTGCTGTCTCCTCCAGTGGAACCAGAGGTCCCTGCTTTGGGGGGCTGCAAGTCGCTCGTGTTTTGTCCTGGGGCTGATGTGCCCACCGTGTTGTTGGATGCAGGAGTTGGTTGGGCAGTTACGGCGTGCACCTTGCGCTTCCATCTGTTAGATGCATTTGGCCTCTTCCTGCGCTTTTTCTCTGGGACATTTGCTTCCGCACTACCAGTGTTTGTTTTACCTGCCTTCAAGGGTAGGTTTTTGTTTGCTTTGCGGGAGGTTACCACTGTCCATGGTCCTCCTGCTGTTTCCGGGTTAAAGTGGGTAGTTGTAGACGCTGCCGTGGCCGCCTTCTTTCCGGCCGTCCCGATTGCCTTCGCGTTGGCAGACGGGGGCAGTACCGGTTTCCCGGATGCCTCCTCGTTAGCCTCAGCGGTGGTTCTCGTTGGGTCGTTCAGGGGTGCCGGTGGAGCATCTTCAACCTCCCTCTTCCCTTTGTCGGTTGCCCCAGCCCCAATCATGGATGGGGGGGCCTCCAGTAACCTGGCTGCCTCCTCGCCACCAATGCTCGTGGTTGCTGCAACCGGTTTAGGGTGTCCCGTGAGAGATGGAGTGAGGGGGCCTCGTAAGGCCTCCACTGACCTCATCTGATGTTTTTGTTGTTCTTGGGTAGGGGCTGGCAAGGTTGGCTTGGGAGCCTTGGGTTGCCCCTTGGTTCCTTTACCCGCCTTGCCTTTGCTACCCGTTTGGCGATTCGCGTGGGAACCTCCCACAGGAATTCCTGTGTTTGGCTCACCGGCCGCGTCCGTTTCGGTTGTTTTGGTAGGGGCTTCTTTGGGGTGACCCTCAGATGCCACCTTGATTTTTGTTTGCTTGAATCCTTTATTATCCATAGCTATTATATTTAATATTCATCTGCTAGGCTTCCCACCCTCCACGGAGCCCGCAACTGGGAGTGCTCTTAGAGCACTAGGACTACCCAGCAGATATAGGTAGAGAGGGATGGCGTACGGTGCGACATCAGGGGCTCGGACGCACGTGCCCGAAGGCCTCGTGCTATGTGTGGCTGGCAAACCGGATTCTGGTTCGCCGGTTGTTCCACACACCCTTGCTCCATCAGCATGACTTTCCGCTCCCCCCCCCCCCCCCTACCTCACCTACGGCCCTCTGACGGGACGTATAACCGTTTCCCCTAAGTTGGTTAGACTCAGGGGCTGCTGTTTAGCACGAAATCGGGACCAAAGGGGTGTGTTGCCGGCTGGTCTGGCTCGACTCAACCTCCCAGGATTCCGTCATCCGCACGTACAGCGCTCAACTGCGCAGGCTCTAGCGCAGGTAGGTGTTCTAATAGATTTAAGATTGTCTAGTATACGTACATAAATAACGGGCTATCCTACCTCTGGTGCTTGCCCAGGCACATATATATAGTAATATATTATTGTTACTACATACATATATATTTTATTTAGACATACTATAATAGTCACGGCCCACCTACTAGTCGTGATGTTTTAATACTATACAATAGTAATAATACTGGAGGGTGCAGTGGAATAGACTAAATATTAATAGTTTTACTTATATTACATACATTTTACGTATTTGCCCTCTGAACCGCCCGGTGGTTTTGGTTGTGCCTATTTCAGATGGAAATAGACCTATATAACAGGGCCGGCAACCTCGAGAAGGTTAGTCCACCGGAACTTGCCTTGGGGATCTTTGCGACTTGCGCTACTCCCAAGACCGACGCCCCCCTACCATCTCTGAAGGAGATGGTAGGGTAGGCCTGCACCTAAACTACCATGCTAAGTCATGTCGTACGGGAACCGTAAAAGCCTAGGCCCAGGCCCGCCCCGGTATGGTAACCGTTATTATTGTCTGACAAATGATATACCTACATATAATATTGTATTCTTTCCTTAAATTATATATATATATATATGTATATATGGGTGTGTGTGTGTGTGTGTGTGTGTGTTACAGAAAAATCACGTCTATACCTCATTCTGTTTCAACGTGAAAGGTAAACAAACAAACAAAAACATTTTTACATTTGTAATATTAGTATGGATTTTACAATGCTAGACTGTTTTAGTAAATACATACATTTGACTAATATCGTTATCGTCATAATATGATATCATGGGGTTTTTACTAGGGGTTCAAGGAATTTTTGCGTATAATTTACAGACGTACTGTACTCAAACTTCAGTTGGCGTCAAAGAGTTATTTGATCACAAAAAAAAAATATGACCGTTTGGCAACAAAAAATAATTAAACGTTTATTATTTTTTGTTGCCAAACAAATATTCAAAAAATAATTAAAAATTGATTAAACGTTTTTCCATACAAAATGTATGGGAAAAGATTTTGGCGATTTCTGTCATTTTTAGTACCCATACCTTAAATGGTCCGATAGAGTCTTTTGATCCCTACATGAAATAGGATCGATTGACATAAAAAAAAATTCTTGGTATTTTAGCATTTTTCTCGCTGACTGTAAATTTTTTCCAAAATCTGTGAATGCAGTTCAGAATATCTAAAAAAGTTATGGATGGTCTCCTAGGAACGATTTCCTGTAACTATAGTATTTAAGGTACCTGCGCTTACTGTCCCGTCTCAAAAGTCCACCCTGTATATAAATATATATATATATATATATATATATATATATATATATATATATATATATATATATATATAAGCGGTCGGGTGGGACCAAATTATTCCTACGAGTATATATATAGGAATCCGATTTCTATGTAACTTATAATTCAGTTAACTTACACACAAAGTGCTATTTCTCAGATTTTTTTGAAAATATTATTATACTAGCGGCTCACCCTCGCTTCGCTCGGGTTCGCCTCTAGGTGAACAAACACAAATCTATCCCACGGGAACCGTTCATTTTTCCGGGATAAAAAGTAGCCTATTTGTTATGAACTATATTATTATAAAGTTTCATTAAAATCCAATCAGTATTTTTTGTGTACTAAGTTATATAAGTTACTATAGTTGTTTAACTATCTCACGGCAACCCTTTAATTTTCCAGGATGAGAAGTATCCAAAATGTTGACCGGGGATATAAGGTACCACCATGCAAAATTTCATTTAAATCGGTCCAACAGTTTCGGAGATTAGCCCGTACAAACAGACAAACACATAAACAGACAAACAGACAGAGAAACTATGTTTTTTAATATTGCTGAACATACTTTTGTTCTATCATCAATAGTTTCTGCAGCGCATGCGACGAAAGATGTTTTAGGGCACTTTTTTACACCTTGGGTTGCGTTACTTAAGTTTTAGTAAGGATCCCTAATCTTTTCTAGCAATAAATATAGCCTATGTTAGTCAGGGTAAATGTAGCTTTCCAATGGTGAAAGAATTTTTGAAATCGGCACAGTCGTTTTTGAGTTTATTCATTACAAACATACACACAAAAATGCAAATCTTTCCTCTTTATAATATGAGTATAGATTATTATATACATGTACGTTTATGTATGAACATATATAATAAATATATTGTTCAATTAGTATCTTTTAGTAACATTGTTGTAGGAGAAAAAAATAAGAAATTGTGTTTTAAATTTATGTATTTTAGATTATTATATGTACTAGCGACTCACCCTCGCTTCGCTTCGGGTTCGTCCCTAGACAAAAACAAATCTATCCCACGGGACCCGTACATTTTCTCGGGATGCTATATAGCCTATAGCCTTCCTCAGTTAATGGGTTATCTAATGCAAAAAGAATTTTTCAAATCGGATCAGTAGTTCCTGAGATTAACGCGTTCAACCAAACAAACAAACAAACAAACAAACAAACAAACAAACAAACAATCAAACAAACTCTTCAGCTTTATAATATTAGTATAGATTATAAATAAAGTCTCAGGATTATCTACTGAACTTGGCACCCATTTAGATCTCAATTCTTTTATCGGCGAATTGGACCACTACGTATATTCTTAATATTAAACTTGGCTTCTATTTTTACATTTATGTTTAGGATGGGATAAACTTGATCAGGATTTTTAAATAATTCTTGTCTTTTCTTAATTAAAAAAATATATTTTATTTTGTAACCATTAAAATCTTTTACATACATATAATTTGATTTCTCTTACTTACTATATTTATGTATATGGATTAGTTTATAATACCATAATAAATGATAAATTATTTTAATGTATTTTTCTTATCGGAAAATAATACAATATAAAAATATCACTTAATGATTTATATTGTTGTTTACGTGTATCCTACAAGAAATATAACAAAATAATTGTTTATTGTTGACTTTCATGCTTATTACGTTAGGGCATGTTTTGGAATAACATTTTGTGCCAAAATATGAGATGCACTTATGAACAGTTCTGTATAACCGAAGGCAGTTTGGAAATCTTCTAAGCTGCAGCAAATAGTCAACCCTTTGCTCATAATGTACCAATTAGGATTCTTCATCCATTCTATTTCATGGCATATATCTTTACATGGTATATATTTCACTGCATCAGTTAGCGTCAATCCGGGTTTGTTGATTTGAATGATAGCGAGCGCTTCATCATTTTCAGGATTATGCAGTACCTGTTAATATTTTTTTTTAAAGTTATCAAAGTATCTTAACATGTTTCTTCAATGTACTTAGAAATGGATTTTGTAAGTTATGTTTTTTTAATTCACTCGTTGAAGAGTTTCAACGATAGATTAAAATTGAAAGTAGTTTTATGTTACTCATTAAAAAAATATTTTTTAATATTGTCAGTGTTTTATTTATAAGAATATTATTATTTAACATCTATTATCAATAAGAATTAGAAAATAAGAAGACGTAACTAATTAAGAAGTTGTAAGAAAAAATAGATATAATAATATATGTATACCTTCCATATATACGGCGATATCGGTTGTTCATCATATTCATCCGATAAGTATGTAGTTGTAATGTCTGTCGCCTTTATTGTTTGAGATGATCCTGTCCAAACCTCTAAATTCATATTGAGACTTTTCACGAGTTGTCTAACTCGGAGTTCTACTTCGTCCCAGTTCTGAAATTAATTTGTTGGAGTTAAAAATACTTACTAAATTATTAGTGAATTTTCATGAAAGTTTGACCATTCTAACTCAGGTTATTTGCGTACTACATACTTGTAAAAAAATGTTGGTGTTCATGACCGTTTAGAAACGGAATATAATTAAAAATTGTATACAGAGTATCATCTAATATTTACTTTTTCAATCATCAGCTCAATTGAAAAAAATGATTTCCGAAAAAATAATTTCAATTTGATCAATTAGAATAGAAATTCTGAAATTCTTGGAGGTTTGTACTTACTTACCTGTAGATGTCTATCATTTGAAATGAGTAAAATTAGATGATGATGAAATTTACCAATATACTGTTGATTGCCAAAGATATAGCAAAAGTTTTGGTACTAGATATAGATCGTATTATTTTCAATAAAAATATTTAACTTTCCAAGAGAATAAATGAGGTGTAAGACTAGTGACAATGGTAATAATGAATAAAAATAATAATATGTGAATAATGTTTTTATAACATCTTACCTCTGTTCCACATGTACTCCAATGGGGTACTACATTTAAATAATTATATGTAGCTACTTGAGGAAGCCCAGGCAGAACGTCTTTAGGACTTACTAACTGTCTTTTAGTAAAACAACATGTACCATCATCTGTGATTGTTCGTAAAGAAACAAAAGCACGTAGCTGATTACTGCAGTTGTACATATAATCAAATTGAAATGGTAAATGCTTGCTTTCCCTAAATTTCGTATCTATTAAAGCCTTTGGAATTACGTTTGCAGATGATGGATATAATTTATAATTTGCAAAAATAGGCACTTTTTTATCTTGGTCAATACAAACGTCATAAACACCCAGAAATTCTGTTCGAATGTTAAAGCCAACAGTAACCAACTGTGTATTTTCAGTTTCTAAGCCGCAATTAGGTCCTTTGAGTTTTGCTAATGGTTTATTTTTTTCATAGCATTTCAAGTCTTTGAAATCAACAGTTTTGCTATTTATTTTAAACTTTGATTTTTCTACACATGTTGCTGTAACCTGTTCAGCAAACCTAGATGTTTTATCGGTTACATAGCTTCCTGGACAAAATAAGTGTATACGACGCAGTTTTGGTATTATTATAAAGCCCTCGATATTCTTAAATGGAGACCACTGCCTCCTATTTGTCAAAATAAACGGTTGTTGTCCATTAAAATCATTTTCAACATTCAAAACACATTCTGAAATTAAACATAATATATAAGAGTATATTTTGTATAAAGTGAACCACTTTGACTTAACATAATTTGTTATTATTTTACATTTTAAAACATATTGTGAATTAAATCGATTTTATCAAATCAAATTCTAATTAAAATATACTTTATTCAAATAGATTTTTACACGCACTTTTCATTTTTCAATCGTCAACAATTACAGTATACATATTACGTATAGCAATACCAACCTTCTGGGAGTTGTAGGTTGATATTAAAAGTCCTTGTTATTTCACCAAACGGATTGCTTATTTCACACGTGAAATTTCCAATGTCACTGAGAGTCATTTCGAAATACTTTTCCATTGAAGTTTCACCAATTTCACGGCCGTTGTGATACCATTTTACCTGAATAATTAAAAACGAAATAGGATAAAGTGATAACAATAAAAATTATCTGGTGTGTTACTCAGAACTGATGTGGAACAATGCTATTTATTCTAAATCAAAAATATGATAATCGGATCGATCAAATGATTAAAAAAAATATTGTCTATTTCATTTCGTCGCCGAAATACGTATAACATGTTTTTTTGTACATGAAACTCTTGCATCTAAAAACAACAATTTTAACTCAATCATCATCAGCCTTTATCCGTCCACTGCTGGACATAGGCCTCTCCAAATGCACGCCACTTCGTTCTATCTTCGGCTTCTCGCATCCAGCTCCTGCCAGCCGTCTTGCGTATATCGTCACTCCACCGTGCCTGAGGACGCCCTCTATCCCGTTTGCCAGTTCGCGGTCTCCACTCCAGGACTCGTTTACCCCAGCGGTTGTCGGTCCTGCGACTGATATGGCCAGCCCACTGCCACTTCAGCTTGCTAATCCGGTGGGCTATGTCGATCACCTTGGTTCTCTGCCGGATCACCTCATTTCTGATGCGATCACGCAGAGAAACGCCGAGCATAGCCCTTTCCATAGCTCGCTGAGCGACTTTGAACTTATGGACCAGCCGTACCGTCAGTGTCCACGTTTCGGCTCCGTAAGTCATAACGGGTAGGACGCACTGATTGAAGACTTTCGTCTTTAGGCACTGTGGGATCGACGCTGTAAAGACTCGACGTAGCTTCCCGAATGCTGCCCAACCCAACTGAATTCTTCTGATCACCTCCCCCTCGAAGTTGTTTTTACCCAGCTGCAATGTCTGCCCGAGGTAAACATATTTTTGAACAGCTTCGAGTACGTTTCCGTGCATTGCAATCGGTTCCGGTAGTACATGCTCGTTGAACATGACCTTGGTTTTGTCCAAGTTCATCCGTAGACCGATGCGTTCAGAAGAGTCAGCTAGGTCGTTCAGCATCTGTTGCAGGTCCTGCATCGTTTCCGCCATTATGACGATATCGTCAGCAAATCGCAAGTGCGAGATGTACTCGCCATTGATGTTGATGCCACGTCCTTTCCAGTTCAGCGTCTTGAACATATCCTCCATTGCATTTGTGAACAATTTCGGGGAAATAACGTCCCCTTGTCTCACTCCTCGATGCAATGGTATAAGATTTGTTTGCTGATTCTGTACTTGGACGGACATAGTGGCGGCTTCGTACAGACATCTCATCACTTGGATGTATCGCCAATCTACTTGGCAACGCTGCAGGGACTCCAGAACGGACCAGGTTTCAATCGAGTCAAAGGCCTTCTCATAGTCCACAAATGCTAGACACAGGGGCTGATTATACTCTTCGGTCTTCTGTATAATCTGCCGCACTGTGTGGATGTGGTCTATGGTGCCATATCCGCTCCTAAACCCAGCCTGCTCCGGGGGTTGAAATTCGTCGAGTCTTCGCGCAAGACGGTTCGTGATCACTCTTGAAAACAGCTTATATACGTGGCTTAAAAGAGAGATGGGTCGATAGTTCTTCAGCTGGGTCTTGTCTCCCTTTTTGAAGAACAGGACGACCACACTCTTACTCCACGCCTCCGGAGTTCTCCCTTCAAACAGGACGGCGTTAAAAAGCTTTTGGAGCTCCCTCAGTACGGGTTTACCTCCTGCCTTTATCAATTCTGTTGTAACGCCGTCCTCTCCAGGGGCTTTTCCATTTTTAAGCTGCCTAAGAGCGATCTCGATTTCGCCGATGCTGACTTCTGGCAGGTCTTCGGTGTAGTGGCGTGTTAATGTAGCTCTAGAATACTCATTTTCGGGATCAGGACGAGATGCATGCGAAGCGTATAACCGGCCATAGAATTTCTCCACTTCCAAAAGGACTGCCGGCTTCGAAGCAACAACTTCTCCACTTTCTGTAGTCAGCTTTGTCAGGTGGCTTCTTCCAAGAGATTGTACGAACACCTTGGACCCCCGGTTCTGCTCGATCGCTCTTTCAATCGAAAGAGTATTAGAGCACCGGAGATCGTGCCGTACGTGCTTGCCGATCTCTCGGTTTAGAGCGCGCTTTGCTGACGGAGTGACGGGTGGGTTTTCACGTCGTTCCTTCATTAGCCCTAAAGTCTCTTCCGAAAGCTTCGACTTCTTGCCCTTACGCTGCATTTCACAAAATCTCGTGCCTTCCTCCCTGAGGATCCGAACCACATTTTTGAGGTTCTGGTTAACGTCTGTTGTGGTTTCCACGGCAGCGAATCGGTTTTCCAGGTTGGACTGAAACGTTTCAGATCCTATCGTGATTTGGAGCGGAGTAGGTCGGAGCCTGGCCTTCATCAAACGGACACGTTCGGCTTTAAAGTCGATATTCAGAGAGCCTCGGACAAGTCGGTGATCACTGCCGGTGTTAAACCTGTTGATCACGGAGACGTCTCTGAATATGTGCCTTTTGTCCGTTATGACGAAGTCGATCTCGTTTTGGGTCTTACCGTCGGGGCTTTGCCACGTCCACTTCCTTTGGGGCTTCTTCTTAAAGAAAGAGTTCATCAAGAAGAGCCCCTCCCGCTCGAGGAAGTTAACGAGCATTTGCCCCCTAAGGTTCCTGCTTCCAAATCCATGGGATCCTACTACCGATTCGTTGCAATTCTGTACTCCCACTTTAGCGTTGAAGTCTCCCATAACAACGTTGTAGTGGGTCTTTGTAGTGAAGTGGAGGGCTCTCGATATATCATCGAACATTTCCTCCACTTCGTCATCCGAGTGTGTCGAGGTCGGTGCGTACACTTGCACCACCTTGAGGCTATACCTCTCAGTGAGCTTGATGATGAGGTACGCTACCCTGTTCGATACACTGGAGATTTCTACAACGTTGTCGGCGAGAGACTTATTGACCAGAAACCCTACACCACCTTGGGACTGTTGGTCTCCCTCACGGAAGTACATTAGGTGGCCTGACTCGAGGGTTATGGTGTCCTCCCCCTCTCTTCGGACTTCACATAGCCCGAGAATATGCCACCTAATTTTCCCAAGTTCAACCTCAAGTTGCGCCAGATGCGAGTCAAGCCGTAGCGTGCGTCCGTTGTACGTCGCCAGGGTCAGTCGGTTTTGGTGGCCTCCCGTAGCCCGGAGATTCTTGGCACCCCCCGCCCCGCCGTTACCGTGGTCGCCACCTTGACCAGGAATAGCGGGGCCGCCGGGAACTGGGGGCCGTGGCTTTTGTTTTCTCTGCATTTGGATGAATTGCCCATAATCGATTAATTAACTCAATAGATCTAAAGAATTTTAAGTTTAAATAGGTACATTATTTACTTTCCTTCTTTGCACTTGAAGAATATACCTACTAAAAAAATCGATAGGTTGTAATGTAAAAAAAAATATATTTTTTGCACATAAAGCTCTTGCACCTTACAAAATCACATTACATTCCAAAAAAACGTAGTTTTGTTTTTAGTAGGTACATAAAAAAAGACGTAGTTATTATTTTTAAGCTGAAAAAAGTTTTTTTTTTTTTTTTTATATCCGATTATAGCACTATACAGCATAGCAGCAACAGCCGTAATATAAATGAATTTAGAATCTCATTTCTTTATTCTAAAATCACATAATTTTGTCCATATTAAGGTTAGTCAAATATTAATCCTTTATTACAGCTGTATAAAAATAAGCAGTTCGTTATTTTCCTATATTATAGACAAATAGTGACTGAGGCTTTGCCCGCATCAGACTACCAAGAAATCGAATAAAGACTTGAAAGATAAGTGCTTCTTATTATTTCTTAAAGATTTATGGAAAACAAAGTTAGTTCTATATCTCAAAAACTTCTTCTTCATAGTCGTTACAGTCTTGTGAGACCGGTCATGGTCATCATGTAGATCTTGTAACCCGCTCGACTATTCGCCTCTATTCCTCTCTATTATTTTTCTATATATATTCAAAAACTGCTTAATGTATATTCTGCAAATCTCTATTTAAAAGAGGAGGGTGACCGGTGGCTATTTTTACAATTTTAAAATCATATAACTCTACTAATAGTTGGAAATACGCGTGATAATAATTGACATTTATCTTGCTCCCTGCCTCTCGGTAAATTAGTTATTAATCGTCGTTTGGTTTTAAATTCTGATCTAGCGCAGGACCGACTTTTTACGAGGCACTGGGGTTAACAACACCACCTTTGCCAACTCTGGGCTGTTACTGGAACTTTCTTAACAGAGAGACTCAATAACTAAATATGAGCCGACCTGGGACTCGAACCCACGATGTGGAACCGTACATGTTAGCCACTACACCACCGAGGCATGTTTGGTTAGAAAGTCCGATACCCAGTCACAGAAGTCAGAGGGGATGCCGTAAGCAGGAAGCTTGCTCAGTAGACTTGCGTGCCAAACCCTATCAAAGGCCTTCGAAATATCGAGTGAGACTGCTAGAGCTTCACCACGGTTTTCGATGACCTTACCCCAGTATGCGTGACATAAACAAGAAGGTCCCCAGTAGACTGTCCCCGCCGGAAGCCATATTGATGGTCACTAAGGAGATCGTTAGCTTCAAGGTATGACAGCAGCTTACTGTTAAGCACCCTTTCCATAACTTTACAGAGTATGGAGGTAATGGCGATTGGTCGATAGTTGCAGGGATCGGTACGACTACCCTTCTTAGGTACTGGCTGAATATTGGCAAGCTTCCAAGATTTGGGCACTGTGCTAGTTTGGAGAGAGAGGCGATACAAGCGAGTCAGTACAGGAGACAACTTAGGTGCACAATGCTTAAGGCCCCTTGAAGGCATACCATTCATTTCATTTCATTTCATTCATTCATTCATTTCATTCATTCATACCGTCAGGTCCACTGGCCTTATTCACGTCAAGATTTTGCAAAATTCTACGGACCTCTTTTGTGTGAATTGTGATCTTCGGCATTAAAGAATCACAGTGAGGTAAAGTTGGCGGACGTTTAGAGCCAACGTCTAGACACGAATTGCTTGTAAATAGAGTTGCAAGTAAATTTGCTTTCGCTACCGCGTAGTGAGCCAGTGATCCATCTGGTTTGAGCAAGGGAGGCAAAGAGGGACGGCAAAAATTGGATTCAGCAGCCTTGGACAGGGACCAGAATTGCTTACTACCAGGAGGGTAGGAAGCAAGTCTGGCTTCTATACGACTGACATGACCAATACGCGCCCTACAGAGAACCTTATTGCATGACTTGGTGGCAGAATTATAAGCTCTTTTCTTCGCACGAACCTTCCGAGCTCTGATTTTGCGATCACGAGCCAAAACCCAGGACTGGTAAGCGGCCTTTTTTCGCACCTCAGCACGAACACAGTCCGCATTATACCAGGGCTTGGCTTTGTAGCCAAGCGGGATGTCGGAGAACGGAATAAAGTATTTCATTCCCTGCCGTATCACATCTACAACCGCATCGGCAGAGCACGAGGGATCGATCGAAGAAAAGCACGCTTGCCGCCATGGGTAGGATGCAAAAAAGTGCCGCATCTCATCCCAGTCCTCTGACTCGTATCGCCATACTCTCCTCGTACCCACTGGGCAGTCAACCGGAGGAGAGAAGATTAATACGGACTTCACCAGATTATGATCGGATTATGATCTTTTTTGTTTGTGTTGATATCTAATCAGTATATTATATATTTTCATAAATAAATAAAAGTAATCTATACATATAATAAAACTGTAACTAAGTCGAATCTGTACATCAAATATTTTTTGGAAAATCTTATCGAAATAGACTTTATTATCGATACAGAGGCCGAATCTATATTATTATATTCTTTATTGCACTAAACAAGTAATAAAAAAACAATACATAGAAAAAAACGTGGACAAAGGTGGACTTATCTCTATAAGAGATCTCTTCCAATCAACTCATGTATGTGGGAAATAGTGTTAAGTAGCGGGACAGAAAGAGAAAGTGCAAAGAATGATAAGGATATATAAGAATAAGCAAAATATGTAAAGCAAAATAAATACATACAATATATAAATATATGTATATACACACAATATATTTCATATATAAAATATAAACATAAATACATAAATACAAATATGTATTACTAGCATTTCCCGCGGCTCCGCCCGCGTTCAGATGATCAAAAACCAAATTCTTAGGTTTTGCACATTAGTATACTCTTACATTACACATTACTTTCATTGCACACCGCATGATTGGTAAATAATGGCAGTGATTGACAATGCCACAAAGGTTCCTCCGTTAAATTGCACTTTTTGTTTTAGCAATAACATTTGTGTATGTCGATACTTCTGTTTTGTTTGTTTTTTTTTTTTAGTTTTGGGCGATAAACTCTCAAATCATTTTAATCATTTTTTACTAATAGACAGCTATTGATTAATTTGATATTTAGCTGATTAATTAAATTACATAATGATAACTTTTCTTAATTAGCGCTAGTTAGTAATATTTTCCAAAACGATTTTCAAAAGAAAGTTTAATAAGTAAATAATTCTAAGCAAATACTTTTTATTATTTCATATGGCTCGGCTAATATGATTAAAGTCGTAAGCATTTTATTGTGTCCTTTAAGCCTTCACCTTCCAAGAAAAGGTGTCAAGAAAAAGTGAAAAAGTTGAGGTATAACAGTTCCTAAAATACTTTTTCACAGTTTTTGAGATATGAAATATTTTTAGTTACCCGCTTTGGCAGTTTAATAGCCATAAACTTGTTTTCCAAAAAAGGTTATAAAATAATATAAATCGAACTTATTTTTATGGTTGAAAAAATGAGTAGAGATTGTGGAAACGTAAATATTGTTCGTTTTTGTTTTAGTGTTAACCTAAGAAAACACGTAAGTAAGAAAAACAACATAGTATTTTGCTATACGAAACCTATAATGCGCGAGTTGGATTTGCATTTGCCCAATTTTTGCATTAAAAGATTAAAAAACATTAACATTATTTACTAAACAATAAAAATTTACAAATATTCTCATTTGAAAATTGTTTCGGCCAACAAAATATTACTAATATGTTACTAATTTCTAAAGGCAAAAAGTTTGTTTTATTAAAAATTTAAACACGGGCAGGGCCGCGGGTAAATTAGTAGTAATTATAATAAAGTAATAGAAAGGTTATATCTGTACATTTTTTTTTTCGATTAAAACTATGTATTTTAAAAACACATGGCGACATCTATTGTCAAATATCTAAATAACACATAAATAAATATTAATTAAAATACTATTTTAATGCATAAAATAGCGCAATTTATAATTTGATTTTCAAGATAAGCTATTTTTATAATTTTTACCATATTTTGTAAGTTACCTTGCTAAACTGTTTACAAATAGTCTCATTTCGGTTTTGTTCCTACCAATTTTTGTATCTTTTTTCAGAAATGAGATATTTTTTCGCGGTAAAAAGTATCCTATATGTTGACCCGGATAACCAGCTATCATCATACCAAATTTCATCAAAATCCCTCCAGTGGTTTTTCTGTGATGCGGTAACAGACAGACAGACAGACAGACAAAAATATTAAAAACTATAGATTCGGCCTCTGCATCGATAATAATGTCTATTTCAATAAGATTTTCCAAAAAAATATTTAATGTACAGATTCGGCTTTGTTAGAATTTTATAATATGTATAGATAAACATTACATAAACATTAGGAAGAATAAATAAATACCAGAACTATATACATTTGTAAATATAAATACATACAATATACGTAGACATACTTATATTATTACAAAACAGAAAGATATATATTTTTCAAGTTTGAGCTAGAAAATGCTTTTTTATATTGATTTTAAATGCATCAATAGAAGGGCTCTCCTGTAGGACTTTGGGAAGTCTGTTCCATAGCACTGCAGCGTGTACCGAGAATGAGTTTTGGAAAAACTTTGTCTTGCTTCTCGGAATGTCAAACATCGATGTGATGCAGGGCCGCCTGGAACGCGTTGGAGTGGAAAGAAAGTTAAACCGGGAACGAAGGTAAGAGGGAGAATTGAGGTTATGAAGGATATTGAACAGAAATGAAAGGATGTGCATATCACGGCGAAGGCGAATAGGGAGCCATTTAAGACGAGCTCGAAAGTCGGAAACATGATCATACTTGCGCAGACCATAGATGTAGCGTATGGCGAGATTTTGAAGAGGCTCTAGTTTATTCAGTAGCTCCTCCGTCACATCCAAATAGCATACATCGGCGTAATCAAGTATGGGTAACAGAAGAGATTGCGCAAGCATAAGTTTGGTTTTGAAGGGGAGAAAGTATTGGAGACGCTTTAGAGAATGGAAAGTGAAGTACATACGCCTACTGACCTCATTGATATGAGGTGTCCAAGTCATGTGGCAATTTAAGATAAGACCCAAGTTCCTTACTTTATCGCAGTAAGGTATTTGAACCCCAGAGTATATGATCCCAGGGACTGACTGCCAATCTATTTTACATCTAAGCCTGCTGCTGCCAATAATTATTATGGCTTGAGACTTATGTTTTTTTTTTTAAATTCTGTCTGTCTGTCTGTTACCGCATCATGGATAAATCACTGAAGGGATTTTGATAAAATTTGGTATGATGGTAGCTGGTTATCTGGATCGATATGTAGGATACTTTTTATTGCGGTAAAATATCTCATCTCTGAGAAATCTATACTAAACGTTAGAACGTAAGTAAGGACGAACCCGAGCGGAGCGAGGGTAAGTCTCTAGTGTTTTATAAAATTACACTATTACAATATAATTATATATCTTACAACAAGTTATTGACTTACAGTTGGTGACGGGTAGCTAACAGCGCCACATCCCAAGATGGTTGTTGATCCTTCTGAAAACTCAATATTTGTTTCTTCCTCGTTCAAGAATTTGGGTTTCCGGCCAACAGTTATCATTTTATGGGAAGAATAAGAGTTCATAAAATTGCTGACTCTACATGTATAAATACCGGAATCTTTTAATAATACATTTTCAAGTTGAAGGTCATTAGTTGCTATAACTTTCCCGTCCTAAAAAAACATAAAAGAATGTATTTTTAACTCTCTCTCTCTCTCTCTCATTGCTTATATGTATGTTTCATCACTTTCAATTATTTTGAAAGCAACAACATTTATAGTTTCATACCTTATACCAGTGCACTAGGTCTCTTTCTTTATGAGGTAAATCACATTTAATATTAGTAGATGTTCCTTCTTCTAGCAGTATGTTTTCAGTCGGGTGGTCAGGATATGGATATTCTACAAATTTCGATTAAAAAATAATTGAGAAATGTTGGAAATTAATAAATAGTAATTTTAAATTTTGTGTAGTAAAATATTTCTTAAAAACTGAAGATAAAATGTTTTAATAATCAATCAATATCATTCTATACACTAGTGATGTAACAATATTTGTACTTGCATTCGCATTCGCGAATATTCGCATTCGCATTCATATTCGCAAGATACGGTGCGAATTGACAAACAAAAGAAATTATATGTAGAATGATTGGATATGGAATTATAATACAACTGTGCTTTTCGCATGTTTTTATATTACTTCGTCACTTTTGAATAGGTATCAGTTAAATTTGACATATGCTATAATACTAAATTAACATCAAATTACAAGAAATCTTTTCGAATGAATCTTATGTGACTAAATTCGTTCGTTCAACCTGTATGGGCTAGGCCATGTCCTGTTTAAACATGGCCGACACGAAATGTCAAACTTGTCTGCTTAACATTTTGCGTGCAATTTATTTAACACCTCCTGGTTGATTTCTAAGAAATTAATTGTTAACTGGACCACCGGTGGCTCGGCGGTCGTTGGTCACTCAGTCAACATTCGCGTTCGCGAATGTGAATAATCGATCATTCATTACATCACTACTATGCACATAACAATGTAGTTAATTCATAGGTTAATTTATAGGTTAATAAACCTTAGACCGATGTTAGTCAAATACTAACCTTGAATTTCTACATTGAATTGTTCGATATCGGAGCCAGCACTATTTTCAGCTTTACACTTATAAGTTCCTGCTGATTTTTTTGTTAAATTTTTTATCAATAAAGTTCCATCATCTTCAATATCGTAAAAATCTGTACCTGGAATAACGTAATTATTTAGTTTTTAAAAAGTTGCGTTCTAACATTTTTATTTTAGTTTAGTAGTAATTAATATGAAAAATAAATGTAAATAAATTATGTAGCTACATATAGAATAGAATACTAAAGATAGATCTTACCAGCAGCTAAATAGTCGTCATCTACCATCCATGTTATAGTAGGTTTGGGGCTGCCCACAGTCTTGCATGGAATTCTTAGTACTAAATCTCCAACAACGCCTTTCAAAGTTTTATCTTTCAGAGTGTTAACTATCGATGGTGGTGCTGAAACACAGTAGATGGATAGTTCCTTTCAATAAGATTTTTATTGACATCCTTTATGATAAAAATGAAATAGAAAAAAATATAATAGTTGTAAGAAATTTTGTTCATATGTATTATTGTACACATTACCTACTGACTAAATAAAATCAAGCTTAGTAACTGTATATAAATATTTACAACAAGAATATTCTCCGTATACATTGCGGGATGGCTACAAATTAAATAAAAATACCTGGGCGACCGAGCTTTGCTCGGAGTTTTTGGACAAGAGTACATTTTTCTTTAAAAAAAAAAGAAAACTTGAATAAATAAAAAAAAAAACAAAAGTAAAAACTTTGTACCCGATCGGAATTAGAACCCGGACACCTGTGACTGTCAATCTTGCGCCTTGACTGCTTGTTAGCGGTAAATCAGTGACCATATTTTGCGTGGAATAATGCGAAAGAAAACTGCATGAAAACTCGAAAACACGTGTTTTCTCAGACATAAGACTAGTCTAAATCAATTTTTCGCCCCCGAAAATCCACACAAACCAAACAGCGAAATCGTTAGAGCCGTTCCCGAGATCGCCGGTATAAATAAATAGATAAACAATAATTGCTCGTTTAAATATATTAGATAAGAAAGCTAAGATCTGCTATATTAGACAGGTATAACTACATGTAAGAGATGATATTACTATTTAATTTTTTACCTATAACATGAACTTCATATGAAAGATATGCTGATCCTCCTTTATTATTTGCCATGCATACATACAGCCCCTGATCTTCAATTTGAATCCGCGGTATTATTATAGAATTCTTTTCGTCACCTCTGAAAGTTTACGGTGATTAATTTTGGATCGTTTTTTTTTTTAAATAAGACTTTATAATATTTCATTGTAATAACTCACCGTAAGGGCTTCGATGTAACTTTTGAAATGGAATCGTAAAAAGTCCAATGTACTTCCGGCTCCGGATATCCGTGAGCTTCGCAAGATAATGACAGCGGACTTCCAACATTAAGAGTTAGAACTGTTTCTTTAGGAGGTTTTATGTATGCTGCAGCTGAAATATATATTTTTTATAGCGAAAGTAAATCTAAGCTATTGTACTTCTCGTTATAATAAAGTGATTTTATTAAATGAGGAGAGTATTAAGAAAAGTTGAATAAAAAAACATTAAGATTATTTTTTGTAATTAAAATCGAAAATTTATCTATACTAATATTATAAAGAGGTAAAGTTTGTGAGTTTGTGAGGTTGTAGAGGGTAATGTCTGGATCTACTGAACCGATTTAGATGAAATTTTGTAAGAAGATAGTTTGAGACCCTGGGAAGGTAATAAAATACTTTTTATCCCGGAAGTCATCCCTTAAGGAGGTGAAAATGGGGATGAAAGTTCGTATTAGCAGGCAAGCTAGGGACGAACTCGAACGAAGCGAGGGTGAGTCGCTAGTGTAAAATAAAAATAAATTAATCATGATTTAAACATACATAGGGAGGTATCTCTCTAACTTATGTGATTTAGAACGATATTAAATTTATTTCACAAATAAAATTATTATAATAAGACCTATAAAGCCCCGGAAATTCAGAAAAAAAGGGACAGGATCAAAAATATTACCATTTCAAAATAAGTTTTATCTTACCGTATACATTTATATGAAAGTTTTTTTTTGCTTTTCCGAGAGGATTGGTAGCTTCACAAGTATAAATGCCACTGTCGCTAAATGTTGCTTTAAAACTAAAAATACGAATTGTAATTTATTAATTACAATTTAAAAACAAAATTAAGTAAAATTTTGCATAAATTTTTCATAAAATTAAATTAAAAAAAAAAAACTAGCTTATTCTGTCATCAGAATAAGTTACTTTTTAAACTAAAATTCCGAATTCGTCTGATTTCGATGGGATGATATTATAATACATATTATGCCTAAATACATGCAAACATAGATACTTTATTTTGTTACATTCAGCGTAACACTGAAAGTATCCCGTTCAAGTTTCCATTACACCTCGATACTATTCGTTTGCAAAATGGCTAGTTTCACAGCTATTGGATTATATTTTTTTTAAATATGAAGAAGACAATTGCTTTCGTTGCGTGGTCACCCTACTTTCTGTTATTTGTATAATCTAAAAATAAAAGTATGTTTAAAAGTTACTAGCATTCGTTTAATAAATGAGTAACCTCGGTCAGTAGATAACTTAACGACATTTCAATGAACTTTTATCTTCTGTTTGCCTTTGCACATTATTATTCACTTTTAAAACAGAATAATTATTCGCCACTATGATGCATTACAATAACTAAAAAATATCAGCGCCTCTAACGATAGACAATGTAATTATTTTTAACCGACTTCAAAAAGGAGGAGGTTTTCAATTCAATTTTTTTTATGTGTGACACCGATTACGCTGAGATTTATGATCCGATTTATGTGATTCTTCTTTAATTTGATGCGAATAGTTGCCATTTGGTCCCATAAAAATTTAACATACCCCAGTAGTTTTAATTTTGTTTGATTTGACAATCCCAATACGTTAGAATCAGATTTTAGAGCCAGAACTTTTAGTGTTACTAATAGAAACGAATTTTAGTTTGTCAGTCTTCATACTTTGCTACTACTATTATGTCTACACTAAAAAGGCATAAATAAAAACTTATTAAGAAAAAAATAAAAACCGACTTCAAAAAATGCACAAAAAAGTAAAAAAATATTTTTTTGTAGTTTTCATTTACTACGAGTACAGATAACTAATCAGATATTTTCGAAGTCGGTGCCAGCCGATACAAATCAAAGCAAAAACAGACATTTGAATTTGAATACATATACACAAATTTGCTACACCGCAGATTTATATAGGTAGGTACTCGTATATTTTATAGTCATTTATGGGCTTGTATAATTCAATGGTCTTGTTAGGAAGGAATGTTGATCAATTTCCAGAATAATACTTAATTAAAATAATTAATAAACAATAATAATACTAACCGCAAGCGTTCATTGTATATGCGATGTGTTGCCGAGTTGCTGAGCGCAACGTTATTTTTAAACCATTTGATACTGGGAGAAGGTTCACCTTCAGAAGGACAACTCAAGGTCACCTTGTTTCCTTTTAATGCTTTGATATTTTCATCACTACCTTCAATTGATGGTGGATCTACGAAAAAAAATTACTAAAACTTACATGTTCTAATTTATGTCCTACTTACTGACTGGACACTGGACAGACACTGTCCTATCTAAACCTTATTAATACGAGCATACTACAGTATCTGGTGTAGTCTGTCTGTATTCCTACAGGAAATGTTGAGGTACCCCATTTTTTAATATAAATTTCTTTGATAGAGACCACAGGGACGAAGGTGTGATGGGAAGGGATAAGGTTATCCACTTACAGCATTTTTTCAAGATGGCTGCTATAGTTTCTTTTATATTCTTTCTCAAACTTGACTTATGAATCCGTTCCCGTAATATATAATTATGAGATTCAATTCCAGCTCTTTCAGAAATGTGCGTCAAAACTTTCGATAGAATCTATACTAATATTATAAAGCTGAAGAGTTTGTTTGATTGTTTGTTTGTTTGGTTGAACGCGCTAATCTAAGGAACTACTGGATGGAATTGAAAAATTCTTTTTGTGTTGGATAGCCCATTTACCGAGGAAGGCTTTAGGCTGTATATCATCCCGGAAAAATGTACGGTTCCCGTGGGATAGAGTTGTTTTTGTCTAGAGACGAACCCGAAGCGAAGCGAGGGTGACTCGCTAGTATTTATATAAAACCCAAAAGTGTCACATTCAATATTCCATAAAATAGGCACATTGGCTACCGTTTCAAACTTTCTTTGCATGGAGTAATATTTTGACCTAGCATCAAATACGTCAACGTCACCGTCACCTTTTGTTTGATTATAGAAATGTATGATTTCCTGGAGCTCGACTTCATTGTTTTATATGGAGAGTTGTAAATAGTTAACAGCATCATGACGACTTTATTTTTTGTAGATTTAGGAGGCCAGTATGACAAGAAACACTGACTTATCAGTAACACTATGGTGTATGAGCACTCACATCTGTCTTGAATAGTAACAAAATATATTCAAAAAGAAAATGTAATGGAGTTCTCTAATACCCCACGTAGAGTTTCAGGGTGATATTTGTTTGTGTTTTGTTTAGTTTTAGTTTTGTTCACAACCCACACTTTTTCATCGGATATAAAGAAAGTATTTTCAAAATTGTGTCAATAATTTCACAGATTACCCTCTATATCCAAACTTATAAAATATTTATAATACCATATCTATTCTAATTTTTTAAAGAGGAAAAATTTATTTATGTTTATTTGTTTGTTTGTACAGAATAGACTGAAACTACTGAACCGATTTAGGTGAAATTTGGGAAGAAAATAGTCTGAGATCCTGGAAAGGACATACGATAGTTTTATCCCAGAAATCATCCCTTAAGGGAGTGAAAATGGGGGTGAAAGTTTGTATGGGGAAGCAACCTTGAGACGAACCTGAGGTAAGTGAGGGTAAATAAGCTAGTCTCTTTATAAAATTATTGTTGATTATTTAAAAATAAAGATTTTGCCATATTGATTCAGCCGTTCTCAAGTGATTCGTTTATCTTATCAAGAAACAGCATTTTATTATTTTTGTATATATACGAGTAATTAACTAAAAAAATAGCACATATTATATGTGTTATGTATGTATTATTTTCCCCCATGGAGATAACTATGAGTCATAAACTTAATAATTTAATTTAACAATATTCTTATATTTAGGTACCTAAACCACAAATGTTTAACAACAACATATTATACCACATTTTATTATTATGAAACAAAATATTAGTTCTCTTTAGAAAAATATTAATTATAAATATTATTTATGATACAATGGTAAAGTTACTGTAACTCAATATAGACGTAATCTATATATTAATAGGTGAAGCAAAAACTTTGCACCCCTTTTTACAAAAATTGCGCGAACGGAGGAGTATGAAATTTCCCATACTTATAGTTTATATAGAGAAAGAATGCATAACGCTGATATTTTTTTTAATCAGGCATAAAAAATACATTAAATCAATAAAAAAAACATTAGACACACTATCATGTATTTGACACACACACGCATATATACTCTTTTGTTTATTGTTAAAGTCTGTGGTCAAATTGAGAATAGATTAATATTGTAATATACGCAAGACAATAAATATATAACTTAATGAATTATGGTTGATTTTCAACCACGCAGGGATCACTAGTAAAAATAATGCCCTCCAGACCTTTTTCGGCCAGTGCGGCCAATCTCAATGAGACTAACCATCTGCTTAAAAGATATGAGGGAGTATGCTCTACAGTCACTATCATACTATGGTAAAACGACTTTTTTCTATTGGCCAATAACAAAATCTTATACGATATAAATATAAATAAATAAAAATGTAATGCTATTCATTGATAAGCGTATTACTTGAGAACGGCTAAATTAATGTTGGTATTTCTTATTTTAAAGAGTTCTTTATATTGGGAATTAGGATATATACGGTTTTAGTATATATCCTGTATTAGTATTACAGGATATAAGCAATTTTATTAAAAGTTGGACAAAACAATATTTGTGGCGTCATAAATTAAAAATAGAAACTAATTTGTCATATATTTAAGGTCCAATTTAAAATTGCCACAATACTGGGTTTTGTTGTAGTTCATTGCGGGTGTCAAAACGAACATGTATAATTAAAACATTTTAAACTAAGTATACAAATAAGTAACACTTACATTCAATGAATAAATCAATTTCGTGGGTATATTTTCCAATTTCGTTGATAGCTGTACACATGTAAGTCCCCGTGCTATCCCTTTTGACGTTTTCAATTCGTAAAGTATCCGATTTTTCATCTAAATCAGAATATTCTGCAGATTCATCATATTTAAAAGACCAAAATATCTTAGGTTTGGGAAAGCCACGTATTACGCTAAAAATGAAGCAAGACAAAAATTGAATATACAGGAAATAAAGACCATTGAGTTCTACAATACCTATAATAATGTCCCCTAACTGATTTTCTCACGACAGCCAATCTTACTGAGAGCCATTCGCGTAAAAGTTTTATGGTGTCCAAGAGTACGCACAGACACTTATGCGCTTTCTATTATTACTATTTATGTTATAATTATATGAAAGCTCATTAACTCGAACACACAACCACATACACTCATACACCGGAGTATGAGTGTGGTAGGAATAGAAAGTGTTCAAGTTTGTGCATTTACTTGTGCATTATACTAATTCCTACATAGATGGCTACTCTCATTAAGACTGGCCGCCGTAACTGAAATCATTAAGGAGTCCTTTTCCTGACCGATTATGAGTTATTTATTTAAATTATAAGTAGAAGGTAAAAAAAAACTTACTTGCACTTTATGATCACATCAGATCCTTCTTCAAAGACAAGATCACTATTACTTTTGTCTATTTTAGGCAATTCTAAAACAGTAATAAATGTTTCACAGGTTATACTCAGTATTATGTGTATATATATTTTACCATAAAATGTTTTGTATAAATTTAAAATCAGTAAACATATATTATGCGCTGTATTTTCATTATTTATTATCATTCTTGTTTTTACTTGCGGTTTTACTCGCATTTTACGTTACGTTGCAGTTGTGTTAACTCAGGATACAATCCATAATTTCTTAACGGCGGTTTTCAATATCTTATCTATTTGAAGTCTTTCTTATTAATGATAAAAATTTGACATAAGTCCCATAAAAAATATATCAAATTTTACGCCCGTGAGGGAAACCACATATAGATATGTTTTTGGGATTGACCGTAAACCGTAACAACCAGAAGAATTAACCAAATTAACTCTTACTCATATACAGTAGAACTTACAATATTGGTATGATATACATATTTACCTGCGTATATTGACACTTTAAAAGCTATATTTTCCGTATGATAACCATTTGAGACTTCAATTTTATATTCCCCTCCATGTTGAAAATTACTTTTTTTTATAGTCAATGAAGAATTGTCCGATGACAAGTCATAGTCGTCGTTGGAAGTGATTTCAGTTGATTTTTTGAACCAAACTATTTTTGGAGGTGGGTTTGCATCGACATCAATTTTGAAGGTTGCTGACTCACCATATCTAATAGTTGTATCTGAAATCCAATGTTATTTTTAATTCTAGCCAACACTTTATTAATCTTAAAAATATATCCAATTATGTTTTCTTTGTATGTATTATATGTACATACATACCTTTAGGTTGTTTTAGGACTTGTAAAAAAGTTTTAGGTTCAACGTTAACTGTGGCTTCACTATCTCCTTTAACGTTAATAGCTTTGCATGTTAGCGTTGTACTTTTGATTACTTTGTCTAAGTTTATTGTACTTATATAATCATATGGCAGATCAACAGGTACAATCTATAAAAAAAAAAAACAAATAAAAATGAGGTAAGTAAGGCTGTGTAGGTGTGTTTAAGTGAGACTACTTACACTATAGCACAAAAGGCCCTATTTTTAGGACTTATTAAATTAATCATATTATGATGGGATAGTGACTATAGTCTACAATGAGAGATATATTACTGTATCTCTTAATCGTTCGTTACTGTATTATGCTCGGTTTTGTAACAGTTAATATAAATAAGCATTTTATTTTGATTGTTGATTTTGTGAACACCATGTATCATTTTACTCTTGGAATAACGGAATTTGGAGCCTAATGTTTTGCAATAAAATGATTCAGGCTTACTTCATATTCATTTGATTTTAAATACCAGGTTAATATAAAATTATAGCTGAACCTCTACAAGGGTCCTATTATTATAAGTAGGTACTTAGTTCTGAAATATGCTTATATGTTATGGCGAAAATACCGAAGTACTGATATTATCGGTGCTTTTATAAACGTGTTTTTTTTTTGTAAAAAGTGTACATGGGTCGTTCTTCTTTTCTTGCGACAATGAATTGGTGTTTCGCAGTTTTTCGAGTTTTTCAAGTAACAATATTTTGATTTCAGTGTTAGATATTTTTTTGCAAATGCATTTAATTTTCATTTGGATCATTTACTCTTTATTTTCATACCCGTAATGTTGTTTGTTTTGTGGCGATTTTCGAGAAAACACTGTGACAGAGTGGTTTATTTTCGGTAGGACATGATTACGAATTACTACTCTGTCACGGTATTTAATGAAAAATAAACACATGCAAAAAAACTATTGGCTACAGAAAGTTAAAGATTATTTAGTATTCAAAGGTATGAATCGATGAGGATGTAAATTCGAACAATGAATACATAATAATCTATACTCTAATATGACAAAAAATGGGGTGAGGGACAGATCACTGTCGCTAGAAAAGAAGAACGACCTACATACAGTTTTAATTGATTTAACATGCAGTTAAAGTTAAGATATATTTTGAATAAGGTTCTTTACTGTAGATGCCAAGGTAGTGCCTGTGGAGTCTTGCCATATGACATCAGGTTTCGGATACGCATGTATTTTACATTTAATAGTAAGGGCTTCGTTATATTCGGCAAGAAATTTAGGTCCACCGATAATAGTAGTTGTAGGTTTTTTGTTCACAATTGTTTTTTCTGCAAAACAAATATTAGCTAAATAAAGAATCTATACAGTTATTAATAAATATGTTAAAAATAAATATGTTAGGACATTAACACACAGCACCATCTAGTTCCATGGTAAGCTACGAGGCTTGTGGATACCAGATAGTTGATACACTATACATATATAATTTTAAATACATATGTACATATTATAAATATAAACACCCATGACTGGAGTACAAACATTTGTACACATCACACAAATGAATTCCCCCAGCGGGACTCGAACCCGCGACCGTTGGCACAGCAACTAGGGTCACTACAAACTGAACCAAACGTGTCGTCAGTGTTATTATTTAAAATTATTATTTTTAAATATATAATTCAGTGTAATAATATAATTAATATTTAATAAACATTATACTATACACATATTTTCAATTATTTTACCTAATTTAACATCTTGTAGTTCAATTGTTGTCGATCCCACTCTTACAATTTTTTCTCCAGTTTCTGTGTAGCCGATAACCTAAAATAATCAAAATTTAGTTAACTGTGTAACTTGGGCGACTGCTCGAAGTTTTTTTTATTGTTGTTTCGGTTAAGATATAAAAATGCGTTTCTTCAGATAAGACATAATTAATACAGATATACTTAAAAAGCAAAACCTTATCTTAATACAACATTTGAATCAATTCTACACGAACTTGTTTTTGAGTGTTTGTCACGCTTCGTATTTTTTGACCAAAAATAGATTCAGAGGTTTATTTTATTTAATGATACGGAAAATTTGCTATACTTTATATGTACCTTCCTTTACATATTATTTATTTCTTTTCGCAACTAAGGCAGAAACCCAAGTCTATGGTGTGTAATACGATATGGTAAATATTCCGATTAACTTAGAAAAAAATAATATTAGTAACTTTCTAAACTAAAAACTTCACCATACCGCTAGTTTGAAACTTTTGCTTGGTGGCATAAACGCTTCCGTCACATAAAATTGAGTATCTTTGTTGATCAACTGAAGTGGAAATGTATAAATTACATTATCGTCTGCGTCTCGAACTTCAACAGTTTTTAGTATAATGTCTTTTTTATAATTATCCAAAGCTATTGCTAAGTACGATTTCTCACCTATAAAAAAATCAATTTTTATTAATATATACAACACATAATACGGTGAGTCATATAATGAGTTTATGATAAGAACTAACTACAATCTGGGAATACTCCTATGATTCAGAGGCTGAGGTTTAATTAATTTGAACTGATAATTAATTAACGTATATACCTATTATAAATAATAATCATGAATAGTTTTTCCGATAAAAGAAGTACTCAAATTTTGATGTGGGTCTTCAAATTTAATCTCACAAAACGGTTATCAAACCCTCCCAGATGTATTACATAATGTTTTAACAGACAGATAGTTGATAAACACTTTTTTTTCTCTCAATATATTATATTTTAATATTCTATATCCGGAATATTTACGTAAGTAACAAACATTACATACAAAGAGATAACGGTAAATATGGACTTATCTGACTAAAAGAGATGAAGAAATAGTGTCTTCAGTCGGGGTACAAAAGTGCATTTAATGATTATACATATGAATTATAGTTAGATTTTAAATATTTCATATAAATTAGACCTTTTTATTACATACTAGCATTGTCACTCCACTTTTATATATGCTCGTGATTTATGTTATTTACGATAACCCATCTTTATGTCTCTTGCAGCAAAAACATAGGACATTCATATTATAAACTTACGATATCATTAGAACCCGTCACAAAATCTATATATATTCTGTGAGTGAATGAGTGACCTCTCGTTTTTATGTTTACAGGTATTATAATTGGGAGTTTAATTTGTTTAGAAATATTATTTATAATCTATATAAATAAAAATGTATCACCGAAATGTATGTACGCGCATAACTTCTGATCTACTGCACCAAATTGGATAATTCTTTTTTTTTGTGTTTGTTATTATCAGAATAAGTTTTGTATAAAACAAAATTAAAAAAAAAAATTTTACTAAAATAAGTTTTTTTTTTAAATCTCATGATATGAAAAGTGAGTGAGTGTAATAGTTTTTATCCCTAAAATCATCTCTTAAGGGGGCGAGAATGGAGATGAAAGTTTGTATGGGGATGAGGATAAGAGTTTGTATGATTGTATAATTTTATGAAATAAATATGTACCTGGGACGGGCTTGGTAGCGGTTTCATTTAAAGATTCCGGTTGAATAGTCGAAAATCCATGTTCAAATGTTACAGATGTTGAAGCAGTTATCGCTACTGATGTTGGACCACTAGTATCTAAGAAAATAGTGTGTAGTCCTGGATTTGCTTTTAATTTTTCTATCTAAAAGTATAATTTAATTTCATTATTTATACTTTTCAATTTTATGATACATTTGTAAATTATAACTTACCCTTGTTTTTGTTGTTGTTATACTTTTGTCCGTTTCTGTACCTACTAAGGCACCATCGGGCCCAATAACACGAAAATTGGGAGTTGTTGCTGATACAGATACTATAATGTCCCACGATTTACTGTCAACATTAAACTAAAACCAATAGATGTTATTTATTAAGTTAATTAAATTAATAAATTCAAATATTTAATGTGATGTGTGATATCATACAGCAATTTTTATAATATTTATATAGATTTTATGTTATCCTTACTTGCACGGTTTTCCCCGAACCCGCTACGAAGAACTTTTGTGCCAGCGTGGTTTTAACATGTTTTACAGACTCAATAATGTAGTCTATAATCTAAAAAAAAAAGAAACATATATCATGGGGTCTCATTAAGAACAAAGAAAAATTAGTTGATGTAAATATTATAAACGATTTGTTATTAAAGTTTGTGTAAAATTAACTAAAGATAATAAATCTCGAAATGGTATATTCTGATTTTAAAAATATTCTAATATATATATATATATATATATATATATATATATATATATATATATATATATATATATATATATATATATATATATATATATATATATATGTGTAATTTTACTGATTATAGAAAAAAAATATCAACTTTTATGGATCTGTAATGCATATTCACATTTGACAGTAAAAAAATATTGTTTATAAAATGTTTAATGACTATTTAAAACTGTTATTCGTATCAAAATTATTTTAATTAAATAAAGGATGAATTTTGCAAAAATTAAGCATTTTTATAACATAAAATAAACAGTTTAAATCGACATCTATTATGTATTCAGACAAAAAAGTGTAGCCCGAATAAGCGCTGTCCAATTTCTTTGTATTGAATGGGGCCTCTGTACTTTATAGTTTTATGTAACATGTGTAACTATCAACACTTTATGAAATGAAATAAACATTATTCAATTAGACTTATTACAAGTGCTTTTGAATCGTCAATTAAATGTAAGCGTCATATAAGAACATTTCATTATGAATACTGAAGAACCCAATTTAATATAATTTTAGTAATTTAATAGTTATTACCTTATTGATGTCATGTTTTGCAATATGAAAAACTTCTCCTGACGTTGCCGCTGCAAGTTTGTCGTAAACAACAAATCCATCATCAGAATCTGAACATTGGCCTGTCAGGAGAAAAGTTACCTGTAAATAAATTAAGAGTTATGTTAACTGCTGTTCGCCCAGTGGTTGAAGTTCGACGATAATCATTATTGAAAATTTGAGGTATACATTGTATTTAACCCATTTAAATGTTCCACTGCTGAGTACGGGTCTCCCTTTACTAAAAGGGGGATCTGGACATATTTCACCATTCTGGTCACGTACGGGTTAGCGGACTTCACATGTCTTTCGGAAACTTGCTAGGTGCTCCCAGATATGCAGGTTTTCTCATGAATACATAGTATATGAATTCATATTTTCCCAACATTACTTTTCTATTATTATACATTTGTTTATTATATATCTCAGAAGTATATATCTTTATATGTAATAATAATAATAATAATAAAATAAAAAAACATGTCAGTACTATTACAATTAAACTAGCGATTTGTCCTAAGTACGCGGATTTTGTTCACAATTTCAAGGGTTTCAATGTTTTTGCGCGGAACCCTTACTCTTTTTCTAAAATAAAAGTAGCCTAAGTTACTTCTTATAATATCAGCTATCTGCCAGTGAAAGTCCCGTTAAAATTGGTCCAGCCGTTTCGGAGATTAGTCGGAACAAACAGACAGACAAAAAAATTTAAAAATTGTATTTTCCTTATAAGTACCGTATATAATTCCATATGCATTTAGTATAAAGCTGTTATTTTGAAATTACAAACAGACACTTCAATTTTATTTATCTGTATATCTAGCTGGTTTATTTCAGACACTTCAATTTTATTTATCTGTATATCTATACAGATAAATAAAATTGAAGTGTCTGAAATAAACCAGCTCATTATAAATTTAATACCCAACATTTTCATTGTAATTTGGAAAAAAAAACTAAACGTTGAATGCTAACCTTAGTTGATTTCTTAAGACTTAAGCTTTTGACTCTATCAAAGAGTGCGTAATCTTTAGCAGAGGCGTCTGTATATACGTAGAAAAACGAATTTGGCTTGCTTTTTTCAAGTGCCAGTTCTATACCGGACATGGCATATTCTGGACAGTCGTCCCCGCCATCCACATCAATGGCAGCTAATGCTCGCTTGAACTCATTTCTATCTCTTGTTATTGTTCTTAATTGTGTATCTAAATGTTGAGCATACATAGCGGTTTATTGATGACTAGCGATGTTATATATAGTTCTAGGTATATTATATATGGTTTATAGTTTACATAGAAGAAATATAGAAAAAATATAATGTATGCATACAACTTCCCTATTTGAATCGGATATTATTCAATTTTTCATTAGTTTTTTTTCCCGGGATCTTTTTTTTTTTATAAAATAAAAGTAGCCTAAGTTACTCCTTATTACATCAGCTATCTGCTAGTGAAAGTCCCGTCAAAATCGGTCCAGCCATTCCAGAGATTAGCCGGAACAAACAGACAGACAGACAAAAATTGCAAAAAATGTTGTTTTGGTATATGTACCGTGTATACATCCATATGCATTTAGTAAAAAGCGGTTATTTTAATATTACAAACAGACACTCCAATTTTATTTATCTTAATAGATTATAGATTGTAGACGTAACATTGTAAAACATCTTTCTAAAAGGTTAAAAAATAAATATATACTTGATATTATGCTTATTTATATTTAGATTAAATTTTTAATATTTGTATTTTAAAAGTTTTCCCGATGTTAAATTGATGATATTGCAAATATATAGTGTAACATCATAAATATAAGAGTAATTTGTTTAAATGCTTGGCTCGAGAAGTATTGGCACAAGCAAAAAAATAATGAGCCTAGTGATCTATTTGCGTTTTTCAATGGTACATGATCTAATTACTATATTGTACTAATTATAATAAGCTATAGTACATATATATGTAAATACATATATAACAAGAGTAACAGATAACATAAAATAAAATAAAGAATTATTGACACAAGCTATAAACATTATTACTGCATTATTAAAAATATCAAAGCAAGATAAAAAAATAAACAAAAATATTTTAAAATATAAGCAAAAATTTGTATAAATATTTATTTTATTCTATAAACGTATTAAAAATAAAATTTATTTCTAAATTAATAACTAAAAATTAATACCTAACATACCTGGATCATTAAAAGTGACTAAAATAAAGTCATCTATTTTAGTAGCATTTGAATTAAGGACAGCATCAAACAGCTTATTAGTTTTTTCCTTCACTTGCGCAATTTCATCGTACATTGACCCTGTATCATCAATGACGAAAGTAAGGCTACCCTTCGATGTATCTCCATTCACAGAAAGTAAAATTACGTATAATATATAAAAATAAATGAGAATTTTGGTCATCATTATTGCACAAAGATTACGACCGAAGTAACACAAGAGCCCGCCTCGCTTGCTTGATTGAACTGGGCTTATAATAATACCTTATCACATATTATATATTCACGGAACTAAAGACCAACAGGAGTTCATTATTAAATATGCTTTAATTGTAATTTTTGGGGTATTTCCCTTATAGTGTAAACACAATGAAATATAATACTTTTTGTATTTATCACAACTGATAGACAATAAGTATCTAGAAATGTCAATATTTTTTCAGATATTTTGGTGATTTTATTTTAATTTTCTGTTTTGGATATTTTGAATGCTTCACAGCAAATATGGCCAGACTATGTTTTTAGATGTTTCAAGTCATAGTTTTCAGAGTTGGTGTCTATCTACAATAAAAATTTTCGTAAAAATCCATTCAGTATCAGTAAAGATATCGCGTATCACACGAAAAACATACCTACATCCGTATATAATAACATAAATGATCTTAGCGCACTTTCTTAGGCTTAGCGTGAACCAAACACCTATTAGTGTTTAGTTTACGCTAACTCTGCAAAATGCGGTAATATAATCGTTAAGAAATCAAACCTTTGGCTGTCGAATATTGCATCATCATACTAAAACAACTTTGTATCAATATACAGTTAAGGAATTTTTAGATATAAATAGATTTAAAACAAAAGGTGTGTGTGTACTTATGTACGCACGTAAGAAGTTATACTTCTTTGGCAGAACAGAAATAGCTAAAGATTTCATCCTGTATGTCACAACTCTCTGTTTGTAAAGGGAATGATAAGTTAATAAATTAATTAAATAAGGCATATTAAGCATATTACAATCATATACGAGTATTTATAGAATATCACTTAAGGAAAGAACATAATATTTTATAGGTATCATTTGTCAGACAATAACAACGGTTACCATGGCAACAAACAGCTATCAGCTAACTTCATCATATTGCTTTCAGCTAACTTCACGGTGTCGTTTTTTGGCTGTCGTGTGCGCGCGCATCGTAAAAATTTTACTCTCATATTTTTTTCCAAATGTCCCAATAAAACTATAACTTAAAAAATAACAGTTTAATAAGGTATAGAATTAGTCTAGCCCTTGGGTAGATTCTGACTTATAAAAGGTCAAGGGGAGTTCTAATTTGGCAGAGTGTTGCACTTTGATGTCGTAATAAATATTATAAATTTGCGAAATTGAGCGGCTGTAAAGCAGTTTTTACACGACTACGGCGAAGCAAAAGGAGGGTTATGATTTTGACCGGTATGTATGTATGTAATGTATGTCCATCTGTTCCCTCCTAATTTCTAAATTACTTATCATAATTCGACAAATGAGGTATCAAAATTATTGAGCTTAAAATTTCCAGCTTCTTATGTTTGAAACAATTTTTGATCAGATAAATAGTTCAGGAGTTACAGCAAAGTCAAGCTCAGCTTATTTTTACAATTCCCAGAATCGCAACTTTTCAGAGAAGACTCCGCCACAGTCCACATATTTAATAATATAAAGAATACCTAGCATATAGCAGAAACATTTATGTCCATTGAGTTAAATGTGTTACTAAATTAAAAATAACAAGAATCATTAGAACTTATTAATTGTATAGCATAGTATGAATATTATCTTAAATTTTTGTAATACGGTAGAATTACTCTGTAGAGTATGGAAACTAAATTGAAAACAACTTAAAAGGCTATGTTGTAGAAAGTGAGAAAATTTCTTATAAACGAAAGCTATAAAGATATTTTTGCCAAAATTTTCTTAGATTTAGGTCAATTTTTGAAATTCTAAATAAAACAGTTATTTCGATACTGTCATAGAACAAAATCGGATCTACAAAATAACTACTTTACAGGAGAGAAGTTTAAAGTTTTGAAGTCACATTTTTAGCATAACTTTTCTCCTATTTAATTAATTGAAAAAATATCTAGAAACAGCCTTTTGTCTTTTATTAAGTGTTATTACTATATAATAATAATAACATTTTATTTATAAAATAAAAAAAATGCGTTCGTATATTTTAATCCGACGATATTTTACGTAACATGGGACGTATGTTGTGACTTTCCGACGTTGTTCGATGGAAAGATGTACCACCTACATGTTATGCTGCTCTGTGGAATTACAAAAGGGATATTAATGTCGTATGTTATTCTAGATAAAATAAAAATTACATATGTAGGTTCTAAAAAAACTTTTTATTGTTTAAACACAAGGTATATCTATATAAGTAAAGAAATGAAAAATATAATCAACGATTATTTTTTTTATCAAAAACACAATTTGAAAATTGCAAAAACAAGGAATAATTCTAATTAAAAAATCTTGACATTTAATAGTTAAACTTCTAATACTACTTGTACGACCCGTTTATGATCAGTCTCAATAGGTAACAAAATAAATCATTCAAATCACAAAACTAGAAAGACTAAAAATCTTTAACAAATATGAGATCTTTAAAATAATAACATTTATATCTGTCTTTACCCATAAATAATAATTATTAAATAAAACTTAATGTTTGTACTAGGAACATAATTGAACAGGTAATTAATATTCACTTCAGAATAAAATGTAAAATAAACATTTCCAATACTAGTAATAACAAAAAATACTTCTCTCCAAAATTGTCTCAGATCTGTTTAAATCCCACATAAATCTTTATTTTTAAAATAATGTATTTATACAAAACAAAACTATCAAAATAAAATGTCATTAAATTAACAAAATAATGAAAAAAAAACATCACTCATCATCTGTATCACTATCATTGTTATTAGAACCATGATTATTAGCAAATGGTACGGATTTGAAATAAATGCAATGTTCAGGAATTATTACACCGGTTTCGCACATGTGAACAAGATCATTATATTTATCTTTCGATATTTTATACAAGCTGTTAGAAATAGGTGTTAAATCAGGTAGAGTTGATGATGAGTTTCTGGTTCTACATCCAATGACCAGACAATTATAACCACTTTCATTGAGATCATATTTATAATATAATTTATTGGGATCTTTTTTATTGACATGGACTTCCTTTATTTGATTTCATAATTTTTTTTCATTCTTGCAATTTTTAAGCCATAATTTGTTATTAACATTAATTTTGAAGTCTAAAAAATCCTTTTGCTCCATATTTTTTACTATATAGGGATTACCATCGGTTTTAGCCCACCTCACAAGTGCACGCCATTCATCTGGAATGTAAATGATCCGGGACTTAGATGCACGCTCTATGAGGGCATGGACACTATCCCCCTCATTTTGGGTATGTCCCTTCTCTAGAAACCTGTGTGTTATTGTAATACTATACTCTTTTGCAGCATACATGTAAAAATAATAAACGATTCGGTTTCGATTCTGACCGGCACAATTGTCCGACCAGAATCTGATCTCATCAACACCAGCATGAGCTTTTTCCTTTACAAAATCCAATAAACAACTACTGACTTCGTTAGCTCCCCGTTTTGAAATAGTTTCATTCCACATGTAGCATTTGGTCTGTTTGTGATCCATATCAAATACTGTAAAGTTAAAACATTATAGTTTTCTTTTATAGTAAAATATACTAATTTGACCCTGAGGACAAGTAAGAACCTTCTGGAAGTCAAAGACTGCTGCTATTATTTTACCGCCAGAATTAATTGCTGCATTCTTGTCGTCATCTTTTAATTTACGAGCTATTTTTTTGTTACAAATGTGTTTTTGATATGATACAATTTCGTCTTCTGTATGGTTATTTTTACTGCCGTATATGTGACAAGTATCACACGCATCTTTTTTGGGGGTATGAAATCCTAAATTAAAGTGTTTGGAAACAATATCTCTATATTGACGTTCGATTGAAGCCCTCTTAACATATTTTGCAGGTTTAAACCATTCTTTGTATAATAGAAACATACGCTCAATACTAAGATTACCGTCCAAGTATAGCTTGCTCGATCTCTGCCTAACGTAATGAGACTCTATTGGGATAAAAGAATTGACGTGATCACATACACTTCTTTCCATTTCTCTATCTATTACTATTTTATGATTAGCATGACGTCCTCTTCTGTCCATGTATGTATCAGAGACGCCATCAAATTTTTGGAGAGCTGTTTGAACAATTCTCTCACTCACAGCCAAAGTATTTAAAAACATAGTTTTGCAAACCGCGATCACGTCAGTCGCAGAAGGGTCCGAAGAGGAGGCTATTGGTAAGTTGTACTTATAAGTAAATTTACGTAAATTAGGTTGATCTGTGTTAAGACATCGATTCTTCTTTACTTTTAAACAAAATTTAACCACAAATCCCCACCGTTTTTCTTTGTTACCAAGACTCCAAAATCTTTTAAAAGCATTGCATATATAGCAATGTTTTAGTTAAGGCAAAGGAGGCCTTTAGTGTTTTGTTTTATAAATCCGACAATTAAATTGCTTTAGTAACTAATAGGTTTTGTGATGTACTGAATGAACGTTATTAGATAAACTTTAAATTAAATCAAACTCATTATTTTATATATTTGCACAATTAATATGATGTAAAAGTTTGTCGCCAGATTTACCTGAGTAGATAAACAAGAAATAAAATGTTGAAAAATAATATGCTTTCTCTAAAATAGGTAAATCTCGCGACAAGCTTTTTTATCGTATAAGTTGTGTAATGTAATAAATTGATAAATTTGATTTAATTTAAAACTTTAAATTAAATCAAACTCAACAGTTTATTACATAAACTTATTTTCTTCTTTAAGCATTTAAATAAAAGCTTGTTTTTCAAAATGTTTTTTATATGACCGGCATCGGGAAACGAATGTTGCTTCCATATAAAGGTACTAGGCGTTCGCGGCTTCGCCCACGTACAAACTTCCGATCGCTACCAAACTTCACAGGATCACCCGCTGTTCTAATCTGAAGATCGTCTGGAAATTTCATCAAAATCGGTTCAATCGTTTTAGAATCCATAGAGAACACACATACGTACATTGATTTTATATACATACTATATATATATATATATATATATATATATATATATATATGTATATATATATATATATGTATATGGCTAGGGTTAGTTAAAAATAATGTAAAATAATGCCCGCGCGTGTTTGCCCGTGCGACCAGCAGCATTATAGACAGCTCTGCTGCTCCCACTTCCAAATTGACGACACGTTTGGCTCAGTATGTAGTGACCCTACTCGCTGTACCAGCGGTCGCGGGTTCTAGTCCCGCTGGGGGCATTCATTTGTGTGATGAGCACGAATGTTTGTACTCCAGTCATGGGTGTTTATATTTATAATATTATGTATGTATTTAAAGTTATATATGTGTAGTGTATCAACTATCCGGTATCCATAAGACAGACCTCGTAGCTTACCATGGAACTAGATGGTGCTGTGTGTGTTAAAGGCCTAAAAAATATAAATTAAAAAAAAAACAAATATAACATAGCACCGCTGCAGTGCTACTTCTGGAATTGTAAGAAATATTTAAAATAAAGTTTCAATGAAGTCTGTCAGATAGATTTTTAGTTTTTTCATATGTTATGTTTTTCATGGGATCTCATATTTATCTGCATGGATTATACTATAATACGAGCGACTCACCCTCGCTCCGCTCTGGTTCGTCCCTACTTACGTTTAGCCGTTTAGTATAGATTTCTCAAAATTATGACATTTTCCCGCAGTAAATATATGTTGACCCGGGTACACAGCTACCATAATACCAAATTTCATCAAAATCCCTCCAGTGGTTTTTCCGTGATGCGGTCACAAGCAGATAGATAGACAAAAATTCTAAAAACTATAGATTCGGCCTCTATATCAAGAATGTCTATTTCAATAAGATTTTTTTTAAAATATTTAATGTACAGGTTCGGCTTAGTTACAATTTTATTATATGTATAGATGTATATATTTGGCAACTAATAGAAAAATTTACTTTTAATGAATGTAAGTTCTTTATTTGAAGTATCAAATAATAATTTAAGCATTTTATGTCATTACTATAATATTATGAGGAGCAAATAATTATTGTACAATAGAAATGGGAAAAGTAAGGACAAGGTTATTTGAATAAAACAAAAAAAAAAAATTAAATCTTATATTTATTAGGTACATTTAAGAGACAGTATTTTAGTGCATAGCACTCTCGTTTCGCTCGAGTGCATCTCTAGGGATTGAGGAACACATAGAGGGACAATCATGCAAAGAAACATTCATTTTTATTTAAACAGATTTAGAAATAAAAAAATGTATATTATATACTTTACACATTATTATTTCGGTAGTGTAGTGGCTAGCATGTACGGCTGCACATCCTGAGGTCCTGGGTTCGAGTCCCGGGTCGGGCCAAGTTTAGTTATTGAGTCTTTCTGTATAGTAAGCCTCTGTAACAGCCCGGAGTTGAGAAGTTGGCGGTGTTTTACCCCCGTGCCTCGGAGAGCTCGTAAAGCCGTCGGTCCTGCGCCTTAACTCTCACCGGTCGTGTCGAGTAGTCGTCCCACCGGAGTATGAGAGTGACAGGAATAGAGAGTGCACTTGTGTCTTCGCGTACACTTGTGCACTATAATATCTCCTGCGCAGTTGGGTAGTCTCAATGAGATTGGCCGCCGTGGCCGGAATCGGTCAGGAGGACATTATTATTTATTAACTTTTAAAAGTTTATAATTAAACGTGCGACTACCTTGTACAAATACCATATGTTTTATAGGATTTAAAATATTCTTGCCGTTATTGTTAGATTTATATTAAAAAAAACTATTTTAAAATTACTTTAGTCAAAACAAATATATCAAACACTAACTAATTTCTGGTGAATTCATACACTTGAATCTTATATTTGACACTGTAGTCGCCAAATCTTCTATTACAGCCATCAGTCTTACGTGGATATCTTTACCCATATTATTTTGCTCCGGAAAGAGTATTAAATTTTATTTTATACTAGCGACTCACCCTCGCTTCGCTCGGGTTCGTCCCTAGTTACGTTTTACTGCTGAACTGAGTTAAACGTTGATAAGTCAGTCTGTGAGTCGCGAGTAGTGAATAAAAATAGTAATTGCGAATGTACCTTAGGTGATAGACGTATAATATTGGGAACTTCCATGTATAATTTTTTAAGACCTACAATTTTCTAGTACATTGTTTTGGTGTATCTCTTAAGGTTCAGCCACCGTTAGCCATAGAAATTTCTAAGGACTACTCGATAGAACCAGTCATTGCGTTTTCCCGCGGGAACGAATAATGTGCCTGTAGTAAAAGGTATCCTAAAGGTTGACCCGAGTGATAAGCTATCACTATACAAAATTTAGTTTAAATCGGTTCAGTACTTTTTGCGTGAAACGCGCACATCGATTTGACTAAGTTAGTTTTATTATAGGTATAGATAAGAATAGGTATTGCGAGTGTACCTTAAGAGATAGACATACACTGTTGTAGATTTTTCTATTAACCTTTTCAAGACCTACAAGTTTTTAGTACATTGTTTTGACGTATGTCTTAAGGTTTAGCCAGCGAAAGGTTTCTAAGGAGGACTCGATAAAATCAGTTATTGCGATTTCCCGTGGGAAAGAAAGATTTTTCTGAAATAAAGAGTATCCTAAATGTTGACCCGGGTAATAAGTTATCACTTCACCAAATTTCGTTGTAATCCGTTCATTACTTTTTGCATGAAACGCGTACAGACAAAGAGACAAACAGACCAACGGACAAACAGACAAAAAACTTAATAACTATTGTTTTGGGGTCTATATCGTATACATAATACGTTACAGTCATTGTTTTTAAAAAATATTTCATGTACAGATTTCGCTAAGTTACTGCTTTATTATAGTACTAGTAGATCTAAAGGGAGGCCACATTTATATGTAAGCATTAGTTAATTCCGATTATTTGTTACGAAATAGCCAGGTTTGTGATGAGATTATATTACAATTTTTCTCAAAAATGAACAATTTCGTAATAATAAGCAAGAAACTTTTATTTATTTCCTCTAAGATATGCTAATTTCCTTAAAAACACTAACTACTTTTCAGAAAAAACATTATTTAAAGATTTACTATAAAGATAGTAAATCAGATAGCATAAGTAACATAATGATGCTTACCCATAATTTATATTTTATATGAAATCAGAATTTATTAATTAGTTTGAAATTTTGTTTGTTCAAATTTATGCACATTTCAACCCTATGCTTAAGTCGGTGAGATCAAAGAAGCACCTCGCGAGGCGTTTACATTGTAATATATACTTGATGAATGATCTCTTCACATCAAGGACATAATATAATATTTAGCAAATATAGTAATTAACTTAAAAAATATGATATTTATTAATCTACTAGCATTGCCCGCGGCTCCGCCCGCGTTCAGATGATCAAAATCCAAATTCTTAGGTTTTACACATTAGTTTACTCTTGCATACACCACTTTCATTGCGCACCGTATGATTGGTATATAATGGCGGTGATTGACAATGCCACAAAAGTTCCTCCGTCAATCTAATATTTGATTTAGTAATATTGCACTTTTTGTTTTAGCAATAACATTTATGTATGTCTATACTTCTGTTTTGTTTGTTTGTTTAGTTTTGGGCGATAATTTGAAGAAGGCTATTGATTAATTTAATATGTAGCTGATTATTTAGATTACATAATTATAACTTTTCTTAACGTTAATTTGTTCCGAAACAGGGATTGGTTAGCGCTAGTTAGTAATATTTTCCGAAACGATTTTCAAAAGAAAATGTAATAAGTAAATAGTTCTAAGCAAATACTTTTTATTATTTCATATGGCTCGGCTAATATGATTAAAGTCGTACTTTCTAAGAAATGATATCAAAAAAAAACTGAAAAAGTTGAGGTATAACAGTTTTTTAAATACTTTTTCATAGTTTTTGAGATATGGAATATTTTTAGTTACCCGCTTTGTCAGTTTAACAGCCATAAACACGTTTTCCATAAAATGTTATAAAATAATATGAATCGAACTTATTTTTTCGGTTGATAAAATGAGTCGATATTGTGGAAACGTAAATATTATTCGTATTTATTTTAGTGTTAACCTAACAAAATTCGTAAGTAAGAACAACAACACAGTATTTCGCTATACGAAACCTATAATGCGCGAGTTGGATTTGCATTTGCCCAATTTTTACATTAAAAGATTAAAAAATATTAACATTATTTACCTACTAAACAATAAAAATGTACAAATATTTTCATTCGAAAATTGTTTCGGCCAACAAAATATTACTAATATGTTACTAATTTATAAAGCCAAAATTTTGTTTTATTGAAAATTTGAACACAGGCGGGGCCGCGGGTGATTTAGTAGTAATTCTAATAAAGTCATAGAAAGGTCATATCTGTATATATATATTTTTTTGGATTAAAACTACGTATATTAAAAACACATGGCGACATCTATTGTCAAATATCTAAATAACACATAAATAAATTTTCATTAAAATAACTATTTTAATGAATAAAATAGCGCTATTGATATTTCTTTTAAGATAAGCTTTTTTAAATAGTTTTAACATATATAAGTAAGTTACCTTTTTAAAATATTAATAGTATCATCGTACTTTTATTTTAACCAGTTTTTGTATTTTTTCTCAGAAATGAGATGTTTACCCGCGGTAAAAAGTATTCTATATGCTGACCCGCATAACCAGCTATCACCATACAAAATTTCATCAAAATCCCTCCAGTGGTTTTTTTCTGTGATGCGGTCACATACAGACAGACAGACAAAAATTCTAAAAACTATAGATTCGGCCTCTAAATCGCTAATAATGAATATTTCAATAAGATTTTCCGAAAAATATAGAATTTACAGATTCGGCTTAGTTACAATTTTATTATATGTATAGTTGCTAATTCATAAAGCCAAAAAGTTTGCTTTACTGATAATTTGAACACGGGCGGGGCCGCGTGTAATTTATTAGTAATTCTAATAAAATCAAAGAAAGGTCTTATCTGTACATACATTTTTTGGAATTACAACTACGTATTTTAAAAACACATGGCGACATCTATTGTCGAATATCTAAATAACACATAAATATATATTAATTAAAATAAGTATTTTAAAGGATAAAATAGAGCTATTGATAATTTGATTTTCAAGATAACCTATTTTAATAGTTTTTACCATATTTAGTAAGTTACCTTGCTAAACTGTTTACAGATAGTATCATCGTAGTTTTGTTCCAACCAGTTTTTGTATTTTTTCTCAGAAATGAGATATTTTCCCGCGGTAAAAAGTATCCTATTTATGTTGACCCGGATAACCAGCTATCATCATGCCAAATATCATCAAAATCCCTCCAGTAGTTTTTCTATGATGCGGTAACAGACAGACAGACAGACAGACAGACAGACAGACAGACAAAAATTCTAAAAACTATAGATTCGGCCTCTGCATCGATAATAATGTCTATTTCAATAAGATTTTCCAAAAATTATTTAATGTACAGATTCGGCTTAGTTAGAATTTTATAATATGTATAGATAGATAACGTACTCGTATAAGAAAACAGTAATATCATTTAATAAAAATAGTTATAGCGAGTGTACTTTAGGAGATAGACATATACTGTTGAGAACTTTTCTGCAGAACTTTTTAAGACCTACAATTTTCTAGTACATTGTTTTGATGTATCTCTTAAGGTTCAGCCACCGTTAGCCATAGAAATTTCTAAGGACGACTCGATAGAACCAGTCATTGCGTTTTCCCGCGGGAACGAATAATGTGCCTTTAGTAAAAGGTATCCTAAATGTTGACCCGAGTGATAAGCTATCACTATACAAAATTTAGTTTAAATCGGTTTAGTACTTTTTGCGTGAAACGCGCACATCGATTTGACTAAGTTAGTTTTATTATAGGTATAGACAAGAATAGGTATTGCGAGTGTACCTTAAGAGATAGACAAACACTGTTGTAGATTTTTCTATTAACCTTTTCAAGACCTACAAGTTTTTAGTACATTGTTTTGACGTATGTCTTAAGGTTTAGCCAGCGGAAGGTTTCTAAGGAGGACTCGATAAAATCAGTTATTGCGATTTCCCGTGGGAAAGAAAGATTTTTCTGAAATAAGGAGTATCCTAAATGTTGACCCGGGTAATAAGTTATCACTTCACCAAATTTCGTTGTAATCGGTTCATTACTTTTTGCGTGAAACACGTACAGACAAAGAGACAAACAGACAAACAGACAAACAGACAAATAGACAAAAAAATTAATAACTATTGTTTTGGGGTCTATATCGTATACATAATACGTTACAGTCATTGTTTTTAAAAAATATTTCATGTACAGATTTCGCTAAGTTACTGCTTTATTATAGTATAGATTATTAATACCACTATTATGCTGTAATATTCTAATCATTTATTATATATAAATGTTGAGTTGGCCTTATTTTTCTTATATCTTTGATACAATAATCGGCATACGCATTACACTAAAGGTTTCATGATTGGAAGGAGATTATCATAATGAAATGCTGTCATAAAGTCCTTAAGATTGCAGCAAAACACGAAACCCTTTGAAGGATCATGCCATTGAGAGCCATACATCCACTTTGTTTTATTGCAAATATCAGTTTTGCAAGGAATTTGCTTTAGAGCTTCTGTAACTTCAAGGTTTGGAGTATTCATTACAACAATTGCGAGTCCTTCCTCATTCCTTCCTTCTCTTGAGTTTTGTCTAGAAATCACTACCTAAAAAGAAACATTTTAAGATTAGTATCTGGCTCCAAAAATGTTTGTAGGAGATTATATAAAACTCTTCTTTGGTATTCTAGTGGCTAGCATGTACAACTGCAGATCCGGAGATCCTGGGTTCGAGTCCCATGTTGGGCCTAGTTCAGTTATTGAGTTTTTCTGTTAAGAAATTCTCGGTAGCCAATAGGAGTCATGAGTTAGCGGAGTTTTATCTCCGTCGATCACCGATTAAGTCAAATTATGAAGAGTGCACTTGTGTCTGCGAGGACAGTTGTGCTCTATAATATCTACTACGCTGATGGTTAATCTTTAGGAGACTCGCTGCCGTAGCGAAATAGATCAGGACGTTATATAAAAAAACCTATATATTATATGATAGGAAATGTAGCTACATACAATTATATATTGATTTGTTTAAGGCATACGGTAGCGATTTTAAATAATTAGCGTTTCCTAAAAATTTGATATCGACATTATGGAAATCGAATAATTCTGATTCTGACTTTTTGATTGATGTAGGCATACTAATCAGACACGTTGAATCTACAAATGTCGATAATACGTTTCTAGAACATATCGATTCTTAAATAAGGTCCCGTCAGTCTTCTTTGAAAAATTAACTTTCTACAAATGATATCGCTAAAAGAAATTTAAATATATAAAATACATATAGGCTAAGATACAATATACTTAGATAAGAGTTTATCTAAGTCTTCAATCATGAGGATTGTGAATATATTTAAGTACTGTTACGTTGATAATAGATAGTGATTTGGACTAACATTTTATTAGGCAATAGAAATGTTATAATTCAGCGAATGCCGACTAAAGTTAAAAGTTAAAAACATACATATGTTATACATCATTTTAATTTCATTTAAAACAGATGTCAGTGTAACTTAAAGAAGGTTACAGGAAAACATGTTTTTAAATTTAATCGTTGGTATGAAACTAATAATTATATTGATGTGATAAAACAATACCTTCCATATGTAACGTGGAACTCTTTGTATACGATCATATATATCATTTATTGTAACAAATGTATCGATTTTTTGATTAGGAAGTTTTAATGATTCCGAAGCTCCTGTCCAAACTTCCAATAAAGTGCTCGTCGACGCAGCAAGAAATCTTACACGTCGTTCTACTTCGTCCCAGTTCTAAAAAAAGTAAAATAAAAAGGAATTCTTAGTATGTAGTTTTAGTAAATCGAACCAACTTATCAATTTTAATATATTTACTTAGTAACTTACAAAATAAGCCAGAAAATAATAATACATAGGTGTGATGAGTTGTTGGGGGTTGTGTTATAACGTGTATTCCCGTGGGAATGAGTTAATTCATTCTCTGTATCGATAATAATGATTATTTCAATAAGATTTTCCAAAAAATATTTAGTGTACAGATTCGACTCAGTTAGAATTTTATTATATGTATAGATTAAGAGATACACATATCTATTAGGAACTTTTCTATAGGACTTTTTAAGACCTACGATTTTCTAAGACATTATCTTGATGTATCTGGTAAGGTTTAGCCAGCGTTAGCCATGTACCGTAACCGTACGAAAATAGTTTTTTTTTTTGATAAAATAGCGTCATAATTCACCTATTTTGTACAAAATATTTACAAATTATACAGTGTGTTACATGAATGATTGATCAAAACTGGGGGTCGAGGACCTCAGTACCTATCGATTTAAGCAACATGGTTGTTCAGTGATTTCGAACGTTATTTGGATTTTAAAAAATAAATCGCAAATACCAGTTTTTAGACTAAGCTTTGCCGAAGTATCAACTAAATGATAGTGGTTTTAGTTCTAGAGTTGTCTGTTACAAGGCCCCACTTGTTACCATTGTAATAGTTATTTGTCGGTACCTTCTTAAAATCAAAAAAAAAAAATTAAAACATCATGAACAACTTCGGTAATTGAATTTTCATCTTTAACTTTAAGAGTCCTTAAACTTTTTTTGTGTTAAAAGCAAAAGGATATACACTATACACATATGCAGACAAATAGACAAAAATTTCAACAAGTACTGTTTTGGGATCCATATTTTTACACAAATCGTAACAGTTTTTATGAAATGAAAAAGTGGAGAGATAAAGTTAATATGGAAAAAAAAATTATGATCAGAATTACTTACTTAGTACGACGTTACTTAGTAAAATGGCTCTTCAATACAATTAAAAAGACACGTTTTTAAAATTGAAATTCAAATCCTAAAGGGCTATAATAAGTGGTGAAGTTAGAAACTGCCATTTTAAAGCCAAGCGAAAGTTAAAAATAAAACAGGACGTGTGTCAGATTATTCGAAATCCATCTCCTCAGAGAGTAAAAATATTATCAGGGTCGAGTTGACTTAAACATCGGAATTAATGTTTTTACCTTTTAATTAATGAAATAGTTAAATACTTAAAAATGATTTTTTTAAAGAAATGAAAATGGTTTGAGGCAAAATCATGAAGTAATCGGTGGATTGCTTTAGCTATAAAACAGCTTACGCTGCATATAAGCTCACCCTATGCATCACCCGACTTATGTATATCTAAGCACGTCAATTTTGTACAAGTATGCATGTTAACGGCAACTCACCTCAGTTCCACAAGTGCTCCATTGGGGAATAACATTTACGTAAGTATAAGTTGCTAGTTGAGCTAGTCCTGGAAACACGTCCTTCGGACTCACAAACTGCTTTCTGGTAAAACAGCATTTATTATCTTCACTTACGCTTACCTCAGTTTTATCATAAATAGATTTCACTTGTTTACTACAGTCGTCTAGATCCTCAAATTTAAATGGCATATATGAAGATTCAGCGTAATGTATTAATTCTGTTGGTGTACTATTGGCCATATTTTCATTCAAAGCATATCTTATAAAACATGGATAATTTTTTATTTTATCAATACAAACATCATATACAATTAGGAAATGATATGATTTCATTTGAAATCCAACTTGTACAAGTTCAGAATTACCCTTAATACAAGTTTGATTGGTACCTTTTATTGTTATATTGATAGGACGATCGCATTTCAGTGTTGCTATGTCGATGTTCCCAAATTTTGTTTTAAATATGGTTTTCCCAATGCATGTCGCCCAAAGTGGAGAAATGAACTTTCTTTTACCATCAGATATGTATTCATTTATACAATCTATTTTAATTTCAGTATTTCTTGTTTTTTTATTAGTTAATATCCATGTAGAGTTAGGTTCCAGAAAGAGTGGCATATTTCTATTAAATGTAAAATTCATTGGACATACTGTGAAAAATAAAATTAAATATCAATATTTATTTTTTATTTTAATAATTATTAGCTGGAATTCAAAAACATAGTATATCTAATATATTTAAATGAGCAATTCTTGTATATTTATTTATTTATTTATTTATACCGGCGATCTCGGAAACGGCTCTAACGATTTCGCTGAAATTTGATATATGGGGGTTTTCGGGGGCGAAGAATCGATCTAGATTAGTCTTATATGGGAAACGCATATTTTAGAGTTTTTATATGGTTTCCTTTCGCATCATTCCTCACAAAATATGGTCACTAATTTTGCACGCGCTAACATAAGCATCAAGGCCAAGCAGCCAAGGCGCAAGATTGACAATCGCAGGGTTTGAATCCCGGTCGGATACTAAGCTTTTAGTTTTGTTGTTTTTTATATTTTTTAAGTTTTTTTGTGTGTTGACAAAAAACAACTACGAGCGAAGCTCGGTCGCCTTAAGGTACTTTTATCTTATAATAGTTTAGCCTACATATATTTTCCATCTACATACATGTACAACCTCGTAATATAGTCCTTAAAAAAGAGAACTCATTCTCTGTATTTGGAACTCGGAACGGACTAATTCTTAGATTATTGTACTAATTTATTAATAATAGGAGGTTTATTGATACAAAAACTATTCCTGTATTAAACAAAAAAGAAAAAAAACTTAAAAATATTGACATTTACTATACAGCTAAGATTTTTATCAAAAGTTGTAATGTCTACTAGGGTACATTGTAACATTCAAGAAAATGAGAATTAAGATGTAAATGGCCTTTTATTTCTTCTTTTTATTTATTTCTAAGTTAGAAACTATACTTATACTATATGTTAGTTTGTGAAGATATACTTACAATGAATTTAAACTCTTAATAGCAGTTAATAAAATTACGCACATTTTATGGAATTAAATATATAAAGAAGTGTATACAAATTATAAGGTGTCTTATAAAATTAATCAGCCTTTGAATCAGTTTCTTTTATCTGAGTTATAGTTACATAATACAAACAAAGGAAATAGTTACCGTAAAAAATTTAACGTGCACCCGCTTCTCCTAAACAATGTATTCTACCTATACGCTTTTCTTTGAATTTCTATAATCTTCTAAAATAAGGTGCGACTCACCACAAGTTTTTCTATTATAATATTTTCGAATTGGTTTGTTTATATTTTATTCAGTTGTCGCTCGGGTTCGCCTCTAGACAAACAAATACAAAACTATCCCACGGGAAATCAATATAAGTAAATAAAAAGTATTCTATTTGTTATTCTCAAAGTTTCATTAAAATCTAATCAGTATTTTTTTGTACTAAACTGTATAAGTAACGATAGATTTTTGACTATCCCACGGGAACCATTTAATATTTTTTGGAAAATCTTATTGAAATAGACATTATTATCAATACGGAGGCCGAATATATATATATAGTTTTTAGAATTTTTGTCTGTCTGTCTATTACTATCACAGAAAAACTACTGGAGGGATTTCGATGAAATTTGGTATGATGATAGCTTGTTATCCGGGTCAACATATAGGATACTTTTTACTGTAGGAAAATATCTCACCTCTGAGAAATCTATACTAAACGTTGAAACGTAAGCAAGGACGAACCCGAGCGGAGCGAGGGTGAATCGCTAGTCTTAAATAATCCAGTAAAATTTGACTTTTACTAATGATAAAGGAATAAATCAGTATTTTTAAATAAAAAGTCGCAATTAACCCTACACAAATCACGTGCCACTATCATATTATAGCCCTGAATGCCTAGATAGAATCTGACAAAACATATCGAAATCCTTTAAATAGGTACAACATAAAAAGTAGGTAGGTAATACTAATCAATTTCGGTTACAGTTTAGTATATGGGACGCTGGAGGAGTTGGTGGTATTTTTGGATAGAGTACGTAATAGGGAGTCCAAATATATATTTATATACGTATATAAAAAAAATCTTTGAGGAACTGAAGGAGTTAAAAGTTATGGAGACTTAAAGTTACAATGTTTCCATATTTTATTATGAAATTCACTATCATTTTGACACTTGGAAATGTCAAAATGTCTCCCAAGTGTCAAAATGATTTTCGGATGATAAGTCAGATCTATCACCGAATTTAAAATTAACATAAAGCACTTATGATGAAAGGGGTGTTGGCTTTGAAAAAAAAACCTAAAGGAAAGGCTAACCTATGCTATCCAAGTCGGATCGATTCATTCAAATAGGCCTGAAAAAGTTGGCTCGCCGTCTACTGATTTCACATTATTCAATTTGACAAAGCATAACCTGATTATATACTTATATTGTATAATAATACATACCGTGATCACTTTGGATTTCAAAGGTACGTCTAATAGTACCAAAAATGTTGGTTACAATGCATTCATATTTTCCAATATCATCAAAAGTCATTTTAAAGTTATAATGGGTATTTTTTTCTAATACCTTGTTTGAAGCTTTAAACCATTTTATCTGTAAATAAAAAGTACGGAAAATAAGTGATTGCCGCTTATTGGATAGGTTAAAGAAAGCTTTAAGTAACGTTTATTTCAGTAGACTGTTCGAAAGTGAAACTAAAAAGAAAAGTGGAATTGGAGAAATTTAGTCCTTAAGACGTATTAGGTAGTTACTTTACAAGCGTTGCGAGTACATGTGAACAAATAAATATAAAGTGCTAAAGTCGCTTACACAGAGAGTGTAAATAAAATCTGATGTTACTTTCAAAGATAAATTCGACATATAAATTAGAATGTATCTGGGATTTTAGATATAAGAGCATATTATAAAAAGTAGTCATCGCCGCGTGGTTGAAAATCAACCATAATTCATTAAGTTTGATAGATACTGAGGTTCGTTTTGCAAAGTTATATAGATAACCTATAAAATCCAAAAGAATTTTCAAACGGGCCCATAGATTAAGAGATTTGCACGTATTGACAAATAAATTTTCACCTATATAATTATGTAAGTATTCGTATAATATTGATGAAGGTTATCTTACATCATACTACATCTTTCAGCAGTTATATATATATATATATATATATATATATATATATATATATATATATATATATATATGAAACAGCTCAGAAGAATTTCCAGGAAAACAAATATTAGGCAATTAACAATTATATTTACTGCATTTTCTGAATACTCATATTACATTTATATTAGAAATGCCAATCTCCGACTGTCTCCGATTGTCAAATCCACAAACTGGCACATAAAATAACTGAATGTTACATATATATAAATAAAATACTATTATATTAATAAATTTTGGCTTTCTGCAGTCCTTCTTTATATAAACTTTAACTATGCCAAAGCTCATCCTCCTCCGTACATGCAATATGCTTAAGAAGGAGTTCAAAGTTTTTTTTCCCCCTGTTACTTGTTTTTATTTAAAAATCGTCATTTTCTAACTTGCAATAGGCCTAAATTGCAATAATATTTGCCAGATATTATTAGGCAATTCTTTCCCATAAACATCTAGACATGTCTTCATTAATGGAGCATACACCTTTCCATGAAACCCCATTGCCCAGCAACTTACATTGATTCCCAAATTTATATTTGTAAATCAGTGATTCACAGTGAACAGTGTTCACGTATTAATATAAAGATGGAAATTTTTTCATAATCATAAACATATACACAAAAATACGTATGTAAGCGTTTCGATCATACAAAATGAATTAGCAGAATGTAGGTAAGTATAAAAAATCACCATAGGGGCAGGTTCTCCATATGCGCTACAATCTAAAGTCACATCACCATTTTCTTCAAAACGTATATTGTTTTTTACTTCACCTTTGAAATAAGGCATAAAACCCACAATGATTTTCAAGAAATTTGTATATGAGCCACGCATTGTGCTGACACGACAAACGTATACACCACTGTCAGTCTTTGTCATGTTAAATAATTTTAAGCTACAAGGAGTATCTGTACAGTTCTTGATTAAACAACCATCCTGAAATACATAAAATAATACAGAACTAAAAATTATTAAGAAATAAGAGAATATTAGAAACCCAAAAACCAGTAACAAGCCAATAACACCAATATCAAGCAAAAGCGATAAAGAAGAAAGGAATGCTACTATACTATTTCATAAACACTTAGTTAAATTATAACTAAATAACTATTAGGTAACTATTACTACGCGATAGCTCAGGAGTGCAGGCGACGTATGAGGTGCGACGGTACACTCCGCCCGCGTTTCCCGCATGTGTCTCTCTCTCTCTGCGCCCGAGTCAGTGTTGTGCATTGTCTCGCTGCTACGGCCTACGCCACGCGAATATATCGATATTTCTCAATTATTTGGTGTTTACTATGCTTACTAAGAAACAGTTTGTTAAATAATATTTATCGTTTGTTGTGTTTATTACGTTTTTTAAAATGACTTCGAATGAACCAACGAAAAATTAGAACACACATACTGGGCTAAGGACGCTACTATTGAGGATGTCTTCGAAGAATTTATAATTAATGTAGTAAGCAGCAATGAAGAAAGTGAATTACCGGATTGTTCTGCAATGTCTATTGAAAGTGATTAATATATTTTTTATGCCCTTACATTTAATTATAAATGTATATACATTTAATTATATATGTATAAAGAGAATATCGATAGCTATTGTTATTATTACTACACATTTTCGCACATCACTAGCAAATTCGTCTAACCCACACTCCTGAGCTCTCGCGTACTATATTATTGTCTGATAATTAAACTATCAATGTAAAGAGCTAAATAGTACAAAGCCGATGGCATGGAGAGAGGTGAGATGAAAAGTATTAAAAATAAGACACTCAAATTAGTAAATAAGTAATTTGAGTAAATTTATCATTAGACTTATAATATGAAGTATTTTTTCCTTGCACACAATTATTGCAATACATAATTTAAACTCATGTGCTGTCATGTCCATGATTACTGATTACCTTGTACCAGCGGGTATAATGTTCACCGTAAACACTACTATCTGGACAGTAGAGTGTACCAGAACTTCTTTCAACATACGTAGTGGTTTTCATTACATCTTCTCTATTTGGAAATGGAAAATCTGAAATTATGTATAAATATGTTTTCAATTTCATAACATTGTAGCGGGATGTTAGAAACTCGATAACCTTTCCCTATACTAATTAGGCTCTAAGTTTTGGGCTGGTAATTCCAGAGATTAAAATGGAGTGTCTGAAGAGTTTAAAAATTAGTGCACTTTAAAAAAATACTTTTGAACATCGTTTCGGTTAACATAATATTACCCATAGGTAAAGCTGAACAGTTTGTTTTTTTAATGTTGTTTGAACGCAATAACACAGGCGAAGTCACGGGCAGACGCTAATACTTCTAATATTATTATAAAGAGGTGATATCTGTATATTCAGATGACATATATTGAGACTGTATATTGAGACGTCTAAAACCTTAGTCTCTCTCGTGACCATGATTGCTGTAAAGCATTCGAAACATCGGGAAACAATAATCAAGATAAATTCAAGATAATTTAATATGCACACGTGCCTCGTTTTTATTTTTTATTACATTTTATTATAATCTATATAGATTATTTCTGCAAATATCTACTACTTTTATATAAAATATGGCTTGGACGGCAAATTTAAAGATGGTATTATGAAATTTTGATGATGATGATTTTATGCAATTTTATGTTTTTTTTTATTCAAAAGAGATTCATTAAAAGTATGTTTTTAAGAAGGCGATCTTACCTTTTATCCGTATTTCGTATTCATGAGAAGCACTACCATAAGCATTTTTGGCGATACATTTATATAGGCCTTCGATATTTTTGGTAATTTTCTTTAGTATCAAAGTGTTAAAACTGTCAATATTATATTCATCCATTCCTGAAATTAAAGAAAACTATTATAAGAATATATATTTTTATAAATAACTAACATGATTATAATGGTATTTAACAACATTACGGTATTTTTTTAATTCAACTTTCATTTCAATTTTAATTCCGTTTCAATTTTTAGTCTGATAATTCATCTCATACGTTTCGTAAATATGTAAAAGCACCTATCAGTAGATGAAATGTACTCATCTAAAATAAATAAAATACCTTCACTTAGTATAGTCTTTCCTTTTGTACTTTCATTTGTTTTGTACTCCCACATGATAGTCGGTACAGGAAAATTAAGTGTGTTACATGGTACGTTTAGCACCAAGTCACCTACAACACCTTCCAAATAGTTGGTCATAGGTTGAAATTGCGGGGCAGCTGAAAATTACACAAACTTACTAATTTTAAAAACAATAATTATAATTATTTTGTGTTATAAAATATTATCACAGACATAATTCTTGTACTTAGACTTGAACGTAACGTCTGCACGATGAAAATTTATCGTTAATTAATTTATAATTTTATCAGAGGCATGAAAATCCGTCCTAAAACGGCTTGCGCAAGCCACGTCTACTTCGGATATTTTATCAATAAAAATTATTTTAACATATTAAATACAAAATTTAAGAAATGAAAAAATTCAGGGGCTGATTGGATAGATAAATGAACAATAATCCGCGGGGAAAAAATATCACAATTTTTCAATTAGTTCTGCAATAGTGAATTAATAATTACAGTCGGTAATTATGATTATGATTTTAGGGATCCGTATCAAATAATATAAATCAATTAATCACATATTTTTCTCCGGCTCATATTATTCATAGCGTATTTAATCAAAATCATTTTTTTTATATACAATAATAAAAGGGACAATATGTTTTGACCGGGTGTCTATTAAAATGTGCCCGCTAGTATGTTTAATTAAATAAATAATAATTGACTTTTTGGAACAAAATCGATGCACTTGTTATTAAAATTAATTATACTCCATTTCACAGAAATATACGTAGAGAATATGAAAAGTGATAGCTGCCGTCGCGCACTTGGCCGCAACCTCTTCGCAGCCAGGTGTAAGAAAGAAAGAAAGAATATAATATTATATATCATCATAAAGCTAATTTTTTCTGTGCATGATAAAATACTTCTGCCTTTGTAAAAGTGTCTGCAAAGGAAAGAAAAGACGGAAAGAATATAATATTATATATCATTTGTCAGACAATAACAACGGTTACCATGACATGATGTCAACAAACAGTTATCAGTTAACTTTAACTGATAACTGTTTGTTGCCATGATATGCCATGACAAATGATGTATAATATTACATTCTTTCTTTCTTTCTTTCTTACACCTGGCTGCGAAGAGGTTGCGGCCAAGTGCCTAATCTTTCGTGCAGTGTTTTTGTGTAATATGTACAGTAAAACAAGCGCGGGGGCCGGTTTATTAAATTTCTGATTCCCCCCCCCCCCCCCCCCCCTAGGCCAAAAGCTGGTTACGCCCATGCATGCCACTATCATATTATAGCCCTGAATGCCTAGATAGAATCTGACAAAACATATCTAAATCCTTTAAATAGGTACAACATAAAAGGTAGGTAGGTAATACTAATCAATTTCGGTTACAGTTTAGTATATGGGACGCTGGAGGAGTTGGTGGTATTTTTGGATAGAGTAGGTAATAGGGAGTCCAAATATATATTTATATATGTATATAAAAAATTCTTTGAGGAACTGAAGGAGTTAAAAGTTATGGAGACTTAAAGTTACAATGTTTCCATATTTTATTATGAAATTCACTATCATTTTGACACTTGGAAATGTCAAAATGTCTCCCAAGTGTCAAAATGATTTTCGGATGATAAGTCAGATCTATCACCGAATTTAAAATTAACATAAAGCACTTATGATGAAAGGGGTGTTGGCTTTGGAAAAAAAAACCTAAAGGGAAGGCTAACCTATGCTATCCAAGTCGGATCGATTCATTCAAATAGGCCTGAAAAAGTTGGCTCGCCGTCTACTGATTTCACATTATTCAATTTGACAAAGCATAACCTGATTATATACTTATATTGTATAATAATACATACCGTGATCACTTTGGATTTCAAAGGTACGTCTAATAGTACCAAAAATGTTGGTTACAATGCATTCATATTTTCCAATATCATCAAAAGTCATTTTAAAGTTATAATGGGTATTTTTTTCTAATACCTTGTTTGAAGCTTTAAACCATTTTATCTGTAAATAAAAAGTACGGAAAATAAGTGATTGCCGCTTATTGGATAGGTTAAAGAAAGCTTTAAGTAACGTTTATTTCAGTAGACTGTTCGAAAGGGAAACTAAAAAGAAAAGTGGAATTGGAGAAATTTAGTCCTTAAGACGTATAAGGTAGTTACTTTACAAGCGTTGCGAGTACATGTGAACAAATAAATATAAAGTGCTAAAGTCGCTTACACAGAGAGTGTAAATAAAATCTGATGTTACTTTCAAAGATAAATTCGACGTATAAATTAGAATGTATCTGGGATTTTAGATATAAGAGGATATTATAAAAAGTAGTCATCGCCGCGTGGTTGAAAATCAACCATAATTCATTAAGTTTGATAGATACTGAGGTTCGTTTTGCAAAGTTATATAGATAACCTATAAAATCCAAAAGAATTTTCAAACGGGCCCATAGATTCAGAGATTTGCACGTATTGACAAATAAACTTTTCACCTATATAATTATGTAAGTATTCGTATAATATTGATGAAGGTTATCTTACATCATACTACATCTTTTAGCAGTTATATATATATATATATATATATATATATATATATATGAAACAGCTCAGAAGAATTTCCAGGAAAACAAATATTAGGCAATTAACAATTATATTTACTGCATTTTCTGAATACTCATATTACATTTATATTAGAATGCCAATCTCCGACTGTCTCCGATTGTCAAATCCACAAACTGGCACATAAAATAACTGAATGTTACATATATATAAATAAAATACTATTATATTAATAAATTTTGGCTTTCTGCAGTCCTTCTTTATATAAACTTTAACTATGCCAAAGCTCATCCTCCTCCGTACATGCAATATGCTTAAGAAGGAGTTCAAAGTTTTTTTTCCCCCTGTTACTTGTTTTTATTTAAAAATCGTCATTTTCTAACTTGCAATAGGCCTAAATTGCAATAATATTTGCCAGATATTATTAGGCTATTCTTTCCCATAAACATCTAGACATGTCTTCATTAATGGAGCATACACCTTTCCATGAAACCCCATTGGCCAGCAACTTACATTGATTCCCAAATTTATATTTGTAAATCAGTGATTCACAGTGAACAGTGTTCACGTATTAATATAAAGATGGAAAATTTTTCATAATCATAAACATATACACAAAAATACGTATGTAAGCGTTTTGATCATACAAAATGAATTAGCAGAATGTAGGTAAGTATAAAAAATCACCATAGGGGCAGGTTCTCCATATGCGCTACAATCTAAAGTCACATCACCATTTTCTTCAAAACGTATATTGTTTTTTACTTCACCTTTGAAATAAGGCACAAAACCCACAATGATTTTCAAGAAATTTGTATATGAGCCACGCATTGTGCTGACACGACAAACGTATACACCACTGTCAGTCTTTGTCATGTTAAATAATTTTAAGCTACAAGGAGTATCTGTACAGTTCTTGATTAAACAACCATCCTGAAATACATAAAATAATACAGAACTAAAAATTATTAAGAAATAAGAGAATATTAGAAACCCAAAAACCAGTAACAAGCCAATAACACCAATATCAAGCAAAAGCGATAAAGAAGAAAGGAATGCTACTATACTATTTCATAAACACTTAGTTAAATTATAACTAAATAACTATTAGGTAACTATTACTACGCGATAGCTCAGGAGTGCAGGCGACGTATGAGGTGCGACGGTACACTCCGCCCGCGTTTCCCGCATGTGTCTCTCTCTCTCTGCGCCCGAGTCAGTGTTGTGCATTGTCTCGCTGCTACGGCCTACGCCACGCGAATATATCGATATTTCTCAATTATTTGGTGTTTACTATGCTTACTAAGAAACAGTTTGTTAAATAATATTTATCGTTTGTTGTGTTTATTACGTTTTTTAAAATGACTTCGAATGAACCAACGAAAAATTAGAACACACATACTGGGCTAAGGACGCTACTATTGAGGATGTCTTCGAAGAATTTATAATTAATGTAGTAAGCAGCAATGAAGAAAGTGAATTACCGGATTGTTCTGCAATGTCTATTGAAAGTGATTAATATATTTTTTATGCCCTTACATTTAATTATAAATGTATATACATTTAATTATATATGTATAAAGAGAATATCGATAGCTATTGTTTTTATTACTATACATTTTAGCACATCACTAGCAAATTCCTCTAACCCGCACTCCTGAGCTGTCGCGTACTATACAAATGTCTGATAATTCAACTATCAATGTAAAGAGCTAAATAGTACAAAGCCGATGGCATAGAGAGAGGTAAAATGAAAAGTATAAAAATAAGACATTCAAATTAGTAAAAGTATGTAAGTAATTTGAGTAAGTTTATTATTAGACTTATAATATGAAGTATTTTTTCCTTGCACACAATCATAGTAATACATAATTTAAACTCATGTGCTGTCATGTCCATTACTGATTACCTTGTACCAGCGGGTATAATGTTCACCGTAATCACTACTATGTGGACAGTTGAGTGTACCAGAACTTTTCTCAACATACGAGTACGTAGTGGTTTTAATTACATGTTCTCTATTTGGAAATGGAAAATCTGGAAAGGATGTATAAATATGTTTTCAATTTTATAACATTGTAGCGGGATGTTAGAAACTCGATAACCTTTCCCTATGCTAATTAGGCTCTAACTTTTGGGCTGGTAATTCCAGAGATTAAAATGGGGTGCCTGAAGAGTTTAAAAATTAGGGCACTTTAAAAAAAACTTTTAAAAATCGTTTCGGTTAACAAAATATTACCAATAGGTAAAGCTGAACAGTTTGTTTTTTTGGTTGTTTGAACGCAATAACACGGGCGAAGTCACGGGCAGCCGCTAATACCTACTTCTAATATTATTCTAAATAGGTGATTATCTGTATATTCAAACGTTCGAAACATTTCATCCTCTCTATCTATTAATTCGATAAAACAGTGACGGTGTCCTTTTTTACATTTTTATTTTGTTCGATTCCCGGTTCAGGTAAGCTTTTTTTAAAAAAAATTAAATGCAGTTATTATTATTTTTAAAAATAAAGAAATGTTTCCTTTGAGTAAATCTTGATAACTTCAATATTTAAGGTACTTTTCTTCCATGTCCCATCGATTTGTTCCACCCTGTATAGTTCTAGGTATATTATATAATATGGTTTATAGTTTACATAGAAGAAATATAGAAAAAATATAATGTATGTATACAACTTCCCTATTTGAATCGGATATTATTCAATTTTTCATTGGTTTTTTTCCTGGGATCCTTTTTTTTATAAAATAAAAGTAGCCTAAGTTACTTCTTATTACATCAGCTATCTGCCAGTGAAAGTCCCATCAAAATCAGTCCAGCCATTTCAGAGATTAGCCGGAACAAACAGACAGACAGACAGACAGAAATTGTAAAAAATGTTGTTTTGATATATGTACCGTGTATACATCCATATGCATTTAGTAAAAAGCGGTTATTTTAATATTACAAACAGACACTCCAATTTTATTTATCTTAATAGATTATAGATTGTAGACGTAACATTGTAAAACATCTTTCTAAAAGGTTAAAAAATAACTATATACTTGATATTATGCTTATTTATATTTAGATTAAATTTTTAATATTTGTATTTTAGAAGTTTTTCCGATGTTAAATTGATGATATTGCAAATATATAGTGTAACATCATAAATATAAGACTTTATTTAAATGCTTGGCTCGAGAAGTATTGGCACAAGCAAAAAAATAATGAGCCTAGTGATCTATTTGCGTTTTTCAATGGTACATGATCTAATTACTATATTGTACTAATTATAATAAGCTATAGTACATATATATATAAATACATATATAACAAGAATAACAGATAACATAAAATAAAATAAAGAATTATTGACACAAGCTATAAACATTATTACTGCATTATTAAAAATATCAAAGCAAGATAAAAATATAAACAAAAATATTTTAAAATATAAGCAAAAAGTGTATAAATATTTATTTTATTCTATAAACTTAGTATTAAAAATAAAATTTATTTCTAAATTAATAACTGAAAATTAACACCTAACATACCTGGATCATTAAAAGTGACTAAAATAAAGTCGTCTATTTTAGTAGCATTTGAGTTGAGGACAGCATCAAACCGCTTATTAGTTTTTTCCTTCACTTGCGCAATTTCATCGTACATTGACCCTGTATTATCAATGACGAAAGTAAGACTACCCTTCGATGTATCTCCATTAACAGAAAGTAAAATTACGTATAATATACAAAAATAAATGAGAAGTTTGGTCATCATTATTGCACAAAGATTACGACCGAAGTAACACAAGAGCGCGTCTCGCTTGCTTGATTGAACTGGGCTTATAATAATACCTTATCACTTATTATATATTCATGGAGTTTATTATTAAATATGATTTAATTGTAATTTTTTGGGTATTTCCCTTATAGAGTAAACACAACGAAATATAATAGATAAGTAAATAACCTTTTGTATTTATCACAACTCATAGACAATAAGTATCTAGAAATGTCAATATTTTTTCAGATATTTTGGCGATTTTATTTTGATTCTGTTTTGGATACTTTGAATGCTTCACATCAAACATGGCCAGACTATGTTTTTAGGTGTTTCAAGTCATAGTTTTCAGAGTTGGTGTCTATCTACAATAAAAATTTTCGTTAAAATCCATTTAGTATCAGTAAAGATACCGCGTAACACATACACGAAAAACATACCTACATCCGTATATAATAACATATTATATTCTTTATTGCACATTAAAAATAAAAATTAAAAGCATTTAGAGAACATTAAAGGCAAAGGTGGACTTATATCTAAAAGAGATCTCTTCCAGTCAACCTAGGAGGTGAGAAAGATTGTCATTTAGCGGAGCAGAAAAGTGCAAGGTGATATGGAGATAAAGTTAAAAAAAAAAGATATCACAGTATACATAAAAATAGCATACTATTGTTGGAGGTTATCAATAAAACACGAACATGTTCCATGCATTCTTATATTCAGTACTTTTATATTCGTCAGTACGTTTGTCCGTATAAAAGCTACCACCGCCTCGGAAAACAGTGCTGCTGAGAAGAGCCGGCAAGAAACTCAACAGTTAATCTTTTAAATAATGAGTTACATAATTTTCAACAATAGACATTTACAGTTTTCCAAACAATCTATGTAGTCCAGTCAAATAAGGTCTGAAATCAAAATGTTGACACTCAACTTTGCATTTTTGATATAATGTAGTTTTAATGATACAAAAACAATGTGTAAAAGTTTTCGGGTCCGCAACCCCCGGCAAGGGTCCAAAATAAACTGTCAAAAAATTTTTTTGCAATTACTCGAAAATGGTAAAAATTAAACAAAAAAGTTTTAATAAAAATGTGTAAAGCTTAAAATTTTGCATAAAAAAGGTTTCATGACTTTTTTCCTCCGGTCAAAATTAACCGAGTTAGGGAGGTTTTTAGACCGATCGGAATCCGTTTATTTTTAAAAGAAAAAAATTTAATTAAAACCTGAAGTTTTATGGTTTTAAAACATTAGGAGGTATATAAGGAATAGAAATTTGTAAAATGCCCCCAATGCCCAGCTACCCCCGCGAAAAACGAGGGGACGCAAAGCGTTGATAAATCGTTTTTCTTAATTTCCGGCTTACTGTGACGTTCTATCCAAAAATGTTTTTTACAAAAGTTATAGGTCTATTAAAAATCTACAACTTTTATAAATGACACTTTTACAATAATCTCAAAGTTTTCGAGTTATTTGCAAAAAAACTCGGTTTTTAATTTTTTTTTGGTTTTTTATTTTTAATTTCTACAATAAACTTTTCATATTCATGAAACTAAGGGACTGTAATCTTCGAAATACATATAATAAGCAAAAAATAATAATAATAATAACTTGAAATTGAAATATTTAGCCATTTCTGAGAAATTTATGTTTTACGGTCTTGGGAGGCTGAAAATTACCTCCAACTTTAAGTGGATGCTTACATTTAAAAATTGTCGTTTGGTTCTTTTTCCGTAGAATCTACTTATGTAATAGTTTTTTCGAATTTATCGATATTTTATTAATATTTGATTGATTTTGGAGTTAAATATATTGTTTTTTTCTGAAAAATTAGATTTTAAGGTAATTACAGAAAGAAATGAATTTAATTCATAGTCTAATCTTGTTTATTCATTAGTTAAAAATTTAATATAAAAAAATTAACTTGATATTAACAAAATTATTTAAATTTTTAAAATTACCCTTTAATCTACTGTGCATCCATTAAATGCATATGTTGATGATAAAAAAGAAAAGGATCCTTTTTCATTGAAAGTTGAATATCTCAGGAAAAAATCGACGTAAATAGCTTATTAAAATTTTTTTTTAACTAAACTATTTATAAATGTAAACATCCACTTAAAGTTGGAAGTAATTTTGAGCCTCCTGTGTCCACAAATAATAAATTTTTCAGAAATGGCTAAATATTTCAATTTCAAATTATTATTTTGTTTTTTGCTTATTATATGTATTTCGAAGATTACAGTCCCTTATTTTCATGAAAATGAAAAGTTTATTGTAGTAATTAAAAATAAAACACCAAGAAAAAATTAAAAACCGAGTTTTTTGCAAATAACTCGAAAACTTTGAGATTATTGTAAAAGTGTCATTTATAAAAGTTGTAGATTTTTAATAGACCTATAACTTTTGTAAAAAACATTTTTGGATAGAACGTCACAGTAAGCCGGAAATTAAGAAAAACGATTTTTCAACGCTTTGCGTCCCCTCGTTTTTCACGGGGGTAGCTGGGCATTGGGGGCATTTTACAAATTTCTATTCCTTATATACCTTCTAATGTTTTAAAACCATAAAACTTCAGGTTTTAATTAAATTTTTTTCTTTTAAAAATAAACGGATTCCGATCGGTCTAAAAACCTCCCTAACTCGGTTAATTTTGACCGGAGGAAAAAAAGTCATGAAACCTTTTTTATGCAAAATTTTAAGCTTTACACATTTTTATTAAAACTTTTTTGTTTAATTTTTACCATTTTCGAGTAATTGCAAAAAAACTTTTTTGACAGTTTATTTTGGACCCTTGCCGGGGGTTGCGGACCCGAAAACTTTTACACATTGTTTTTGTATCATTAAAACTACATTATATCAAAAATGCAAAGTTGAGTGTCAACATTTTGATTTCAGACCTTATTTGACTGGACTAATGACTAGTTACTCCAGGATGGTACGAGAACCGCCCCTCTGTCAATCGCGGGGAAAACAAAAGAAACTCCGCGTTCTTTTTATTTTTTTAAATACATTCTTATCGGCCAATATCACATAACCACATGCCATAGTTTTACATAAATCATTACAAATTAATCAAATATATTATTTTCTATTAAAACGCTCAAATATAAAAATGCAACCTTACACTATATGTAATCTTAGTATAATAAATAATACAAACATACAAGTATATAAAATACATAGATAACAATAATACTTATAATACATATATTTTATACCATACAATATACATACATACAATACATATAAATACTTATTAATATATAATGTTGATGACTACTAAGTAACTTCAGATAGAAAATGTTCTTTCAGACGATATTTAAAAGATGCAATGGAGGGACTTTCTTGAATAAATTTAGGGAGTTTGTTCCATAGTAGAGGAGCACGTACCGAAAACGAATTAAGTCCAAAACCGGTATTACACTTTGGCACGTCGAGCATTGATGTGACGCAAGAACGTTTAGTGCGTGTGGAAGTGGGAAGTAAGGTAAGGTAATTCGGGAACAAAGATAAGGCATTAGGATCGTGGAGTATATTAGAGAGGGTGGACAGGATGTGCATATCACGGCGAAGGCGAATTGGGAGCCACTTAAGTTGAGCGCGAAAAGCAGAGATGTGATCATGCTTTCGCAAGTTGTAGATGAAGCGTATGGCTAAGTTTTGGAGGCGCTTCAGTTTATTAAGAAGCTCCTCAGTCACATCCAAGTAACAAACATCAGCATAGTCGAGGATAGGTAAAAGAAGGGATTGCGCAAGCATAATTTTGGTCTTGAAAGGGAGAAAACTTTGGAGACGTTTGAGAGCGTGGAAAGTGTAATGAATTCGTTTGCTGACTTCGTTGACATGAGCTGTCCAGGATATATTGCAGTCCATGACCAGACCGAGGTTCCTTACCTTATCACAGTAAGGAATTGAAACCCCTGAGTAAATAATTTTGGGTATTAAATTCCACTCAACTCTGCTTCTCAGCCGGCGGCTTCCGATGATAATGACCTGCGATTTGACTGGATTAACAAGAAGGCCGAAGGACTCCGCCCATAGCTGAATAGCAGCAAGATCGCTATTTAACGCTTGAATAGTCTCATGTAACTCAGTCAGCTTAAAGTGGCGATATAGCTGTAAGTCGTCTGCATACAGATGGAAGGGAGAAAAAATTACACGTGATATATTATTAATAAAGATAGAAAATAGTAATAGTGATAGTACGCCGCCTTGAGGGACGCCAGCTGTGAGTTCAAGCTAATCTGATGAATTATCATTGCATTTCACGCACTGCTGGCGCCCGAAGAGGTAAGAGCGAAACCAGTCTATAACGGGAGGAGAAATGTTAACCGCGCCAAGTGTGCCAAGAAGTATGTCAAAATCTACAGAATTAAAGGCATTGCTGAAATCCAGAAGAATGATTGCAGTTAGCTTGGTATTGTCCATAGCACACCGAACATCCTCCGTTACATTTAGTAGTGCTCCAACAGTGCTGTGGGATGGACGAAAACATGATTGAAAAGGGCAAAGGAGTTTGTGGGAGGTCAGATATGAATAGAGTTGATTATGAACAATGGATTCAAGGACTTTGGATAATATGGGAAGAATGGATATTGGACGATATTGTGATAAACTAGTAGGATTTGAGGTTTTAAGTAATGGTAAGACAATAGCTTGCTTCCATAATGACGGAAAAACATTACACGAAAGTGAAATATTAATGATGTGAGTGATTACAGGTGCAATGTCTTCCAGCACATCCAGAACATAAATTATCTTAGCGCACTTTCTTAAACTTAGCGTGCAAAATGCGGTAATATAATCGTTAAGAAATCAAACCTTTGGATGTCGAATATTGCATCATCATACTAAAACAACTTTGTATCAATATACAGTTAAGGAGTTTTTAGGTATAAATAGATTTAAAACAAAACGTGTGTATGTACTTATGTACGCACGTAAGAAGTTATACTTCTTTGACATAACATAACAAAAATAGCTAAAGATTTCATCCCGTATGTCACAACTCTCTGTTTGTAAAAGGAATGACAAATGAATAAATTAATTAAATAAGCATATTACAATCATATATTTATAGAATATCACTTAAGGAAAGAATATAATATTTTATAGGTATCATTGGCCAGACAATAACAACGGTTGCCATGGCAACAAACAGTTATCAGCTAACATCATCATATCGCTTTCAGCTAACTTCATGGTGTTGCTTTTTGGCTGTCGGTGTGCGCGCGCATCGTAAAAATTCTACTCTCATAATTTTTCCAAACTTCACAAAAAAACTAAAACTTCAAAAATAACAGTGTAGTAAGGTATAGAATTTGTCCAGTCCGTCAAGATTCTGATTTACAAAAGGTCAAGGAGAGTTCTAATTTCGCAGAGTGTTGCACTTTGGTGTATTAATCAATATTCCAAATTTGTGAAATTGAGCGACTGTAGAGCAGTTTTTACCCGACTTCGGCGAAGCAAAAGGAGGGTTATAATTTTGACCGGCATGTATGTATGTAATGTATGGTCATCTGTTCCCTCCTAATTCCTAAATTACTTATCATAATTTGACAAATGAGGTATCAAAATTATTGAGCATAAAATTTCCAGCTTCTTATGTTTGAAACAATTTTTGATCAGATAAATAGTTCAGGAGTTACAGCAAAGTCAAGCTCAGCTTATTTTTACAATTCGCAGAATCGCAACTTTTCAGAAAAGACTCCGCCACAGTCCACATATCGATACTGTCGTAGAACAAAATCGGATCTACAAAATAGCTACTTTACAGGAGAGTAGTTTAAAGTTTTGAAGTCACATTTTTTAGCATAACTTTTCTCCTATTTAATTAATTTAAAAAATATTTAGAATTAACTTTTTGTCTTTTATTAAGTGTTATTACTAGATAATAATAATAACATTTTATGTATAAAATAAAAAAAATGCGTTCTTATATTTTAATCCCACGTTATTTTACGTAACATGGGACGTATGTGGTGACTTTCCGACGTTGTTCGATGGAAAGATGTACCACGTATATATACATGTTATGCTGCTCTGTGGAATTACAAAAGGGGTATTGATGTCGTATGTTATTCTAGATAAATTAAAAATTACGTAGGTTCTAAAAAAACTTTTTATTGTTTGAACACAAGATATATCTATATAAGTAAAGAAATGAAAAATATAATCAACGATATTTTTTTTATCGAAAATACAATTTGAAAATTGCACAAACAAGGAATAATACTAATTAAAAAATCTTGACATTTGGTAGTTAAACTCTCAATACTACTTGTACGACCCGTTTATGATCAGTCTCAATAGGTAACAAAATAAATCAGTCAAATCACAAAACTAGAAAGACTAAAAATCTTTAACAAATATGAGATCTCTAAAATAATAACATTTATATCTATATCAATAACAGATATGAGTAGGTCTTTACCCATAAATAATAATTATTAAATAAAACTTAATGTTTGTACTAGGAACATTATTGAACAGGTAATTAATATTCACTTCAGAATAAAATGTAAAATAAACATTTCCAAAACTAGTAATAACAAAAAATACTTCTCTCCAAAATTGTCTCAGATCTGTTTAAATCCCACATAAATCTTTATTTTTAAAATAATGTATTTATACAAAACAAAACTATCAAAATAAAATGTCATTAAATTAACAAAATAATGAAAAAAAAAACATCACTCATCATCTGTATCACTATCATTGTTATTAGAATCATGATTATTAGCAAATGGTACGGATTTGAAATAAATACTATGTTCAGGAATTATTACACCGGTTTCGCACATGTGAACAAGATCATTATATTTATCTTTCGATATTTTATACAAGCTGTTAGAAATAGGTGTTAAATAAGGTAGAGTTGATGATGAGTTTCTGGTTCTACATCCAATGACCAGACAATTATAACCACTTTCATTGAGATCATATTTATAATATAATTTATTGAGATCTTTTTTATTGACATGGACTTCCTTTATTTGATTTCATAGATTTTTTTCATTCTTGCAATTTTTAAGCCATAATTTGTTATTAACATTAATTTTGAAGTCTAAAAAATCCTTTTGCTCCATATTTTTTACTATATAGGGATTACCATCGGTTTTAGCCCACCTCACAAGTGCACGCCATTCATCTGGAATGTAAATGATCCGGGACTTAGATGCACGCTCTATGAGGGCATGGACACTATCCCCCTCATTTTGGGTATGTCCCTTCTCTAGAAACCTGTGTGTTATTGTAATACTATACTCTTTTGCAGCATACATGTAAAAATAATAAACGATTCGGTTTCGATTCTGACCGGCACAATTGTCCGACCAGAATCTGATCTCATCAACACCAGCATGAGCTTTTTCCTTTACAAAATCCAATAAACAACTACAGACTTCGTTAGCGTTTTGAAATAGTTTCATTCCACATGTAGCATTTGGCCTGTTTGTGACCCATATCAAATACTGTAAAGTTAAAACGAATATAGTTGATCAGAAGTGTCCGAAGAGGAGGCTATTGGTAAGTTGTACTTATAAGTAAATTTACGTAAATTAGGTTGATCTGTGTTAAGACATCGATTCTTCTTTACTTTTAAACAAAATTTAACCACAAATCCCCACTGTTTTTCTTTGTTACCAAGACTCCAAAATCTTTTAAAAGCATTGCATATATAGCAATATTTTAGTTAAGGCAAAGGAGGCCTTTAGTGTTTTGTTTAATAAATCCGACAATTAAATTGCTTTAGTAACTAATAGGTTTTGTGATGTACTGAATGAACGTTATTAGATAAACTTTAAATTAAATCAAACTCATTATTTTATATATTTGCACAATTAATATGATGTAAAAGTTTGTCGCCAGATTTACCTGAGTAGATAAACAAGAAATAAAATGTTGAAAAATAATATGCTTTCTCTAAAATAGGTAAATCTCGCGACAAGCTTTTTTATCGTATAAATTGTGTAATGTAATAAATTGATGAATTTGATTTAATTTAAAACTTTAAATTAAATCAAACTCAACAGTTTATTACATAAACTTATTTTCTTCTTTAAGCATTTAAATAAAAGCTTGTTTTTCAAAATGTTTTTTATATGACCGGCATCGGGAAACGAATGTTGCTTCCATATAAAGGTACTAGGAGTATCCGCGGCTTCGCCCACGTACAAACTTCCGATCGCTACCAAACTTCACAGGATCACCCGCTGTTCTAATCTGAAGATCGTCTGGAAATTTCATCAAAATCGGTTCAATCGTTTTAGAATCCATAGAGAACACACATACATACATTGATTTTATATACATACTATATATATGTATATATATGTATATATATATATATATATATATATATATATATATATATATATATATATATATAATAATGTTCTCCTGACCGATTCCGGCCACGGCGGCCAATCTCATTGAGACTAGCCAACTGCGCAGGAGATATTACAGTGCACAAGTGTACGCGCAGACACAAGAGCACTCTCTATTCCTGTCACTTTCATACTCCGGTGGGACGACTATTCGACACGACCGGTGAGAGTTAAGGCGCAGGACCGACGGCTTTACTTGCTCTCCGAGGCACGGGGGTGAAACACCGCCAACTTCCCAACTCCGTGCTGTTACTGAGGCTTACTATACAGAAAGACTCAATAATTAAACTTGGCCCGACCCGGGACTCGAACCCAGGACCTCAGGATGTGCAGCCGTACATGCTAGCCACTACACCACCGAGGCAGTTAAATATATATATATATATATATATATATATATATATATGTATATAAATATAAATATATATATATATATATATATATATATATATATATATATATGTATATATATATATATATATATATGTATATATATATATATATATATATATATATGGCTAGGGTTAGTTAAAAATAATGTAAAATAATGCCCGCGCGTGTTTGCCCGTGCGACCAGCAGCATTATAGACAGCTCTGCTGCTCCCACTTCCAAATTGACGACACGTTTGGCTCAGTATAGTGCTTAAAACATGTGCTCCCGAGTTGTCTCCGATACTGACACGTCTGTACCGCCTTTCTCTGAAGACTGGAATAGTACCCAAATCCTGGAAGCTTGCCAACGTGCAACCAGTGCCCAAGAAAGGAAGCCGTGCTGACCCTGCCAATTATCGTCCGATCTCAATCACCTCCATACTCTGCAAGATTATGGAGCGTGTATTGAACACGCGTCTTATGGCATACCTAGAACAAAACGGATCTCCTCAGTGATCGACAGTATGGGTTTCGCCGGAATAGGTCGACTGGGGACCTTCTAGTGTATGCCAATCACATCTTGGGTGAAGCCCTTGAACGAAGCGGGGAAGCGATTGTCGTCTCCCTCGATGTCTCAAAGGCCTTTGACAGGGTCTGGCACGCTAGCCTTATAAGCAAGCTTTCAGCGTATGACATATCTCCTGGCCTGATCGGCTGGATTAAAGACTTCCTGAGCGACCGATCACTTAGAGTTGTGGTTGAGGGTTGTTCATCACAACCCTTAAAGACCAACTCAGGAGTTCCACAGGGGTCTGTTCTCTCTGCAACCTTGTTCCTGCTGCATATCAACGATCTGCTTATACCCGGTATCTATGGGTACGCAGACGACAGCACTGTTGTAGAGAGATACCTGCCGAATCCTCGGGCCAGTAGAGATCAAATTCAGTCCGAAAGAGAGGCCATGGTAGAGCGGTTGAATCTCAAACTCAGGACAGTCTCCACTTGGGGCGATGCCAATCTCGTGAGTTTCAACGCCACCAAAACACAGACGTGCCTGTTCACCACAAAAAGGAGTCCTTTCACCTTGACTCCTACTTTCCGAAATGTGCCTCTGGAATACACTGACCGTCTGCAGTTGTTAGGGATGGACATTAGCCCCAACATGAACTACGGGCGGTTCATCGAGTCTAAGGCTAATATCGCAGCGAGGAAAGTTAGCATCCTTGCAAAGGTCCGACAGTATTTCACGCCGGGACAGCTTCTTGTTTTGTATAAAGCTCAAGTCCGGTCGTGTGTGGAATACTGTAGTCACATATGGGCTGGTGCTGCGAAATGCCATCTGTCAGCCTTAGACTCGATTGAGAGGCGTGCTCAAAAGCTTATTGGTGACCCTACGCTAGTAAAAGCTAACTTACAAAGCCTCGATCACCGACGTAGGGTTGCCAGCCTTTGTGTATTTTATAGGTTACATTTCGGAGAGTGTGCGCAGGAACTACACTACTTAATTCCCCCATCCCCTTTCCATCATCGGACAATCCGACGAACGGCTAGCCTCCATCCTTATGTCGTGGACATTCCACCCGTCCGGACGAAGCGTTTTGCTACGTCATTTATTATACGTGCGGCTAAGGACTGGAACAACCTGCCTGCGTCGGTATTTCCGTCCGATTACAATATGGGTGTCTTCAAGGCAAGAGTGAATAGGTGGCTACTGAATTAGTGCGACTTACCATCTTCGACTGCATTACTTCTTACCATCAGGTGGAACGTAGTCAAGCACTAACTCAGAATAATATTAAAAAAAAAAAAAGTATGTAGTGACCCTACTCGCTGTACCAGCGGTCGCGGGTTCGAGTCCCGCTGGGGGCATTCATTTGTGTGATGAGCACGAATGTTTATACTCCAGTCGTGGCTGTTTATATTTATAATATGTATGTATGTATTTAAAGTTATATATGTGTAGTGTATCAACTATCCGGTATCCATAAGACAGACCTCGTAGCTTACCATGGAACTAGATGGTGCTGTGTGTGTTAATGTCCCAAAAAATAAATAAAAAAAAACAAATATAACATAGCACCGCTGCAGTGCTACTTCTGGAATTGTAAGAAATATTTAAAATAAAGTTTCAATGAAGTCTGTCAGATAGATTTTTAGTTTTTTCACATGTTATGTTTTTCATGGGATCTCATATTTATCTGCATGAATTATATTATAATACGAGCGACTCACCCTCGCTCCGCTCTGGTTCGTCCCTAGTTACGTTTAGCCGTTTAGTATAGATTTCTCAAAATTATGATATTTTCCCGCAGTAAATATATGTTGACCCGGGTACCCAGCTACCATAATACCAAATTTCATCAAAATCCCTCCAGTGGTTTTTCCGTGATGCGGTCACAAGCAGATAGATAGACAAAAATTCTAAAAACTATAGATTCGGCCTCTGTATCGAGAATGTCTATTTCAATAAGATTTTTTAAAAAATATTTTATGTACAGGTTCGGCTTAGTTACAATTTTATTATATGTATAGATGTATATATTTGGCAACTAATAGAAAAATTTACTTTTAATGAATGTAAGTTCTTTGTTTGAAGTATCAAATAATAATTTAAGCATTTTATGTCATTACTATAATATTATGAGGAGCAAATAATTATTGTACAATAGAAATGGGAAAAATAAGGACAAGGTTATTTGAATAAAACAAAAAAAAATATATTAAATCTTATATTTATTAGGTACATTTAAGAGACAATATTTTAGTGAATAGCACTCTCGTTTCGCTCGAGTGCATCTCTAGGGATTGATGAACACATAGAGGGACAATCATGCAAAGAAACATTCATTTTTATTTAAACAGATTTAGAAATAAAAACATGTATATTATATACTTTACACATTATTATTTCGGTGGTGTAGTGGCTAGCATGTACGGCTGCACATCCTGAGGTCCTGGGTTCGAGTCCCGGGTCGGGCCAAGTTTAGTTATTGAGTCTTTCTGTATAGTAAGCCTCTGTAATAGCCCGGAGTTGGGAAGTTGGCGGTGTTTTACCCCCGTGCCTCGGAGAGCTCGTAAAGCCGTCGGTCCTGCGCCTTAACTCTCACTGGTCGTGTCGAGTAGTCATCCCACCGGAGTATGAGAGTGACAGAAATAGAGAGTGCACTTGTGTCTTCGCGTACACTTGTGCACTATAATATCTCCTGCGCAGTTGGGTAGTCTCAATGAGATTGGCCGCCGTGGCCGGAATCGGTCAGGAGGACATTATTATTTATTAACTTTTAAAAGTTTATAATTAAACGTGCGACTACCTTATACAAATACCATATGTTTTATAGGATTTAAAATATTCTTGCCGTTATTGTTAGATTTATATTAAAAAAAACTATTTTAAAATTACTTTAGTCAAAACAAATATATCAAACACTAACTAATTTCTGGTGAATTCATACACTTGAATCTTATATTTGACACTGTAGTCGCCAAATCTTCTATTACAGCCATCAGTCTTACATATCTTTACCCATATTATTTTGCTCCGGAAAGAGTATTAAATTTTATTTTATATTATTAATACCACTATTATGCTGTAATATTCTAATCATTTATTATATATAAATGTTGAGTTGGCCTTATTTTTCTTATATCTTTGATACAATAATCGGCATATGCATTACACTAAAGGTTTCATGAATGGAAAGAGATTATCATAATGAAATGCTGTCATAAAGTCCTTAAGATTGCAGCAAAACACGAAACCCTTTGAAGGATCATGCCATTGAGAGCCATACATCCACTTTGTTTTATTGCAAATATCAGTTTTGCAAGGAATTTGCTTTAGAGCTTCTGTAACTTCAAGGTTTGGAGTATTCATTACAACAATTGCGAGTCCTTCCTCATTCCTTCCTTCTCTTGAGTTTTGTCGAGAAATCACTACCTAAAAAGAAACATTTTAAGATTAGTATCTGGCTCCAAAAATGTTTGTAGGAGATTATATAAAACTCTTCTTTGGTATTCTAGTGGCTAGCATGTACAACTGCAGATCCAGAAATCCTGGGTTCGAGTCCCATGTTGGGCCTAGTTCAGTTATTGAGTTTTTCTGTTAAGAAATTCTCGGTAGCCAATAGGAGTCATGAGTTAGCGGAGTTTTATCTCCGTCGATCACCGATTAAGTCAAATTATGAAGAGTGCACTTGTGTCTGCGAGGACAGTTGTGCTCTATAATATCTACTACGCTGATGGTTAATCTTTAGGAGACTGGCTGCCGTAGCGAAATAGATCAGGACGTTATATAAAAAACCTATATATTATATGATAGGAAATGTAGCTACATACAATTATATATTGATTTGTTTAAGGCATACGGTAGCGATTTTAAATAATTAGCGTTTCTTAAAAATTTGATGTCGACATTATGGAAATCGAATAATTCTGATCCGACTTTTTTGATATAGGCACAGTAGTCAGACACGCAAAATCTACAAATGTCGAGAATACGTTTCTAGAACAGACCGATCATTAAATAAGGTCCCGTCAGTCTTCTTAGAAAACTTGACTTTCTACAAATGATATCGCTAAAAGAAATTTAAATATATAAAATACATATAGACTAAGATACATTATGCATAGATAAGAGTTTATCTCGGTCTTCAATTATGAGGATTGAGAATATATTTAAGCACTGTTACGTTGATAATAGATAGTGATTTGCACTAAAATTTTATTAGGCAATAGAAACGTTATAATTCGTAAAGTAAACGTAACTTGAAGAAGGTTACAGGAAATATATTTTTAAATTTAATTGTTGGTATAAACTAATTATATTAATGTGATAAAATAATACCTTCCATATATAACGTGGAACTCTTTGTATACGATCATATTTATCATTTATTGTAACAAATGTATCGATTTTTTGATCAGGAAGTTTTAATGATTCCGAAGCTCCTGTCCAAACTTCCAATAAAGTGCTCGTCGACGCAGCAAGAAATCTTACACGTCGTTCTACTTCGTCCCAGTTCTAAAAAAAAAGTAAAATAAAAAGAAATTCTTAGTAAACAACCTATAGTTTTAGTAAATCTAACCAAACTTATCAATTTTAGTATATTTACTTAGTAACTTACAAAATAAACCAGAAAATAATAATACATAGGTATAATGAGTTGTTGGGGGTTGTGTTTTAACGTGTTTTCCTCTGAGAATGAGTTGATTCATTCTCTGTATCGATAATAATGATTATTTCAATAAGATTTTTCAAAAAATATTTAGTGTACAGATTCGACTCAGTTAGAATTTTATTATATGTATAGATTAAGAGATACACACATTCTATTAGGAATTTTTCTATAGGACTTTTTAAGACCTACGATTTTCTAAGACATTATCTTGATGTATCTGGTAAGGCTTAGCCAGCGTTAGTTATGTACCGTAACCGTACGAAAATAGTTTTTTTTTTTTTTTTTATAAAACAGCGTCATAATTCAGCATCCATTTTGTACAAAATATTTACAAATTATACAGTGTGTTACATGACTGATTGATCAAAGCTGGAGGTTGAGGATCTCAGCACCTATTGATTTAAGCAACATGGTTGTTCAGCGATTTCAAACGTCATTTGGATTTAAAAAATAAATCGCAAATACTAGTTTTTAGACTAAGCTAAGCTAAGCTAAGCCGAAGTATCAACTAAATGATAGTGGTTTTTGTTCTAAAGTTGTCTAATAGTGGGGCCTTGTTACAATTGTTATAGTTATTTGTCGGTATCTTCTTAAAGTCCAAAAAAAAAATTAAAACATCATGAACAACTTCGGTAATTGAATTTTCATCTTTAACTTTAAGAGTCCTTAAACTTTTTTTGTGTTAAAAGCAAAAGGATATACACTATACAGATATGCAGGCAAATAGACAAAAATTTCAACAAGTATTGTTTTGGGATCCATATTTTTACACAAATCGTAACAGTTTTTATGAAATGAAGAAGTGGAGAGATAAAGTTAATATGAAGTTAGAAATCGGCATTTTAAAGCCAAGTGAAGGTTTAAAAATAAAGCAGGATGTGTATCAGATTATTCGAAATCCATCTCCTGAGAGAATAAAAATAATTATTATCAGGGTCGAGTTGACTTAAATATCGGAATTAATGTTTTTGACTTTTAATTAATGAAATATTTAAATACTTAAATAGGCTTTTTTAAAGAAATGAAAATGGTTTGAGGCAAAATCAAGAAGTAATCGATGGATTGCTTTAGCTATAAAACGGCTTACGCTGCATATAAGCTCACCCTATGCATCACCCGACTAATGTATATCTAAACACTTCAATTTTGTACACGTATGCATGTTAACGGCAACTCACCTCAGTTCCACAAGTGCTCCATTGGGGAATAACATTTACGTAAGTATAAGTTGCTAGTTGAGCTAGTCCTGGCAACATGTCCTTCGGACTCACAAACTGCTTTCTGGTAAAACAGCATTTATTATCTTCACTTACGCTTACCCCAGTTTTAGCATAAATAGATTTCACTTGTTTACTACAGTCGTATAGATCCTCAAATTTAAATGGCATGTATGAAGATTCAGCGTAATGTATTAATTCTGTTGGTGTACTATTGGCCATATTTTCATTCAAAGCATATCTTATAAAACATGGATAATTTTTATTTTTATCAATACAAACATCATATACACTTAGGAATTTTGATTTCATTTGAAATCCAACTTGTACAAGTTCAGAATTACCGTTAATACAAGGTTGATTGGTACCTTTTATTGCTATATTGGTAGGACGATCGCATTTCAGTGTTGCTATGTCGATGTTCCCAAATTTTGTTTTAAATATGGTTTTCCCAATGCATGTCGCCCAAAGTGGAGAAATGAACTTTCTTTTACCATCAGATATGTATTCATTATTACAATCTATTTTAATTTCAGTATTTATTGTTTTTTTATCAGTTAATATCCATGTAGAGTTAGGTTCCAGAAAGAGTGGCATATTTCTATTAAATGTAAAATTCATTGGACATACTGTGAAAAATAAAATTAAATATCAATATTTATTTTTTATTTTAATAATTATTACCTGGAATTCAAAAACATAGTATATCTAATATATTTAAATGAGCAATTCTTGTATATTTATTTATTTATTTATACCGGCGATCTCGGAAACGGCTCTAACGATTTCACTGAAATTTGGTATGTGGGGGTTTTCGGGGGCGAAGAATCGATCTAGATTAGTCTTATATGTGAAAACGCGTGTTTTAGAGTTTTTATATAGTTTCCTTTCGCATCATTCCACACAAAATATGGTCGCTAATTTCGCACGCGCTGGCATAAGCGTCATGGTCAAGCGACCAAGGCGCAAGATTGACAATCACAGGGTTTGAATCCCGGTTGGATACTAAGTTTTTACTTTTATTTTTTTTTGTTCTTTTTTTTTGTATTTTTCAAGTTTTTTGGTTTGTTTATCTAAAATATACGATAAAACAAAAAACAACTCCGAGTGAAGGTCGGTCGCCTTAAGATATTTTTATCTTATACCTACTAGTTTAGCCTACATATATTTTCCCTTTACATACATGTACAACCTCGTAATATAAATAGACTCCATAAAAAAGAGAACTCATTCTTTGTATTTGGAACTCGGAACTTGCTAATTCTTAGATTATTGTACTAATTTATTAATAATAGGAGATTTATTGATACAAAAACTATTCCTGTATTAAACAAAAAAAAAAACTTAAAATATTGACATTTACTATACAGCTAAGACTTTTGTCAAAAGTTGTAATATCTGCTAGGGTAGATTGTAACATTCAAGAAAATGGGTATTAAGATGTACGTGGCCTTTCATTTCTTCTTTTTCTTCAATAATATTTATTTCTAAGTAAGAAACTATACTTATACTATATCTTAGCTTGTGAAGCTATACTTACAATGGATTTACTCTTAACAGTAGTTAATAAAATTACGCACATCTTATGGAATTAAATATATAAAGAGGTGTATACATATTATAAGGTGTCTTATAAAATTAATCAGCCTTTGAATCAGTTTCTTTCTATATCCGAGTTACTTACGAATTTCTATAATCTTTATTACAAATTGGGTAATAAATACCAACACCCCATCTCAGATTCGGATTATGAATTAGACCTCAAAAACATTTTACCTCTTTCTACATCATCTTTTTTTTCTGCTGAATTACCCTTGTCTTTCCCTATGTTTTATTTTCCTTATCTTTTTCATTTTTTTTCATTATTTTGCACGTCCCTTTTTTAAAAGTTAAGTACTTTTTAATTGTATCACCAAAATAACCACTTGATTTTATGTAAAGTTTTATTTTAAATCAAACTTGTTTGCAACGACTACCAAAAACTCTTCGCGCTGATTGGTCGATTGTCGCACTTAAACGCGCGTGTAGATGAAAATATTTTCAATCACGATCACCGTGATAATATATATATATATATATATATATATATATATATATATATAATATGTTATAGCTTATAAATTGCTACTTCTATGGTATGAACTAGTGACTTCCTCTCGCTTCGTTCGGGTGCGTCCCTAGGTACGTTTTAAATAGATATGAATACTTATTGCGAGTGTACCTTAGAAGAAATACTTTTGCTATAGTAGATTTTTCTGTAGGCCATATTAAGACTTGTAATTTTCACTTTAAAATAAGATGCGACTCACCACAAGTTTTTCTATTATAATATTTTCGAATTAATTTGTTTATATTTTATTCAGTTGTACTGTAAAACTTAAATTTATTCAGGACAAACAAATACAAATCTATCCCACGGGAACTGTACATTTGTCCGGTATAAAAAGTATCCTATTTGTTATTCTCAAAGTTTCATTAAAATCCAATCAGTAATTTTTTTGTACTAAACTGTATAAGTTACGATAGATATTTGACTATCCCACGGGAACTATTTACGGACTTGTGTATTTTATAAAGAGTTTTTTTTAATTTGTTTAAATTTAGTTAAATATAGACATTTTTAAAAATTAATTATAGCGTTACTTTGCAGAAGTATGTATATTGTAAATACGCCTAAATAAATTACTATGTCGGTTGTATCTAAAGTATTATATTTATACATATAATAAAGTTGTAACTAAGCCGAATCTGTACATTAAATATTTTTTGGAAAATCTTATTGAAATAGACATTTTTATCGATACAGAGGCCGAATATATAGTTTTTAGAATTTTTGTCTGTCTGTCTGTTACAGCATCACAGAAAAACCACTGGAGGGATTTTGATGAAATTTGGTATGATGATAGCTGGTTATCCGGGTCAACATATAGGATACTTTTTACTGTGGGAAAATATCCCATCTCTGTGAAATCTATACTAAACATTGAAACGTAAGCAGGGACGAACCCGAGCGGAGCGAGGGTGAATCGCTAGTCTTAAATAATCCAGTAAAATTTGACATTTACTAATGATAAAGAAACTAAGTCGGTATTTTTAAATAAAAAGCCGCAATTAACCTTACACAAATCACGTGCCACCATATTATAGCCCTGAATGCCTAGATAGAATCTGACAAAACATATCGAAATTCTTTAAATAGGTACAACATAAAAGGTAGGTAGGTAATACTAACCAATTTCGGTTACAGTTTAGTATATGGGACGCTGGAGGAGTTGGTGGTATTTTTGGATAGAGTAGGTAATAGGGAGTCCAAATATATATATATATATATAAATATTTTGAGAAAACGAAGGAGTTAAAAGTTATGGAGCCTTAAAGTTACAATATTTCCATACATTATTATGAAATTTACTGTCATTTTGACACTTGGAAATGTCAAAATGTCTCCCAAGTGTCAAAATGATTTTCGGATAATAAGTCAGATCTATCACCGAATTTAAAATTAACGTAAAGCACTAATGATGAAAGGGGTGTTGGCTTTGAAAAAAAAAACCTAAAGAGAAGGCTAACCTATGCTATCCAAGTCGGATCGATTCATTCAAATAGGCCTGAAAAAGTTAGCTCGCCGTCTACTGCTTTCACATCATTCAGTTTGACAAAGCATAACCTGACTATATTCTTATTTTCTATAATAATACATACCGTGATCACTTTGGATTTCAAAGGTACGTCTAATAGTACCAAAAATGTTGCTTACAATGCATTCATATTTTCCAATACAATCAAAAGTCATTTTAATGTTATAATGATTGTTTTTTTCTAATACCTTTTTTGAAGCTTTAAACCATTTTATCTGTAAATAAAAAGTACGGAAAATAAGTGATTGCCGCTTATTGGATAGGTTAAAGAAAGCTTTAAGTAACGTTTATTTCAGTAGACTGTTCGTAAATGAAACTAAAAAGAAAAGTGGAATTGGAGAAATTTAGTCCTTAAGACGTATTAGGTAGTTACTTTACAAGCGTTGCGAGTACATGTGAACAAATAAATATAAAGTGCTAAAGTCGCTTACACAGACAGTGTAAATAAAATCTGATGTTACTTTCAAATATAAATTCGACATATAAATAAGAAGGTATCTGGAATTTTAGATATAAGAGCATATTATAAAAAGTAGTCATCGCCGCGTGGTTGAAAATCAACCATAATTCATTAAGTTTGATAGATACTGAGGTTCGTTTTGTTACTTAGATAACCTATAAAATCCAAAAGAATTTTCAAACGGGCCCATAGATTCAGAGATTTGCACGTATTGACAAATAAACTTTTCACCTATATATTATGTAAGTATTCGTATAATATTGATGAAGGTTATCTTACATCGTACTACATCTGTTAGCAGTTAAATAAATATATATAAATAAAATACTACTATATTAATTTTTGGCTTTCTGCAGTCCTTCTTTATATAAACTTTAACTATGCCAAAGCTCATCCTCCTCCGTACATGCAATATGCTTAAGAAGGAGTTCAAAGTTTTTTTTTCCCCCTGTTACTTGTTTTTATTTAAAAATCGTCATTTTCTAACTTGCAATAGGCCTAAATTGCAATAATATTTGCCAGATATTATTAGGCAATTCTTTCCCATAAACATCTAGACATGTCTTCATTAATGGAGCATACACCTTTCCATGAAACCCCATTGGCCAGCAACTTACATTGATTCCCAAATTTATATTTGTAAATCAGTGATTCACAGTGAACAGTGTTCACGTATTAATATAAAGATGGAAAATTTTTCATAATCATAAACATATACACAAAAATACGTATGTAAGCGTTTTGATCATACAAAATGAATTAGCAGAATGTAGGTAAGTATAAAAAATCACCATAGGGGCAGGTTCTCCATATGCGCTACAATCTAAAGTCACATCACCATTTTCTTCAAAACGTATATTGTTTTTTACTTCACCTTTGAAATAAGGCACAAAACCTACAATGATTTTCAAGAAATTTGTATATGAGCCACGCATTGTGCTGACACGACAAACGTATACACCACTGTCAGTCTTTGTCATGTTAAATAATTTTAAGCTACAAGGAGTATCTGTACAGTTCTTGATTAAATAACCATCCTGAAATACATAAAATAATACAGAACTAAATTATTAAGAAATAAGTGAATATTAGAAACCCGAAAACCAGTAACAAGCTAATGACACCAATATCAAGTAAAGGCGATAAAGAAGAAAGGTATGTTACTATACTATCTCATAAATACATAGTTAAGTTATAACTAAATAACTATTAGGTAACTATTAGTACGCGATAGCTCAGGAGTGCGGGCGACGAATGAGGTGCGACGGTGGAGATACACTCCGCCAACGTTTCACGCATGTGTCTCTCTCTCTCTCTGCGCCCGAGTCTCAGTGCTGTGCATTGCCTCGCTGCTACGGCCTACCCCACGCGAATATATCGACATTTCTCAATTATTTGGTGTTTACTTTGCTTACTAAGAAACAGTTTATTAAATAATATTTATCGTTGGGTGTGTTTATTACCTTTTTTAAGATGACTTCGAATGAACCAACGAAAAATTAGAACACATGTACCTACCTACTGGGCTAAGGACGGTATTGTTGAGGATGTCTTTGAAGAATTAATAATTAATATAATAAGCAACGATGAAGAAAATGAATTATCGGATTGCTCTGCAATATCTATTGAAAGTGATTAATATATTTTTTATGTCCTTACATTTAATTATATATATAAAGAGAATATCGACACATATTGTTTTTATTACTATACATTTTCGCACATCACTAGCAAATTCGTCTAACCCACACTCCTGAGCTCTCGCGTACTATATTATTGTCTGATAATTAAACTCAATGTAAAGAGCTAAATAGTACAAAGCCGATGGCATGGAGAGAGGTGAGATGAAAAGTATTAAAAATAAGACACTCAAATTAGTAAATAAGTAATTTGAGTAAATTTATCATTAGACTTATAATATGAAGTATTTTTTCCTTGCACACAATTATTGCAATACATAATTTAAACTCATGTGCTGTCATGTCCATGATTACTGATTACCTTGTACCAGCGGGTATAATGTTCACCGTAAACACTACTATCTGGACAGTAGAGTGTACCAGAACTTCTTTCAACATACGTAGTGGTTTTCATTAAACCTTCTCTAGTTGGAAATGGAAAATCTGAAATTACACATTGTAGCGGGATGTTAGAAACTCGATAACCTTTCCCTATACTAAATAGGCTCTAAGTTTTGGGCTGGTAATTCCAGAGATTAAAATGGAGTGTCTGAAGAGTTTAAAAATTAGTGCACTTTAAAAAAATACTTTTGAACATCGTTTCGGTTAACATAATATTACCCATAGGTAAAGCTGAACAGTTTGTTTTTTAATGTTGTTTGAACGCAATAACACGGGCGAAGTCACGGACAGACGCTAATACTTCTAATATTATTATAAAGAGGTGATATCTGTATATTCAGATGACATATATTGAGACTGTATATTGAGACGTCTAAAACCTTAGTCTCTCTCGTGACCATGATTGCTGTAAAGCATTCGAAACGTCGGGAAACAAAAATCAAGATTAATTCAAGATAATTTAATATGCAAACGTGCCTCACTTTTATTTTTTATCACATTTTATTATGTATATAGATTTTTTCTGCAAATATCTACTACTGTTATATAAAATATGTCTGGACGGCTTTAAAGATGGTATTATGAGATTTTGATGATGATTTTATGCAATTTTATGTTTTTTTGTTCAAAAGAGATTCATTAGAAATATGTTTTTAAGCAGGCGATCTTACCGTTTATCCGTATTTCGTATTCATGAGAAGCACTACCATAAGCATTTTTGGCGATACATTTATATAGGCCTTCGATATTTTTGGTAATTTTCTTTAGTATCAAAGTGTTAAAACTGTCAATATTATATTCATCCATTCCTGAAATTAAAGAAAACTATTATAAGAATATATTTTTTATAAATAACTAACATGATTATAATGGTATTCAACAACATTACGGTATTTTTTCATTCAACTTTCATTTCAATTTTAATTCCGTTTCAATTTTTAGTCTGATAATTCATCTCATACGTTTCGTAAATATGTAAAAGCACCTATCAGTAGATGAAATGTACTCATCTAAAATAAATAAAATACCTTCACTTAGTATAGTCTTTCCTTTTGTACTTTCATTTGTTTTGTACTCCCACATGATAGTCGGTACAGGAAAATTAAGTGTGTTACATGGTACGTTTAGCACCAAGTCACCTACAACACCTTCTAAAAAGTTGGTCATAGGTTGAAATTGCGGGGCAGCTGAAAATTACACAAAGTTACTAATTTTAAAAACAATAATTATAATTATTTTGTGAAATAAAATATTATCACAGACATAATTCTTGTACTTAGACTTGAACGTAACGTCTGCACGATGAAAATAATTGACCTGAGTGGTCTAAGCCAAGATGCTTTTTACATGCTGATTTCCGCTTAAGCCATGCTCGTAATCTCGAGATATCTTTTGGGTTTAGAAATATAAAATGATACCTGCAATATGTACAAAGATTGACATTTGGCTGTGACCTCCTGAATTCCTGGCCTCACAAGTATACTCTCCAGCATCATATAACTGCACTTTGATTTCATATATACTATTAACACTGAACAAATATATATAGAACAAATATATAATATAATAAGTTAATAATTCATTAAGCGGATTTTTTTATGCTTAATAAATTATGTAGTCAATAACTGTCTAACAAGTGTTACCTTTTCTCTACTGACTGCATCATTCTCTTATCAAAATTGTTAAATAACCATTTAATCTTAGGTTCCGGAATACCATGGGCCTTACATGACAACTTTAATTGTTCTCCTGTTTTTAAAATTATGTTACTTGAATCAGGAGGGTCTATTATTGGAGACACTAAAAATAGACGTAATTTACATTAAAAAAATGATAAATAAAATAATACTGACTATAAAACCGAGCTCGTTATTAAAAAAGTTGTTTTTTTTTTTAGCGAATATATGTAATTTCAATCTTTATTTATTACAGCTCTTATACTTACTTAAAGGGATCACTTTTATTTTTCGCTCCTTGACACCAATTTTATTTTGCGCCCGACATAAGTAATCACCTCCATCATTAATTGAAACTGTAAAACTATAAATTACACAAATTTAGGTCCAGTATTTCATTTGGTTGTAAATTTCTAATAATTAAATAATAATGGTAGATTTACTTCTGTTGGGTATAAAATAGTCAAAGTGTAAAACTGTTAACACAGTGCTTTCAACATATTTGCAGGGCTGCAGATTTGGAGATCCTGGGTCCGCTCAAATTTAGTAATTGACTTTTTCAGTCTTTTTCTTTTGGGTAGTTTATGGTTTACCCCCGTGCTTCGTAGAGCACGTAAAGCTCTTGGTCCTGCACCTACTCTCAATGGTGTCACCGGAGTATGAGAGTGACAGGAATAAAGCGCACTTGTATTTGAGCACATATTTGTGCACTATATTATCTCCTGCGCAGATCCAAAATCAGCCGAAAGAGTATTATTAATATTTTTATTTATTATAATATGTCACTTAATGATATTTGAGTGTGTAATAAAAATTTAAGCTCGTATAATATTTTAGTAAATCTACAGTTACCACTTTATATCCGAGGTTAAAAATTAGGCTGATAATATAAGTACCTAAGTAAAATATTATTAATAAAGATTATTCTTTAAATAAATGCATTTAAACACCATGATACACCACTAAATATGTGTAAGACATTACCAAAACCACATCAACAGCTGCACGTATTTAGAGGTGTGACAGTTTTTTATGGGAACTATTACGTTTATCAACGAAAAGGGCCCTGGAACAGATTCTGTTATGCAAAGGCACTGTGCCTCACTAAAAGTTATAATACTGTAACTACTATAATAGTTTTACGCACCTTAAATCATTGTTTCTAGTAATTAAATATTTACTTGAAATTTTCTCAATTTTCGTTTTATTAACGAACCAGTGTACAGTAGGTCTTGGAGCTCCGCTTACTTCACAAGGTAATGTTACTTTTTCCCCAATTTCTGTTCCTACTCTGGTATTTGACTTCTTTATAACCGGGGCATCTATATTAACATATTTACAATTAATTTTACCATTAACAGTGTAAATAACAAGCATGAGATAAATGCCCTATTTAATATAAATAATAATATAACTTTTAAATTAAAATTTTAAAATACCCCCAACACAATAACCTATTCATTGAGGCAATTTCAATGAGCCTAAACACGATATCTTTGCAATATTTTAGTGAGGAGTTGAGTATCTTGCAGATTCCAGGTGACGCTGCAGCATCAGGCGTACGCTATCATATTTACCATTACAATATCAATTAAGTAACGTGATACTAAGTTTTGGATCGATTAGATCTGTGAAAATTGGTCATATTATTTTACCGTTTCGAAAAGAATTGATAGCCTGCAAATAGCTAAACGGATGTTCTCGATTTATAGCTAAGAACACTCTCAATCAAGCCACCTTCCAAACAAAATACTAAATAAAAAACAGTTCATATATTTTGGCGCTACGATGCCACAGACAAATACACAGATACACAGGTTAAACATAAACATTTTTTTTATATTGTAATAATTTAGTAGGTACTATTTGCCTTTGTAAATTGTAATTATTTACTTTATTATTATTATTTACAAACGTCGCAAATACATACATTCAACGACTACTTCGATTTCAAATTTGTCGTATGCTAAGTCATTTTTGGCTATGCACCTGTAAACTCCACTATGTTCTATTTCAACTTCCTTGAAGTGAAGAGCGTTATCGCTTTCAGTAACTAGATCTTCAAATTCAGTTGAAGAATGAATTTTTTTATACGACCATGAAATGACAGGTTCCGGTTTACCTTTAATGATGCTAAAAATAATAAAAAGAAAAATATTATCAAAATTTGAAATTATATTATTATTCATTTAAAATTTGTATCACCAAGTTATTTTTATAAAAAAAATTAATTAAAAAATTTAAACTGAATAGTATATTTTTTAGTAATAAATATAATTAGTAAGATTAAATATTTCATGTGATATAGTCATTAAACTATAAATAGAGACTTATATGAAGTTAAGATGGAAATAATTTTTATAGTTTTGAATACCTGCAATATACATCTAGATCTGAACCCTTAATAGGAAAATATGTAGCAATAGTTTTATTAATTACTGGAGATTCTGAAAAAAGAATCAGTATATAATAAGAATAAATATTACTATTTTTATATATTTGCGTAGAAACGCAAGAATTTTAAACTTTCTGTTCTATGTAAGATCAAAATCTTTAAAATCTTTATTTTATATTTAAACTAGCGACTCACCCTTGCTTGGCTCGGGTTCGTCGCTAGCTTGCTTTCCAATACAAATTTTTATCCCCATTTTCACCCCTTAATCGATGATTTCCGGGATAAAAAGTATACTATGTCTTTCCTAGGGTCTCAAACATCTTCTTACCATTTCATCAAAATCAGTTCTGTAGATCCAGAGATTACCCCCTACAACGAACAAACCAACAAACTCACAAACTTTACCTCCTTATAATTTTAGTATAGATAATTTAAGCTATATATTAAAAAAATATAATAATTAATATAATTGACCTTATAAAAGCGCACCGAGATGTAACATTACAAAACTTACCTGCACCAACAATAAAGACGTTGAATACAATTTTTTCTGTTTTAAACTCATTAGATATTTGGACATAATATTCCCCTTTTAAATAAGGTTGCATTTGTTTTATTCTCAACGTTGTATTATCTAATGCGATTTCTAAATCTTCATTGTTACTTAGTTTTTTATTATTTCTATACCAAGAAATTTGAGCAGGTGGATAGGCGTCGACCTTACATTTTAGTTCTTCACTTTTCTTGTACTCTATTTTAATATCTAAATAAAAAAAATATATTATTATACATTTTTTTGTTACACATACAAAAAATCTAAGAGTGTTGTAATATTACCTTACCTTTTGGATATTCCAATATATTCAAAAACATATTTGGTTTGACCTCTAAGACCACTGATTTTTCGTCGAAACCTTCCTCATTTTTAGCTTGACAAGTCAATGTAGTATTCTTATCAGCTTTTTTTATATTTAAAATACTCAAGTACTTGGGAGAGTCCAAATCCTTAACCTTAGGAAAGTGTATTTTCATGTTTATTTAATATTTTATGATGTAAAAATGTGTTCATTATTTTAGTAAACTACCATTTGATAATTTATAATATAGTAAAAATTGTCGTACATTTTTTTAAATACGAATCTCTTTGTGTCATTCGTTAAGGAACTTACCTCGGATTCTAAAAGATTACCGTCGTTATCTATCCATGTAATATTTGGCATCGGATTTGCACGAACGTGACATTTTATCGATATTACGTCATTAAATTTTAAATTTATATGCGAATCTCCTAGAATTATAACTTCTGGAGGCACGTGGACTTTTTCTTCTGCAATGAAAATTTTATATATGTATTAACATAAAAATTTGGATTTCGATTTTTTGGTTAAATTAAACGATCGACGACGACGAAATATTAAACGATCGTTGTGACCGGAGATATTCTGTGGCTTATGTCATAGAAGAACCAAGCTCACCGACATAGCCCGCAGAATATCCAAGCTCAAGTGGTAGTGGGCGGAGCACTTCGCTCGCAGAACGCACGGTCGTTGGGGACGTAAAGTTCTCGAGTGGCGGCCACGTACCGGAAGACGAAGCGTGGGCAGGCCTCCCATAAGGTGGACCGACGACTTGGTCAAAGTCGCTGGAGCCTACTGGATGCGGATGGTACAAAACCGGTTATCGTGGAAATCTTTGGGGGAGGCCTATGTCCAGCAATGGACGTGTTTGAGTTGAGAGGAGGTGCCCATAGTCGTATATGTAACAGTTTATTAACGACAAGCCTCGGCTAACGTCTCTAAAAGCTTTCGCCTGGAAGCATGTTTGGGTACTGACCGAAAGGAGTAAGTATTATAAAGAGATTTCTCGATTTATATAGCTCTAATACCATCTGCTTAGAGCCTTATTTCATTACAAGCCGACAGAAATGAATTTTATTCTTTTACTAGCGACTCTCCCTCGTTTCGCTCGGGTTCGTCCCTAGACAAATTTTAACAATTAGTATGGAATAGATAGTCAATTCCTTGCTCTGTAAAAAACAAAAATAAATCTATCTCACGATAACCGTACATTTTTCCGGGATAAAAGTCACCAATGTGCTATTGCAGAGTACATATAATCTATCGATCTGGATTATTCAGCCGTTCTGGCTTGATTGAGTAACAAATATCCATCCAAACTTTCGCGTTTATAATATTAATGAGATGTAATAATGGGATTAAGCCTACGGAAGTGTTTTAATGTTTCATTAACTCACCTTTAAATCGCATTAATAGCGATTTTTAAGCTTTTCAAAATGACAAACTTTCAGACAAAATTTCATCCCCTATTTTACGCCTTAGGGGATTAATTTTTAAAAATCCTTTGTTAAATGATTGCTAGAGTATAAAATCAATATCATCATCGGCTTGGGCTGAACATTGATAAGTCAGCCTTGTATCTTAGGAGATAGACATATGATAATGTGAAAATTTCTGTTGGCCTTTTTAAGACCTATGATTTTCTAATACATTGTTTTGATGTATTTTTTAAGGTTAAGCAAGCGTTAGGTATATACATTTCTAAGGATGATTCGATAGAACCAGTTATTGTGTTTTCCCGTGGGAATGAAAGATTTTCCTGTAGTAAAAAGTATCCTAAATGTTAACCCGAGTAATAAGTTATTACTACACAAATTTAGTTAAAATAGGTTCGTTACTCTTTGTGTGAAATGAGCACACACAAACAGACAAACAAACAAAAAAAATAACTATTGTTTTGGAGTTTATATTGTGTACACAATACGTTACAGTCATTGTTTATTATATGTATATATTAGTCCGGTCAAAGTAGACATAAAAACAATGATCAAATAACAAAAACTCCCACAGAGCTGAATTTTGGTAGAGACCTTGGGTATACTTTTAGAAATAAAGTGTCAAAAGTCCCCATCGATCACATGCGTGATAAAAAAGTTATTCAAGGTCAAAGTCAACACTTATAAGAAAAAGAGCAACTACAGCCTTTATAATTAAACTATAAGTTATATTTTTGCCAAACTAAGTTTGCTTATCAGAAAGATATCTTGTACTATTTAAAAGAAATTATATATAAAAGATCTCTTCTTCCTATAAATTAGAAACGTATGTTTTAAAAAAAATAGGTACTGCTTTATAATAATATGTAATAATATGATAATATATTCTTCCAGTGTTTCACCAAAATTTAATATAAATTCCTTTAGACTAAATGATAAGTAGGAGAGCCATCAATCAAATGGTCCAGTCCAAGGATTAATGGGACAAGTGCCCCGAAAATGTTGTATTATTTCCCCTTTACCTCATCAACGAACTTTTGTAGTCACCCTTGTCGTTTTAATTCTTTCTTTTAAGGTTGAATTGACATCGGTAGGGTGAGGGTTATCATCGATTTATTGAAGTCATTTCCATCATTAGGACCTTCTTTTGAAAAACCTTCAGTTAATGGCACCAGAAATTTTGTTTTTCCTCAAATTATACGACAAAACTGTAAGAAATTTTATGTTTTTTTTTTTGTTTTTTTTTTTTTTGAAAACGGTAAGTTTTATCAAAAATAGAGTTCAAACAAAAATTAAAGATCATAAAATTATCTACAAAAATAGTTGTAATACTTTTCTTCCGAACTTTCTTCCGAATTTCCTAAGTTATCGCGAGTTTTGATAGTGTTACATTCTACATGATATGCACACAAATGCCACCTATATACATAGTCAAACACTTAATATAAATAAAAATACTTATTTGTGTCTATTGAATATATAAAATAAACAATTTTGTGAATATACACTCAAAAGAGACTCAGTTCCTTAGCCAGTCCCTTCTACCAGCATAGCCTTGATCAACATCTGCTTACTCTATTGTCCACGTGGCGACGCTTATGTACCTGCTTTTTTCAAGTGGCCTAAATGAATTGTTAAATTACGGATCGTGGAGTAGGCCTACCGGGGAAACGACGTTAAAAAAACGCGCCAAGTACACTACCTCACAGGTAGTGTGGATGTGTGCATATCATATAGAATGTAACACCTTCAACTTTTAGAATCGAGATATCTTAGGAGTGGTGATAGTTAGGAAAAATGTATTACAACCATTTTTGTAAATAATTTTATGATCTATAATTTTTGTCTGAGTTATATTTTTGATAAAACTTACTGTTTTCGAGAAAAATCCAAAATACCGAAAATGTTGACTTTTGACCTTGAATATCTTTTTTAGCACCCATGGGATCGATGAGGACTTTTGGACATTTTAATTCTAATGGTGTACCCAAGGTCTCTACCAAAACTTAGCTCTGTGGGAGTTTTCATTATTTGAAATGTCTATTTTGACCGAACTATATAGCTAATGTTGTTTTTGTAATATTGAAATTTGTAAGTTATTCGTTTATTTTATTCTAGCACTGCCCGCGGCTCCGCCCGCGTTCAAATAACCAAAAACCAAATTCTTAGGTTGTACACATAAGTATACCTACTCTTGAAATTGGTATTACGTATTGGTATATGTAATACCAATTTCATTGCGCACCGCATGATTGGTAAATAGTGGCATTGATTGACAATGCCGTAATCTCATATTTGATTTAGTAATATTGCATTTGTTGTTTTAACAATAACATTTATGTATGTCTATATTTCTGTTTTGTTTGTTTGTTTAGTTTTGGACGATAAACTCTCAAACTACAGAATTAATTTTAATCATTTTTTTACTAATAGAGAGCTATTGATTAATTTAATATTTAGCTGATTATTCAAATTCCATAATAATAACTTTTCTTAAGGTTAATTTGTCGCGAAACAGGGATGGGTTAACGCTAGATAGCAATATGTTCCCAAACGATTTTCAAAAGAAAGTGCTGGGGAAAGTGATAGTTCCAGAAGTACATAATTAAGATAAATAAGTAAATAATTTACTCTTTAATATTTCATATGGCTCGGCCTTTAAGCCTTCCTTTCTTTCAAGAAATGGTATCAAAAAAATCGGAAAATGTTGATGTATGACAGTTTCTAAAATACTTTTATCGAAAATTATCTTGCAGAATGTACGTTTCGTAGTTTTTGAGATATGAAATAATTTTACTCATAGTTACCAGCTTTGTCAGTTTAACAACCATAAACTTGTTTTCCATAAAATGTTAAAAAATAATATGAAACGATCTTATTTTTACGGTTGGTAAAATGAGTCGATATTGTAGAAAATAAATATTATTCGTATTTATTTTGGTGTTAACCTAACAAAATACGTAAGTAAAAAAACAATCCAGTATTTTGCTATATGGATCCTATAATGCGCAAGTTGGACTTGCATTTGCCCAATTTTTACATTAAAAGATTTTTACAAACATTAACATTATTTACTAAACAATAAAAAAATACAAATATTTTCATTTGAAAATTGTTTCGGCCAACAAAATATTACTAATATGTTACTAATTTATAAAGCCAAAAAGTTTGTTTTATTGGTAATTTAGTAGTAATTATAATAAAGTCACGAAAAGATCATATTTGTACATTGTTTTTTTTTTTTTTTAATAAAACTACATATTTTAAAATCACATGGCGATATCTATTGTCGAATATCTAAGTAACACATAAATATATATTCATAAAAATAACTATTTTAGTGAGTAAAATAGCGCTATTGATATTTTTTAAGATAAGCTATTTTTAACAGTTTTAACATTTTAGCATGCCTTACCTTGCTAAAATGTTTATAGTATCATCGTATTTTTATCTAACCAGTTTTAGTATTTTTTCTCAGAAATGAGACATCTTCCTGTGGTAAAAAGTATCCTTTATGTTGACCCGGATAACAGGCTACCACCATACCAAATTTCATTAAAATCCCCTAGTGGTTTTTCTGTGATGCGGTCACATACAGACAAACAGACAAAAATTCTAAAAACTATAGATTCAGCCTCTATATCGATAATAATGTATATTTCAATAAAAATTTCCACAAAATATTTATTGTACGGATTCGGCTTAGTTACAATGTTATTATATTATGTATAGTTACTAATTTATTAAGCCAAAAAATTTGCTTTATTGATAATTTAAACATAGGCGGGGTCGCGGGTAATTTAGTAGTAATTCTAATAAAATCATAAAAAGGTCATATCTGTACATTAAATTTTTTGGAATTAAAACTACGTATTTTAGAAATACATGGCGACATCTAATGTCGAATATCTAAATAACACAAATAAATATTCATTAAAATAACTATTTTAATGAATAGAATAGCGCTATTGATAAATTGATTTTCAAGATAAGCTATTTTTAATAGTTTTTACCATATTTAGTAAGTTACCTTGCTAAAATGTTTATAGTATCATCGTGGTTTTAGTCTAATCAGTTTTTGTATTTTTTCTCAGAAATGAGATAATTTCCCGCAGTAAAAAGTCTTATCTTATATGCTGACCCGGATAACCAGCTATCATCATACCAAATTTTATCAAAATCCGTCCAGTGGTTTTCCTGTAATGCGGTAACAGACAGATAGACAGACAGACAAAAATTACTATAGATTCGGCCTCTGTATCTATAATAATGTCTATTTCAATAAGATTTTCCGAAAAATATTTAATGTACAGATTCGGCTTGATTATAATTTTATTATATGTATAGATATGTATAGATAAATAAATTAAAGCAGATGACTTGCATTATGAATTTATTTCAAAAATATTAAGAAGTTGACAATCATGAGAAGTTTCTCTTTAAGACTCACAATATTTAACCCGCGAGCACTCGCGCTATGAGCATTTGCCTCACGGTGAATTTAAAATTTAGTCTATTTAGTCAAAAATGTACGTACATATCTCACTCGCGGTCTAGCTGAATTTTATACTACCCCTGTCTCCCGCATAATGGTTTTATTGGCTCAGTATTTTTCGCCAGTCCATTGGGGTGGTTTCTTCGGCCGAGTCTCGTCGCGCGACATTTTACACATCGCGCGAATATCAATGTCAGTATATTTTCAAATTGTTTTGTTACTTGAAATGAATAATTAAACCAATTTAATGGATTTATTGCTATGTTTATAATAAATAATGGTCAGTCATAAATACAGTAGGCAGTTTATTTATATAATTTAAGATTATTACAGATGAATATACAAGAGCAACGTATTTTAGCGTGGCTAGAGGAATACAATTGGGAAGACATTGAAGAACTGTCCTTTAGTACCGGTATTATTGAAAGCGACCGAGAAAGTGAGCACAGCGATCATTGCACTGATACAGAACAGTTATCATCAATCATAAAGGTGATATTTGTTTTAATCAACTTGTGAAACGAATTTATTATTAAGGCAAAGACCAACAAAGTAAGTAGTACTATAGTCCATATTGTACCAATGTGAGGAACATACTTTTACTTTGTGTGATACCTGCGAGGCTCGTGCATATGATGAGGATTAATATCGTGTTGTTTTTTTTTTATTTTCTCAATTGAAGTTACTTTTTTTTAGTTCTTTGCAAAAGTTCACGTAACATATGACAATTTAGTTCTTGTTTGTTATTTAAAAATCATAGTATAATAAATGTTATATACTTAAAATAGATATTTGATGATTGTTTTATTATAGTAAAATCATAAAACTATTTGTACTATGTACTATTTGACTGCTTACAAAACGTGAGCGAAATTATCTACGCGCGAGTGCTTATGTAACTTGCAAGGGCGCGAGTGCTTCCGGGTTAACAAGAATCTTAATTACCTATTTTAACAATATCCGGGTTGGGATGTTCAATTGTGGTTGTTGTAACTCTTGTAATTTTTTCTTTTGATTTTGTAAAACCATGAATCTGTAAGCAGAAACATATACATTTAATTATAGCTTTCATTTATTTCTTTATTTTATAGAATATAGAATAATACAGGCAGTGGTAGCCCAGTGGTAACGCGCTCGCTTGGGAAAACGAATGAAGCGGGTTGCAATCCCGGGTCTCGCACCTCTGATATTTTCATGTGCGAATCATTTCCAACATTACCACTTGTCTTACAATGAAGGAAAACATCGTATGGAAACCTGCATGTTTGAGAGAACCTAGTAAGTTTTCAAAAGACATGTAAAGTCCGCCAACCCGCACTTGGCTAGCGTGATGAACTATGGCCTGATCCCCCCTTGTATTGAAGGGAGGCTCGTACCCAGCAGTGGAGCGGAGCGAGGGTGAGTCGCTAGTTGTTACATATGATAGAAGCAATAAAGCTTGTGTGGCAGCTTTAATACAACAAACATCTATATAAAAACTGACTTGTTTCTATTTCAGTGATTACAACGCAAACTCCATCTAATGTGTAATTAGGAATCACAGTTAAGACTTATATAACTTACCGCTATTCGAAAGGTTGTAAAGGGAACATCAAAAGGTTCTGTGACGTAAAATTGTTGCTCGTCATTTTGTAGCTTCAAAATTTCTGTACTTAAAATATTTTCATTTTCATCAACTAAGTCCACGGTTTCTAGCAAAACGTCTCTTGCACTATTATACAGTTCAATTGATAGAAAGTGTTTATCTGAAATATATATTTTTTTAAATTGTTATTATATTATTTTTTTGTCAAAAAATCAATTGCGTCTATAATAATAAATAATAGATCTTTTTTTTCAAGTAAGCATAACTGAAAACATTATATTACTATTATTTTAAACTAATATTATTGTTATATTTTAAATTATTTCCCATATTGGTCTCTGTATTATCTATGTATCATTGTTAATATACAATAAAGAATATTATATATATATATAATACCTGTTATTTTACCCGATGGTTTGATGGAAGTTTCTTTTAAAGATGTTGGTAGTACAGTAGAAAATCCATGTTGGAAGCATATAGTAGTTGACGCGCTTACCGTAACTAAAGTTTTAACCTTAGTGTTCAACTTAATAAAGTATACTCCTGTTATTTCATTTTTTAACTTAACAATCTTAAAAACAAAAAAAATATATTAGTTGTTGACTACCATGTAGGTATTTTGAATTCTTCTGACATTTGACTGTTTTGCCATGTTATCAAAGATCATATACTAAAATATTAGTACTTAAACATACATTAATTACACATTGACCAATAACCATGATATGGCCAATAAGACTTGTTTATACTAACTTTGTTTTTTTCTGTAGATAAGAATTGTTCTACTTCAACTTCTTTGCCATCAGAGCTAAAAACGGTGATGTCTGGATCAATAGATGAGGCACAAATGAATACATCCGAAATTTTACTATCTATTGTGAACTGAAAAAATATATTTTACGTGGTAAATCTTAATAATTATATTTAGTTATTGGAAGGAAGCGTAAAGATATACATGAAAATTAAATTATTAAAAGACGTTACTATTGGTTTACAAAAACAAATTAGCCTCTTAATGTTTGTTTATATAACTTACTTTAAGTTTTTGGTCAAATCCGTCCACAAAATGTTTTCTATTTAGTATAGTTATTTTAGATTTTAAAGAATTCGCGACAAAATCTATAACCTGAAAAATAAATATATAATATTTACATTAAATACAAAAACACTTTTAGTTCATATTTGCTATAGAATAATATCCCTCAAAATAATCTAATATTACTCTAAAAAATATATCATAAAAAAGCCACACTGCATAAAAACTAACTAAAAATATGAAAAAAAGTTGACGAAGGAATAGTATTATCACAGTAAAGATATACTGTGGTATTATGCAGTCGTTCACATACACGTTTCATTCTAGCCGCAAGATGTGTATATTATGTTGTACGTACATACATGTGTCTCCGACTGCATAATACCTACTATATTCATTCGTCAACTTGTTTCCCTCTTTTTATTTAGCTTTTTTATTTCGTTTTTTTATTATTTTCATAATACATTTTTTATTTACAGCTTTTTAGTTTTGGCCAATAAGACGTTTGAATTTATTTTCAGCAATTTCTTATACTATATTACTTTTAAACATGTAAGTTGGATTGTGATCGCCTATTAAAAACCTTTATTTTGTTAAACAACCAATTACCCTTTCACATTTACAATTTAAATTATTAATCGAGTGCAATTAGGTTTATACTTCAAAACCCAGCTATAATGAATGGATTTGGCTGATTTTGGATTTTTTAAATTTCTTATACTAAAAACTAAAAAGTTTACCTTTTGAGTCCTTCCACTAATGTAATTTTTTTAAGGGTTGTCCTATGAAAATGATGGTTGTTGATGATGGATAGGTACTTCTAGTGAGTACATTCCTTTTACAGCTATATGTATTTTTGGAGTGAAAACTTCTATAGGCAGGTTTGGATGGAGAGTAAATTCATGTACGTCTTAATCGACATGGTCGCGTGACGTATTAACGTTAACACTCAGAGTGCCAATAGATGTCAAAACCAGATAAATGTAAACAGTTTTAATTTACAAATTTTAATTTAAGATTAAACAAATAATTAAAATATCCAAAAATAACAACTAAACAGTTGTTGTTTATAGTTTTAAGTTTTGATTTCTGTCGGCAGTCCTCGTGACTGCTTTTTTTTCTTTCGAGAATAACTCAGTTCCTATATAAAATATAGTGACTTGCCCTCACTTCGCTCGGGTGCGTAGAGACGCACTAGGTTCATTATAGATATGAATAGTTATTGCGAGTGTCCCTAAGGAGAAAGACTTATGCTGTCGCAGATTTTTCCGTAGGCATTATTAAGACCTACAATTTTCTAGTACATTGTTTTGATGTATCTCTTAAGGCTCTCTGCCAGCGCTAGACATGTAAATTTCTAAGGACGACTTGATAGAACCTTGTTAATTATAAATAGTTTTATATAAGAAATCTTGTATAAACAACCTCAAAAAATTTTAACAGTTATTATTTTCTTAAAATACTCGTAAATATTAAAATAAATCCGATAACTGTATTTTTTGTGAAGATTTCTAGAATTTTTTTTAATTTACGGATTTTCAAAACAGCGGTAGTTTTTAATGGGTAAACTTTCTAGTTTATGGTATCAAAAACAAAAAAAATATTCAAATCCGTTCATTTAAATTTTTTTAACATCCATTTTTTTGCAACATTATTTTTTTGCATATTGAAGTAATCTATACTAATATTATAATGGGGCAGATTTTGTTTGTTTGTTTTTTTGTTCGTTCGTTCGTTTGCTTGCTCGCTTGCTTGCTCGTTTGTTCGTTCGTTCTTTCGTTCAGTCGCTAGTTTATAATAAAATAATAAATGTCGTGTCTTATGTAGTTTACTTACTGTTCTTTTTGATTTTGCTTTCCTTTATTTTTTCCAATTCTCAAAATTTCACTTATTTTCTTAAAAATGAATCGAAATCAGAGAATCAAATATAAACTGATTTACAAAGTAAATATAATATTTCATAAACATATGTTTAATAAAGTTAAAATTATTGCAATATTAAAGTGATAGAATAGTGTTTATACCTTGGCAACATCATCTTTTTCAATATTAAAGACATGTCCCGATGTCGCCTCCGCTAGCTCATCGTAAACAACAAAACGTTTTTCCGAAGCAAATCTACAGTGTCCGGTCAAAAGAAAATTCACCTGTAATATTTCGTTATCATTATTATCAATCAAATTAACATAAAGATTTAAAATCGTGTTCAAAGTCTTAGCAGCTACCTTTGTACAACTTTTTTAAAAGATATGATTAATGCAAGTTGATAGTATCGTAATAAGCACTTTTAATTTTGTTTTTAATAAAGGTATGTCGTCTTCAAAAATGTTTAGTAGTTTAATAGAAAAAAATTCAGCCACCTGAGTTGCCTTTTTCTGACTGAGACTTTTAACAACTTCAATTTTTTTATAATCACTAGCAGAAGCATCAGTGAATACATATATAAATGAGTTAGGATGAGTGCTCTTCAATGCTTGTTCAATGCCTGACATAGAAGCTTCAGGACAATCACCTCCCTTTACCAGCTCAATTTCGTTTAGAGCATTTTTAAATTCATCTGTATCCCGGGTGACAGCACGTAGTTGTACATCTGGAAAAATTATACAACATGTTAAGAACTAAATATTTAGGTTAATTTGATACTACTTATATTTAGAAGTTTTTCGTAAGCTTTGGAATAGTTATAGATTTTGTCCTGCTCTCTTTTTAAGAATTTTCACGTTGTTAGCTTAAATTTTTGTTTTTTGCTACGCACAACACACACGTTTATTTAAAACTAGCAGAACCCGAGGCTTCTCTCGCGTTAAAACTACAAAAAAAATCTCTGAAAATGTAGTTTTCATACAAACTTTCATCCCCTATTTTACCCTCTTAGGGGTTAAATTTTGGAAAACGCTGAAATACGTAACTCATTATTTTTGCCGTACTCAATTCATACGAAATTTCCTGCAAATATTTATGTCCCAGGAATAATAGGTTTCATACAGAAATTTATCCCCTATTTCACCCCCTTGGATTGAATTTTGAAAAATCCTTCTTTTGTGGATGTCTTCGTCATATGAGGAATACGTGTGCGAAATTTCAATTTTATAGCCTCAAGGGTTTGGCCTGTGCGTTGAAACATCAGTCAATCACTTTTGCCTTTTATATATATAGAAGTCAAATATTCGCGTAAATATAAGAAAGTATTACGTATAATTTATGTTTTTTATTAGTGCAAATAGGCATATCAGCTTAAAATAAGAAGTATAATTTATAATACCTACCGGTTATAACATTTAATAATTTAATTTAACCTAATTATATAACTACTGTTTATAATAAAATTTGTGTAAAAATTAAATTTTACGACATCTTTTTTTTTATAATATTAACAAATAATATAATATATTAGACTATACAAATGTAATACAGACGTATAAACTTTGGAGCTTCCATACAAAATAATCAAGCACGTTTAAAAAATGAAAAACACAATTAATAAATAATTAAAATAAAATAGAACTCAGTACTTACTAGGATCATCAAAAGTAACTAAAACAAAATTATCTATATGACTTGTATTTGAATTAATTACATTATCAAAAACTTTATCCGTGGTTTTCTTCACTTGAATTATTTCTTTTCCCATTGAACTAGTTCTATCTATAACAAATGCTAAACTAGATTTTTCTTCATGTCCGTTCACATAACATAAAATAAATTCCATCACTAACAAAATTAACATTTTCTTAACCGACATCGTGTGCACCAGTCGATGAACCTATAACCTTTTATACGATTATATTTTTATCACCCATATATAACTACAGTGTACCACGTATGAGAGCTGTATACGATTTGACTGAAATGATACTGATTTATTTTAAACTTAGGGAAACCCTGCACTATTGACATTATGTTTAATTTAAAATAAAAACACAGTTGTAATTTTTATCTTACTTTACAACTTTTATTAGGTTTGTTAGTACGTATTATATAGATAATTAAAATATTGAATAAAAAAGTATAATTTTACGACGAAGACTTTCTCATATCATTGTTTTTCAATACTTTCGAATCCGTCGATACATATTAGTATGGGTACGTAGAATAATAGAAATAATTTAATCAATTAAGACACAGGATTTTTTATTGAACTAGAATAGGGAGATTTAATGTTTTCTTATGTGTCCTTAATAAACATAAAAATCATTTTATTTGCACACAGAATCAATTAAAAATAATACTTTGCAATGCTATCCTTATGATGAAGCAGGAAAAAATATTACATAAACTATAATTGTGATACAATAATTAATAATGTCGCGTGCTGGAGAATATGTAACGTTATGACACCAAAAATAATCATAATAGAATCGCACGTTTGAAGGTCGCTTAACATCCCAAGACAGTTATAAAAGTGTGAAAGGAGGGGTTTCGATAAGGCCCTTTACCGGCCCCCCTGAATTTTTTATAATTTTAATATTGTGTTTATAGGACTACACTTAAAATTTACAAATATATATAGCATCAGCCAATATTCGCTATATTTATGTGTTTAAGGTAAATGTTTGATTACCAGTTGATGAGAACAAAATAACAAAATATACTAATTAATATTATAATTATCCGTTTTATTTTGAGAAATCAAACTTAAACAAGGTGCAAAAGACATTAATATATTACGTAGCATCTTCAATACAATCTTCGTAGTGAGAAGAAAACTTTATTTGTTGAAGCTCCAAATGCCTGTCATAGCTAAGGAACTACAATACTGAAGCTAGGTGAGCACAACATCCAACGACACGTGCTCCAACCTTGCACAGGCAATACCAAGATGTAACTCCAGTAGGATGATATTGTATCTATAGGTTATAGATTTTTGACGAATTCTTATGAAAAAATAACTTATATTATAGTCCTTGATTATCAACATGTACAGTAGTGTACGAATCAGCTTGTTTCAACTTATAAACTCCTAAAGTTAAATGTTTCAGTTCTTTGATGGTCAAACGCAGAAATTCCGATAAAATCCCGTCTATAAGCACTAAAAGAAAATCGAAGGCTAAGATGAAGTTTTGGAAAGAAAATATAGTAAAATCAGTCAATCAGTACAATATTAACTATTATCCTAAATACAATTTATTTATTTTATACCATGAGCGCAGAGTAGTAACACGACAATTTTTATATATGTAATAGCTTACGTATTTGTGCACCACATACCTATATGAAAATCGCTTTGCTACTTGGTTGCGCTCTATATACAATAACTAGATAAAGATTGCAAAAACTACAGAAATGACGTATTTTTGTAAAACAAGCCAAGTTAAGCGGTTCCTTTCATAAAGGTCCTATCAAGTTACACAAAAAGTATATGTATTTTTGAAAGCCTTATATTATGCACATTATAAAAAAAATAAGAATGATCTAGATTATAAACTTTAAAAAATATGATTCACGGGGGCCGGTAAAGGGCCTTATCGAAACCCCTCCTTTAACAAAGAAAGGTGAGAGAGGAACAAAAAATTTTCCAGAAAGGAATTGATATTAGTAGAAAATACTCGAAAGGAGAAAACCAATCCTCATAGAAACTGGGGTCCGGTGTTTACAAATGTTATTTACAGTCTGAATGAATATTTGCTTAATCTAACAGTAATTCAGTTTGTTATAATGTTTAAAAGTTATAGATAAATTATGTTTTATTTATTGATCACCTTGATTTCAAATGTCTTCTCTTTTAAAAATGTTGTCAAGGCAGCGGGGATAAGAGCTTAATCATCTTAACTTAATCAGTGATGGTGAGTCGTTCCAAGATACCATATCATCAAATTAGCAATTTCAGTTTCTTGTTCCGATAATGTAACTAAAGTAGTACCCACAAAGGTTATCTTGCCTATGGAGAGAGCAGATAGCGCGCGAGTAGTTTTGTCACTTATGACAACACACCGATGTAGCATTTTAGTTTTTGGGTTTTTTATCATTAAAATATGTGTAGGTACCTACTATCAGTAAATATTTTATTATTTTTCTTATAAATAGAGGTCATTATTTTTATTGCATAGTGAACAGTATGGTTTTACCTAGCTAGCTGTAGGTCTACAGCCGATGCGGGAGTTGCTCTTCTTAAACACATTTATAGCGCTTGGGAAAAATCACAAAATGCAATTAGTGTTTTTATGATTTATCGAAGGCCTTTGATTGCGTAGAACATGAGACCCTCCTGCTTAAACTAAGTCATTATGCTGTTCGTGGCATTGCTCTCGATCTCATTGTTTCATATCTTAGTGGTAGGGTTCAGAAAGTCGCTGTAAATAACGTTAATTCTTCTGGATCCCCTTTAAGAATGGGTGTTCCGCAGGGATATATTTTGGGTCCATTTTTGTTTCTTGTTGATATACATGATCTTCCTTTCTATGCTAACGAATTGTGTTATATTGTACTGTTTGTGAATGATATCTCTTTAATTTTTAAAGTTGATAGAATTATAACTGATTATGACAAAGTGCATTATCTCAAGTAATTAAGTGGTTTAATATAAATAATTTAGCATTAAACACCAAGAAAACTAAATGTATTCATTTTACCCTACCTAATGTAAGGAGATATAATATTAGTTTGCTTTTAAATAATGAGATTCTTAATACTATAGAACCTGTGTGATGCTCATATAAAACCATCAATACCCGGAATAGCTGTATGCCGCAAAGTACGCTTTCAAAGATTTCGACACTCTGAATGTAGTACCTCGATGACAGGTCAAAATTTTAAGAAGATGACATTATATCGTATTGGCATAGGTGGCAAGATCACTGCAGATCTCAGTGACTGTTATCAAGGGATGGTACCATTAAAACCAGCTAAACTTCAAGATATCAAAAAACTTCTTGAGTATGTTCCTGTTCAAAAACGACCATTCTATGATGACAAATTTTTAGCAGCTGCTTCTTCAGGAAGAGAGCAGGGTAATGAAAATAACGATACGCAGGAAGAAAAATATGAATAAGCAGATAATATTAATTATAGTACTGTCTTCGTTATGATTAAACGTGATTTTAAGCGAATTAGTTTGTTTGTTTTTTTTTAACGAGCTTAGTTAGGATAATATGTCACTAATTCCAAAGAATTTTCATAAGAAGTCCCTAGCTCCATTAATTTTGCGATAAATCCTATATGTTAATTATTTAATACTGATCATTATAATAACAAGTCACATACTTTAAGAATGTTATATTACAGCCTACCCAATAAACTATTGTATTATTTTTTTCCAAATTTATTTATACAGCCATTTTTGCTAAATATTTTTTTTTAACTTAGAATGATCATATCTTAAAATAAAGAAAATCGATTTAGTGACTTTTAGAACTAAGGCATCCATTTGTATAATAATTCTATTTTTTTTTTCTTTCATGTGAATATAGTTTTATGCTGATTAGATTTTTTCGGAATAAAAATCCAGCGCCCATATAAAAAGTGAATATGACCTTTGGAATATTTTTTATTGTTGACAACCACATAAACTACTAAACTACTTGAAGAGGGAAGTTAAATTTCATCCACTTTACAGCTTTAGATTTTGCCCCTAGCTGGCTGAATATTTTTGTAAAAAGTTCTATATAAAAAAAGAATTATTAACACACTAGCGGCTCACCCTCGCTGCGCTCGGGTTCGCCTCTAGAAAAACAAAAACAAATCCATCTTTCGGGAACCGTATATTTTTCCGGGATAAAAAGTAGTCGATGTGTTATTTCAGAGTATAATCTATCTCTGTGCTAAATTTTATCCAGATCCATTCAGCCGTTCTGGCGTGAAAGAGTAACAAACATCCATATTCACTAACTTTCACTTTTATAATATTTATAAAATACATAATATTATACAGATAAATGTACAATAATTGCGAACTTCGTCATTTTAGAAATTAAAAAGGTGTTCTAGCAATGTGCTACTTAATATGGTTATTCTTATTATATAGTTCAACATATTTGTACTATAATCACAAACAATTTAGTGATATAACTTATATTTCACATGGCTATTGCACAAGACAAGTTCCGGCTACGCTTTGTCTACACGAGGAAATGCAAGTTATATCGAGAATATTCTACCTACATACATATAATATTTTACAGTTAATTTACTTCTGTAGAATAATATATTTAAAGTTCAAATTATAAAATTACGGGTCTTGTGTGTACACGCTTTCAATGAACTTTACATTTCTCGTGGAATTGCAAACTATACGTTAGGGCACAATGTTATCAAATCTATACAGTGTATTCAATATGTTGCATTAAGTGGAGGGCTTAATAAAATAATTAATATTTTAAATCTGAACTAATATTATAAAGCTGAAGAGTTTGTTTGTTTGTTTGTTTGGTTGAACGCGCTAATCTCAGGAACTACTAATTTGAACCGATCTGATACTAACCGATTTGAAAAATTCTTTTTGCATTAGATAGCCCGTTAACTGAGGAAGGCTATAGGCTATATATTATCATCCCGGAAAAATGTAAGGTTCCCGTGGGATAGATGTGTTTTCGTCTAGGGACGAAGCCGAAGCGAAGCGAGGGTGAATCGCTAGTATCTAATACTTGCCTCGCTTCACACATATTTTCTTTTAATTAGATGTTTCCGAAAATGCTGGATTATATAACATGTACAATGCGTCAAAAAACATAATATGATTACTAAGTTGCAAATAAATGTGGGGAGAAAAGTATAAATATATGTAAATTTCCGAAAGTTCAGATGTAAAACACTCGTAGGTACATACATATTATGTATCAGTATTTTAAAGATAGGTACTATACTATTGATACACAAATGTATATAAATGTATGGCCGTTGCAGCAATATATTAATTATTTTAATCTATTTTATTGGAGAAGAAATAAAATATGTGCATCTAATTGTACGCTTTTTAATGTCACTATTTTTTTTCCTTTTTTAACAAATCTATACAAAAACGTAATTTATAAAAAGGTTAATAAAAAGGTCTTAATCAAAACTGTCAAAGTATTACAAAGGATCTGTGTGTATATGTATGTATGTATATTAGTGTGCCTACAAATGTCCGTGTAACTCGCCACTTGAAGGCTGCAGCGTTTTAACTTTTGGGATGTGAAAATTGAGACGTGCATGAATGAAACTGGGTACTAGGCTAGTCTAGAAATTTTTGTAAGATATACAGAAAAATATAAAAAAAAAGAATAAAATAAAAGAACTGACTGCGTAAAAAACGAGCTAAAGAAATAAGAACAAGTTGTCTCCGACTGCATAATACTGCTGTTTCTTCGTCAAATTGCTCCCATCTTTTAGGCTCGCTTTTTGAGCAGTCGCATTTTTTTTTGTAAACATTTATTTTATTTACGACATTTTAGTTTTGGACTTTGATTAAAATCGGTTTAACCGTTTAGTAACTATGAGGGAACATAGATTCGTACATATATACCTACATAAATACACACAGGTCAAACACATACCCCTTTAGACTTCGTCGCAATTGGTTAAAAACAAACCAATAAAAATTTTATTGGTTTTTTTAAGCTTTTATTGCTTTTTAATGCTATTATATGATTCGATATATTGATGATACTATGCCAGCTAGATATGGTTAACTTGCCCTTAATTATAATGATGAAGTTCATCATGTCTCCCACATAGAAATTGTTACTAGTACTTTAGTTGTCAACTACCAGTTATAAAAGTAACACATAGATCTTTACAAAATGGTTACGAAATTTTTTGTACTGTTATTAGTAGCACAAAATGTGTTTTGTCAAAAAAGTTTTACTTTAGTTGTAGATACAACAGAGTCGATGAAGTTTGAAACAGATTATTTGAAAATGAGTATTGGATCTTTATTAAAAGCTGTTAAATCTAGTAATTTAGCTAACTATATTTTAATACCGTTCGGTGATCAAGGTAAGAATAAAACTTATACTTTAATAAATTGCTTTATTAGATCTGTTAAAAAGAAAATATTATAAAGTATTAAAAACTCAGCTTTTTTCTTAGTATTTACGCTGGACACAAATCTCCCCTCAATTCTTTCGAATAGTTGTTAGGTTTTTTAAGACATGCGAGTTTCCTCATAGTGTACACCGTAGAAAAACAGTAATCATATTGAAAATGTTTCGCACATATAGATGGCAAATGTGCGTGAGAGACATTAAACCTGTACACTCAGAGTCATTCTTACTATGTACAAAATTTTTACATATGATTTTTACTTATATTACAAATAAGGATGGTCCAGAAAGATTTTTTTTTTTTTGAAAATGAAAAAAAAAACAAACTGTTATTAATAAAATAGTTTGTTTTTTTTTTTCATTTTCCTATAACTAGGTATTTCATAGCTTTCAATTTCATACAATTGAAAGTTTATTAAATGTATTTTTAGTTTTTAAAAGTTAAATCATCAAGGTGAAGTCCTTAGCGTTTACTATACTCTTCCAAACGGATACGAAAATTTAGAAAAACTTTGGCAAGTTTTTTTTTGAAATGGCTTCCAATTGTTCTTTCTTGCTGAATATTCAGTTTTTCAAGCTTCAGTTGCCGTGTTGAATAATCATATAAGATGAAAAGTTCTAGTAATAGAACGTAGAACGCGCGGTGTTTCGTGTATAGTGACTCATTGTTCTCAAAATTACAATGACCGCTCTATGCACCGACACATGCCCTGCGACCCTCCCTTTTAACGTTTAGAAATTAGTGCAGATTCAAAAGTGAATTTCTTTTTGGACCATCCTAATACTTCGTCTATCTGTATCTTTAATAGAATATGGTAAAAATTATTTTTTTTTTTCGTAAAATAACATGATGAAAAAGATAACTACGAGTAATAGATTCAAAAAGAGTGACAGAAAACTCTACAACAGTTGAATTACATAATAATTGATACCAAAATGATGACCCTCATGGACTTAATTTGCAAGACAATAACAATTCGAAGTTGTCAAATTACGTTTTTAAATTGATTTATTAGACAAAGATTCATTCATTTTTCGGTAGTCACCAAAAATCTAGTAATAAATATATGATATGATATATGATCTAATATATGATAATTTTAAATCGCTATCTTCTGCTCTATCCGGCGCTAGCTTTATACGTATTATTATTACATTATTCATAATTTATAAGTCAATGTATTCTAGAAATTATTTTTCATATTTTTTATTTTAACTGTTAGATGTAGGTCCATCAATAATATCAAACACTACTAGTGGGTTGTCGGATGTAATCGAATTGTTGGAGGTCAGCGGAGGCCAAGATTGCCATGAAAATTCTCTAGCTGCTATTGAAAAAGCTCTTCAAGTTAGCCTACCAAGATCATACATTTACATATTCACTGACGCGCAAGCAAACACATATACACAATTGGATTCAATCAAAGAATTATGCCAAAAAAAAAGAAGTCAGGTAAAATTTTATAAAATTACTAAAAAATAAAGCGTATATCATCATCATATTTTGTATAATAACCCCACCCCACCCCACTATTTACCCCAAAATTTGGGTAAACTTGGACCTTGACAAGATGTTGACAAATATTGAAATAACTTTAATCGTCATGTCATAGAATAATCAGTTTCACATCTCCATACATTTTAGATTTCTATTCTTCAGCGATTGTAGAATGACACCATGTCTATAGGATAGGTTCCTTAGTTTTCCCAAAATTTAACAAGTTCTTCCTTAAAGATGATACAAGAAAATTATTGAACCTAAACCAAACGATTCTACACTCCTATAGGCCGTGGTTCAAATAGGATACTAGGACTTAATAACTTCTGAATTGGCTATACTCTTAAAAAAAAATATATTTTATTATTAATTTAAAAATATATTCATTTAATATTAAGTTATTATTAATTTAAAAATTCTATATAATTTAAAGCGTTATATAATAAGTTAATTTCAGGTAGTAATATTTCAAAGTGGTGAATGTGAACAAAATGACGACCCTAGGCAGATTGAAAAGGATAATGCCTATAACGAAATAACAAGCAGTTGTGGTGGATCGATATTTCATTTAACATTGAGCACTTTTCGCGATGTAAGTGTATTTATTTATTATATTTATACTAGTGACTTAACATAATATCGTTCGAGTGTGTTTTAGCCTTTTGTTTCTATAATATTGGGTAGCGCTCCCTATTGAAAAAATATATAACTTCTAGTAGCCTGTGTGCTAGTCCTGGTTATAGTAAATCTCCTTATCGTGGTGGGGAGTGGGGGGAGGAAGAGTGGGGAGAGGAGGGGGGTCATTAGCGTCTGGCAAATAGAGCCGGGCGCGAAGTTAAGAAAAGCACCGGAAGGTGGCCCACTTCAGTGAGTGATGTACCATGCGGATTTCTCCTACTATGGGGATGTTTTGTCGGGTTTTAGTAGGCAGTACTGGCTTTTTTAGTCGGTGAGTCCTACATAACCACCTATATGTATACAGGTGGTATGCGTAAATGCATTCTCAACATTTAAAAAAGGTACACAGTATATCTGTGTGATAAATTTCAGCGAAGTTCGCCTAGCCATTTTAGCGATGTAGTAATATTCGAACATACAAAAACATACAATCTATATATACATAAAATGCTTTATCCTGACTGACTGATCGATCAACGCACAGCCTAAACCGCTGGTCGTAAAAACGTGAAATTTGGAGGACATATTACTTATACAATGTAGGCATCCGCTAAGAAGGGATTTTTCGAAATTCATCCCCTAAGGGGGTAAAATAGGTGATATAAGATTGTACGAAACTCTGTCATTCTTAACGCGAAATGAACAGAAAGTGGTATTTAGCTTTAAGATCAAAAATTAGAAATATCTGTATTAGATTTTTTGTAAATTCATCCCTTAAGAAGTTAATAGGGGGTGATAAAGTTTATATGGGCAAACAATTATTTATGATCAGAATTACTTGAAACTTGGTATTAATGCTCTTCAATACAATTAAATAAATAGTTATTTTAGCATTTTTTGAAATTCATCCTATAAGGCTGTCAAATAGGGAATGAAAGTTTGTATGAAACTCTGTAATTGATGCACAGAAAATGGTATTTACCTTTAAAACAACAACTAAAACAATACAAATATCATTGTTTTTTCGAAATTCATTCCTTAAAGGGTAAAAGGGGGTAGTACTGTTTGTATAAGGAAAAAATAGTTTATGATCAGAAGTACTTGAAACTTAGTATTAATGTTCTTCAATACATTGAAATAAATATGTATTGTAGATTTTTTTTAAATTCAGCCCCTAAGTGGGTAAAACTGGGTGGTGAAGTTGGAGTTGTTGAATATATTTAAATAGAGTAACATGACTCAAGTTATCTGGAAGTGCAAACTTACTGTGTGGGATATAAAGTAGAGAACGAAAATTATTCCGAATCCAAAGGAAAACTATCTATAACTTTTATGGCTTTTTGGAAAGATGGAGAGTAGAAAAATGTGCAAAAAATACAGGTGGTGGAGCTTGCTAAATACCTAAAGTGTAAATTTGTATGTATGTATTCAGCCCTTTTTTAACGTCCCACTGCTGGGCACGGACCTCCCTTCAGTACGAGGGGAATCAGGCCATAGTCCACCACGCTGGCCAAGTGCGGGTTGGCAGGCTGCACATGTCTTTTGAAAACTTGCTAGTTTCTCTCAGACTTGCACGTTTTCTCACGATGTTTTCCTTCTCCGTAAGGCAAGTGGTAATCATGTTGGAAATGATTCGCACATGAAAATATCAGAGGTGCGAGACCCGGGATTTGAACTTGTTTCACTCGGTTTCCCAAGCGAGCGCGTTACCACTGGGCTACCACTGCCAAATATAGAGCTTAAGAATAAGTATTAAACAATAATTTAAATCAAATCGATATCGAGGTTCCACACGGAGAATAGTATTGAGTTTACACCACAGTAATTGAACATAGAGATGAAAAACAAAGTATCTCAAAGTACATGCACAAAAGGAGGTTTTTTTTGAGGAATCAGCTTTTTTGTGACAAACTGTACTCTCTCTCTCTATGTAATCTACTTACTATCATTTTATAAAATTTACGTAATTGTAATCTATCCAGTATTTTTTTACAAATTAGCCACAGCCTGACAGACATGAAAAATTAAATTGTATTAATTACAATTCACTATGATGAACCTAATAGCATTTTATTCATTACAGGCTTTCAAATATATTAAAGAGATAACTAATGTGGATTGGACCGATATAAACACGCACAGAGAATTCACTGACAACAAAAAATATACGGTAAAAACAATGTCGATTGCACGATTTATCATAATACAGAAAAGCTCAAAGAATATTTAAAACTTTCTTCGATTTACGCGAATATTTTAGAGTTTGAATAAAACTATCGTTTCATATTTTTTCGCAGATTTTTTTTTTGCATTTTTGGTTGCCGAAGTTTCGAATACTTTACAGCAAACATATTCTCGGGAAGACCATGCCCGAACCAGAAGTATACCTCGTGACATGTACTAATGCTTGCTGCAAAGCATTCGAAAGGGATCTAAAAAATATCAAAATAAATCCGCGAAGAAAGCCTAAGAGACAGCTTTATTTGAAATATTTAAACATTAAAGTTAAAATACTTTGTATTTTATATTCCAGCTCACAATAGACACGTATACAAAAGATATAGTCGTATCTATATCTGGGGTAAATCCTGTATTGCAAATATCAAATATTTTCGAAAACAGTATTAAAGTAGATAAAATTGTTGAAAACAGAATAATGCTTGTAAGTATAAATGTTTCTTAGATATTAAATACTTTAATTAAATACTTAATATTTTTTTTTTTACTTTTTAAATATTGTAGATAATACAACTAATGTGTTAAGTAACTGTAGTTACTGATGTAAAATATTGTAATATTGCAATGCAATTCATAATTGCAATAAAAAATAAGACTAAAATTTTAAATAGCAATGTAAAATAGATATGTATGTATGTATATACATCTACCTATATGGGTATTTTAGGTTGTACGCATACAAGACATTGAAGTTGGTGAGTATATAGCAAACATAAACTGCCAAGGCCCTGCAATTGCAACGTTTTATAGAAAAAAGGAAATTCACTTCGAATACGGCTTCTCATCTTTAGAACCAAATAGTCTTAAGGAGACAGTTTCAAAACCAATACCAGGTAAATTAACTTGTTAAGAAGCGTGAGAAAGTGAGAAAGAGAGTGTGAGAGCTCGATCGTAATGTTATCATGTTAAATCGTAACTCTCTGTAATCTCTTGTCACTATAAGTTCAGTATTTTAACAGATTCAAAAAAGGATTGTATTTATGTTTTTTGATTATAATATTCGTTTGAGTTAGTTCGCCAATTGTGAATTCGATTTTAATCATTATTTTTTTAGTTTGAGGCCTTAAAATACGAAAATATAATTAATTATATATAATAATATCTATAATTATAAATTAAAATTTCAAGCTCCAAGAACGTGGTACTTAATTTTAAAGTTCATATAATATGTTTCTGGTTATTCTATACATACATAATATAATAAAATTGTAACTATACCGAATCTGTGCATGAAATATTTTTTTGGAAAATACGATTGAAATGGATATCATTATCGATACAGAGGCCGAATCTATTGTTTATAGAATTATTGTTTGTCTGTCTGTGACCGCATCACGGAAAAACCACTGGAGGGATTTTGATGAAATTTGGTACGATGATAGCTGGTTATCTGTGTCAATCCGTCCGTGTTATCCTTTTTACTGCGGAAAAATATCTCATCTCTGAGAAATCTATACTAAAAGTTAAAATGTAAGTAGAGACGAACCCGAGCGGGGCGAGGGTGAGACGCTAATCATTTATAATAAATAATATTTTTTAATAATATTTAAAGTGATAGCCTGTAGCGGGATGAGCCGCACTGATAAAATCTATCTTACACTCTAGTATACATAGACGTACTAGTGACATAGTGTTATTTCATTATAACTTAATTTATAACCTCAATAAATAAGATCGGTTGTTTCAGTTCTAACAAGTACATATAAAAAATGAAACTTAGAAACATTTTTATATAATATTTATTAGGGTGGAACGAAAAAGATTTTTTTTTTAGCTTGGGGGTTGAATATGCAGCAATTTTTTTGAAATAAAAAAAAATTACTCAACATTTTGAGATGGCCTAACTGATTTTTAAAATAATTAATTTAATTTTTTGATTTGAATGATTTTTTTTTCCACTAATCATCTATTAAAACATTCAAGAATTGACAAGTAGGTATAGTTATTTTCTACCGAACTTTCATTGTACTATTACATTATTGCAATTTTAAAAAAAGTAGAAAAAATAACATGTTAGTTTTATTGTATTACAGTTTTGTATTACATATATCTATACAAATAAAAATTATAATAAATTAGTTTTTAAAACAATTTATACATTATATATTTTCAGGAGGTACAACTTTTATGCTCATATCTCTCCCGGATGTTTCGTCCGTTGAACTGATATCAGTTAGATTGCAAGCTAGTATGTATGATATTAAAAACGCCGAGTTTCGCGTTTTAGACGAAAACAGAGGATTATATGTTGCAAAAATATTCATAACTCCTGAACTTAATGCTTTCAGAATAATGGTAAAGTTTTTTTTTTGTTTTTTATTGCACCGTTACATTATTTTTATTATATATTTAGTAAATTATTTCAAAAATTACTATTTAATGAAGTTGATGACGTTCAAATTAATAGCAAATAAACAATAGCCTTTTCTATAACTAAAGTTCTCTCATAAGTTGTATACTGCTTTAGTTATACATCTATTAATCAAATACTTAGACAAAGGCTTTAAAAAAGAAAAATTACTGTTCAATTCTTAACCCTGTAATGCATGACTTTTTTTGGTAACGGAAAAATATACTACTCGTTGCTTTTCAACTCTTTTCTAAAGCAAACTGCTTAGGAACATCACGTTAAGCAAGTGTTAAAAAATTTGATTTACAAAACAAAAAAAAACCGACTGCTTAAAACGCGGACTATAGCTACACTTTCTATTTGTATTTGTAGATAACGTGCCGGGATAAATTAAATTATCAAGAAATAACTGGTAGAACTACTATTTTGGAGCCACAGAAAATGGGTATATATGAAATTATTTACCTTCAGATCCATTTATGAATATATTTCTAATCAATAATAATAATTAATCTATGACATACATATAATTTCTTTATTCTCGTATTTATATTGTATAATTTATTGGTTTAAACTTTAAATTTAATAAATAATATAAATATGTTGTGTAAAATTTGTTTAAAAATGAATTTATATAGTGTATACATAGTGGTAAGTTTGAGTGATCATTTAAATTTTGAAAATCTCTAGCTCATTCTGTACAAATAAATTAATAGTTAGTCCTTTAAATATCACACAAGTTTCTAGAAATTAAAACTTAATACTGACTAATAATACAAGCTTGACGACACGTTTGGCTTTGTTTGTAGTGACCTTACTTGCTGTGCCAGCGGCCGGGGGTTTGAGTCCCGCGGGGGCATTCATTTGTGTGTTGAGCACAAATGTCTGTATTCCAGTCATTGGTGTTTATATTTATATTTATAATATGTATTATGTAGGTATTTAAACTTATAATATATGTGTAGGGTATCAACTATCTGGTATCCATAACACAAGCCTCGTAGCGTACCATGGAACTAGATGGTGCGGTGTGTTAATGCCCCAACATATTTATTTATTTATTATTATTATTAATCTAGTAATTTTGTTGTGCAGTTACTCCGCCGGCATGGTCAACGCCGTCTCTAGAAATGATTGAAAATGAGCCACCTTTGATCGACTTTGGAACAAGCTACAGAACAGCTTGCAAAGTAAAAAGTTATCCCAAGCCAGATATCTGGTGGGAAGATAATAGTGGTACTAAGTTATTATCAGAGGTACGTTATAAAAATACTTGAATCAACATTGGTAATAATATCAAAATACTCGTAGTAGCAACCAGCTACAGAACTGCTCTGTTAGTTTTTGACTATGATTGTTTCCATTTTCCTTCATTATTTCCATAAATATTTTAATTTTACATAGTTTTCATTATATTATAGGTGTCTTCTATAATATTTTGTGCACGTAATAAAGTAATAGAAAAATATTTATTTTCAGAGTGCACTACTTGAGGTACCATTTACTTACATAAGTTATGTGTCTATCAAAAACGCAACTCGTAATGAAACAATTTACTGCAAATGTAAAAATGCTCAAGGTGAAGATTCAATATCCATCGATTTATATGTGAATAGAACTTTTACGTTCGACGTTAAACAATTTCCAACAGGTTTATATTAATTTATATTAACATTTTTATGTTTGATTCAATGCTTTTATTTATAATTTTCGAATATTTTTTCTTCATAGATACCACCATTAAATATGGGGATGAGGGCAAATTGTTTTGTGAAGTCGATGCGTATCCAGATGCCGAAGTGAAGTGGTATCACAACGATACACTAATAGAGGAAACGGACAATATTCATGTAGTACCAGATCAGCACATGTTATCAATTGATAACATGAATATTGAAAACACAGGAGAATATAAATGTGAAGTGGCTAATAATGTTGAAACAAGAACTTTCTTGGCTAACGTGTATATATCAGGCCTAGGTACAGTATATGTACATATGTATGTATAGGCATTTTATTGCTAAATTTGTATTGAGACAAATGAACAAGAAACATAAGACCTGACAAATTGTTGTCCCTTCAAATTTAAAATTATATTTTTATAATCTTTCAGTTTTTACAATTTTTCGGATGTTCTGTTACTTCAAAAAATATTTAGACTATTCTCAATATTTTAAAAAACAAATCAACCTTGGATATTTGTTCTCAAACGATGCGCTGACCGATAAACACTATTTCATATTTATTTATACAGATATAGATAATATTATATACGTCAAACGTTAACTGCCTCGGTGGTGTAGTGGCTAGCATGTACGCTGCATACCCGGAGGTCCTGGCTTCGAGTCCCGGGTCGGGCCAAGTTTAGTTATTGAGTCTTTCTGTCTAATAAGCCTCAGTAGCGGCCCGGAGTTAGGAAGTTGGCGGTGTTTCACCCCCGTGCCTCAGAGAGCACGTAAAGCCGTCGGGCCTGCGCCTTAACTCTCACCGGTCGTGTCGAATAGTCGTGCCACCGGAGTATGAGAGTGACAGGAATAGAGAGTGCACTTGTGTCTGCACGTACACTTGTGCACTATAATATCTCCTGCGCAGTTGGCTAGTCTCAATGAGATTGGCCACCGTGGCCGGAATCGGTCAGGAGGACATCATCATCATCATATTTATTTCCATTTATTATTTTTATACTTATTTCCATTTATTATTTTTATACTTATTTCCATTTATTATTTTTAGAGGCACCTGAAATCGAAGTGCAAGAAGCGGAAATTATTTTAAAACCTGGTGACTTTACGGAACAACAATGCGCGTGAGTTTCTTTATTAAATTTAGCTAACCACAAGATTTTATTGCTAATTTAAAATTATGATGTTATAAATTCAATTTTAGGGTAATAAAAGGTATACCAGAGCCTGAAGTGACCTGGAAATATAAGTCTACACAAGGAGATGTAGACAAACTTCCAGATGGTGTTTATGCGGACGGAAAACTTTTGAAAATCTCTTCAGCTGATACAAATCATGGGGGATTTTACGTTTGCGAAGCAGTAAATTTCTTAGGGATGGATGATCGAGAAGTAGCAGTTAAAGTACAATGTAAGATACACAAAATAATAATTATAAAGAATAGTTTTATTATTATCGCTTGCCTTACGGTGAAGGAAAACATCGTGAGGAAACCTGCATGTCTGAGAGAACCTAGCAAGTTTTCGAAAGACATGTGAAGTCCGCCAACCCGCACTTGGCCAGCGTGGTGGACTATGGCCTGATCCCCCTCGTATTGAAGGGAGGCCCGTGCCCAGCAGTGGGACGTTAAAAAAAAGGGCTGAATACAAACAACAACAAATATGTGATTACATTGTTTGTTAGTTCATTACAATTGAAGCTAGTAAAAGCGTGTTATTAATGATTGAAAAATGATTATACTATTTTAATAATAATAATATATTTTTTAATAATTACGACTTACATATTTATATGATTACAGATCCACCAAAGATAAAAAATGGTGATGAAGTCAAAGTTGTGCACGTTGGAGATTTAGTTGAACTTCCTTGTGATGTAAATGCTGTACCTAAAGCAGATGTTTATTGGGACATGTATCAAGATGACGTTATTATTTCTTTTGATAACCGTCACCATACAGATGATAGAAATACTCACAGGTGAATTTTTACTTTTCCTCTACATATGTAGGTATGTATAATACCTATCCTATTAATGTTATAAAATATGCTAAAGTTTTTGAGGATAGATAGATGGATGGATGTTTGTTACGCAAAAACTACTGAACGGATTTTGATGAAACTTTACACTACACATCAGAGCTTATATATTAGAGTAACACACTAGCTATAATTTTTAAAGACATAATAATAGATATATAATTATATTACATATGCGAAGCCGCGAAAAAACGCTAGTATTACATAATTAACAAAACTTGCCAAGTCTGCGTTTTTAAATTGTCAAAATTAACCCAGTTAGTAATGATAGATCAAGTTCCATCCATTCCATCATACCATCTTTCATATTTTTCCATAAAATATATCCCTTATTACGTGGTGGTTTGAGGTAGTATAGAATAAGCCGCAGAAAAGTAACAAATAGAAAGCTGCTCTGTAAAATTAATTAATATAATATATTGATTATTGTGTAAGTATTAGTTCTACAATAAACACTTGTTATTATCTTTTTTAAGGTTTTATGCTAGTTCGTATGATTCGGGTATGTATCACTGTATAGCGCAAAATGATATGGGCCGTGCGATAAGAACTGTGACATTGAATGTCTTGGGTGAGTCCTCAACACTTATCACAAAGAAGCTTTATCGATCTTATTTTATTTAAATAGTCTGAGAAGTTAGTTTTTAAAAGCTTGATTGAAAAATAATTGCTTGTACTTTACACTTACTCTTTATTTATGTAATTGTCAACTATTCAAACTCACTATGTATGGGTTTTAGTAATTATTTCAATTTTATGTTTGAGAGTGCAAAAAAATAATTTATTTGTATTACTTATATTAGACTTTATCAACGCTATTGTCCTGTCAAATTAGACATAAAAATAGTGATCAAATAACAAAAACTCCGATATAGCTGAATTTTGGTAGAGACCTTAGGTTCACTCGTAGAAATAAAGTGCCTAAAATCCTCATCGATCCCATGTGTGCTAAAACAGTTGTCAAAGGTCAAAATTTTCGGTTTTTTAGATTTTTCTCATATAAGTACCTGCTTTTTTCAAGTGGCTTAAATGAAATACCTACTATACTTTACTCCGTCATAACAGATCGCGGAGTAAGCCTACCGGGGAAACCACGTTAATGAAACGCGCCAAGTACACTATATCACAAGTGATGTGGAAATATATGCATATCATGTAGAATGTAACACCTTCAACTTTTAGGATCACGATGTCTTAGGAATAGTGATTGTTAGGAAAAGAAGTATTAAAACCATTTTTGTAGATAATTTTATGATTTACAATTTTTGTTTAAACTATATTTTTGAAAAAACTTACTGTTTTGGAGAAAAATTCAAAACACCGAAAATTTTGACCTTTGACCTTGAAGTATTTTTTTGGCACACATAGGATCGATGGGGACTTTTTGCACTTTATTTCTACTGGTATACCCAAGGCCTCTACCAAAATTCAGCTCTGTCGGAGTTTTTATTATTTGAAATGTCTATTTTAACCGGACTATAGTGTCACAAAAAATAGTAAAAAGAGAAATTCAATTTAAGGAGTAATCAACATTAATTATTTTCATCATTTTAGTACCGCCGTATATAGAACGACTACCATGGGAAACTTTATCAGTTAGAACAGGTATGACTGTCGCGCTGTCTTGTAATGTGCGATATGGTAATCCTGTTCCATCTACTAGATGGCAGTATATTTCGTCATTGTTTGATACAACTGTACTAAAAAGGTATGCCCCCATAAACTTTTATAATTACCTATAAGAAATTTAGTGATTATTGTTAATGATTTAAAATATGGCTACATCTTTAAATGTTAAATTGTATTTCTTTTTTATTTCGCCAACAATTACCCTTTAAGTCTACGGCTAGCTGCATATATCTACATGATAACTTACGTAGACATAAATTTTCAAAATATTGCTAGCAGAACCTGCGGTTTCGCTCGCGCTAAAACTAACAAAAAATCTCTAAATAGGTAGATTTCATACGAAATTTCATCCCCCTTTTTATCCCCTTATAGGATGAATTTCGAAAAATGCTGAAACACGTATTTCTTTAATTATATTGAAGAGAATTAATACCAAGTTTCAAGAAATTCTGATCATACATATTTTTTTGGATTGTATTATTATGTGTTTTCCCGTGAGAATAAGATAATCTTCTGCGGTAAAAAGTAGCCTATTTCACTCTCCAGCCCTCCAATTATCTCCACATAAAAAATCACGCCAATCCGTCACTCTGTTTTGACGTAAAAGAAAGACAAACAAACAAACACACAAACACACTTTCACATTTATAATATTAGTATGGAAGTGTGGATATTTGTGCTTTCCGACAAAGAAGCATTTTCGTAGAAAATATATAAATAGTAAATACTATTGTCTATAACTAAGAACTACTGTGTCGTATTGTCGTTATACTAAATCTCGCATAAAAATTTATTGTCATTAAATTTCAAATCTAGGCAATACAAATATTATGAAATTGGTGATATTATAGTTACTTAAGGCTCCTTCCTACACACAGTGCCACACACAGTTTTGCTACGCGGCGAAAGCAAACAATGCAAAAGGATCCTTTTAGCACTGTGTTAGGAGCCTTTAGGTCCCTTCATTGCTTAAAATACGTATAAAATGTAAAGAAATTGTTGATTTAACTAATACCGAGCTATCAATCTGCCAGAGTAAAAAGGAAATAATTTCCGACCAGAAAAATATTTATTTACAATTAATTTATTCAAAAATTTTAATCCCTATTTTTCAGAGGTGCAGGAAGATTGGATCTAGTTTTGGAAAACGTAACTCGAAAGCACGAGGGAACGTACGAGTGTATAGCTGAAAATGACGTTAGCATAGATTCAGTGAAAGTTCTCCTTAAAACAGTATAAACAAAACTGTGAAATATAAATCATATTTTTATTAAAATATATCGTATTATATACATTTTATTATTTAGATTTACCTACATTCTTTTTTTTCTATTTATAAAAAAAGACTTCATTTTCTTTATTTTTATATGTATGTACCTACTCAGCGCAAGATTTATACTAGGGGTACTCGGGGCTAGTGCCCAGGGCGGCAAAATTCGAAGGGTGGGGAAAAATTTTTTCTTCGCGTTATCGAAAATGCTTTTTTTATTTCCCAAAAAAAAATTATTTTTCGAATAACTGAAATCATTCATAAATATTTTTTTTGCAATTTTCAAAAAATTAATAATTAAAAATCTTCAATATCTCTGATGACGGCTGGCACAACACTCAACAGATGGAAAGTTGTTACAACCTTACGTGGTCTACAAAGCCCAAAACTTATTATAATAATAAAGTGTTATTGCTCAAATGTCCCTAATAATTTATCTCGATATCTAGGTATCATTTTGAAGTACAAATACATAGCCTACATATTTTTAATTGATATACACCTAATTAAGTAAAATTAGAATAGATTGATGTATAGATACTTTGTTTTCATTACAAAACCAATAAAAATATACCTATCACTGCTACTTTTTCAAAGTGTTACACAGGAGTAGGTGGTTACCCAAAATGAAATTTCTGACAGCCAGCTAGCACTTTTTCTAGTCACCCCAATTCCAGGGTAAGTAGAAACAACCCACATTTTGGTAAATTGCACTAAATTTAAACGTTTGAATTGTATAAAAATATTAATTAGGTATATTAAGTATTGCTAACCAGACTTAACAGATTTAAAACGGTTCCATCACTATAAAATTCAAATCAGAAAGTCAGAATCGTTTTTATTGACCCCGTTTAACAGAACTTTATAAGCACTCACTCCTAACACAAAGTAGAGTATAATTTCAGGGTTAGCGCATGACGTATCATGACAGGATGCGTCATGCGCTGGCCCTGAAATTATCAACTGCCTGAGTTGGAAAAACCTGGTTTTGTAAACGGGCAGCGTGTACCTATAGTAATAGTGTACCTATCGTTTGGCGTTTATATGAAGCTTTGCCTCTGTAGGAATATATTTTATTCATGTGCTTGAAGCAGTGTTGTTTGTTTTGACAAATCCAATGTACGTCGTGTTACAACTTGTATGTTCATTAGGTATACTTTAATAAAACGTTATATTATGAGGCGAACGAGAGTAAAATAAGTTAATAAAAGGCGCTTTGTCAATTAAAACCTGAATTTCAGCGTGAATTACATATAATGCACGGACATCTCGGCTTGATCTACAAGCATTTGCATGCATTCTACATTTAATGCACTCCCGTTTTTGCTTGATTTGCGTGCATTACATATAAGATATAGACGTTATAAGCCACTTTCTTTAAAGCAGATTTGTTTTTTTTTTTTGGTGGCAGCCCCCCCTTTTAAAGCTAGCAATAGGTACTTTTATTAATTTGTCAGCTGATTCACTTTTTGAAAAGCCTTTTAAAATTTTGTTTCTGTTGTGATTTATTAATTTTGGTGTTAAAATTGTTAGACATATTTAAATTAATCTATATTTATTGTAATTAACTAAAGTTTTAATGAAATTATATTTTATATTTTACGTATGCTTTAATCGATTATGTTTTAAGATTACGCCGGAAGTAGTTGAAGTTACATTAAAATTATTAAAAAGGTGGGTTGATTGAAATAAAAATTATTATATAAGGAGTGCTTTTTATGATTGAGATTCATTCTTGTTCAGGAAGAGCTATGGTGAATTTATGCTGGAACAGTGTTGTAAATCAGTGATATATTATGTAGTGTGGTGTAATTCTTATATGTGAATTAATAGTAATAGTAGTAATTATACGTATGAACTATACTCTGGTGGTTTTCATTACAAATCAGAAGTGTAACGACCCACGAGCCATGCCCAGGAGAATAGAACGTAAGTACAATAATTTTAATTTCAGTTATTGTAAATAACGGTTAGAATTCACTACTTATAAAAGCTTTATAGCTTAGCTGAGAATTTGTTGTTGAACTGAGAATTTAAGTAGATTCGTCATGTATGTGTGCTATTATTGTCAACCATGTAGGTGACTTGTTAAAGCAATAGGTTATAGCCATGTATGTGTCCTACGATAACCATGCATTAGCCTTGTAATTGTGTTACGATAGCCATGCAAAGTCCTTCAGTTATAATTCATGTAGGTGTCTAAATAACGTAAATTACTATATGATGTAGCCATGTAGGTGTGCTATGGTAATCATGAATTAGCCTTGTAACTGTGCTACAATAGCGTCACATAAGTGCTTCAGTTAAAAGCCATGTAGGTGTGCTTAGATAACGTAAATGACATGTAAGTTTTATGGTAGCCATGCATTAGCCATGTAGGTGTGCTATAGTAGCCATGCATTAGCCATGTAGGTGTGCTATGGTAGCTATGCATTAGCCATGTAGGTGTGCTATGGTAGCAATGTATTAGCCATGTAGGTGTGCTATGGTAGCAATGTATTAGCCATGTAGGTGTGCTATGGTAGCCATGCATTAGCCATGTAGATGTGCTATAGTAGCAATATATTAGCCACGTAGGTGAGCTATGGTAGCCATACATTAGCCATGTAGGTGTGCTATGGTAGCAATATATTAGCCACGTAGGTGTGCTATGGTAGTCATGCATTAGCCATGTAGGTGTGCTATGGTAGCAGTGTATTAGCCACGTAGGTGTGCTATGATAACCATGCATTAGCCATGAAGTCGTGTTACGATAGCAATGCATAAGTGCTTCAGTTAATGACCATGTAGGTGTGTCTAGATAACGTAAATGGATATAGAATATAGCCATGTAGGTGTGCGATGATAACGATGCATAAGTGCTTCAGTTATAACCCATGTAGATGTGACTTGATAACGTAAATTATTATATGATACAGCCATGTAGGTGTGCCTTAGTAATCATGCACTAGCCATGTAGGTATGCTATGATAGCCACGCATAAGAGCTTCAGTTATGGGCCATGTATGTGTGCCTTGATAACGTAAATGACTGTATGACACAGCCATGTATGTATACGAGTATGTGTGCTGTGGTAGCCATGTATAGATATTGGCCATGTAGGTGTGCCTTAGTAGTAATGTATTGGCATTATAGCTATCAGTCAAGAAGGTGAGGTGTAATATTTAGTTGACATGTAATTTTAATACTTCGGTGGTGTAGTGGCTAGCATGCACAGCTGCACACTCGGGAGGTCCTGGGTTCAAGTCCCGGGTCTGGCCAAGTTTAGTGATAGTCATTCTGTATAGTAAGCTTCAGTAACAGCCCGCTGTTGAGAAGTTGGATGTATTTCACCCCTGTGCCTCGAACAGCACGTAAACCCGACGGTCTTGCGCCTTAACACTCACCGGTCGAGTCAAGTAGTCGTCTTACCGAAGTATCAAAGTGACAGGAATAGAGAGTGCAGTTGTGACTGCGCGCGCACTTGTGTACTATAATATCTTCTGTGCATTTGGCTATGATGGTCTCAATGAGATTGGCCGCCATGGCCGGAATTGGTCAGGAGAACATTAATTTTAATAGCAGTTATTTTAGTGAATTACATTAAAAGTTATTTTGAAGTTATACCCTTAATTTGAAATATTTTCTTTAGAGATATATCGTTAAGATTTAATATTAGTAGAAGTTAAGATTAGAAGCTTTAGTAAATTAGATAGAGTATGCAATTTAAATTGTAAAGACAGATTTTACTGCGTTAAAAAACTATCCTTCAGGTGACAGAGATGAAGCAGAGGGCTTTACTGCAGAAAGGCCTAATCGACGTCGAAGGAGGTCATCTTCTGGTGATGCCGAAGTACCAGCTAAAACGAAACGATCATCCGATAACCTAATAACCGATGACCTGATGAAAATTATAGCAGCGCTTCGAGATAATTCAAGTAAGACTATGAACTCAACCAATGTAGTGCCGGAGTTTGACTCAGATAATAGATCACAAGATGTTGAGCGATGGTTAAAGAAAGTTAACGAATGTTCTGTAATTTATAAATGGAATGAAAATAAAGTTATTCATTATTCTTTACAAAAATTGTGTAGTTTAGCAAAAAGATGGTATGAATCTTTACCAACGCTCAATTTCTCGTGGCCAGAATGGCAGGATAAAATTAGAAAGGCATTCCCGAATGATGAGAACTTTGGAAAGTTAATAGAAGCAATGTTATGTCGAAAATCTCGAATAGATGAAACTTTAAGGGAATATTTTTATGATAAACTTTCATTATTAAGTAGATGTGATATTGCTGGACGAAAGGCAATTGATTGTATTATTTTCGGAATAACTGATAACTCTGTATGTAATGGAGCTCAAGCTCTTAGATGTAGTGAACCAGAAGACTTGTTAAATTATTTAGCTTCACAACAGTTTAACCAGATCAAAGGTGACTCTAGAAGCTCCTCACTTATAAATAGTGATACCTCTATGAAACGAGATTTTAGAAATGATCATGTTAATAATATTATTTTGCCAGGTAATACAAATAGGCAAAATAACCTCGCGTGTCAATAACTTAATGATTGTTCTAGAAAAACCCTCTTTACGCACGAAATAAGTAGTCAAAATGAACTGATCCCCAATTAAGGTAACATCAAGCGGAGAATTTGAATCTAGTGTTAGGTCAAGTGATTTCGTAAATGCTTTTGAGTGCATAGATTTCGGTATTGATTGTAGCATCACAAAATATTCTATTGCTAATGTGCTGGATCTTAAGGCAGTAATAAATATTTGCCCATAATTAGGGGCTTTGGCAATTATATAAATAATCCGAACTTTCAAGTAAACGTTAATATTAAGGTTAACGACGTTTGTGATTGTCGATGACCTGACGTATTAATAGCGACACTAAAATGACTCTAAATTAATAATGCCACTTACACCAGGGGTGTTATAAAATAAGTGAGACTAAAGCAATAGTATTCGTTATATTATTTAAAATAGGTACCGTATTATCTCGCGTCAACCCTATAGCGTCAATAGACGATTAAATTGACGAAGGGATTTAGTAAAATGTATTAAATTACAATAAAGAAAGTCACAAATTACTTAATTATATATACAAAACAAAGGTACAATTAGTTATTACTGTAAAAGTCATGTCCGCGTGGAAGGCAAGAATGGGTATTAGAAGTTGGACAAATTTTCTGGTTTTGAATATAGCTCCTCAAGCTCGGATAACAGTGATACTGAAAAATATTAAAAGAGTTTGTAGTATATAAGTTTTATCTAGTATAGTATTATATAATTTGTGGTTTTATTGATGTTTATAGATAATGATATATATATTTTTTTTGCTTGCATTATATAGACTGTAATTATTAATAAATCATTGTTTTGAAATTATAATAGGGAATCACGAACGTACCTTACGCCGAGTGTTGTGAGATTTGCGTGCTCCGGAGATAGCACGCATGTCGATGGCCGAGTGTTGTGATTTATTAATTTTGGTGTTAAAATTGTTAGACATATTTAAATTAATCTATATTTATTGTAATTAACTAAAGTTTTAATGAAATTATATTTTATATTTTACGTATGCTTTAATCGATTATGTTTTAAGATTACGCCGGAAGTAGTTGAAGTTACATTAAAATTATTAAAAAGGTGGGTTGATTGAAATAAAAATTATTATATAAGGAGTGCTTTTTATGATTGAGATTCATTCTTGTTCAGGAAGAGCTATGGTGAATTTATGCTGGAACAGTGTTGTAAATCAGTGATATATTATGTAGTGTGGTGTAATTCTTATATGTGAATTAATAGTAATAGTAGTAATTATACGTATGAACTATACTCTGGTGGTTTTCATTACATTTCGTTGTTTGAATAAACTTTATTTTGTGATGAAATCTAAAAATGGTTTTGACATATACCTAACGAAGGCAAAAAAGGCATAGACGTCACAGACCAGCTAGCCAGCTATAGCTCGCCAGTGGGAATAACATCCATTTGGTCCTAAAGGATCTCAAGTCTAAAACGTTGCGCAGATTACTACCGAAAACAGAAAGAAACTGGATCCACAACCAACGAAGCTAGAAAAAGGTTACACAGGTCCTAACTGAATGTCTTGCTTGTAAAAAAGCATTTTCTTTAAGCTGTTATAACGATCCTCATTGATCAATTTCTCCTCGAGGTTACATAGGGCTAAAAAAATCATAAATTAAAAAAATGGTGGGACATTGTTTTTTTTTCATGTTCCTCATCCATACGTTCATTGAGTATAAAAAAGTCTAGCTCCCACGCCCTGTCCAGAAAACGCTATTGAGTTTACATGGGCAAGTGAATTAAATCTAATGTACGGACGTCATGCGGTCGATCCCAAATGCATTACATTCGATGCACGGACAGTCAACGTGTTAAGGATAGAGGTACCTAGTGATAATATGGGACAAAACTTCCATTTTGGAAGCAATTGAAAAGATTCAATTAGAAGAGGAGATGCATTTAATAGTTACATCAATTTAACATTAAATTAAATTAATTATATTGCTTTAGCTTTTCAAAACACTTGCGTTAGGCATGATTAATTTAATAATAAAATCGCTAAGTATTTTTATCTATCCACATATTTATCTGAATTTTATAATGTTTTTTTTATCTGGCACCACTGGTGACTACAGAAAACTTCACATTCGTTTCAAATCCTAATGTCAATTGTCATTGTCAAATCAATGAATCTTTAGTCTTTTTTAATGTTTATTTTGTCAAGTTAATTCATCATTTTATTTAAAACTTTCTGTTAGAAAATGTGCTTTTAAACATGTCTTGCCCTAAAATCCCCCCGTACATATTACAAGAGCTACCTGATATTACAGAAATAGTGAATTATCCTATTAAAAACATACAACGCATAAAGGTTAGTATTATAAAATATTTGGCACTTGTTCAAAAATAATTGCATATATAAATTATTTATTTATCAACGCGCTCAATATACTCTCTTGTAGCCGTGTTTTATTTGATTATTAAAATATAATTTTGCTTCGATCATAAACAATTTCGGTATCTTTTTCATTATAAAGTATTAATCTTTTGGAGCTTTTTTCATATTCAGATTAGTCACATAAACTGCAATAAATACCGATTAAAGTTAGTTTTAAAATGGTTGTTTTTAGTTGTATTAAATTATAATTACCACATTTTAATTGCACTCATTTGTACTTTCGTAATTATCATTATATTTACATTGCAAGTAAAACTGTTTACCTAATTTGAATAACATGCATTTTTTATAATACCATGGTGAAATAGAATTTTTAATATTAAATTAAAATATTATGTATTATTGTTTCTTACTCTTGACTTTTCAGTACACATGTTTCGATGTATCAAGAACCTTAATAGCATTTGGTGCAACTAGTGGAGGTATTTATGTATTTAACCGGTGGCCATGTGAATTTGTTCAGCTTATTCCAAGTAAAGTAAGTTTTGTGAAATTAAAAAGAAATTTAATAGACAATAAAATATATGCCATGAAGTAAAAATAGAAGAATAACAAATGTTGTTAACATAGAAATCATTGCAACCTTTTTTTAATATCATATGATATTTTATATGTTGTGCAATATATTATGTAATATTGCCCAAGTTGTTGGTACTGTTTTGCATATTATATGATTTATTCAGTATATGGGGTGTAGCATAATGATAAATGGGTAATGTTTATGAGTAGGGAAGGTGATAAGGAATCTAAATATATGAAAAATATTTTATAGAAATGTAGGTTAGTTGTGTTGAGAGCTAAATTAACAACTTCTGCTTTCTATAATTCATATAACCAAATAAATTAGAAGTAAAACTTCATTGGTTATTTATATTTCAAATCTGTAAGATTAATAAATTAATAAAAACTCAGACAAAAATATGATTCAAATGAATATCACACAAAGAGGAGAGACGAATATTTTATCTCTTCCTATCTAGTTGGATTTTTACATCTATCACATATACTTTAAGGGACAAATCCGAGCAGAGCAAGGGTGAGCCGCTAGTTATAAATGCTGTGCATATTTGAAAACAAATTAGTAAAAAAATAATCCTTGAAGATAGCAAGTTTTTGAATGGAAAGAATATCATATCATTTTTTAGACAATAACAATGGTTACTATGGCGACCATGATGGTTTTTCGTGACGCGACCTTGAAATTTTACTCTCATGTGCGCAAAGAACATCCTCTTTTATGAAATATTCCTTATCTTAAAAGAATTAAGTTTAACTTATTTCAATATTTCCATAACTTTAATAGATTCAATATTTTTGAAACTGATCATGCAGTGTAATTTCTCATTGTTATTATTATTCGTTTGACTGTTTTTAGTAAAGATGTGTGATAGTTTAAGTGTTTCTAGTGATAATGTCAGTGTTTTTATCTTTTTTTGTATTTTTTTTTTTCAAATTTGCGAATATGTTTTCAAAATTTTGCAAATTTTGGGGCCCCTGTCCAAGCGGGGCCCCAAGCAATTGCTTCCTTTGCTTCCCGGTAAATCCGCCACTGTTATATTCATATATGGGAATGCTGTAGTTGTAAACCTCCACTACATCTATCCTGCATTTACCTTTTCTATATCCTATATACTGAAGATCAGCCTGATATAATAAGTTTTATTCTATAAGATGTTTTTTATATATAAGTATATTAAATGTTTCAGGATGGCCCCATAACTCGTCTGGCAATATCAGCAGATGAAAAACACATAGGTTTTGCGAATGGCAAAGGAATTATTACAGTTACAGAATGTGAGCAAACACTAAGTGGTTTTTCAACAACATCATCAAAAGAGCACCAAGGCAACGAAGTGACAGCAATGATCTGGAGTGGAAACATGTTGTTCACAGGTGATGACATCGGCAAAGTTTCAGTTTTACAATTGCAAAATTTCATTGTAAGTATTTTTATTATTAAATGTGTTGTTCTTAATTTTCTTTGATCATCTTCAAAGTAAACTTAAGTAATAAGAAAAAGTAATTGAGTAATAATTGTGAAACATGGACTCATTAAGGACCTTATCCTAAATTTAAGGCCTTACTCATTAATGTTTCAAGAAAAATATTTCTGCTCATGTGTTTAGGTATTATGTATTAAAAAAAAAAAAAATATGCAACACTTACCTAAAATCTTTAAAAGGTTTTTATCTAGTTTTGTTCAGGATAAATACCAATTATATTTAAATTACATTTGTGCAAGAAAAAAACAAATATTAAGAATCAAATTAATTTATTTTCAGGCAAAGAGAATGTTTCAAAGCTCCTGTCAAATAATAATGAGTTTAGATTCTCGAATTTGTCAACTCGATGCAAAAGAATGTATGCTACTTGTATCAACTTTAACAAGGTGCTATATATGTAACACTGTTCAAGAGCAATACAGACAGATTGGTCAAAAACTAAGAGATGGTGAATTTGGTGCATGCTTTGCATATATCGAAAAAACCATAACTAATGGTTCTTTAGAGAATAATAATCATGATTTTACTGAAGTTAAAAAATATAATATAGTAGATGACGATGCCAGGTTTACAGTTGGTGAAGAATTTGCAAATACTGCTATATTTTGTGCCAGGCCATCGTCACGATTGTGGGAAGCTAGTGTTGATGGTATGGTAAGACGAACGCACCAATTCAAACAGGTTTTAGCCAATCAGCCAATGAAATTGATCACTCAAGATTTATACAATACAGAAAAGTTTAGTTTACAAGATTCCAAAAATGGTAATGGTCAATCTGTTAATTTTACCAAAATATATACGTTAAATAATGCTATATTCTCATATAGTAGAAATTCGTTGTTTTTTTTAAATATTCAAAATGTTGACAATACAGTATGGTATGATGAATACAACGATATAGTTGAATGCAGAGTGTTTAATGATATGATATACCTTAGATTGGCGAATAGCTCTCTAATTAGCTTAAGATTTACTAAAGTAGAAAAATTTTTAGTTAAATGCTATGCCGATGGTAAATTTGGGCTGTGTGCTGAAATGTGTGCCTTGTTTAAAAAATACTTGCTGTCTGATAATTTGTCACCAAAGTTACGTATATTGGTGGGTTTGAAGGACAAGTTAGATAATGGAGTATTAAAGAATTTAGAAGATTTATTCGAGAAATTAGAAAGACTAAAAGTGACTGATGCTACACAAACAAAATCAGGAATTTACGTCGTAGATAATACGTATACACAAACACTATTAGATGATAATATGAAAATGAAACAAGATGATGAAAATATGTTTAGTCCCCTTCCTCCGGATCCATTACAGACTCTTAAAGGTATAAGTGTGTCTGTATCTGATAAGTTAAATACTAGCAAAAAGATGTTAAAAGAGAAATGGGAAGATTTCGAAGAAAAAATGAAGCATTTAAGTATCGATAAACAAGATGTACCCCATATTAGACAAGAAAATGATGAATATCCTAAATGGATACCACGAGACGATTATAATACAGATACAACTAATGTCATAGATAATGACATAATTTTTAAAGAATCTAGTCAAAACGAAACTCCTGTAGAAATTCACAGTAGCAGTACAGAAAAGGACAAAGTGTGCAAAATGTTGTACCAGCAAGCGAGATTAAGTCTCGTCAATAAAGAATCCGAATTGAATTTAAACTCTATCATTGATGAATATACAATTGACATCAATGAAATACACGATTTGATGCTTTCATTAGAAAAGTATTGCATTTCCATAGACGCTATAGAAGAATCGAAATTTGCTCCGAATAATATTTTTCTAACGTACTTAAATAACGCAGATAACAAATCTGATTTAATTTATCTCATAATAAAAGATGAAGTTTTATATAAGTATTTCGTTGATTCATGTATAGCGGTGAATCTAAAAACTCAGAAACTTTCAAGAATAGGTTGTGAATGCGGTTTCCCTCTACCATATATAAGGACAAGTCAAATGCCAGTATTTTCTGAGCTGATAGACGATTTTATAGAACAACAATGGACCAATCAGACAAAGGATCAATGCTATGAGATGTGTAAAAGAATGCCGTATTTATGGCGGAAAATATTATATCTACGTAGGAATGAAGATCTAATAAATGTTCTAAGGATACTCCTGCAAATGCTGGATGAGAGTTTACTTCACTCGTTCTTGCCGCAATTTACTTTGGACACTTGGGAGAGGGCTATCCAATTGTATGCAACATTGTACGCGAACATATGTTTGAATTGCAATAAGAAATTTGAACACGTATCAGTTAAAGATATGCTGAGTTGGGATCAGTTAGGATCAATGGTGATAAAGTCTGTTGGGGGTAAAAACGCAATAAAATTGATGGAAAGACATGCAAATCTCATAGAAATGGGGGCTTTAACTATGAAGTTTTACCATACGTGTTTACTTGTCCATTTGTACGAGAAGTACGACGGTACGATAGTGATTCCTTTAGTCGATGCTATATATAGTGCATATGATTTTGAGGAATCTAGGATAGAGGTAAGGATCTTTAAAATGTTTTTATCATTTGTTTTTTTAAGCTTATCAATTTTTTGTTTTTATTTATAAAATAGATTATATTGCATCAAATGACCGTCATCATTAATGTTATTCATGTATTATTTTAGAATTTTTTGAAGTTTGATAAGCTTATTTATTTTTTGGTTTGGCTTTATATCGGGTTGCTTAGAACTGTTGCTGTGTCTTTAGTTTCATATTTAATGTTTTTAATGCAGTTTATTTAAAAATAGTTTAATAAAATCTGATCCATCCATCTTCGATTTATGTGTTTACAAGCAGACAAACATGAATTTCTAATATATTTTAAGAAATCGTTTCCATTGTGTTTAAATAAATATATATAATTATAATTTTCAGATACAAAAACTATTGTTAAACTCATCAGACGGAAATATAAGAAACACGGCATTACCTCTAACAGTTGCTGGGACTTCCCCTTATTGGGGTCTAAAGAAATTTTATGAAAAGAATTTACCTATACAAAAAGGTAATATATTGAATGATATTTTAATAGTGATGACTATGAATGACTTAATGGACTGTAGTCTCTGTGGGTTGCCATTGCAAAATGAAGTTTTAATTCAAGATGGCGGATTGTGGGTATTTAAATGTGGCCACACTTTTCACGGCGCTTGTCTGAATTTGAATAAAATTAAATTATGCCCATCTTGTTCTCTTCAATGAATAATTATTATTATTAGTATATATGTAAAATTTTGGTATTTTTGTATCGAGAAATAGTAATTTCGTGTAAAGAGTCATTTCATGTAAAGAATGATTTCAGTACAATGAAAATCATGTAACAATATTTAAATGGCTTGTAATATTTAAAATAATTTTAAAATGACTAATCTAAAATGAAGACATTTTAGTTAATGTTATTCATTAAAAATATTCATAGAACAATATAATATCCAAACCCGAATTAAGTATTAGATACTTTTATTGTGTATATAAAAAAAAGTTTTGTTAAAACACATAGAGTGAGTTTTGGTGTTATAAGTTTTTTTTTATATTCTATAAGTTATTTTCACACGTTAATTAAAATGTAATAGGATATAATATAGGGAATTAATTAAAAAAAGACAGTGTGCGAAGGCCAAATATTTTCAAGGTCATTTGAAGATTTTTCACTGTCGCTTTATTTGATGTTGATCTTGCCATTTAATAACTCGCAAATCTTATAATTTTATCTATGCAAATAAGTAACGACGTTAGAACCATAGTGGTCCAAGTCACATTTTCATCTTAAGCACTTGGATCAGTGTGGCATGAAAAATATATGTTTGTTTGGGATGTTAATGACAAAAAGTTCCTTTTGACAAAAATGTCGCTTCGATCACTATGGTTGTGACATCGTCAAGTTTGCTATTATTTACTTTTTTGATCAATTACTTTTTTAATTAATTATTTAAAAGATTGGCAGCTACTATCTAGTCTCACGAATTTAACAATGATTTTTTGCCATCTGTAAAATATACCCGCATTAAGAGATGTATGAAATTAAATAAACGCGACATTTTGTTGCCTCATTTCATTACAACGATTTGATTAAATTGTTTTAATTTATCAATTCAAACTGTTGCACTTACAAATTGATATTACTATAATATCATCTAGGGTTTTAGCCACAGGAGCGGAAACCAAAGTCGCCCCCTTAATTAGATAACTACAAATATTCTAGAATGAAAAGAAATTATTATAAAACTCTTTGACAAAAATTTTGGAATTATTATATTTCCTAACATAAACAAAGTTCAACATATTTTTTTCTTTTTTATTTGTTCTATTAAAAAGATCTTACAAATATTTGATATGCGACAAGTAGGGCATATGCGTTTAAGTATATGAAATTATAAAAAAAAAAAAAAAAAAAACAGTGAATAAACCATAAAACTTGAGTCGTGATCCTCTTAAGAACTGATATGCTACGATTACAAGTACATGTGGCTTTATATTTTTTTTTTTAAGTTTGTTACGGGGCCTTTTTACATAACTACAATAAAACCCAAATGGAGATTTTTCACATAAGAAACAAAAAGGCTTGCATTGAATATAAAATGAATATAATATGTAGTTATATTTATTATAATTAATTACTTACTAGTAATAACTCCTAAAAGCTAAGTCAGTCATAGTATAGTATTTCATTTCATTCATAAAAACGTCACGAATTCAATTTCAAATTTCAAAAGCTTTTCAACATCGCTTGTGGCAATAATGAGATTTATCCTAATGAATGTAATATAGATGGATAGAGAGGTACAGGAAGACCGAAGAAAAGATGGATAGATTGTGTGAGACAGGACATAAAAAAGAAATGGGCTAATAATGAGATGACGAGTAATAAAAGAGAAAGAAAAAGAGAGAGAGACAACGAGAGAGGGAGAGAGAGAGAGAGAGAGGAAGACTTACTGCGTTGACCCCAAATGATTTGGAAAATGGGCAGGTAGATTTGTAATGGCAACTGTGAAAGTCCGTAACCGAACTCGTTCGAGGTTGACTTGGTTCATTTTCGGGAGATGCATGGTTTGGATTACATTAAGTATCATACGAATCCCGTAGTGTGTCCGTGTAGTCCAAACATTTCTGCTACATTCCATATTTGCTAAAATTTCTTAATAATTTCTAAAATTATCTTATGAGAGCAAGAGCTTCCCTTTAAACTCATCTTCACGTGGAATATTGAATTGCTCCGTTGTCTTCTTGTTTTGCGCCTCTAAATTTCCTAATAAATACAAGGCTTGACATACATATACATAATGTACGTTTGTGTCATTTTCTATTAGAACCTCTAGAACTGCTTATAAATCATTTTTTTATAGCAGACAGTTTTATATCGAGATCGGTGCTTGTACGTTTGTGCACTGTTTACTTCACGCAGCATAGGTTGCCAGAAGTCCAAGACACTTAGGAAGGACTTAGGAAAATGGACTGCCTAGCAACAAATTCTTGTGTCTGTGGTCTTCGTCTACCCATGTTAATTTTTCAAGACTGATAAAAAGATCTTCTAAATGATGTTGTGTCATATTAATGGCCTCACCTCTTGCGCCCCACTGCGTTTCCAACACTTTTTAAACTCTTGCTCGTAACTGCTATCAGTGGACGAGGTGAACTTGAAAAGAGAAAAAGTAAAAGAAAAGACAAATAATAACGTTTTAAAAAAGTTACTGAACGAAACTTAATTGTCAGCCAAGCCAGATGTAATGGATGGTTCGAGCAACGCACGAATTAAGCTTTTGGTTTTATTTCTTTCATTTTTTGGTAAAAGCCTTACAACTATATGCATTATACTCGTATATGCTTAGCCTCTACAATTCATTTTGTCGAGACCATCAGGTCTCTGTCTTATTCAAAATCTCGTTTGAAATTATTTTAGCAGTTTTATCTTTTCTTTCAATGAAACCTAGTAAATATTCCACTATTTGCGATTCCTGATTTTCAATGGTTAGGTATTTTGAAACCTGGCATATTTTTTTTTGTGAAACATCTGGAGCACTATTAAATAACATTTTAAAAAGTTTACCCTTTTTTACCTGTTCCATGAATTATATTGGCGAACTTTACCCCCAAAAATTGCTACCAATTTACATGAATGACTTATTCATCATCGTCAGCATTTTTCAGTCCACTGTTGGACATAGGACGTGCCATTGAGCGCGATCTAGAGCTTTGCTCATTTAGTCTGTTCCAGCCGTACGTCGCAGATCGTCGCACCATCTGTACACTCGTCCAGGAGTGTAAAAAATCAAAATCAGTACCTTCGCCAAGCTACTAGTAAAATATCTTTCTTTTTAATATATTTATTAATTACTGATGAATCAAGAATATTTTTGTCATCAGCGTCTAACGATGACGTAGGTGATCGATAGGATGTGACGTTGTTCGGAGCAGTCAAGTTTCCTGATGGCTTTGTTACATCATTAGCATAAACTTGCATACCTAATAGTTTAATATCTGAGATATTAACTATTCCTGTAGTAAGGATTTCTATTCGTAGAAACGGCAACGGGGAAAAAGTAAAAGTTACTGATATCTGAACGAAATGCTGTGTGAATATTTTCGTGATATGTTTTATGGATGGCATGTTTTACATTTTATATATTGTTATATTTTTTTCAATAAATAATCTTTTTTAAGGTTTTAAAGTTGAGATTTGTAAAAAAATAAAGACTCTTCGAAAATGTTTTTGAGCATGATTTTCAAAATAGCTAATTTATTATTACACACCATTTATAAGACGTATAGTTGCTTCTTGAGCTGATATAATGAACGGTGTCACTGCTACTTCGTCTCTGCTACAAAATTATTATGCATAAAAGTCTTACTAGAAAGAAACAATATTATATAATTTGCTCAAATAATTTTCAACAGATCGCATAATATGTATCACTTTAGCCCTTTGTGAGTGTTTTATAATATTGATAACATTTATTTTTATAGCGAAATTTCTTTTTTTTTTTATATTTATATCTTTAATTTTACACATTTTAGTAGTTAAGTAAACAACAGCATTTCAGTTAAAAAATAATTTTATTTATAAATTGTACTGCCTATCTTTTCGTATCCCTTGAAAATTGATGATTAGACTTATGATTAGTGGACGTTACATACAAAAATACGCTGTTGTTTCTTTTTTATGCATATTTATTTTCATGTCTCACTTTTTTGGACATTTGGGGGAAATACAAAATATGCCCGGTAATTCCGAAATAGTTGAAAAGAAGATTTTACTGCTTTTATGCTGATGGTTTGTATTTATTTTTCATTCATAATTGCTCCTGACTTGTAATATTGTAAATTTTGTAAATAGTTTCGCTTTTACGGTCTTTTCGGATTGATTACTTCGGATTTACCCCGGTAAGAGGAAATGGTTCTCAACATTTCAGACAGATATACGCATTATTTTAAGTAGTAAAAAACGCATGTAACTGAGAAATAGCTTTATTGTTAAAAAAAACTTAAACATAGAAATGGCAATACTTAACACATCACTTCAGTTTTCTTATTTTGAGGAACTTGCATAGGTACTTAACATACCTAAATTTATTCATAACGGTTTATAATTAAAGATGTAAAAAAAGAAGCCTCCGTCTAAAAACAAACTAAATCTGCATGTGTTGTAATTAAATCAGCAAATCTTTATCTAGGAACTAGTAAACAATTTCTGAAAAAGTAATATCTTTATAAATCACATATCAACATTATTTTAAAACTCAAATACAATTTCAGTCTTACTATTTAAAATTTTAAGTCCGGCAATAGACAATTTTTATTTTGTTTTACAAAAAACTTAAACACAATAACAAAATCACAATTGGTACAATTTTACGGAACTATGGTAACTTAACTGACTTAAATTTGTTCATAACACTTTAAATTAAGTACCTCAATTCACCCGAGTTATTTTTATATTGGGGTTTAAATCAGCTAACCCTTACCTAAGAAGTAATAAACATTTTCTAAAAACAATAACGTAGGAACCTTACAATATTATTTATAGTAAATCACAATTGCAGTCTTATTATAAAACCTCAAGTCTTTGTTTTTAATTTTTATTATGACACTAAATATATACCGAGTTATTTTTGAACTAGGGTTGAAATCGGCTAACCTAAACCTTGGAAGTAATAATCGTTTTTTTACCTTACAATATTACTTATATATCACAATTGCAGCAGTATTATAAAATCTCAAGCAATAGAATACCAATTGTAGTTCGAATTAACTTTAGAAAAACATTAGGTAACATTAGATAACAGATATTCCTAAAAATAAATTGCATCTTCTTCATTACATAAATAATATACTTTTTCGTTATCAGTGTTTCTTCGTATATCTATCTTCTTCACTATCAATGACTCGGGGACTTCGTCAATATCTTTTTTTTGTGACTATAAAGTTTAGTGTCTGCTGGATTCTCGTCGTTTTTAAAAAAAGTATTGTGTAGTTGGTTTCTTCTTGGTTGTGTTTTATATCTTCAATAAATCCAACATAGTGTTTCCATTTTTTTTCTTATTAAATATCTCACTAACACAGTTTCACGAAGTGTGAAACGTTTTTCATAGAATTTGACTTCACTTTCCTTCTCTTCCCCGTCTTTTTCTTCTAGCACTGACACATTTAATATACTACTTTCCTTTTCTTTACCTTTAATCCTTTTTCCTTTCCCTTTGCCCTTAAAAGATATACGACACGAAGGTTCATTAGCCAGAATCTTCTCTTCAGATTTTTTACATCGTTTGACTCTCTTACCATACTTCTTATCTTCTGGAGATTTTGGTTCTACATTGTCAGAGTATTTATCGAAAAGGTCATCAAAATCAGTGTAATCAATAATATCAGAGTCATCGTGTTCACTTATTATGTCAGATATACTGGTCGTGCTGCCAGTTGAGGGCTAGCGTTTTCGTTTATTCTTCTTCTGTATGCCTGAAGGGCCTGGCTGCGCTATTTCTTTTTCATCCTTTTCCATAACTTTTGTTGACTTTTTTTTATTCTTACTGGTTTTCGTTGCAGTTTGTGTTCCTGTAGTTATTTCCATTTCTAAAATGCTTTTGCCAACAGCTGCAGTTATTACCTCAGCACCTTTAGTGATACGTTTCTTTTTTGTAGAATTTTTTTCTTTTTTGTCCTGTTGAATTTTTTGCAATACCAGCTGTTCAAATGTGCATGTTCGTTGAGACTGAACATGAACGGGATTTTGGTATGGTACAGATGCTTCTTTAATAATGATATTTGACATTATATTCACTCGTGAAGAATTTTGTGTCCGATTTTGGGTAGATGTCTCTTCTAGGTATGTCGGTAATTCGGCTGGCTGCTCAGCCACAAAAGTCAAATTTTGTGTATCATACTTGGACACGAGATAGTGAGATAACCTCATCAGCAGTTGTTTTGTCACAGCAATCAGCGGCTAGAAGCTGTTGGTTTAATAAGTCGATACATGTTTGCTTCAGTGTCTTTGGGATCTTGAGGTTCAGTTGTGTGCGTGCAAGATTTCTTTCTGTTATTAATTTTCGGTACTGTTTGTAAGCCTCCGGATCATACACATCTATGGGTATCACCTTGTCATTGAAAGGGTAGATCCCAGCTTTTTTAAATCCACTTTTGATGTTTTCGGGGTCTGTTTGTTGCCAAGTATCTGCTAATGTTTGAGCAAAGGTCTTTTTTGGCATTTTTGTGCCGATATTGTTTCGCTGCCACTACTAATTTGGCATCCCATATCATTTTGAACGATTTGAACACTGATATGTCGAGAGGCTGCAGCAAGTATGATGTGTGGGGTGGGAGTTTAAGTATGGTGATTTGATTTTTAATAGCCAGCTGTACAACTCTGACGTCACATGAGTCGAATGACCGTCGTAAATAATAAGAACCGGTCGCTCTTCGCCTAGGCTTGGGATGAGAACTTTTTCCATGTAGTTATAGAAGATTTCTGTTTCCATCCATCCCTTTGTACTAGCTGCATACGTGACTTCGAAATCATATTCGTCACTGTTTAAATCAGCCATCCATGTATCCCAAACATATTTACCTTTGTAGACAATTAATGGCGGTAACTTTTTGCCGCTGGCACTTGCACCTGCCAATACTGTGATATTTTCCTTCCCGCTACCCTGGGTGGTCCTTGCACATGGTTTGTTCATTTTACCAACCACTTTAGTTCTGGTTGGGTCGAGGCACAGTGACGTCTCATCTAAGTTCCATATGAATTGCGGACCTTCAAACAGATTTAAATCATTCAATGTATCTCTTAGTAAATCAAAATATTTGCCAATGACGAATGGATCAGTCATTTTTTTTCGCAAAAATTCTACAGGCTGTGCTTTTTGGAGTGAGATTCGATGTCTTTTCCGAAAGTTTATAAACCAATCTGGGCCCGGGGTATTATTTTTGAAAAGAGTTTGAATCCAATTTACCCGCACATATTCACCAACAAGCTCAAATATTTCATATCTAGATAATCCAAATCCTCATTTTTCCATAACGACGATCGTTTCGGCAATTTTTTGTTCATCCTCTAATAAAAGAGCAGTTGGTCTTCCAGCATTAGGATTGCTTTTAATATCTTGGACGTGTTCGTGAATAGTCGTCAACGGAATTTTATAAATTTGGGCTGCTCTATATTGATATATATGGGTGAGCTCTCCACTTTTAACTTTTTCCACGGCTGTAGCCAGACCTTGTGACGTATATTTTTTAATTCTTTTTCTAACATACGTTCGAGGCATAATGAACCTGAAAAAGAAGCCGCTGGTTATTAATTTGGTACAATATTATATACTACATTTAGCCAGCTATTCGCCTATGTGACCTTAATCCCTAATTCCTATTTTGGCCTTTCGATCCGATCGAAATCGTCCCTAAAATACCAAATTTCAACTAAATCGTTTCATCGGTTGTTGATTCCCCAATTCCCCATACAAACTTTAAAGGTTGATTCCTGGTATAAAAACTATCCTATGTCCTTTCTCGGGACTAAAACTATCTCTATACGAAATGTAAACTCAATCGATTCAGCCGGCGCGAGGAGGAAATATTACGGCGTTTGGTAGTTTTCATAAACTTTCGGAATATACCCAATTTCGCAATTACCCCAATGCACCCTACACACCTTATAAAATGAAATTTTTATCTCAAATAAAAATTCATTCAAAGCCGGGATTTAATATTTTGTATCTGTATCTGTATTTTGTATCTTCTTCTTTAGACAATGTCTTTCTAACCGATTTCGGCCACGCGGCCAATCTCATCGATACTAGCCATGCAGGAGATATTATTGTGTAGCTCGAGTGTCGGTGTGGGCGCAGACACAAGTGCACTCTCTATTCCTTTTTACTCTTAAAGTCCGATGGGACGATACTTCGACACGACCGGTGAGAATTAAGGCGATTAAACTGATGGCTTTACGTTCTCTCCGGGGTACGGGAATGTAACTACGCCAATTTCTCCTCTCCGGAAAGCTACTAAGAATTTCTTGAAAGGGAAACTCTATAGCTAAACTTGGTCCAACCTGAGGCTTGAACCCAGGACCATATCTATTGCAGTACATGGTAGATACCGAAGCAAACGTACTACGGGGTAATGAAGTAGTATACTAATAACGTCAGTGTTCTTACTAAAATGTCCAAAACGTAACGATAATAATAATGATTGATGATGAATTCATATTAATAATTTAATGTTCTATTTATATGTGGCTCGAATTCTTTTAAAGTACTTTATAGTTTTAGTATCAATTCTTATGCAATTGAGGTGCAATATTTTTTTATTACACTATAATCATATTTTAAGCCTAAAAATGTATATTTATTAAAAAACGTCATTTACTTTATTCTGAGTTTGATATTAGAAATAAAAAAAGGTCTGTTTTGTCAGTAAATCTTTTTGAAGTGAAAACTTCCATATGTATGTTTGGATGGGGAGTAAATTCATGTAAGTCGTCATCGACATGGTCACGTGACGTGTTAACGCTAACACTCAGGGTGCCGATAGATGTCAAAACCAGATAAATGTAAACTGTTTTAATTTACAAATTTGAATTTAAGATCAAACAATTTGAATATCTACAAATAACAACTGTTCGTTTATAGTTTTAAGTTTTCACTTCTGTCGGCAGTCTTCATGACTGCTTTTTTTTCATGTGAATTCCTAATGTGGATATTTAAAATCGATTTTTGTAAGTGACGACTGAAACATTGATCTAATTTTTCATTATAATTATAGTAGTAATTATTTATAATGGACACACATATTTGGTTTAATATTAATCAATGAAAGTGCTATGATTTTTTTTTTCGGCGGGTAGACGCGAAAGTGTATAGACGTGTTTTTTATAAGCTCTACAATATATATTTATAATAATATTTAATATTTATGTTTTAAGTTTTGAATACCTGTGCTTAAGTTAACTGTGACTGCACTCTCCCACACACTCTCTCCACAATGGCAACATCTGTTGAACAGCTCTTGAAAAGTATGGATGAGCTCTCCTCTATGTTCTCTACTAGAATGGGTGAATTTGAAAAAAATCTAACACAACCAGGTTCCACAGTTCCTAACTTAACCATTAAGGCATTGGCTGCAGAGTTCTACACCTTTAAAACCTTTGTGTGGAAATCACTTGGCATTCTGAAAACTCAAGTGGAACTTGTTGCCCTTGGACTAGACCGTATGGAGACACAGTACCGTAGAAAAGTTCTTCTGTTCCATGGTGTCAAGGAGGACAAAGATGAAGATGTGCTGCAGAAGATCCTTGGTATATTATCCGACCAAATGAAGTTGTCCGACGCTAGGCCTACAGCAATTGAATCTTGCCATAGATTGGGTATTAAGAATGTTTCTGCCCGGCCTATTCTTGTACGTTTCTCTAATGTTCAATTGCGTACTCATGTCTGGAAGGCTAAAACTGCATTAAAGGGCTCCAAAATAACGTTGACGGAGTTTCTGACCAAAACCCGACAAGAAGTGTTTACTGCTGCTCGCAAACATTTCGGCATAAAAAAATGCTGGTCTGCAGACGGCGTGATTGTTGTACTCCTTCCGGATAAAACCCGCAATAAGATCACCACTTCATCGGAGCTCAAACAACTTATCACTAAGTATCCACAAAAATCTGTATCGAATAACGACGAATAGGGTATTTTGTTTACACTATTTAGATTTGGTCGCATTATACTGTGCTTTATAGTTATCACTTATATATAATTTCTAATATATCTATTAATTATACAGTAGGGTACCTAAATATTACTTTTCCGTTTATTTTCTATTTAAAATTTAAAAGATATAGTCAGTTAACCACTGTTTGTTTTCTGTCATTCACTTCTATTTGTCAAATGTGATGTGTTATGTTAAACTGTCAACGTCATAATGCGTTCAGTAATCAGTTTATGATCTGCGGTTCTTGTCACAGATAATGTTGACAAGTTTCTTGTAATGTGATTCAACTTCTATTTTTTTTTTCTTTTAAATTTTAATTTAAGTGTTGTCAATGTAAATTTTTTTTTAATATTTTTTGTTATTTATTCTCACAGTTAACTTATGCGCGTGGATAGTGTTAACTGCATTTTTTTTTTGTATATATTTTTTTTTATCTTATTAATACATATTTCTATTTTATTTATAATATTTATTTTATTTATTATATTTGTACATATTATATAATAATTAAATTATGATAGATGATCAATATTTTTCTTGTTCTTCAGATGAATACGAAAGTGCTGGCAGCAACAGCACATCACTATCTGACTCTGCACCGCTTTCAGATAAACTTGCTAATGCTTTAGACGATAGATCGGCTTCTCTCTCCTTAGTGCATATCAACGCGCAGAGTATACTGGCTCATTATACCGACTTTCTCGCATCTTTTAGCACCGGCGTAGTTGACTGTATACTCGTGTCTGAAACCTGGCTTAAACCATCATTACCTTCCACTAGCTGCTCTCTCCCAGGTTACAAATTATATCGAAATGACCGCACTGGCCGAGGTGGAGGTGGCGTAGGTATCTACCTTCGCCTCAGCATTTCTGCCAGAGTTGTGTCTTTATCCCCTCCAAATCCCTCGGGATCTCTTGAGTATCTTTTCTTAGAAATTATTATTCACCATAAAAAAATTTTGCTCGGAGTACTTTATTGCCCTAATGATAAAATTAATTACTTTACTGACTTAGAGAGTATATTTGACAATCTTGTAACTTTATATGATGAAGTGATTTGCATGGGTGACTTAAACACTTGCTTATTAAAAAATGACATGAGAGCCCAAACGTTACATGATTTAACTGATTCTTTCAATCTGCATATTCTTCCTTTGTCTTCTCCCACCCACTATTTTCCTAACTGTAGACCTTCTCTTATTGATTTAATTTCCGTCTCCAAGCCTAATCTTGTAATATCTCACGGCCAGATGATTGCCCCTTTTTCTTACCATGATTTAATTTACCTATCATATAAACTGCGTTCTCCAAAGGCTAGAGGCAAAATTCTTTTCCAGCGCGATTTTAAGCATATGGACCTGGAACGCTTAAGAGAGGATGTAAAGAATTGCAACTGGTCATCTGTATTTTCTTCAGATAATATTGATAGTATGATTGAGTCATTAACTTCTGAACTGATTAGACTTTATGATATCCACGCCCCGGTAAGACCAGTTCGCATGAAGCATGCTCCAGCCCCCTGGTTAACACCTCTGATTAGAAGAACTATGGCTAAACGCGATAGGGCAAAATCTAAAAACAAAAAATATCCATCTGAAGATAATCTTTCTGCATACAAAAAGCTTCGTAACATCTGCAACAGGATGTGTAGGGATGCTAAACGCCGTTATATTCACACCACAATTCAGGATCTCTCCCAAACGCAAGTTTGGAGATTCCTTGAGTCGCTTGGCGTGGGCAAGAACCAGAACTCGGGCGAAGTCTCGGTTGACCTCAATAAATTAAATTGTTATTTTGCTACCCCACCTTTAACATTAAATCAACATATCAAATCTACTACCCTTAATTACTTATCTAGTATTGTCCCACCAGACTCGTTTTCTTTTTCTTTCAAACCAGTCTCAGAAGATGTCATTAAGAAATGTATCCGTTCCATCACTACTAAAGCCATCGGTAGTGACAACCTCAGTCTCGACATGATTCTACCTGTGTTGGACTGCATTGCTCCAGTTTTCACCCACATCTTAAACTACTCTCTGGCCTGCAATGTTTTCCCAACACAATGGAAGAATGCTCTAGTCGTACCTCTACCCAAAACCCCAAATCCATCCAGCCTCAATGAGTATCGTCCTATATCTATCCTACCCATTCTATCTAAGGTCCTTGAATCTATTGTCCATAACCAACTTTATTCCTACCTTACCTCGTATAATCTATTATGTCCTTACCAGTCCGGTTTTCGTCCTTTCCATAGCACTGTTGGTGCGCTGCTGAACATCACGGAGGACATACGGTACGCTATGGATAACACCAAGCTTACTGTGATGGTACTTCTTGACTTTAGTAGCGCATTCAACTCTGTAGACTTCGACATCCTTCTTGGCACTCTTCGCGCAGTTAACATTTCCCCTGCGGCTATAGACTGGTTTAACTCATATCTTTTCGGGCGCCGCCAGTGTGTGAGAGCTAATAACACTTCATCAGTGTGGTTGGATCTCACGGCTGGGGTCCCCCAAGGCGGCGTTCTTTCACCACTGCTCTTCTCTGTTTTTATCAATAACATATCTCGCGTTATTTCTTCTCCCTACCATCTGTATGCAGACGATTTACAACTCTATCGTCATTGTGAGTTGAACGATTTGCCTGATGCTATAGAAAAGTTAAATAATGACTTAATCGCTATTCAAACTTGGGCTGAAACTTTCGGTCTCTTAGTTAATCCAAAGAAGTCTCAAGCGATAATTATTGGCAGCAGCAGGTTAAGGTGCAGAATAGATTGGAAATCAGTATCTGCGATTATTTACTCTGGAGTTCCAATTCCTTACTGCGATAAGGTAAGGAACTTGGGTCTCATTATGGATTGCAATATGAATTGGACACCTCATATCAATGAAGTTAGTAGGCGTATGCACTTTACTTTCCATTCTCTAAAGCGTCTCCAATACTTTCTCCCCTTTAAAACCAAAGTTATGCTTGCGCAATCTCTTCTACTACCCATACTCGACTACGCCGATGTATGCTATTTAGATGTGACAGAGGAGTTATTGAATAAGCTTGAGCGTCTCCAAAATCTCGCCATACGCTTTATCTATGGTCTGCGTAAGTATGATCATGTCTCCGAATTCCGAGCTCAACTTCAATGGCTCCCTATCCGCCTTCGCCGTGATATGCACATCCTTTTGTTTCTATTTAATATCCTTCATAATCACAATTTTCCTTCTTACCTTCGTTCCCGGTTCAACCTCCTTCCGACTCCTACACGTTCCAGGCGGCCCTGCATCACATCGATGCTTGAGATACCGAGAAGTAACACCAAGTTTTTACAAAACTCTTTCTCGGTACGTGCTGCAGTGTTATGGAATAAACTTCCTAAAATTCTACAGGAGAGCCCTTCTACAGCTGCGTTTAAAGCCAACATAAAAAAGCATTTTCTAGCTCAATCTTGAATAATTTATTTTTCTGGTTAGCATTTATGTACATATATATTTATATAGTTTTGGTATGTATTATATTACATGTATATAATATTATATATCTATACTTGTATTTATGTATTAATCTTATATAATATATATATGTTTTATGTATTTATATATGTATATATATACACACATATATTTAAGTATTAATTATGTGTTATACTTATATACTTTACTTTTATTATTGTTTTTTTTTTCTCTGCACTTTCTCTTTCTGTCCCGCTACTTAACACTATTTCACACATGCATGGGTTGACTGGAAGAGATCTCTTATAGAGATAAGTCCACCTTTGTCCACGTCACTTTCTATGTATTTTATTTTCTTATTTTTTTATTTGTGCAATAAAGAATATATATATGATTGCTTTATTTTTGTAAATTCTAACTTTATATGAAATTTGTTTAGCACAATAATGTATGTATATTTTTGTTAAGTTGGTAGTACAACATTGTATTTATTGCAAATCACAATATTTATGTATTTTTTGAATTTATAGACTAGGAGCCAGTGTTATTTTTTTTTCAAAATATCAGTTTTCTCCTTGTTACATACACTCATATCTAATTTAGCTTACTATATACATATACTATTTAAATACAAGTGTTTTTTGCCCAGTAACGGGTATTCAACGAGTGTAGCCCTTACAATAATAAGAGTATCCTATAGTTTTATAATACTGTTTATAGCTTCTATATATATGTTATATATCTATGTTATAGGTAATTAATATTTGGAAAGTATAATAAGTATATGTTCAAACGGCAATTTAAGTGTATAAGACAGTATTTTGCTAAATGCTCTCGAATATATTTTGAGTAATTTAGAAAATACCATGTAACTAATTCACGTGTTGTTTTTTTTTAATTTAAATCACCGTGTTATAGTGAATGTCGCGCACTATGCGACCACTACGTTACCGTTGTACAAATGGTCGTTGCGACCAAAATTGTGGTTGTCGTGTGTTGTTAGAACTATTTACATGTGGTCGTTTAAAATGTGTAAGACTGTTAATATTTTTTTTTATTTACCTGCATACTACAAATTATAATTGCCTCATTAGTCTAGTGGCTGGCTTGCTAGCTTTAAATTACTTGTTAGTTTTCTGTTAAGAGATTCTGAGTAGCAGCCTAGAATTGGGAAGTTCGAGTGTATCTCCTGTATCAAAAAGCACATAAGGGCGTCGATCCTAACATTCGATACTGTAGGATTTGTTAAAGAATATGTATTATAAGGCAATTATGATTGCATCTGATTATGACTGAAAATACATCAGGACAATATTAAATTATAATTTACTAAACAAAGCCGCGGGCAATAGTATGTGTATGGTATCATATATCCTGCTTATTCTCTTTCAATGTACTTAGAACTTCGGCAGACTATGTACATAAATATGTTATATTTTTGTATTACTGTGTAATGTAGCCATATCACTTGTAAGTTGTAACGATTTTATTCTGATATTACCGTATTAATAAAAAAGTATTTGCGACATTTTGTTCTTATTCACCCTCCCTTAAAGCTTATGTGGATATTTAAAATAAAACAAATAAACATTTTTATAATTACTTTTTATTAAACTTTTGGGTTTTGGCACAATTTTTGAATAATGTGTCCTGTTAGGTATTAAAACCTATATCTATCTACTTATTCGTGTACAGTGGAAACATTAACAAAATAATCTCAATCGATGAAAAATAATTTAGTTAAATCAATAAAAAATATAACAACATAATTTTAGTAAGTACAATATTTTAATATAAAGATACTACAGATTATAAAATTAAAGACGGATCTAATTTTGAAAGTGGAACAGATAATAAATATAAAAAAAAGAAAATCGACCGAGATCTATGCACTCGCATATTAAGTATCGATCATTATAAAATAAACACAACTAACGTTCACATCAATATATCGCGTATTTACAGTGGGAATCAACATAAGAATAAATAATTTAACGTCACTGTCTAAACCCTTACACATTTACTAAGAAGTACACGCTACATATTCGATTAAGTCACGTACACAATAATTTATTTATACGCTTATTCGTCTACAACTATTCACGTCGAGTACATAATATTACTGGCATACAATATAAGAGCGAGGACACACTAGAAATAATAAAAAAAATCCTGTTTCTTTTAATAAAATCAAAAAAAAAAAATATGCCAAAAATAATAAGTCGTATTTGTAAAAACGTATGTCCTCGCCATCAGTTCAAAGAGAGAAAACAAGAAATACAATTAGAAAAATAAATAACAAATAAAAATGGCAATTAACGACATCGCTCCCATCAACCTGATTAACACTAGTCTATACAACTCTACTAGGTACTATATTACGTAGATACTTGTCAACTACCACTTATACTACGTCTACGAATAAATTGCACGATTTGATAAAGCGAATATTTGATTTTATTAAGTCCCCACAGTCCGGTGGGTCTATGAAATATAATATTTCTATTTTTAAAGAAAATTGACAATATCCAAATTGACCACCATCTTGTGTTCAACACTGGTTGGTACAGATTAAAAATGTTTACTTAAGAAATAGATTAAATCGAAGTTGTGACATTATTTTTTACCATCTAATACAATTTAAAGTACAGATTTTGCTAATGAGTATTATATCTCGTTAAATATTATGCTTCATGACAGTTTTGTGTTCAAAACACTTAAATTTTCAAGCATTCCGCTTCAAATTTTTGGTTTGATACATTAAGTCCCTTACACCTAAACTACAAAAAGATTACCTAAGATTTACACATGGCCACACAAAATTAAACTCCAGTTACTAATACTTAAATAACGTATTATCCTAAATCTAATCTAGAAATTACTATGGATAGCTAGCAACATCGAATACGTGCATATATCTACAGAGGTTTGCAAATATTTACAGTTGAAAGATGAAATATAACAATATAACTTATTATGTACACATTTCTAATCGTCTATCAGTAGATACATTTTGGCACTGTTTTAATGCCGTCTACATATCGAGAACTGAAAAAGATTACAAGATCTTAATTCACTAATGGAATAATCTCAATTATTAATATATTATAAACGAGAGATCCGAGCGACACTGGCATTACAATCGTTATAGCCTTAGAAGATACGAACAAAGTTGTATCTGAAAACTAAAATACGTTAAAAAACGTTGTTTTCCAGATATTAATTTGTTTTTGCGACAAGTTCCGAGATTCTTCTGGTCATCCGTACAAAGACAACTTCTATAGTAAACGATTCTATTGAGAACGTTTCAAATAAGATATGACAATTTATCATCAATCAATGTAATTATATTACTATAGCGTTATCATTCAACCCTGGAAGTTACCAGGGGTGATGTGAGGGAGGGAGGGGCAGGGGCGCGGCGTGGGGGTAGGGCCAGCCGCGCGCCGTTCCTCAATCCTCCTCTCGAGGGGAAAGTGGAGGGGAGAAAGCGGGGTTCATATAATTACCCCCATTTGGGGGAGGTGAGGAGTTGGAAGGTCCAGGACTTGATAGGGACGGTAGAAAGTTCAATTCGCTTCCACCATCTCTACACCATAGCTGTCTCATTTCTTGTCTGCGCGTACGCATCAGGTTTTTGTACTCCGATATCCGCATCTTCTTGCCGTCTACTATGCATGTTCGCTTTGGTCTTGGCCGGTACCTAAAAAAAAGAAATATGAATAATTAATTAAAAAAAAGATAAAAAATACCTATTGATTAATACATCGAATTGAAGAAAATTAATATATTTAGTTTATATAATTTATAATATATACGCTTACCTATAATCAGGATGTTTTTCCATGTGCAATTTTGAGAGTCTCGATTGTTCCTCATAGTATGGTTGTTTCTCTGCATTAGACATAGCCTTCCATCTTGCTCCAAGTATTTTAGATATATTTGAATTGTGCATATCAGGGCATGCTTTAAGGATTTTGCGACGTTCGTCTTTTGCCCACACCATGAAGGCGTTCATTGGTCTCTTAATGTGAGGTTTGCCGGTTTCGTCCCGTTTCGGTTGACGAATCAACTTTGCTTTTTCTGATTCTTCTGGAGGAGACTGGTTCCAGGATGACGCTGAAAATAAGAAATGTTCATGTTAGCTTATTTGTACTTATATTTTCATAACAATTTATTAAAAAAAAATTAAGAAACAAAATATATTTAGACAGCGCCGATTATAATAAATTCACTAAAGCCGGTAAAACAGGTAATTAGCCTGTCTCCTCTGAAGATTTTAAAGAGATCCACCAGAGGCAGCACTAGTGGCGTGTACATGTGTTTTGATTTTCCTAGTGAAAGTAACGTTAAACGCATAACTTATCATTGAAATAGATAACTTAATAAAGTGAATAAAAAATATTAAAAAGTAAACATTTCACAGACACGAAATTTTTGAATAGTGTACTGACAACATGACTTTTAAACACTATAACTAGTAAAGTAAAAAAATAGATAATTAACAGTAAAAATCATGTTTAAGAATAAGACGACCAACAGGAAGAGTTGTAGAATATTTAATTATAATATATTCGTTGGAGATAGATTTAGGTACTTCCGATTTGAGGTAAATAACCTATAGCAACTTTTTGAGGAGTAAGTTTATTGCTATATAATATTATGTATGTATGTAAATCTTCAACCAAGAAATATGGCCTAATAATAAAAGAAATGCAAAATGCAAAAGAAATGGTAACATTTAAATTACAAATTAATTTTAACTACATTGTTAAAATGCGAGATTGTACCTAATATTTGAGAAAGCTCTCAAATATTTACAAAATCTTCTTAACTTAAATCTCATCATTACTTATAAGCGTCTTATTTGATTTAATTTTTACTTCCTAAATGAAATTTTCTATTTTAGCTGTTACTATTGTGCGATAGTGCCGTTTTAGGGTCACGTTTGTTTCAGTATTATGATCTTTATTTGTATAGAAATAAGACCATATTCTAGCATCTATAAAGCATTCAATCGGGAGTGCCACTAAGCTAGCCCATAAATTATCGCTAACAGTGAATGCCGGCTGTAAAACAATCGTTAAACAAAGATTAAGAATGAATCTATTCTGAACTAGCTGTCTTTCGGCATGAGATATGGAATGTAGACTTTCCATTTACAATTTTGGGGAGGATTATACTGTCATTTTCATATTATATATTCTTATAAACCAACGACCGTTTTTATTCTGTATTTAAATTAGAATAGATAATAAAAAAAAGAAAACAAAAAAATCGATTCCATTACTGCGTCTAATAATGTTACTTAGGCTTGTTAAATTAATTATAATCGTTCATAAATAACTCATAAACTCGTCACTGTGATTTGTTTTGTACATTTTAAGATAACTTATATCACATATGTCAAAGTTACCCGAAAAATGTGGGTCAAATCCGCATAACATCAGCATTTCTTGACGGTTTCTATAGCAAGTGTCCGCACAATTAATAAACCACTGCACGGAAACATCGACCTCTCAAAGTCGAGGCATTCCTCGTATTAATTTGACACGCTCTTAGATAATTTATAACATCCTACATAGGTCGATACACGATTCCAGATATACTGGTATGTGTGAAGCGAATAAGATTTGTGAAAGCCAACATGTTGCGTTTACGTGATTAACTCGCTTATTTGACATTAGTACTGTGTGGTATTACGTTTGATGATTATTATTTGAGCATAGTAATAAATTGTATTAGGTACAAGTAAATCGCATTGGTATTCTTGTCTTAGAAGAAGTAGGTATTAACACTTGTTGTATAGTACGTACTTATTATAGCCATATCAATTAACTGGTTAATAATTAAAATGTGTACGCTAAATTCTGTACCCAATTTGGTCAAAAATGGTATCATATTGATTTTAGTTATATTATTTTAAAAATCATAGATAAAGCTTGTATCCACAAAGACAGGGTTTTAGATATTTTATAAATAGTATATTTTTCCCCGATTCATATTTAAATATAACTGAATAGTTCTTGCTGGCAGTACACGTAAAGCGGACAGCGGAAGCGTGTCGAGCGCCATCTATTCCATATTTCTTGCAATTCTCTTGTTTTAAAGGAAACCAAGTGACACCAGTTTTGTAACCATCTAGGTTTGGGACAGAGCCAACTATTTAAAGTGTGCACTATTAAATTTATTCGCATCATAATTTACATTATATAATATACAAAAAGTTTTTAGAGTACATTAGTACTACAAAAAATAATTGGTTCAGTGAAATCTCTTGAGCTTTTGTTTGTTTTCTGAATAGATATAAAGTACCTACTACTGCAGCCTTAACCAGCAAGCGATAATTGATAATTAATCAAGGCATAGTTTCGTTTCTTTATTAATTAAATTCATTAATTTTCTTCTTATTACAATTATATGTGTATTGTGTAATTGGATTGTAATTTTTACCACTTTTTACCACTATATAGGTATACAATCGCTGTTATAAAAAAAAAATACTCCATACTTTATAAATCCTTTTGAGAAGAAAATTTAAATTTCACTTAATCAATTTTTATTATAAAGGCATGCTATGCTAATAACCATTATCATCGTCTATACATATAATCAAATTCTGAGTCGAATCTGTACATTAAATATTTTTTGGAAAATCTTATTGAAATAGTCATTATTATCGATGCCAATATAGAAGCCGGATCTATAGATCTTAGAATTTTTGTTTGTCTATCTGGGAACGCATCACGAGAAAACCACTGGACAGACTTTGATGTGTAATGACCTAGCTGGTTATCCGGACCAACATATAGGTTACTTTTTACTGCGGGAAAATATCTCATCTCTGAGAAACCTATACTAAACGTTAAAACGTAAGTACGAGTACGTACGTAAACGTAGGAACGAACTCAAACGTAGCGGGGATGAGTCGCTAGTCTTATTAATAATAAATCATAAAATCTGTTAAGAATCCTTACATCATCTTTTCGTAAAAAGAAAGGTCATTTTTACATATATTACGGTATAAATAAAAGTAGATATAAAATTGTTATTATTTTAACAATCTAAAATAACGAATTCGCTGAGAGCCATATGTTACAGACATGTCATTCCATAATGATGGAAAAATACAGTACTTTTAAGTTTCATCCAATCATTAAAATCGCATTAATTAAAAAATATCTAACATTGTTAACAACCTTACACTTACCTTCTAACAAGACAGTGATGGCACAGTGTAAAATTATATCACATTTCCAATTGATTTGTTGGCCGACCCATTGACCGATTAGTTGGATTGACTTGAAAATCAATACAATATGGGGACGAAATGACAAAAAAAATCTGTCGATTGGACATTTTGTTATGTGCAATCGCTCAACCGGTCCGTGCATCAGCACATGTCGTTAGAAACTAACAAGCTGACCTATATAACGTTTCCCGTAATATAACAATTTTACAGTGTAACTAGATTAATTATATTTAGCAATTAAACTCCCGACATGAAAATGTTTGGCGGCGACACGGAACATTTCTTAGTTTTCACATTTCGTGGCGAAAGCATTAATTTATCTAAAGTCTAAGCCCTTGTTTATTTTCGGTCGTTGCGTAATGTGCGGATTTCGTTTTATTAATATTGATTCAATGGATAAGTTGACAAGTGGACTTGGTTTGTGTCGTGTAGTGAAATATGTATATTGGGTTTAATGTACGTTCTTATATCTAAGAGAGCTTTGATGTTCTTCTGAAAAAATAAAGAGCACCCTGTCTTTATATCTCGATAAGATACACAAAGTGTAATAACTTTAACATGATGGTAGCAAAATTATAATTTAATTTAAATACACCATACAAATAAGGCTATTTAATTGATTTTCTTCTCTTGCAATGTAAATCAAACTAACTTAAATAAAATGGTTTTTGTTAGTTAGTTATTTAAAAAAAAATCAATCAGAAATGATCAACAGAAACCTGCAACAAATCTAAATTTAAACTTCCCGTTTTTTAACCTGATCCACAAGACCTTGCTTACTATTTCTGACGGGGTTATGTCTACACCCATCTGTATAGCTAATAAATGATTTGATAAGACAGCCGTCTCAATATTTTTGGATCGTTTGCGCATGTGTGCCGCTTATCCACGTCATAATACTTATTCATGGGGCAAAAAATGATAAAAGTGGCATGTGCTGATTTAAATATACCTATATATAATATAATTCTCTATGTACTTCAGTTTACATTAGTTTTTAATGTTGTGTTTAAAGGAAGAAGCAAAAATATGTATATACTCTAAGTATCTATTTAATTTCTGTCCTGATATATTGTCTTCGACCTGACGTTAAATCTAATCTACTGGAGCGGAAAGAGTTTTCGAATTATCGAAACCTATATAGCTATATTTTTTTCTCTTTCTATAATAAAAATAAGGTAATTATTTGTAATGTAAAACGTTCGATGCCAGTTCTATTTTAAAATTATTCTTAATAACTGAATCATGGGCATCACACGTGTCCTTATTATAGTTTCTCAGCTGGAAACTGTGTCACTGTGATTACTGTCCTGTGCGAAAAAATGTTCATTGGTGTTTACGAAGGCTATCCCAAATACTAACTGCCATAGTATTTATGAATTAGGTACTGTAGATTTTTGTACTATGTATACCGTAAATTATAAGCATTATTGAATTGTTTAACATTTTATTTTTTTGTTGTAACCTATGAAACTTACTTAGGAAACACATGAGATATTTATCGTAAAATATCAGATTTTTTGATATATTTGTCTAATTGTAAATATATTAAATGAAATGCATATTTTTATGGGAATCTGTGTTTCCCGTGGAAAATATAGAAGTAGGTATAATGGAGTTTCACTCATTCTACCTTCATTTCGTCGATTAAATTTTATTTGTTATTAAAATAATAGTAACTGGATTCCGTAATTAAAAATCATAATATTATTTTACACTACCTTTTTCTAATAGAAAGATGTACAATATATTAGTGGTATAGTTATGTTCTATTTTTTCGATTAGTAATGATAAATAAAAATAAGTTGTAAGCTTACTATTGCATGCTGTGTTATATTCGTCATCTTTTTTCATGTAAGGGTTGTTGTCTTCCATTGGGGGGTACGGCATGAACCGAGGGAGCATGACTTGTTGTGCAGGTGAGGGTGAACGTTGCTTGCTCAGGTTTAGGGGTGCGTCTGGATCCTGTGGGGGTGAAGATCTTGCACTGGCTGTCAGCTGTGCCAATTGAGCTGTAGCTGGCCAAGGACCTGATGGAACAACCTGGAAAGAAAATATCGAGACTTTACTTTATTATTTTCCGGACACGGATATTGAACGTTCTTATGAGTTGCTATACTTAAAATATAATCTGTTAGTTATTTAATTTTGCAACGGAATTATCAATGCCTATTTAATTGAAACGGCTCCAAAATTTGCCAACTCCTGACCTAGATGTTTATGATAAATGGGATGCCAAAAATTATGATGGTTCATTAAAATTTGAAAATAAACAAACGATAAAATACAAGGAACGTCGACTATGTTGCGTTACCTGAGTTTGCAAGTAGTCTTTGAATAGTTAATTCACTCAAATAATCTGATTACGAAATTACAATCAATTTATTTCTTATAAAAAGAGAACGGTGAACTCTTAATGATGTATAGACAAATTCACGGGATTACCAACGGTAATAAAATATTTAAGTAACTTGACAATTCGATGTCAACTTGTTTTCACGGTAATAAAATGCAGGATGTCAATATTTAATGCCACCCATCCGTTTTGTGATTCTAATCACTGTTGCTTTGCCGCTGATGATGAAGTATAAACCTTAGCCGACCACACCTCGTCACATCTTATGTTGTAACAAGTTAAATTGCCACGGGAATTACAACATTTAATTTCATCTATATCATAAGAAATATCCAAAAACTGGTCGACGGATGATGTACAACCATTCAAAATATCTAATTATAATTTTACATAAGCAACACCGGTTTCTGTAATTAGTTTTGGAGCAACTTTCGTTTTGTAGGACATTATAGTCAAAATAAAACGTACTAGCTGTTAGCAAATCATGTGAAATAATGCGATAAATTGTTTTAGAATTTAAAGTTTTATTGTTTACATCAAAATATCGTGACGAATTTAATAGTTAGGTACATGAATGAAAATAAAACACGACAACTCTGGTTTTAGTCTTTTTGTAAAGGAAAGTTTAAGATAAAAAATCACGACTCATTCTTTTATAAGTAAAATTATGTTATATTCTTAATCTAACTCACTTATTACAAATTTAATTAAAATATATATTTACTAGTGACTCGCCCACCCTCTGCTCAGGTTCGACATACTACTTCGGGGGACGACCCTAGCTACGTTTTAACGTTTAATATAGATTTCTCAGAGATGAGATATTTTCTCGCAGTAAAAAGTATCCTATATGTTGACTCGGATACCAGCTATCATCGTACAAAATTTCATCAAAATCTGTCCAGTGGATTTCTCGTGATGCGTTCCCAGACAGACAGAAAAACATCTACAGATTCGATCTTTGTATCGATCGATAATAATTATTGTTTCAATAAGATTTTCCAAAAAATATTTAATGTACAGATTAGACTTAGTATATTATTATATGTATAGACAAAGTTATCGATTTACAAATTCGACGAACAAATAAAAATAGCTTTTAGCGTAAACATAAAATAGATGTTGATATAAGGAAATTTAATTTAGATAAATTCTGCGTCAATTATTATAATCGGGACAGGATATTGACCAATGCACGCTAGCATCAACATCAAAAACTAATTAATTAGTTCCCGCTTGCCAAATCGATTAAACTGTCATAATTTTTGTTCTGACTTCTTTTCTTGTGATCTGAATATTAATGTGTTGTAGTGATTTAATTTAGTTAGGATAAATATAAGCTTTAATATTAATTAATTAACCGGATATTTAAAATGGATGAACAATGTGTCAAGTTGTCATAAATGAATATTTTCAGCGGTAACATACAGAATGGCGATCCATTTTGTATGTATTATATTGAAGTTTCGTTTATATTATTTGTAGGCACAATTCGAAATTCTACGAGCCTTTTTGGGAAAAAACAATGATTATGTACTTGATAAATTTAAACCTTTCGTATTTCCTAACCCTAAGTTTGTCTGAAACTATTAACGATAAAACCGCCCTTTGACCTGCAAATTAGTTTTTTTTATACGGTAGTCTTTACCTATCGAAATTTATATATAATAAAAAAATGAAACGTACATTGGTCTGTTGTGGAGGCTGTGGTCGCATTTGCTCTAGTAGTGGAAGCAAAGCTAGTGGAGGTCCAGGGTACAGAGAATGGCCGCGTCTCACCATCTCTTGCCTTCTGAGATGTTCTTGTTGAAGTCTCTGAAGCTCCAGCTCTGCTGATACGGTGCCTATGTTCTGTAATATAAACTTATTATTATTATCAAAAAAAGTTTCCTTTTCAGCAAATATTATTTATAATTTAAGGAAGTAACAATGAATTAAGACAGTTCATTTAAGACATACACTATATCATGGTATTTTGCAACAATAACTAATTTCCAAAAAAAAAAAATTGTGATAAAAAATTAGTCATAAAAATTAGTAGTAAAACAGAGAATCCCATAACATTTATTAGTTAACAAACTGTACACTAAAGTAGTACAAACAAAATACACCACTTAAGTAGGAGATCTTTCTTCGCCAAATTTATCCATCACGATATATTACACGCTTAAGCGCCAGACATGACAAAGAGAGCTAAATTGTGTGTACAAATCAAGAGGGGGACACAACACTAAATCTTTGCAACTTTGCAATAAAACGTAGCGAAAAAGAAAACTTCAATTAATTGCTCGAGTCGTGACGAATAACACAATATACATTTTATCGGCTCTTCATTAAGACAGTATTGAATTGTTAATGGGTACGTAGCACAATATTATTATAAGGTGTTGACAACAGAATCGCCCGATGACTCGTATTTCCGTATGAAAAATCCAGTGTACATTATGAAAAGGAATCGGGGACTACAAAAGAATTGCGGTGCGCTTAAAAGTTACTGTCACTGAGTGTATTTAAGTGATATATAGTCGCGAGATTAAAGGATGAAAGCGCTAATGGGAAACAGAAGTGAATACTGAAATAAGCGTGACATGATCACGAAATAAAAAACGTTATAATAGATATCCAATGCCGATATACGAAGGCCGGAGCGCCACTGGTAGGTAATCGACCAAGTTTTTCCATCCACGAGACAAATTGCCGTCATAACCGAACGGATTAAACTTTTTATTAAAAACAACAAACCGAGCATAATGTATGGCTGTAATCGGCAAGGGACAGATGTTCCCGAATAACGTACGCGATTTATCTAATGTAAAAAGACTTTTATTTAATAGCTCCGCGGAGATGTCCTAGCAATTGGTGCTTATATTTTATAGCCGACCGTCGTTTTGGCATTTCGACCGCATTTTGATAGTATTATTAATGTAATAGATGATATAAAAATTCGATTTATGATCGCGATGACCAGCTGCACTGTAACAATTTATTGTAGTTGAAGCACAGGTGAGCCACTGTCATAAAAGAAACATGTAAATTAATGTTTATATCAAGAGGTTGGAGTGAAATAGTTACAGCTATCGGGTCAATGGTTGGTTTGCCAATAGAATATGCTGGGCGTGATCTGGCGTTACGTGCGGAGCGTACGCACTGATGTCCGATCAATAAAGATGGCCGAGTCTATAATTAACTTGAGTAAACACATACCATCTGTCACTGCGTCCTTGGCACTCTGACGATGCATTTCGTATCATAATGTCACCGCTTAAGAGATTATGTCCTTTTTACATTTCAAGATTAATACATCCACTATTGATTATTCTTGTCAAGCTTTTGTCGAAGCTGTATCATGCTTCTTGAAATAAAAAGAAGATTAGATTTAAGCTTAGATCAAAAAGATTTACTTAAAGAATATGAACTCATAGTGAGAATTAACAAAGAGATCAGAGATGAAGACCGGACATGCCATGACATAATTTATAAAGCCGGCGCTCATATCAAAATAGTGGTTTTCTACTGTTTGAATAGATAAAAAACGAATTTAGTCCTAAAGCTCATTGACTTTAGGTCGAAAGGTAGATAGAAGAAACTGATTTGGTGAAGTAATATCGAAAACTGTATAATGAAACGGACGTCACATTGACGTAATAGATGCAAGATCTTTGGTGAAATCATAATATTTACTGTCCACTAGTTGACATGTCCTCATTCCTAGATATATTATTCCAGGCTTCAATTTAGATTTGCGTGGCTGGACTATTTGCGACGAATGATCGTGGGTATAATGAATTCAAAATATTAAAGAGATTTGTATTATGAATGAAAAAACCCATTTGTAAAGGATTAATGTATTTTGGTTGTTGTTTCATAACCCTCCTTGTTAGTATAAAATGCTGTGATGTATTGATAATTTGAATAAAGGAGGCTAAAGGGCTAACAATAGTTGATGGGGCAGGGCAGTATAAAGCGCAACGTAGCGCTACGCAGTGAAGGCGGTGCATTGCGGTACGATGACATATCAAAATGAATCGCTAATGCACCGTCCCAGCTACGGGATGAATGGAGTTATTTTAAAAATCTTTTAGGTAAGCTTTTTTGTTTGGAGTTCTAGATAAAATTTGAATAGGTTTTTATAGAATTTAAAAATGTGATTTTTATAACAATAGTCTATTGAGAAATTTTATAAGTATGAAACAGAGTAGCGTAAGAAAAGATGAAAGAAGGTAACGATAGTAGAATATTCTATTTGGACATAAATATGTTGAATTTCATATTGATATAAATGTAGTATTTGTAAACAAATTTTAATTAGCATTGCATTATTATATAAATTATTACCCATATTATAGTATACTCGTATAATACTTAATTGTACGGTTTATATAGTGTACTTTACTATCAACAAAATAGAAAATAACTTTCGACTCCATTGCTTTTGATCAAGATTCTAAAATGCGTTTTAATATCGAGAACAGATTGCACAATAATGCTTTGAATTAATTATTACATTCGCCAAGTTGCAGCATGACTTGTTTTTATCTCGTCGATGGATGAGGAGATTAGTTCTGATATCCGCGCATAAATGCCTGGCAGGTACTGTTATAAATCCAAATTAGTAATAAAGTAAATTCTTAGTATACGCTTATTTACGATTGTAACAGCTACTACTTGATTATATAAAATAACTTTCATACTCAATTTAAGAAAAAAATAAAAGAATTAAATAGAACTTTAAGAAGATTTGGTCAAATTGATATATTTTGTTTGATTTATTACTTGTACATAATGTGTATTGCTTTTAAACTTTATATCAAACAGTAGGTACCTACTGTTTTAAGACGAATACATTGTTATGCTTCATCGTTTTCAATAGAGTTGAATCGTAGCAGCGAGCTTAGACACGATATCATTCTACGATAGCTTATTATCATAAAAAGCGAAAAATTTATGGACATAACATATTCTGATAATTTACATAACGCTTAAATATGTAACAATACAATTATCACATTTCTACTGCCGTAAAGGATATTAGATAGAACGCCATTATGTCTCTGCCTTCAGATTTCTGTTCTAATTATTATTATTAAATACAAATAATTTACATAACTACGAGTACTATTATAATTACTTGGTAGGCTTATTAGTTGGTACCTATCTATACTAATATTATAAAGCTGAAGAGTTTGCTTGTTTGGTCGAACGCGCCAATCTCAGGAACTACTAATCCGATTTGAAAAATTCTTTTTGCATTAGATAGCCCGTTAACTGAGGAAGGCTATAAGCTATAGGTATATCATCCCGGAAAATGGACGGTTCCCGTGGAATAGATTTGTTTTTGTCTAGGGACGAATCCGAAATGAAGCAAGGGTGAGTTGATAGTGTATGATAAGGAAAAAAAAAATATAAAGTGAAAGTTAATTCTCAATCAATTGGCAGAAGAAAATGATTTCAAATATTAACCAAATGTAACTATAACATACGCTTTGACAACCGCCAATTAAACTGTCAGATTGATCTTGCAACTTGTCTGCAAACAAGTCGGCAAATCGCCACGGGAGTTCGTTCATTGTGAATGATTCGCGATTTTTAGTCCGATGTTATCTCGTGATTATGCGTTCTGCGGCATTGTAAGGACTCCCCACGCTTAAAGGGCTTTAATATTGTATTTGTCAGCAATAGAACATGTTGTATACTGGTGTTTGTTATGTTTTTGATTTAGGTTTAGATAAAATCTATACATACATATAATAAAATTGTAACTAAGACGAATCTGTACATTAAATATTTTTTTTGGAAAGTCTTATTGAATTGGACTTTCTTATCGATAGGTACAGAAGCCGAATCTATAGTTTTTAAAATTTTTGTCTGTGTGTCTGTCTGTGACCGCATCACAGAAAAACCACTGGAGGGATTTTGATAAAATTTGGTTTGATTATCCGGGACAACATATAGGATACTTTTTACTGTGGGAAAATATCTCATCTCTGAAAAATCTACTACACGTTAAAACGTAAGATGGGACGAATCCGAGCGGAGCGAGTGTGAGTCTCTAGTTAAATTTATAAAACATTAATTTTACGACTAAATAACTCAAATCTGCATATATTATGTTGTAAGTTTTAACTGTTTAATCAAAAAAGTAGGTAATGAACTGTGAAATAATAATTTTATCTTCAATTTTTATTATTTAACCAGCTTTGACAAGAATAAAAATGTAACAAACTTTAACAACCCCATGAACAAACTTCGAATATAATAAAAAAAAACTCCATTTCGATTGATCAATGAACATTAGTCTTTGAAGTATTTTTGCTATACAAAAGTCATTGGCACGTGTCGAGCGCCGCACGTCGTGTGGCAAAATCACCGCTAATTTAAAATAACCACACCCGGTAGGGGGTTTCCCGGTTTTGAATGTCAATAGACCTTAGAACAGAATATAATAATGATGAGTACATGTATATTTTCCAAATTCGTTCAGAGGTTTATGCAATTAAATCATATTATTGACTTTTATGTGTATAATATTATAAAATAATAAAATACCTTACGGGGTGTAAAAATTGTTTAAATTTATTAAATGCTTATAATTTTATAATTGAAAATAATTTTATACTTTTTTAAATTCTTTTTAATTTAATTATACATTTATTTTGTAATTTACAATTATAGTTTTGTATTTCTTTAAAAATAATATGATTCCACTTCTATACATTACTATGTTCTCAGTGAAACGACCCCAACGTTGTCTTGTCTTTGAGTGTTCAAATTTGATTGTTTGCACTTTTAAATTAACAAGGGCGGGCGGTCTAATAAGGCCGTACTTGACTCGTAAATAAAAGTACCTATAGATCATGAAATATATGTAATTATCAATATTTATGTATATATGCCTTCAAATTGAATTCATAATTTAAATATGACTTATTTAAATTAGATAGATCATTCTATCCGCTTTTAATAGTTTAATACTCATAATCCTAAATACGCTAAATTTCTCGAATCCTACCGACTTTGTTAGATGTAGATATAAAGGTAGAGACGTCACATCCTATACAGCGATTATTTCTAAGTAAATTTTATAGCTTCCTTTGTCTGTAAGTTTTACTGTGTAGTAAATCAACAATTAAGACGTTGCCACATCACACGAGTTTTCTAAAGACAGTACATATCATTCACTTTAACAAAAAAAAAAATTAATTTTGATTAAAACACAAAATTATCTCATAAAACTTATATTTCCCAAGAGTTATATTTATTTAAATAATAAAGAAACATACTATGACTAAAAGGATGGAATAATAATAAATACATAATAAGTTAATACACGTATAATTTGCCAACCCGCCCAAAATAAATATAAATAAGCCTATTAGTTGTAAAAACAACGTAGCAGAGCGTATCAGGATGAATAAATAAAGATACGATAAACAAAAGCAACCCCGAAGCTAAGGGACGCTACCGACTCCCGCGGGGAACCCCCACTACAAGACGGGGGGATGGTTTTTACCAGTCCGGATGCTCGTCCCACTTCAACTTTTCTTTTATTCCTTGCGTACTCTTATGTTTATTTTTGTTTTCCGTTAGACAGCGGAAATAATATCGTTGGTTTCGTATGGACATCCCTGCCTAGTAAGCTTTTCGTTTGTATGTCATACAATATATCTATGAAATTTATATTATGACTTAATTTTGTAGTCATTTTAAGGATAATCGCTGTAAAAAATATTTTCTTTAACAGAATCGATTATTTTTTTTCTTGAAGTCGTAAATGTATTTTACCAAACTAAGTTCAAATGAGAATCTTGAACATATGTAAAATATCATTTTTAGAGCATAAAACTTGTAGTTTTTCATAGAAATAAGCTCTTTTCATAGAGTAGTTTAGGAGTTCGTATATAGTGTAGTACCTTCCGGTTCGATAATCATACATCTAGATTTATTGGTACCGTTAAATATAGGTATGTATGTATGTATTGTCTAAGTAGTTCCAAAAGTATACGAAATTTCCGCGCATTCGGATTTTAGTGCCGAAAATGATATTGCTAAAAACCAAATAGACTGGTCTACAATCAAATTAAATAAAAGCTTTAAATAAAGTATTCCGAAAAAAAAAATAAGAGCTTTAAGTATCTATTGGAGTTGCAAAAATCATGTAACTAATAGGTACATATGCTTGTCGCGTATTTTAAAACACCTATTTAAAAATAAAATTTAAAATATTTACATTAAGTCAAATTTCTCAGTTTAATTTTAAATACACTTCCATAATCACAAAAATTTAAATACATCATATGAAAATCCACATTATTCTTTCTATTTTCAAGATGTTCTGTGGGCGATGGAGTCCGTGTAAGAGTCATTATGCGTCTGCATTCAATCTTACAATTTACCTCGTTTTTAAACAAACCGGCCTCGCTATAATGAAATCGCGGATCAAGAATACACTTGTTTTTAATTATAAATAGTCGTGCGATAATAAATTCACCACGAATAGTTCAAATTAAATTTAAATCATGGTATGTCATATGACGCATGTAAATATTTTTGCGGAACATTTTCTGGTGTAGTCTTTGATCTTTTATTTATTATACTATTCATATAATTAGCTGGACGAAAGAAATCTAACAAAATTATATAGAAAACAATTAGCAAGCCATGATAAAGTCGCATTATTTGTCTTTTTTATGCTAAAGTGTATTTTTACCCGCAACGGCCGTAGAGACGGTGTATGTGTTTGGGGTAAGGGGTGTTTGTCTGTTACCATTTTCTCGGAAACGGCTAGGCCAATTTTGAAAAGGTTTTTCGCTTTGTGTAAGTTTCATTCCTGAGCATATTCTTAGCTAAGTTATAATAATGCATCGTTAATTAATAATATTCTATATTACGCTTTAATGTCGAGGGTTTTAGATTTTTTTTATTTAAAGTTTTTTTTAAGTCACAATTTTATGTCGTGGGTCTTTAAATTTTTAATTTAGTTTTTATTGTACTATATTTTATAACATTTGTACTTATAAAAACTTACGATAACATGATCTGTGATTAAACAAAATTTTTGTTTAATTACAAAGCGATCTAATCAAAAATCATCCATTGGCTTCTATCTGTGACTTCACCCGCATTTCTATGTAATCCGCTACTACCATATCCGCTTTGTAAGGGACGCTCAAAATAGCGATAAAATTGTATCTTTAGATAGCCTCGAATAATTGAAATACCTGGTTATATTTTTACCATGTGGCTTGTGTAAAATCTAGACTTTTTACAAACACAACAAACCTAAATATATTTCTTGTTAATAATCAATGACTTTCGATATAACTATCTTCACACATAATACTTTCTTAGATTTACGCGAATATTCAACATTTTAAATAAAACTATCTTCTCATGGTCACGGAAGTGACTGAGTCTCTCCCGTGACCATGACTGCTGTAAAGCATTCGAAACGTCGGGAACCAAAAATCAAAATAAATCCGCGAAATAATTCGAAAAGATAGTTTTATTTAAAATATTTCCACACACTTCTATAAGCTGTCTTTACTGTTAAGTAAAAGCAGAATTAAGTAAACATACGAAAATATATTTCTGCGTCAAAATATTATTTTGTAATATTTTTATAATAACCCTCTTTGAACATAAAACTAAGACTTTTCCTGTTTTGTCCATCAATAGGGGTTCGACAAAAGTGTGAAACCTCAGTAAGAGAAAAGATTAATAAAGCTTAGCGCACACTCGCGCAACACCTGCCTTTGTCGCTAATGGACGCCTTAATCTCCCGGGAAATGGACGTAACAAGGGAAAAATAGTGCGGTTATAATTCTTAACCGATTTTGAAAAAGAATTGTTACATAAGTTTTTATAATATATTATGTAGATGGATATTACTCCTGTGATTATATGATGTATTTGTTATTATCTAATATTAGAACAATTCAGTTTTAAAAATATTAGAAAATATCATTTGAATACTTTGCTGTAACCATACTACTATATAACTGAAAAAGCATGTAGCAACTAATTTTCCGCGAAAATCCCAACAAAAATCACAAAAGGTTTTCCTCGGATGCATCTCGTTACTTCTTAGGCTCGTTAGGATATCTAACTCGCTTTTTACCCGAATAACTCGCCTGTTACTCTCATCCGGCCGGTTAACTCGAGGCTCCTCTTCAATTACGGTTCAAACTGTCTGGAACGCAACTTTTAATTTTTAGCATCGTTCCTCGGAAAAATTCTTAAAGTAAAGCCTTGAAAACACTAAACTCACTCAGTTGAATGTTTGGAGGATTTTTTGGATCTCCTTATTTTAAATAAGAGAAATTTACTGTGTCAAATAAGTTTTCTAAAAAAAGCGTAGATTTTGCGGATTTTCTCTTTTGATTAACAAGTTTAGTAATAACAGCATTGCATTTTTTATCTGTAGTAACATCCCACGAAAACTGACTGGGATTCACAGTTTTAGCTTTAGGCCATTTAGCTTGAAAGAAGTTACACTGAAAATTAATAGACAAATAAACTTTACATTTATTATAGCAAAGGCTAATTATTTTCAACCGACTTCCAAAAAGGATGAGGTTCTCAATTCGAACGTATATATTTTATAAAACATCTACACATTATGTATAAAAAAGTTTCACCTTAAACAATGAAATCTAGCAGCCCCCATACTTATTTATTTTTTATGTCACCTATCTAAGAACACTTGGACTAATGAGATGAATCTAACGATACCTTAATTAAAGAAATCCATCGAGTGGTTTGGGAGATATGAGGGAATGAAGAATAAAACAAACATATCTTTGCATGTACAAAGATAGGCGCGAAAAACATAACCCTTTCCTTGTAGTCGGGTAAAAAATAACATCTACTTTTTACGTTATATTTGTGATCATCAACTAACACAATATTCCTAATAACAAACAGTAAAAATTAAGAACAGTCTTTTTCCTGTGCTATATTTAAAAAAAATCTTAAATCTATACTAATTTACGTCACGTTTTCCAAAAATTAAAGAAATGGAGCAACACCACTTGTCAGTCAACGATGATATTATATTCTATCACGTTGTTTATGAATACGAAAGTTGAGTTTGCAGATTGATACTTGTCAATACATTGGACGTCTGTCTTAAAAAGCAGTAAGAGGCTCTGGATAAATCGAGACCATTTAAACGTATTGTGAAAAAAACAGTAATTTTTTAAAACGAATGAATTGTATTTTTGCAATTTGAAGTGGCTTAGATAACTCATTTTACAATCGTTATCTCTTTTAAAAACTTAGAATATGTAGGAATATTACTTCTAAGTGTTATTTTACATTTATAATTTACTAGCGACTCACCCTCGCTTTGCTCGGGTTCGTCCCTAGGTACGTTTTAACGGTCAGTATGAAATACAGATCTTTGAATTTCTCGGCTTTTCTGTACTATAATATCCTTCCTCTTGAATCACTTTATCTATTAAAAAACCGCATCAAAATTTGTTGCATAGTTTTAAAGATGTAAGCATACATAGGGACATACAGACAGCGGGAAGCGACTTTGTTTTATACTATGTTGTGATATCTAATCACAACATATTATTATAAATAAAAGTTGAGTTTGTGTCTGTTCGGGCTAATGTTAGAAACTAACTAACGTAGGTAAAGATTTTCATACGGTTTTCTCCACAGAAAGAGAGATCATATAGGAAAATTAAAAGCTACAATTTTTCTAAAATATAATCTAATAGTATGATAATATTTGTAAATTATTTGGAAACAAATTCTACATATTTTGTAGTTTTCTATTAGCGATATCGCTTGCGAAGGTTTCTGGTAGAGATCTCTTAAAGAGATAAGTCATCCTTTGTACACATGGTTACTGTTTTCTATTTTATATGTATATTTTTTTGGTTAGTACCTGGAATAAAATATTATGATTTCCTTATAAGACATGTAAATATTTTGAAAGACACGCATAATACAATATAACTCACGTTTTATTATGACCTATTTATTTATTATTTATTTATTTATTATAAAGGCTTACTTACTAAATTTACATAAAACATTAATTTAACATAATAATATTTTGCTATTTTTATATAAATTTAATTTAAAAGTATGCACAGCTTTTTATAGAAGTACCTATTTTATTTAAATTTTATGTGGTTACGAGTATATTAGGAGCTATTTAAGGCGTACAACAAACAAAAAAGAAAGTCTAATCTAAATATTTAAATACAGTTTTTTTTAAATAAATTTAGACTATCAGAAAAAATATCTATAATGTCCTCCTGACCGATTCCGGCCACGGCGGCCAATCTCATTGAGACTAGCCAACTGCGCAGGAGATATTATAGTGCACAAATGTACGCGCAGACACAAGTGCACTCTCTATTCCTGTCACTCTCATACTCCGGTGGGACGACTATTCGACACGACCAGTGAGAGTTAAGGCGCAGGACCGACGGCTTTACGTGCTCTCCGAGGCACGGGGGTGAAACACCGCCAACTTCCCAACTCCGGGCTGTCACTGAGTCTTACTAAACAGAAAGACTCAATAACTAAACTTGGCCCGACCCGGGACTCGAACCCAGGACCTCAGGATGTGCAGCCGTACATGCTAGCCACTACACCACCGAGGCAGAAAAAATATCTATACCAAATTGCTGAAATATAAAATTGTATAATTTAAAGCTTCGTAAGAGTGCTATACAACATACTTTACAATTAGTCAAATATTATTTCTACTACAAACTACCAATATATTGACATAAGAAAAAAATATCTTAATTATAACTATTAAAAGTTAACAATCCTATCACAAACGGTCAGTTATATAATTGTCTTTATCGCTATCTATAAAAAGATATCTCAATCGGCACATCGAAAGCACGTGCATCTATTTACAAAGATATTAACCTTTCACGCAACAATGTGGTCAAATGTAAATATTTATTTCTATACAATCCAATCGGAACGAACTCAGGTATAGTGTATTAGTTGAAAAACGTACCGAAACCCGGTACTTGGTAAAATAAACACGTTTTGTGATGTAAAGACTGGCATTACAATAAATGTGCGGGCATCGAACACTTAATAAAATAACAAATACAGATCACTGTTCAGTGTTACGTGGATCTAAATACTTTTCTATCTAAACATTCGCATTGTCTATTCAACAAACGGAGTGGCAGTCGAAACACTGGAGAAACTCAACAGATATTTTATTACTTTTATTTGTTTTTAATCTGCTTATTCATTCAGTTTTTAAAATATTTTTATATGTTTTTTTTTTTAAAGAAATGCTTTTTTTAATTACATAACTTTGGAGTTATTAAGATTTACTGAAATTCATGTTTTTTCGATATACACGTTTACACGTTTAAATAATGTTATAACTTCGTATTTGTCGTATAAATTGTACTTTATTGGATCATTTAATATGCAAAGCTAATAATAAATAATATTTATAAACCGCATTTATAAAGAAATGGAAATAAGTGAACAATACAAAATAATATATTTCAATTCAAAAAAAGAGTAGCAAAATTGTGATATAAAATACTCTGCGCTACGTATCGCATACAGTCATTAAATATAAAAAATATTGTTGAAAGCTATTGAATGAAACGCGGCCGCAAAAGCATTCTCACATAACCAATACACATCTTTAATCTCTTTAAGTGGGAATAAACAAGAGTAATACTCTTCAACAAACAACCGTCGCCAAATTTATACTAAAACTCAATAAAAATCAAGATTTGTTTCAGCCAAGCCGAACGATATTGGAGTGTCACTAAAAAAAATTACCCCTTTCTTCCGTCCGTACGGATTTTAATAACAACATCTTCGCTTTCTTTATTCGTTCTTTTGAAATCTCTTTAAAGTTGAAGCAAGTTTATTACTAGTCAGATCAGGAATTCCAATCTCACATCCTGGCTTGAAGAGCTTTGGTGTAACCGTCGTAAGGTGACGAGGCATTTTAAACGCTACGATACAGCTGTTTAGGTCGAATTTTGAATGTATAGTTTGAGATATCCACCTTTTCAAAGCCGCGGGTCGCGCGTAACTGAATTTGCACCGCAATGGCAGATCCATTGTGGATCATTAATACCGGATTCTATGGAACTCGATTGAAAAGTTACAATGTTATTTTCCAGATATACCTAACTCTTTGAAGATTAACAGTTAATTTTAGATTATAATAACCAAATATTGTCCGTTGAAAAAGCATTTGCATAAAGGGGTAATGGGAAGTAGGCGGCGATGTTTTAAAGGTGTGGTATTTATTTTGTTATTGATTCTACTGTTGAATGAGTTAATTGCAGGTAAAATTGGGTGAATTTAAAACAAAATTACAGCAATAAAAGGTTAAGTACGTACATATATAATATGTATATACGTATTCAGCCCTTTTTTAACGTCCCACTGCTGGACACAGGCCTGCCTTCAGTACAAGGGGGATCAGGCCATGCCCACCACGCTGGCCAAGTGCGGGCTGGCGGCTTTGGCGACTTTCAGACATGCAGGTTATCTTACGATGTTTTCCTTCACCGTTAAGACAAGTGGCAATCATGTTGGAAATGATTCGCACATGAAAATATCAAAGGTGCGAGACCCGGGATTTGAACCCGCTTCACTTGGTTTCCCAAGCGATCACGTTACCACTGGGCTACACTGTCTTAAGTTAAGTACATAATATGTTAATTTATTATGGAGCTTTCGACTTTTCCAAATATTTGGTAATATTATGTACAGTAAAAAATATAAAACAATGAACATACATTAAAAGATTTAAAAATGTTGATATTACTGAATTATACTGTATCCTACGGAATAGATATCTCTTAAAGTATTCAGTTACAAATGTATGGGATATAGTAATAGTTAGAACTAATAGTATTCAAGAGCAGCTTAGGAGCTTAGACATTCTAGATTTTTTCACGCTTTAAGAAAATTAAAACTAAGCATATGTATATGGAGATGATATATTATTAATAATAACTATTTGACAAACGTTTGAATAAATCAATCTCATACAATATTTAATTCTTAAAGAGTAATTGTAGTATGCATCTTGGCTAAGCCAGTACATGGTAGGAACGTCGACAATATATGATAGAAACGAAATTTGACTCATTTTGTAGTGACACTAATTGCTGTGCCAGCGGTTGCGGGTTCGAGTCCCGCTGGGAGCATTCATTTGTGTGATGAGCACGAATGTTTGTACTCTTGTTAGGGGTGTTTATATTCCTAATATGTATGTATTTAAAGTTATATATTATGTGTAGTGTATCAACTATCTGGTATCCACAATACAAGCCTCGTACCTACCATGGAACTAGATGGTGCTGTGTGTTAATGTACCAACATATTTATATTTATTATTATATTTATAGCGTCTAAAATGATAGCGTACCGATTGATGGGTAAGCTATTTTCTTTAGCCATTACATCGTGAAGAAATAACAAAACTCACAAACTTCCCATGAAATTCATTCATATGCCACAAAATGTCCACAATAATATTTAATTTTACATCCTCTAAAACAAAACCTTTAAGCCAACTAGGTCGTACAGGCATAGACACTCTGATATACCTCGAGCCCTGTTCATAAAGTTACCTATTTGTATAGACCAGTAAAGCATGTCATAGTGGAGGCTGCTTTATGTGCATTGTGTTTGCTTCTCCGACCGTATTGCGTAGACGGATAAAGGATCAATAGTTGATGTACAAAGTTTACCTGTTTAGGCACTTTATATCTTACGAGTATGTTTTGCGCAATTTCGTAGCGTTTACTTTAATTTATTTTAAGAATCTTGTTACGCAATCTTAAATATATTTTGTAGACTTCTAAAAGAGTACTCGATTTGGGTGTTTTCTTTATTTTTACGTGAACGCCAGTGGTATCTTCTTAATCTTCGATATTTTTTAATGTTTCTAGTATTATAATACGTATGTTTTACCAATATGATTTAATTCATTGAATAGTTGCTTCTGTTTTGTTTTTACACGCGTAATTTGCAACAACTTATTTTTCTAAAAAATATCGTATTCATCCCTTTTTAACGTCCCACTGCTGGGGCACGGGCCTCCCTTCAATACGACGAGGGATCAGGCCATAGTACACCACGCTGGTCAAATGCGAGTTAGCGGACTTCACGTCTTTCGAAAACTTGCTAGGTTCTCTCAGATATGCAGGTTTCCTCACGATGCTTTCCGACAAGTGATAATCGTGTTAAAAATGATACGCACATGAAAATATTGTGAGGAAAACCTTCACCGTAAGACAATTTTTATTACTTTTTAACAGATCGATTATAAATATAATACAAAATAAATTATTTGATATAAAAAACAACATGTAAAGACAAATACATTATTAGGGGCTGTGACATCAAAAGAAAATGTCGATACAGTGATCTTCTATAATAACGTTCTCGAAAAATTTACCAAATGAATTTTCCCCAATTCATTCCTTTACAAAAGAAGCTATCTCTTTGATAGACTTGAATGATAATTTATGCAAGTGGACATCGGTAGTCGAGGGTTCTTTTAATCTTTAAGTAATTTTCTTAGTACAGATAACTTATTTGTGTAGGGATATTTATACCACAGCCCAATTAAGATGTATCGAAGATGCTTAAAACATTTAGTTTATTATATTTTCCTTAACTTCAACATTGCTTTTAATAGAATTTATATTATGGCAATACTGTTATCGTTTAATCGATACGCTGTGATGCGAATGTTAATATAATTTAAAAGTCGATATGTAAAAGTAGCCCATTGAATACATTAAATTTTACAAATCCAAACTAAAATGTCGATAAAGAAAAGTCTCTTAAAACAGCCGCCCCTTAATAAACACCTTACAAAGTATTTTTATGTTGCGATTGGTTAGTTGGAAACAAAATATCAACATGGCAGCCTAATTTGCAGTTACTTATCACATAATCAGTATCGTACGTTTTCACCGAGCTTTGATTCAAGGAACGATTATGTGCTAAAGGCTAATAACTTCGCAATTTTATGATGGCCCCTCTACAGCGATTTCATTTAGGCTTTTAATAAGCGCAAGACAAAAAAAAATTCTTCTTTTCTTCTTAGTCGTTCGCTCTTGGCAGAGTGGTCGTGGTTGACGACGATGGATTTTCTTTGGCCAATGTGCCTGCCTCCATTTATAACGGTCGATAAAATATAAAGATTGCCTGAAAATCTTAACACATTGTCTGATATAAGGATATTTAAGTTTGAAGCAGGTGGCAATCGGTGATTTTTAAAATTGCTTATTTATTTAAGAATTCCTTACTTATTTACATATTTATTGAAATAGTAAATTTATAGAATATTTATACGACATGTCTAGCTAACTATATACCAAGTACGGATACAAAATAAATATCTTAGTCGACCAAATAAAAACAAAATAATAATGGTTTAATTTTCGACTTTCGTGTGTAAACGCCCTAACGTATTCAACAGAAAGACATCAGAGGCCTAACTTCACGTCTCTAAATTCAAAACAAGCAGAGAAATGTAAACAGACAATCAGTACCGATTTTAAAGATGAAATTGGAATTTGCCAACAAGGGTAGTGGGGGAGGGGTAGGGGGTAATTCGACAAACGCTTTGAACCGACTTTTGAGCCGATTTCTATTTGAATTCGAAATTAATAAATATAATACGTATTTACATCTGTTTGTTTAGAAAGTATTCAGAATTTCTGAATGGTGATATAAAATCTGGTGGTTGACATCAATAAATATAATAGGTTTGTATTATATACCTATATAAGAGAGTAGATACTAAGTATGCACGCAGAATGTATGATGTGTAGAGTGAGTGTATGTAAAATATTCATAGGGCGAATAGAAAGTAATCTTTTAAAGAGATATCTTTAGAAAAATCTTTACTAAGCCTCTTACATTACCTATAGATATAAGGTAAACAAGATCGAATTTTCAAATTTAATATAAATTTAGACAAACCATCTTTAATTTACCATTTTAGTTCATATAGTAATGATAATAAGGTTTTAAATACAGTGTTAATTTCATTTCCCGAGGGTAGGTATGGATAGATAGGTAAATGAAAAGAATCGGTCGCAACAAGGCCCCGCTTTGAGACTCAAATGTAATCTGTTTTGTTAATTTCGAGTTTGTCGGTGTTTTTCATCCCAGAACACTTGTTTATTTATCCCGGGGATGATTTGAATCTTGTCTTTTTGAAATGAATTATTTTGTATATTCTATTGAAGTATTTTTTGTTTCTCATTTCTTACTACGACAATATTTTTTTCTATTAAATCTTACTAATATTATAAATGTGAAAGTTTAGATGTTAGGATGTTTGTTATACTTTCACACCAGAACGGCTGAACGGATCTGGATGAAATTTGGCACGAGGTAGATTATAGCCTGGTATAGCACATAGGCTACGTTTTATCCCGAAAAATGTAAAGTTCACGTGGGATAGATTTGTTTTTCTAGACGCGAACCCGAGCAAAACGAGGATAAACCTAGCGTTTACATATGTAATTAGCATTCATGAGTAATTACAGTAAATAGTTAAAGTTAAAACGCCAAGAAACACTATCTCTGAGAATTCTAGATTAATTATATCAAACTAAACTAAACGATCGGAGGTTTAGATAACCAGCATATATAAGTAACCTGCTATCTCCAACTTATTACTCAGTGCTAACTTATTCACTATTGTACTCTACCCTCTTGAACTTATGTAACTAATAATACTTAAGTAATAATTTTACCAATAATTTAATTAATCAAACTAATTATTATAAATGCGAAAGTTTGTGAAATAGTGTTTGTTGTGTTGAAAAATTGTGTGTATGTTTGTTAGTGTGGAATTTGATAAAACTCAGTACCTACATAGATAATAACCTGGAGTAACATATGGGCGGTTAAGCACATATGGATATACCCGACTGAAGTAAAGGTAAGTCAAAGGGGATAATAATTTAAACATCACTAGCTTTGATTCTAATAACGCGTTTCGATAGTTAAACGCATTACATGATAATATAATATCTTAAAATAACCCAGTCGAGTGTAAAAGCAAATAACATAACGTAACTTAAGCATTATGATTCATCAGAATTAAGTCATTATCAGGGGGTCGGTTTATTTGAATGAGCGCAAATTGTCAAAGAGAATTTAAACAAAGATGTTGCTATTTGCCCCTGTGTAATGAAATCGGCTAATATGGTTGATGGCACCCCTGTTAAGCCCCTTATTAATAGACACGTTTTTTTTTACATAGCCCTCAATAAATATCACTTTTAGAGTTTAAAAGTGATGCATAATATCTTACTTTATGTTAATCTCTTATAATATATAATTAATAGTAACTTAAGCAATAAAATTTAATGAGAATGGTTTTGGTTTAAGATTTTTGGTTAAAATGGAGATATTAATAAATAGGCAAATATAAAACAATTCAGTAACTTTTCTCCAATGTTGGTCAACAGTTTTTTTTATATGGAATTTAATTCTATTTAAATGATATTATGTTTTTCTCAAATTTTCAATAAGGATTTTGGTCGAATTTCGACCACCAGGCGAACAAATACTAACGAACAAACGAACGAACACTAACTAATAGTGTAAGTAAATTTTATAAGCAATTGACATAGACATTTTTAAACTAAGCTATATATTAAGAATTACGTAAAATACAGGTAATCATCACAATGATAACAAAACTGTAGCGCTCGAAATACATAGCTATATATATAGTATAGTGATTAATAAAGTACAAGGTTATATAAATCAAGTTTTACCAAAAAAAATTACGCTTTTTTCCTTATATACATTCAGCTTGACATAATTAAGATGTAAGATAACATCTTTGCTTAATCAAGTAAATATACTTTTGTGTAAAAAAACACTTGAAAATATGTGATTATTGTATTGTCTATAAGAGGTTGCATTCAGCCCTTTTTAAAGTCCCATTGTTGGGCACGGGCCTCCTTTCAATACGAGTAAGGATCAGACCATAGTTCACCACGCTGGCCAAGTGCCTCGTGGAAATGACCGGCACACGAAAATATCAGAGGTCCGAGACCCGAGATTTGAACCCGCTTCATTCGGTTTCTCAAGCGCATTACCACTGGACTACCACTATTGTAAGATGTTATGGTGTGATTATAAAAGTAGAATAAAATATGTGAATATTTTTACTTTAACGAGATAAGCATTATATATAATTAGATTTTACCCGTAATTTCGCTCGCATAGATTAAATTAATTATGTATAATCAATCCACTCCTAAATATTGCTAAGAGATGGAAGATAACTTTATAATTTTTCTCATTATTATTAATTTAACAGATAGTTTCAAAGATTAGTGCGTTCAAACATACAAACAAATCCTTCAGCCTAATAATCAATTAACACTTTTAAAATTATTACGCATATAACTCAAAATATACAGTTTGAAAAAAGTTAATCGTCTTTTTATTGATATTTTATAAATTGTACACCATGTATTATTATTATATTATCACGTAAACATTACTCAAACATACTACAAACTAGCGGCTCACCCTCGCTTTGCTCGGGTACTCCTCTAGGAAAACAAAAACAAACCTATTCCACGGGAACCGTACATTTTTCCAGGATAAAAAGTAGCCTATGTGTTATTCCAGACTATAATCTATCTCTGAGCCAAATTTCATCTAGATCCGTTCAGCCGTTCTGGCGTGAAAACAAACAAACACACATCTATACATCCATTACATCCATACATACATACTCACAAATTTTCACAATTATAATATTAGTATAGATTTTAAAATCGGTAAAATACCAAAAAAATAAAAATAAAAAAGAAATACAAAAAGAACTAAACAACCAAAAATATCAAAGGTACATAGAAATCGATAGTTTAATTCGAAATAACCATCAATCCCAATAAATTCACAATCAGTAGAGCCCGTGAGAAAAATCAAACAAAACGCCGGACCGCACGATTGGCCACAAAGGGTGCTTTTATCCCCTTTTTTAAACCATTTTTGTCCCCCCAACGTCATTTAGACGCAAGATCTTTCAGTCATTAGCGAAACGTACAGTCATTCTGGCACGATTTGTCTACTCTTATCAGAGTTTTTTTTTGACGCCACCACACGTATACAATATGCGAAAATTTTTACTGCTAATGTGAGGAAACTGATAAGCTCTGAAAGAGACTGCTAGGTTGCAATTTTATATCTTAATTCGGCGTGATTATTCATTGAGACAGTAGTTTGGACTGAGTTTTAGGATCAGAGATATTATACCCAAAAATTTGCAAATCTGAACTTATATTTTATTATCTTATTTAGTATTTGTATGATACAAGACTTACATCATTAATAACATGAAATCTTTACTAGTAAAAATATACTTTCCAGTTCCAGATTCTTTATCAATGATAAACTCTAGAACTTTTAATTAAGATAGTAAGCATATAACTTTGTTCCTTTAAAAAACCAACTCACATAGGTATTAACACGTCATTTAAAAACGTTATAAATACACATACATACATATAACAATAATTACAATACAGCTCTCGTAAAGTCGATTCCATTATGCGGGAAAAGCAAGGGTAAACACGGGCACTAAAAAGCACGAGTGGACTCAAAATGGCACGCGTCGCGGACCACAACAAACGTACAGAACGACAATCGGAATAATTTTAATTAGAGAAAAATTGCACGAAATGCACATTGAGGTAGCGACAGCAAAATATAAGTGATATTATTATTATTTTTTTTGTTTAATAAATTGTAATTGTATATATCATTATTTTTTTTTAATTGTTTTTTTTTTGTTTTTTGTATAAATTGTAGAAGCTTCAAAATTATTTTTCACTAATCTATATTAATATTATAAAGCTGAAGAGTTTGTTTGATTGTTTGTTTGTTTGTTTGGTTGAACGCGCTAATCTCAGGAACTACTGATCCGATTTGAAAAATTCTTTTTGAATTAGATAGACCGTTAACTGAGGAAGGCTATAGGCTATATAGCATCCCGGGAAAATGTACGGGTCCCGTGGGATAGATTACTTTTTGTCTAGGGACAAACCCGAAGCGAAGCGAGGGTGAGTCGCTAGTTTTTCATATAAGCGTATAATTTATGTATATATGATTCTGTTTAGTTTAAAAAATTCTAGTATTTGAAAACCATGGTTTTATAGCTGTAATTTGCGATAAAAATGGACATTTATCTTTTTTTTTCTCCACAACTTTTAATTGATATCAATAACTATTAAGGAATTAACAAAATAAATGTTTTGCTAACCATATAAAGTCAGAAACAATACTCGACGAACCCTTTCCGCAAACAATTAGCGCACAAGTGCACTCGGAACAACGGCAATACAGCGTCCCTTGCTGAAGCGCTTCAATCGCTTTAACGGCTTCCGACTGGCTGCAGATCCCTTTGCCTTTGCCTCGCCTGTTGCCGCCTCGTGCGCCATCTCTTGTTTTTTCAATTATGGAACGCGTTCCTTTTTACAAAATTTTAAATTTGCTTTTTCACTGAAGGGATATTACATGCCATAGATACAATTTGAAAGTTTAAGGGTGAAGTTCTTATGGTTTTTTTTTATGTTTTGAAATGAGCTTTTGGAGACTTAAGCTTTAAATAAAAATGTTTTAAACTAGAATAATTTAACCAAACTATAATAGTTATAATGTAACACGAACACTGTGGAAATATAATCTGACAAAGAACATTTTATATGAAGTAAAATCACTGACATGAAATTACCAATTACGGATGTTGTATCATTTCTCACCTTATAATGTCTTGTAACATGATTCTAGGAATTACCACTTATCTTACACCGATGTCACCTTTACTATTTAGTAGCTATCTCGTAATTCGAAGGGACCCCGAAACCGAAACCGGTTTCAAAAGAACGTCCAAAAATAAAGCTAAGATCTGATTTCAGTTGTTTGTTCTTTTTCCCTGCCTTTAAGTGGCATTCCTTATTTGAATTAATAGAATGGGTTTATCGTTGAAATGTCGTCGTCGTCCACTAATTATGCGAGCGTTACCCAGACATTACCCGACATTTGATCGCGCCTATAATTCTTGATTTAATGTTTTAGTTGGTAGTTATGACGATCTGGCAACAGTATTTGTGTTAGAACGTAACTACCCACGGATTTAAAGATAACGTACTTTATTGAGCAACAAAATGGTTGATTTCAAAATTAATAAGCAACGTTAAAGTAAAGCACTGAGGGCTCTACATTGTAATTATTACATGAAAGTAACGTGGCTGTATGATAAATGAAGTAAAGACAGCCGTTATTGTCTCGAATGAAAGAGCTTTTGTCTATACCTGAGTAGAACTTTAGTCGTTGTCTATGCTCTGTTGTCGTTAACAATTGTCGCTGAGAATATAGGCGGAGTCATTAAATATGTAAATTGTTAGAACCTTTTGCAAATAAGAGAAACTAGCAAACTTACCTGGTTTTGTCTATTAAATGCATCTCATATAATAAATTGTTAGAAAATTATTGATTTAATGGATACCGTTATACCGATAACTGTTATGACTGTTGCCAATAAGATAAATTGAAATCATAAGTAGCCTATTTTCATCAAGATACATATAGGTTATGACATTTGATGGAATGGTCGAAGCGGTAAAATATGGCTAAAAAACTCACTTTACATGCAATTAATAGTAATGTAATATTAGGTTTTTTGTTATCTATATACCAAATTGATAAGAATACAGTGCGATTAGTAATTTTAAACTTACTAAAAGGTTGAGCGTATAGCAGATGATAACAGTAATATGCGCTACCGATAGAATAATTACAAAAAACATTACTCTGGACAAAACACAGCTATTACATGTATTTTGTGCGGCATCTACCAATCGATTTCAACGCGATCGTGTCGGTTCTTTCATAACAAAAATCAATTAACACTCTACCCACAAATTAAGTTAGCTTTCGATTAACTTAATTATAAAGAAAGGAGATTCACAATTATTTTTATTCCGTGTTAAAACCTGTTTAAAGTCAATTACTGCAGGAACGAAAATAATATACACTTAGCGGGTCGTTTACCCTTTAATATAACGTGGTGTGTGAAAATATTAACATTAACTACGCTTTTAAAATGCTAAGTAAATAAAGCAATGATTATAAAACACTTATCTTTAATCATTTGTGAAAATATTGTTATTATTGTTAACTTTAAAAGGTTTTTGAAAGCTATATGACATAATTTAAACGGTTATGTAAAATAAAAATGCATGTATAAGTACTGATATCACAATTAAATTAGTTTAAAGTGCCGCATAACTATGATTCATTCAGTTAGATTGAACTAAAAATATAACCGACAAAAATCCTATTGTCCATTGTACATTAACATTCATAAAATTCATTAAAATAAAGGCATTATCTTTGAATAATCAGTCAAATAAGAAAATGTAAAAAGGTAGTCTGGAAACAATACTGAAAGCGGAATACACCGCAGTTTGTAAAGTGCGCACACAAAGATGCATTGTGCGCCCATATGGGAAAATATCTTGTTTTGTCTACCCTATTGTTGTTGACAGACGGACGGACAACTGAAAAGACAGCCTTTGAATAGTTATATACTGCCTTGTTTGAATATGAGTACAGATTATGTAAAGCAGTTGTGCTATAACAATGTTGCGCTCGTTAAAATTCAATTCAGGATTGCGTCAAAACAAATAGATGTTTATGCTATTTGGTATAATAATTATAGCAACACTAAAGTAAAGTATGAGATGCTTTAAATTAGAAACACAAATTAAAGATATTGTAAAATTTTACGTTTAAAAAAATCGTTAAGTATTATTATATTATTAGTAATGGCTTCGCTTCGTTCAGGTTCGCGTCTAGAAAAGCAAAAACAAATTTATCCCACGGGAACCGTACATTTTTGCGGGATAAAAAGTAGCCTATGTGCTATTCCAGACTATAATCTATCTCAGTGCCTTTTATTCAGATCCGTTCAGCCGTTCTGGTGCGATTGAGTAACAAACATCCATCGAAACATCTAAACTTTGACATTTATAATATTAAATAAGGTTATAAGAGTAATTTGTTATTTCCGTATAATTTAGACACGTGGTGTAAATAAAATGTAGGTATGCGTGTAGATAGTAACGTTATAAAATCAAACTTTTTTCAGTAGAAGTTGTTTCACTTTAGGCGGGCATAGTGTTTCTACTACTAGAACTACTGTGCAAAAATCGCAAACGAAGATATATTGAAAGCAAAGTCTACGCAAATTCCATACTACAATTATAAATGTCAAAATAATCCAGTCAGACTATTTGTTAGCTTTTCCCATTTAGATAATTGAAGATATTTCAACGAAATTCATCATTAAGATAACCATAGCCTACATTTATTACGCGAGCGGAACCGCGGACAAAATCTAGTTAAAATAAATATATAAATAATATAAATACGTCTCGACATTAACACACAGCACCATCTAGTTCCATGGTAAGCCTCGTGGCTTGTGTTATGGATACCAGATAGTTGATACACTACACAAATATGTATATAACTTTAAATACATACATATTATAAATATAAACACCCATGACGGGAGTACAAATATTTGTGCTCATCACACAAATAAATACCCCCGCGGACTCAAACCCGCGACCGCTGGTACAGTAAGGGTCACTACAAACTGAGCCAAACGTGTCGCCGTAGTTAAAATATTATTATTATAATCATATAATTAAAATCAAACATACGGTTAAATTGCGCAATACAAGACAATAACTGTGGTTCAAATCACCTGCTTGTCAGCTGCATCTCGAGGTTATCTTTTTAGTTAAATTATACCGACCAGGTGAACAGATTTAACGACTAAAGACACGTATAATTCTTAGTTAATATATCAATTAATCACCTAAGCGCTTACATTTTGATTGTGATAGGAAACTATTTGTTTTCCGCGTCTATTAGACGCTCTTGCGACTACCGCTTAGATACAATCTCATTAGGGTTCCACTGGATGTTAATTTATACGATGAAATCGGATAGTGACTATATTTTTTTAATTACCTTATTCATTTTTATCCACGAAATATCGATAAGGCAAGCTAAATAGCTTAGCTTATCGATAACTACATACGTTAGTAAAAACGTTTAAACGTAAACGTGAAACCTCTGAGACAAATTTTAAAGCGTTAATTTTTTAGAATTAATACCGCCTTTTGATTTTATTAGATTTTATTATTTGAAAAGGTATAAACAATATACGAATTACGATATGAAAACGTTATTTTATAATTTTTATATTACTTCATTATCCCTGTTAGTTACACTACAGAACCCGTAATAAAAAATGTTTCCATCTACAGCATATATCACAAAACAAACTATTTTATATGAATAAAGCCAGCGTAAATTATGTTAGAAAAAATAATTTCATAGCGACTTAGTGTATATTTTTCATATCTTTAATAGTTATTAATGGGCATAAATCGTTGGGATATGAAGTGGAGTATGTGGCTTTTAAGTGTGAGACCATCCCACAGTGTAGTGTGAACGAGACGTTACTAACTTTTATTGTTTATACAGTATACATTTAAATATATTATTGGTGCACTCAAAATAAAATATTTTTAAGCTATTCTCTACTTTATTTATATAGAATTTAAGATGAAATTAGTATGGTAATTTTAATAAAATTGAATAGTATCTATTTTAATAGCCATAACGCCGTAGTGGGTCCGTCTGTGTAAGATAAATTTGTAATTAGATTTTCGTTTTCAACGATAGATATGTTGTCAATATGATAATGTTTTATAGTCATTTTGAGATTGAATTTCGAGATTTATATGTGGGAATATTAAAAAAGCAAATAGACTCATATAATTGGTTTACAAAATGTTACCGTTACATACAAAATATACGTATAGATATGTACATTTTTGAAGGTGTGAAAAAGTAACTTGAATATTTTAAATATACCTAGTAATATGTATACATTGTATTACAGTAATATGTCTTTATTCAAATCGGCTAAGTATCAGTCATAAGTTAATAATTTTGGCAACACGTTTGGCTCAGTTTGTAGTGACCATACTTGCTGTGTCAGCGGTCGCGGGAACGAGTCCCGCTGCGGGGCATTCATTTGTGTGATGAGCACGAATGTTTGTACTTCAGTCATGGGTGTTTATTTTTACAATATGTATGTATTTAAAAAAGCTATATATGTGTAGTGTATCAACTATCTGGTATCCATAACACTAGCCTCGTAGCTAACATGGAACTAGATGATACTGTGTGTTAATGTTCCAACATATTATAACATATAATTAATAAATGTGACTGATAAGTTATGATTGTAAATCTAAAATCTCCACATTTTTTATTATTATTCAAAAACTAGTAGCATCTAGGAATAAGATAATAAATATTTACGATGTTCCCAGATTAAATATAATTGTTACTTACTCTTATAATGGGGTAATCAAAATGGAACTTTTGACATATTTTCTTTTCGACTATGGGAACTCTGTACTAATTACTAGATACGTTTGATGAGATGTCACGAATTATCTGATCCTGTTTATTACCGTCCATTTAAACTGTAGGTAATTAGTTTTTACGGGGCGAATTAAAAGCTTTCTTTATTTATAGTAACAATGTTGAGTTTTTACGGTAAATATTTCTTACTTCGAAGAAAACTGTAACTTTAATACGTAGAAACATTAAATCTTTTTTAATTGTGGACCTTGCTGAGAAAGTGTTATTTGTTCATTTATACATATATTAATTAAATAAACGTATTTTTTTATTGCCAATTACATACCACACGACAGCTGCATTGAGAGAATAAATATTTACCTGTAAAATAAAGAGAAACAAATAAATAAAGGTATACGAGTATTTTAAAGTATGATGTATAATCAGTATACCTACATATATTTTTGAAGTTATACTTCTTTTGGCACGTTTGGAAAAAAATATGAGAATAGAATTTTTACGATGCGTGCGCACACCGACAGCCAAAATGCGACATGATGAAGTTAGTTGAAAGCGACAAGATGAAGTTAGCTGCATTCATTTTACAAATCGAGAGTTGTGACATACGGGATGAAATCTTTAGCTATTTCTGTTCTGTTACGCCAAAGAATTATAACTTCTTACGTGCGTACATAAGTACACACACTCGTTGTTTTTTCTAATTCGATCGATCCCAAGGTTTAAACTAATTTGTTCCTTTATTAGATATCGTTTAGAAACTTTTATAAAATTTGAAGGCCAAACAACATCTGACAGAGAATGCAACCTTTTGACATTTAAGGAACCACCTTTTCATCAGAACAGGTGCTGAATGGTTTATTTACATCTGACGTCATATAGTACGCCTGTTATCAAATATCTTTCCTGAAGGTCATTGCACAGGTGTATCCAAACAAGTTTTCATAGGTAGCTCTTATAAGCAATGCTATGATTTTCCTGTAGCTAACTGTGTTTATATTCCACATGCGTACGACATCGATATTTTAAATAAATTAAAATGTACTAGAACAATTTTTAGTTAAGCTCGTATGTATTTGTTAATATTTCTCAAAAAAGACGACATCTTAGCAAATGGCAAAAAAATATTCACCATTAAAACCGTTTACAGCCTTTAAAATAAAGTCTCTAGGCGCATAATAAGAGTCTGTGGACAAACTTGAATAAATGCCCACTAATGAGCATAATATTATAATATTGTACGACTCAAAAGCATCTTGTTAGGTCCACATACAGGGTGTAAGGAGCGACGCTATTAAATTCTAACGCTAGGGTGCGAGCGATGACCGCGCACGAGGTGCGCGCTTTCGCGACGGCGGAAATCAAAAATCTAAAATAATATATCTCCTACAGAAAAGTTGTTTAAAAATTGTGTATTTTATTTTATATACAAATACTTGTATATGCTTTTTTATTAAAATATTCATTAAAAAAACTAACTCTTCAAAAATCACACAAACTTAATTGTAGAGTAAAAAATAAAAACCATAGAAGTAACAAAGAAATAAATGAACTAACATAAGTTAGATTTTGTATATTAGTAAGGAAGGAAGGATGAAATATTTTAAAATATTATTATTTCGCTTATATCAAAATTATTTCCGCTTAAAGTTTACGTCGCTACCACTACTCAGTAAAGCCTGCACATATGTTGCCTTGTGAATGTACAAAGACGCATAATAATCATACGGCGACTTGCAATTAAAAAATTTAAGGCACTTTGTCGTGGTAACGCTTTTGGCAGCCTTTCATATTATGCATCTAAGCTCTGAGACCTACCACCGACTTTAGTTTTCATTTAGCAGGTGGATTACTGTTTGGCCTTTATTACGTTTATGTATTGGAAAGATATTATATTATTAATATATACTATGTTTATATGATTATTGACAAACATAAGTACATTTTTATTTATATGTGATAAGCTCTTTTTTATTTTATTTCTATTAAAATACAGAAAGGATGACTTAAGAAGCGGGTATCAATAAGCAATAAAATATTGATGAAAACTAAAAAGGTTTTATAAAAACTCAAAAATCTTGCCAAAATGGACCTAATGCTACAAGTAGTTTACTAATAGCCCTTGGAGAGTTCTACCATCTACCACTTAACTACATCATGAGATCATTTCGACTGTCATCTGAATATCGCTACTAAAGTTTCAAGTCAATAAAATGGAAGGTTGAAACTAACTTCCAACATTTGAATACTCATAGTTACAAATAAAGCTAATAAAAGCTTTTTAAAAAAGCTTTAATACATATCGAGTAATATTTGTCAAAGAAATACAAATAATGTGAATTTATGGCATACTATGAGAACAGATTTGTGAAAACGCCTATTTAGGTTATGATATTGCCATTGACAATAAAAAATTATTACTTATTTTCACTGAAAAAATGAAATACGAAGCCCGCCCACTGCCGTGGTCTATTTTTGTATTATAAACTAACATCTTTATTTTTATTTAATAAGTTAAGTTTAAAAGAAAAATTGAAATATGCTAAACTTGACACGATTCAAGAAACTTAAGCTTCTTAAGTTTTAATGTTAAAGCTGTACATGTTTTATATAAAAAATATCGATACCTGGAAGAATAACATTGTAACTCGATATCCCAGTTTTTCAATTTGAACTTACATATATATGTTTGGAAGTTTGAGAGTTTGTATGAGTGTATATAATTATCTCAATACTGTATATCGTTCTTATTAAAATGTCGTTAGTGATGACAACATGTACATAATATCAAATATGTAGACACTATACGCAAAATTAAAAACGATTAAAAGGTTTAAAAAGCTATTACATAAACAAGAATACGTTCAAAACTTAACCAACCGATTATTATATTTGTTTAAAAAATCACTTTCCATAATCTAAACAGGCGTATCAAAATCAAAACTAGATCATATAAACATAGATTAATAAAGAGCAACAGAAGTGTCAGTTCGCAGAATCGAGAATAAAGCGAGAGTTTTGCAATCGTATGAAATACTCAGAATTATGTTACGATCTAACATCTAGAGAATTTGTATGCATCTTTCTTTATTATTCCAATAACAATCTGTAATGAGTGCTCTGGTCAAACGTAAATACGGAGTTCATACATTTGAATGATGGCTGCGTAAACTATGTTAGGCTACTCTTTATTCTTTAGGGTTGCCGGTTCACACTTTCGATAATTGAAATGAAAATTAGTAATGGAAGAAAGAATATTGATGTAAAACTTCTTTACGTACGCTTGATTTGGGGGGTAAGCTGGTGAATGCGTTACGAAAAAATGTACGTACGTTTGTTACCATGGTAACCGTTGTTATTGTCTGACAAATGATATATAATATTATATTCTTTCCTTAAATGATATTCTATAAATATATGATTGTAATATGCCTAATATGTGTTATTTTTAGTATCTCACCTATCCTAATTATTTAAAACATAAATTGAATTTCATAAATAGTACCGATAACCTACAGAAGTTTTACTTCTTGCGCGTGTACACATTCGTACACGCACTCTTTAATTTTTTTTTCTGTATGTACTTAGGTGGTGTCATCTCCCACAATATTCAGGATGTATGTAGGTAGTTTTTCATTGATGAGCAGTGCTGTATGATGTAGACTAGTAGATCTAAAGGGAGGCCACATTTATATGTATCTAAGCATTAGTTAATTCCGATTATTTGTTACGAAATAGCCAGGTTTGTGATGAGATTATATTACAATTTTTCTCAAAAATGAACAATTTCGTAATAATAAGCAAGAAACTTTTATTTATTTCCTCTAAGATATGCTAATTTCCTTAAAAACACTAACTACTTTTCAGAAAAAACATTATTTAAAGATTTACTATAAAGATAGTAAATCAGATAGCATAAGTAACATAATGATGCTTACCCATAATTTATATTTTATATGAAATCAGAATTTATTAATTAGTTTGAAATTTTGTTTGTTCAAATTTATGCACATTTCAACCCTATGCTTAAGTCGGTGAGATCAAAGAAGCACCTCGCGAGGCGTTTACATTGTAATATATACTTGATGAATGATCTCTTCACATCAAGGACATAATATAATATTTAGCAAATATAGTAATTAACTTAAAAAATATGATATTTATTAATCTATTATAATAATTATTATTATAAAGAGGAAAAATAGGCTCCGAAACTACTGAACCGATTTAGATTTTTAATAAGAAGATAGTTTGAGGCCCTGGGAAGGATATAGGATAGTAATTTTTATCCTGGAAATCATCCTTTAAGGGAGTGAAAATGGGGATGAAAGTTTGTATGGACAAGCAACCTAGCGACGAACCCGAGCGAAGCGAGGGTGAGTCGGTAGTTAAATTAATAAATATCTTTATAATAATATATTTTTTAATAATTTGATTACGGCATTATTTTGTAGCGAAAATTTTTCATTTACTAATTATTAATATTTTGTGAAAACCTTAGTAAATATGCTTTTGATTAACTACAAATATAATGTGTGGAAAAAACATCAATTGAGTCTAATTTCTCTATCTACGTCCTGTCTCCATCATAAGATATTTTTAATGGTACTCGTATCATATTATTGTCCTATCATTTAAATTTGACATACTTGCAATGTTTTAATTCGATATTTATAAAATTTCAAACGACAGCGACTACGATAGAAATAAAATGGACGATAATAAATAATTTTATTAAAGTAAATAAAAAATAATATATAATACTAATTATAAATCATATCTGTATTGTGTTTTATGCACCATGCTGAGTTGGCCATCTTTTATTTTTCATCACCGGATATTGATTGTTGACACTGTCACTGACAGATCCTCTTTATGCCTAAAGACCGGATATGATGATTTATTATTTTCAAGAAAATCTCATTTGTGTTAATTTTTTTTCATTCTATTCTTAAGACTGTTGACAGTTGCTATATTCTTAAATAAAATGGTGTCAGCCAACGTATGTAGGTTCATATTTAGTAGCACAAAGTTTCTAAGCTTAAAATTATATAAATGACAATGTAACATGTGGTTATTGCGACTGATGGCTAAAGCATCTTGAACTAAAGCTATATATTCGTCAAAACTCCGATTTTATCACATATAATTTATGTAGCGGATAGCGCGGCTTTCAGTAAAGGGTATCGCATTTTTCACTTTGAAATAAAATTTTCGTTGACATCGTTATCTTGATACGAGTTGGTGTAATACTTGAAACATTACAAACACGTGTCTATCGAAAATATTTTATATTTTTTCTGTATTTATTATTTTTTATACCGCTATGACTGGGACGTTGAGTGTAAAAAAAAACTACCTTAATAATTTAAAATCTCTTATCGGGTCACGGGTCTTCAAAAATGTGATATGACAAAGAATGTGAAAAATGAAAACTTATTGTTTCTTACTTAGAATCCTGCAAATTTATAACGAAATTAAAGAAAATCTTACAATTATTAAAACAACATTTATTATTTAACTAGCGACTCATCCTCGCTCCGCTCGGGTTCGTCCCTTTTTACGTTTCAATGTTTAGTATAGATTTCTCAGAGATGAGATATTTTCCCACAGTAGAAGTATCCTATATTATGTTGACCCGGATAACCAACTATCATCATACCAAATTTAATCAAAATCCCTCCAGTGGTTTTTCCGTGATACGGTAACAGACAGAACAGACAAAAATTCTAAAAACTGTAGATTCGGTTTCTGTATCGATAATAATGTCTATTTCAATAAGATTTTCCAAAAAATGTTTCATGTACAGATTTGGCTTAGTTACAATTTTATTATATGTATAGATAATTATAACATTCTCCTGACCGATTTCGACCACGGCGGTCAATCTCACTGAGACTAGCCAGATGCGCAGGAGATATGTGCACAAGTGTACGCGCACACAAGAGAGTTGAGTGGCAGGACAGACAGCTTTACGTGCTATTCGAGGCATGGGGTGCAACACCGCCAACTTGGCCCGACCCAGGGCTCAAACCTAGGACCTCTGGATCTGTAGTCGTACATGATAGCCACTAGACCACCGAGGCAGTTAATTTATTATTTATAATACTCAATATCTAAACAGACAGAACACCCACATATTAGCCGGCAATCCTCTTAGCATCGTTTTTCCAGAAATATAACGTTTTATTTGATGTAGAGATAAAATGGTAATACAAATAAAATGTCATTAAAGGGCCGGCCTATAAAAACATTCTGTAAACGGCCGATCGATCAGCTTTGAGATAACAGTAACTGGAGATGTTTACTGCTGAATTACTTTGTGCATCCAGCTATTTATAAAACAGAATATAGGTACGTATCTTTATTATACGAAATCTAAAAGGTCCTCATAAATTTAAATTTGAATATTATTAACGTCCCACTGCTGGGCACGGATATTCCTTCAATACGAGAGGGATTAAACCGGCAACCACGCTGGACAAATGCGGGTTGGCGAACTGTACATGTCTTCTGAGAACAAGATCGGTTCTCTCAGACAAGCGAATTTCCTCACGGTTTTCCTTCACCGGAAAGCGAGCGGTAATCAAGTTGAAAATAATTGGCACATGAAAATCTTGGAAGTGCGAGACCCGGATTTGAACCCGCTTCACTTGATTTCTTAAGCCAGCGCGTTACCGATGGACTACAGATGTTAAAATTTAATCAATTTTACAGATATGTCTACCCAAAGACGAGTTTATGCTGCAAATTGGGACAAATACTTAAATGTTCACTTATATTATTAATGGCAATACTTTACCTATAAAACAATATGCAAAAATAACAATAGATGCAATTGTTTTTAGAATAATACACATGAACACCGTCTATATATATATATGAACAACTACAATGAGATTAATTATTCTTTTTGTTATAATTTTCAAGTTTGAACACATTACTAAGTCTAATTTAATCATGAAAAAGATAAATATGTAAGCAATATAGCTAGAGAAGCGGCTGGAAATTCTAAAAACAAATGAGAAACAGAGCACAATAATAATATTCGAGTCACAATAGCCCAAACCGGTCGTAAATCTGTCTTGAGCGAATAAAATCCTATTTCTCTTATAAATTCGGTAAGCAGTGAATAGGTGCGATGACAAACGTAGCGTTATGGATGCAAAGGCGACGACACGATCGTTGAAGAATGTAATTCACCTGTTTAAAAAGAATTTACTCAAAAATTTTATTTCTTATACATATGGAAATGAATTTCGTATTAACATATATATTTTGAAGTTATTTATGTAAAATTTTAACAAAAACAAAGTTTGCCCTGAGTTTAGCAGTCAAATGGCTTTTGAGTATCTATTTCAAAACTCAAATCACAGTTATCTCATAAGAAGTAACCTATATTTTCCTCTATACCATAGGATACTATCATTCAATGGGATATTAACAGGTGCCAAGACTTCAAGTAATAAAAAAACTGTTTATATTCGAATTTATAGTACAAATAGTTCCAAACTTATACCTATATATAACAATATAATAGTAAATTTTCCGTACAATAAAATAAAAGAAATTCAAAACACGTGAATCACAGAGGATTACTGATTGCCACCTCTGACGTCTATTACGCTAATGGGGGTACGTATCGGGACGTTTCAGTGACCACTGTCGACAGATCTACGGCTGCCCGCCAAATGGCGCTATTGTAGACTAAACGATAGGCGACAAGCGATTAATTAGTTTGAATTACTAATACATAAAATTTATTACTTTTATCAAAGTATATGTTTCGCCATTGAAAATTGTAAACAGCTGCTTTATATTTTTGAATTAATGTAAAAATGTTACGACAAAATAAATAATACAGGAAATTTTAGTTCGAGTTGTAGTCTTTGGTTCGATTTCAATATGCTGATTTATATGACAAAAGTGTTTTTTTTTATACAATATCTAATTGTTTTTAAGGTGTAGTTTTACTTTTTAAGCATCTGAAAGACTTAACATGTATCTTTTTTCATACCTGCTTTTTTTGAAGATCAAGGATATAACTGTCATTACTTCTAATCCTCAAATATAACATAAAGATACCTTCAATACTAATTGTCTACAATATACAAAGTAAAATCATAGAATACAATAGATTAAGTTAAAAAAATAACATATTTTAATATTTTACTATCGCTGGACGCTTGTAACGCGTTTGAAGAAAACACTGTTTTGTTGTTCTCTTTTGTAATGAAGTATATATGACAAGTTTATTTTTCCGGGATGTGGGTATTTGAAAGAAGAATGGTCTGTTTCACCAAAATACAATATATTTTTAATAAAATCATACTTTGATGTGCCTTGAATAATTTATATTAACAACTTCTTTTACATTGCAATTTATATAAAAAATTCATACGCTTAGCAAATTTTATTATACTTTTTATTGGTTCACTACACTGATATAACATAGTGATCTTTAAAACGTTTTCCGCATACTGCCGAAGTTATATTGTGTGAATTTTGTGATAGTTTTTCAATGACATAGACTTACTCTTGTATGCAAACATAAAATTTCTAGGACACACACTGTCCAACGACAACCTTATTATACCTTTTAAAAAAAAAATGGGCGCGTTGCGTTTAAAAAAAATCTTTAGCAAATATCGCAATTAAATTAAAATAAATAAATAATTAAATAAGTCATATTAGGGATATTACAATCATATATTTATAGAATATCATATACGGTAAGGATATAATATTATATATTTATCAGACAGTAACAACGGTCACCATAGCAACATGACAACGTATTCTATCTCATTCTCTCGCCAGCTTAATCCTATATATTTATGCGTTTATCTCTTTTTAGTGTCACATTTTCGTTTCATCAAGTTTCAAATCACAATAATTCTAAAGAAGTTTCATTTCAAAAATAATCCTTTTTTTTTTCAAATATACCTAATAGGTACATACGTGTATGTATATGTTTAATTGTGATTATTGAACTTTTGTCATAAAAACACATAGAGTATTATGCCTATACAGATCTACCAAAGCCACAGTGCTTAAAGCACTTTAATCTTTACGCCCCGTAGGTTCCAACTTCCAAAACTGCGAACGTTTTGTTTTTTCAATGAAAAGCAACGACTACATACTATTTTCTTTGTTTCTACAATAGGAGAAAATAAAGGCCAATACTTTTATGACTCCGTTACTACACTCTACTCTTGATGCTCTTTCGAAGTACCTACTCAATTTTCAAACAAAAATTTTAGGCTTTGAACGCAAAAAGCATTGAAAGAAATTTTAGATATGTATTGGGTATTTGTTTGTTGGGGTAGTTTAGATTTTAGCTTACAATTATTTTTACGCATACGTAGAACATTAATTACTAATCAAATAATATGTTAATTTATACTAATATTATAAAGAGGCAGAGTTTGTCTGTTTGTTATAGTCTACCTATCTATACCATACTAATCGTTAAAACGTACCTAAGGACGAACCTGAGCGAAGTGAGTGTGAGCCGCTAGAAAATTAAATAATAATATTAAAATGTCAAGAATCAAATGAACCCCTACTCCAAAGTTTTTCTAGCAGCCTTTGGAGAGTTTTACTATCCACCTGATTCTAACAGCAGATCAACTCGATAAAATAAATTTATTGTACATACTGTTTTCGAGATTACATAAACTTAAGACAACAATAAAGAATACGACACTTAGAAGGAGGTTAAAATTGACTTCCAAAACCTAATAACACAGTAACAAGTAAAGCTAATGAAAAAGCATCTTAAAAATAGAGTTTTAATAATAGTTTAATTTCTATCTCAAATATCGATATTAGCTAAAAAAAAATTATCACTTACAAACACAAAATCTTCATTAAATCGATAATTATAATTTATCTAATTAAGAAACGTTATTCGCAATGGTGTATTAAGAATTATGTAAACAATGTGGCATACTTATGACATAATCTGACGTAGCACATTACAAGAATGAAATTAGTCAGGCCACAGAAGAACATGTCCAAAATAAGAAAAGCTGTACGTGTACAGGTATAATAAAAGATGAAACGAAAAAGCCGCAGCGGCATTTAATCTTGCGGATTAAGTAACAGTACATTATTCATGCGAATACAACGTTTAAAATGCGTACAAATATATTTTAATTTATATTAATTTAAAATTTAGTTTGATGACACGTTTGGCTCAATTTGTAGTGATAAATTAATGGATTTTATTTAATTTAAAGTTTATTTTATTCCTTTTTAGAGCATTTAAATAAAAGCTTATTTTAGAAATTGTTTTTACAATTATTTTATTTTTTTATTTTTAGTTACTCTTATTATTCTCAGCAAACCCTTTCATTTGATATGCATATCATGGGGGTACAAAAAAAGTAGTCCGCCATTTTTGGAAGTCCGCCATATTGGATTTAGAATTACGTAACTTATCTAACCATGCATTGTCATCCAAACTAAACATATATGCAAAATTTCAGCTCAATCGGTTGAGGATAACTGCTTTAAAATCAGTTGCAAGATTTGACCCAAACTAACATACTGATGCGGCAAGTTAAAAAAAAAGCTTGTCAAAATGCGAAAATGAATGCTTTAAGAATTACTTTGTCCCTTTTACTGAATTTTAATCGATAAATGTAATTTTTTCGGTGAAGTATTTTTAGCCACTGAAATTACCTATAAAGACTTGCGAACTGGAACACACTAACATATCATAAAGTCGACTACGTGTAGTGACTCTAATGAATGAATAAGTAAGTGGTAATAGTCCTTTCCACGTAAAGATATAACAGGTAACTCATGCGATACAAATATTCGTATATTAACTACTAGCGACTCACCCTCGCTTCGCTCGGGTTCGTCCCTAGGTTGCTTCCCAAAACATTTTTTTTTTTTGGTTTAATTTTTTTTCGTGGGATCCTATTTTTTTTTTCTAAAATAAAAGTAGCCTAAGTTACTCCTTATTATATCAGCTATCTGCCAGTGAAAGTCCCGTCAAAATCGGTCCAGCCGTTTCAGAGATTAGCCGGAACAAACAGACAGACAGACAGACAAAAATTATAAAAAAAAAGTTTTGGTATATGTACCGTGTATACATCCATATGCATTTAGTAAAAAGCGTTTATTTTAATATTACAAACAGACACTCCAATTTTATTTATCTGTGCCTATAGATGTATAGATGATATGTTTTTTAAATGTCTTAGATATTTAATCCTAATTTTTTTAAAGCAAATAATTTTAATAATCTTTAAAAAAAAAATGCAGTCGAAACAAGGGAAGTGGAATAAAGAAGGTTAAAAACAATATATCAACAATGTATGTTTAATTTTTAAATGGCTTATCCAGTGCGTCTTTCTTGTGGAAATGCATAGTGAATTGTATCTAAAATAAATGTTCATCCTTACAGTCTAGGCAATGTCACGTACCGTACATTATTTTAATTAACACGTTCACTGCGGCAATAGGTCGAATCAACCCGATACGAGACTTCCTCGTGGTGCGGCACGAAAAATCTGTGTCTTACCGCTGGTGCGGGATAGATATCTCTTTCGTTTTATGAAATAAAAAAGGGACTTTTAAAATTTATCTTTACCTCTTCAAATATTTGACGTAGATACAAAAAAAATATATCAGATCTATTCGACCCTATAACGACTAGCAGTAAACATTTTTCGCTAGGTGCGGTTATCGGGTCTTTCAGACCTGATGACCCGATGACCCGATAGCAGCACCAGATTTCGTGTTCGTCACACTAGTGTTGCACATAAGTTAGCAACGTCTAAGTCGTTATCGACGTATTGTAATTATTGTTACAAGTGGTAATCAGTTTTGACAAAATGAAGAGATCGAGATGTAGAAAAATGCTTTTGACGTGTGAAGGTGAAGTTGAAAGGAATAATAGAACCCGGAATGAAACTGTAAGTCCCGGAATATTTACTAGTCACACGCAAAGTGAAAAAGGTTAAATCTTTTTGCGAAGTATGAAGAAAAACCATTTGTTGTAATGAAAAACATATTTCTAATCTTTTTTAATTGTCGATAAGTACCTTTTATTTCAACAAAACTTACTATTCATCTCATCGTTGTTTTACTTGTACAACACTAATCTTTTATCGATACACTTTACAAGCAGTGCGGATATCGGGTGAAAACGACCCGAAAATTTTGACAAATCGTTAACATAAGTTACAATAGCCGGATTTTGTTACGAATGTATAAATATACGAAATAATTATTAAAAAATATGGTTCATAAAGAAAATTAAAAAAAAAATCATTATAATTGCTTCAAAATCCACTTCTGAATACATGTATACCGAACAGACATTTTCGACCCGACAACGCACTCCAAGATCATCACGCTTCAGGTCTTAGGGACCTTATATAGCACTAGCTGAAAGTCATCTAAAAATCTTAACGCAGTGAACGTGTTAACTTGAAATTTGAAAAATGTTGTAGGAAATATCTTTACTTTGTCCCCTAGATGTTTTAAGTTCGAATAATCTTTGTTTTCGATTATTTATAGGTACATATAATAAAAAAAATATGGAAAATCTTATTGAAATAGTCATTATTATCGATACGGAGGCCGAATCTATAGTTTTTAGAATTTCTGTCTGTCTGTCTGTCTGTGACCGCATCACCAGAAAACCACTTGACAAATTTTGATGTAATTTGGTATGATGATAGCTGGTTATCCGGGTCAACATATAGGATACTATTTACTGCGGGAAAGTATCTTTGTGAAATCTATACTAAACGTTAAAATGTAACCCGAGCGAAGCGAGGGCGAGTCGCTAGTAAATTCAGTAAGAAAAGAATAACATTTGACTTTTTAACAGCAACAACTACTATTTACTTGTTGTGCACTCTGTAATGACTGGACGGGTTTAGATGAAATTTAATACAAAGATAGACCTACACAATGATTATAGGTAAATTTTATTACTGACATAAAATTTAACGAAAAATGGCATCGATCTTTTGCCAAAAGATGAATACATACGTATGATATATTATATTAAATATAAAAAGAAAAGACGATGTTTTTGTATAGTCACAAAAGGCACCTACCGCACTCGGGCGGAGTGAGGGTAGTGAATCTATCAATATAGCCTGGTCATATCAAAATTTTTAATTGCCCTAAAGAATTTTGTCTTAATACCTTACATTTATAAAGACAGGTAGGTACTTACACTGGAAGCAGTAATAAAGCGAAATCTTCCAAGATACTTGCTAAAGCCGGGTATTCTGCTAACGTCTATTCGCATTTCAAAATCAAAACACAAGAGTTTTATGTATAGAAAAAATGTAAAAAAGAAAATGGAAAGTCTGATTCATCCGCGCGGTCTATTCAGCAACAACTTATTAAATAAATTAATCGCAAGTTGTTAGAAAGGAAAAACTAAGCGGTCTTCTCATTTACTCGAGAACAAAACCCGTAATTCCTTAAAATCCGGCTCCATTCTGTTTCTCATTCAACGTACACTGTAGAAGAAAGCCCGCAAAAATAATTGGAAAGTGACGGGAACTTGTTTAGGGAGGTGTTTTATATCGATACTGTGTTATAAATTAGGTTGAGAGTTATATAAATCAATTAATTTTTCATAGTAGAGTTAGTTTTATGTACTTAAATAGTAATTTTGCTATAGTTTGAACAATAGTGCTTGTATTGGTTGACTAAAAGTCTATACAGAATTCGTTGCAAGGTTTAAATATAATAAGTAAAATCTAATATTTTACTGTCATTCGGTGTGACTTACATACGAGTACATTATACCTATAATATACGAACTCACGTTTAAAATGTTTAAAGTAACAAAACCTCCTATATTCTGCATCTCAATATTATTTTCTTGTAAAATCTTCGTGTAAAATGTACATCTAAAGAAGTATCATTTAAAAAAACTTTAGTATCCATCTAGTTAAATAAAAAGAAACATTACATAAGAATGTCGATAAAAGAGAACTTCGCAGCGCTAGTCGCCGGGAGCGCGGCCCACATTCCCTACTTTTCATCATTCTCCTTGCCTTCCCGCCTCATTGTGTCCGTGGGAACCTTTATTACCTCCATAGAAAACCGTGAAAGCCGTCCAAGAAAAGCATTTGTGTGCTTTCACTGAATACTAACAAAGAACTGCTTCAGTGTTGATTTGGTACCAGTTTCAGACTCTTTCATACCATTTTCCGAATCCGCCAACTCCATTGGTTGGTTTTGTTTTGTATCGGTAAATGAGTTTCGCTTGAAGGTTAATTTGCTTTTCAACTTCGGTTTTGTCCCAACCGAGGTGAAAGGTTTTTGGGATCCCTCATCAATATTGTATTTTTGATTATTATTTTCCTGATTTTTTTTTTTATAAGAAATAATGGATGTCTTATAGGAAGAAGAAATAATGTACAATTCTATTTTCAATCGCATGAAAACTTAATAAGATAAGTGCTCCATGTAATTTAGATCAATCTCCATTTTAAATATTACTCGAGAGTGAAATGTATATTTGAAGACCCTTTTAATTAACGCTGAAACAAGAATAATAAGACAAACTGCTAAATTAGTAATAGCACTCATAATGTTGCTTCTCAACAGCGCAATTCGAATTTTCCTTACAAAACTTTTCACGACTTGTTCGCGTAACTAAGCGTACACTATTTAATTATGAAACACCCTCTACCCTCCCACCCCTCCACAAAAGGGGTAGAAAATATTATTTTCTCAAAGGTTTCTTTCTACATCTTGTAAGAATTGCGATTTTTTCGAACGTGGTCACTGAAGACTGACAGTTTCAGTAGAATCTGACTTTTATTATCATTTATGAACATCATATCATTTTTATTTAATATAATATCTTACTGCTATTAAATGTCTAAATTAAACTTATTTAATCATATATAAATATAAAGCTAAGTATGCTGACATAATCTAAAAAACAAGAAATTATCCAAATAAACGTCAGCAAGACATCAAATATGTGGGATTTGTATAACGTAATATTATAAGCACGCGACACATGCAATTCATATAATTATTTAATTGACACATTGGTAGATATAAAACTGTATATTTCTTAAAAGCTACTGAAGAATTTAATAACAGCGCATGTCTCACATATATTAGCGTTTCGAGGCCGTTAAATCCAGTAAAGGTGAAATCTTGTAAAAAGTGATCTTTGATTCCTAGAGTCATTAGAAAATGCTATCTTCCGTATTTATAGAGCTGCCCACGTCGATAGCTCATTGAAACGGTTCGTTTAAAAATAACTTGCTATACCTACTATACATATTATAATGATCACTTCTAATAACCGTGTAGGTAATAATAATTCCATAAATAGGTACATTAAATGAGGAATATGTACTTCTGTGAATGCACTGAATAATATAATCGATTTATTATATGCTTTCTTAGATTTATTATCTGTTTTTGTGCCTAAATTAATTCACTGTTTGTATAGAACTAGTGAATTATACTCGTTTTGCTCGGATGCATCCCTCGATGGGTTTTGTTATATACATATATACTGGTAGTGAAACGTTTGGGGCAATTCTATTACTAACGTTTTCCTTTGTAAATCTAGGTCATACTAAATTTCATCCAAATCTGTACAGCCATTTAGGCGTGAAGAAGTAACAAATGTACACAAACATAGAATTCTAATAGTCCAATTAAATTTTACAATTATTGTTATACAATACACAAAAATTTCTCTCCTGACATAGAAGTAGGTACTTATTGAGAACAAGTTACATTAAGATGGATTTTAAAACACAATTAAAGAGTTTAAATGAGCGTAAAATATATCCCATATAAATAACATCCATAAATACGGGTAAAGTTAGTATATAATACAAATAAATTAAGTTTAACCAATACATACTATCATTATTTTCCTTTCCATTTACAGAACGTGCGAAGTCACGGGGCTCTATAATAATTAATCTAAAACTCTGCACGCTTGAATGGAATATCGACATGTGATTTGACAGCACTATTAGGCCCGTTCCCATTCGATGTAGTTCACTTTGATTGACCATACATCATTTAATATTCACGTATTTAAAATAACCACTTACATGCTCTGCACAAATTAAAAGCACGACTAGATGATTAATCTTAACTAGAATTTTAAGTGTGGACATACTAAATATTAGTGATGTACCTACACGAAATTGTTTAATTTCCATCGATTATATTGTAACTATTATTCATTTTATCGTCACATTAAAATAAAACGTTAGGCAATATCGAATTAAGTAAAATTAGATAGTTGTGTAAAATCGCATAGTTTCCCGTCTCTACGAGTGCAATTCAACGGTAGAATGCAGACGCGTTACAAAATTTTACGTAATACCAATCCATCGACAAACCAGTTAGAGAAAACCTAGACGGTATGAAAATAAAACAAGTACATACATTTACGGTTATACAGTACTACTCGTAACTTGTGAAAATTAAAACATACGTGTATCAATCTCGAATATTTACATATATGTATGTACATATATATAATATATGAATAATGTATACAACTAGCGCCTTACCTTCCGTCCCTAGGTGCTTAACCAGTCTTTGTATTAGGTATTCCCGGTCTATTTGTCTATATATTTAGGAAAGAAATTAAATTTTGTAAAAATAACTAATATACACACATATGTATCATACAGACTATCGCAATTTTAATAGTAGTCTGATTAAGCCTAATAATTTACAGGACATGCGCAGTTTATTTCGACGAATAGAAGGAAACGCGTATACAAAGGCGCGCCCATTTCCACTGAGCATTGTGTTAAAACGAGATGGATAACATTCGCGTTTCTCTAACAAAGATGCTTGCTAGCGATGCGCAAAAGAGATAGGAATCGACAATAGACAATTGTTATCCCCACCACCAATGAAACTGCCCTAGTGAAACGGTTCATGCGAATTTCACTGCCATTCTCCACATATTTTGTAACATAAAGTCGACATTTGCGTGAATACAGCTCTAGAACAATGCAGCCAATAATTTGATTCGGCTGTTATCATTGGGAAAACAATGGCTTGAGTAATGTAGGTATAAATAGCTATGATGAACATAGAAAGTAGATTGGTGACGTATTGGTATGGGCGGCGATTTTAGAGCTCTTTATAGACACGCTATAAATATGAAATGACGTGTATTACTTAATAATTAGATAATTATACCATTGATAAATAATAATAAGTCACTTTTCATGCGGTTTTATTATTAATTCGAGTAAAGCTAGCAAACATCAATAGTAAAAAAACGTCGAGATCAAAATAGGTCATTAAGCGGTGCAATTAGAAATGTTTTTTTATAATTGTAGCAAAATTAATTATGAAGAAATATCTCGTGACGATGACACAAAAAGCTAGGCTTTTATACATAACCAATTGCTCTGTACGGCGGCGTGGTAAAGCGTAAATTTTAAATATTTAAACTTTTTAAATCAAAACGTTGTCACGTGTCCGTCGGTTTCTTTCACAAACTAATTGGTCTGACGGTAACCCCAGGATTTTTACGATTCAGAGAAATTTTTAAATGCATCTCGTTGACACGTGCGATTTTAGCGGACCTTTTAATGTTAGTGACAAGTTGGTTAAGTGTAGTGCGCTTGTGTTTGAAACATCGCAATGTAAAATATAGAAGTTACGGAATATTAATTTTGTCAATACTACCTACATGTCACTTTATGAGAGCGGCTCAAAAGATTTACATATTTTTTTTACACCAGCACACTTAGGGAGATGGAGTCGTAAGTGTTGAAATCTGTAATTTAATGTAGAATAAATGTTGCGCTTTTTGTTTCCACTATATAAAGCCAGGTTGGCTTTAAAGCAGGTCATATTAGGACTAATTTATAATGTTGCTTGATTTTCTTATAAAGGCAAATAAATTGATAAATTATTCGTGTTTATTCGTCGTTGAAATTGCCCTATTTCTTTTCTAGAAGCTTATTTTAATGCGAGATTTATTTAGACTTGATTTTAGACTTTTAAATGATTGTTTTATGTACCGATTAACAAGAATTACAAGAATTTAGCTTAGCTAATAACATAATGTTATATAATATTAGATTTTTCACTGTTTTTCTAAAAAAATCACGTTCAAACAACTTTAGAATAAGGTAGGAAGGCGGTCTCTATAGGTATGTGGTAATTTACACCGGTCGTGTAACCGTAAGTTTATGCGTCCACGTCAAAAACAAAGATTTAAAAAAACGGCCACCCTTATGATTTATTTTGTCTTTAATTTTTAAAAACGGAACGAGGAAGCGGACCAATGAGACGCATCCCTCTACTGATTGTCAATTAGCGACATCAAACGGGCTTTTTGCGAATTAAGCTATGTCGGCGTTCACTTTTTGTCCAGCTTTCGACCTGTGCGGGTGTTTCATGCGTTTTTCCGATTCGACGTTTCATTTTCATATTTCCGTTTGTCTGGCAGGGAGGTATTGTGGGGTGCGTTATCGCTTACTTATGGCGATATTTAATTCGAATGAGTGCGGAGGATAAAAGTAAATTCATATTTATATGGCGATCTCTTGCTATAGGTGCATTTACTTGAATGAATTTATGTTATGCCTTAAATAAATTTTTGTAGAACGGATATCCTTTGTTCAATTGGTGATATGTAAGATTTTTTATTGTTGGCAATTTATAAATTCTAGGTATAGTTTTCTCTCTCTCTCTCTCTCTCTCTCTTATTAGGCATTGTAAGATTTTCTCTTATATTCAACTAACCTTGAAGTCCTTGCAACTGTCATATACCTAAATGTCTATTTATAAATATATTTTAGAAGATTGGATACAAGCTATTCAATGTTTTTTTTTTATATTTTTCATTTTCGCCTTATACAAAGATCCATGGTCTAATTAAGATTATAAAACTAAATATCATTTTAACTTCAGTTACGCATACTTTATATAAAACTTAAATACTTATTGCTTCTAAGGTGTTGTAACTTCGAGAAGTTTGTCTCTGTCTACGATATGCAATCATTCACAAACGTTAGAAATCACCTATATATTATACCTACCTATACAACCTTTCCTACATATCTGTATCTGGTATATAACATATATGTACATATATGTTATATACCAGAAACATGTTATATCGTGGAAAAACAGTGCAAACCAATCGAACCCAATCGAATACTCCTAAACAAACCTGTCTGGCAGAAAGACAGAAAACAACGAATGGATTGATAAAAGGAAAAAAATTCAGCCAGTATCGAACGCGCCTATTCCGAATGGATCCGGAACGGAGTCAACAAAGGGACGTTCTGTTTGAAAAAAGCGCGAATACGAACGCGAGGCGGCCATTACCCGCACCCATTTGCGCATCTATGGCGGGCCTCTTCAATCTGTTCAGTCAACAATTGCAGGGTTGTCGATAGTTAATCCCAAGTAGGTATTCGTTGCAAGCAAATATGAGTTACTGATTTACTAGTGTAGTATTGAAAACATGAGTAAATCATCCTCACTTATTTTTAGACATGGCAATGTCAGATGGACAAGAGGTGCACAGATGTGTGCACATACATACACGTGGTCAGTGTCCTTTCACTCTCTCTTTGCTCTTATACTCCGGTGAGATGACAATTCTACACTACTGGGGATAGATCAGGACCGACGGCTTTCTATCCTAATGTGCTTCCACCTTTTCGTGGTAGCCGAGCGCGAAGCCAAGAAATGCACTGGGTGGCAGCCCACCTCGGTGGACGGTGTGCCATGCGAGTTGCTCCTAGTACATCTCTGATAGCAGAGAGGACTATTGAAGTAACCCCATGGTTGTTAAAGTCTGCTTCGGCAGACCTGCAGTCGGGGCATCGAGAGTGAGTGTGTAAGAGATTCTGCGACGCCCCATTACGACAGAAGAGGTTTCTTTGGGTTTTAGCGGGTTGTACTGGCTTTGCCGGTAAGTCATTTCCCAACGTTAAAATAACGGACCGATGGCTTTATGTGTTCTCCATGTCATGGGGACTAACGCCATCAATTTTCCAGTCTGGGACTGTTACTAAGAATTTGTCGAAATTTGTAATGTAGAAAATTTCTTTGTAAGGGCCATAATATACGAGAAGTGAGTAACGAGCGTATCTATCGGGCAACTTATCTACTCAAAATATGTCTACTCAAGTCCTATATATATAATAGCCACTACGTAAATTATCTCAAGTTATATTTATTTATTAATAATCCTTTATGCTGTATTATACTTTAACTGCACATATGCAGGTACTCGTAGGTACTGTAATATTCACTTTTTTCTTATTTTAACTTTTTGGTTAGGTTTGTTTATATAATTATATTTATTTGAATGTTGTGTACAGATACAATTATTGAAAATAATATTTTGGCTATTAATACGTTAGTTGTATTTTTTTAATTTGTTTTCTGTTTCTGTTGCTAAATAAAATAAATAAAAGAATGTTTTTAGTTATTATTTTTTTCATTTATAGAAAAAATAACATAAATATTAATTGCATAAATATTTTATGAGAGGGAAAAGATATAGAACTATCCCCCCCCCCCCCCCATTTTTCATCAAAATGAATCTCTAACATGATAACATGACACAATATTTTTTAACAAAATATTAAATAAAACCTAATAATAATCTAATGTTAAAAAACCAGTTATCACCAGCCCTATAGAGGGCATGTGATCGGGAGTTGTTCGAGTTTTTATCGCTGATTCATTAGTATGAGAGTGTCTTTGTTGCAGTCGACTGGCGCCCCAACACAACCAACATACATACATCTGTGAATAAAGAATCTGAACTAGAAACGGTAGATTATAAGTTACCTAAACCGATCCAATAGTTAAATCGATTGTAAGTCAACTTATAGGATGATTGATTCATTAATAGATGGTCATACTGCTTTTTCTGTTTAAGTAATTTAATACCTAACAGTCCTCGTGTTGTGATAAAGATGATAGACTTTAAAGTATAATACGTGTTACTACATTCTTTCTGCTAACATCACAAAAAAGGAAACGGTCTATGAATTCTTCTAAAAATCAAAATTTTTACTAATATCGTAATTTACTATTCTACTAATCTAAGTACCACTCAGGTTTTTCTTTTATATCATCTACGATCTGAAAGCTTAACCTACTTACCAAATAGAAACAAATTCAAAAGATTTCTTACAATAGCAAAATGTATAACGTAACACGAAAACGCTCTAATTATAGTGTATCGCAGATAACACTTCTACTCCCTGTTCTATGCCTACACATACAGTCATACCACCATACACGTATTCATGAAATTGATTTGAGATGAAAGGATTTTCATTACTATTGTATCTGAATCCGAATTAAAGACAAATTGCACATTCAATATCCACAATCAATAGTGCTATTCGCAATCAGCTATTTTTGTATACCTTTTTTACCTTTTATGCTTTATGAGCGTTTAAATTGATGAATCTGTATGAGTTATTTAGACACTTTTTGTAATGGGGTAACTTTGAATAGGTTTACTTTACTAACTATACCTTTTTAGTTAATACGTCTGTCAATTATAAGATCTAGTGGTAGGTAGTGTAAAAGTGAATTAGAATGTTTTTGTTTTAAAATTCACTGAATATATTAGGTTTAATGAATGAGTTGTTTGATATTTAAAACTGCTTAGAATAAATAGAAAATAGGTCATCAATTATTGTCTCGAAAAATTACCTTTCACAAAAATATGTTATGTTAAAAAGGTAAGATCGAAATCTCATAGAAGTAATTATTCTGTAAAGACGGTTTTTTTTAAAGAAATAACAAGTATTCCTTGAGGTATAAACTATACATTAAAAAAATGTTTCACAATTGGCAAAGATATCGAGTCACATATCTAAAAAATACAGCCGGATGGAGTATCTCTTCTTTTGTCGGTCAAAAATCACAAATTCGATCGTTTTATCTATACAGATAAATAGAATTGAAATGTCCGTTTGTAATGTCACAATAACAGCATTTATTCAATGCATATGAAATTATATACGGTACTTATAACAAAAGCACAATTTAAAAAAAAATAATCTTGTCTGTTTGTTCCGGCTAATCTCCGAAACGGTTGGACCGATTTTGACGGAAATTTCATTGGCAGATAGCTGATGTTATAACTTAGACTACTTTTATTTTAGAAAAAGAATTAGTATCCCGCTTAAAAAAATTAAAACGACCCAAGGACGCACCCGAGCGAAGCGAGGGTAAGTTGCTAGTAAAGTATAAGTATATAGCTATTGATGTTTGTACTCAGGTTACTTTGAATCTATTGAATTGATTGAAAAGTAATTTATATTTAAAGAAACTATTACTTGAATCAGAAAAAGATATACCATAGAAGGATTACATTGAAATAGCACCAATTATTTGAATTAGAGTAAAGCCTTAAATAGAAGGTATTTTATTACATTTTACCAAACATGTATTATTAAAATTCATAGTATTTAAGTAATTCGCAATTTATTCATACATACCTAGATTTAAAGATTTATTCATACATACCTACCATCCATTGGTACATACATACATACATCCCTATGTGCTTAACGGTAGCCTATGTGTAGGTTTTAGTCTATCTGTACACTCAATTACATTAAATTCCGTCCAGCCTTTCCAGTTTGAATGAAAAACAAACTTTCACATAGTAATATAATATAAATAATCCGATAGAAACGCAAATATTGAGATATATTTTTGTCACCAGGTGTTTTATCGGTGATTTTTTGTTTTTAAAACACCATCCCCTCCCCATTTCGTCCCCTCGATGTCCAGACGGATGTTAGCATGCAAGGTCACGGAGTGAATTTGAATATAACCATCACCTTTTGTGCCGAAACTTTGTATGGAAATTGGTTGATCTTTTACAAATCTCTGGGTTTAGGTCCAGATGTAAATAAAACTCAATAAGCTGTGATTTGTCATAAGTGGAATATATATGAAATTATTCAAAAAGAATGGTTTATAAGTACATATGTACATATATAGAAAATTATTTATCAATTAGAGATTTTCAATTATTTTAACATGCTTAAGAGCTATAGAATACACCCACATTCTTCACATCAATTTTGTTTATCTACGTTCTCGCTGCTAAGCTGTTTTTAATGGAAATTTTGCAATATAGGCAAACGCCTCCGTGCGAATTTCCGGGAAATTAATTGTTAAAGTACACACGGGTGTGTATGCGCCTCTCAACACGTTAAGAGTGTCGATGCCGTGTTTTTTTAACTTTACAATCCATTTTCTCCTTGAAGGGTAACAGTTCAAAAAGAAAAAATAGCTAAAGCTAGGTTTCCTTAGTCATCATAATATTTCTATAATGATAAAATTTCAGCCATGAACCTAGCAGTCTAGCATTTCGGTTTAAAATTCGACGAGAAAACTGGAAACTAAAAAATCTCTTATAATATATTATTTCCTTACAAGTATTCATAAACAGCTAGAACTAATATTATCATACAAAAAACTTTTGGCCCAGTGATAGTGTTTGTATAGTGTAGGTTCGATATCCGCGTAACTTAAAAGTCTTAATGAAGTATACAAGTATTATGCATTCTATTATAATTATTTCATTGCGGTTCTTTTAAATCATAAAATATTACTAAAATTAATACAAAAAATTGAAATGGAGTCAAAATAAATACAACTCTCAAAGTAATTCTTAATACAATTAAACAGGTTACAAGGAGTAAATAAACTGTAGAACTTTAAATTTAGGAAGCTTTCTTTTGAAAAGTCCCGACTGGTTTTGTTTATCCTTTCGCAAATTAGGTTTGTTGCGCCTCGATTGCGCTCCGACAGACTTTGTTGTATGTAGCAAGTTTAAATAGGATTCATTGTGTAGTTTAAAATTAAATTTAAATCCTTGTGCTTTATATCACTTGCAAGGACAAGACTTTAACACGAAAACTACTTGTTGTATCAGAATAAAAAGTACCCCATAACATTTTCCGGACCATGAACTAACCATACATAATAAATATTTGAATGAGTTTTTTGGTTGTTAAAGAAAAATAAACGAACAGGTACGATTTTTATTTTCTAATATTATTTCATAACTACTACAACTTTAAAAAGTTTCATTAAGATATCGAGTATTTAAAAAAAAATCACATAGAGCATAAGCTTTAAAGCTTAGAGCTTTTAGTGCTTTGTAAAGTGAACTGTATATAAGTATAAGGGCGTACCTTATTATGTTCTTGTTGGGCCAAAAGCTGCTCTCTCACCATTTGTAGCTGTAATATCATTTCTGATAACTGCCTTTCCTTCTCCAACACGCTTTCCCCAGCTAGGGCTTGCAGCGCCGCCGCGTCTAACACGCCCCGACGATCACTGTCGGAAAAAATACTATAATTACATACTATTTATTAATTGTGTAAACATTAAAGGTTGAAATGTTAAGAATTTTAATCAATATAGTTATAATATTTTTTTATTTATTTCAGTAACCAAGACTTATTGTGTTTGTATATACAAAACTTATTCTATGTTAGTAAAATTATAGTTTTTAATATAATTTATCTAAATATCAATCACGGAGGCTAATATTATTATATATAGTATTTTATTAAAATGTTATTTTTATTATTTGAATCAATATTTGCCCGCGGCTGCTCTCGTGTGGTATGTGGGGCAGGGGTCAATGGTAGCCTATGTCCGTCCCCAGGATGTTTTATATGTCGTTAAATAGCCTATTACTTTCTTCAAATACAGGCCGTAAAACGCAACAATAATATTTCTAATTAGAATAATAATTCCGAAGATTGACATGTACAAACAAACAAACAAAAACTAACACCTTTATAATATTGGTATATATATACATATGCCGATAATACCTAAATTTTTAATAATCTAAACTCAAACGTATAAGTTGTAAAGATAATAAAGTATTTCACAAGCGGCCATTTAAAGTTATCAATCATATATGAATGTAAACGTAGCATTGTGATTCCATTTCGCGATAAGGGCCCATCAAAAGCAATTAATATCTCGATGCATTTCTTTCGCAGTGATTGTTGTATTGTATGTTGCAACCAAAATGTTAAATAAGACATTTTTTATAACGTCCCTTTGGTATATTTTCTTCTGCCAGTCATTTGTTGTTTTTTATTTTATTTTAGATGTATGTAAGTAAAAGTACCTTTTTTTTTTTGATTCGTGGGGAAACCCATTTGCGGGTACCCGCGTGCGGGGGCACGCGGGGCATGTGGGACTCCTGTCGCGAAAAGCGCGACAGAAGTAAAAGTACCTAGTGAATCTTCAATTTTTTTTTATTAATACAAAACTTTTTGTGTCAATGTCCGCTCAGATGATGCAATCTATGTCCTTGCCAAATTTTATCGTAATCTGTTCAGTGATTAAGTGTAGAAAATGTGAAAGTAATTGTTCGTATGCCTGTTATTTAGACGTACGGACAATAATTACTCACTTTCATATTTTTATTAGTATGGAGTGGCAATCTTCATCACTCGTATTTTATTTTTGATAATTTATTATTGTGTTTTGATTTTGCTTTATGTTTTTCTACTCTAATTTTTTACAACTTGTTCTAAATGTATACAATTTTTAATATAAATTAATTGTATTATAATATGGTGGCAATAAATAAATTAAAATAAATAATTATTTCTGATAAGCATTTATAAGTTATATCAATTAGCTAGGTTTAACTCAAATGGGCATCAAACATGCGACCTTGAATTTAATAAGTACGTTGCCATTATATACGTAAGAAAGCTTCGCAGAAAGCTTTATGAGTCAAGCTTGATTAATATTTAAATATTAAATATTTTTTTGTAATTTTCTATTTGTAAGTATAATTAATATAAGATTAAATAACATAACAACGGTGGAAAAACTTGTTGGTAAATATTAAGCGCTTAATTAAAGAACAAGAAGGTATTTTTTTTAAATTCTTAAAAAAGTCTGGAAGCTAGTAATTGCATAATAAAAAAGAGACAAATCCGGGTTATTTTCCTAGTATAGGAATATAGCAAGTAATAACAAGGTTGATGTAAACTCAAATGTCAAAATTATATGATACATTTTGAAGGTGTGAATAATTCATATGGACCCGCTAGCTTCAGTGTTCTCATGCAAAAACCGACAAAGGCTGTTATTATGAACTTAAAAGTGGAGTGAGGCAGCCCTCGCAGACCAGTGTCGAAGTTACATTTATGTAATCTAAATATTATGCAAAAGAAGTAAAACGTATTATAACGTGTCGTTGGAAATTAAATAATGAGTTAATTTCAGGAAACCAAATAAACTATCTATATATGTAAAAATCACATGGTATATGCGTTTGTTACTACATTAATGTAGGGATAAGCTAACTTATAGTCATGAAAAACACAATTGGCAAATACATTATATAGGAAATAGTACCTGGGCGACTGAGCTTATTTGGCGTTTTTCTCTTGTAAAATCGTGTTTTTCAAAGAAAAGCGTAAAAAATTCATTTTTAAAAAGTAAAACCTCAATGCAAAATTTGATCCAAATCGTTAGAGCCGTTTCGAAGATACACGAACAAAATTTATATATGTATACTAGCGGCTCACACTCGCTTCGCTCGGGTTCGCCTCTAGGAATAGAAAAACAAACCTATTTCATGGGAACCGTACATTTTTCAGTCATCAGTCATTTTTCAGAAAGAGTAACAAACATACATCCATACTCACAAACTTTCACATTTATAATATTAGTACAGATACAACAATTGCTCATTTCATATTACAAAAAATGCAATAAAAGTATAAATCCATTTTTAGTACCCCTCTTTGTAAAGTTGGTGAACATAATTTGATTTATATTAGAAGGATTTATGAAATTTTAAGCTACATACATATATAACTTAAACAGATTGGTATCATTGGAACTCGCACGAAACTCATTTACAGTTCAGCGAAATACTAGTACACCAAAGCTGAATTATTAATGTTACATCTGCATACTGGATACATACTCAGTTCATCTCGTACTATAATATAAAACTACTGTGCTACAATATATCAATATAAAATAATCAATTTTAGTATTTTTTATGTTCTTAAGTAGACGACTAATAATCTCAAACTTTTACGCTCAAAACCAATAAGACATGCAAATCAATATTTTATATGTAAAATATAAACAAAAAAGAAAATAAGCAGAAATTGGAAAACTTTTTCGTATTTCAACATACGATTAATTATGCCTTCACAAAGCCCACGCTAAGAAAACATAATTATAATGATTTATTCGTTCTAGGTCACAATGGGTCCACTTTCACTGGTATAACCGGTGTCCAACCATTATCGTAACGAGGGCTAATTAAGTAACTTATTTTTTGTCACAAAATATTAAAGGCCTACCCATCAAAATATCGTTCACTTTGTAATCGATACGTTAAATGGCAGCACACTGTTTTAAACTTATTCAAAAACATTCTGAATAAGAAAATATTATCTATACAGATAAATAAAATTGGAACGTCTGTTTGTAATTTTAAAATAACTGGTTTTTACTAAATGCATATGGATGTATACACGGTATGTACCAAAACAACATTTTTTTCAGTTTTTTTCTGTCTGACTGTTTGTTCTGGTTAATCACTGAAATGGCTGGATCGATTTTGACAGGACTTTCACTGGCAGATAGCTGATGTAATAAAAAAAAACTTAGACTACTTTTATTTTAGAAAAAAAATAGGGTCCCACGAAAAAAAAATTAAAACCAAATTAATTAATTAATTTTGTTTTGGGAAGCAACCTAAGGACGAACCCGAGCGAAGCAAGGATGAGTCGCTAGTTCCTATATAAAATTAAAGCTGTAAAGAGTCAATTTGTAAAAAATAACAAAATATCTAGTCTTGAATGAAAATATAGTCCCATATTTTGAATCTTAGGTTAATATAACATTTATGATACAGCTAATGAAAATTTATCATAAGCGAAAATTAGTACTGTGATTCTTCATTGAGACTTAGTAGAATAAATATAAACAACACAATAAATATAAATAGAATAAATATAAAAATAAGGAAATATAGGTATATGGGATTGACATATTGTAATTCTATGACGTAGCGATTGTATTTATCATTTCAATACAATTTTTAAATCTAAGCCTCTAGTCGCTTTGACCAGAAGATCGAATATGAAGTTATATAACAGTGTATTTTGGTAAACTTTCTTGCATAACGTTAAAAACTCGCAAAAGAGTCTTAAAAATTACATGCTATTGGCATAACTCATTGTATCGGAAATAATATGCCCCGGAGCATTCAATGATTTATTGTGTAATAAACGCCTCAAAACGAAGGTATAATGTAACAGATATTCATTAACACGATGTTTTATTAACAGTTGTATGTTTTTTTTAGTTTACAAGTAATAAAATAAATTATAAGCTTATATAAACCTAAATTAAAATGTACATATGATATATATTCTCAAACAATTTTCTGTATTTAACAAAAATATCATCTATACAGATAAATAAAATTGAAGTGTCTGTTTGTAATGTCAAAATAACAACTTTTTACTAAATGTATATGGAATTATATACGGTACTTATAAGAAAAACACAATTTTTATATTTTGTCTGTCTGTTTGTTCCGGCTAATCTCCGAAACGGTTGGACCAATTTTAACGGGACTTTTACTGGCAGATGGCTGATATTATAAGGATAACTTAGGCTTACTTTTATTTTGGAAAAAGAATTAGGGTTTCGCTCCAAAAAATTAAAACGTATCTAAGGACGCATCCGAGCGAAGCGAGGGTAAGTCGCTAGTACTAAAATACAGTGTTGGAAGCGGAAAGCGGACAATCAAGCTAAAACTAAGTCTTCTGCTCACTTCAAAGGAGACGCATAAAGCTAGGATTGATGTAAAGAATAATTATTGTACATCCCTTCGTATTTTTTATAAGTAGTACCTAAATAAAACAACCCTATTATGGCTACTGAGATATGAAGTAGACTATATCATAAATAATCATAAATATCCAGTCCATAAACTATCTCTATGATTACATTTCGTTGATTTTTTCCTCTATTATGTATTACGTGTAATAAGATTAACATTTTTACATTAGTAAGTATAATTTGACCATATTAAATAATAGTTTGTTTTATCACAAGTAGATATAATTCCTATCGCATCTATTTAAAATGAAAAAAAAAACGTGTGAAGGTTATACTTCTTTGGTGTAACAGAACAAAAATAGCTAAAGATTTCATCCCGTATGTCACAACTCTCTGTTCGTAAAAGGAATGCAGCTAACTTCATCATGTCGCTTTTTGGATGTCGCTGTCGGAATGGTAAAAATATCGTAAAAATTTTACTCTCATATTTTTTTCCAAACGAAGTATAACTTCAAAAATAAGTATCTTGGTTAAGTAATATTTTTGAAATATAAACAAAAAGGCGCACTCTAAATTAACTTACAAGCTGTATAAGTGCCGTCTCTACGGAGGTACGGACTTACCGACACACAGTAAAGCAATGTTTTATTTTCCTGTTCAGTGGAACGCCACTCGTAATTTATTGTCTGGTGAATAAAATACCATGTTTTTATACCGAAAAGAATGAGAGCGCTCATTTTGTTGTAAATCGCACATGCTTTTATAGCTTCATTGGTATGGGTTAGTCAGATATTGCACGTGGCTAATCGATCAGTTAACGAAAAACTAATTTATAATATGTAGTATAATTGAAACATCAATATACGGGTGCAATTAATTTAGTAAGAGGTTATGTTATTGGAATACTATTATAAATTCATGTGCATGTATCTATATGTATGTACGTGTATATGTTTATTACTCCTTTACAGCTGAGCAGATTTGAATGAAATTTTGTAGGCAGATAGTCTATGATATGGAGTAAGATCACATCACACATATATGTACATATAAGCTACTGTTAGACTAGAAACGCACGCAAGCGAGGCGAGCTTTGTAATAAAATAAATATACGAAGGGAATAATATCGTAACTCAGTATTATAGCAATTTTGAAAATGAGTTTTAAAAATATGCAAGGAATTAATATGTATATTTAAAGGGTCTTATATCTGAGTTATAACGTTGTTCTTTAAATGTATATGATAGTCTTATGATGAATCTTCCGGTCCATAAACTATTTCTATAAAAAATGATGCGAATATGTTACTCCATTGTTACTGGACAAAGTGACGTACCAAAAATCATGCGTATAATATTAGTAAGGATATATTTTTTACATAAATATATAAGAACTTATCCAATTACACGTGACAACAAGTGTTGCTAGATGCAAATATTTTTTTAAATTTAACTGAATAAATAGTTCATATTCTAGTAAGTTATTAAAAACCTTCAGGTTAACTAAGGCCATCTAGGATGAAAAGGGCAATAAAATTAAATTACTCTTTACTCTATATAGCAAAACAAAAGTGCTAGCCGCCCTAGCTAGGGTGACTAATAGAGCAGCCACTTCACCGAGATCGATACTATTTTATCAATTTAGAGTCCACTTCAACAACGATTAGGGTTTATTTAGTTTCGTTTGTAGTAACTCTTTTTTTATATCACAGCATTTGCCTTGCATTTTCTCATAGTGAAAGCAATTGGGATGTTCTAAATGTGGATTATAATAATATATTAATAGCTAATGTACAATATGCGACCTGAAATCAAACCTGTAAGTAGTACTAAAAGATATTTACTGAAATATAATAATGGTCACCATGATATAACGCCAGATTATTGCAATTTTAGATAAAAAAAAAATTAAGTAGGTACATTTCTAATATATTTAAACGAGCAATTCTTGTATAGTACCTGAGCGACTGAGCTTCGCTCGGAGTTCTTTTTTGATATATCATATTTTTAGATTAAAAAAAAAACTAAAAACTTGAATTATAATAGAACTTAATTAATATGAGAGATTATTATTATAATCGCAGGTTTTAAATACGTTTATATCTAAAAATAAAACATGGAAACCGTATAAATACATTGTGCTAAAATACACTATAGAATTATTTATAATTTGAAGAAATGCTTTTCATGTAATAAACTCAATATTGATGGCGTGCGAATAACTCATAAACATTTATCTTTCGCTACTAAAATACATAATCGATATCATTTAGGAAAATGCCTTCTGTAAAACTACTGTACTGTATAAAAACGTTTAGCCTAGCAAAAGTTTAGTTTTCAAAATTTTGATTAAACGGTTCATGTAAAAGTTAAAAGCAAAATGTACCGAGCGAAGTAAAACGAACAGCGATAGCTTAAAACTATGTAGTCATCTTTTTATACCTCCCCTAAATAAGTAAAAACGTCTCGAATACAATTTACAGTGTCAACTTCATTTTACTGTCTCTATCAAAAAACAAAGGCACGTATTTTGCAAGGAAATCTCGCAAGGGTTGACGTTACGTCATTAAAATGCATAGGGGATGGAATTTGATGTAACACATCGTGTTCTTTTAACTTTTGGTGTTTTTGCTGTGTCGTGTGTTTCAGAGTGTGGCTACGAAATAAAATTACTCTCCGATTTAACAGGACTCTAAGCTAACAAATATAAAAATTAAAACTTAAAATTCAAAATGATTAGCCACAATTAATAAATAAATTAAATATAATTTGATGAGTGATTAAAACGAAATAAATTATAGGTATACCTACTATATAATATCGTTATCATATAATTTAAAAAATTTTTAATTATATAAAACATCCATAAGAATTTCTGTTAATTAGCGTGATATTGACTTAAACGGAATTCTTTCTTCTAGTAGAGTTCGAGTAGATACTCGTATCAGCTCCATCTTATCGTCTTTATGATTTTTTTAACATGTTCAATCTCATTTCGAACAACCTGTATAAGTTGGAAAGCTTTTAAAAACTTCGAGACACCCAATATTCTGTCACGCCCACCTGACGATGTCATAATTATAAAAAAAAAATGTAAAAACATGTCTTATTACGTCATTTTAAACTTCCCTTTGATATTTTTTCGATCAAGCTCCTTTGAAAGTCAAGAAATGAGATCTTTCTCCATTATTTTCTTATGGGCCCCGTAATGTTTGAACGATTGATAGCGATTAATTATGATAAGTAGATTAATTCCGTGCGTCTTTTGTGGACGTTTTAATTATTCTATTCTATTCATCGATTTCAAAGAAGCCTGAGCAAATTAGCTTTGTAATGTAATTTTAAACAGTTATTTATCTTTATATTTGTGATAAAATAATTTATTATACATTTTTTTTAATTCATTGAATACCTAATTAGTTTTTTTATTATTTTTAAATACACCATTAGTGTTATCGTTTTGCAATATATTAACCCGTGGGTCTCAATTACTATATTAAAACTAATAGCCTATACCTTTCTCCGACCCCCAATCTAGACATATACATAAGTAATAGATACATATACACCTACAAATAAAACGTCGATTCGTTGTTACATGTAAAATTGCCTCTCCATTGCTTTCTCCATTTTCACGCACGCTTTTTATTTAACTTTTACTGTTGATATTTTAGTTACTGATATTGACTTTTAGTTAACTTTAAACACATATATTCACTTTGTTTTTTAAAATTTAACTACATATTTTCCTTCATCTACAGATCGCAAGTACACATGATAGGACATAAAGTATGCACCGCTACAGCCGACACAATTTGCGGGTAACAATAAAAAATCCCTTTACGCCAGACAACGGTAAGTTGGCAAGCCATCCGTCTTCTTCTCCCCTCGCGACAGTCTGTGAGACTTGTGTGGACATGAACTATTTTGTTAAACCTATAGCTTAGTAGGCAAATGTTTTATTTTTAATCTGTGTTTCATTGGTAATATTTATTTATATTGTTTTAGTTATTTTGGACTTGTTTTATTTCATCAAGTAATGGTTTTTTTTTTATATTATAGTTGTTTTAGTGTTAGTTATCATGAACGTAACAATTAAAAAAATATATAAAAAGGAAATCTTATTTAGTAAGCCATTTCTCCATTAAATATTTATCAAAATTAAAGACGAAGTGTGCGGTGCGTCGTATTTTAAATAGATATAAATAGTTATAAGCCAACGTTTGACATGTCATTTTTTTTTTGTTAATTTTTCCAATGTTTTAACAGCTAGTTATTCTGCTATTGGGGTCAGAGGCGAATTCAATAAATCAATGATCATAAAAATCGGTCCAGCCGTTCTTGAGTTATAAATGGTGTAACTAACCCGATTTTTTTTATTATGTATGTCATTTGATTAAATTATTCGAATTATTTTGATAAAAGTTTAATATACTATTATTAAACTTCCACATCCTCACTATTCTTACTCCAACAATGCACTCATTATTATTTTAAAAGGCAGTCGCCGGCTCGTCCGTCATTCGTTGCGTTTTTATAGCCAAGTGTTTGCTGTGGGGGAAATGATAGCATTTTAAATCAGGTTAAGGTCATATTTAAATTCAAGGAAACTACTGTTTGTTTTAATTTAAACAAACACTAAAAGTTTTAACACATTACACATATCTAATAACATTTTCTAATATTTATATTCGCTAAACGTATTCATTTATATTTACAGCTATTTATATCATATTACGAATTTAGTTAGTAGTCCTAAGTCTAAGTAAATTAAACTTTCATTCAATCCTTTCTTTAAAGTTTCATTGCTCGGCGCAAATATTTTCCCATTGTATAATGCGACGGTGATAGTCCACCACGCTGGCCAAGTGCGGGTTGACAGACTTCACATGTCTTTCGAAAACTTGCTAGGTTCTCTCAAACATGTCGGTTTTCTCACGATGTTTGCTTTGCCGTATATTCAGTATAACTCATAACAAATTATACATTCAATAATTTCTATACAAATAACATATGACGGAAATAGTAACAAGAACTCTACTAAGATAACTCTATCAATACTTTGGGCGAGAAAGTCAGTCAGTCAGAGGACAAAATAAATTTAATTTATTTGTTTTATCTATTAATACTAATAACTAGAAATATAAAGTACGACAAATACTGTTATAAAGAATCTTTTTAAAGTCCCTAACCAACTATAGTATATAATCTATGGTACTCATTAAAAAAACAGGAGTGTTAGTGGGACCTACTCATTGAAGAGTTTTATTATCTACCTCTTGGCTGGAGCCAATCAAAATGGCATCAGATAAGCTCGCTGATATCATACTGTATTCATAATACTTTCTTAGATTTACGCAAATATTTGACATTTTGAATAAAACTATCTTGTCGGATTTTTTCACGGATTTATTTTGATTTTTGGTTCCCGTAATAATGCATTCGGTTTACGAGCAATGTTTCAAATTAACACGACAGTTATGAGAAAATACAATCGATTTCCAAGATTGGATTATAGTCATAAATGATGCTTAAAGCTTTATCTATCATAACGAATAATTTAATTACACATACTTGCTAATTAACGTACAAATAATTAGAAAATTCTTATATTAATATTATACTTTATACATAATATTATAATCTGTAATAGATACCTATACATGTTAAAAGCTTTTATTATACCATTAGATATAAGATTAAGTAAACTTTTACAGCCAGCTATATTGTATACGGGTTTTGATACCAAACATCATCTGCCGTGGTCATCTTATAAAAGTTGTTTTAGTAGAATCACCCATAAACGTACTGCATACATTGCCAATAAATAAAATGGACCGGACGATACGATTCTATATGTTCAATAAAAGTACATATGTAATGCGAAGGCGAATGTAACATGAATTCTTCATTGGAAATTGTATAGCCATGTTAGTATTATCATTTTTAGTGCTCCACACTGGTATATTCAGATGGAATTTTTGATGCACTGGCAACACAGCTCTACTCCGATTGGTTGTTCTGAATATTGTATGAGCCAATCACCGCGTTGCGCTTACCGCTGCATTCCAATTTCAAATGATCAAGGCGGCAAAACGATAAAGTAACAGTTATGCAATATTTCCTTATATCACCAGTTTTCACGTTGGGAAAATAGTGTTTTATTTTGTTTTGATTTAGCAGAATTAAGTTCTAATAATTTAGTTAGAAATAATTGCACCGTTTCCGCTGTAATTAAGGTTAATTGTATCTTACATATTATGTACTTTGATATTTAATGATCAAAAATCAATCACCCTACTAGTTCTATGGCCAATTTGTTATATAAGTAAGTATGTGTCTAATAATAGACGTAATATTTTCGCGTATTACCTAATAGCGATGTAAAGAACTTTAATGCAAAAAAAGCGATGTTACACTTTCACTTCATATTCATTTTTTATTACATTATATTATTTATTACTAGCGTCTAACCATCGCTTCGCTTGGGTTCGGTCCTTAGCTTGATCCTCATACAAAATTTCATCCCCATTTTCACCACGCATAAGGGATGTTGATGATGAGGGGAAAGTATCCTATGTCCTTCCCAAGGTCTCAAACTATCTTCTCACTAAATTTCATCTAAATAGGTCCACTAGATCCAGAGATTACCCTCCCTACAACGTCACAAAGTCACAAACTCACAAACTTTACTTCTTTATAATATTAGTATAGATTATCGAAATTATGCAACAAAAATAGTTAAAAAAAAGCAAGAGTTAAGCTAATAGGTACTTACTGGCTACTACGGTTAAATATATGAGTTATTTCGTGATTTTATGTTATACTCACTTCATTGGGTGCGTTTCAAGGTGCCTTATACTAGCCCATGTATTATCCAGGCAATAATCTATCTGTATACTAAATTTCATCCAAATTCGTCCAGCCGTGAAGGTAACAAACGTACACACAAACTTTTGTATTTATATTAGTAGTTCAATCAACTTATAAGCGTACATTTACATTTAAATAACAATCGTATGAGTTTATTAATCACACCACGTCATTTATTAACAACCACATGTCGTATGAAGCTCATTTATAAAAAAAAATCTCTAACAATGAAACGTCTTACTTCTTATGAGTCAGACAAGCCCATCTAACGACGATAACGGTTCTAATAAAAACTAATTAGATATAAAAGCCACTTACGATGGCAAAAACAACAGGATAAAACAATCCAGCCTTTGTGGACACCGCGGTATTTCAATCGCTAGAATACTAGATGCTGCAGGAAGGGTAAGTACTAGAAAGTTACCAAGAAATGTTTTACCAATAATTATTACCAAATACCATTAAATATTTATGGGAAATTGTTATTTAGAGATTATTAATTTTGATAGTATTAGAAAAAACTAATATTAAGTTATTTTAAATAACCTTTTCGGTTTGGTAAATAATAGAATAGGAATTATAAAATAGTTGAATAATCTTTTTTTAACATAAAAGAAAAATCTAGATCATATATTTCATCTTATTCAGTCTAGATTAAACATTTCTGTATGACTATAGCCCCAAAAGGAGTTGGTCGCGTATGGGAATCGAATTCGCACGTACCTACAGCTTAGCACAAAATTAAGAGATTTAAAGCATACAATACATCGTATATCGTGCGTTATACAAGTACGAATAATTAAAATATAAGCGAGCATAACTCATATTCAATAAGCATAAACGTCTCTTTAAATAGACAATTCGTTTTAACAGCATCGTATTGTTTGCTCTGAGGCAAATCATTGCAGAATGCCACTTTGTGCTGTTGTATGGAGTTATTATGGTATACAAAGACACATTGTCACAAAGCCTTGTCGATTGTTTGTATATGACATGCATTTTATTAGGTATTTAATTTTCTTGACGTAAGCTAGGTTGAATTAAATCAAATGTTGTTTACAATACCATTTTATTATCTTTTGAATATTGTTTAATATTATTGATGTTCACTAGTTGTGTTGGATATTTACTTATAAATTATAAGCCACCTTTGCTCTGCTCAAAGTCTAACGCCTTGAATTATAACAGGTGTGTTCTTAACCTAGAGTTAAAATTTAATTATTTATGTTTATAAGTATGTTTTTATTCAATGAATAAGTTTTTAAAATCATTGTATTACGCTCTAGACCCTAGACATAGGATTAATTATTGAATATTTCCTACATGTATAAATTCCAATAAACCTCCCTCGCTTCGCTTCAGGTTCGTCTGTAGACAAAAACAACTGTTTTCCACGGGAATCTTACATTTTTCCGGAATGATATATAGCCTAAAGCCTTCCTCGATAAATAGACTATCCAACACAAAAAGAATTTTTCAATTCCATCCAGTAGTTCCTGAGATTAGCGTGTTCAACCAAACAAACAAACTCTTCAGCTTTATAATATTAGTATTAGTATAGATAATAATGCAAATGTATTTATCCCTTTTTAACGTCCCACTGTTGGACACGGGCCTAGGGGGATCAGGCCATAGTCCACCACGCTGGTCAAGTGTAGGCTGGCGGACTTCACATATCTTTCGAAAACTTGCTAGGTTCTCTCAGACATCCAGGTTTCTTCATGATGTTTTCTTTCGCCATAAGACAAGTGGTAATCATGTCGGAAAATGATTTGCACATGTAAATATCAGAGGTGCGAGACCCGGGATTTGAATCAGCTTTACTCAGTTTTCCAAGCGAGCGTTACCATAGAGCTACCATTGTCATAATAAAGCAGGCTATAATAATGCATATACATAAGTAAATTAATATATTACAACCTATTATTTTACTTAAAATTTAAAGAATTAATAGAAACAACTGTAAATCGATGTTTTAAAAGTTTTAACTGTAATTTACTAAAAGCATTTTTTCTATATGTTAAGTTTAAACAAAAGATTTGAGTTAAACTTATAATTTAAAATCGCATTAAATAAAATACATCTACAGGTGAGCGATCAGACAGAAGTATCATAAATAATAAATTCATATTAACTAATGTTAACTGCCTTTCATAATTCGGAACATTTACATTGTGTTCTCAAAATATATGTATACATCACAGTAAAAATTACGTTTCTGGCTATTGTTCACGTTTGGGCAAGTTTTGTAGGGTGCAAGTTTAAAGCGATTCGTTTATTAGTTAAGTTCCCTTGGCATTTGCGAGCATAAAACGTAATCAACTCATAGATAAAGAAAATGGATATAAATGAAACACGCACTGCCATAGAAATTGATAAAATGCAAATAGAATACACCTATAATATGTAGATGAAATTGAATACTAAGATATCATAAAAACTGATTACGCTTTGTATGCCACTTTGCACCCGAGAAAATCTGTAACAAGTATATTAAGAAAAAATATTTTCTATTTATACCATAAATATATTTGACATATTTGACGATACGTTTGGCTCAGTTTATAGTGACCCTACCTGCTGTGCCAGCGGTCGCGGGTTCGAGTCCCGCTGGGTGCATTCATTTGTGCGATGGTCACGAATGTTTGTACTCCAATCATGGGTGTTTATATTTATAATATGTATGTATTTAAAGTTATATGTGTAGTGTATCAACTATCCGGTATCCATAACACAAGCTTTATAGCTTACCATGGAACTAGATGGCGCTGTGTTTATAAAAAAAAAACATGAACATAGGCCTATTACTTGTACCATTCACAAAACCACATCATAACGTAGATGGATTGTTACCCATTACGGACTCACGTCTTAATCTAAGGCGATTAGCACAGCGTTTAATTAGTGGATACCCGCGGGACAATAGCAGGCATTTGTCTTATTGTCTGAACCGGTCAAACTGTTCGTCAAATTAGGTTAATCTTTTGTATGCCGCTTATAGCCTGTTGTTGTATTTGAAAGGCTATCGCTGAACGATTTGAAATCAACGCTTTTAGATAGAAACTGTTATTAAATAATTTATCTGCAAGTGTTTAGGGTCATTTTTAAATAAGAATAGACATTTTTCGATGTATAATGTAGCAATATTTTTTCGATTTATTTATTGATTTTTTATACGATATTTTTATTCGATAATTCAATTCAATTCAAATTTCTTGTCTTCAATTCAATTGAAAACATGCCATTAAAGCACAGATTACGTCGCCAATGTCATGTAAAATTCAATAATATTATAACAGAAGGTTTTTTTAACTATTGCTATTAATCTATAGGCAGTGGTAGCCCAGTGGTAAGGCGCTCGCTTGTGAAACCGAGTGAAGCGGGTTCAAATATCGGGTCTCGCACCTCTGATATTTTCATGTACGAATCATTTCCAACATGATTACCATTTGCTTTACGGTGAAGGAAAATATCGTGAGGAAACCTACATTTCTGAGAAAACCTAGCAAGTTTTCGAAAGACATGTGAAGTCCGCCAACCTGCACTTGGCCAGCGCGGTGGACTATGACCTGACCCCCCTCATATTGAATGGAGGCCCGTGCCCAGCAGTGGAACTTTAAAAAGGGCTGAATACAATCTATTTATCCTTTATAACACGATTGAAGGTATTACAAATAATAAAAAATATGCTGATTTAAAAAATCATTTTAAAAGTTAGTATTCTTCCATTGAGGTGCGATTTTTTCTTAAAATTTACATCAAACCATCTTACAACAGATTATATGTACTGTCCAAAATCGAATTGAGAAAATTATCGAAAAAAAAAAGAAAACATTAGAATTTAATAGATAGGTAAGTATTACGTCGTTATTTTAAGAAGTCGGTTAAAAACAAAAAGAATCTATAACATTTCCGCAAAAACAAAAAAAAACAATATATTCCATAGTAACCACAACAATTATTCTTATCATAGAATTAATTACATTGATAATAAACATTAGATATCGCTAAGTCAATACAAATATTGACATATATCATACGACCGCGCCTTAACCTCTTATATCACCTATTATTAGATTATACATCTAATTTTATTGTAAACTAGGCCAGATATTATAGAACCCTGATAAGAAGAAATATCTATACATGTTGGAGTCTGCTATAAAGACTTAAAGGTCAAGTTAAATTGGCGATTATCTGTTTTGTAGTAGATGAGCATTTAATCGAGTATGTTTCTAGTAAACGTAATAAAGTAACAATTATACTTTGTACTTGTTCTATATGTTACGGATGTATGGGATAAACATATGTATTTCTAAGTAATCTAGAAAATTCGATTCGATTTTTTACAACAAAAAGACTACTAAAATAAAAATTCATCATAAAAACGACTTATTACGTTATTGAAGGAACAAAAATACATGTTTTTAGATATTTTGCGTCGTAAATTGCATAGGTAAATAATAAATATATAATTTTTAGTAAAAAAACAATGCATAATCGTAATACTTTATTTTACTTTATCAAAAGTTACTTAAATGTTACGACTCTACCGAGTAGCCGCGGTGTTTGTAACCAAGTTTTTATGGGTCATTAAATGACCAATTAAAAACAATTATAAGTCAACGTCAGAAAAAAGAACAATGTAGCTGAATTTCTTAGAACGTTTTAATGATCAATATAGAGTCGAAATAGACATTTGTTAAAATTTATAATATTTACATATAGTTCTGTTCTAATATATAAAATAAATTTTATGCGAATTTATTTTGAACTAGCGACTCTCCCTCGCCCCGCTTGGGTTCGTCCCTAGTACGTTTTAACGTTTAGTATAGATTTATCGGAGATGAGATATTTTCCTGCAGTAAAAAGTATCCTATATATTGACCCGGATAACAAACTATCATTATATAAAAAATCATCAAAATCCTTCCATTGGTTTGTCCGTGATGCAGTTACAAACAGACAGGCAAACAGAAAGACAGACAAAAATTCTAAAAACTACAGATTCGACCTCTGTATCAATAATAATATCTATTTTAATAAGATTTTTCAAAAAATATTTAATATACAGATTCGGCTTGGTTACAATTTTATTATATGTATAGATTCTTCTCTAAAATAAGTCTAATTATCTCGACTGGTAGAAATCTTAACTTTCAGTTAAAATAAGTTCAAAAAATATACTTTAACTTAACAAAAATCGCACAAAAAGGTTCAAAAATCATTTTAATGTATTATATTTAATTCATTATTGTTAAATACTCTACTTAAGTCTAATTTTAAAATTACACATCAAATGTAACTGTATATATTTCTAGACGTTATAGAAAACTTTAGTTATCCATGGTCATGGTCGTGGGATAGACTTGATAAGCAGTAGTTAATTATTATTATCAGTAAATAAATTATGCACTAGGTGATAATTGCCTGGCGTGATTTCTTAAACTCCACCTAATGTCAAATGTACTTGAATCACCGAATAACTACATTTAGTTCTATTAGTACAATGTTATATAGAGCATTCAATCTCCTCATTAAGAATTTGATTAGTTAAGTATTTCGATTTTTCAATATTATATATAAAATATTATAATATAAAAAATAGAGTTCGTTTATTACACAAAAGAACTCTATTTTTAGACTACTGCAAGTACCATGCGAAATAACATCAAAAGCCTTTGGAAAAAATAAACTATCATAATAAATTTTTGTATAATATTTCTGGATAAAACCATTTGTAACTTTTACTTTTGAGTTAAGTTTTTTCCGAGACCAAGTTTGCTGTACAGAATTTGAATTCAAAAAATAAAAAATCAAAATACAACCGCGAAAATATAGTATTATATAAAATATCATACTTTAGTATAAAAAAAAATTACAAAGCAAAATCCCCCTTTACGAAGTCGGTTAAAATATCAGCACTTCTCTTACCAACGGAGACAAACACGTAAATCATAGTAAAACATTTAACGCGGCGCTAAATGCTTTTATAGAGACCTACGGTGGTCTCTACATTGTGTTTAATGGTTCATAATACGGCCAATTAAATAGAAAACGAGTAAGCACGAATAGTGAAGTGCTTGCTTTATTTTGGTACAGTCGCGACAGTAAAATTTAGTAATTAAAACGGTACTAACGTTACATCGTTGTAATTATGTGACGACATTTATTATAGTTAAAGGTTGTTAGTTTCATTTTTGCGTGTTTAATTTAATGATATGTTATAAATTTAAGATAATAGAGGTTTATATTTTTATATACCTTTCTATAATTACTTGTAAAATAAATAATAATATATGACTATTTAAAATAAAACTATCTTTTCGGATTATTTCGCGGATTTATTTTGATTTTTGGTTCCCGACGTTTCGAATGCTTTACAGCAACTTACATATATAGTAAGGCATTCGAAACATCGGGAAGCAAAAATCAAAATAAATCCGCCAAAATAATCCGAAAAGATAGTTTTATTTAAAATGTCAAATATTCGCGTAAATCTAAGAGAGTAAAATATAAAACTAAATGAGCATAATGGTTTTTATAGAATATTACAGCCTAAACGACGTATCTACAGACATTTTTTGTCATCTGTGTCTCTGTCATTGCTCGTTATATGTTTATCGCCACAAGCCTAGCAGCAAGTGTGTTATAAACTAGAAAAGGAGTTATCTTCATGTCCTTTATAAATTGCTATTACTGCTCGACGCAAAGTCGGAGGTCATACTAGTATTGCTTTATAATATTACAATTATTTTACGAGCTTTAACCATAAATAAGAAGACGGATCTAAAGGGTTAAGTACCTATTATATTACCTATTTAATTCTTTAGTAGATTTTTAATCGATCATCATACGCGAAAGTACTCACTTTATCATTAAAGCGATCTATGTATGTCGGTAAAAGGCTTTAAACTTAGCATCTATTACGTTTTATAACTAAAAGATAATTTATATGGCTATTTAATGAAATAGCAGCAAAATATATTATTTCTTTGACCAACTTAAAAAGACGAGGTACTTAATAGGGATGTATTTTTTTTGTACGTTAAGCTATTATAACTGATTTTCATTAGATTTTTTATTAAATAAGTTATAGCTCAAGGGACTATTCACATACATTTCAAGAAAAGTCGAAATATAATCTATTATTTAATTTTTATTTTTTAATCGTAAACTCTACTCGCATATACATACTCGTATGTATATGCGAGTAGATACGATATCGTAGACGTAGTATACCATACTATTTCAACATATATAAAATTATATGTCCTAAGTATTAAGCTACAAAATCTATATAATATCATAAAGGCCTATTTCTATACTGACATATTATATAGCCACCATGATTTTTCTATTTAAGTTCTGAATGGGCACAAACTTTGGCAAAGTCCACATTATTATAGCTAATTATATTTGTTCTACTTAAATTCACTTGGAACTTGATTTTAATAGCCTTCGACGCGTGTCAAATTAAAAAAAAATCAGGCGTAAACGGAACATGTCACATTTTTCACAGAAAATGAAAAAGGCATTTGACATAGAATTTATATAGATTTAAATTGGATTATTATTGACGAGCGACTCACATTCGCTCCGCTCGGGTTCGTCCCTAGTTACTTTTTACCGTTTAATATAGATTTCTCAGAGATGAGATATTTACCCGCAGTAAAAATTATCTTAATGTTGACCCGGTTAACCAGCTATCATCATAACCAAATTTCATCAAAATCTGTCCAGTGGTTTTCTCGTGGTGCGGTCACTTACAGACAAAAAAACTAAAAACTATAGATTCGGCCTCTGTATCGATAATAATGACAATTTCAATAAAATTTTTCAAAAAATATTTAATGTACAGATTCGACACAGAATTTTATTATACGTATAGATTAGGTAGACATAATATGATATATTTTTGCTTAGGTAACAGAATAACATTGATTTATCTTCAATGACACGCATAATATACTTCATTATCATCATAATAATGATTTCCGTATCATAGCATAAACACTTCGAAACAAAATACTCAATTATAATATATTAAATTAATCGGAAATTACCAATACCAACTTGACCAAAGATTATCACAACAATACATGCTTACTCACACAAAATTATAACAAATGATGTTTTTTTTCGTTTCGATAGCTTACCGGCTTATCTAATATATTACTAAATTATATCATATGATTTATATATAAATACCGATCAGATTAAATTATAATTGTTTTAATGTTTATCAACATGTGTTTGTTGTTTAAAAGAAAACTTTAATGCAAAATACAGTATAACAACAACTTTTATAGTTCATTGATAACGAAAGATCGATTTCACTGAACCGCGACTGAAAGAAAAAAAAGCTTTTATCTTTTAATAGATAAATAATTATCAAAACTTAAGCGTTTTTTTTCTTACGTGTTATTGGGTCATATTATGCCGTATATAAAATTTCTGAAATCCAGTTATGTATCTAGAATTCACTGCTACTGTATAGAACTGCTGTATTAGTGCTGCGAATTCACACAAATTAAAAAAAAACGAACATGATAGTGTACTGTGTTGCTATATATAACTAATATAGGTACTCACTTATTCTGCTTAACAGGTGTAGTAGACGGCGTAGGCCTTTTCTCTTCTTTAATAGTACTATTGTTCATTTTCGACGTCAAACGCTTTAACACATCATCCATCGACCGCTTATGCGGCGGCGCGAGAGACAACGCACTGTTATGGTTCAGCAATGAATTATTGTTATTGCATAACCCCAAAACCTTCGCTTCAGCTCCAGGGCTACTGCATTCTGACGAGCCACGTCTTCTAGCTTGGAGGTCGTTGACCTGGTGAAGACTTAAAAAGCTCGATGGGACTAGAAGGTTATTTGTCATGTCGGTTTCGAATCGTTGCTTTTTGCTCGGTTGCTCGTCCTCGAAAGTTTCTTCCTCACTTATAGACGTTCTAGGGGAAGAGCTCGGTGAGAATTTGTAAAAACGATCGTTGTCATCTGATTCGTGGTTGTCCGAAAATTCCTGATTGGCGGGACCGGCTTCAGGCTTTTCCTTTTCTGTGTCAACGGTTCCGTCTTGCAATTTAGAGGGTGGCGATTTTCTTTTAGATGACATGTTTCTGAAAAGAAAAGAAAGTACTGTTAATACAATATTATCTGAATTATTAACTGTGAATTACAATAACCTATCTAAATTTGTTATTTAAATACAGTTAAAATTATGTGAAATTCCTAACGTTTTTTAGGGAAAGCCCAGTTAGATTCTTGGAATCTGTCGAAAATGATTGATATTATATTAATTTATGATCTTGAAGCTTTTATAATATAACTTAGATAATTTATTTACATATTTATAACCTCCAATACTTTTTTATTATCAATAGTTGTATCATCATCTATACCTACATATAATAAAGTTCTGAGTGGAATCTGTACATTAAATATTTCTTTTTAAATCCTATTGGAATATGAATTATCGATATAGATGCCGAATCTATGGTTTTTAGAATTTTTGTCTTCTGTCTGTCTGGGAACGCATCACGGGAAAAACACTGGATAAGTTTTGATGAAAGGTATGATAATAGCTGGTTATCCGGGTCAACATATAGGATACTTTTTACTGCAGGAAAATATCTCATCTCTGAGAAATCTATACTAAGCGTTAAAACTAGGGATGAACCCGAGCGGAACGAGGTGAGTCTCTAGTTATTTATAAAATATGCCTGAATAAGTAAAAAAGTAATTTTGCTCTTCGTTTAAATCACAAAACAGTATTGGTATTTCGAGCACGTAAACTAAGCAAATCAGTAGGTAGTTACTAGTAATTTTATCAGTGTAGTTAACAAATACAAATATATCAGATCCGTATCTCAGGCGGACGTCTGTTTGTCACCAACTCCCGACTAGAGAACTCGCTTCGTTAAAGCATCTAATTGGGCTTTACTAATTGTACTAATTGCTTCTCCTTTGGACTTAAGGTGTCCGTTTGGTACGTGGTAAGAAATTAAGGGGTATAAGATAAATGAACGATATTCAGGTATTTAACTGCTATATTATATAAGTATAATTAATACGTGATCTCAGACTAAAGAATTTGTAGATAAGAGTCCGCCAAAAAAAAAATCTAAAATAGTATATTATCCTCGATTATGCCATACAGATCGTTAACTTATATTAAAGAATAAGCGTATGTTTATAAGGGCATTAGTCGTTAATTTACAATTTTTGAGAATAAAATATGAAAAGTAAAAATAATATTGTCCTTTTGTATTTTTGGAATTAATTATTGCCTTGAATTTTAACTTATTTAATTTGTTTTTTATTTATAAAAACACATATTTGTACACTATTTTAAAATATCATAATATATTATTTTTAATTATTATTGTTTATTTCTATAACGCTCTATTACTTAGTCTGAGTACGTGGTATAATATTTTATATTTTTCTGAAAGCGTTTCTTCATCGTGGAATGTCTAAATAGGTTTCTATAAATCAAATACAAAATAATCTGTTACTTCCCAATATTATTTTATTATTGACTAGCGGCTCACCCTCGCTTCTCTCGGGTTCATCTCTAGAAAAACAAAAACAAATCTATCCCATAGGAACCGTACATTTTTCCTGGATACAAAGTAGCCTATGTGCTATTCCAGACTATAATCTATCTCTGTGCCTAATTTCATCCAGATCTGTTCAGCCGTTCTGGCGTGATTGAGTAACAAACATCCAAACATCCATCTAAACTTTCACATTTGTAATATTAGTAAGATAATATGACGTAATAACATATTGGTTTAGTATAGAAATTCTAATTTCATTAAAAATCATCCACAACATGACCTATAAAGTAAAACATAATATACGAATTGTATTCATACATAGCATATGTATATACCTAATCACATTACCCCAATCAATATATAAGGGGATCCCAATCGTCTTATTGAATGTGCTAACAAATGGATTTCTTGTTGAGACACTGTCTGGCGTCCTTTGATGTATGTTTGTTTACACTGGCTTAATTAGGCTACGAATTTCAAGTTATTTCATTATCAGGTTCTTCTGCTTACTTTGACTTTTGAAGTTAGAGGTTAGTATTATATAATTTCACAGTTAATTTAGGTAAGTTGTTTCTATGATATAATGCTTCTTCAAAGAGTTAGATGGTATGGATAAGAATCCGTTCTTAGTTTAATTGAATTGAATTAGATATTTGAATTAATAACTAACATCTAGAACCTATTAAATAACCAGAAGTACTTATCAGTATTATATTTTTGCTGATTTTTCATGTTTCATCTAGGTTATCATAAAAACCTACTATGGACATAATACAAGTGTAAAAAGACGATTAAATTACTCAATAAAAGCTTCACTTTTATATAAGTAAAATATAATATATTAATTTTTATACAGAATTAGGGCAAGAAACGGTCAAAGTGAAGTAAAATCAATGGATCGAGAAGGGCGTTTCTCCGCCCTTAATATAATAAAGTGCCGTTAGCACAGTAACACTAGAAATTGTGTTATTGCCCGTCTGACAAAGGGTAACGGGGCAGAGTAGGAAGGAGCAAAGTAAGAAGAAATTTAAAACATACTTACATATATTTTTGAACTACTGTTTACTAAAGTAAAAAAGTAACCTCGATGAATACATAATTCTTCAGATTAAATCATAAGTCATGTAGAAACATGTTTAGTATCCATACTAATATTATAAATGTGAAAGTTTGTGAGGAAGGATGGATGTTTGTTACTCTTTCACGCCAGAATAGCTGAACGGATCCGGATAAAATTTGGCACAGAAATAGATTATAGTCTGAAATAGTACATAGGTTACTTTTTATCCCGGAATAATGTACGGTTCCCGTGGTACAGATTTGTTTTTGTCTAGGGACTTATCCGAACGAAGCGAGGGTTAGTCGCTAGTATCTAATAAAATAAAGAATGCACGCTCTCGAGCATAACCGTTGATACTATGACACAGGTACCATCACAATCGTAATAGTAAATAGCGTAACAACATATTTTTTTATATTTATATATTTATAAGTAAGTAAATAAGGATAATAAGTGTTTCAATCATAGTTACAATATAAAATAAACACAAATCAATTTAAAAATAATAATATAAATAATCTGCACTTGACATTCTGAAGCTGGAAATACATTGAAATAGATTTACTGTTACAATTGTATTCACTCCATCCCTTGATAGTGCTCGATGGGATACAAATTTAATAATAACTGAGGATAAACGAAAATGCACTTTATTACAAGGTAGTAGAGAACTTGCAATAGCAATACATTTAATGTTTCTAACTATTAATTTCCTTCCAATTACCAACACAATAACATCACGCGGTGGCAGGAACAATATGGCGATTTGGCGCGAATATTGTTAAGTCAATTTCGTTCGGATAGTGGGAAATAAATAATTTCGATTACAATTTTCATATTTATCTATACATATAATAAAACTGTAGAGGTCGAATGTCTGTAAATAAAAAAAAAATGCTAAAAACAGAGTCCGGGGGATGTAAGAAGAGAAATAGAACAAATCCAGATTTTTTTCAATTTTTTTGTTTCTTTGTCTGTTTGTAAGAGCTAATCTCCGAAACTGTTGGACCGATTTAAATAAAATTTTGTTTGTCTAGAGGCGACCCGAGCGAAGCGAGGGTGGGTCGCTAGTTCATAATATAGTCGTTAAATTATATTGTACAAATATTTTGCAATAGTTATTATATAACAATTACAATCTGTTTACAATCAAGTAAAAGTTTAGACAAATGTACAGATGTAGGTACCTATTTTAAAATGAAATTTTTAATCAGCAATATTTGACTACAGACTATAATTACATTGAAAATTCAAATAGGCAGTATTGAGTATCCGATAACGAGATATATTTATGACAATTTTATGACATGCTAAAAAATACTAGGGTAGAGTTCAATAGGGCACAGCTGATTTCAATTTGAGGGGAGCGTTGGGCGGGAAACAATGACGTTAGCAAATTGACGATAAATTGTTTTGTTAAACCAACCGCTAACCCTTTGCGACGCGTGGAAAAATCGCTTTTTAAATACTGTAGCTTTATGGTATTTAATGTGGAATTAAGGGTGTAATTGCAAATTATAATTGATCTCACTTAGTTTTTCGGAGCTTACAAAAAGCTCAATAATGTATAAAATTTCGTATATATAGAGTCGTTAGAAAATATGTACTTTCACATGCTGGCTAACTTTTGCAAAATAGATTACGAACCTGCGTAATAATGCGTAATAATTATTATCACGATTTCAAAAACTTTTTTTCAGTAGTTTTCACTTCCCTCTAACTTCGTTTGAAATGGAAAAAGAATGAGAATATTGTACGTCCGCTACCTATTACATAAGTAGACAAGATTTTTGCTGCAGATTGAAGAAAAAAGAAAACTCTATTACAGATAATCATGCTGATCATGATCACAATAATATTATAATGATCAACTAAGAGTTAAATTAAGACGAATCAATTCAGTCCTGAATTTCTACATCTTCTGAGTTAATCAAAGACTATCCTGTTACAGTTATAGACTAATTTATATATTAACATGTGCATCCGTTTAGGAATTAACCTGAGATGGACTGGACTAAGTCAGTCCCTATTAGGCGAAGGAAATTGCCAACGCCCTGTCTTAAATACATCTCAAGAGTAAAGTTGCGTGTCCAACTTACGTTATTCACTTACTATTTAAAAACAGATTTTAAAAACGATAACTGTATTATGAAGAAACGTAAAAATGGTTATTGTAATTACATATAATATAATATATTATGTTACTAGTTATTTAATGGATACTGCCATAGATATAATTATTTAAGATTTTATTATTATGGCTCGTCTAGTACTTGAGATTTTTGAATCTTAATAGTTACTTACACATACTCAATTACAATACTTCTTTTTCAACCTCCAATACAAAAAGAGAGGTGTTATAAGTTTAATCTGTTTTTTAACGTGGTGTTTAACGTGTATCTGTGTGTCAGTTTGTGGTATTGTAGCATCCAAAGATCTGAAAAGATTGTATTTTAGTTTATATTGTTTAAAAGGTAATTTAATCGGGGGCATTCTTAGCTATAAATCAAGAATATCCGTTCAGCCGTTTGCATGCTATCAGCTCTTTTTTACACGGTAAAATGATATGAACAACTATCACAGATCTAATCAATTCGAAACTTAGTATCCCGTTACTTCAATGGCATTGCAATGGTATGGTAACTTTGGCCTGATGCTGCAGCGTCATCTTGAATCTGCAAGATACTCAACTTCTCACTAAAATACTGCAGAAGTATATTGTTTAAGCTCATTGAAATGGCCTCAATGAATAGGTTATTTGTGTTGAGGGTTTTTTAAATTTTAGTATGTTGACTATTGTTACTGTTTCTTGTTTCCTCATATGACAAAGGAATCCACTAACGAAGGATTTTTCCAAATTCAACCTCCAAAGGGGTGAAATAGGGGATAAAAGTTTGTATGAAATTTTTTATTCCTTGGACATACATATTTGCATGAAATTTCGTGTTTTTCGTAGTTTGACCGCGAGCGAAGCCGCGGGTTCTGCTAGTACCTAATAAGGCACTTAGTAGATCACAGTTGATTAAAAAACAAATAGCCAATATAATTGTCGATTTTACCAGTTCCGGCTGGTGGAACTCTCAAAACAAGCGTATGAATGAAAGACGTTCAATCTTCTATGCCTTTTGATTACAGTAAGGAAATAAAAAAAATAATATTAAATGAAAAGTACGAGACTTACGGCTCCGGTATACCTACAATGAGAAATAAAAATTTATTAGAAATATTGTGAAGCGTTCTTAATCCAATGACGAATGCGAATTTTTCCCGTTTCCTTAGAAAAAGCGGCGCAGTATTTTCCTCGTGGACCAGTAACTGAATTATTCTTTTCTATAATAAGTTTATTCACAATAACGGAATAAATTTTCCAAGCGTTCTGTGTAAATAGAATTTCAAGGTGCTATTTTTATTTCAGTTCCATTCGGAATCGTTAAGACGGGCAATTTAGATTTGTTTATACACGTTTGTGTAAGAATTTTTGGTGTATTATTTATTTTTTTACTTCAATCAATGATCTATTATATAGGTATCACGTGTAACTCAGATTCTAGCTCTTTTAGTTTTGACTTTCAATTAGCCACTTTGACTTTATGTCAAAACGTTTTGATATATTCATAATCAAAGCTTTTATAATGAGTAAAATTAAAAGTTTCCATTATTAGTCATTGAATGCCAACTTATGTGATTATTGAGTTGTTTATTAAGAAAATAGTGTACCTATTTATATGTAAAAATACAATTTATACGAACTGTATAATTTTCTTTAGAATAATCGCAGTAAGCACGTACATTATCAGTCATGATAATACGTACATAATAAGTCAAAAACATCACCCTCTGGAGCAATTGGGGGAAAAAATGATTCTGAAAACATACATTCTCAATATATCGTGTATTATCGACCTAACTTATAATCACATCTAGTGTAATCAACATCTTTGTGCAAAAGATTTTCTTGTGACTGACAATGGGGGAAATTACCCATTGGGCACGCGACTGCTTAGTGAGTGTACAATGTATGGATACGGACTATATATATATGGAAGATATTACACTATAAATGTATATGAATAAACCAAATTATTTTAAATAAGATAACATAAAATGTTTATTTTTTTATCAAAAACATAATTCCATAATAAAATAAAAAAAAACCCTGGAAAATTATAATATTATTTACCTGGAGTTTCGTATTAAAATCTAATGTAAATCTTATGATACTAGGTAACAATTTTAATTATAAAGATCGATGAAACATAGTTTTTTTTTTAAATAAACTTATTAAGTTTTAAGTTTATGTCTGATATATATCATTAAAAATCAAATACAAACTTGCAAAAAATGTCCAAGTCGATTTCATAGTGACTTATCGTCCCTGACAGGGTAATAAGGGACATTATGATTCCGTCGCAAACAATGACAGTAATGTCGACGGAACAATGCCCAATCACCGGAAAATTATACGAATTTTATACACTGTCTATATACAATATAGAAAGGTGCCTAGATTTTATTCGCAATAAAGTAATTCCAGATAATACAATTTTCATGACACGAGTAATATCGACATGTTTTTACGTTTTGTTGTAACGATTTTTACCTTTGATTTAAAAAACTTATCCGAAAAAATCATAATTTAACTTTAAGTATTGCATTGGTAGCAGTGGTAATGCTATCGCTTGGAAAACCAAGTGAAGCAAGTTCAAGTACTGAATCTCGCAACTTTAATATTTTCATGTGCGAATCATTTTCATTAATTAACATGATTACCATTTGCCTTACGATGAAGGAACAAAACGTCAGGAAAACAGCATACCTGAGGAGATCCCTAATTTTCGAAAAAGTGGATAGAATCCGTTCACCCGAACTTGATCTGCGAGATGGACTATAACCTAATATATTTTCACCAATAAGGGAATACCCGTGCCTAAAAATTTGAAAGTATATATAAATCTGTATGAGTGGGAGAGAGACGAAGTATTTTGTTTTTACTGTCATTTATAATTTTGTTATGTTGAATATTATTTATATTATGAACTACCTACTTTTGTCTATTTAGACATCATATTTATATCGATCCTGACGTCATTTTATCGTCAGTTTCCTTCCTTTCCTCTTTCCTCATTTCTCTGAAAAGATACTGAACTTTGTGGATATACTTACGATAACTATTAATAGTGATATTTGATCTAAATACAATAACTTTAACTGTCAAAAGTTGATATTAAATTGTTATGAACTTAAACTTATAGTTTCAATAGCTAGCCTAGTTTAATTAGTTCATTTGTCACCCTGACCTGGGGACTAAACAATAGACTCATCAGGCTCGCTTACTTAGAATGGATAAGTCCATATTGTTTAATGTTCTTTCTCGAATTTTACTTAGAAAAAAAAATGGATTCTCTATTTTGATTTGGACGCACATATATACATATATTAACTGATATCTTAAATATGAAAAGATATTTCGCATCATTCTTGGATGCAAATATCCTGTACATTTTTTCTACAGAAATCGGGTATGTTACGAGAAGTTGTATCAATAAGCTAAAGCAATTGCTCACTACAGCCCGCAAATATACATATTTTCTTCAACTCTGAATACTGTTTCATGAAAGTCCGCTTTCATTTCGTACTCAAAGTTCTCTCATTTCCCTCTGACAGTGACCTAAGGATGAGGCACAATGCATTCATCAAGCCCTCTTGTTTAGGATAATCGCTGAGTCTCCGAATATGCCATAATTGTTTTGTCTACTTCTTACATTCATGCTGATGATGTATGAATGTAGATTTTTTTTACTGGAACAATAAATATAACCTATGTCTATGTTTTATAACGTGACGAAGTAGACTATCTATCTGTTTTCTATTCTAGTTTTAATTTTAATAGCATACATTGTAAATAATTTGATATACTTTGCACGTTTAAGTAAAGTAGAATATAATTTACATGTACTATTTTAATGTATATATCATTCATAAACTAATATTGAGACTATAATTTTACCTTTTACACTCATTCAGCGTGATCTTAGCGTCGGATTTTATATAAAAATTAACTAAGAAAAAAGTAATATGTTTAAATATTAAAAGAGCTTAAAATATGAAGTTTTCTATTCAGTTACGATGGGAGATTTTTGAATAAAAATTATTGTGAAACAAATGCAATCCACTTAGAAAGTGCACAAAACACTTCTGAATGAAACAGTGGAAATAAAAATGGCGGGCTTATAGTTGAGCATGAAAATACAAGTAAGTACCCGCGTTCGAGTCAAGATGCCACTACATTTCCGCACAGTTGCCCGCAAAGGAAAGCTTTCGATAGAGAAATTTTGTTCCGAGCGGCACTTGAAGGTTTTTCTCAATCCAATGCAAGAAAACACAATATATTTGCCAAATGATAATGCAGCGAATAAACCGTGCCCTTTGAAGATATAGATATCCTTTAAAAGATCATGACCAAAGTATCTTATTCAATGTATCATTAAACATGTCTCATTGTTTATAATACGTACGAACCCCTTCTTTAGCTGTCGTCTCATAAAGCAAACAAGTGCACATCCTTTGACAGAGTAACACAAACAATTGTCCAAATCATAAACAATAGTGTACATCGCAAATATTATCTGCGCCCCGCTCAAAGTATCCCTACCGTATAGTATAATGAACCATTCATACTGCCAAACAAACTCCAACCAACCATATGCAATAATTCTATGCGTTCAGGCGAAATCCTCCAAAGCACTAACTCCCTATATCGTTACAAAGGAAATTATACTGAAATAGATGATAATAAAATCGAAAATTAAGTGAATATCTTCATAGATGTAAATCCTTGAGCGTCTGACAAAGAACAGAAGCGATTTCACGACATCAAAGTAGAGCACGACATATTACGCTTCAAAATAAACACCAGAATAAATACATCGAAATGTTTGCCCCAAAATAATCGGCAATGGGGTGATCATATTCTAAATTATCCGGTATCCGTGGGTAGTTTCGCAAACCCTTTTGATAGTGAGGATTAATTTGCTGTTTGTGCATAGGTTGTCTCTGTACCGGGATTGCAATTAATATATACTAACAGTTTATAGGCGTTGTTCGTGTAATTGATGACAAATCTCCACATATCGACTCCGCAATCACGTAGGGAATGCAATGTGTTTATTGTATTATAACTTTTCTAACGAAGCGAAATTGTTCACGGGGTCGTTGAAATTCGAGTTTAAAAATGGAAGCCTGTAATTTGCACATAAAACACATCCTAATGGCATCGTACGTGATCACTTATTCGGTGGACTCACAAAGCGAGGCATCTTCATCTGAAAGCAGACTTCGATTTAAATACATTATTCTTGTAATAACAGAACCGGACGGAGGGATCCATTGAAGTCGTAGAATACATTATTTTAATTCATACCACCTCTTTGTGACCCCATCAGAAAATTAATGGATTCAAAGCCTTCTCTTCCGTTCGACAAAGAATAATTTGCTAAGTAAATGAACGGGCAGACAATCCTGTTACGATCCCGAGTTTTGTTTCGATGGAAGATTAAAGAGTAGCGAATCAGTGAAAGGTGCCCTTTTCAATCAGAGCCTTTGTGAATGTTATCTCTGTTAATTTTGGGAGGTCAATGAATGAAGTACACAATACAATCTCATTTAACTTTATTATTCATGTCTGTTTTGATTTATTTGATCGCAGTGTTGGAACAGACTTTGTTTTTTGCGTAATGTGCACAAACGGTCCAGAAATCCCTCAAGTTTATTAAGATGCATTTAGCGAGAAAGCAATAATCTAAATTGAAATATGTTGTCCGAGATGCAAGATGCCGTCTCAATTTCGTATTCATTGGGAGCGGGAGAATGGGAAGCTACAGAAAATTATTGTCAAATCTCAGGGGCGTTTCGAACGACGATCCCTTGTACACGAGTTAGGAAATATAGTGTGCTCAATTATTTTTAAATGTACGTTTATTTAATATAAATCTAAAGCTTGTAGGTAGTTATTGTATATTTCAATAATAATTAAATATTATAGTTAAAAATAATACCCTATTGTTAAAATAATAAAGTCAAATTTTACCCAACTTTAGTATTAAAGAATAGCTAATTTATTCAAATTATTTTCTATTATTAACAAAATATATAAAAGTTAACTAATAAAGTTACATATAATAAATATACTTTTTTAGGATATCCAAATGATTCATACATCCACATTGTATTTAAGATGAAGTTGAGAATCATCAAGGCGACCCCAGTCGTCGGTCACTTACTGTTATGTAACGTCTTGCCAACTTAGTATACTGCCTTATTGCTTTGGAGACCTTTGTATCTTTGTATCGGGGCCCTTTATACCAGATGTAGTTTAACGATTAAAACATTTAAATTTTTGAGAATATTTTTTTCTTAATTTATAAAAAACTGATTAATTTTGGATGTAGATGAATCTTTATTTGTTTACTACATGTATGTATATAAGATTCCAACAGCGAGTAATTAATGGTATTATTATAACGATTAAATAGCAAGGGTCAGATAATTGAGAAAGGTCATATACTTAATGTTCCTTATTCAAGGTGACACTGAAGGATATTTCTTGTCGATTGTTTTTTAGTAAATAAGACAATTTTTGCTTGAAGATAATAGAAAAGTATTATATATATATATATATATATATATATATATATATATATATATATATATATATTAGAATGAATAATTACATTTAACGATTGCTTTGTAATAAAAATCCAATCGTCCTCTTTATTTGCATTTGATAAATAAACGAATAATTATTTATAATTACTTAAATCGTAAAATTGATACTTAATAATTTTGTTTAATATACGTATTTGTATGGAAGCCAATAGTTAGATGTAAACGTCAAAATGTTTGCTTGGAATAATATCGAATGCTGGATATATAATTCATAAGGTCGCCGGCAAAGCCACTACACCTTTGTGAATAATTTAGATGTCAGACACATATTATTTTTGCAAGGGCCGCGGTCTGCTCTCTTTACCCTATAAAATATCATTGAAGGGTATAAAAAGGGATATTGTGAAAATCTTTTATGTTAATCCATTCGAGAACTTATAAACTTATTGGATACAGGTATTTCTTATATTTTATTAATATATTATAATTATATTCAGTCGTATTACATCTGTACTACGCATAAATAAATGTAAACTACTACAAGTGTACAATTAAACTTCCATATCTATCTCTTGTTTACGAACTTACAATGGCTCAATCTACAGCTTCTAACTCAATTACATGAGAGCACAATCCCACGCCATCATGGCATTATTAACCCTTTCAAGGAGTTAAAATCACAATTTGCGGTTATTTGTCGTCGCCTCAGATATTTCATGAGGCATCGTTTGCGACGTTTTCGGTTAAATCTCTTAATGTTTTTGTGCTAACTGTTGTGGTCTTTATGGTAATTGACTTATCACAATGTGTTTGTGTTTATTAATGTTTAAATTGTCGTTCACACGATTGTAACAGCGAGTATCTACTTTGGTAATATCTTAGCAGTTTTGTGGTATTGCGTGACGTAGGTACTTTGTTTTGTACATTAGTTGTATGTTTTTTAGATTTTCTTGTACAATTTGGACATGATATAGTATAGCAATAATATTAATTTCAATATTCATAATAATATATAAATTATCTTTAAAGTAAGTATTAAGATTGATTTATGCGGAAAATATGAAAATTTAAATATTAATCTCAGTCAGATCCGCAACAATGCCTTCATACATTCAACCTGACGTTACGCAAGTCAACCAACGAATGGTGGTTATTAATTTTCTTGAACCGTACAGTAACATCTAGTTTACCATTCACGTTAAGGCACTATTCAAACTAAACAATGAACACGTGACGTGTAATTTCGCAAGTGCCATAAATAAAGTGTCACCTCCACATTACCGAGATTGTGTAGAGAACAATAAGCTTTCGCTTAGACTACCTTTAGCAGGCCAAATGTATTCAAGTTTTACCTATAATACGCAAAATGTAATACGTAAACACGATTTTCGTGTATTATCAATGTTCTTGTCGTTTGATTTAGCCTGTAATATTTTAATAGTGTTATAAAGCTCAGTCCTTACATTATTTACGTTGACATTTGTTAATTTAGTTAAACTGTATACTGAATCTAATTTAAATTCATGGTTTTACTCAATTTGCTTTATTTTTTAGCTGAAAATAAAAGCGCCTTACAGTTTTATCGAAATGTTATATGATTTATTACAATGTAGTCTCTATTAGAGCAGGAGTATCTTGTTTAGACTCAATAAGTGTGAGATGAAGCAGAATAATCGACTCGACAAACAAGAGGGCTGCGATAGTGCGTCTCGATTCACTGATACAATTCGATAGATCAAATTAGAAATCTTGAGTACTTTTATACCTTCACAAGCTTTTGCCTGTGGTTCCGCTCCATGTTTTTTTTTACTTTAATACCTATTAGAAAGTATATTTTATCTGACTGGTAGTTCCATAGATAAGAGCGTTCAAATAAACAGAATATCGAAAAATCAAACATCCTTGATATCCTTTAAAAATAACGTAATAAAGCATAGATACTAACTCAATATTCACTCTAAAACCAGTTGGATACTCCAAATTGTGACATGGCAATTTAAAAAATATCATCAAATGGGCCGAAGATCCTGCATTATTAACAATATTTAAAATATAAAAGAGATTTGGCAACCATAATTTTTATATCATTATGATATATTTTTCTAACAAATCGGTTATGAACCTTTGAATAGTATACCATGACAGTCATAACGGATATATTTAATATCTAGAAATTATGATTAGTAAGATCACACGGTCCCTACTTCGGTGTTTTCGACATCAAAAGTGATGTATAAATAAATATTATGTTTTCTGCTAACCATTGATTAGTTCTGTTGTCACTTCAAAGAGCCGGGGGCCATTGTGTGACCTCTAATAATGATATTTCCATCAATTTTTCTATACCTCCATTCACTTTAATGTTATGAGAATGTTTGATAGCTTTATTTATGGTCTCATGTTTTGTACGTAAATGTATTAGTGTATATTAGTATTGACTTTTATAACTTTGTTCTCGTATTAATATTATAAAGGGAAAGCTTTTGAGTATGATATATTATGATTAAATATTTGTTATTCTATCACTTAAAAATGACTGAACGGATTTTGATGAAACTCTACAGTAATATAATCTATAGGTAAGCCAGAGTGACATGTCCATACTAATGTTATAAATATGAAAGTTTGTGAGGCTGGATGTATCTTTGTTACTCTAATACGCCAGAACGGCTCACCGGATCTGGATGAAATTTGGCACAGTGATAGATTATAGTCCGGAATAATACATATGTTACTTTTTATCCTGGAAAAATGTATTCCCGTGGGATAGATATAATTTATAATTGTGGTGATACATAAATGTACTAAATAGGCGGAGCCGCGGGAATATATTAGTGTAGTACAAAATAGTAACTTCGTGTTTAAAGAAATTTCAATTAATTCATGTAATGTTTTTCCTAAGGTAACTACAGCGCATTCAAGATCAAAGGGGGCAATCGCGGAAAGTGCAATCGGACAATGTAACAAATCAAGCGAAAACGCGAAGCCAAATTGAAGACGGAATATTATTTATTTTTATGATGTCTTATTACCGAGTGATTTACTGTTGACAGTTCATTTTACTTCTTTTTGCCAAACGAATTTTTAACAATATTTGAAAAGAAAATATTGGCTTTGATGTTAATGGTAAAGTGGCTTTTGTGTTTTCTATTCTACATTATATTATTGCGTTCTATTGTTTTTCAGATAAATCTATTTTAAATAAAACTTAGTGATATAAGAATTGGTTAGGTAGTATTATATATATATAAGAAAAATAAGTAGTTATGTATTTATCAAAATATGGAAAATAAATCAATAATAAAAATAACTTCATTGTGATGAAATAATCATATTTATGTAAACATACATACATAGTTTAAATGACTACTATTTAAAGGCGAATGTATGTACCTATGTCCTTCACATGTATTTCGATGAAATTTACTACACATTGGCACATTGGCCGCATATAATATTTTTAATACACAAGGAATGCAATCGTTCAAAGGGAGGGAAATTCGCTAGTTTTAAACAACAATAGTTGAAGAAGATTTAATTAATAGCTCATAAACATATTTACATCCCACAAAAAATTAAACCCACCATTGTTCAATACAATAAAAAGCGATGACAATAATATAAAATTATCCAATACAAATAGACCGAGCTGTTGGCACGATCTTCAGTGGAAACAAAGCGTGTGACAAATAAAATAAGTAGGTACACGCAATAGAGTGACATTATCATATACATTATGCACGTGGGTGTACATTGTTGATTACGTAACGAACGCGGTGTGAACAACACTGGTGTTTTATAGATATTATAATTACTTTTAAAAAAAATACGTAACTACATGTTTTTAAACTCATCGAATTAACCGCTACTTAGTTAAATTGGATGAAGTAAATATGGGTTTTCATGAATACCATTGAAGATAGATACTCGTAGGTATTAGTTTAAGTAATTGTGTACTTGAAATACGATATTTTAGTAGATATAACAAAATTATCTTTGCCCCTAGAATAGAAGACTGAAATTTGTAAAACATTCATTGTAAAACTGAAACAAAAGTGGATAATTGTACGGTACAGTAGAAAGAAACATAAGGACTACTATATAATAACATGTATGAAGTAATGGCGGCGATAGAAGCCAGAAATAGTCTGCCATTATCGTACAGTTTGCTTCGTCCACTCTTCATTTGGAACTATAAAAAAAAATAAAGCTCTCCTGATTGACATTGATTAAGAATTTAAAAGTAATAAATGAGATATTTTTATAAGTAAAACATAAAAAAACATATATTACCACAATTCTCTTTCTATTTTCGATATTTCACCCAATAAATTCGTCTCAACCTGTCACCCATACGACTTCTACACCAACATGTTTTACATATGGAACCTAAACAAGAGATTTTATTCATCCAACATAAATTTAGTTTTATTTTATTATCTTTACATTAAAATCAAATGTAAGGAATAATAATATTTTCTTAGACGGATACTTCAGTTTTACAAAATAACAGACAAATTTCATTGCAGTAGGAAACAGATGTTTCGCGTTTATTGTTTTTAGATATTAGAATCTAAGCAGATTTAAATATTAAAAACTGTAAGAGTGATCATTATCACTCTGAATATAAACAAAATTATTACATTCTAAACAATTTATTTATAATAAAAATATACAATACCAAACTACAGGCTATTTAGTTAATAATTTTAATATACGAATGAAATTGCATAACATTTTTTTTTATAACAACTAACATTAATTCTAAAAAGTTTATCTGAAATCTAAAAAGTTTTCCAAAATATCGATTTCAAGAAGAAGGAAGTGATCAGCGTTGTTTTTTTTTTATATTTTATTTATATAAATGATTCGGTTACTTAACGAAATTATAACAATAAAAGATAAAGTCATATCGAAACAGATACACGTCATAACAATTATGTATAAAAATAATAAGCTTTGTGTTGATAAAGAACAATATTCTACTGTTTTAATTAACAGAAGCTTTATTAGCAAACAATGAAACAACAATCGTGTGATAAAGTGGTTTAGTTTTGATGATTACACAGTAGGAAAATATGCGTACGTATTGACCAATATATAATTTACGTTGACAAGTTGAAATGTTGGATAGGTGATGTCAGGCCTTATTACATGTATTGATGGAAATTAAAAGTATTACAAATGATCGAGAAGAGATTACGTCCTCTAATACCTATTGAACTCGTAACGTTATACTCTCCACCATGTTCTTTTCGTTGTTCACTAATTCTTTGAATTACCTACCTAATCTGATGTTCTATAAAATTTAGATTTGTATAGTAGTAAGTTATTCTTAACTAGCGACTCACCCTCGCTTCGCCCGGGTTCGTCCCTAGGTTGCTTCCCCATACAAACTTTCACCACCATTTTCACCATCTTAAGTGATGATTTCCGGGATACAAAATATCCTATGTCCTTCTCAGAGTCTCAAACTATCTTCTTACCAAATTGTTCGGTAAATCGGTTTAGTAGTTTCGAAGCTTATCGATACGGATCGATCGGATGAATTTCAAAAAATGTTGAAATACGTATTCATTTAATTGTATTCAAGAGCATTAATACCAAGTTTCAAGTAATTCTGATCATAAATAATTGTTTGCCCATATAAACTTTATCACCCCGTTTTACCCTCTTAAGGGATAAATTAAAAAAAAATCTAATACATACATATATTTCTAATTTTTTATCTTAAAGCTAAATACCACTTTCCGTGCATTTCGCGTTAAGAATAACACAGTTTCATACAATCTTATATCACCTATTTTACCCCCTTAGGGGATGAATTTCGGAAAATCCTTTCTTAGCGGATGCCTACATTTGTATAAGGAATATGTCCTCCAAATTTCACGTTTCTACGACTAGCGATTTAGGCTGTGCGTTGATCGATCAGTCAGTCAGTCAGGACAAAGCATTTTATGTATATACAATAGATAAAAATCTAAATGGTTTTATGACATAAAAATTAAAGTTCCAAAATTTTAAAGTAATATAAGTAATACATAATATCTGACATAATATAGAAGTTCGTTGTACTATTTGTGGGTTTATTTTTTATCTATTATTATATTTAGGAAACTGAACTACACACTCCGAAGACATTATTGTATCACAAATCGCCTTTTATATTACTTAATTTGCTCTGACCGTGATTGAGTTGCGGGTGCATATACATACATATATGTACATAAGTAGATGAGCTTAAAAATAGTGTGTTACATAAATTGGTTCACATGGTAACGAACTAGCAATGTGTACAACCAAATAAAATATTGTTTGTATTGAATTTATCTTCATAACCTAAATTATCTCAGACACAATTCATTTGATAATACTGCCGAATTGAAAACAATAAAACGGTTCAAGCATAAAAAATGAATATTATCGGTAGGTCAGCGATCGACTAACGTCTGACCCACATCATAGTTGTTTAAATTGAGACATATCTAGTCTGGGTCCCTTATCAGTACAGTTTTTATTTCAATTTTCGCAAATAATATTATATATAATAAATAATAATATAATTATAACTGTATTATCTACTGGATGCAATCGTTAATCATGGTTTTAGCGACTATATTTTGAGTATTTTTTTATCAAACTATCATGTCAATTGCATATTTAGATTAACTTAATTAACTATTAGGTACTGTAAAAACTTAAGAATTGAGTAAATTTTAGATCTCAATAAGATTCCTCCTTAGTTCAAGACGTTATAATTGTTCCCAAAGTCTTGGTAATAACAAGACCATACGACTTACGACTTGATCTTAACGTCCACAACAAATCGTTATGTTCTATAAAACTGTCTCAACACGTAGAGACTAGTTGAATTCATATAAGAATAATCTTTTACAAAGGCATTGTGAATAAGACATAGCATTAGCCTCTTTGTCCACACCCAAGCACGTGTGTTTCGACTACCGAGGAATTCCACCTTTTGTAGCTATTATTTGCATACCAACTGGTTCCTATACGATATTAATCAAAGGTTTTATTAGTGAACATCAAAGAATAAATACAATGCTAAGATCTCTTATAAGGTACCCTCAATACCATTGTTACTTTTGTCAGAGGTTGATTTATGAGCGGCCACTGTTGTTAGACCACTCCGTATTGTGTTGTCAGTTTTTGTTTGGACCTCGCCGACATTGTGCTACCCCTTGCCTCGTCCAGCCGATGCCTTTATTCACATTGATCTCACTTTGATGCTTCTAAACGCGTTCAATGCTCTAAGCGTATGAGTCAGTTATTCAATTCGGATTTAGCATTATATTGGAACATATATTTTAAGATAAACTATGTCTTCCAACTGTTTAGCCTTCGCTCACATGATTATGATTACTTATATCAACATTTTTCTTCATAGTTTACGTTTAACTCTTAAATTTTCTTACTTAACATCAATAACATAATCTGTTAGAAAAAATCCGATAAGAAATATTTTTTTTACTTCGGTAAGCTCCACGTTGTTTGTACCTGCGTAAATCAAAATATCAATCCGATGGCATTTTTTACCACGCCTCGCAACCCTTTGTTGTCGCTATAAGTCCTTGACCGTTCCACATTGTCCAACACAAAGGAGCGGCTGCGATTGAGCCTCGCTGTAATATTCATGCTTCGATCCTCACATTCACGACTTCGTACATCCACTCTCTTCCGAATCATTACGTTCTTTACCACCTTTGTCCGCTCCCCTCTTTATTACACTACGACTTGTATACATCTTCTTTAATGGACAACACATTTTGATTCCCTACATCTTGATTGGCTCTTTATGTTTTTTATAATATTTTACAATGTTTTCGTCATCTATACTAATGATTGCAACCAGCAGCACAATAGTTATTGTTGTGTAAGCTTATTTTAAAGTTTTTTTATTCAAAATCTACATCGTCATTATATTTAGTTGGTGCGCTTCGAGTAATACTTGTAACAATAAAAAAATAATGGATGTCAAATAAATTGCACGACGCTACTTAAATATTTGTTAATAATATGCCTAATAAAACATGACTGGGATATGAGTTTTGAATGGGTCAGCATAACTAATTAGTTTTGTTCGTGAATAAAATATAGTTAATTGTCAAAGTAATAAATTTACTGTAATAATTCTGATTGAAGAAATTACTTATTTTATTGTTATGATAAAAAAAATATTTAATTTCGTTATGTTTGATAGCGAAGAAACAATTTTTAACTTACGATGTTAATATATTCACGAAATCACGATCACGAAAAATAATGTTATAAGTTCTGAGGCGTATTAAAATCGAAGCTATAAAAGTTTCATTATAATCTGAAGATAGCAGAACAGTCGTATGATTGAACACTACGCAATAAGTGCGCATGTCCGACTTTAAAAGTTAAGACAACTGTACAATGTACTTGCGTTATATAGAAGAATGTAATGGATTAAACTTTCATATTATGAATAAATGTAACAAAAGTTCTCATACATCCAACCAGAGCTTTAAGCGATATTAGTATATTTATAATATATCTAGTAATAAAAAAATACTGCAAAAAAAATTGACTGACGAATATATAGCGATCGCTTCCTTTGCGTGGTATTACGGTAAAAAATAGCCTATATTAGTCAGAGTCAGTCTAGCTTCTCTAGGTTATGGAATTGCTTCTCTAGTAATTTTTTCTCTCTAATTGCTAAAGACAAGAAGGTGTTGTTAATATTTAAATTTTATATATTTATATTATTTCTTATTAGATAACATAACTAGTAGGTATATAGTTAAGTATACGGTATACGTCCGTTGAATAGCTATTTGTTTTACTACAGGTAACATTAAAAGTTTTATAATTTACAACACAAGAGTGAAGGCCCCATTATGTTCTAAATCTGTACACAATCCAGTCATAAAATATTGCTCCAACAATAAAACAGAAGTGGATCTCGCTTCAGTAGCGAAAGTGCCTATATTCTCACAGGCAAAGTTTTAACTCACTGGCTAATTTCTCAATTGGAAAATGTTTTAACGAGAATTTAAAAGTGTATATTTTTAGACTAAATGAAATAATATTGAATTCGGGCTTAATAAATGCAAAGAATTAGTGTGTATAATATTTACGTCACACAAACAACTTCGCTTCGCCCAGGTACCCTTAGGTGCCTAACCCTAGTCTATATGTTACTCCAGGCTATAGTCTATCTTGGTCCTAAATTTCATCTAAATTCGCGCAGATGTTTCAGCATGAATAAGTATTTTTTTTATATAATAATATATTTAGTTATTTAAATAATTTCATTAATTTACCTACATTATTAGTATTCTAATTTTGTAAAATTCTTATTAGCTCAACTCTAAAATAATCTGTTGCTAGTAAGAAAAACCATTATCTCTACAACGAAACAAAACAATGTCTACCAAATTGTCTCCCATTATTATTTTTTATGAATTATCGTCTACATCTTAGATCTTTTTCTCGTAGACACCGGTAACATTTATCATTTACTCACGATATTATAAAAGATTTATAAAGCCCGTAACAAAAGTAATTTTAAAAAGATTTTTTAGGATCAATCTTATTGAAAAATAGATTTCATTGTGGAATTGCAAAAATAAAACAGTAATTTATTAGAAGGGTTAATAAATATAATGGCTGAATTCCTAGAGAATGACTAGCGAAATATAAATTTCTTTTCATCCATTTAATGAAAATTTTAAATGAATTTAACCTTTCTCACTGATTCATTGATAGATAATAAATGTGCCTACCTACTTTAAGGTGCTCAAACAATCACGCTATTTTAGCCAAAAAAACCCTACTGAAGAAAAGATTTTTGAAACTTCATCCCCTATAAGGTTCAAGTGGTAGAAAGTTTGCACAGATTTTATCATTTTAAAATTAGATAGGTATACATACATACATATTGGAGTTGATTTAACCTTTTGTTATATTTATAACTTAGCATACAATTATACATACGAATAATATATTTTTTATTAATAAAAATTTATATATAAAGATACGTACTTATATACAAAAAATAATAATAAATAAATAAGATATAACGAAAATGTTCCTTATCTTTCAATACAATATTACAATACGTTATACTAAGGGAAGAACATTATTGACTGTAGACTAATTGCACAAAGCGCTAAAACACTATAACACACTATCCTACGAGCACTAATACTAAAATCTCGCGCTTAACGCTCAATCATGAGAATGAGAGTTATAATATTCGCGTCTAAACCAAAATAAACTAAAAGCCGAACGGAAACGGCCGATATATTATTAGACACGACAATTCTATTATTTTTATTCGTAACACATCTCGGAGATTTGCCCATAAATTTGATGCATATCCTCTAATACATACGTACATGATGATTCCTAGAAAACGGAATTTCACACCTAATTAGGAAAGAATGTTTTAGCAGTGATCGAGTAAGTTTGAGTTAATTATTAGCAGCCTTGGTTGATTGTCGTTATAATATTTAATTTTCTAATGCATTGTATTCTTGTCTAGTTTCATTTATCTAGGCTTAATTCATGAAATCATGGTTAATTTTGATTGGAAACGAAATTTAAATTATAAGACAGCAACAAATATTTACACTACGGTGAAAAAGATTAGGTACCTACATTTTAAATAATGGCTAAGTGATGTTAAAGGAAATACTCATTTAGTGTTTGAAATGATCGCCGCAATCCCTTCAAGGAGTATCTGTAATATCATTTATTAGCAGAGTTAACACGTGTTTGAGTTTATATCTCAGCAGTCAGCGGTAGACCGATGTCGCCATTATTACTAAGAACATCTCTCACCCGAGCCGCAACGCATTATTTATCAGAAACACCATTCTGTTCATTGTTTCATAATAAAACATTAATTTTGTCAACGGCCTCTATGGATGAACGCTATACTCCAATATTAGAACTTCCGTTGACATTACAACAAGAAAACGTCGCCATCCGATAAATCTAATTCTTTATCTCCGACCGCTACTACGCAGACAACCTAAGAATTTAAAGAGAAAATAAATTGACGTTCGCAAATGACATCCTCACAATCTGCTGTTATTTCAGCAAACTTTCGAACACATGCAAAATCTTGTACAATCTTCGTAAAAACAAAAAACCATTTGCGAGGGAGACAAAACAAAAAATAAAAACCACGTGCAACGAAAATGCAAGCAAAAAGGTCAACAATATGCCTAATCTAAAATCCATGTCAAAAGCTAAAGGTTACACAAGATTGGACAAAAAATCGTCTCAAAACGAGATGTGTTCCTGTGAAATCGTCCGTAATTCCCGAAACGCTCATTCAAATTTACATGTTAATGACTGGCTTTTAGAGTTTAAATTTATGTGTCGGATGGAAGTGGATTTAAAAGCAGCATTGTTCGTACCTTAGGGAGTAGTGACAACAGATTTTTGTCTTTTTTTCATTTCACATATGGCATCGCAATCCTGGACGATATGTGACACATGTGTCGGTTTTAGGTTACTTTACAATAATGACTGCCTCTTCAAAGTTTCTCATATCTCGAGTGTCCATTATATTACATGTTTTGGTATTCTAACATCTAAAACGGTGTCAATGTACTTCTTTTTCTTTGATGTCCATGATGGAATTCGATATTACATTAAGCATTTCGAATTCAGTTGTCCAACAGGTGACATTAAACACTGTTTACTTTACGCTTAATTAAACAGGCAAGTGTTTTACTGAAATAACTTCGATTCCAACTACAGTATATACTCGATAAGTAAAGATTTTTGACTTTACATCAGGATTGATGGTTTTATTGATATTCTCCATACATGAGAACATAATAATATTGATACAGGTGTTGAAGACACAAAAAACACATATTTTTTTAATTAAAGGTAACAATGAATTTGTAGTTGTTTATAAGTATATTTTCAAAAAATATAGAATCATGAAATCAAATAAACACTATATCTATAAGATAGAAGTAAAATTTTGTATAAGTATCTAAATATATATCCGGCAATGCTTTTTACTGCCACAACAAAAGCAATAAATCGTGTATGCCCTGCAACTGAATAAGTAATTCTAAACCGAAAAGCTACTGAAACTTATCTGACCAATAAATTCAGCTCGCCCATAAATAGAACTATAAAAATTATTTTACGATACACGAGTGAGATACATTAAGACAATGTTACGCGCACATTTCACAATGGGTACATTATGGTTTAATTGATTCGGCCACAATGAGCTTTATGCGTCCAGTCATTGCCACAAAGATATTATTGTCTATGGCCCGGCAGACGTCTGGTAACACTTGACCAGAGACAAAATGGCTTTGTGATGTTTGCCCGAAAGGCGCCATCCGTAATTCAATATGGAGTCTAATTAATTCAGTTTGATTTTGGAATACATTCAGCTTGTTAATTTTGCTGTTGGCTTTTGTATGTTTTTCTTAACGTTAAGAGAAATCTAAATCTAAATATTCGAGTACTCGTATATGCCTAACATTCATTGATTAATCACGAAATCATAGAAAGTATATACTATACAAACTTAATATTTGACAAGCAGATTCCTCATAGAGAGGAGATATCCAGTAATAAAGGATTTTTGGAAATTCTATCCCTAAAGTGGTAAAGAAGGAATTAGAAGTTTGTATGACATGACTATATTTTTAAAGTAAAGTAGGCAGGTAGAGTCGTGGGCAAATGGTAGTGTTTTATATGATCAAAAGCTACCTATGTAATTAAAACACAAAATAAACTTACAAAATTATGGTGATTGTAATAATTTATTACCTGTAACAAAAAATCGTGATTAGTAAATCAAGCAGTTAAGGATCAAAGAGGTTAATTCTACTATGTAAAAGTTTTTGCCATTAAATAACAGATAATGGATGTGATTCCTATAATGATGGGTGGTAGAAGTGACAGTTGAAAGTAAACATGTTCCATACACGACGTCTGTTTGTTTGTAAATGGAAAAATGGCGGGCGGAACAAAACTAGATTGACATATTGCTTTAGTATTGTATTCGATTGATTTAGTATAGGTTAATTATAACATGAATTTTAACATATTGCATTAATTATAATTCCAGAATATATAACGTTTAAATTATTCTGATTGTAGATAATAACTAAATCGAACTACTACCATAAAAGGTTGCATGTGTATATGTTTGTTTGTCCTTCACTATATATATATATATATATATATATATATATATATATATATATATATATTATCTAGAGTTATACATAGCCGACTGGCTTCCCTAAGTAGGGACGCATCCAAGTAGGGCGTATAAGTTTATAACTTTACTGATACTAAAATTTGTCTACTAATGGATATGATATAAATATTTAAATATGCCGTAGTTAATAAGACATAAGAAGTTTAACTAACGGTAAAGATTATAAAGACGTATATCGGCTCAAAGAAAACACATTGTTCTAAGCATATTATAGTCCTGCATCCTGAATATGATATATTTTTAGTACAGTTCGATGTATAAAGTCGTAAAACTCTTTATTATAAATATAAAGCGATAGTTAATTTTATGGAAACGCTACAATAATAAAGGCGTTTGTTGTGGACTTCCGTAGATGAAACAGCTGACTATATATTATTATTTTTTATGTTTTATCATACTGTGAGATGTTCTCCTTGTCATATGTGTACGGTTATGTTTTCTAATTCAACATTTCTATTACTTTATATGCCTAATTACTATTATTTTTTATGGATAACTAGCTGACCCGGCAAACGTGATTCTGCTATTTTTATAATCTATATTATCAAAGAAATCTAACGTAAGATACAAACATAATACATTCGCGATTAAAAAATGGGGGGTGGGGGTAGAAGGGTGAAAAATACTTTACGACCTATTCTCATACCTATCAAATATACAAAAAAAAACAAATATATAAAAAAAAATCATTAAAATCGTTCGAGCCGTTTCGGAGGAATTTTTTATGGATAATTAATTATTGTATTATAAATATTTTTGTGTTTTTCCACCTTAAACATTTTTTTATTAAGAAATTATGTATAGGTAATTATGTTATAGACTTTATCAATATTTAAAAGCTCAAATATTAAGCTTTTATGAAAGAGTCTGTGAAAGTTACCAACTGCTATGTATTTACTACAATTTAATGATTTATATCGACATTGTTGCCTTATTTGCCTTAATTACGTCGAAATTTTCCATATTTTTAAATTTTCCAATAAAATATAATTAATGTTTACATATAATATAATTGTAACTAAGCCTGAATATCTTATTGAAATAGACCTTACTATCGATACAGAGACCGAATCTATAGTTTTTAGAATTTTTGTCTGTCTGTCTGTCTGTCTATTACCGCATCACGGAAAAACCACTCGAGGGATTTTGATGGAATTTGATATGATGATAGTTGGTTATCGGGGTCAATATATAGGATACTTTTTACTGCGGGAAAATATCTAATTTCTGAGGAATTTATACTAAACGTGAAAAACGTAAGTAGGGACGAACCCGAGCGAAGCGAGGGCGAGTCGCTAGTCAAATTATATATTTTAGATGTAAAGCTTTCTAATATTTCAGTCTGTATTCTTATTGTATGAATTGCTGATTTATATTAAAACAAAACGAAAAAAAAATAATTTTGTATCTTTCAAGTCAATACATTATCACATCTGGTAAAGATTTAGAATATCCGATTTCTAAGTTCGATCGTTATGCTTTTTTTTGCTTCAATATTTGTTAGCGTTGGTATATTATTTTCATTGTTTTTATTTTTGCTTAGTAATAAATTTTAAAAACATCACCAACTAGCTTTTGTCCTCGGATCCTCTTGCGTTTCTAGTTCCTATTTTTCCTATTGATTTTATGTATATATTTTTTATATTTGTTAGATATTTTTTACTTATAATGGTAATAGAAAATAAAATATATAATAATAAAATAGTATATGCTCTGTTATAAATACAGCTATGAAATACAAAAAGAATTTTCCGAATCAGTCTCAGTTCAGAGACTAAATTGTCAAAGAGGCAAAACCAAAAAAAAAAATCTTCAAAAATATTAGTATCGATTTACTTTATCTTTACTCTAACAGAGAGCGTAGTTTTGGATATGTGACTGGTATAATGATAGAAGTCACTAGTTCAATTCTCGCTCAGATAAGTCATTAATACCGATAACAATGCGAATAAGAGAAAGGCTAAACGAAGTATAAAAAAACTGAAGTCAGCCAGAAAATAAGGAGGAGTCATAAAATGTAGTGATATATGCATTTATCAGTCTCCGTAAATAAAAGTGCAAGTACTTACAAGTATAAGTAGTAAGGTATACTTACAAGTAATGTACTTCAATGACCTTCAAAAAGTTGATTGCTTGTTTTTCTTATTATAAATAAACTAGCGACTCACCCTCGCTTCGCTTCGGGTTCGTCTCTAGACAAAAACAACTCTATCCCACGGGAACCGTACATTTTTCCGGGATGATATATAGCCTAAAGCCTTCCTCGGTAAATGGACTATCCAACACAAAAAGATTTTTTCAATTCCATCCAGTAGTTCCTGAGATTAGCGCGTTCAACCAAACAAACAATCAAACAAACTCTTCAGCTTTATAATATTAGTATAGATAAATATGCTGTGACTTTACCACATGACCCTATCTAGTTCCATGGTAAGATACGAGGCTTGTGTTATGGATACCAGATAGTTGATACACTACACATATATAACTTTAAATACATACATATTATAAATATAAACACCCATAACTGGAGTAGACATTCGTGTTCATCACACAAATGAATGCCCCCAGCGAGACTCGAACCCGCGACCGCTGGCTCTACAAACTGAGCCAAACATATCGTCGTTGAAAATGGCATTCGTCTAAGAAGTTCATGTTGACTGGATGACCTTAGATTGGACAATGAGAATTTTTTCGGTATTCAAACCCTTTTCTCACACATAACAACACGCACGTGTACGTATTGTAAAGGTGTTATAATAGGCATATCCTCTAACTACAATTGTACAGGATATTCTTTATTTTCGATCCAGCTTTGAGCACAGTAGGCACGTAAAGTATGGAAATTATGTAACCTGATTATATTAAAGGATGTTAGGAGATTTTGTTAAAATTTCATTTTATTGGAAAAAATTGCATTGAATTGGTACGAATCTATTGTTGGTTTTGTGATGTTTTATTGAATTTTAACAAATATTTCTGTAATGCACACACACGATTCAGTATTTTATGGGATATTAATATATGCCATGGAATCTATTTAGCATGTTAGAATGTATGAGCTTACTTGTATGCAAATGATTTTAAAGACATAATAAGTGCTATAGGTAAAGCAACTAAACTATCCATATCTAATAATTTAATCAATTTTTGAGTTTTGAAATTTAGATTGTTACTTAATAACATAATTTAACTCAAAAAGTGAAATGACTTGTACAGTTCTTAAGGCATTGATAGATAGAGATTTAATTTTTATAAAACATTTTTTCATATGTTGGTTGCGTATTGTTATTTTATTCATATACTAGTGACTTACCTTGCCTTGCCTTGGTACATGCACATAGCGTTGCTACAGTTTAATAGGAAGATCTTTTTAAGACGAATAATTCTGTAATATATACATTGTTTTCATATGACTATTAGTTTACGCGGCTTAGTCAATAAAGCTCCCACTTGGCATGTTTTTTTCCAAAAAATAATTTCATTAAAAACCTTAATGAGTTATACACCTAAACCTTGGCCTTGAATCATATCATCTATTGATGAAAATCGTATGAAAATCGTATGAAAATCCGTTCGGTAGTTTTTTCAGACAGACAGGCAGACAAACGCGGCAGGGACTTTATTTTATAAATATAGTGATGTAGTAATAAAGTTTACAAGTGTTACTAGGATATTTTATTAATATTTCAAGTGCACAAGCACAAATAAGAGACCAATTCTCATTCAAATTCACTTTCTTCTATTTCTTTATACTGCATCCTTAACATTCACTTGGCTGGCCTCACAATGATTGTCATGTAATTGCTCAATAAAACACGTGCTAAATCCAAGGGTTCGATAGCAGACAATAGAGGGGTTGAAAGAATTGAGCACACCTACAGGACCCTTTCTTTGGATGGTTGGCGTTGGTGTATGTCATAGCATTTCTTACTTAAGTTCTATTGATTTGCTGTTTTTGGTTATTTTGGTTGAACTAAGAAACAATTTTAACAATTATTGAAGATCATTATTGCAACGCCAAGTTTATTTTTATCCATACTTAATATAACAAAATCCTAAAGTTTTTGTATATTTGTTTGTTTATCCTTCTGCCAAACTATAGAGTAAGAGGACGTGATTTTTTGTATAGAGATATTTTGTGTATCAGTGAGTGTCATAGGCTACTTTTATTACGATACAACAGGTGGGGAAGTTTTTTCAAAATGTTAATAATGGCTCCGTTAGAGTGTGAGTAAACTATGGCCAAATTTCTAGTAAAATATTCATTTTTATTATTTTTTTAATAATAACGAATAATTCAAATATTAAGAATATATATTCCGGTAACTTCTAACTTGCGCCATTTTCGTCTACCTACATTTGTTTTGCGATCTCAGGCAAAGAAGCGGAAGACTGTTGTCTCCAAGATCGACAAATAAAAGATTCAAATTGGAGGGCTCCCTATTGTTATTGCAATGGAACTTATTTAGTATGAAAATCGGTGTAAAGTTTTTAAAGGGGTGTGAAATTGAATTATACAGCAAATGCGTACCGTGACAATAATTGGCCAATCAAGCCTCATTCTATACAAATTGTGTTTGGAAATTTTATTTGTAATTTTTATACGTGAATTCTTGATTTTAAAAAGTGTTTCTTTTTTTTTAATATAGTAAATATAAGACGTTGAATGATTTTGAGAGAAAGTGGGATATTGCGCAAGTTTATGTTTTTTTTTAATTTTAATATAAAGTACATATTTATCTATGTAGATTTTGAAGAAATTAAAAAAAAAATAAGCTCTATTAACTATGCTATACTATATTACCTAAGAAATTGAAAAAACTTTCATTTAAAAAGAGAAATACACTTTAAAATTAATATAGGTAGGTATGTAACGTGTATAGGTAGATAAAGACTATTTATATTTCTTACTCACTGATTCAATAAATTCGATAATGGTATTCAAAGCCATAATGCGATATTTTTACCGACACAGTATTCTGAATGGGACGAACAAAGAATAGACGTGTTGGGAATTAAAAAAAAATCGAGGGCAAAACGACGGGGTGACAACTCGACCAGATTGCGTGAATTACTTGTCACAATGTTAACGCATTACGTGATCGACCTACTTAATTTGTTCGTATAAGAAATTCGGCAAATTGAGCTATCCTTCGGGCTCAGACAAGAAGAACTACAATCTTCGATCGTTAAAAATAACATTACCTAAATAAAATGTCAGGAAAGTCAGAATATGTATGTCATTTCTATATCTAAGTATAGTTTTCTATTACCGATATGATTTTAAAAAAAAATCTTTAAAAGGACTGTTTGGACATAATATTATTATAATAGGTGAAAGGAGCAGGAGTTATCATGTTAACGGGTCTAGCTTTATCTCCGCCTACAGACGATCAAGCCAAACCAACTCAGAATACTTAGATAAATAAGCGTTCATAGATCCTATTGATAACTGTTATCTATTAAAGAATGATATTAAATTAGTAATTAGCCGTAGTTTCACGTCATTGATAGGCATTTCAACAAAAAACGTGTTTTTCATCCATTAGGGATATAGGTAAGTTATACGCATTGCGAATTTGACTCTTAGAGTCTTAACCGTTAAGCCGTTCCATGATAAAGGTATCTGTGGTACATTAAACTTTACACATACCTACGCGTAAGTAATATACATAACAATAATAGTAAATTTTCTCAGCAATTTCTTTCTAAACAAGTTTAATATTATTGTGGATACTAGTAGGACTAGATATAGTTTAACTGTGACTTAAATTGTAAATAATACTGTGTATGCGACCTTAAAAACATGTGCAGCCATAGAAACATGTTCATGGTATAATCAAAATCCTATTTCAAAATATCACTCGAGACTGTTTTCAAGAGCGTATCGCAGGTAGTCAACTAATAAAACTGTTGTAATGATATTCAGTGCTAAGTTTATAGCTTTACATTTGAAATAAACTCAGAATCAAACGTATCGATAAGCCATATTATATACAAATTTTGCATCGCCATGCCATCATCATAAACCTATATTTACTGAGGACTAACTTGAAAGCCTAGACATAAAGCTATTTTATACAGTAACAAAATATACATTTATATGAAACTTGTCAATATTATTCCCGTATTTGAATTCATTTTATTTAATTTTTAATTTTTTTTTTGTTAACATTATTAACTTATTTAACTACTAGCGGCTCACCCTCGCTTCGCTCGGGTTCGAAAAACGAAAACAACTATCCCACGGGAACCGTACATTTTTCCAGGATAAAAATATTATATATTATTCTTTCATTAAAATCTATTCAGTAGTTTTTGCGTGAAAGTGCAAGAAATATCCGTATACACTATACATCCAGACAACCTTACATCTATCTATACATCCACACATCCTCACAAATTTCCCATTTATAATATTAGTAGGATTCCTAAGACAAAAAAGTTTCTTTAATTTTTGGTCATATTTTTGACCTAATTTTGGGCTCAAGTAAGCATTAATATGCGTAATATGTCATCGGTAAGTGCTATTCAAGGATCGAACCTGCACTCTCTCTGCCAGGGACATGAAAAAATAACCTACTTAATATAATTTAAATGGAAAAGAATCTTATAATACTTCAAAACGTGTGATGTAATTCCAAAGCTATAAGCGGTCGCCAAAAAGTACGTCATTAGTTAACGTATCGTAAATTTTTAAACGCCATAACCGACCACAATGTTTGATTTAACGTCGCTATCTTTAAAGCTACCCACATCCTATCGATTTTTTAGAACTATATAAATATTATAAAAAGTAACCACATCTTCATATATTGGCGTTTTGATGGTAGGTACCTGTTTAGTTAAATTTTCGGTTAAATACTTTCAATTTTTCTTTAATACACATTGCATCCGGCTCGTGCTAGGGTTATATTTTATTGGATTTACGACTGTTTTCATTGCGAGCACTGTTTATTATAAATAATATGTAAGTCGGTTTCCGGTTGTTTAGTAACAACATATCTTAGTATTGTACCTATATACATATGTATTATGTACCTATAATGTATATATACTTCGCTTTGCTAGTTCTTATTGTAGAAGATTACTGCTAATCTATATCTATACATATAATAAAATTGTAACTGATCGCTGTCTGTACATGGAAGATATTTGAGAAAAAATATTATTGGGGATCTTTATTAACGCAATAGAACCCAAAACAATGATTTTTAGTTTTTTTGTCTGTTTGTCTGTGCGCGCTAATCTTAGAAACGGCTTAACCGATTCGGGTGCGGTTTTCACGAATGTATTGTGGTAAGCTTCACTTAACGTTTAGTTTTTTTTTATTTCAATCGGTTCCTAAATAAAAAAAGCATAACATTTAATTAATTTTTAAAAGGTATACATCATATCAAATACGTCAGTCTGAACGATTTGTTAAAACAAAATACTTATAACAAATTAATCATATATAAAAAGTACTTTAAAATTAATCATATGTAATCCATCATTATGGATGAATTATTTTTTGAAGCTTAATTTTTTCTCTCTTTCTTTTCCAAATTGATCAATAAGACCTAAAGCTCTCACATAAAGATTTTTGAAATTATTAACGACCTAATATTTTATATCATGAGATCAACAAAAGTTATTTTAGCAAAAGTTAGCATCAAAATACTTAGTCAATGAACTTTCTTAATTTATAGTCACATTCACTTTAACGTACGTTTAACACAAAATATCCTTTAAAATACAATTGGTAATAAAATAAATTACGATATCTTTGTTATAAATAATCGTTTCTCTCATTTGTAAAGCATAATATTGCTTTAGATGAAATTAAAACAAAATTTAAAGCTTAATAAAACTTAACTGGGGTTCTCGGTACCTATAGTCTACCTACTAAAAGCGGTAGCAGTAATAAAATATCGATTTTACAGCCTATTAGTTTATTCTGCACTATTATTTTTATATATAAATATTTTATAGAATTGTTCACATTATATAATTTCAATTTAAACTAAATCTCATAATGTTTCAGATATTTAAAAGACAAATTATCGGACTACCTATACATATAATAAAATTCTGACTAAGCCGAATCTGTACATTAAATATTTTTTGGAAAATCTTATTGAAATCGATATTATCGATAACAGAAGCCGAATCTATAGTTTTTAGAAATTTTGTCTGTCTGTCACCGCATCACAGAAAAACCACTGGAGGGATTTTGAGTATGATGATAGCTAGTTATCCGGATCAACATATAGGATACTTTTTACTGCAGGAAAATATCTCATCTCTGAGAAATCTATACTGAACACTAAAACGTAACGGTTACATACAATAAATTCGAATGTCTGTAGATAGGTTTAGGTTATAAACATTTGAACATTATTTTATTTTACTCCTTCACGCTAAAATAAACGAACGGTGTTGGATGAAATTTATTACACAGATAGACTATAGCTTATTGTAACGCATATTGTTCCTGTCAGGATCCTAGGGACCCACTGACATAAGTAGCTTATATTTGAATATTTTACTTTTTTTTATAAAAAAATATATACAAATATACTTAATTATATATACAAAACAAATGTACACTAAGTTATTACTTTAAAATTTTACTTCAAAATAAGTATCCCTACTTAATCTTATAACAATTGCGATTATAAACCAAATGCAGGCACAAATATATATGCACACGTATGCACACACATCCTTTTAATACTTTTACATTTTTGATTAAGACCTTTTTTATTATTAACCTTTTTATAAATTATGTTTTTGTAAAAAGAAGAAAGTAGAAACATTAAAAGGCGTACAATTATATGCATGATTTTTATTCCTATTTTAAATCAAATAGATTTAAATAATCGAATATTGCTGCCACAGCCATACCGAGTAATCTAAAATAGATAGGGGACATGTATTAGGTTACTGGGTTATATATAATATCGGTTGAAGTAAAAATAACTTCTATATATAGAACTTAATATGTAAGGTTTGAAGATTCTAACAATGGAAAATAATAATTAACATAATGTAACAAACACTAATAAAGAATAGGTGAATATTTCATTCACACAATATTTTTTGGAAAATCTTATTGAAATATGAATCTATATTTTTTTGAATTTTTGTCTGTCTGTCTGGGAACGCATCACGAGAAAACCACTGGACAGACTTTAATGAAATTTGGTATGATGATAGCTGGTTATCCAGGTCAACATATAGGATACTTTTTATTGCGGGAAAATATCTCATCTCTGAGAAATCTATACTAACCGTTAAAACGTAACTATGCACGAACACGAGCGTAGCGAGGTTGAGGCTAGTCGTTAAATAAATAAGATCTTAGAACAAGTCTGGTGAATTTAAAACAAATCGACTATATATTCTCTGTCTTTTAACGTTTTTAATATGGTAATAAGTAATTTATTTTATTATCTGAATGTTTTAAGTGTTAATAACCAAATGATTATTATGTAAATCTGTAAACGATGCACCGTACCATCTCATTAAAGGAATTTGTCAGAATAGACAAGACGATATATAGTTTTATGGAGACAACTAAAATTAGTAGTCGTTTGTATTTAAATTATAGTAAGGGTTATCTATTAACTTGCTTTTAAGAACAACAGGTCAGGTTATTTGTCTCTTTATGAGATAAAAATGTATGGAGGTTTCTCCTAATAGGTGATGCTGAGTTTTTCTCACGCTACGTACATGATATGTGAAAGTTTAAATCAGACAAACCTGTAGTAATTATTTTATAATTAGGTAATATGGTCCACCAGACTATGTCGTCACCTGGCCATTGTGGTGGATTATGACCTCACCACCTTCGCATTCAAGGGAGGCCCATGCCCAGCAGTGGGATGTTAAAAAGAGCTTAAAAAGAAAAACTATCTTTTCGGATTTTTTCGCGAACCCACAAATTATACAATGATATAATTTTGTGGATAGATATTATCTGTAAGAACTATATAATGACCTTTGAGTCGTCTAAAACCTTAGTCTCTCCCATGACCATAATTGCATTCGAAAAAAAAAATATTATAGTTTCGATAGTTTCATTTAAAATATATGCCACATCTTAAGTTCTGTTTTATAGAAGTATTTCATATGAAGTTTAATTTATTTGCATATATTTTCAACATAAAGTCCCCTTACACTAAACACTCTAAGTTTTCTATTTAATATCTATACATACAAGCGGTAGGGGAGCGTGGGGCTTGTTGTAACAGGGGTAAGTAGTAACAGGCTCTTTTCACTAGGATCTTAAACGCTATTAACGTATTTCTTTGACTCGATTTAACCTATAAACCGCGCCGCATTATGTTATCATAGCAAGTGTCCCGCCAGCCGGCGCAGTGAGCGGAAGTGTGCACGCGCATCATTTCTGCCAGGTAATATAAAATTGTACTGTCGTAAAATTTCGGTTTGCCTTTTTAATATCGACTAATGTCAAATTTTCTATATCTTATTTCCATTCAAATTTATCTATCTCTGATAATGTGTAACAGTTTTTATGATTGCTAAATTGTTTAAATAGTTATCTTGATAAATGTTAAAAATCATACCATAGGGTTAGTTGTAACAAAATCCCGGGGCTTGTTGTAACGTGTTACAACATGCCCCAAGTTATGATGTAGGTACCTACTTTTTTCCTTTGTTTTAGAATGAGGGTGTATAAAAGAAAGTTAGAGCGGGCAACACAAAGCCAAGAAGTGTACGAGTTAGCGGCAGCTGAAGTTTTAGAAAAAAAATGCAGTATTCGGAAAGCTAGTCAGACTTTCGGATTATGTCACGTCTCTCTTTATAGATACATAAAGAAAAAGAAGAATAATGAAAGATTAAGAGTTGGTTATGTTAAGCCTAGACAAGTATTTACTGCAGAAGAGGAAGGTAAGATAGCTTCTTACCTACTCAAGTGCGCCGATATATATTTTGGACTACTTCCTATAGAAGTAAGGAAACTAGTTTACCAATGCGGTGTGCAGCTTAGAGCAAAAAACATTCCTCCTTCTTGGCATCAAAATAACGTGGCTGGAATTGACTGGTAAAGGAAAAGGGAAAGGAAAGGGGAAGGGGAAGGGAAAAGCCAAAGGTAAATCAACAAATAATAAAACCGGAGTGGGCAGAGCTAAAAAAAAGATTTTATGTTCAGATTCAAATTCTGAAGCAGAAGAGTGGTATTGCCTGGTATGTGGTGAAGCTTACACAGATACAAATAAAGAAGATTGGATAGAGTGTATCATTTGTAAGATGTGGGCACATGTAGGATGTGTTACAGGAGACATTATATCTTTTATTTGTATTAATTGTAGCTCAGATGAAGACTGAATTTAATTATAATGAAACCCACCAAATGTTGATTCTTACATAAGTATAATACTTTGTTAGATAGCTATTAAGAAGAGATAATTACGAAGCATACCTTAGTTATAAATAATTTAATTACTTACTGTGATTCAAAAGTGCGATGATGATTATAAGTAGTGTTTAACTAAATAAAACTGTTAATTACTTAATTTTTAAGTGTTGATTACTAAAAAAGTGTATTTGAGTTGATTTTTGATAAGAATTACATAATACTTACTTTAGAAAGATGTAAATTTTGTTAAAAATAAATAAAAATAAATGATTAGAGGTATTATTGTGGTTTTTTTTTGTCGTTACTACTTGCCCCGGTAGACGTTACAACTTGCCCCAAGCACGAGGTAAGTTGTAACACCGCACTTCTTCTAGAAAATAATTGATTGTAAAATAATGACCAATAGTTATGGTATTATTTTTACTTGATTTGGTAGAGGAAGAGTTACAGTATCCATCCACCTTTATTTAGTAGAGATTTAATCAATAGATCTCAAGATATATTAGTTTTAATGAAAACTGTTACAACAAGCCCCTCGCTCCCCTATGTTAAATTAGTACTTGCCGCCTATTTTATCGAAGATGGCAGATTTCATTTTTAAATAACTCATAAAGTTATACTGAATATGATAGTAATAGACGTTATAAACGAGATTCGTATATGAAAATCGCAAAGATAAAATACCTACACGGGGTTTGGATTGGCGTCATTTTGTTTGGAAAGTGAGCCTTCTAATGTGCTACCTACTTATGCACTCTTACTTTCAATACGATCACCACTTGCTCATATTATGGTGAAGGAAAATGTCGTGAGGCAACCTGCATGTCTCCGAGAACTTGAATGGTTTAAGAGATAGCAACTTGCATTTTGTGTGCTTGCGGTCTGCGTGGTGGAATAGGATTTCCCCCCTTTACATTGCCGGAAGACCCGTGCCCAGCAGTCGGACTTTGTATTGTATTGTATTCAGCCCTTTTTAACGTCCCACAGCTGGGCAAGGACCTCCCCTTAATACGAGGGGGGATCAGGCCATAGTCCATCACGCTGGCCAAGTGCGGGTTCGCGGACTTCACATGTCTTTGGAAAACTCACGAAGTTTTCCTTCACCGTAAGACAAGCGGTAATCATGTTGGAAATGATTCGCACATGAAAATATGTATCAGAGGTGCAAGACCCGAGATTTCAACCAGCATCACTCAGTTTCCTAAGCGAGCGCGTCACCACTACCTGTCTTTAAAAGAGTTTTTGACTTTAAAGCGTTGGATTACTTTACTCTATTTTATAGTAATAATATTAATGTTTATTCTAAACTAAGAAAACATAACTAAAATACGACATTCTCTTGGAATTTCCATCAAAAAATTATATGATTATAAATAAATATTTTCGTATGCAGCAGTAGAACAATAAAAATTAATATTAAATACTTTTGTATTACAGTTTAATACGAAATAACTGTGCAAACCTTAATTCCTTTTGCCTATAAACAAAACAAATGAGGTGATTCAAATTTTTATTTCAAAACATTCGGGTCATCAGTTGAAAAACAATCAAAACCACGTTGCGACAGAGCAGGGTCGGCGGACAAAAATATTTTTATTTGTTAAACTTATCCTTTTATCTTAATTTACTGCTTTTTAAATTTTAACCGCTCTTACGACAATACCGTAATACAGTTTATTACAAAGCTAATATGCCGCAAGCCTTTAATGATTGTCGCGAGTAAATGTGTCTTGTTAAGAAAAGCTATAGGCTGTAAGGTAAATTGCTCTGAAAACTTATCTGTCGATTATATTCATTTAAGGTTTTTTTTAAATTGACAGCTGTCAAGCCAATGAGATTGTACCAGTAACCTATATCCTTTTGTGTTTTTTAAAACAGTTATATAAAAATCTTCTATGTAGTTTTATTCTATGTAAGTAGATACCTATCTATTATTTAAAAATTAATAAGTGTATTTTAGTAAAAACTAGTTTTTGCACGCGAATGTGCTCGTGTGATAGATAAAAGGAAGTCTTGTGTCCATCTAGGATTTGAGTCCCACTATTGGGAACAGGCCTCCCTCCAATACGACCCTCTCGTATCAGGCCATAGTCCACCACGTTGGCCAAGAGCGAGTTGGCGGACTTCACATGTCTTTCGAAAACTTGTTCAGTTTTCTCAGACATGAAGGTTTCCTCGCGATGTTTTCCGTCACCGTAAGACAAGTGGTAATCGCGTTGGAAATGATTCGCACATGAAAATATCAGAGATACGAGACCCGGGATTTGAACGTACATAATATATTAATTAGCACTATTAAATATTTCTTTAAAAAGTTATAAACAAAATAAAGTAAAAAAATATTATGATTTTTTAATCTTACAATATCATAATTTACTATACCTATGTATTTTTATTATTATAAAAGGCATAGGCAAAAGCCAAAACCAAATAAAAAAGTAGGTACTTATTTAATAATAAAAAAAAAGTTTTTATATGCCGTAACTAAAATCACAGATTAGTAATTTATTGCCTGCTCATTAGGTTTTTATATGACAGGTGATTATTAACGAGTTACCTACTTCAAGAAATCAAATCTATTACAAAAAGTTCCTTCCATACATTTTAAATATTTAATTTAAATAAGAATACTTAAGCCCGTGGTTTACAATAAATAACCAAATATAAAGTACCTATTTAACTGTATACTTATGATAGGTTTAAAAAGAAAGTAAAAAATGATAAACTGTTTTCCCGTTATCAAAATAATAAGATATTATATCATCTGACTTTATTTTAATTGAATATGTTGGTAATTGTGTTAACTTTAATAGAATACGATTGAATAAAGTATAAAATCTATGATATTTGCAAGCACATTATTGAAAACAAAAGCGTAAAAGTATTAGGAGGGCTGACCCCAAATAGAGATAAAGCCAAGGGATTGATGATGATTTATGAAAACGAAATGTTTTTAAGCGATTAAATGATACCGAATTGAATTAAAATAGCAGGATCAAGTGTTTATAATAATTGCAGAACGTAGCTATGTCAGATTATAGATATATTATAGGTACAACTTTTAAATTTAAATAAAGTAAAAGAAATTCTTTAATAAACTTATATTCACTGTCAAGAAAAAACTACGTACCAATAGGAAAAGGATTCAATTGTACATTTAAAATGTATGTATTTTTAATCTAAAGCGGTTTCGGTTCGTAGGTAAATATTTTATACCACTTTTATATATTTTATTTCACTGCTTTTGTACAATTAAATACAATTAAATTGTTTCAACATTGATTTTGCAATATTTTCCTTATTATTTATTACTTAATCAAATGTATTTTAATATAAGTATTAATCTAACATTTTTTTATATACTTGTTGATACCACTCAAAATATTTAAAGATGTTTGAAAAGTGCATTATTTTGAATTATAGGGTTTTTTTCTATTTAAATGTAAAAAATTCAAGAGATAGTTAAGTAGATTAAGCGACTTATTTACTAGGTACCTTACCTTTGAATGCGTTACCATTGTTTCTCTCGCCTTTAGAAACATCAGAGAAAACAACAACCGAAACGGAAATAAAAAAAATATTAGTTATAAACAAAATTAAACACGCGAAAGCGTTCTATCACAAATCTTTGGCATTGTTTCACCAGTTACAGTCACAAAAGCACACACACAAACAAATAAAAAGAATAGTCCAACACAAAACGGTAATAGTTCGTGATGATACGATCGTATTCGATATCGAAACGTAAAACACGTCCGTCGATTGCAAACTGTCGACACACAATGCTGCCAGATCGAAGCGCGTCGACAATACGCGCGCGCTACAATGACCGCCTCCCCGCGCCGCGCGACAAGGACGCACCGAACTAATGTCACTGCCCTATCAACAATACCGTCCTTCTACCACCTTATGAGGAAACTAACAAACGAACACCTAAATCTGACTCACTGGAAACCATCTAGGAAGCCTCAAGAAGCTGCTAGAGATAACAGTTACCCATCTTCTATTTAGAAGTGCGTTTAAAATCAATTGTCTATGCGGAATAACAGCGCGGTATCTATACAAAAGCTGTTTCCGTCCTTTTCTAGCGGACGGTATTGTGTGCGTATTGGGTGCTCCGTCTCGCTCGGCAGGCGTGTTGGTAGAGCGTTGTCTCGCTCTAAGCCCCGCCCCCCGGCGTCTTTGAGTGTGCCGACGCGACGGTGCAGTGTGCGTTGCGCGGTGAACAGCCGAGCATTGTCGAACAATTCGCACACAACCAAAACCAGGTGGGAGTGCGATCTACGAGGGCGTTTAAAAAGTCGATACAATCGCTCTTACATTTGTATTTGTGAAGAAAATTTTCTTTATTCCCACAGTAGTGGAACTGGGCGTGTTTGCTTTGTTGGCGAGGCGTGGCTAGCGGAAAACGTTCTATTGTACGCGAGCGATTGTACCATTGGCGCGTCTATTGTTGTTCTGACAACGGACTTTCCCATCGGAGCCGCGATATGAAATACGATGCCGCTGACGAATATTTTTAGCCACGATCGCTACCAGACAATACATTTGCATATCATTCATAAAAAGTTTCGTATTATCCACCTCCTTTAAGAACCTGTGTATGTGCGAACTGGTTTTATATTGTGATACGGTCTGCTCGATGCGGGGCTGGGTAGAAATATTCTCAAGAATATCTCCCATATATCAAGTAAGAGTTTAAAAAGACCCCTTTAGCTTTCCAATAATATAAAAACTACTCGTCTCATAGTGAAAATGATCTCTAATTAACACTGAGACCGGGCGGTAACCTCAAAATGTCAAATCGTGTGTTAGTGTCAAAAATAGAATTATTACAGTTTTAGCTCAGCTGATATTGCTGCCCCTAAAATAGTGTGGCGACGCGAGAAAAATAAAAGGATTAGGGAGTAACGTTTAGGAAATGAAATGAAAATGACGACTTTAACGATTTTAACTCCCGATTAATTTTATTTAGAAAAATTGAATATATAAAAATGGCCTTTTGAATCAATTCAGTTAAAATTTTGCTAAAAATAGCGTGCTATCATTTATTCTGATCAACACTTATTAAAAAAAAATCCTTTCCTTATATGTTTACTATTTCAAACGGCAAAAGCTTTTTTATAAGCTTTTTTTTTTATTTCAAGAGACACAGCAACTAGACGTTATCTTGCGTTACCCAGATTTATAAAAGATTTAAAAACTCGGCTAACTGCCTCGCCGTTAATATGAAAATATATTTTACACGAGACTTGAATTATTTTTATGGCCCACCGTTTTGGAAACGAGGGAAATATATAGAGTATAAAGAACACATTACATCGTATTCTTCAGGTCTTTACAAGTTTCTATCTTTCTGTAAGCGGACAATGTGACCCATATAGAGCGCAGCGCAGGCGTGGAGGAATGTATGTCTCGGGGTATCTCCCACCCCCAAGGGGGTTATTATCTACGTAGGGTGTGAGGGTACCCCCCAGCTTTATTATACTGGTTCCAACGAATTGCTTTTTGTTTGTGCACTGAATAGCGTATTTAGTAATGGAACTTTTTGATTTCGATCTGCTTCTGTCTGCGTTAGATCGTTAGATATAACTTGTGATACCTACATCTTAGTTTCACGTGTAAGATTCTTGAGGGTTTTTAAATATTTTCTATGTAATAATGGCTATTTATCACAAAAATGTTTAGTTTGTTTTTCGCCATTTTTTTATTTAAATGGCACGTTCGAAATGATTCAATGTAAAATAAAATTTAAAATTATGATTTATTATTTTTACGTTTTAGATATAGAATGTCTAATTAAAATAAGACGAGTGGTCTGAAAATAGTCACCCTCATAAAGATTATCAAAGACACCATCGAAGCAATTACTTGATTGGTTTTTGACGTTGTTTGTCATAAGACTGAGGCTCTCAGAACTTCCCAAGATAATGTTGCGATACCAACTTTGATATACATTGGCATTTGCTTTGAGTTCTTTGGTGAATGGTGTATTTGTACAGGTGTTTGGCTAACGAATTGATTCTTCCTCTTATCTTTTATCTGCAATTTACTAAGCGTTTATTTGCTACGTTATTAATTGTATTTTTAAACGAGCTTGAATTTCAGAAGGTTTGGATTACATTTAAAAAGTTTTGAAGCATAACTTTTAAATAACATATTTCCTTTAGTTATTATTAGGTATACTATAATATAACATCTAATTTTAATGCGTTTCATAGACAATGTTAAATACGCATACGCTGTATACATTGTACATTGTACAGACTTAAAATAAGTATGTTCGCTATTTGCATGGACACCGGGAGATGCAAGGGGGTGCTCTTGCACCTGCCATAAAAAAAATTTAGATATCCGCGAAAAAAGATTATATACCTATAAGATATGGATATTTATAAAGTTAATCATTTGAAGATTACTTAGTAGTTTAATGTGAACAAGCAGATGCACCCAGATGCAGATGAAATAATTCTGCCTCCGCCCATGGATATTTGTCTTATTTATTACCCAGTTATAATAATGGAATAATAAGTAGTTATCTATTTAAATAGCTTTGTGTTAAAAGATGATGAAAATTCATCTAAATATTGTTTACTCTCGTAAATGACGAGATACCATCTATTTTCGACTCTATAGGACCCTATTTCAAGATAACCTGTTTATTCAACCCTTCCTTATGCCTCCCTATAATCTACACAAAGTTATTTCATTTTGATGGTACCTTACAAACTTTGATGCCTTCCAACTATGTTAATTTACCCACATTTTCTACACAGTGTTTCCCTTGTATGTTATAATTATGATAACGTTGATTCTGTGATCTATTAGGTAGGTACTTGAGTGAGTACCTACTATGTATCTAATACATATTCAAATCTTTTACTATCTACTATGTATCTAATAATATTCTAATATTAAATGCTTTCATATTACATAACATATAAAAATGTAAAGATTTTTAAGTTCTTTGATTTATTTTTAACTTTATTGTATTCACATAAATAAGTATATTGTTGTGTACAATTGTTATAGGTAGCTATGTGCATGTTATGATAGACGTGCAGTCAATTAGTGCTAGATTTTTTGCTCTAACATCTTTCAAAACCTTAATAGTACCTACCAATGTTAGGACATTGGTCTTACTTAGTATGGCGAACTTACTGTATAGATGGTATTTATCAGATATTTATAAAATAACCCGCAATAAAGTATAATAAGTCTACTAAAACTTGCAAAATAATCAAGAAATCATTTAAAAGTTCCAACATTTTCATCTATTTCAGAAAAAGTAACTAGATTATGTAAATTTTCCTCATATAAATATCATAATCACATTCCATTTTCCTGTAAAAAATACTCCTAACTTACGCAAATGGGCCATTAGTCTTCGTTTATCTCTCCCCCGCTCAATATTTCCTGGACCTAAATGTCCGTTCACTTAGTTTTTTAATGATGCTTTTACGTAAAAATAAGTGAAGTTAGTTTTTTTGATGGCACTCTTACGGGAAAAATTGAAACCATTTAAAGCACTCAAACGATTTATACTTTTAATGATTATCCCGTTTGCATGTTTCTAATGTGTTTCGGTCTTTTCGTAATAGGTTTTCGTAAATTTATCTAAGCAATCTTCATGAATGTTAAATTTGACTTTTATTATTACTAAAATAGATTTAGTTATACCAGCTGTTATATTTTAGACTAACATTGTATAATATTTACTTCTAAATCTTATGTTTTTCAAATTTATATTATAACCCCTAATTTGCTAATTTTAAATCTCACACTTTAAATCTCAGTCATTTTATTATAAAAATTATGTAGAAAAGCCATAGAAGTCTAAAATTGTTATTTCACCTAATATTATAAATAGGTACATCTTCTAATCATGTGATCAGGTCTTAATTAGAAATCGGTTATTGTATAAAGTTGCGATAGAATTCAGAGGTATTGGGCGGTGTTGAGGCTGACAATAGGTCACTGTGTGGAGGGCGTGCCCCATTGTCCCCTCGACCAATCAGAGCGACCCATTTAACAATAGCGCACCGAGTTGGTATGCTTCGTCAACTCTATTGTCGGATTGGTGAAATTCAAATACAGGATTGTTATGAAATTTAATTTTGTGTTGGTTTTAATTGGACTATGTATGTATTAATGTGTATGTGTGTGTGTGTGTGTGTATGTTTGTCAATCCTTCACGCTGAAAGGGCTGAAGGGATTTGGATGAAATTTTGTACATAGATATAAATAAATATGTTGGGACATTAACACACAGTACCATCTAGTTCCATGGTAAGCTACGAGGCTTATGTTATGGATACCAGATAGTTGATACACTACACATATATAACTTTAAATACATACATATTATAAATATAAACACCCATGACTGGAGTACAAACATTCGTGCTCATCACACAAATGAATACCCCCAGCGGGACTCGAACCCGCGACCACTGGCACAGAAAGTAGGGTCACTACACAAATAGATAGCCTATAACCTGCAGTAACGTATAGGCTACTGTCAAACAACTGAGTAGTCAGATGCTTTCTAACTCTTTAAGCTTTCAAGCTCTTTAAGCTCTTTTTTCTTTTGCTTAGCAAGGGCTTTATGATGTAAAACGGGATATTTATCATGTATTTCATTGATTTTTATGAGTTCTTGATATTTCGGCACTCTTATAAGTGCCTTGATCACAGGTATAAGTTATAATTTCAATTTAATCGCTTTATTACAACACATGATAAATAATAATTTAATAGCGCTTTTTTATTGAAATTGCTAACGCAAGTGTAAACAAGCACGAATAAACATAAGAATATTTAATTTAAGATCCAGTAGAATCATTGACAAATCCTACATTAGATCATCAATAGTTTGATTTAGTATTTATGTTTTGCATTTTGTAATTTTACAACAAACACTTTTGACACTTTTCACTAACACTTGCAATTAAGCTATGATAAAAAGAATTTTTGAAGTATTTTTTTAAATTGCAAATATAGAGATTATGGTTTTAGGACTAAGAATGTATTACCAAATTAATACAAAAAATCAGATGTTTTAGTTTCTAAGTATCTAAGTCTAATATTACAATATTTAGTTAACTAGCAACTCACTTCGCTAGGGTTCGTCCCTAGGTAAGTTCTAATTTTTTTGAGCGAAACCCTAATTCTTTTTCTAAAATAAAAGTAGCCTAAGTTACACCTTATAATATCAGCTATCTGCCAGTGAAAGTCCCGTTAAAATTGGTGTTGGAACAAACAGACAGACAGACAAACATTTTAAAAATTGTGTTTTTCTTATAAGTACCTACCGTATATAATTCCATATGCATTTAGTATATAGCTGTTATTTTGACATTACAAACAGACACTTCAATTTTATTTATCTGTATAGATAATAAATACTTTACAACCTATACGAATAGATATGGCTAAAGGTTTGCAAAGTTTTAAAAGTAAAATGTCGTCGATCGATGCCATTGGAAAAAAATGATTGGGTGGCAATGTAAACTATTTATTTAGCCAAGCTATCAGTGATGTAGATCGTGTCAGAGAGTGGAAGTTATGATTAACTAGATGGTATCACAGCTAAGTATCTACAGAGCTTATTATTGTAAGTTATCTGCAAGTTATTTATATTAAATGTAAAATAACTAGTAAAATGGACTTAAACGATACGTCTAGTGTCCAATGCTCTCGGTAATGGTAGAAGGAAAATTGCTTTAAATAATAATTATAATTTTATTTTATTAGAAAAGAAACTGTTTAGAAAGTATGCTGTTCTTTAATAAGCTTATAATTCTTCTAATTTAGGTGTACTAAAATACTGGTGACCGAGGACAAAGTATTTTTTTAGATATATGCTCACTTTAGCCCGTGGCTTCGTCTGTATAAATTAAACATTCGAAAATATTATCTATAAGCTAAAACCCATGTGAGATAGTAATTCTAAAGACCTGTCCTCGTTTTGGACTTACATGCGTCCTTAGGTGTCTTTTGTATCTATAAGATTATACCTTACAGGCAGCGCCACCTTTTGACTATTTTTATTATTAACAGTAGCCTATGTAATTTTTATTATTAACAGGTAGACCTTCAGGTCAAAATCAGTCTGTATACAAATTTCACCCTAATTCATCGTCGTTACGTGAAGTAGTAACAAAAATTTAACATAATTTCGTCAATCTTATTATGAAATTATAAATATGCCAACACTTTTTCCCTCAACTGTCCAGTGCTCATTACAGACCATCTCAGGCCGGATGTTGGGAACAGGTGTCGCTTACTGACAGAACAAAAACAAAATAAACCTTAACCCGTGGTAATAAAGACTAACCTTTATTTCATACTGGGTAGTTCAAGTCTAGTTATTTCATTTTCTACCTTATCTTATCGAAACAAGGTTTAAATTTGTATAATTCTTCTAATTTCTTAGTAAACGTAAAGTTCTTATTGCGAAGCGTTAAGATACGATGTCGTTATAACCTCTCGAAACTATCGCTTAAATAGATGTATTTTGTTTCCGTAAAAGTATTCGATTTTATCTTTTTTATTATATCGAATTATTAGTGCAGATATATGTAATGTATCTAGTCAATACGTTTATATGTGTTTTTAATTCCTTCAAATAAATGCCGTTTTTAAATTCAATTGCCTACTAATGAACTGGTTTCTATTCTACTTTTATTATCTCTTATTGAGATCTTGAAATTTCTAATAGAAACATGTAAAATTGAGATTTTAGTGTACACCTGTTATAATCGTCATATATATTTCGAAACCAATAATTGTTTTTTCGCTTATTCGAATTAATAAATATAATTGTCGATAAGCTTTTTGTAAGAAGCGACTTTTTTTATAGATATATTTCGCATTTTAAATTAATTCAGCGAAAATATTTGAATACATAGATAAACTAACGGTAATTTCTCTTACGTAGATAGGTACGTTCTATTCTTGGAAATTATATTCGGAATTTACCAGGTGGGTACTTCATTTGAATTTAAGTAGATTAAGAACATATTACATCTCTAGAAAAGAAGAGTTCTAACAAGATAACAAGTAGATTTACTTTAAATACATATATCTACAGTAGGTACGTACTTAGTTTGTAATGTTTTATATGAGAACAAGATCTCCTTTTTGATGATTTTAGATAGTTCACTCGACGATTGTTAGATATTTGTAAGCTATTAAAATCTAAAATTATACTACTTGTTTACTATTTTTAAATAGAATTTTCCATGTCGAAAAAAAATCGAGATGCTATCGCAGAGTAACATTGTAGATACGTAAAACACTAAAAAAATATATTTTTTCCTTAAACATAGAGTAGGTAACACTCGTATAAAAATAACCTAAAATAGAGGTACATCTTCGTAATAGCTACCACCCACACTTTAACTACAAGTATTTATTATGTTGCTTTAGATTTGCCCCGTTTCAAACAAACGTGCACACATTCACGTTTACCCCCCCTAGATATAAAACCGATCCCCACTACTAGCGTATAATGCACTATCAGGGGTCTTTCATAAATGGACAATGTGTAACAGTTTACTGTAACACCAATTTACATTTACCTTTCTAATGCACTGTATTATAATGTAATAAATTTCATATTCGCTTGTATAAGTTATATGTTATTTTTGTATTAACTTGGCGGTGTAGATATGTGTGCAGCCACCCCTTACGACCCCCTCTTAACCCCCTTAGCGTCTTGGAAATGCTTAGTTTCGCTTCTATAGACATTTTGTTTGTCCCTTATTCTTGGTTTGAGTCTTTGGTTCGAAGATAGGTCTTTAATGAGAGTGCGGGATTTTATACAAAAGATCTTTTGATGTTCTTTTATGTACACGGGTTTTTGAAACAGATATTCTAAAATTAGCAATTGATAATAACAGAGTTTATTGAAATTATATAATAATATTTACCAAATTCTTAGTTCTATTACATTGCTTAAGAATATTAGGCCTATTCTGATGTTCATCGATATTGCCTAATTGGCTATAATTATGAAGTAGGTAAATGCGTAATTTAGTTTACGTAAAGGAAATTACGTATGATATATATGTACATATGTACATACATAAGTATAAGTATGTCTAAGACAATTTAATAAATTAACACAATTTGTAGTGATTGTTACTAAATATTATGAAGAAATTATACTGCGCATTAAATAATATGATTATCTAATATGTTTTAAAAATACACCTACTTATAAAAACTCGCACTCTTCAGGAAAATAAAAGGATAAAATAACATCATATAGACACAGGGGGAGACAAGGCACCAAAAAGTAAAAAGTGGAGGGAAGAGCAGTCGGCCTTTGTGTTACATGAGGAGGGTGTGCAAAACAATAATTAAAAAAAAAATATAATTAATGCATAATGAATGACATTTATGAAAGTAGTCCTTTAAAATAATTTTAAGAAATGTTATTATATAGCAGGTATTTAATTCAAACTTTTGCTTATTATAAAAGACTTCTCTTCTACTATATTGCTAGTATCAAAACTGTTATATGTATGTTTTCTTTTAAGTAAGCAGGTACGGTAAAGGCAGTGGTTGCCCAGTGGTAACGCGCTCGCTTGGGAAACCGAGTGAAGCAGGTTTGAATCCCGGATTTCGCACCTCCGATATTTGCATGTGTGAATCATTTTTAACATGATTACCACTTGTCTTATGGTGAAGGAAAACATCGTGAGGAAACCTGCATGTCTGAGAGAACCTAACAAGTTTTCGAAAGACATGTGAAGTCCGCCAATCCGCACTTGGCCAGCGTGGTGGACTATGGCCTGATCCCCCTCGTATTGAAGGGAGGCCCGTGCCCAGCAGTGGGACGTTAAAAAGGGCTGAATAAAAGCAGGTAAGTTATACAGTTATTATTTCTATGTAATTAAAAGTTCTGCACATTCAACATTTTTACTTATATGTATATTTACTTATACTTTACGGTATACAATAGATAAGTATAGATAAGGCTATGTGACTAATATTTGCCCGCAGTTTTGCTCGCGTTGTAGGTACAAAGATATGAAGTCGCCACTTATAAACTTTTACAATAATAGCATTAATTGTTCTGATATGACAACAATTATGCATGTAATTGTTACATAGGAATATTTTTGGGCACTTAAAAGCAGGTGGCTTGCATTAGTATCAGCTACAAGCGTTATAAATAAATATAAATATGTTGGGACATTAACACACAGCACCATCTAGTTCCATGATAAGCTACGAGGACTGTGTTATGGATACCAGATAGTTGATACACTACATACGAGTATATATAACTTTAAAATACGTACATATTATAAATATAAACACCTATGACTGGAGTACAAACATTCGTGCTCATCACATAAATGAATGCTCCCAGCGGGACTCGAACCCGCGACCGCTAGCACAGCAAGTAGAGTTACTACAAACTGAGCCAAATATGTCATCAAAAAATCGTTTTGTGCATTGGCCTTGATGTACTAACTAAAAAATTGATAATTATATTCGTATTAAAATGATTGTACTTATTATACAATAAATGTTTACTTATTAGTTTATCCCTTAATAATAACAAATGCATTTATTTACTTCATAACATGTGCACATATATTAAAATTATACAAAATTATAAAATTTCATATTAAGGTGAAACATTTATATAAAAAAATCTATACCTACAAATTTTATTTTCCACCCTTAGGGGTGGATTTTGTTATGTTATTCATTGCTCCGAAAAAACATTATAATCACATTTGCTGTAATATAAACATCATATAAACTAGTATTAAAATAAGTATTAGGTGCAGCAACAAAAATATAATCACAGAAAGACTCAATAAATCTATTTATACTTAAACTAAACGGCCTTAAGATATATATTTATTTTTTATAAAAGAAAACATTTAAAAAGCGGAGATTTATATAATAATAAAATTGTTTTATTGCTTGTTTTTATAAATTGTTGTATCGCACTATTCATCAGGCGTAATGACAATTTGAATTTAAAACTATTAACAAATATTTATACGTTATATAAATAAATGTTGGGATTTTGTAAAAAGATCTGCTGACTGCTTACATTGTGAGAGCTACCCACAGTTTTCAGCTGTCAGCTTATGAATGTCCTTCTGTCAAGCTTGCTAGTTTGAGTGCACATGAAAAATGCGATTGAAAATTTGTTTTTTTTTAAATATATTGTATTAAATTTTCTAAGATACACGTATACACTGTATACAGTATTTATTTTAAAAAAGTGGGTCTATACTTTAATGTTTTCAGTTGCAATATATGAGTTGGTTGCTTGGGTGCGTTTCTAGATGCGTAACACGTGTACTACTCAGGGTCATAATCTATAATTTCATCAAAAATCATCCTGCCCCTCAAGCCTGAAGGAGTATAAAATGTACACATAAACAAACTTTCACATTTATCTCAGTCCGTTTATAACAATCCGATGATTAAATTTAATATCATATTTTTATTCGTAATATATTTTTTGCTGTCTGTACACCGGTCCGTAAAGCCCGGGGAGGCGAAATTAAGAGACACTTTGTGTTGATTCATAAAGGAATGCACAGCTACTAAATATACACAGTTATACGCATATTTTAGTATAATTTCTTAATTACAACTAGCACCTGTTTGATAATTCTACTTATCTCAATTGAGATTTGTTATCAATCTAAAAATTAAATTTAAGATTAAGTATATTTTATTATTATTACCATATATATTAGTTGTATCAACTTAACAGTACCAACTGGAAACGATGTATATTATTTCACTTTTAGTAGGTACTTTGGAAGGTGCTTTGGATGAAGAAGATTCCTTTATTGCTTATTAGAAAAACAAAAACAAATCTATCCCACAGGAGCCGTACATTTTTCCGGGATAAAAAGTAGCCTATGTGCTATTCCAGATTATAATATATACCTGTGCCAAATTTCATTTAGATCCGTTCAGCCGTTCTGACGTGATTGAGTAACAAACATCCATACAAACATCTAAACTATCTTCTTATTTATAATATTAATATAGATTATGATCTAAAACGTGCTGTTTATTTCTAGGTCTAAAGCAATTGTGCAAAATTTTAATCCGTCTTCGGATCCGACTACAATCCCTTTTTTTGATAGAAATATGTATTGATTTTTCAATATACGTCAAACTTATAAGTGTTGATAGGTATCTACCGATTTTCGACGGTGAAAAATAGCTAGGTAGGTAACCATAGCATTATTTCATCATGGTTTATAGAAAAGTTACGTTTCACAATCAATATCCATAAAAGAAAATAACAAATCATAGTTATAATCTATCTTTATACTAAACATCATCTAAATCGGTCCAGCCATTTTAGAGTACACAGACATATGTATGTACAAACTTTCTCGTTTATAGTAGTCTCATCAATCTATACTAATATTTTAAAGAGGTAAAGTTTGTGAGTTGTTGAGGTTGTAGGGGGTAATCTCTGGATCTACTGAACCGATTTAGATGAAATTTTGTTAAAAGATAGTTTAAGACTCTGAGAAGGACATAGGATACTTTTTATCCCGGAAATCATCCCTTATGGGGGTGAAAATGGGGATGATAATTTGTATTGGAAAGCAAGCTAAGGATGAATCCGAGCAAAACGAGGGTGAGTCGCTAGTTAATAATATTATACTTACTGTACAAAACGGAACACTACAAGAAATATTCGCATCAACTCTCAGTTCACATCGCACCGTACTTATGAATGGGACAGCCGTTCGTCTATTTCGACCGTATGTTAGAAATAACACGCTTATTATACAGGGCATAGCTTTATTTGATTTAAATATATGAGGTGTTTATTGACATTGACATTTAATAAGAATTAAGTTAATAAAACATATGTAAAATTTTAAATTGGATTTGTTATAGTTTTCTTTGCGTAATAATATCGTATCTGAAGTGTTTTAATATGGTTTAAAATTGATAAATATTTCTATTAGTATATTTAGGAGTAAACATCACACATATTCATTTTTTATTATAATATAATATCTATGCATATAATAAAATTGTAACTGATCGCTGTCTGTACATGGAAGATATATGAGAAAAATTATTATTGGGGGTCTTTATTAACGCAATAGAACCCAAAACAATGATTTTTAGAATTTTTGTCTGTTTATCTGTTTGTCTGTGACTTTGTGCGCGTTAATCTCAGAAACGGCTTAACCGATTTGGGTGTGTTGTTGTGGTAAGCTTCACTTAACATTTGGTATTGCTTTATTTCGATAGGTTCATAAATAAAAAAAGTTATGTCAATTTAGTTTTCGAAAGACGTGTGAAGTCCGCCAACCCGCACTTGGCCAGCGTGGTGGACTATGGCCTGATCCCTCTCATATTGAATGGAGGCCCGTGCCCAGCAGTGGGACGTTAAAAAGGGCTGAATACATGTCAATTTAAAGAATCACCTAGTCGCAAGTATTCTAATATAAAAAAGTATGAAGGACAACCCAATCAACGATCTTTTCCGGGCTTTTCTGAGATAAAAAGTAGCAAGAACACATCAAAATATATCCATTATTTGAAATATAATACAATTTGGGGCTAAGCGTGAAATAAAACATAATGAAATGAGAAAAGCTGCAGGAAGCTACTATTATATAACGAGCTAACTAATAAATAAATGTCTAAATACATATGCCATTAGTTTAAGATTCGGTCGTTAGGTGCCCCTACAAACGGGTTAATTGGTCATAAATTATCATAATTCGTATCTTTGCACCCCGCTGATGTGGAAGTAGATAAATATTTTCTATCTGTAGAAAAGTTTACAGCGCACAAGAGTCATCAGATATCAAATTTGCTTAATAATTGCATGTTAAATAATTTAATGTCATATTTTATTGTTATTTATGAAGCGAATAGAAAGATAAAACAGGATTTTAAATTGTTTTAAATGATATCAGTAACATAAGCTTAGTAATAAAATTCCTGGAATTAATACAGAATAAGAAATGTTATCAGCTGATCGAGTAGGATGGCTTGCTGATCTTAGAGGTAGCAGGTTCTGTTCTTCTACGGAAAAAGTAGGTACTATACTATTATTATTTTTTTGTGGAAAAAAAAGTGTATTTATGACTGAGCGTTTGTTATATAACATGGATTATCATATCATGATCTTTTAAATAACTAAAAAAATAATACTTCCATTACTAAGTATAAATTAAAAAAAAACTTATTTATAAACATTCTTATACAACCTATTCGTTAAAAAATCATAAAAATCGATTAACACATGGTTAAGATATAGCATAAAAACATACACACACACGAAAAAACTTACAACCAAATTGAGAACCTCCTTCTTTTGAAGTCGGTCATAATGCTTACATCTTAAAAAACCATGCAAAAAGCATACATTACACGCACATTTGTCACTAAAAAGAAATTCGCATTTACATTTCACATCAATCGAATTCGTACTTAATAAAAAAATTAAAACAAACTGCCAAAGTGTCTCAATACACTGCGTCTTAGCGTCGATCCCTACATATTAACGTCTTCATTATAATTAATATTCCTCAAACCACAATAAGTCCTGACTGACAGTACCGTCCGTTTTATCTCTGACTTATGGCCAACAAAGTCAATTGTCTCGGCTAAATCTGCTTTTGAAATAAGGCAAAAACTCATACGTACAATCGTATGGTAAGCGAAACGAAGATATTGTAGTTTTGAGTCGAAGTAATGAACTCGTTCAGGTTTTTTTTTTTGGATTCCAGAGATTGGTATCAAGTGTTTCCTGTGTCACTGAACGATGTAATATCTGCTTTATTATTTCTAAGAATGCTTTAATTTTTAATCAATTTATCGGTTTTAATTGTGATCAATTTTGATAGTGACGGTAATAAAATTCTCGTATTATTTTATTCTTATAAAAATACTAGCGATTTACCCTCGCTCCGCTCAGGTCCGTCCCTAGTTATGTTTCATGTTTAGTATAGATTTCTCAGAGATGAGATATTTTCCCGCAGTAAAAAGTATTCTATATGTTGACCCGGATAACCAGCTATCATTATACCAAATTTCATCAAAATCTGTCCAGTGGTATTCTCGTGATGCATTCCCAAACAAACAGACAGACAGACAGACAGAAATTCTAAAATCTATAGACTCAGTCTCTGTATCGATAATAATGATTATTTCAATAAGATTTTCCAAAAAATATTTAATGTACAGATTCGAATCAGAATTTTATTATATGTATAGACTAATTTATTATATGTATAGATTAATTCTATAGTATACAGTTATTCCTATTAGCAAATTACGCATCATAGAATATATAAATTCATAGCTTATTCGGTATTTAGACAGGATGTAGAGACTTAGCACTAAGCAAAATGTCTTGCATGTTAGATTAAACGTGTAATGCTGTATAGTATTAACTGTTTAGCGCTGTCACAACGTATAAGCTTAATAAGCGGTAGTCGCCAGTTCGAATCTTGGTTAGATGCAATTCGTTTAGTAGTTTCTAAATATAATAATATTATAAGTAGGTATATAACCTAATTTGATTGATGAATTTCGTTTCTGATCCCGACACATAAATTTTTTCTCAAAAGTTAAGTAGGAAATTGCAATAAGAGAGTGGTAATTAAACTTATGTTACACTAGCCAATGACCTTTTTGCTCAGGAGCTTTCCAAGGTACCTAACAAAAGCAAATGTGTTACTTCAGGTCATGTTCTATCTGTATACTAAATTTCATATAAATCCATGCTGTGCCAGCGGTCGTGGGTTCGAGTCCCGCTGGGGACATTCATTTGTGTGATGATCACGAATATTTATACTCCAGTCATGGGTATTTATATTTATAACATGTGTGTATTTAAACTTATATATGTGTAGTGTATAAATTATCTGGTATTCATAACACAAGCCTCATAGCTTATTATGGAACTAGATGGTTCTGTGTGTTAATGTCCCAACTTATTTATTTATTAACATACACACACACACACATACCATACATGCCTACACATTTACTATACTAATCCGAGTAACAAAGATAAAATGAGAAATTCTCTAAAATGTAGACAAACCCGCGAAAATAGACTAGTTATTTAACATTCTTATAGCTAAGCGTGACAAGTGAAGCGAATACTTACATTAAAGCGGGGTTAAGTTTAAGACAGGCGAGTCTCACTTCACAAGTGACAATCCAAGTTTTGTTCTTATTTCCCTTTATCCCTTTGTCATGTGCGCCAGATATTGCCCTGTTGCATACAGACACAGTCGTAGGTTAACTGCAGGCCTTTGTTCTTGATGAATTATGTGTAAAAGTTGATAAATGTAGAAATATGTTGTACTAAAAAGAAGTCATTGTCATGGTTTGATATGTACATTGTACGTGTATAATAAGTCAAAAAAGTGTAAGTGTAATAAATTATAAGTCTAGTATTGATATAAGGTATGCGAAAGTACATATTTATGTGTGTATGTTTGTCATGCTGGACTCACAGATACCTACTAATGAGCCCCCCACCACGACAAGGTGAACGCACATTGGGGAAGACACGGATGACCTAGAATAACACATAAGCTACTGTTAGACGCACCAGAGGGTTGTTAAATCGATTCTGGTAGAAGAATATATTATGTTGTTTAAGTAGAAATAACTGCTGACTTATAATTAACTAGCAATTCACCCTCGCTCCGCTCGGGTTCGTCCCTAGTTACGTTTTTACATTTAGTATAGATTTCTCAGAGATGAGATGTTTCCCCGCAGTAAAAAGTATCCTATATGTTGACCCGGATAACCAGCTATCACCATACCAAATTTCATCAAAATCCCTCCAGTGGTTTTTCTGTGATGCGGTAACAGACAGACAGACAGACAGACAGACAGACAGACAGACAAAAATTCTAAATACTATAGATTCGGCCTCTGCATCGATAATAATGTCTATTTCAATAAGATTTTCCAAAAAATATTTAATGTACAGATCCGGCTTAGTTAGAATTTTATAATATGTATAGATATAGATAGATAGATATAGAGGCAAAATGAGAACCGATCCACACTATAGTGCCGATCACAGTTAGCTGATATCTATCTGGTAAAGAATATTTATACAAGAAACAATAAATGCATTCGCACTATCACTAAGTGTCAAGACAAATCACACTCCAGCAAGGTTTCTTGTATAAAAATACTTTACCATACCAATATCGGACCGAGAACGTGATACGATTGACACTAGAGTGTGAAACGGCCCTTAGTCATTATGTAAAATGTATCAGCCCTTTTTAATGTCCCACTGCTGGGCACGGGCCTCCCTTAAATACGAGGGGGATTAGACCATAGTCCACCACGCTGGCCAAGTGTAGGTTGGCGGACTTCACACGTCTTTTGAAAACTTGCTAGGTTTTCTCTGACATGCAGGTTTCCTCACGATGTTTTCCTTCACTGTATGGCAAGTGGTAATCATGTTAGAAATGATTCGCACATGAAAATATCAGAGGTGCGAGACCCGGGATTTGAACCCGCTTCACTCGGTTTCCCAAGCGAGCGCGTTACCACTGGACTACCACTGCCTTATTATGTAAAATGATTTTACATTTTACATTTTATTATGTAAAATGACATCTAGTCAATTTTCAACAAAGTACGGCTTAATATAGGAACTTTCTCTGACTAGAACCAAACCCGTGACTGTCTGGCTGGGCAAGGTAGGTAAGGTTCGCCGATATCTAAATTACTACCACCTATTTTGGCTCATTCTAGAAGGTTGGAAATTCTATTTGTTAAAAGCATTAGATAAATATCTGTTTAATCTTTATTGTAAGATATTTGTGTGATATTGGTACCTACAGTATCAGTTTAATACAGTATCTATCGGCTAGACAGAATTTATTTTCGCTTGAAGAGCAGGTGGGTATCTGATTATAATTAAACGAGAGCTTTTGTATAGTAAGTTCATGCGAGAAGTAGATCAAATATAATAAGAGGCTAAAATATATCTTTGTATATTGTTACTAGCGACTTACCCTCGCTTCGCTTGGGTGCGTCTCTAAGCATGTTTTAATTTTTTTGAGCGGGACCCTAATTTTTTTTTTCTAAAATAAAAGTTGCCTTAGTTACTTCTTATAACATCAGCTATCTGCCAGTGAAAGTCCCGTCAAAATCAGTCCAGCCGTTTCGGAGATTAGCCAGAACAAACAGACACACAGGCAAAAATTTAACAAATTGTGTTTTTCTTATAAGTACCGTATATAACTATATGTATTTAGTAAAAAGCTGTTATTTGGACATTACATACAGACACTTCAATTTTATTTATCTGTATAGATAAAGTAACAACGTTATATTTTTTCAAAGCTAAAATACTTAAACTAAAATTTTGGTGTTTTTTGTGTGTATGGCTAATACAATTGGTTCGCCAATAGTAAACAGATTTTAATGATTATTTTTCAATTTACAGGCTATATTAAGGGTTTTTCTATATAATATATCGAATGAACTGATATTATATTAATGAAACTGAACGCGACCGCTGACACAGCAAGTAGGGTCACTAAAAACTGAGCCAAACGTGTCGTCAAATATTAGAACAATTTAATGAAGATTTCTTATTTTGCTACAATATCAATCAGTGTCCTGTATATAGGTGTGGATGAGAGTGCGCACGACAAGTGGCGTGGTTTCCGCTTATTATTGCGAGTCGACGTACAGTGATGCTTTGTTTGAAGTCCATGTAGTACAACCGTTGGATAATGGTTGTTTTAGAATAGAGAATTTATATTCTAGTAGTATTTTTCCTTAGCTTCGTTCAAGTGTGGTCTTAGATGCCTATTGTATTTATAATATTATTTATAGATAGCACAGCCTTTTGGCAATTTTTATATCTGTGGTAAGTATAACGTTATTTCTTTATTTTCACTTTTTACACACTTACCGTGACCGTCGGGGTAGGAAGGGAAGGAGGGGGAGGGGGAGGGGTATAAGTTAGCTTGAGTCAAGGGTAGGTATTAAAAAATAAATATGACAGAGTTTGTGACATTAACATTAAAAAATATATACTCCTATTATAACATTGCGCAGTCAATATTATAGTCAAAACAACTGTTTCAATTCGGAAATAGTTTTTCGATTTGCGAATGTTCAACAGACTTGATTTTAAGATGGCAAAGTGACAATGCGATATCTATACCTTTTTTTTAATATATCTTTTTTCTTATATACATAGGTACATATAATACCTTTATATGTGATAACATTTTTACCATCATCCAGTGAACCTACTACAGTATTATCGACGCATATAATGGTTATGAATTATTATGATCTATTCTAAGCGCTTTTAAGAATGGAACGTTTTCTATTTAGTCCATTTGTGTTCGACTGGTTTCGTTACAGTCATTCAGATAATATAGGAGGACGAGATTAGACTCGTCAGTTACCTACCATGTATAATATTCCCTTTGCATACGCTTATTATACTTTGTACTGGCATTGGCACGCTACGTTCTATATCTTATAATAATTTTTAAATATTAAAATTAGCAATGTGAGTTTTAATGAGGTTTAATAAGCGTGAAAGCACTATGAGTTAATGTAGATGTAAAATTTTTAGACAGCAGATAGACATTATCTGGTGCAAATTCTAATGTAATTTAATTTAGATTTTTAGATTATAACCAGCGACTCATCCTCGCTTCTCTTGAATTCGTCCCTATTTACGTTTTAACTTGTACCTATAGATTTCTCAAAGATGCGATATTTTCCCGCAGTAAAAAGTATCCTATATGTTGACCCGGATAACCAGTTATCATCATACCAAATTTCATCAAAATCCCTCAAGTGGTTTTCTCGTGATGTGTTCCCAGAAAGGAAGACAGACAGACAAAAATCCTAAAAACTATAGATTTGGCCTCAGTGTCGATAATTAGGTCTATTTCAATAAGATTTTCCAAAAAATATTGAATGATGACTAAGCCGAATCTGTAGATTCGGCTTAGTTACAATTTTATTATATGTATAGGTATATAAATATATGTATATGTATAGATATAAAATTTCATAGTTTGTCAAATGGTACTAAACATTATATGGATAATATATACCTACCTACTTAAAAACATTAATTAACATGCTACGTATATAAATAAATAAAATTTATGTGTCGTTTGTAATGTTAAAATAATAGCTTTTTACTTATGCATATGCACGTGTATACCTACATTATACGGTACTTAGGTATAATGGAAAATCATTTTTTTAAATTTTTGTCTGTTTGTTTCTTCCAGCTTATCTCCGAAACAGCTGGACCGATTTTAATAGGACTTTTACTGGTAGATATAGCTGGTATGATAAAGAGTAACCTAAGCTACTTTTATTTTAGAAAAGAAATAAGATTCCGCGCATAAAAATTAAATCCAATGAAATTGTGCACAAAATCCGTACCTAGGGACGTACCTGAGCGAAGCGAGGGTAAGTCGCTAATTATTTACAGTAAAGATAATTCTTATTAAGATAATTTTTAAACTTCCATTGTTAAAAAATCGATTTCATATTAAAACAAAAATATAATATTATAAAACACAAACAAAACTAAAAATAATACTAAAAACAAAACTACAACTAATACCTGATATAAATTTAATCGCGCTATTAACACAACGTAATAAATCAAATGTAATAGAAATGATCTACTGCAGTTTTAAGAAAGAAAATAAACGTACCGGATGCGTTGATTGTAGCCGGCCGGAAACGCAGACATTTTGCGCTAAAACAACCGTCATGAAAAATATTGTTTAAAAGATTTGCGTCGGAGTAATGTGAAAGGTATATTAATTAGGTGTTAATGTAAGAGTAAATGTTGAGATAAAATCACATCTTTCATTGTCTCGTAATTGCATGTTTTTGTTTATGAATTCGATGTGTTGATTTTAATAATAATTGCTGTTAGTATTTATATATGAGAGTAAAGTTTATTTTTAACCAACCGTTAAAATTATTGCTACCTATGCCAAAATATAGGCTATTATAAGCTAGGCACTTCATATTTCGGACTAACTAAACCGTCATTTCTATTTTACTATAGTGCGATAATGTAAGATTTATTTCTTGGTATAAGCTCATGACCGACTTCCGTATCCAAACATGCTGTCAGTTGCATAGTCATATCAATATTTAAAAATATTCTTTGAAACCTTTTACGAGTATATTATTGTATTCAGCCCTTTTTAACGTCCCACTACTGGGCACGGGCTTCTCTTCAATACGAGGGGGATCAGGCCATATATTATATTATTAATATTATTAATTACCTTTACAAAATCGTTACATAGTAGCCCATGTTTTTCTCTATACGCAGGTTTCCTCACGATTTTTTTATTTACCGTAAGATAACATAAAAATGATTTGCCTTTTAAAAAAATAGTAAGTGGTAGATGCAAATTTGAACCCGGTTCACTTGGATATCCAAGCGAGCGCGTTGTCATTAAGCTACAACTTTTGTTTACATAATTTTATTAATAGGTTACAGTAGCTTTTACTCCAGGTCATAATTTATCTGTGTATTAAGTTTCATCCAAATCGGTCCAGCCGATTCAGCGTGAAGTAGTAACAAACATACACACACACACACCCACACACCCACGCACGCACGCACGCACGCACGCACACACACATACATACACAGAAATTTTCGCATTTATAATAGTAGTCCGATATTATCAATTTAAGGCAAACAATTGTATAAGATCACCCATGAACCGCTATCAGCTACTTGTTGAACAGTGGGCTACACAAATGTTTGCCGCCCCTATTATTAAGGGGTAGTATTGTTTGTAGGGGTGTGTGTTATACAAAATAAGGCTTATAAATATATTTTTTGATTTTTTATTAAAGTATTAATAGTTAATGAGGTTCTTCTAATATTTTTACTTCATAGTGGGTACCTACCTATATATTTTTAGTTTTTTTTAGTTTGGTTTCTAAGTTTACCATTAAAGCACGATTTAATTTACTAACAGACAAAAATAAGAATGACATGCAAGTGACTGATAGTTAAATTAATTTTTAAGTTGTAATTTTTTATATTTTACAAGCATTAAGATTTTTTTTAGAATACATTGTCATTCATTTTACATATAATACTTTAAAGAAAACAATTTAAAGGTATATTTTATTTTTCGATACAGGTAAATAAATATTTTTGGAAGCCCTATCCAAACAAAAGGGTGAACTTGTAAACCACTTGTTGCTCCCCTAACAATGAATTTATTTAAGTTTAATAGCACCCTGCAGATGTGACATTGCGTGAACACAATTCCGGGGTTATCCTATAAAGTATATTTCGACAACACCATTGAATAATTTTGATTAGCACTGACACTATTTATAATTACGTTTTTTATACTTTTCTCTTAGTATAATATTCATAACTTGTCTAATCTAATGACTATAGATGTTATTTCTTTTAAATACCTGGTAATATAAAATAAACACAATTTTACCTCATTAAGTTACCTCTCAACTTGTTGTCTCAGTCCTTATTTGTTCAAACATTTGCCAATTTACCGAAAGAGTTTTTAATATAAAATTATTGACTTTTAAATATAAATTCTATCGGTATAAAATAAACATTTTACTTAAAAAAAGCCGAAATGAAAAATGTATTTATCTATCTATATACCTACATATGTACAAAAATCTTTGAAACAATGTGTTATTTTTAAAATAGAGGAAAAACACTACTTTAAAGTACAATAAGTATTGTTGGTTTCAACAAATAAGCAGGCGACGAACTGCAATAACACTAATAAAGTACTTACACATAACTCGAAAATTTAGATTACCTGCAATAAAATTAAAAATGATTATAAATAAAGCATTTGACAATTTTCTAGTAATACTTAATTATAAGTTATAGGTATCTACTTAATTTTGGCTAATAACCTTAATTATTAATGAAGCTTTATTTAACAGGATATTACTTCTAGTGCTTATAATAGTGCCTAGTACCTAGTACTAGATTCTAAGAGCTAAAACCTATGAACCACCATGTAAAATGTTATTCCTTAATAGTTAAAAGGTATAATTTTGTAGAAAACATAACTAATTTTGTTATAAAATTCTTTGCAACGTATTTGCTTTGTAAAACACATGCGTCGAATAAATTCGATCGGTATTTACGATCGCATTTTCTACTACATCGATTGAGATGTTGTAGCCCACGCTTGCTGTATTGTTTTCTCTAAGAACATACGTGAACGCATTCTGTAATGTAGATATAAATAGTTGTTTGTATTTGACTTATTGTAACGGTCATGTTAGTGTTTTTGCTTTTTATGTATTATCTAAAATTACTTATATATTTAATTATTATATAATGATTACTTTTTAACTAATAAAAAAGTACATATATATGTAATATGTATTATTTATATATTAATATATAATGATTACTTTTTAACTAATAAAAACGGACATATATATATGCGATATGTATACCTAAAACTACACCTCTAACAGCGGAACCCAATAACCAATCTATCTGTAATTTTCTTTAATCCCTTAAAAATTACTTTAAATCGCTTTGCATTACAATTAATTGCATGATACAATAACTGTGTAACGTATTTCTCACATATCTAACACTAACGACTCACCTTCGCTTTGCTCAGAGATCAGAACAGAAAATTTCATATTATATGATATACAGCCTTCCTCAATAAACGGGTTATCTAATGCAAAAAGAATTTTTCAAATCGGATTAGTAGTTCCCGAGATTAACGCGTTCAAACAAACAAACTCTGCCTCTTTATAATATTAGTATATATATCTAATATATTATATGCGATTTACGTGATAATATCTCTCACTATGAATTAATAATATAACACAAATAATTTAAAATGTATAATGTTGATAGATTCATAATTTTATGGGTATTTATTTATGACACACGGTACCATGAAATTGGCACAACACGTTTTATATCGCTTTAAATATCTTATTATAGTAATAAGTACTTTGAGTATCAATAAGCCTAATGTCGATAACGGGCCTTGTTACCTTAATAAGGTTTTGATAGGAAGTTGGTTTGTACAGAAAGTAAAAGAACTTTTTAAATTTACGAAACTTCTCCGCTCCAAAATGTCTAGATGTGATGCTATATAAGCTTCTTCGAAAAATAAGCTATTAAATAATTTTTCAAATAAGATTGACAGTTGCTAAATATACAGCATGTTCAAAGAAATAAACGAACAAACTCTTTAATTTTACATATTTGTACATATACCTACTTATTGTGACATAAATAAACCGAAAAAACTTACAAATGTTAAATTGAATTCAAAAACATAGTTATTATAAAGCAAAATAGCAGCGAAATATCGTATATTTATATGATGAATGTAAACAATTAATAACAATACAAATCCTAGATTTTATGGAAATGTATGAAATAATTAACTTACTACAACATAAAGACTTAAGGCGGTCAGCTTGACCTTTATAATATACACTGTCTTTCAAACGGCTGTATTATTTATTATATAGTGTGTTCCTACAATATTCATAATACACGTGAATCATCAGACTCATAATCGCGCTTTGAGTATGACATTTATTGGGAAGTAAAGCAAAGCATGCGTACTGCATATTCTATTTGTATTGTTTATTACCATGCCACAATATTTACCGAAATAGCCGATTACCTATAAACAACAAAATTTATTTGACTTCATGTTAAAAATGAATTATGTATCTGCAGACATTTACCATTAACTATCGAAACGTTTTAGATTAAGTAAATAAAAGAAATTTTATTTTACGTGTGGTTTTGTAATTATTTACTGTGTGTTATATAAAAATATGTGTGGTGTGATTGTTTTTAAGAAGTTATTTCAATTCAAAGGAACTTTGCTTCAAAAAATATTCATAAAATATTTAAATTCATTTTTTTTTAAAAAGCTCTCAAAATCAAAAATAGTGTCAGATTCAGGTGATATTATAAAGTTCCTATTTACACCCTTAACGTATCATTCATTATAATTAATAATATTTATTATAATTAAATTAGTTCTTACATACATTTTGTATTTTAACACTAAATATATTAAAAACCGACGTATTCCCTATAAAAACAATAAATTATATTACAAAAACAAACAAAATCCTCAAACTCATTACGGCATTCCCATTTCGGAGATATTATATTCACTCACTACTTGGCTCAGAATCAACGGTATGGCAAAAAGACGGTCAGGACCTTTCATTCAGAATGCCCACTGACAGATTGAGACGGATATATCGATATCTCATACGTGCGATAGGGACGGGTGATGATCTTACTTTGATTCTTGGCAATTGTCCACAGGAAGCACTTTTAGCAATAAAATGACAATATGAAATACAAAGATTCATTCAGTTTAATTGACTTGGAAAGTTCAGGTCGTTTATAATTCTATTGTAAAGTGCACGTGGCATGGAACTAGCACAAATATAAGAATAGGATTATAACGTCACAGTTTAGAACTGACCTGTAACTGTTTTAATGCTATATATTTCTTTTTTTTATTAATAAATACATACGTACTCGTACATACTTTACTTAATCTATATAAATAAATAAAATTGAAGTGTTTATTTGTAATATCAAAATAACAGCTTTATACTAAATGCATATGGAATTATATACGGTACTTATAAGAAAAACACATTTTTTTTTTTATTTTTGTCTGTCTGTCTGTTTGTTTCGGCTAATCTTTGAAACGGCTGGACCAGTTTTAACAGGACGTTCACTGGCAGATAGCTTATATTATAAGGAAATAACTTTTATTTTAAAAGAAGAATTAGGGTTTCGCTCAAAAAAAATAAAACGTACCTAGGGATGCATCCGAGCGAAGCGAGGATAAGTTGCTAGTATGTAATAAAAAAGTGTTTCTAAAAAAAAGTCTACTTTGTTCCAATTTGATTTGAGTGATCTAATTTTATCCTACATAGTCTAATAACAAATTTGCATATACCTATCTGTTTTACTGCAACATAAAATAATGATCTTTGTCTAAGAGCATAAATAGCGTACAATTCCTAATCTATATAGAATATATCTATACATAAGCGTGTTTCACTCATTCATTCACTGAATAATCACAAAATTTTAGTCATGATGAATTCTACAAAATTATTTTTTTTTAGGTTTATTCTTCATAATAAGGCAGTGGTAGCCCAGTGGCAACGCTCGTTTGCGAAACCGAGTGAAGCAGGTTCAATCCCCGGATCTCGCTCCTCTGATATTTTCACGTGCGAATCATTTTCCAACATCCGACCAATCCAATCGCCCGCGTTTGGCCATCGTGGTGGACTATGGTCTGATCCCTCTCATATTGAAGGGAAACTTGTGCCCAGCAGTGGGAAGTTACAAAAAGGGCTGATTACATGTAGTAAATATTAGTTAAGAAAGATTTTAAAAATGTTACCCCTAAAGACAATACAAAAACTATGACAAAAATATGAAATAATCTTTCTAATTAAAGATTTTTACCATCCTCTGGAGATGAAAAATAGGGGATGATGTAACCCTTAACAGTGGGGTCATTATTATATATAGGTATGTAAATAAATTACGCGAGTACAGCCAGGGGGTAACACTAGTAATACCTATAGTTGTAAGGTTTCCAACATGAATGGTAATACATTTTAAGGAGTAATCAATCAAGCTTTGTCTGCAAATTGTATAGATTTTAAATTGAATTTCTGTTAACAATACACGGATTACTGCATGTACTTTGTCTGACTTTGTACCTATAACCAAATATGTTAGGAGCCATTCAAAATTGTTTTATATCCAACGCTCGGTTTACTCTTTGATTCTAAAACGATATCGTTCAAATTACGCAATGGAGCTGTTATTATTGGTTTTCATCTATTAGAGCTTATTTTGGGGCGCGGTATTAAATACTGTTCCTACAATGGTGCAAGGATTATGGTCTATCTATAAGGATTTTGTTAAAGCCGAGGTGTTTTTTTAATTGCATATGGCTTATATATAAGACGTTATTCTATTAAGAAGTTAAAAAATCTCGTAAGAATATTTCAAATTGCGAATAAATTTTCTATTCTAATATTATAAAAAGGAAAAAAATGATTTTTTGTTTGTTTGTTTGTATCGAATAGGTTCCGGAATTACTGAACCGATTTAGATGAAATTTGGTAAAAAGATACTTTGAGATCTTGGAAAGGACATAGGACAGTTTTTATTCCGGAAATCATTCCTTAAGAGGGTGAGTATGGGGGTGAAAATTTGTATGCGGACGCAAACTAGGGACAAACCCGAGCGAAGCGAGTGGGAGTCGCGAGGAGAGCATTCACAGATATTACTTGGACAGTGAATAATAGCAAAATAAATATGGATATCATATAGTGTCTCCCGTTTCTTATGAAACATATCATTTTAAATGTTTTGTCATACTCTACCGTCGTAGCTCAGTGACATTATATCGCGTTACTGCCAAAACTTTTAAGCTTTAATGTGTGATTGTTACTTATAAAGTTATTATAACTAAATATTATGTAGTTAAGTAAAGTTTTCACTGGCTCATTATGCTGAGATAAAACGCTATTTAAGTTCAATCTCAAAAATATTTGTGTATTGTTAAACATTTCATTATGAAAATCCTAACGTTCTATTAAAATAATTACAGCAATGAATATAATATGCACGCAAATACGAGATATATAACTGAAGTAGATATTTTACTTTATACAAATTAAACCCAAACACAACACTCTTCACTCATCATTTAAAATGTATTGGTTATTCCGCGAAAAACCGTATCAAGTTACAGTAGCAAAGGAAAATAAATATAAAAAAAACGCTAGGGAATCCTGTTTACTAAAAGCATTCGGACAAGCCGGCAGTAAAATATTATGAACTCATAAAGAGTATACAATGCGGAGCACTCGCTTCGATTATCTCCCGTATTTGTCTATGTTTTATAGCGGTACTCTCGCATTTATAGCTTTTCGATATTATTTCACGTATTTTTTATGCAATTGGCTACCGCGACCCCATTGAGTGTTGGAATAGCGTGGATAAGCCTATTTCGTTTTTTTTATATAACGTGCTTTTTTTTATTTTGGTAGATTTTAAATTTAGAAACTTTCATTTTACTCTTTATCTATATTATATTCTCTATCTAAATTTAAATTATTTTGATTGTTCGTAAATAAAAACTATTTTTTAGCACAACTAAAACCTGGTATTGAAATATCTATCACAATACTATAATTAGCAGGTATATCGTTTATCGTCTATCGCAACGTAAGAAAGTAGTAAAAGTCTACTGTAGGTATAACTTAAATAATTGAATTAATTAATACTCAAAGAGATTTACCATACCTAATAACAGGTATATTGATTTATTTAACTGTAGGGATAGGTTTTAGATTTAATGTTTATTAAGAGTATAGAATAAGTGAGAAGTGAGATATTAGGGAAAGATTGGCAAAACGTTTTTTTTATTTAAAATTTATAGAATAAAAAATTATACGTATATTTTATGCAATTACTAGCTTTTAATTAAGACCCCGTTGACGGCTTTAGCCTATTTGTTATTTTAAAATAAAAATTATATTTATTTTAAATTTCACTAAAATCAAGCAAGTAGGTATAAAGAAGGAACAAATATCCACTCTATATTATAATTAACAGAGAGTGTCTATAATGAAAAAAATATTTTAACAACTCTAAGCATTTATCTATTTGAAAAGTTAATATTATTATTTAGTATCATAGGTTGTCTAAAAACTTATTTAAAAAAACACTTACGGTAAATAGATGGGAAAATCTCATCGATCAAAAAAGTATTAGATCCACAATCATATGCAAAAGTTTTCTTAAAACTGTCACCAACTGTGTTTAGGTAATTGTTCTAGTTGAAATAAATATACAACAATGTAAGTTAAACCTTAAATGCAATGCCTAAAGATGTTTTCACAAAAAAAAATTAAAAGCGCGCTCAAATGCGTAAATGAGCGCTCTTTCGGTGAGGACTTTTTTGTCGCTGATTATGTATCTAGTACTATTTTGATCGATGGAAAATCTGCATTTTCTTGTCTTTAACAATTCATTTTTTACCTAATCTAGGACAAACAGTTATAAATATTATTTATTAATAAAATAATAAAATGCCTTATCCTTAATGTCTAACGTCCGACACTGTCCTCTTCACAATACCACTTCAGCCTATCGGGCATTTGAAAAAAAAATGTTAAAATCGCCCCTCGCGAGACTCGTAAACTAGCGCGGGTGCGTCCGTCCAATTAAATATGGATGCACGACCACTCTCATTACGTTGAATTTTTACTATATCCCTCGTTTTTCCATTTTTATAGCGATTGTCGATGTTGAATTATATTTAACTGTTTGATTATGAAAGGGTGACTTTTGACTGGAGATCGTTGTTTTATACCTGATTAAGGATTCTGAATAACTATAATATATTGGATGGATATATACTCATATCAAGGTTTAGTTTTGGATACATAAATAAAAATATGGTTTATTATTTCTTGATAGATAAAGGGTTATTTTTATGTAATATTATTTTATAATTATTTAAACTTTATATAAAACTAGCGATATACCCTCGCTTCGCTCGGTTCCTAAAAGTAGCCTATAAGTTACTCATAGTCTGTGTCTAAACTATATAGACGTTTTAGCGTGAAAGAGTAATAAATAGAACTACATACCCAAATACAGTTTTTTGTAATTATAATAGTCCGATTTAAAGTTTTTTACAGCACTTTGTTATTTAAGCATCACTGTGGGCTCTCGGTCGCGGGACGTGGATCAACACGTTCTCTCTGCAGCACTCAATTATTAACATTCCATCTGTTTGTGATACGATACGATACGTTTTGAACGTAATATATGTATGTATATTATGAATGAAAGAAAAAAAGTTTTTAAGAGAAATTACAATAAAAAAAACACACATAAGACCAAGAAGAGAGGAATGAAAACACAATGAGAGGAAGAAGAATATAAAAAAATAGAAGCTAAAATCGTTTTTAAGCTAAATTTAAAAGCGAAGCGAAAGTTAAAGGAAATGAATTCGTATTACACATTGAATCTAATGATTTGTAGTCATTATTTTCAATTTGTAATACGTATTCATTGCATATGAAAGAATTTCCATCACCAAACACGATGTAATTAAACAAGCAGACACTCTTAAGATCAAAATAAGCTAGTGCTTAACAACAACTAGTGAAACTTTTGTCACATTAATTAATATGGGTCTTTGATATCCGAATGCATCTTGACGCAAGCTGACGCCCTCCTTATGTGACACTTATTCTTATGTATTAATATTTTTAAGTATTTCAAAATAAGAAATAGGTCTTATTTTTTGTGTGGTAGAGTCGAAAAAAAACTTTTTTGGTGGTAAATTAAACTCGGTGGAGATAGACAGGGGTGTCATAATTGCAGAAACAAAGTCGCGATGGCATTGTAGGCGTTGTTCACACACCCTTAAACTTTCGAGTTGTCGCACTTTGTAATTATGCGGTTCTCAACATTCAATATTTCTTGAAAAAGATAAATTAATGAGTTGACGCTTCAACAATGACGGCTTTTGTACTTTTGTTCACATAAATACATCCACTATATATGCAACTGTTCATAATAATTAGTACTAAATATGTATTATATTATGGAAAATAATTGTTTTGTTCCTTGTTAATACAAGGTTTTCCTTTATACGTTAACAGAAAGAAGTTCAAATAGAGATAAATAGAGTTACGTGACAAAATAATAAGAAAACGTGAACAGGACATAATAATATATAATTAATAATATAAAAGAGGTTTTTTATTATTTAAAATAAAACATTTTACGTACCTACTCTACTACTCAGTCCCGGGTTGTCTTATAACTTTATTATAATATTTGTGGCCTAGGGTTAAAGTTAATTTAATCAGATTTATGGTTACTCAAAAATAAGATTGTTTCGGTTACTAAATTATTCAGTCGTGCCTCATAATAATTTAATACAAAAACGTATCGTGAATATTTGATAGTGGAAAATGGAAAATATTTGATTTTATTCATTTATTTTTGGGAAAGAAACGTCTAGTTATACTACTTTTATTTTTATATTAGTTTTATTTTATAAATTTATTTTAAAAACATCTATACATTTACGAATTAAGTTGTCAAAAATACGTCTATATAATCAGTAGAAAAATTATTAAGCAACGATTTAATTAAAATCAAAAAAGTAATAAAATTAGCTAATCACAAATAATATATTTAGAAAGAAAGTAATTAAGACTGATAATTAAAAAAATGAATATTATATAAAAGAATTAAATACTACTTTCTTAGATTTACGCGAATATTTGACATTTTAAATAAAATTATATTTTCGGGTTTTTTCGCGGATTTATTTTGATCTTTGGTTCCCGACGTTTCGAATGCTTTACAGCAATCATGGTCACGGGAGAGACTCTCGAAAAAATCCGAAAATATAATTTTATTTAAAATTAAATTGTACTTATTAAAATATAACATGATTTTTTTTTAATATTATATTTAAATTATAATATCTAAATAACGAAAGGTTATGTCATAAATCATAATCATTACAAGATATTATACATAAAACACATTAAAAACAGTATTATTTTCACATTTAAACGTTAATTTCAATTTACTTAACAGCGTTCAATAGAATATTATCTACCAAAGCCTACGGCTACTGTATAGGAGTCGATTAAGATCGCAAGCTGATATTTCACCCCCGACAAACCGAAGTCAGTGAGAGAATGATTAATGCGATCGCACATTAGGGGTTGTTTAGGAGTGGAAATAGGGAATCTATTATAAACAATTTAAAATATGTATGAACGGTTTTCTTATGTTATTTATTTATATACTTTAAGCAAATTTAGATTACACTATTATTATAAGAGAAAGTTTGTGTGTTTGTTTGTTATCCGCTAAAATGGCTGGACGAATTGAGATAAAATTTAGTATTTAGACTGGAGTAAGGCATACTCTTAGTATTAAATTTTCCGAAAGGTGACGATACCTGTATGTAATTTTATTAATCGACGAAAAAAAGAGGAAGTTTTCAATTCTACACGTATTTTTTTTACATTTGACCACGCATAACTTTTTACGATGTAGTCCGATTTCGTTGCTTTTTTTTTATTGAATATGGTATATATTCCTCAAAGTTGCTTCCTTTTAAATTTGAAAAAAAATCCACCCCTAAGTGTAGAAAATAGGGGATGATTGATTTTTCACCTACTGATTTTTTAAAATACTATCTTCTTACTTTGCTACTATTATGTGTATACTAAAAATGGAAAAATAAAAACTTTAAAAAAATTAAATAAAATAAAAGCCGACTAAAAAAATCCAAAAAACTAAAGGAGTAGGTAATTTCGATTCTAAGTTTGATAGAACAGCTACAAGTGAAGCTAATAAAAATGTTTAATTGAAAAACTGAATATATTTTGTTAATAAATTTTTTTTAAAGTTTACAAATTATGAAAATATTTCTTATAGTTTTCAATAAAATCACAATAACATACGAGTAAACGCTACTTCTGTTAAAATAAATCAAGTTTTCTGAAAATCATCGCTAATATTATTATAAATATAAATTAATAGCTTAATATAAATTCTCAAGACACATTCAAAGAATTACATAATATAATATACTAATAAAATAACGTTGTGATGCTCCTATTAATAAGCATTTTGAAAACTAAACAAAATGGCACCGTTGGGCGATACTTATTCATATACCATGTCAAAATTAGTTTCAAAAGTAATCTTCTGATATGATATATGCGTTTAAAGCGTGACTTTCACCGCATATTTCTTATATCATTTTTCTAAATACCACAATTATGATAAATTTTAACAATGTATTAGTAGTATTAATGGGTATTCAGATGGTTATTTGTCGGTTTATTTTTGGTTCAGACTAAGGACGTTTCGAGAATTTAAGCCATTGATGACTGCAATTTATTCTGACTTTTAATTTCTATGATCTCATTTTTATCACAGATTATAAGAATATTATACTATTTTAACATCTAATTTTTACTAAGTCCATATTAATAAGTAGTAAAAACTTCTTTTAATATTTTTATAACATTATAAAAATATATATCATAACTATATATAATCGATATATTAAATTAAAAACATTATATTAATTAATTAATTTAATTAAATAACCTAATTATCTAATAAAATAATTCAATAAAATATAAATAGCGCAAGCACTGGCTGGCTTCTTTCTTTTATTTTTATATAAGTGACAATATTCTAAAATACGAGTACAAACAAGTTAAATGTAAAATAGTAAAAATATATCTCAGTAGAGACGTTCGCATGCGTTTGACCACAAAAGGGCCATGAATTAATTCCCGGCTAAATTAAGAGCTACAAATGCGGTAAATCCATCGGAACGTGAGCGCGGTCTATGCGACCCCTTGTTATAATTACAATAAATAATGCCGGACGTTTAGTTGAATACCATCCGCGTGTGGCCTAGGCCACAGGCGGCGACGAATTCTTACTATTGCCCACGCTTCTATTGTTCTTATAGACAGTTATAATTAATAACTAACTCTACATATTATATAATCATAACCTAAATGAGTATGGCTAATTAATTTATATATATGATAATATCTAAACTGATATAATAAAACTGAAGAGCTTGTTTGTTTGTTTGTTTGGTTGAACGCGCTAATCTCAGGAACTACTAATCCAGGAGGAAGGCTATAGGCTATATATCATCTCGGAAAAATGTACGGTTCCCGTGGGATACATTTGTTTTTGTCTAAGGACGAACCTGAAGGGAAGCGAGGGTGAGTCGCTAGTAAATAATATAATATTAATGATATGGCTCAAAATAATTCAACATATGTACCTATATTGTTTTTTTTCTGAAGAACCAAATCTACTATTTTTTTCTGAACTAAATAATTATTTGAATATACGTAGTGCTTAAAATTATACAAAAAATAAACAATACGAAAATAATATAAAAAAGATCAGTCGAAAGAAATTTGAAATTTATAATTTGGCCAAACATTGGACCAAAGGTACGCCAACGTGCGTCACTTCCCATGTGGTAATCAATTGCGGCATGCGCGGGCGCATAAATTTCGCGCTTGTACGCGAATCTCTAATTAACCCTTAACTGACGTGGGCCTCGACTCGCGTAAATCTCCGTCCTCCGCTTTTAATTGAATTAAATAAAAACGGTCATTGTTGGAACAAGAATTGCTTTTACGATGCTTCTAATTATACCATTTATTGGAAATGTTACTTGAGAATTGTCAGATCAAAAATTATCATTGCTTTACATTTTTTGGTACAACTTTCTTATTAGATTTTGGCTATTTTTATATTGTTTAATTAATTGAATGACGATAAAATGTATCCTCCTCTGTATTATAGCAATTATCATCGATAGTATTCTATTGATAACGAATATTTTATTGGTTTAATATAAAAAGAAGTATAAAAATACTATAAAGCATTTTTGCTAAAATCAAAATCATCTTTAGTAAATACAATATGAAAGGATAAATTCACAATGATACGGAAAATGAAATATATCTATTTAAACGATAAACATTAAGCGTAACAATATCAATACAGCTCGCGTAAATAAAGTCAAAATGGAAATAAATATTGGCAGGTATGGAAGTGTTGTTTAACTCCCATTGTTTTGAACTAGAAATATAAAGTTTAGAATTCCTATGTATAATTGTCAATATGTGGTAAACAGCAGGTGGTACATTTAACGTAACTCATTTTGTTACATTTTTAAGTTTATACTAGCGACTCACGCTTTTTATAAAAAACAAATCTATCCCACGGGAACCGCACATTTTTCCGGGATGATATATATCCTATAGCCTTCCTCAGTTAACGGGCTATCTAATGCAAAAAGAATTTTTCCAATCGGATTAGTAGTTCCTGAGATTAGCGCGTTCAACCAAACAAACAAACAAACAAACTCTTCAGCTTTATATTATTAGTATAGATTTGTTTATTTATCAAAAAAACTAAATAATTCAATGCAATTTACGCTAAGTGGTAAATAATTTTCGTTGTTTCCATCTTTAAACCTGTCAAAATGTCGTAAACAATTTTTAAACAACTTCAAAAGAGTTCCAAACAATAAAACATTAAATTATGACCAATTTAATTATATTACTCACTCTATTTGACATGCCATAAAATTACAAATATCCTCCAATTATTCTGTAATTTCCAAGGAAAAGTATCAAATTGAGTTCAAAGGAATGTTTTGTTTGAGAGAGCTAATTTGTGGCTTAAAAACGTCAGCGAATGTTTATTGTTATAATAAAATGTGCGAAATTATGGGTCTTTTTCTGATTTATATGGTCGCAACACCACAAGCACAATTGCTGGTCGCGCCTCGTTAATTGTTGTTTTAGATGTGCAACACTGTTGTTTAATAGCTTAATTGTTGTTAATATGTTGTTAGCTGGAAACGATATGTCATAACATCGTATACCTACTTTGTCTCTTACAAAATGAACACCTATAAAGTATCGAGCTTGAGATATTAATTTTAGCAATACATATTTAGAAAAGCTTAAGAAGTTGATGTCGGACTACTATTAAAGTGAAAGTTTGTATGTATGAGTGTTTGTTTGTTTGTTTGTTTGTTTGTTTGTTTGTTTGTTACACCTTGTTGTTTGTCGAAACTGCTGGACTCATTTCGACGAAATTTAATAAGTAGATAGATTTTTGACTTGGTGTAGCACTGAGCTTACCGTTAGGCACCTAGAGAAGCCGAACGAATTGAGGAAAAGTCGCTTGTATTAAAATTATTGAGAAACGTATAAGATTTTATATATTTCATATTATTTACATTCATTCTTTAACAGAATCATAATTTAAACAAAGAACAAATAGAGGTGAAACAATTGATAGTCTTAAATATATGTATTTCAACTGTAAATTATATGTGTGCTTTGTGTATTATTTCTTTTTGTCTATCAAAATTGTTCATACCATTTCTCTCTTGCAGTCTGCCAATTTGTACATCTTAAAGTCGCTGGGAAGAGATCGCTGTTTTAGCGATAAAGCTGTTGCATATTTTTTATTCTGTTACTTGTTGAACTAATTTAATTACTGAGTGCATATTAAGTAATATTTATTATTACATTATTAATTTTACACCGACATATTTTAGCACTTACATATGTATAATTTTCAAGCTGCGAAATCCTGTTCAGCGGTAAAATATCGATGATGTTTGGCAAGGATAAAGATTGTATTATGGGGACGGAAATAAGCTAATTTTTATCTTCTTCACAGTTATTATGCGAGCGAAGTCGCGGCAAAAAGTACTCCCAAATATGGGGACGTGTGTATGATACAAAAATTATATGTCAGTAAATATTCCAGTATTGCTATATATGTGATTATATACGTAACTGGATATTAATCAATTGTGGCACGAAAGGGTTAAACTTAACAAAATAACCTTTAAAGTCAAACGTAAAGCAAGTCATGCCCTCGTTACGATTGTCAGACGCGTTTTTGCGTTCCTCAACTTACATAGATGTACGAATAACCTTAACTTCTTGATTATATTAGATGTGGTATATTTTTTTTTTTTTAGAAATTAATGGTTTTTAGAATAATTTATTTCTTCTTCTAAATATTGTAAGCTTCTTTGGTGCCATTTTTGTATCTTTAAAATCAATGTATAATTTTGTGGGTAGCTACTGTATGCAATAATTAAATAATGACCTTTGTGAAGTCTAAAACCTTAGTCTCTCCCGTGACCACGATTGCTGTGAAGCATTCGAAGCGTCGGAAGCCAAATCAAAATAAATCTGCAAAAATAATCCAAAAACATAGTTTTGTATATAATAGTGCTTGGATTTATTCAATTTGTTGTAAGTAGTAATAAACTTCAAACGTGTGTTGACAAAAATAGCTCGTATTATATACTATAGGTACAATATTCTAAGCAGTAAGACTAGAATTTATATTTTATGAATTCGTCATACTTATTATTTTAAGAAGCACAGCCAAAATAACAGTTTGCTTATCAATATCATTAGGCGCGTTTTATCGCATTATATTTGTAAAAGTGTTTGTACTTGCTGTGCCAGCGGTCGCGGGTTCGAATCCCGCTGGGGGCATACATTTGTGTGATGAGCACGAATGTTTGTACCTACTCCAGTCATGGGTGTTTATATTTATAATATGTATGTATTTGTATATGTAATTTAAATATGTGTAGTCTATCAACTCTCTGGTATCCATAACACAGGCCTCGTAGTCTACTATGGAACTAGATGGTGCTGTGTGTTAATACCCCAACATATTTATTTATATTTATTACTTCAATATGATATAACAGTACCTAAGTATAGTATTAAATGATATACAAAAAACAGATGATTTAATTATACGCTCATGACTAGTTACAACTCTCACTATATCCTGTGAAAAATCCATAAAAATCCTATGTCCAACACATAAAAAATTTTCGTACTTCAACGGCTACCATTATTAACAACTCTCAAACTTACTTATTAACAATGTTTTTACAAGAATTTGTTACGACGCGACGTTGGCTTTTGACAACTCATGCCACCTAATTAAATACATCACTGAATGCCAAATTGTACAGAATCAAATTTCTACATACATATATTAAAGTTTTTTTTTTTAATATGTAACCGTTTATTAATTAGTCAAAAATCAAATATCACTCAATCACTCAATGACCAATATGATTTTGGGTTTAAGTTAACTTTTTAAAATATCAAATATCTTGATTGTGTTGAAATAAAAAATCTCTAAAAATGGGAGTCAAAGCTTGTTCAATATTCAGATTATCGGGATGACAGAGAATAGAGTCACTTTTTGATCAACTTTAAAGCAAGAACATACTCAATTCGGATAGATTTTAGTGTATACTACACAATACTTTTGCCAAATGTGAACTAATCTTTAAACAAATAGGCTAAGAAAATCAGTACCTTTTTTTCTATTTATCAATCGATTTTCTTTTTTTTTTGTTTTAATTTTATCAATAAAAGAATTTTGGAATAAGTTTTTTCTTTTATCGATACTAATATTACAAAGAGGAAGGATTTGATTGTTTGTTTGTTTTTTTGCACTGAATAGGCTCCGAAACTACTGAACCGATTAAGATGAAATTTAGTAAGAAGATAGTTTGAGACGCTGGAAAAGATATAGGACAGTTTTTATCCCGGAAATCATCCCTTAAGGGAGTAAAAATGGGGATGAAAGTTTGTATGGGGAATCAACCTAGGGACGAACCCGAGCTAAGCGAGGGTGGGTCGCTAGTATATAATAAAAACAAAAGAATTCGGCACTTTTTTCCTCTGTTTGTTAACTGTATTTTTTTAGTAGTTATTTTAATGTTGGAGTAAAGAAATTTGGAAAATTTCAATAATGATTAAGGTCAAATTCCGACCCGCGCTGGGCGAACACAATTGATCATAATTCTTTAATCACACCATAATTCTCGTATAATATTGCTAATATTTTACGATAGTCCCAAAAAGTAAACCCCATTTAGCTTTTAACTTTGAAAATAAATATAAATATTTGCAATAAATATTTTTTATTAATATTGACATAATACTCGTAGTAATAAAATGTGTCTATTTTAATAATTTCTTCGAAAATAACTATAAGAATATTCGTCAGAATAACAAAACTTAATGTCATTTCTTAATTATAGAACAAAAGATTCTATTATTAATTGACCAGAACCTGTTATTTATGGCAAGGGTTTTGTCTTCGACAAGAATAGTTCGGGCCACCCATAGAGTAAGTATAATCTATACTATCAACTGAGCGAGTTCTTGTGTTTTTATAGCTTTAATTAGTGCTTTAATATCCACGTTTGTTTTATGATGTAAATAAGATTTTTTGAAATAAATTAAAAAGAAAGTAACGAATGATTCATTTGGTTGTATATTTTGGACTAAACATGTTTATAACATTTTAATTTCTTAATACTAAAACAATATAAATAATAGGCAGTGGTAGCCCCAGTGGTAACGCGCTCGCTTGGGAAACCGAGTGAAGCGGGTTCAAATCCCGGGTCTCGCACCTCTGATATTTTCATGTGCGAATCATTTCTAACTTGAATACCACTTGTCTTACGGTGAAGGAAAAATTCTTGAGGAAACCTGTATGTCTGAGAAAACCTAACAAGTTTTCGAAAGTCGTGTGAAGTCCGCCAACCCGCACTTGGCCAGCGTGGTGAACTATGGCCTGATCCCCCTCGTATTGAAGGGTGGCCCGTGCCCAGCAGTGGGAAGTTAAAAAAAAGGGCTGAATACAATACTAAAACGTGACCAAGACAATGCTAGAACAAGTCGTAACATGCTCCATTGAATAAGTGAAGCGGGTTCGAACCCGCATCCCCTAGCATCTTGTGATTTTTATCTGGGACTCATTTTAAAATTTAAAGAACAAATTTATTATATCTGATTCATTGTAAAAACTCATATGACCAAGATACTACAGAAATTTAGGAAAAGCCAAGTAATTAAAATGACTTCTAATTGTGTCTAATTAATTATAAATGATTCAATTATATCACTTTTACAACATTGATTTACTTATATTTAAAAAACTAAAATAATCGATGCAAATAAATAAATATTTTATTACTTTGTCTAATTATGTTCTTAGTTTTTAAATATTTATTCTTATTTGTAAATTTAACAAAATCCGAATTTTACTGTATTACTTAATTATAAAGAAATTGTTAAACTAAAATAACGTAATATATTGGTTATGCGCTAGAAAAATATATAAAAATATGAAAAATCATGTTAGTTGACATGTGAACCAAAAATAGCGTTCTGACAGCGAATACGGCTGATCATTTTTCATTTCACCACCGACCGCCTTCCTAGCTCTGGATCAAAATTCTAACAAGCTTTTCAATGAAATAGATTAATAACTGACTAAAATATCATATAAATAATGTAAACTTATTAAAATGATTTATTCGATTCGTTATTGTTCTAAGTGATAGTATGTTTAACGCTGTATTAAAATTTGATATATGTATACTATATTAAAAATAATTTAATACTTTCCAGTTGACTAGATGTCAGAGAGGGGCAGAAACTCTTAAATACAAGTGACTTTTAAGTTTGGGCTCTCAAACAAAACCCTTAAAGATGTTCAAAAATGCTGGACAGAATATTATTAGTTTTATAAAATTATAGTAATTACTAATTAATCATTATATAAAAGCGACTCGCTTCGATCGGGTTCGTCCCTAGATTGATTCCCCATACAAACTTTCATCCCCATTTTCACTCCCTTAAGGGATGATTTCCAGAATAAAAAGTATTCTATGACCTTCCCAGGATCTCAAACTATCTTCTTACCAAATTTCATCTAAATCGATTCAGTAGATCCAGAGATTACTCCCTACAACGTTCCAAACACAAACTCACAAACTTTACCTCTTTATAATATTAGTATAGATTTAAAATCATATGAGTCAACCAAAATCAGATTCGAAATATGTATGTATATTTTTTATTACATATCAGGTCTTAAACATAATATTTAAAAAAATATATATTCAATATAGATCTTTAACCTCGTCACAATTTTATCATAATATGAATAGTTTGCATTCACTTCTTGCCGTATTGTTAAAATAAATGCACTAACAGAACAAGTTATGACGGAGCCATTTTGTCCAGTATGACATGAATGAGATTGACCCATTTATAATGTACATCGTAAATAATCTGACGCTAAATTTAAATTAAATGAAGTGTATGCGTTAAATAGCTTTGTAAATGTCAATACTTACTTTTAGTTTTACAAAGTCATGAAAAATATATGATTGTTTGGTTTGAAAATTTTGTTTTATTGATACCACTTAAACGGTTCGTGTAGAAATTAAACATTATCTTAATTGCGTATTTAAAATTTAAAACAGATCTTTCTAACATTTTAATTCTCTTGAATGGAAAGACATTTATCTATTTGATATCTAAATATATGTAAATGAATTGCCTTGCTGTTCCAGTGATTAGCATGTATTGCTACAGATCCGAAGATACAGGGTTCGAGTCCTGGTTCGGGCCGAGTATAGGCATTGGATTTTTCTAGTCAATTAAATAAATATGTTGGGACATTATCACACAACACCATCTAGTTCCATGGTAAGCTACGAGGCTTGTGTTATGGATACCAAATAGTTGATATACTACACATATATAATTTTCAATACATACATATTATAAATACAAACACCCATGACTGGAGTACAGACAATCGTGCTCATTACACAAATGAATGCCTCCAGCGGGACTCGAACCCGCGACCGCTGGCACAGCAAGTAGGGTCACTACAAACCGAGCTAACCGTGTGTCATGTTGGGACATTATCACACAACATCATCTAGTTCCATGATAAGCTACGAGGCTTGTGTTATGGATACCAGATACTTGATATACTACACATATATAACTTTAAATAGATACATATTATAAGTAGTTTAGTAAATTCACAGCAGGGGACCACGTGACTCAAAGAGCACGTAACCTGTCGTGCTCTCTGACCTCTTACCTATCGCGTTGAACTGTCATCTCACCGTACTTGTACGCTAAAATAACTTCCGCTGCAGATGGTTAGTCTCAATAGTATTAGATACACGATAAGTTACAAATTAGCATACAAAAAACTTATTATACTTATTATAAAAATTTATACATATAATAAAATTCTAACGTTGAATCTGTACATTAAATATTTATTGGATAATCTTATTGAAATAGTCATTATTAGCGATACGAAGGCCGAATCTATAGTTTTTAAGAGTTTTTGTATGTCTATCTGTCAGTCTGGGAACGCATCACGAGAAAACCACTGGACAGATTATGAAACTTAGTATGATGATAGCTGGTTATCCGGGTTAAAATTTAGGATACTTTTTACTCCGGGAAAACATCTCATCTCTGAGATAACTATACTACCTAACCGTTAAAAAATAACAAGGTGAGTCGCTAGTAGGTATAATATAAAGTTGACAACTAATATATGTATAGAATATGATATGATATCCGCTTTTACTATACGTTTAACCCTTTTTATCTTCTTACGTATTGGCTGAATGTGCCTGTTTGTTAAATGGAAAATATTTTACTTACTTATATCAGTACAGAATCTAAATGATAATTACCGTAACAAAGGTAGTATTAAAGACAATGTCAAAAATAAAAACCTAAAGTTTTAGGCGAAGACGTATTGTGTGTCCAATTAGTAACGCGGTGGGCCATACCGCCGCGTTATTTCTAAAAATACTAAAAACACTCTGTTACCATTTGTCACGGCACGCCCTGTATTTATCAAGATACCGTTCCGCATCTAATTATACATCGTGTTATTAAAGAAAAAAAAAATAAATTTTGCAATTCACAAGTATTTTGTTGATTTTTTTTAAATGTAGATGAAATTGAAGCGACTATATTCTATTATGCTAAATACATAAAATTAGTTTCATTTCCATTATTATCAAATTCAATTTTAAGAAACTTCATATATTTAAAAACGTCATCATCCTTTTGAAAATACCTGTTCATAAAAATGTAAAATTATTTAGATTTAACAATAAATGCAGAAAATAAGATTTATAAATTAAAAAAAAAAACCAAGTGACATAGAAAAGTCCACCCTGTGTTAAGTTCGGTAGCCATAGAAATAAACACGGTTAACATTCCTATAAACAAGATTGTTGCGGCTCAAGCGCTTGACTGATGGTGATGCGCGCGCGGCTCGCTATTAGTGCCGCTTTATGGGAAAAAACGGATAATGCGGTATTATATGTGTTACGTTAAAAATGTGCTTTTAATTATCATTTCCAGAAGACACGAGGGTTGACATAATGAAACAAATATACAGAATCAAGTATAAAGTATCAAAATAGAGATTATGGCTAATGGCTATATAAAGGTGCATTATATGTTAAGAGTTTAATATAATCTATATATTTTGTTTATTGAAGCTTAAAAGCTATTTTGTATATTATGAATTTTTAGAATCGTAAAATATTAATTTCTCTACAAAGTACAGTAGTTCTCTACAAAAACAAGTAATAATTGATTCAATCTTAGATCATAAATTGGTATATATAGTACTGAGATTTAAACTTCTTTTGCGTTTTTCCGTCTCGCATGAACTAATATTGCTTTTGCACAAAGTAACCGAACTAAAACCTGGACGAATAACATATTTCTGTACTAAAATATCAATCCTGTGTCTCAGACCAGTAATTTTCGAGTTATATCATAAGCGGGCCATTTAATGTCGTATTTTATATGTAAGGATGTGTTCTCAACGCCCTGATTATTTTATCTCATTAATCATCTTTTAAAGTGCTATTTAACAGTGCTTCGCCAATTGTTTGGATGATATTTTAAGCACTCGTATGAATAATATTGCAATTAGAACACATTACGACTTTATCATGCAGTCGTCGCGACGGAAATAGAGTTAGTGGACGATTGTTGCACTAAATATATGTGCTATTACATATTATACGTGATTTAATGTTCTACCATAATAATAACATTTATTGTTTTGGCATTTGAGGATGTAGCCCAAAATATAATTTTAAATTAATGTTTAGAATGTCTTTCAATTATAATTAAATGTCAGTTCGAATGTATAAGCGGTGGATTTTAGACGTGTGAGGAGTATTTACTAGTTACTTTAAACTTAACATTAGAACCGGTTTACCGAGCGAGCGTCTTATCGCTGTCTTTTGTACATCGATCGTAATTACGCGTCTACTATAATGAACTTTATTGATAATGGCTAATGAGTCAATATCGGGCAACGAAGACTTAACACATATTGAATGCAGTGAGGATAATATAACTTTTGTAGAAAGAAATATAATAGAGGAACAAACACATTTAATGGATTGTAGAAATATAGAAGTAATGGAAAGGAGGAAAAGATGCAGAGCGGAAGCAGAGGATAACAATGAGGAATGGCAACAAGTTTCTAGACGTTCAGGGAAAAAAATTAGGTCACAGCAAAATTTGAATGAAGATTTAATACAAATATGTATTCGAAGTAAACAATTGCTACCTAAGCAATTTGCTTTGGCAAAAATTTTACGTGAAAACAAAATTACAGACATTATTAAGGTAAAATATATTAATAATTATAAAATTTACATTACTTTTAATAAAGAATCCAGTGCAGAGTTTTTTTTGGCCTGTACAACATTCACAGACTTAGGCTGGCGATGTCAAAAAACTTGGGAGTTAGGGGTATCATATGGAATCATAAAAAATATGGATCTTGATTTATCCGATGAAGAATTGTTAAATAACCTTATGAGTGATATGGAAATTATTGCAGTTAAACGATTAAACAGACGCAAGGAAGAAAAATGGGTAGAAAGTGAGTCTGTTAAAGTCTTATTTAAAGGTCCAAGTTTACCTGCATATGTATACATTCTAGGCTTAAGAATTAAAGTGGAACCTTTTATATTCCCGGTAACACAATGTTCTAAATGCTGGAGATATGGTCACTCTGCTAAATTGTGCCCTTCCAACAAAGTAATTTGTCCCAAATGTACTAAGAACCACTTAAACTGTGAAAATACTAATTTCCAATGTGTTAACTGTTCTGGGAATCATATGGCTTTGAATAAAATATGTCCGGTTTATAAAAAAGAGAAAAGAATTAGAGAAATAATGTCTGAATTTAATTGTTCGTACCAAAAAGCCTTGAGCATTTATGTTCCCCCTTCACCGATTAATATTACAGAATCACGTAACTATCCAATAGAAACAACACAGGAACATGTATATGCTCCTGCATTATCAACCAATTTATCTCCAACTTATGTGGACCGACAAAGAGACGAGCTTAATACTAATCAATATGATATTAATAGTGGTATAGTAAATAACTCCCCGAGAAAGAAAAAACAGAAAAAGAAGAAACAAAATCGAGAAGCAGAAAACGCCTATGCAGATATATCTTTGGGGTCGGTTCAAGCTGGTGAAAATGATAATGATAGTAATGGTGAGACAAATGCTGAAGAAATTCATAAAAAGTCAAGTGTGATTCGTAGTTTAATAGATAAAATTAAAATTGTAATTTTTAAAAAGAATATAGACGTGAGTGCTAAAATCAAAGAAATAGTACAAATTATAGTTGAATGTTTAACTGTTACAGTAGTTGATTTTTGTTCAGACTTATCAAAGGTAAAAAGTTTGTTTAGTTGTTTAGGTAAGAATGGCTGATGAGGTAAAAAAGGTTGTTAGATTGAATATCTTGCAGTGGAATTGCAGGAGTCTTAAACCAAAATTAAAGATGTTCGAACAACTTCTGTTACAAGACAAAATACACATAGCAGTGCTTTGTGAAACATGGCTAGATCCGGATTTTAATTTAAGAATCAAAGGTTACAATATTTTTAGACAAGATAGGAGTAATTCATATGGTGGAGTAGCAATTTTAGCTCATAAGTCTATTTATGCATGTAATATTATTATTGAAAATTTAAATAATAATATTGAAGTTGTTGGTATTAGAATATTAAATTGTGATCAAATTCATCGCATATATTCTGTCTATTGTCCTAGTGATGTACGTACAACTCAAAATGATTGGGAGCATTTATTCTCCAGCAGTGATAATAAAACTTTAATGTTAGGAGATTTCAATGGACATCATTTGGATTGGTCGTGCAAAACAGACACTCGAGGTACGCAGATATATAATGCTTTGGTTGAAAGTAATTATATAATTCTTAACGATGGCAATGCAACTCGATTTCAATTAGTGCAGGATGTATTGCGCAAATCAAGTCCAGATTTATCCTTGATTTCTTCAGATATATCTCTCAATTTTGACTGGGTTATAACAAACGAAACGCTCGGTAGTGATCATCTTATAATTAAATTAACTACTTCCTTACAATGTAACGTAAATTTAATTAAAAAACGTAATTTTAAATTAGCTAATTGGAATGGGTATTCAAACTATTTAAAAACATTGTTTACAAATTTTAATTTCACGGATAACATTCAACATGACTACGATCTTTTCGAAAATTTCATTAATGAAGCAGCTAATAGGTATATTCCGTTTATTAAAATTAGTCGAATACCGAGTAGTAAATTTATACCAAAACCTTATTGGAAACCAGAACTAACTAGAGCCGTAGCAATTCGTCGAATTGCCCTCAGAAACTTCCGTCGTAATCCTACTCCCCGAAACTATGAAATTTTAAAAGAAAAAATTCAACAGTTTCAAAGAATTCTTAGAAGGGCACAAACTGAATCATGGCAAAAATTCTGTACATCTATAGAGGAATCGTTAACGTCATCTGAAATGTGGGATCGTATGAGATGGCTTAGAGGATATAAGACGCAAAAAGGTAATGTTGATGAAGTTAATGCTAGCTATTTATTAAGGAATTTATGTCCTGATTTTGTTTGTCGAGAAATTCCAAAATTTAAATCATCCAATAATCAATTAGAGTCCTGCATTACAATGAATGAATTAATTACATGTATAAAATCTAAAGATTCAGCTCCAGGTCATGACAATATATCATATTCCATGATAAAATTTCTACCATCTAATGCTAAAATAGTACTGCTAGATATATATAATAGATTATTTATAAATGGTTTTGTTCCTAGGCAATGGCAAAATATATCAGTTATACCCATTCCTAAGCCTGGTCGTAATTTATCAAATATTACATCGCTACGACCAATATCGCTAATATCTTGCTTATGTAAAATTTTTCACACTATCCTAAATAAAAGATTGGAATGGTATGTCGAAAAGAATAACTTACTTTTACCAAGTACAATAGGATTTAGAAAAATGCGGTCTACTTTGGATTGTCTTAGTGTTTTGGTTGCTAATATACAATCGAATTTTTCAAAAAATCTTGTAACGTTGGCCTGTTTTGTGGACCTAGACAATGCATACAACAATCTTGACATTCATTTTTTAGTAAATATGTTGGATAGTTTAGGAACTGGCACTTTATTTTGTAAATATATATGGAACTTTTTATCTGAAAGATACCTGCAAATTAATATAAATAACATAACTATTTCACGTAAGACTTCTCAGGGTATTGCTCAGGGAGATCCTTTGTCTCCCTTACTATTTAATATTGCAACTACAAAAATATGTAAAACTACGAATAACATTAATTTTTTACAATATGCTGATGATTTCGTTTTATATGTAACTTGTAAAAATTTAAGAAAGGGTGAAACAGAACTCCAGTCGGCAGTCACTAGTTTTCATAATTTGGTTAGTGATATGGGTCTGAAAATTTCAACTACTAAAAGTAAGGTAAATGTATTTAAAAGGGGTCCTAACAGATATCCCGTTAAGATATATATTAATGAAGAATTGTTGGAAGTAGTAGAAACTATCAAATACTTGGGCTTTTGGCTAGACAGATCACTCAGATGGGCAAAACAAATTAATGAATTACAGGGTAAAATTATGAAATTCCTTAACGTTTTTAAAGTGTTAGCTGGATCTGGATGGGGAGTTCACCCCAAACATTTGAGACGTATTTATTTGTCGTCAATCAGAAGTCGTATGGATTATGCAAGTTTTTTGCTGGATGATAGTAGTCAAGCTCACTTAAAAAAACTAGATAGCTTACAAAATAGGGCTTTGCGTATAATTGGTGGATATGTCAGAAGTACCCCAATACATGTCATGGAATCAGATTTGGGTATACAACCTCTGCACCTTAGAAGATATTATCTAGCTGGTAAGTTTTGGTTAAGGTCCAAGGCATTTCAATTCTGCTCCACTATTCAAATTTTAGAAAATTGTATTGACAACAATATGTTAAATACTTGGAAAAGAAAACGTAAACCATTATTATTAACAATTCATGAACGCTTGAAATGTCTTGAAATAAGTCACAGTAATGTACTAAATTTCTTCTCTTTTGACACTTGGATGAACAATTTAAATGTAGAGAAGTCAATTAAAACCAGCATTGATAATTTAGATAAACCTAAAAAGTCTTATAATGTTAATTTTTTAAAAAACTATTGCCAAAATTTTATTAACAGTGAATACAGTGGATTTTACAAGGTATTTACAGATGGGTCTAAAGACGATCATAGTTCGGGCGCAGCATTTTTTGACGCCGAAACTTCAGAATTTATTAAATTAAAAATTAGCAAAAACATTTCTATCATGCATATTGAATTAATTGCCATTTGTGAAGCTTTATCATATATTTTATCAGTTAATCATAACAAAATTGTAATATTTTCTGACTCGAAGAGTTCTCTTCAACATATAGCTCGATGTACCTCTAGTCCTAGAGGTACTCCCGTAGCATATGTCATTTTAAAATTACTGTACGAATGTCATCAGCAATCCAAATTTATAATTTTACAATGGATCCCTTCCCACGTTAATATTTTAGGTAACGAAATAGCTGACACACTTGCTAAAGGAGGAATTACGGATGGCCTGCCAATACCTATTAATCCTGTATTTACTGATTATATTTATGTTATTAGGGATTTGTGTTTCAAGTTTTGGAAGGAACATTTTGATGAACGATCGCAAACCAAGGGTATTTGGTATAAAACTATCCAACCAGAGCCTTTGATAAGACCGTGGATTGACTCTGTTCGTCTCAGCAGAAAAGATAGTGTTACTTGTTTACGACTTAGATCTGGACACATTCCTTCAAATCACTTCGCTTTTTTAATGAAAAAAGCTGATTCTCCTAATTGTCCTACTTGTCAGGTAGTAGACGATGTCTTCCATGTTATGATGGAATGTGTTCAGAATGAGTCATTGAGACGTCATTTATTCACTAACAACCTTTTTTACCTGAATATAGGGGAATGTAATTGTATACTTACGAGACCTGATTCTGTAGTAGCTAAAAAACTATATAAAATAGTTCAAAATAATTGTAATAACCATATAATTAGTTAATTTTAAGAAATTTGTATGTGTACCTAACAGAGCGACATGGTCGTTTTAACGACAAAGCTCTTAAATAAAGAGAAAAAAAAAAAATAATTAAATGTAATGTATACTTTGAAGCTTAAAAATTGTGTATTTTGTAGTATGATTTGCTGTGGAATAGTGACTCTATATAGGATTTTTTTTAATATTTTTTTCGATTTTTAAGCATCAAATTATTATTAAGTATACGTATGTTGTTGATCTATATATATTTTTGTGTTAATGTGAATAATAAAATAGCTTATATTTGTCATTTATATCGCTTATTATAATCTGTGTAAAAAAACACTAAAAGTTTTTTTTGTACATACTTACATAGATTGCTAATTGCAAATAATTTTCGAAGACAATATGGGTTTTATATATTACAATACAAATAAATTTGTTTTTTTTTTTCAACACTACTCAATATTTCAGAACGTCTATTTTCGATGCGAGAGATCTTGCCAAAGAGTAAAGGATACATTAAAATATATGCGCTTATTTGTAAATTCACAACTCTACAATTTAGTAAGAATAAAAAGAATACATTTTAAAATACACATGGAAATTCATGAATCTTGATTAGAAAAATAAAATTAAATAATTTACAGGAAAAAATACAAAAATTAGAATCTTATAACATTAGATAGAATTTTAGAAACTTATGAAGATTTTTTTTATTAGGATATTTTTTTAAAAGTATAATATATAAAAAAAAAATATTGTTGTATATGCAAGATTACATAATCTCATGTAAACCTTGCCTTATACAACCTAACCTTATAATATAATAGTGTCACTTAGACACTGTACCATTGCGTTAAACCGTCACAATTTTTTATTAAAAAAAACACATCTGTTTAATTTCTAATCTATATTTTCACACGTCTATCACATCGCCTATTCTGTCAGACGCCATTGTTTATTGTAACAATGCGATATTTTTACTGTGCGGACGTTTTAATGATTATTAATGATATTATGTAGGGAATGGAGAGCGGAATGTCGTATTGTCTCAATTTATTGTTTTTAACGTTTTTTCTGTATAGTCGTAAGAATCTGTGTTTTATTTTATATTGTTATAGGTATTTGAAAAATAGGTATGTATTTATTATTTTTGTTTTAGATTTTTTTAATCACGTTTTGCATGTTTTCGGAAAACTAAAACTATTAATAATTAGATTTTTTTGACATATATCCCTTAGAACACTAAGTACATACATATATAAGGTTAATGTTAGTTAAACTATGTGAGTTAAATTATTTATTTCATAGTTAACAATGTATTAGTAGGATCCTTATCCTTAAATAACAAAAATAAAATAGCCTGGCTTCAACGTAAAAAGCCATAAAAGTTAAGAGATAAATGAATTATCTAGCAATGTTATTATTAAAAAATATATATATAAGAGTCTAGTAATTTAGGTATCTTTTGTGTAAGAATTTAAAAATCCCATAAAATATATTAAGTGCGAAATTTTTTTCCCTATTGAATTTAGTACCACAATTATTTTGTAATTTTACATTCCGATGTCATAATTTATTTAACATAATCCGTTGTTGGAATCCACATTAGTGACGGTTCGTTATTTTTATGAAAATTTGTGAACAATAACTTTTCACTAAGCGTAGTTTCAGCACAGTACTAGCAAATTACCACCTGTCCTCGAATATACACATCTTTTGTAATTTTATAGATTTTGTCAGATTTAACTGATTTTTATCGACTTAAAAAAAATGGAAGCACTATATTGTATTTTTTTAATTTTTTTTGAAGTATAATTCTTTTGGCACGTTTGGAAAATAATGAGAGTAAAATAAATTAAAAACGCACACCGACAGCCAAGAAGCGACATGATGAAGTTAGCTGAAAGCGATAAGTTGAAGTTAACTGCATTCTTTTTACAAACAGACAGTTGTGACATACGGGATGATATTTTTAGATATTTTTGTTCTGTTACGCCAAAGAAAAGGTATTTACTATAATAACATGCATTTATCACTAAAAACCAGTTTTATAGATATTATTAAAAATAAGAATACATAAAATATAACTATTCTTCTTTAACACCTGAGACTTTTAAAAAAGGGCGTAAAAGAATATTTTTTCGTTACAAACGTTGTCGTAATTAGAATCTATTGTTGTCGCGATGACAATGTTGCTGAAGTGTTGATGGGTGGTTTTCGTTAAAGAGTTAGGGTGGACTTCCATCGAAAGATCATATTATACGAACTAACTTTTGAGTAGCACACGCTGCATACATGAAAAAGGCTTTATTAGGTTGGGTTCGATTTTATTCTTAGTTTAATTGTATCTAGGCTTACTCGTAGAAGTTTAGCTCTCTTTCTCATAGGTCTTAAGCAAAATAAGAGAAATTTTAAAATATTATTATTTTTTAATTTATGTTAAAATATATATATTTTTTTATTTTAATTTCTTTTTAATTTTTAAAATGTAATATATTTTTTAAATATCATTTATACTCGGTATATTATACGTACAGCACAGATAAGACATGAGTATATTCATAAAAAGTAAAACGTTGGTCGAAATCCGTAAATCATTTTCAACCGTAACGATGATTGACAAATTACTCTGTAATAACGTCGTAAAATATTTATGTGAAAATCCATTGTAAAAACGATGGAATGCATTCATTAACGGATAGTCCAACTCATTTTAATAATTTATCCCCAATTTATATATATTTTGACCGTTCCATTTGAATTATTGCCTTTAAAAAAGTATTATTTACTGCCTTTGTTGTTTTCTCTTTGTTATTTCAAACAAATCTTTCGGCAAATCACATATGATCTTTATTATTTTAGTTTTTCAGTTTCATAAATACTTTTACGTGAATAAATATTGAAGGTGTTCTAAGAAAAAGTTATTTTTCTTTGTTTAGGACAGTTGGATAATCTACGTGGATTATAATATTAGAGGGAGCGTCACATAAAGTATGCTTTGACATTTTTCGAATACGTGACTCCGCTTGCTTATAGCAACCATTTCTTCGAAATGTTGTATAAACATTTTATAAAATTAACTAGCGACTCACCCTTGCTCCGCTCAGGTTCGTCCCTAGTTAAGTTTTAACGTTTAGTATAGATTCATCAGAGATGAGATATTTTCCCGTAGTAAAAAGTATCCTATATGTTGACTATATATATATTGATCGATAACCAACTATCATGATATCAAATTTCACCAAAATCTGTCCAGTGGTTATTCCGTGATGCGTTCCCAGATAGAAAGACAGACAGACAGACAGACAGACAGACAGACAGACAGACAGATAGATAAACAGACAGACAGATAGATAAATAGACAGACAGACAGATAGGCAAAAATTCTAAAAAGTATAGATTCGGCCTTTGTATTTATAATAATGACAATTTCAATAAGATTTTGTAAAAAATATTTAATGTACAGATTCGACTCAGTTTTATTTTTAGTATATGTATAGATTTAATAATAATATGAAGTTTACGATAGTTTTTCGTTAATAGAGCCTCTTTTTGATTTTTCTATATTTTATATAAATATTATCAAATATTAAGTTTTTAGTATTTTGCAGTACATTTTACATCAATGTTATATTTAATTGCATAATATGCCTTAGGAATAAAATGTTGTAACTTACTTCACTTTTCTTATTTCACACCAACTTTTTTAGTTTATTTTTGAGACTAAAAATTAGATAACAAAAATTAAAAAAAAGGTATAAATAAGCTATGTGCATTAATTGATGAATGATTATTTTATCTAAAATCAAATAGTTCACTTTTGTAAAAAAGAAATGTCTTTGTCTCAATAGGTTTTAGAAGCAAAAACTGAGGAAAATGAAAGCTTTAGACTTACCTATTATTAAAAAGAGGTATTTCATAAAAATATATAATATTAATACAATATATTATAAGTTCTAATTCATTATTTTAAAATTTATTATTTACAGTAGAAAAAATCTAAGTTAATCATGATTGGCATTAAAGTATTCTAATAGAGAAATCCCTACGTCATATGTAACGAAATCGTAAAATACTATAAGCATATAATTAATCCAACGTTTGCACGATTAATTCTCCACGTCAACTTATATTTTTGGTGGCATTGTTGACGTCAGACAAATGTCCTAATAGTTTTTTATAGTTTCCACCATTTGTTGGACCAAGAATGGCCAACTTTGTCTGAACTCTTCCAATAGATTTTATATCAATGAAAGTAACTTAAACGTTTTATGTACTTTTTATAAATTTAGTTAATATTTTAACTTTTTTCATATTTTTCCTCTCGTGATATTCGTGGTATTTCAATCTACAAAGAATAGAAAAGCATATTTATAAATAATCTATACTTATAATAAAATTCTAACTAAGCCGAATCTGTACGTTAAATATTTTTTGAATGCACTGAAATAGTCATTGTTATCGATATAGAGGCTGAATCTATAGTTTTTAGAATTTTTATCTGTCTTACTTTTTATCTTGACAGATTTTGATCAAATTATTTATGATGATAGCTGGTTATTCGGGTCAACATATAGGATACTTTTTACTGCGGGAAAATATCTCATAAATGAAGGTTAAAACGTAAATAGGGACGAACCTGAGCGCAGCGAGGGTGAGTCGTTAGTAATATATAAAGTAATAGAAATATAAGCATATTAATGTATAAATAACTCTCAAATATAATTAAAACATATACTGTAAGTAATGTTGCCTAAAAAAATAAGAACCACTCTATTACAATATATTATTATTTTCCCCATATTACACCATAACAGCCAAAATGGGCCAACATTGGCCCAGCATGTTACCAACATCGTAGCTCGCGACATAATTCTTTTATAATGTGACAATCTGATTCAAATTTAAGGGGAATGCTTAACGATTTGCTATTAAATAATTCGAATAACATTTAATTACGATTTATGAGTGTCACTTATCACAACAGACAATGCTGAGGCGTGAAGAATTATCAGTATTTTGGTGGGTATTTTTATTTGTTTTATTTTCTATTCCTATTTTATAGGGCAGAGGTATGTAGCTTAAATTAGTATAACAGTTAAAAATAAAGTATGGCATTGCTTTCTGGACTCTCTTACTTAATATGTTAGTTTATTAATTTATTTATGAACCAGTAAGTTAGCTTTCCTTCGTTTTTGTGCATCTTTAGGTACTTAATAAACAAAACCACACTTGAAAAATGATTATAAATAAATGTTATTACAAAAAATAAAAACGCATCTAAGACCTTAGTCTCCCCCGTGACCATGATTGCTGTAAAGCATTTGAAACGTCGGGAATAAAAAATATAATATGTAAATTCTTTGCAGAACCGTAAAGATAGTTTTATTTGAAACTAGTGACTCACCCTCGCTTCGCTCGGGTTCGTCCCTAGCGTGCTTCTCAATACAAACTATCGTCCCCATTTTCACCCCCTTAAGGGATGATTTCCGGGACAAAAATATATGTCCTTTTCAGAGTCTCAAACTATCTTCTTACCAAATTTCATCTAAATCGGTTCAGTAGATCCAGAGATTATCCCCTACTACATCAGAAACTCATAAACTTTACTTCTTTATAATATTAGTACAGATTAATCATTAAGAAAAAGGGGTGGTGTGGACTAATAGTATGTCAAAGTAAACAATTTTTTTTTCAGTAAAACACTAAATTATAGAGTTATTATAAAAACAGCAGAATCTTAATGATATCTATAATGGTTTCTATTGCGCCAGAGATATTATAGAACATATGATATTCATTAATCTACATATGTTTTGTCAGAATAATGTGACAAATTTCAAAAACATATTTATTAACTACTAGCGGCTCTAAGGCGGATTCGCCTCTGGAAAAACAAAAACAAATCTATTCCATGGGAACCGTACATTTTTCCAGGATGAAAAGTAGCCTACGTATTATTCTAATATATGTAATATTATTGTAAAGTTTCATTAAAATTCATCTAGTATTTTTTTGCGTGAAAGAGTAACAAACATCCATACACCTATACATCCAGACATCCATACATCCTCACAAACTTTCGCATTTATAATATTAGTAGGATTTTCAAAACTAATTCATAATAACAGATATTACTTTAAGTATAATCTATAGATTACATATATCGACATATATCTTGAGGAATAGATAAGGTGACATTCTACCAGCGATATCGATAATAGATAACTAATGAATATATAGAAATGACATATCTAAGCGTAACATGATGTGGTCAGAATATGCCATTTTCATATATTAATAACAATATCGATTTCAGAATGTTAATAATTTGTCTTCTGCCTGTTTTTTAGTCATTTAATGATATTCTACTTTTAGCTATAACTTAGTCTTAACATGAAAAAACGACATAGCTTATATTACTGATGACAAATGTTAAATCGTAATGTCACGTGGTTAAAATACGAATTGAAAAAATAAATTGACGATGAAGAAAAACAATAGATTTATAAACTGATGTATACGAATTCAGCCCTTTTTAACGTCCCACAGCTGGGCACGGTCCTCCCTTCAATACGAGGGGGATCAGGCCATAGTCCACCACGCTGGCCACGTGCGGGTTGGCGGACTTCACATGTCTTTTGAAAACTTGCTAGGTTCTCTCAGACATGCAGGTTTCTTCACGATGTTTTCCTTCACCGTAAGGCAAGTGGTAATCATGTTAGAAATGATTCGCACATAAAAATATCAGAGGTGCGGGACCCGGGATTTGAACCCGCTTCACTCGGTTTCCCAAGCGAGCGCGTTACCACTGAGCTATCGCTGCTACTGTAACTTATGTATATATTAATTTTATTATACGCATTTGCATATATGGACGCTGTTTAAAAAATGTTAGGTATTATTTTAGAGCTACTATACTTGGTAGTTTGTTTATTTCTTATGCAGCTGCCAAAGAACTGTCGCCACCCAAATAATCAAAGTGATATGCAAAAATTACACACTTTCACGATTCATTTAAGCGAGTGCTAATTTTGTAAAATTGGATATTTTTCATCAAATATATGAAAATTTCATACGGAATTCGATTATGACAGTGCTTTTTTAAACAATGTTTATGCGTTTGTGTGGACAGATGATGAAAAATATTAATTTTATTGTCGAAAAGCAAAAATAAGAAAGTTTCTTTGTCTTTAAAATTTCTTTTGCGTAATACTTTTTACTTTATTCAGTTTGTATTTGCGAAATGGCATAATTTGATATGAATACGATAAATTTTGCAGATTTATAACATTATTTAAATAACATCTGCCCAATTTTATTATAATAACACTATATCATTCGCACTTGAACACTGAAGATAAGAAGATAACATTTAATAAAAGCATATTACTGCATTTTACTCGAACATATGTAATCGATATAGTCTTTGTTTATGCCTTGCGCGAGAATTGAACCGAGGACAGTGCATAGATAGTGCACTCTTTCTATATTCGTTTAACAGCTGTTCTACAGCATGTTTTTATTTCCAACTTACTTACAAACAATTGTTAATTTAAGTGTATACTATCATATACTCGCGGCTAAAGCGTTTGTTTCTGAAAAAGTACAAAACATATGTTTATTTATTTGTTGACAGGAGTATTCTTGCGAATTTTCGATTTGTTACATCTCTCTTATATGATTTCGCCATATACATTTTCAGTTATGACAGATCAGTCAGTCAGTCACGGTAACTGTAAAAAACGATTACGTTAAATATAATCAGAATAGGTAGGTACATTAGAAATAGATTGCACCGACGTAATATTAGTAACTTTATTATCCATCCTTGCCCCGATAGATTAAATTTTTAAATTATACACTACATAATATCTTTTTTCAAAATATTGACAACATACACCTAAAAACAAAATTTCTAATCATATCTATGTAAGAACTCTTTATATTTAAAATTTTATTTTAATAACATTAAGGTACATCGAGACCTCGTCTGCACCTCCCTACAGAATTAAATACTTAACCCGTAAATTATTTAGTTGCGTCACACGTCAGAGCTGATGATGGATCGGGGTAATAATTGCGTTGCCGTTCTGCACATTGGAGGGGTTATTGATCACTCGAATTGTGGCCAATATTGTTCTTCTCTTGGGCTTTATACCAGGATTAACGTGTTATTCATAGCTAATCAAAGTTAAAAGGAGGTTTTAAGGAGTTTATAAAGTATACAAATAAATAAAATTGATGTGTCTGTTTGTAATGTCAAAAAAACAGCTTTTTACTAAATGCATATTACGGAAGTATATATGGTAGGTACCTACTTATTAAACAAAATACAATTTTTCAAATTTTTGTCTGTTTGTTCCGGCTAATCTCCGAAACGGCTGGACTGAGTCGTTTCGGAGATTTGATGAACTTGGCAGATAAGACTACGGCAGATAGCTGATGTTATAAGGAGTAACTTTGGCTCCCTTTATTTTAGAAAGAGAATTAAGGTAGGGAAGCATCCGAGCGTAGCGAGGGTAAGTTGCTAGTCCGTGATAAAACTTATTTATTTACTCTCAACATAATATTTTTTGGGAGAGTGAAAGCTCAATCTATGTTGCAGCCTAAATAATGAAAATGCAACATAATTTATCGAAACTAGATAATAGTAGTTATTTTTATTAATAATGTAATAGGGCTTGAAATTATTATCTTGTATAATCCACTGGAGCAGTAACTATCCAAAAAAGTTCTTAAAATGAGAAAAAAGTGGAAAAATAATTACATCTATTCGCCCAAATTGAGATTGTGTATAAATACTACTTTAATGCAGATAATTAACAAATCTGAAAAGATTCTGTGCCTTGTTTGTTTGTTTGTTTCCTTGATTGCATTAAAACTCCCATTTCTTTTTATCGAGTAAGAATAATATAAACCTCAGAAGTAAGCAAATTTAAAAACAAACTACACAAGCAAACCCGAGTTGAAAAGCTAGTACTTAAAAAAAATTGAAACACCAAAACCTAAACCCAAATAAATTACAACCCACAATAGGCTTTTTAATAACGTACCTAACAAAACGCCCCAAGCGGGAGTATCCGTAATCGCTATCGAACTTGTCGGCAATCCGTCAAGAGGTGGCGGTACAATGTCGGATTAGTGTTATTACTTCACCTTTGTGGGATCGAGACCGAATATTAAGGATTATGACAGCTCCCCTTTCTTTGCGTTGGGGGAATGAGTCAATATTGTCGTGGTATGCGATAGTGATGGACCATTGAAATATTTTTGTTATTTTTGTATAGTTTGTTTATGAAATACTAGCGATTCACGCTTGCTTCGCTTCGGGTTCGTCCCTAGACAAAAACAAATCCATCCCACGACAACCGTAAATTTTTCTGGGATGATATATAACCTATAAGCCTTCCTCAGTGAACGGGCTATCTAATGCAAAAAGAATTTTTCAAATCGGATTAGTAGTTCCTGAGATTAGCGCATTCAACCAACTAAACAAACAAACTCTTCAGCTTTATAATATTAGCATAGATTAGAACATATGAATTAGGTATAAAGTTTATAAAACTGTTCTATTGCAATATTCCTGGATAATAACTGTTTTCTTCTTTTCAGATTAAAAAAAACTGTTTTATTTAAATAAATCGCGCAAATCTAAGGGAGTATTGTGCTTTCTTCTTCATTATACAAGTTAAAAGATTAAAAAAAATACTTCTCACAAAAACGTTCAAGTGGCTAAAAAGGTTTCTTTAAATATTTATACATACTGCTTTTATTACTTGATGAATACTGTTTTCATTACTTATAAATATTTTTATACATTTTACTTAAATAAATGAACGATTTAAAAAGTTTCATTATAATTAATAATACAATAAATATAATTATCCATATATAATTATCCATATTGTAATTTTTTTAGGTACAACATTAAAAAGTATCGTTATTTTTTATTAAACTATTAAAACACGAACACGAATCCTAAATAATTACTAATCTGACGCCATAAACACATGGCGGGCGCATTCAATGACATAAGTTATGTAATTAACAGGGTTACATCAAAATTTGTTTATTATAACGTCACTTCTACGGTATTATAAAAATTATTTATTACGTTGTAAGCATAACAATCGTATATATACTAATAAAACGTGTCAGCGGCGGAATAATTGGGGCGGAAAATTATTATAATATTATAAATAGTTTAGAAACTAGAAATAATTTTATTCGTGTCATATGGGAGCAGGCCACGGTCATAATTCATAATTCTGTGTACGGGATCGCGTCGTCTTGATACTTGTGACATGTTGTTTTAATTTACATTCTTGTTTGTCCATTTTGTCGTGTTACTTTTTAATTTACGTCTTAATTTTTGTATTACCTTTAATATTGTAGACAAATATCCATAACAACTTATGATGCTGATTTATAGCATGTATCTATATATTATAAATTAATTAGTATATGTATTGGTATGTAAATTAGAAAAGGGGGTTAGAGAGCGTCAAGGGAATTTTAATATAATTTTCTTTTTGAAGAAATTGACGTTTGCCAGCTACTGTTAGCAAAACAAGCTCAACTAATTTTAAATCATATATTTTTTTATTAAAATTATACTTCTTTTAGTACGTTTGGAAAAACTATGAGAGTCAATTTTTTTCGATGCGCGCGCATACCGACAGCCAATAAGCGACATGATGAAGTTAGCTGAAAGCGACATGATGAAGTTAGCTGCATTCCTTTTACAAATAGAGAGTTGTGACATACGGGATGAAAACTTAAGCTATTTTTGTTCTATTACGCTAAAGAAGTATATTTGTTTTATATGATATGTATTTTTATTCTATTTATTATAGTTACGGTATATACAAAGCCCTATTTTAAATAAATTAAAAAAAATATATATTGTTACAAATTATTTTCAAATTAATCATTTAAAAGTTTCAAAACTACAATACTTAGATGTACGAACAAATATTTTATTGTATTTGATAATAAAATAATACATAATATGAAAAAAAAAACTGTATATTTATGTCAGTCCGGTGTTACGCGACAGTATCCGCGATAATTTTATAGTTTTATTGGTATTTCTACTGTGAAAATACCAAGAAGAGGCGGGCTTCAAAACGATTTATTGTACGTTTTATTTTTTGTTTCCGTTAATAATAAATTCCGATTTTCCGTCATCGCGAGTGAGAGAGAGGATTCTTTGATCTGGTACGTATCGAATTTAAAATTACATTGTTTGTTTGTCTAATTAGTACTCTCATTGAATATTGCTTAATAACTGATTTTTCTTTGATATTTGATAATTTGATTTGTAAAATATGTATATAATGGCAATATTAAGTAATAAATAAATTCAATAAGAAAATAGATATTATAAATAAAATGCTAATAATAATAATTCCGCCCTTTGAAAGTTAAGGCTTAAGGGATTGGGCCGCCTATCAGCTAGTCTTAACATGTATTTTGAAAACTAGTTAGGTCCTCTTATTAGCAAGTGGTAATAACACGCAATGATATCGGAGCCTAATAATTCTAATTCTTTGCATGTATGTATCCAGCCCTTTTTAACGTCCCACGGTTGGGCACGGGCCTCCATTTAGTACGAGGGGATTCAGGCCATAGTCCACCACGCTGGCCAAGTGCGGATTAGCGGACTTCACATGTCTTTTGAAAACTTGCTAGGTTTTCTCAGACATGCAGATTTCCTTACAAAGTTTTCCTTCACCGTTAAGACAAGTGGTAATCATGTTGGAAATGATTCGCACATGAAAATATCAGAGGTGCGAGACTCGGGATTTGAACCCGCTTCACTCGGATTCCCAAGCGAGCGCGTTACCACTGAGCTACCACTGCCTAATTCTTTATAAGCCATTATTTGCCGCATATATTAAGAATTCATACTAATAGTTTAGTACATACTAATAGTTGGTAAATACATTCTACGAATACCACTTGTAACGTACAGGTTATGTGGGATTCACCGGGTAGAAAAGCCAGTAAAACTCAACGGAAATTCTTGGTTTTCAATGCTACCGATCACTGGGCTACCTCTGCTATGAGGCAGAGGTAGCCCGTATGCATCATATACATATAGTATAAGTGCACTTTACCTCTAATTGGACATACATTCTAAGCAATTAAATGAGCTTAAGGTCTTACTTAATTATAAAAAAAACATGATCAAAACAATGACTAGTCATATATTTTTACTGTAATTGTCTTCTAGATGAATTAATAATAAAATAAATATGTTGGGACATTAACACACAACACCACCTAGTTCCATGGTTAGCTACGAGGCTTGTGTTATGGATACCAGATAGTTGATATATTACATATATATAATTTTAAATACATACATATTATAAATATAAGCACCCATGACTAGAGTACATACATTCGTGCTGATCACACAAATGAATGCCCCCAGCGGGATTCGAACCCGCGACCGCTGGCACAGGAAGTAGGGTCACTACAAACTGAGCCAAACGTGTCGTCTATGGGATTTAAGTTTAAAAAATTTGATTATTATTTGTATAAGATTGGTATCAAAATATTATATTCTTACAGTTGTAAAATATTTTCAAATTATATGGTTTTTTATATGAGTAATAAAAATATTTTTATGACATTCCTACTCATTTTGTATTATTACTCTGAGAAGCTTAGCTTTATTACTGAGACCAATAATTTGTGTCTGAGAAAATATTTTCTTTTACCTACTTCAAAAGAAGGTGTTTTATTAATTCAAAGGTTTTTTCTTGTGCACGCTTTTTATCTAGAATTTATTCTGCTGTTAAAGCTTAAAGTTAATGTTAAGTACAATTTTTTCTAACTATATACATCAATTTTATTAATTTATATTTAACTAGCGAAAAAAAAAACAAAAACAAATCTATCCCACGGGAACCGTACATTTTCCGGGATAAAAAGTAGCCTATGTGGTATTCTGAAGTATGAGCTATATTATTGTAAAGTTTCATTAAAATGCATTCTGTACTTTTTGCGTGAATGAGTAACAAACATCCATACATCCATACACACAAACTTTCACATTTATAATATTAGTATAGATTATTGCCTAGTGGTAACGTAAACCGAGCGAACCGTATTCATATCCAGGGTTAATTTTCAACATGATTACCACTTGTTTTAAGGCTAAGGAAAGCATTGTGAGAAAACCTGCATGTCTAAGAAAACCTAGCAAGTTTTCGATCGACGTGTGCAGTCCGCCAACCCGCACTTGGCCAGCCTGATCTCGTGCGTATGGTCTATGGCCTGATCCCCCTCGTATTCAATGGAAATCCTTGCCTAGCAGTGGGAGGTTAAAAAGGGCTGAATACAATATAATATTTAATGCATTAAAGTAATAATATAATGTCCTCCTGACCGATTCCGGCCACGGCGGCCAATCTCATTGAGACTAGCCAACTGCGCAGGAGATATTATAGTGCACAAGTGTACGCGCAGACACAAGTGCACTCTCTGTTCCTGTCACTCTCATACTCCGGTGGGACGACTACTCGACACGACCGGTGAGAGTTAAGGCGCAGGACCGACGGCTTTACGTGCTCTCCGAGGCACGGGGGTGAAACACCGCCAACTTCCCAACTCCGGGCTGTTACTGAGGCTTACTATACAGAAAGACTCAATAACTAAACTTGGCCCGACCCGGGACTCGAACCCAGGACCTCAGGATGTGCAGCCGTACATGCTAGCCACTACACCACCGAGGCAGTGCATTAAAGTAACAAATAATGGTAACGGATGAGTTAACAATGTTTCAAAATAAGATAATTTTGTATGTCAAAAAAAATATTTTATTTATAATATTATATAATAATTGGTATTATACAAATACAAAATACCTATACTAAAGCAATTTAGTGCCACCCTATAATTATTGTCTGCATAATCCCGTCTAGAGCGATCTAATCAAAGTTTGTCGACTTCGAGTTTTTACGTCACAGATTATTATTATTGTGTCGGCAACTCATCTCGGGAGGATGATAAGCTTACTGTATGACAGCGTAACTATAATACATATTGTATAATATTACTACGTTGTTTTTATTGTTATTATGTAATCAGTAAAATAGAATAGATACAGGATAGGTTCCAGATCAACATGACAATGCAAATTGTTCAATCGAACAAACATAACTATATTGTTTTGTTTTTTAAACAATTTCCTTCTAACCGATTTTGGCCATGCCGAACAATCTCACTGAATGTAGCTTGATACGCAGTAGATATTATAGTGTAATGCGTGTACGCGCAGACACAATGTGCACTCTCTACTCCTTTTACTCTTATAGTCCCATGGGATGATATTTCGACACGACCGGTGAAAGTTAAGGCGCAGGACCGACGGCTTCATGTGCTCTCCGAGCTACGGTGGTAAAACACCGCTAACTCCCAACTCTGCGCTGTTACTGAGAATATCTTAACAAAAAACTCAGTAATTAAATTTGGCTCAACCCAGGACTCGAACTCAGGACCTCCGAATCTGATGTACATGCCAGCAACTAGACAGTATTAGTTATAAAGACCTTAATAACATCCGAAAAGTAATAAAAGTATCTTTTATATTCTTATATTTATTTAACCTGCGATTTGTATTTTGGATATAATTTTTATTTCCTAAATATGAAAGACCACTTATTTATGAAATTTTACCCGAATTTTATTATTAAGTTTTGTTGTAAAGTAGTAAGTTTAAGGTATGAGCAGTCACGCATGAATTTATGTGATGAAAATTAGAATAAATGAAGCTTTTTGTATAGGTACCTTGACGAAACGTTTGGTTCAGTTTGTAATTACCGTACTTGCTGTGCCAGCGGTCGAGGGTTCGAGTCCCGCTGGGGGCATTCATTTGTGTGATGAGCACGAATGCTTGTACTCCAGTCATGGGTGTTTATATTTATAATATGTATATATTTAAAGTTATATATGTGTAGTAGACTATCTAGTATCCATAACACAAGCTTCGTAGCTTACCATGGAACTAGATGGTGCTGTGTGCTAATGTCCTAATATATTTATTTATATATTTATTATTATCTATTAATACAAGATTACTAAAACAGGAATAATAAACAATCCGGTCCCACAAGACCAAACCCCTTTTAGTAAATATAAAGTTCATAAAATTCAAATTAGCATCAACCCTAAGTCTTCAGGGGCCATTTAAATTCATAAATAACCCCTTCAGGAGAAATATGTTACAAAAAAACTCCCTAACAATTAACAAATTGGTGACGTTTTTAACCGTTTCCTACAGTTTTGAGTGGAGTTTTTTCGTCTGAAATTTACTGCGGTAACTTGAAACGATTTTGAAACAATAAATAGTGAGCGACAAATAAAGAGGAAGGTAGCTCTAACTTTTGTAAAGGGTTTTCACACGAATACTTATATGTTATATTATAATTATATATTTTACTTTTATTATTTATGTATCTTTTAACCGACTATTAATAAAAAGGGTATTATTCAATAGCATGTACAATGTATATATAATTTATATAACTGTTATAATTTTGAGCCCTTATAAATATTATTATTTAATTGAGAAAGTTTTAGGTTGTTTATCAAAAATAACCTAAACATATACTATATATGTATGTAAACACATAAAATGTTTCAATTCCTAAACACAATAGATAAGATATTCTTTGATACTCTATCATGCTATGTGTTTGGACAATTTTGAAATAGTTGATTAATATTATATCAAGTATACAAATATCATTAAAAAAGCTCTTGTATAACGACTATTTATGAACACAGAATAATTAGAAAACGTGCGTTTAATCGCCTACAGTGTGATACATCCTCTAACCCGTCATCTGATTCGAGCTTTTTTACAACCCTAACATCTGTTTGTTATTTTATCTATTTCGGTACATCCTAGTTTTGGATAGAATCCTTCCCCTGTCATTGTGCTTCAATTAAGAAGCTGTGGCTCTTTTTAATGGCCCATGTTATATTTCAATCGTATGGATGTTTATGCGAAGTTTTTTACTTAATTATACTGTGCTATTAAAAGATATATTTATAGCTTTTTTATTATGTAGCTAAAATAAATACAGTGTTGGATTATCCTTTTAAAAGAGGAGTCAGGATTTCGTTTTTTTTTGTACTTTGTTTAGGTTTAAGAGTGGAAAAACAGAGTCAGGGTGAGTCGCTAGTCTTCTATATGATGACTTATGGCTTCATGAATGAACTACATGCATAGAATATATAGCTCAAGTTAACGTTTTAACTTATAGTAGAAAATAAATAAAGTTATAATGAATAGGTACACTTTATTATGTTTTATTACAGCGGGATATTGGCAAGGAACTCATTGAAGAGACTTCCGATATTCTAATATCCATAAGTTGACCCACTTTTTGAAGCTTTTGATATCGAAATGTAAGCTTACCTTTTTATTTCTATAAGAACTAGATAAAGCTGTAAAATAGATAGGTCGGAGGATTTAAAGAGCTATTTTTTAATACTTTCTTAAATTTACGCGCATATTTGACATTTTAAATAAAAGTATCTTTTCGGGTTACTTCGCGAATTTTTTAGATTTTTGGTTCCCGACGTTTCGAATGCTTTACAGCAATCATGGTTACGGGAGAGACTAACATAATTTTGCAAAAATGGTTTTAAAAATTCAACAAGGGTACCAGAGTTACAATATTTGTTGATTTTAATACTAAACATTAAAAAAACATAAGTATTATAATTTAATAAGTTTCAAATCGAACTATCGAGGTAAGTATATAAAATAAAAAAAATAAAAACTCGTCTAAAAATAAACCCTTTCAGCATAGAAATCTCGCATAGAATATTCAAAAGCAAAGAGTGTAGTTATTGTCGTATTATATTGTATGACAGCTACCAGAAAGATGTTTTAATAATATGAAAATAGAACTACGACTCTGCGATGACAGGCAAGTGACAGTGTTCGTTGAATGATATTATTGTGGGTTGGGTTTCATTTAATTCTTCATTTTTTAGATATAAATACAATATTGATAGTGATTTTTTACTATGTTTAACTTAATATTTTAATAATATATGACATTATATTAACTATTTTTTCCCGCTTTTTCTTAGATTTTTTTATCGATGTTTTGAACACTTTACAGCTTTGTTCACGGAAAAGGCTAAGGTTTCTATTACTTTATAAAACAGTATGTATAAAATATGAGTAAAAAATATACATTTTATGATATATTTTGATAGTAATATGAGATTAACAATACCAACGGCTGGAACTATCAAGGATGCATAAAGAAAATGCATGTAGAAGCTCTTTTTAAGACTAGTCATGTGTAGTTTATACAAAAAAGTTTAGTGTTTGAAAAGTAATCTTTTTACCGTCTTTATTAATACGTTTATAAGCGATTAGCAACACACTCTCGCGACGCTCGAATTCGTCCCTAGGTACGTTTTAACGGGTAGTATAGAAAAGATAAACTGTATACTTTATGATATATAAACTATAGCCTTCCTCAATAAACGAGCTATCTAATGCAAAAAGATTTTTCAAATCGGATTATTAGTTTCTGAGATTAGCGCATTCAAACAAACAAATAAACAAACAAACAAACTCTGCCTCTTTATAATATTAGTATAGATTTGGAATAAAATCCTTATTGATACTATAAATAATATATTCATTGGTTTTGCAATACAGTATTAAATTATGTCGATTTGTAAAGAAAAAATAGATCGGAGAGCTACTTAAGTTAATTTTGGTTAAATGATTAGGTACCTATAATAGTGACTTTCAAGGAATATTATTAGTCTTGAAAACTTATCAAGGGATGACTTTAGCTAAACAAAGATGTGTAAATAATTACAGAATAAAACGAGTTATATATAATAATGTCGACATGTTTGGCTCAGTTTGTAGTGGCTCTACTTGCTGTGCCAGGGGTCGCGGGTTCGAGTCCCGCTAGGCCCATTTATTTGTGTGATAACTGATGAGCACGATTGTTAGTACTCCAGTCATGGGTGTTTATATTTATAATAAGTATGTATTTAGAGTTAAATATTATGTCTAGTGTATCAACTATCTGGTATCCATATTCCATAACACAAGTCTCATAACTTACCATGGAACTAGATGGTGCTGTGTGTTAATGTCCCAACATATTTATTATTTATAATTTAAAAAAAAAAAACAATTTAATTACTAACAAACCATAATAATAATTTAACATTAAGCCCTTAAAAGCCACATTAAGTTTAATTATATGCAAGTAAGATCACATCCAGTCAAGTTATTGTTATAACTGATTAAAGCTTATTTGCACATAGTTCAATATCTAAAAATACGTTAATGAAAAATAACCTAAAAATGTATTTGAACACTACTAAATAAAAATACATTCAATTAATTAAGATTGTTACTGCGAAACCTTTAAAATAACCAAAGAAAATCTTTAGTTATAACAAATTTGCAAGTCTGACTAAATAATTAAAACCATTAAATCTTACTAGACCACATAAGGCTCAACAATATGCAAGTATTACATAAGATCACGCGGCTAGATGCGCGCGAGACCCCCGCGGCGTGTGCATCTGATCCCGCTAACGAGCACCGGACAATGTCTCTATTAGCTTATTCTGGGGTTTAGATCGGAATAAAAGAATATGTAGAGACGTTATGCTTAATTTTTATATTCGATTTGCTATTATGATAGTAGTTAAAGTGTGTTAGTTAGAAAACTTAGATAGTAGAGTCTTAAAATAGGGATCTGCAAGGGATAAAAGGTGATGAATACTGAATAGTTGTCACTTTAAAGTGATGAGGTATGATTAAGTTGAAAATTTTGTGCTAGGGATTGTCTTGCAACAGCTTTATTCCAAATAAATTATAAGTGATTACTTAGACTGTATCTGCCTTGTATGCCTACGGATGTTATTAGAAAAAATATGAATATTAAATCAATTATGTAAGTACCTATGTCATTATAAAATATGCGAATTATTTTATTTTACCTATGAATTATAATATTAAGTATTATTTTAAAGATACTACGAGTCTATTAAAAATATTATAAAATCTATTTTATCGGAACGCAGAAATAATATTTGACTTTTCAACACGACTCCATCGCTTTCTATAACCGATCGGTCGAGCATCGTTCCCCTTATACTATGCAAATAAAGTTGGTAGCAAAAACAAAGCGAAACACGGTAATTACACTTGGTGGAAAATTAACTGACATCGATAGCTTCGTGAATGTACGTAATGAGTCGATATCGCTCCACGGTGCACACTTTTTACTTATTTATTTGTAGTGTAAGGGGCATTCTCGTATATTTTCGAATGGGTTGAGTTAAAAAATACTTAATATTGTAATTTTAAAAGGATTATTGTATTTGGAAATAGCTTATAACCTATGCTATATTATTTTTTTAATGTTTATTCTTACTTAATAACCTAATATTATATACTTAGTTAATTAGATACGATGGCGACTTATAATTTCTCAAAATATAAGTTCATACAACAAAAACCAATGAATATTATGAATATTTTTTATATGTACCTTTTACTATATAATATATTCATGTATCGAAATTATTCACTTAGATTGTAAATGCTTTCATTGCAACAGTTATAAAGAAAGTAGGCTTCACGTTATTTAATAAATGACTAGTGATTTTTGTCATCGTGATTAAACAAAAAAATAATAATTTGGAACGGTTTTTAAACTTATATATATTCGATTTATTACTTGTTAAAATACCATTTCAAATGTATACATTAATTCAATGGTCATGTTAATTTGGATTTTGTATTTATAATATTAGATTTCGTCTAATGAAGCTGTAAACATTTCATAATAATAACATTCATATCTGAATTCGGTATCTCGTGAGTTGATTTGAAGCTTTTTTTTTTGTTTTATAATTATTTTTATTATTTAAGTACAAATTATATAAAAAAAACTGTATATTAGAAAAGTTTCTTAAACGATAAGTAATAAATTTTATTATACAATGCAATAGAAAGAATCGGTGCTTATTTATCAATCAACTAGCAACTTACACTCGCTTCGCTCGGGTGCGTCGCTAGATTTTATTTTTTTTTGAACGGAACTCTAATTCTAAGTCTAAGTTACTTCTTATAACATCAGCTATCTGGCAGTGAAAGTCCCGTCAAAATCAGTCCAGCCGTTTCGGAGATTAGCCGGAACAAACAGACGGAACACACAAAAAATTAAAAAAAATGTGTTTTTCTTATAAGTAGGTACCTACCGTATATAATTTAATACGCATTAAGTAAAAAGCTGTTATTTATTCATTACAAACAGACATTTCAATTTTATTTATCTATATAGATGAATTATTTAAGTTTCTTCTAGTGGTCAAAATTCGACCAAAATTAATACTGAAATTTGAGGACAACATGTGAATAAAATTTAGTTTTATATATGTCTTTATATAAAAGAACTGTTTCCGATATTTTTTATTGATAACGCCACAGATCAAATAATACTATGATACCTAATACTAAAACTCGTTTAATATCGAAACAAAAAACAAGAAAATCGGTTGACAAACAAGGAAAAAGGTACATAACTATTTTACCTTTACTTATTTATGTATGTATTCAGCGTTTTAACGTCCCACTCACTGCTGGGCACGGTCCTCCCCACAATACTAGGGGTATCCCCCTCGTATTTATGTATATAGCTAATATTTTATTTAACCCCTGTATCTTAAATATATCTATGAAAGTACCAAAATTTCATCATAACTAAAAAACTATAACAGATAATATTAGGTAATTCTAATACCAAATATGTAAAAATTGACTATAAACCAAACCTAGTACATAGTTTCTTAAATAAAGAGTATTCCCTAAAATATACCGGCAATCATTCGAATGGCTCAAAGAGTAAATGATTTTGCGCAGTACACTTTTCTTGAAGGCATATTTTATTAAAATTGTAAAGCTTCTATACCCCGTCGATAAAATACTGATCACTATATTGTATCCGCTGAGATACTGCGGCTCGTTTGATGTCATGTAGAGTAAAAAGCAGACGCGATATGTATCTTTGGTATGTGTGAAACATAAAAATGTTTAAATGTTATTTTTTTTAGTTTGGTACATCCGATTGGAAGGGACGATGATGATTTTTGTCTGTCGGTTTGTCTGTTCATAGTACTGGATGGCAAATTATTATTTTTGTTATGTATATGTGGAGTTAAGAGTTGTTTGTACTAAATAGCATAATTATTGTTGTTGATTTTAAGGGTGTTAAAAGAACATTGTTTTTGTTTTATTAATTTTTATAAAGCTTACGGTAAGAGACATTTTTATTTCATTTTTTTTTTCATAAATTAATAATTTACAGCAATATAAAATAGAATAATCAAAATTACTTATTACGTTCAAATATTACGCGTAAAGCCACTTGTCACTAATATCGGTCAAAAACGTATGATAGTTTAATAACAAGTTATTTTTTATTAAAAAGTATAATATCATAAAAAAAGTAAATCAATTTTTAACAGATTAAAATAATATTATTTATTATTATATTAAATACGTCTACGTTATTGTTACTCTATGACGGAAGCTAGTTGTGAATTGGTGGGGCTTTGTGAATTATTACGGATCGCACAGGTCTGACCGACTCAATACCTTAATGGTACCTCATGTTTTCACCTCCGAACTAAAAAGTGAAAAATACAGGCGAATTGGGAAATACGAGTTCCGTCCTTGTACAGATAGGGTTAGTAGTTTTATTTCTCGCATTGCTATTTCTCACATATGAATTAGATTTCTTCTATTCAATTCAATATAAAGCGATTGGTTTAATAATATATTTTCTATGGTAATTTTTCTTTTTATATCCAATTAATTACTCAATATTTATGTTTTTAATGAAATTTTATTAGTAACTCGTTCTAGTTATGCTCAGATTTAGAATCACACTATCATACAGACACACATACTCGTATGTACACTACATTACTTCCGCACTTTATGTATTCAGAGTAATGAACTCTAAATTATTCAGTACGAATTATTTGCCACCTATCACAGTTGATGACACTAGACAGAAACTATTGTGGACGTGCACTTAACAATTCACCATATTATCAAAAAATCGGTCAAGTGCTATTCGGATTTGCGCACAAAGGGTTCCGTACCATAATCGTTCTTTTTTATATTTGCGTGGTAGAATTTTTGAAATTGGCCATCTTGGTTTTTTATCAAAATATTAGTATTTTTTTAGGAAAATATGCGTAATAATAAACATTATCACCAAATTTCAAGTTTATAGATCAATGCGAAGGTAAAAAATTCTTCGAAACAAAATTTTGTAAAAAAAATCTGACTTTGGTGACTACTCATTCCATTGTTTTCCAATATATTTTTAGCCAAAAAAAAGTATTTATCTACTTAATAAGCTCTAAACACCGATACCCCACACGATGGGGTACGTCAAAATTTTTTTCGCGCCCCCCTTTAAAAAGCAGGAGAAATATTTAACATATATAAAATTCATGTGTTTAAGTATAGACATCTCGATAGATATAGTTGACACTTAGGCCAAGGTCATAGGTTTGATTTCTTTACAAGGTGATTTTTATGGTTATGTAAGGTGATTTTTTTAAAAGAGCACACAAGTTGTCGCGTCTTGTTAATTTAAAGTGTGACTTTAAGGATCATAATTCAATATCTAGATTTTCATAGAAAATAAAAAGCGGTTTGAGGACTCCATATAATATTATCTTTATCTTTGTAAGAAGATATGGGTCTACATTGAAATGACATATTTTCTAAACGCTATGTCACGTCGCGATCATAATAATAACATGTTATGGTCATATGATGTTTAGATATGGTATATATTCTATTTTCTATTAACTATTTCGATTGTAGAAAAAGTACAAGGGGTCGGAATGTAAGGCTATTTTACAAGCTTTTATTTAACTTGTAATGTTTGTATGTCTGTTTGTTTGGGTCAAATCTTGCAACTGAATTTTAAAGCAGTTATTCTCAACCGATTGCGCTGAAATTTTGCATATATGTTTACTTTAGATGACGATGAATGGTTGGATAAGTGACGTCATTCTAAATCCAATATGGCGGAATATGTTTTTTTATGCACCCCCATGTTATAGATGTCAATTGAAAGTGTTTACTGAGAAGAATATGAATAAATACCCAAAAAATAAAAATAAAATAAACTTTAAATCATACTCATTTATTACACAATTTATATAATATAAAAGCTTGTTTTTAAAAATGTTTTTTTTTTAATATTAATTTATTATAATATTTAAATAATCTATAATTAGACTTTAACAAATTATCAAGTTAGCGTAGATTTAACACTTTTACACGAGAATGATAAATCAAAATAATTTATATGTATGTAGTTATGAAATGTTGACATATATAAATAACACTTCATTGCGAATTCATTTTAAACTGTCTTATGCCGCTCCACTCACATTATATTGATATATATTTATTAAAGGTAGTCCAGTGGTAACGCGATCCTTGGTCAGGATACCAGTATCCAGGATAATCTCCAGAGATTATCCTGATTGCCCTCGTATTGAAGGGAGGCCCGTGCCCAGCAGTGGGATGTTCAAAAGGGCTTAGTACAACGGCAATATATTCTTATTATTTAAAAAAAAATAAAAATTCCAATAGACAAAAAGATGCATAGTATTATTTGCAAGCCACTAGTTGTCTGAAGGGTCGTAGATTCGAATATTTAAATTAGTGATCTAATTTTTCCGTCAAACTGGCTAAGACAAGGTATAGCAAACAAGAGAATTGAATTGAACAAAAGGTGTCATTACCTCTCCGAACTTGCAACCGTATATGCTAACCACTGAACCTACGAGACATTTCAATAAAACACCATAGCTAAATGTATTACAGTAAATTTTAGTAACAAACAAAACCACAAACTTTATAACCATGATATATTATTATGATATTCACTTATAACTTATTGGCATTCCAAAGATTTATGAAATTAATTTGAATTAAGTTAACATTGAATATAGCGTAATAATTCAATTTTATTGGTTTTTCAAATATTTAAATCATTTATAAACAGCTCGGTTGTGTTTTCGCTATAAGTAAAAAATAACCTCATTTCTACTTGCATATTATTAATTGGTTTAAGGTTTTGCAGATGAATATAAAATGTATGATCTGGCGCAGTTCTTTGTTACTGGACATTGCAAATTATAGGGTATGGAACAGGTTCGATTTAAAGTACTTACTATTTGAGTTGATTATATAGATTTACACTTGTTCTCTTCGAGAGGATAAACCTATTAACATTATAAATGTGAAAGTTTGTGAGGATGGATGGATGGATATTTATTACTCTTTCACGCCAAAACGGTTAAACGGATCTGGATGTTTGGCACAGAGATAGATTATAGTCTAGAATAGCACATAGGTTACTTTTTATCGTGGAAAAATGAACAATTCCCGTGGGATAGATTTGTTTTTGTATTTTTTTTGTATATTATTTAATGCGTATTTGCTAGTGGAAAATTTATTAGTTTAGTTAGAAAATACATACATATGTATATAAAAATCTATATATTTTGATTTTTCGTCTCGCTTTGCTAGGGTAGGTATAGGGCTAATTGATATTTGATGATTTCCTCTACCACGAGAATTGCTATGTCGCTCAGATAAAAATTTAGTCTTTGTTATTCTTCATACAAAAAACTACAATTTATTTATTTGTTAAGGAGTTCAAATAAATTAAATTTAGTTTTCATAAGATAACTGAAACTAAAACTAACTAAAATCTGTTATAAAAATAAAACTTATATCGAAAATATTTTATATTATTCAAGTAAAATTTACGTCCTAGTAAAGAATCGACTATTATTACAAGATCTTCAGAATTGCCGTAAACTTCAAATTTTATCCTTTCCCGTTTATAAGCAGAGGGAGTAAAGAGTTCAAGTTAAAATAGTCTTCATACATCACTATGTAAGAGGGTGGTTTAGGAATTTACAACCCTTTGGTAGTAGATTTATGAAACGTTCGAAGAACCCTCGCATGCAGAAAAGATCGCGTTTCTTTATTTTATAAATTGCTACCCAAAATAGATCAGAGATGGGGTTTGGAAGGAATTATGAGGGTTTTTTAACCATTAGTATTCCGTTAAACGTGCATTGAATTTAAATACCTAAAAAAATATCTTGATGTTGCACAATTTTTGTTGGGTCTTAATTGTAAATGCTTGATTAAAAAGAAAATTAAATAAACTTGATTTTTTTTTTCGGTATGATAAATAAAACTACTTTAAAAATAACACTGACAGTGTTACTGTATTATCATAAAAATAAAATTTATTATAAACAAAAAAACAAATTATTAAATTGTAACTCATTGTAACTATGCAACATTTTGACATAAAAATGGATATAATTTGTAGTTGTATAATATAGAAATAAAATTACTATGGATAATTATATCGCCTAAAAATTTAGGATTCAAATTATTTATATAATTATCTTTTTTATTTAAAATTTGTCATGTATTTATTTAATTTATTTTAATGATTATAAAAAGCCTACAAAAAATGCAAATCATGAATAATTCATCTTGACACCAAACTGTTACCGATAGATTTAATCATATATTAATTTGAATGCTCTTTCCAAAATTTCGAGTTATAAATAAGCGTGAAGTAAAGAAAATGCTAATATAAGTATGTTTATGAGATGACATAAGGCTGTATTTTACAGCTGAGTTCGATGACACTTCCATATATAACATAAACATTTTCGATTCTTCATTTATACATGATAGAGTATTAATAGAGTTATATTATAAACATAAATTATTTTTATTTACGATAGTATCATAATTTGTTGGTGAAATGTTTGTATGACGATATTATGGTATGGTGGCAGCGTCTTTGGTTACTAAAAGGTCGCCATTTAAGTGAATGATTAATATTTATAGTCAAACTTAGTTATTTTCTTAATAAATTAAAATAATGATTTTAATACTAATTAATACTTCAAATATTTTCTAATCTATATATACATAAAATGCTTTGTCCTGACTGACTGACTGATCGATCAACGCACAGCCTAAACCGCTGGTCGTAGAAACGTGAAATCTGGAGGACATATTTCTTATACAATGTAGGCATCCGCTAAGAAAGGATTTTTCGAAATTCATCCCCTAAGGGGGTAAAATAGGTGATATAAGATTGTATGAAACTATGTCATTCTTAACACGAAATGCACAGAAAGTGGTATTTAGCTTTAAGATGAAAAATTAGAAATATCTGTATTAGATTTTTTTTGAAATTTATACCTTAATAGGGTAAAAGGGGGTGATAAAGTTTATATGGGCAAACAATTATTTTTGATCAGAATTACTTGAAACTTGATATTAATGCTCTTGAATACAATTAAATGGATACGTATTTCAGCATTTTTTGAAACTCATCCTATAAGGCTGTCAAATAGGGGATGAAAGTTTGTATGAAACTCTGTAGTTGATGCACGAAAAATGATATTTACGAGTACCTTTAAAATGGCAACTAAAACAATACAAATATCATTTTTTTTTCGAAAAAAATACGGGTAGTAGAGCTTGCTAAATACCTAAAGTGAAAATTTATTTACAGAATATACGCGTAACGTCTTTTAAGGATACTGGATATTTAGAGTTACGATAGCTAAAATGAAATTTGTTTTCCTTATTTTTGCAAGTAATAAAGTGTGATCGCGGGCGAAGCCGCGGGTTCTGCTAGTTTATAGATAAAGTGCAAAATATTGCTAATATATAGTGGATGGGTAAAGAGTATGTTAATTTGTAGTATAACTAGCGGTTCACTCACGCTTCGATCGGGTTCATCACTAGTGGAAAATAAAAAAAAAACTATCCCACGGGAACCGTACATTTTTCTGGGATAAAAAGTAGCCTATGTGCTATTCCAGACTATAATCTATCTCTGTGCTAAATTATTTAGATCCGTTCAGCCGTTCTGGCGTAATTGAGCAATAAGAGTAACCTTTTGTTATACCAAATCTTATCCAAACATGAAATACGTCTGCATACCTAATATTAAAAAATAATTAGCGCTTGCCATAAAATCCTACAAAATATATTTTTGAAATATTCATTTTGTAAGTAAATATTAACAGGTGAGTACGCGTTATTAAACCAGACCCTTCATTTGAAATCTACGTCGATTTATTATATGTAAAATATTCTTACAATAATCTCGTAATATAGGGAAGGCTATTGAAAAAAATCATTAGTTTAGTACTAAGCCAAACGAACCGCGAAAAAGCTGATGATGCCATAATTATTTATTTAACGGTTAATTCGCATTCACGTTGGTATTTCAATATAGTACTCGAGAACGGAACGCTCTTCGAAATTGTGGAATCTTTTTTAAAGCCATGTCTGGTATAAAGCTTGTTCCACACGGTACATTTAGTTTATGCTAATGTGACACAAATGTATATGTCGATTCTCACGGCTGGCGACGCCCGGTCTAGCAGTCGATGACCGGTAAATCGATAAAAAATCAGAAGCTTTATCGAATTGATTGGCGATGACGATTTATGAAGCGATGCCGAGTTGTTTAATTACTGTGAAATATCTCATGAGTTGATTAGGGAATTGAATTTTTAAATTGTTTAGAGTTTTGTGCGTTTTTTATTTGTGTTTCTGAGTTTCTTTCTGTTTAAGGACTAAATTTTGCGACTTTTGAGTTAATTTTGCTATGAGTTAATAATATTATATCCAAAGACAATATAAATGGAGCTACTACAAACTAGTGTTTTGGTAAAATAAGCGACTTTCGTGGCTCAGTGGGGTGTGTATGACTGACACTGCCGAATTCATCAGACGTCAGATGTTCTTGATGTATTCTTTAACAGATGAACTAACATAGTAGCCAAATATTCGCCCTTGTCTTGTCCAAAATGGAACATTGGGTGCGTGCAGTCATCTAAGCCAAAAATAGAACGAAGAGAAACAAAAAGAATCAAATTATGATGTCACTCTCCATCTATCAAATAATGATTTATCTGTGTATCAAAAAAGTGTGAAATTGAAAGATATCCTTATGCTATGTTTAGAATTATGATTGAAAACCGTTTTATGAGTGTGTCATACTTCTTATTCAAAATAAACTTTTACAAGAAAATTTTTCCTGTTTAGAGGTTCATAATATATTAATTCATGATATTTACATCTTGTATTATACATTTAATATATATGCACAGAAAGCTCTATGTAAACTCTTCTTAAATACTTTAATTCTCCTTTAGGATGATTTCGATACTAACCAAAATCCGTATTTTTCGTTCACGTTACCCACAAAGGTCCGTTCGGGATAGTAATTAGTAAATGGCTAAAGATCTGCGCCAGTATCTCAACACGTGTTTTTTGATTTTTCATCTGGTTTCGATTCGGTTTTTTTGGTCAATACTATTTTTTTAAACAAAAAAATCTTACGTACCACAAAATAATATGCTCTTAAATAAGCAATTTAAATCGTTAAAAACATTTTATGATATATTTAAAAACAATTAACTTGAACGTAGAAAAACAATCATAAACATCTTATTAAGACATAAAGAATACTATGTTATGGCCACCATAGATTCAAAGCCAGGCTTAATTGGTCTTCCACCTCATATACAATGTTGGTTTTTCAAGATCATTATACCTGGTAATTGTGTTGCTATAATACAAAAATAAAATTCCATAATAAAACCGAGGACTAACTAGCAATCAAATAACTTTGTTGTCTTAGATACGTGTGCTATAAAGCGTTTATACACTATAACGGTATGGGGTAACGTATAAGAACTAATAGGTAAAAATTTAACAGCTAAACAATTTAATAGGACCAAATGAAATAATTGTAGTGAGGGAATGAGAAATGAATATAATTATATCTTCTAAAGTGTTTTGATATTTGTAAGTTACAGTAAATCTTTGTAGGGGGTCTTGTATATGGAAAATGTATTAAACGTTTATTTATGATAATGGCTACCTTAAAAATAACCGGAAATGAAATTTTGACATAGGATAAAACAGGTGTTGCTATGAAGACATTTAATTTGTATTATAATATTTCCTCTGCCGTAGCTTTTTCCATGAAATGCACTTTTGAACAGTATTACTAATTTTATCTTATAGCGTTTAGTAATATTGTACTATGATCAAGATTTTACTTTTTAAATTTATGTATAGGTATAGGTGTTTCTTCTAAAAAAAAAAAACAACGCATTTTTTATATCTTTTTCGAAAAAAAAACATGATTTAAAAAACGTATACTTATATTATAAGCCAATCTATTAAAAAATACTTTTTTTTACTTAGTGAAATTAGTCTTAGACTAACCTTACCTGATCGAACATGAAGAGGTTATGAGTAGGGTCCTTCGAAGTCGCACATTTCATTACGAAAATATATCTGAAAAAAGAAAAATAATTTTATTTTATAAATATTTTTTTTTATATAAATAGCTAGGCAGTAGTAGACGAGTGGTAACGCGCTCGCTTGGGAAACCGAGTGAAGCGGGTTCAAATCCCGGGTCTCGCACCTCTGATATTTTCATGTGCGAATCATTTCAAAACAAACTTTTTAATTAAAAATCACATAATATTAGTCGTACTATATATAACTCCTATATATTGTATTACTATATTCTCGTTAAGTCTAGAAGTTCCCATGCATAAAAACAAAACAGTTGGTAATCAAAGGAAGTTATGCTTTGAGATCCACCGTGGAAATTGTGATCGCTACTCGACCACCATCGATTGGCAGATAATTTCAAAAATAAGGCAGAACAAAGGAGCCGCCGCTTTGCTAAAATTCGCAGATTGCCGCGGCATGCGATAAAACCAATACGCGTGTAGTGATGTCCCTTAAGAATGGCCTTTGCAGTAACTTTCTTTGAAAATATAATCACGGATAATAATGAAAATATCGTATTAATTTAAATAATATGATATTAAATTAAATTCATATTAATACAACACTAAATAGATTTGTGTTAGCGTAAATGAAATATTCAAAGAAAACATATAAAAACCGTTGCATATTAAATTAAAAGAAGTTATTTTGTTCAAACGAATAAGTAAAGCATATGTAAGTTTAAAAAAAAAACAATTCGTATTACAGGATAGTTAGATTGTAGAATGAATGGGAAATATGAAGAGAATATGCTAGGCATTTCCTTTGCGAATGCAGGATTCGTAAAGGCCGAATAATTCTAAAAGCCTCCTGTTGACACACAAAGCTTCAAGTTTCGCTCTCCGACGTTGAAAGAAAGCTGGAAATTACAACATTCTGTGAAATTGTAGCTTTTGAATGTTAGCACGGAATTGAGAATCAACTGTTACATTTCATAATTTTTTCCTTAGCATTTTTAGTGTGCGGTTTCGTAAGCAAATTTTAGTATATAAAAATAGTTTTTTGAAGTGAAAACTTCTATATGCATGTTTGGATGGGGAGTATATTCAGGTAAGTCGTCATCGACATGGTCACGTGACGTGTTACCGCTAACACTCAGGGTGCCGATAGATGTCGAAACCAGATAAATGTAAACTGTTTTAATTTACAAATATGAATTTAAGATCAAACTATTAATTTGAATATCCAAAAATAACAACAGTACGTTTATAGTTTTAAGTTTTCACTTCAATCGGCAGTCCTCATGACTGCTTTTTTTATTATTTTATTATTTTTACGAAGCTAAAGTAAATATATAAAGCCGTTTTGATATGTTGTATCTGCATAAATATCGATTATAGTCATATATTTTGAAATTTTGAACAGTTATTTGACACTGTTTTTAAACGAATAATTACCTAAGTTAATAATTAAAATAACTCAATTTCAAATATATTCAAATAAATTAAAATCTTTTAAAATTTATTTAATTTTATTCTCAGTTATTTTAACAATAAATGAAATTGTACCATAATAATTTAAAAAAAAATGTATATATTTTCATTTTCAATAAGTATTTCATATTATAACATGCAAAGTAAATTGAAAATATCCAGCAAATTATTCTCATAATTGGAACTCAACAACCAGTCCACGATATCTTTAGTATAAAAGACAAAGTGTCAAGATGAAAGGGCCCGACGGCGATTGTCGCATTGTTTCTTCACTCGTTAGCCGAGGGAGATTTATTTAACGATTAATTGTAGTTCAAGGCATGAAGGCAAGCTAACTTGCTGTATTATTGACCTTCATTTTTCTTATCGGATCTATGTATGTATAAGGATGTTTTTAATTTATTTGCAAATCCTAAATAATATTATTATTTGTTCGTAAGTCCTCCCTTCAGAAAGTAAAAGATCGATATTTTTGAAGTAAAACTTCTTTACGCACGCTTGACTTGGTGGGTAAGCTGGTGAATGCGTTACGAAAAAATGTACGTACGTTTGTTGCCATGGTAACCGTTATTATTGTCTGACAAATGATATGTAATATTATATACTTTCCTTAAATGATATCCTATAAATATATGATTGTAATATGCCTAATATGCGTTATTTTTAGTATCTTATCTATCCTAATTATTTAAAACATAAATTGAATTTCATAAAGACTAACTACAGAAGTTTTACTTCTTGCGGGTGTACACATTCATTCACGCACTCTTTAAATTTTTTTTAAATGTAGTCTACTTTAGCAAAAAAATTTATTTTAATTATATTTAAGTGCAATAAGGCTTAAGATACATAAAAGACGAAGCGTTCTCGTCTATGTACTATGTATGTACATATATTAGAAGTACTTGGCTATAACATCAACATATAACAAAATATTATTATTATTCTTGTTCAGTAAGAAAAAGGCACTGAAATACGTTTACTAAATTGTATGCATAAATTACAATGAATGAATAATTAATATATTTAAAACGTATGTATTGTTTAGTGTTGGTATACAAAATAAAAGGCAATTTTTTCCCCAAATGACTCTGAGCAGATGTTTTCATTTAAGTAAAAAGTTAACGAGACGTTAATCCAGTAACAGTGTCAATAAAATTTTAACTGCAAAAATATCATATTTTGAATACACTTTGGGTTAAGAATACCTACATAGAAATAACACTAGCAACTAAAAATTTATGTGAAAAAATCTCATTGAATATGCCTATGCATGGGAAGAATGTGTTTTGCAATATTTCTTTTTAAATTAGCATATTAGTACATCAATGTATGCAAAGACTAGTAGTTTTTAATTTTATATTCATATTTACCATAACAAATAAAACATGTGTAAAACAATGTATTTTTATTACCCGTCTGTTTTTCTTTTCAGATCGTTTTTAAATTCTTTATGCCACTTCCATAACAGGGTTTTGAAGTGTACCAAAGAACATATCATTATCATACATTATAATAAAATTAAAAAAGATTACGCTTTTTCGTGAGCAGCCGGTTAAAAAGCGGATACCTTGAATACTATTACGGTTAAACTAAAATTAATCTGTATTGATATTATAAATGTGGAAGTTTGTGAGTATGTATGGATGTTTGTTATTATTTCACGCCAGAACGGCTGAACGGATCTAGATAAAATTTAGCACAGAGATGGATTATAGTCTGGAATAACACATAAGCTACTTTTTATCCCGGAAAAATGTATGGTTCCCGTGGGATAGGTTTGTTTTTGTTTTCCTAGAGGTGAACCCGAACGAAGCGAGGGTGAGCCGCTAATAATTATATATAATATTTTATATCCTTAAAATGTATATATTTGTAATGTTATATATCTTGAATATGTTATTCATATATTTATATATTTTTATTATTACTTTATCTATACATATTATAAAATTCTAACTAAGCCGAATCTGTACATTAAATATTTTTTGGAAAATCTTATTGAAGTAGATATTATTATCGATGCAGAGGCTGAATTTATAGTTTTTAGAATTTTTGTCTGTCTGTCTGTCTGTCTGTCTGTCTGTCTGTCTGTCTGTCTGTCTGTTACCGCATCACAGAAAAACCACTGGAGGGATTTTGATGAAATTTGGTATGATGATAGCTGGTTATCCGGGTCAACATATAGGATACTTTTTACCGCGAAAAAATATCTCATTTCTGAAAAAAAATACAAAAACTGGTAGGTTCAAAACCACGATGATACTATTTGTAAACAGTTTGGCATGGTAACTTACAAAATATGGTAAAAACTATAAAAATAGCTTATCTTGAAAATCAAATTATTAATAGCGCTATTTTATCCATTAAAATAGTTATTTTAATTAATATTTATTTATGTGTTATTTAGATACTCGACAATAGATGTCGCCATGTGTTTTTAAAATACGTAGTTTAAAGTCCAAGAAAATGAATGAACAGATATGACCTTTCTACGATTTTATTAGAATTACTACTAAATTACCCGCGACTCCGCCCGTGTCCAAATTATCAGTAAAACAAACTTTTTGGCTTTATAAATTAATAACTATCTATAGTTTTTAGAATTTTTTCTATCTGTCTGTATGTGATTGCATCATAGAAAAACCACTGGAGGGATTTTGATGATATTTGGTATGGTAATAGCAGGTTATCCAGGTCAACATATAGGATTCTTTTTACCGCAGGAAAATATCTCATTTCTGAGAAAAAATACAAAAACTGGTTAAAGTAAAAGCACGATGATACTATTAACATTTTAGCAAGGTAACTTACTTATGTATGTTAAAACTATTAAAAAAAACTTGATTTAAAAGAAATATTAATAGCGCTATTTTATTCATTAAAATAGTTATTTTAATGAGAATTTATTTAAGTGTTATTTAGATATTTGACAATAGATGTCGCCATGTGTTTTTAAAATACGTATTTTTAATCTAAAAAGAAAAAAAAATGTACAGATATAACCTTTCTATGACTTTACTATAATTACTACTAAATTACCCGCGGCCCTGCCCGTGCTTAAATTTTTAATAAAACAAACTTTTTGGCTTTATAAATTAGTAACATATTAGTAATATTTTGTTGGCCGAAACAATTTTTAAATGAGAATATTTGTAAATTTTTATTGTTTAGTAAATAATGTAAATGTTTTTTAATCTTTTAATCTAAAAATTGGGCAAATGCAAATCCAACTCGCGCATTATAGGTTTCGTATAGTAAAATACTGTGTTGTTTTTCTTACTTACGTATTTTGTTAGGTTAACACTAAAATAAATACAAATAATATTTACGTTTCCACAATATCGACTCATTTTATCAACCGTAAAATGAGTTCGATTCATAATTTTTTATAACATTAAAATGTTAACACTAAAATAAAAATAAGTTCCATTTATATTATTTTATAACATTTTATGGAAAACAAATTTATGGCTGTTAAACTGAACTGTAAATTCTTAAAGGACACAATAAAATGCCTACGACTTTAACCATTTTAGCCGAGCCATGTGAAATAATAAAAAGTATTTGCTTAGAATTATTTACTTATTACACTTTCTTTTGAAAATCGTTTTGGAAAATATTACTAACTAGCGCTAATTAAGAAAAGTTATCATTTTGTAATTTAAATAATCAGCCAAATATTAAATTAATCAATAGCTGTCTATTAGTAAAATTGATTAAAATTAATTCCGTAGTTGGAGAGTTTATCGCCCAAAATTAAAAGAACAAACAAAACAGAAGTATAGACATATAAAAATGTTATTGCTAAAACAAAAGTGCAATTTAACGGAGGAACCTTTGTGGCATTGTCAATCATTGCCATTATTTATCAATCATGTGGTGTGCAATGAAAGTAATGTATAATGTAAGGGTATACTAATGTGTAAAACCTAATAATTTGGTTTTTGATCATCTGAACGCGGGCGGAGCCGCGGGAAATGCTAGTATATTTATATTAAAATTATATTAAGTATAATTCTAATTTACTATACAACATTTTTTACTTTTATAGGTTTATTGGAAAATATATTTTCTAGAAATCAATTTATTTAAACATACCGTCTTAAAGATTATTTCAATAGTCAGGTAGTTAGTTTAATTATTTCACCTTTAAAGTTGGAGCTTTTTCGTAAGATTTAGATATGTGGAACATCTTTTAAAATAGAATCTATTTATTAAAAAAAATCTTTATGAAAATCAGTTAATGTTTGTGCAAGACATCTAGTAACATACACAAAAACACAAACAAACGAAACGTCGGGAACCAAAAATTAAAATAAATTCGCGATATAAACCGAAAAGATAGTTTTATTTAAAACGAACAAATTAAAAAACCGAACTCTGAACCACTTTATTTTTGAAATCGGTAAACAAGTCCTTTGATCACATTGACCTCTGTTTTTTCTTTTTAATTTTAATGCTATAAAGAATACGTATTCATTTATACTACAAAGGCTCAATTAACATTGGAATATATAAAGAGATGTTTTAAGTTTAGATACATTCAAGATGAAGCTGTTTGTTTTTATAACTTGCCGTAAACGTAACAATAGGACGATTACTTATTCCTTAACGTAAATGACCGCAAATTCTCCACTGAGTTATATTGAAAAGTTAAACTTTAAATTATAAGCTTTTTCTAATCGTAAATGAAATACTTTTGTACTTACTTATTAAGCTTTAAAAATGAGCTTTTTTTAGTTTTTAAATTATGTATTGTTGTTAATTAACATACTATACGTACTCGTAAGTAGATACATACATATATGTATACATTTTGGTCAAGTAAGAGATAAGTGAGAGAAAATAGAGTTATTATTTATTTTGAAAATGTCGTCTATATATTATTATTACTTTATTGATTTATGTTTATTGAAAATTTCATCTTTAAATGGCTAACGAATTAATTAAATATCTATTTAACTACACTTAATATTGGTATATAATAGTTGTTACTATTTCAACCATCCAGATGTTAGAAAAGTATTGAAGAAAGATGCTGATTCGAAAACAATTGAATATACATGAAATATATGATATACTGCGTACATATTTTTTTTAAATGTAAAACTAGGTTTCAGCCAGATCCAAAGAGAGATACAAAACACATACATATAATCTACATATGATTATTTAAATGATTTATTTATTTCTAACAAATTACAAACTATTGAAATTTATTTCTTTACATATAAATTTTTTAAATCAGTGTAAATTTATTTTGAAAAAAGGATTTTTGGATATTCAAATTAATTGTTTGATCTTAAAACTGTTAACATTTATCTGGTTTTGACATCTATCGGTACTCTTGAATGTCAGCGTTAACACATCACGTGACCATGTCGATGACGACTTACATGAATTTACTCCCCATCCAAATCTGCCAATAGAGGTTTTCACTTCAAAAGTTACGTTTCTACGTTTAATATAGATTTTTCACAGATGACATATTTTCCTGCAGTAAAAAGTATCCTATATGTTGCCCCTGATGCGTTCCCAGACAGACAGACAAACAGACAAAAATCCTAAAAACTATAGATTCAGCCTCTGTATCGATAATAACGAATATTTCAATAAGATTTTCCAAAAAATATATTCAATAATTTAATTCATTTAAAAATACCTATACTTAAATAAGAGCCTACAGTTTCCAAGTACAGACTTAACTTGAACCCTGTCGTGAGGTAGACGATCTATATTTATCAGCATAAATTAACTAAGCCCGTCATTGTCTTACGGTATCTTTAGCCTCGGGCGTTTATTAATTAAACCATCCTTATCTGAACCGGTCCTGTCTTCCCACTATCACCCGACCAATGCATCGATATCAGTATCGATTTGATGAAATATATCGCTGCAATTGATTTGTTATTTTTAGTTATCTTTTTAAATTGTAAAAGCGATCGTACTTATCTATTCTGGTATTTTAATAATAACTAGCGACTTACCTTCGCTTCGCTCGGGTTCGTCCCTAGATACGTTTAAAATAGGTATAAATAGTTATTAGCCAGTGTTAGCCATGTATTTTTTTTTTCGTTTATTTTCCGATGTTTTAATAGTTATTTTGCTATACGGGTGCAGACAAATCCAACAAATCAAAGATCATAAAAATCGGTCTAGCCATTTTTGAGTTATAAATGGTGTAACTAACCCGACTTTGTTTATATGTATAGATTAAATGGCTTTCGTGGGCTTATATAGCTATGTAGTTAGCTTCTAGGATTAAAAATGTGGGTGAATCGGAGATAATTCTGAAAAAGAACAAAAGAAAACTGCTTTTTCCTGAATATTTTGCATATGACATTTTTATAACATTTTAGTTTTTGTCCGTAACTTCGCTCGCATGGTAAGCGGGACGGGAATGTCAAAAATCATAATCTGTCAAGTGGTCACCTCGAGGACCGCGAGCATACCGGTGTGCTAGATAACAATTGAATTCTCGGAAATTCGCACGGATTTCTTAGAATTTGTCCGGGAGGGATTAAACGTGGAAATATATCAGACAGACAGATTTTTCACATTTTTAATATTAGTAGGTATAATTTTTTTTTATTAAATTTAATTTACTTAATTATATTTTTGTGATGTCTTTGAACCGACGACCTTCACACAGATACATCATTACTGTTCTATATTACATTATACTTTAAAGAAATATATAATTTTCTAGCAGTTTATATGTTTGCAGTGATATATTATGTCTCCTAGACAATATTAATTAATAATATATTAAAGTTAAATATAAAATTAAATGCAAAAATGCATATAATTTATTGTATAAACGACTATTTCAAAAAAACAATCCGGTCTTTATTAGAAAATAATGGGCTTTGAAAACAACCGGAAAATACTACGCCATAACCGGAAAGGCGTCCAGACGGGAAATAGATTTTTGAAAGTTATAGCTAACTACTGCTATGTTTTGTTTTTATAGACTCGTTATAACCCTTTAATAACAGAGGGATGAAATCAAATGATTTCTATGATAGAGAAACTGTTATTAAAAAGAGGAAGTCTTAACAGGTACTTATCTAAATGAGTGAACCGGCAATAAGATCATGGTGGATTATCAATGGCCAACATGCGACAGGATTCGAGTAAGGTTATTTCGTTTAAATCTAATAGAGCTATTACCAAGAGAAATGGATTAGAAAATAATTTTGTGTATTATGAGGTTCTGTGCTGTTTAATTTAATCTTCAATGGTGTACTGTGGTTTGGAAAACCATCAAACCAAAAAAGAAACGTGTTTTATGTATGCGTCAAGGATCTTTGATACAAGGAAAGCGTTTAGCATTACTTGTGTTCAGCCCTTTTTAACGTCCCACTGCTGGGCACGGGCCTCCCTTCAATACGAGGGGGATCAGGGCATAGTCCACCACGTTGGCCAAGTGCGGGTTGGCGGACTACACGATGTTTTCCTTCACCGTAAGGCAAGTGGTAATCATGTTGGAAATGATTCGCACATTGGCATTACTTATTAATTAATATTATCTAGATACATAAGAAAAAGTATTATATCATTTTATAAAATTATCGATTTGAATCTTGATATCCTTAATTTTTTAAGCGTATAGTCCAGGTGAGTCACTTTATTTTCCTTTGAAGTAAGTAAAATGAGAATATAAAAGCTTGTGTAACTCGATATAAAACTAAACTGGTTTTAATATTTGTGTGTTTTCTTCTTCATGAGTTATGTTTTAAAAAGTATGTTAATGGTATTGAAAGATTTAATAAATAAATATATTTAGACAGGCTGTTAAATATATTGTTTAGAACTTATAATAAAATAAAAAGTTCTAAGCTATTTCCCATGATGACGTAGATGATGACTATTGTCAAATGGTGATGATGAAGATTTTGAATGAACTAGTGATTAATTTGGGGTAGCTCAATTACTAATCACGCCATTTAAAAGTGTTTTTATGTGCTTACTATTGTTTTGTACTAAATTGTGATCATGAAATTGTGATCATGTAATCACTAAAGTCGAAAAAAAAAACAATAAATAAATATTGAATGAAATTTCGAAATTTAAAGAAATTCTCAATCAATGTTAGTCCTTGTTAGGTTAAGTTAGATGTGTTTTAAAGTTTTTGTACATTTTATGACAAAAATAAGATATAAATTATTTTACACAGTAAGGGGTCACGCTGTTAAGTATAAATAATATAACATATATCTATAATGCTGGTAACATGGTTTTAATGAGCAGTTAATATGGCAGAGTATTATAGAAGTAGCTAAAGCCTTATTTTCATGAAAATAAGGGTGAAATTAGTATAAACCAGAAAAATATAAGTATAAGATGAATGACGTCGTTTGACCTTAGTGACATGATTCACACTATATCGATAGATTTTATTTCAAAAACGTATTTTATTGTTTCGAAGAAATATAGATATATTGCTATTATATTTATTTAGTAAGAAATCCATTTGTCATTGTAATTTTTAGGTTTTTTTGGTAAAAAATCATATTTTTGTATCCGGGAGCAACGTTATTTAATAATATATTATAAATACGTTATGTGGTTAATATTTTTGTTAATTTATTTGATTTTTGCTAATTAAGTTAGATACTTAGATTGCTATGTAGGTAGTCATTGTAATAGACTCTGATATATCCTTATGAGGTGGATACATACATCCTCTCGCTTTTCGCCTTTATCAATTCGATATACTCTAAAATTTAGAGTGATTTCATATACGGTGGTCAATTTTAGAAACAGTTGCACTCTACGTAAGAGAAACATAGGTAACTGACCTAAAGTGCTGCTGATTTTTTGAATATCCTGATAGAAAAATCCGTATAACACCTTTAGCCTTACCCAAAATTTAAACTTAGGATCTCATTATTCAGAAATTACATTACACGTCAATTTTCATAAACATTTTTGATAGTTAATAAAAAGAATAAAATCCACTACCACAAAGGTGTAAGTGGTGGTCCAGTGGTGACGCGCTCGCTTGGAGAAACAAGAGAAGCGGTCTCAACTCCCGGGTCTTGAATTTATGGCATTTTCACGTGTCAATCATTTCCAACATGGTTATCGCTTGCCTTACGGCGAATGAAAACATCGTGAGGAAACCTGCATGTCTGAGAGACCTTAGCTTTTTCGAAACACATGTGGAGTCCGCCCACCCGCACTTGGCCAGCGTGTGTGGACTGATCTCTAATCCCACTTATATTAAAGGAAGGCCTGTGCCCATTGATTTTTTTTGTAATACATATTATTAATATATTAATTAAGTGTCCAAATAAAATTATATATGTTAATTGAAGTCACCCTTCCTATTACGTCTATTTATTTATTAGTAGTTTTCGCCTAGTGGTCAAAATTTGAACATAATCAGTATTGAAAATTAGAGAAACCATTTATAAATAGAATTTATCTATCCATATAAAAAAAAAACAACTAACTGTTTCCAAATTTTATTATTGATATCACTAAACCTCGTTAATGGCTACTAAAAAAAAGATAGTCAGTTGACAAATGGAGAAGAAAAATAAGACCGCCTTTGCATGCCTGCCTGTGTGTTATATTTCTTTTCATCTTCTGTACTCTTCTTTTTCGTGTGCAATAAATTTTATCTATCTATCAAACAGAGTCTTTGCCTATTTATATATCGGTATATAGATTTAACCTTATATAAATTAATTAAAATATGTCATATTCCATACGCCCCAGGCGAAATCACAGGCATTTCCTGTTGCCAAACTAGACATGAAGAGGCTTCACGCAAGAATCAAACCAGTTATTTGCAGGTTAGTTATGACCACTGTCTAACGTTAAATATTAGCATCACAATGATTTAAAACTGTACAATGCAAAAATAAATTAAATAAAGCTATTTATAAGAATTCTATTGTGACAACCAAATATAAAAATTTATTATTATAATTACTTTTTTATTCTAAAATATAGCGTTAACTCAAAACATTAGTCTACTTAAGGAGTTTTTCTAAATAACCTTTTGGACTATGGTGAAATTTATGAAAATATTTACATATTAGAGATGGAGATAATAAACTAACTGTTCTTACTTAGATTTTAAATAAAGTCAATATATCTGAGACAATATGTTAATTTTTTTTAAATAAAACTATCTTTCCGGATTATTTCGCGGATTTATTTTGATTTTTGGTTCCCGACGTTTCAAATGCTTTACAGCAATCATGGTCACGGGAGAGACTAAGGTTTGAGACGTGTTAAAGGCGTTATATACTTGTTACAAATAGTGCCTAACCACATATTTACAAAATGATTTCAAAAATTCAAAAAGGGCACAAAAGTACCTTACAATATTTGTTGAGTTTTATCTAATACATTTAAACGAGCTGCAATTCTTGTATATTTATTTATTTATACCAGCGATCTCGGAAACGGCTCTACCGATTTCGCTGAAATTTGGTATGTGGGAGTTTTTGGGGGCAAAAAATCAATTTAGATTAGTCTTAAGATATAAGAAAACGCGTGTTTTCGAGTTTTCATGCAATTTTTTTTCATATTATTCCACGCAAAATATGGTTGACAATTTCTTACGCTCGGGCATAAGCATCGTGGTCAAGCGTCTAAGATGTAAGATTGATAATTACCGGTGTCTGGGTTCGAATCCTGGTCGGATACAAAGATTTTATTTTAGTTTGTTTTGTATTTATTCAATTTTTTAGTTTTTTTTTATCTAAAAAATACGATATTACAAAAAAGAACTCCGAGCGAAACTCAGTCACCCAGATACTTTAAATCTAATGTAAATCTAAGAAAGTATTGTGTTAATAAATTCTTAACTAATATCTTAAATGTTTGCTTTATTTTTGAGATCAACAAGATACTTTTCATAGTTATTTTATCGATAAGTTCTTATCTTGGTACATCACTGTAACAATACGCAGAGCTTTAAACTAATGATCGAAATTTGACAATAATCAATTCAAGATATAAACAATAATACTAAACTGTTTAGTCGTTATCTAATCTTATCTATTTTTTTATTGATAGCACTAAAGCTCGTGAGTAGCCACAAAACAATAAAAAAAGGATAAATAAAGAAATAAATACATATAAATATGTTAGGACATTAACACACAGCACTATCTAGTTCCATGGTAAGTTACGAGGCTTGTGTTATCGATACCAGGTAATTGACACACTACACATATGTAACTTTAAATACACACATAATTTAAATATAAACATCCATGACTGGAGTACAAAAATTCGTGTCCATCACACAAATGTATGCCCCCAGTGGGACTCGAACCCGCGACCGCTGGCACAGCAAGTAGGGTCACTACAAACTGAACCAAACGTGTCGTCAAAGAAGTAAATCGGTTGACAAATAAAAGAGGAAAAAGGGTAATGAACTCTTTCGTCTATGCCTACGTAACTACATTATTCCTATTCCATTATAAACACCATACTTTACCTATATGGTGAACCCCGACATTAAGCAAACAGGAGATTTTAATGCACAATATTTACCTAACCATAATTTTATTTTATTTAATTGTTTACCGCGTGCGGAATTCGAACCTGTAACCTGTAGCGTAGTATGACATTATAGTTATATCAACAACTTACAAATATATGGTAAGAATGTGAATTAATACGAGTACATAATATGTAGGATAAGTTTTGTACATAACTGAATGTAACTCTAAAATTTCATTAATAACGTTAATAAAATTCATATAACGTTAATTTTCACGTTTTAAGTATTTATTCATCAACACTCATACTTTAAAAGTTAAAGTGTCTATATTTTTTTATTTAAGTTGTACATAAACAACATATTGACATTGATATTATAGCGGTGATAATTTGGCTCCTTAGCCTGCGAAATGCGAATATTTTCATCATATAACTGGTTTAATTTTACTATTATCATATCTACTACTATGTTTTGGTATTCCCCAAAAATAAAACCTTAAAAATATTAAATTTAAGAATGTGACAGGCCATCCATTATCACCATTCGAAAGTAAAATCAATAACCTCCAGGTCGCTTTATCTGGGGTCAGCATTATATCTATAATTATGTTAATTTCATAGTAAGCATATGGTAAAAAAAACTCTATAATAACCAAAATTTGCGGTTGATATATCGTTATTTTTAAAGGCATAGAGTTTATTTTTATTTGTTCTCGTGTATTGAGGATATGTTAACACGGTTATGGCCAGACAGACGGGCGCAGAATGAGTTTGTGAATATTTCAAATGCAATCTCGAGTCGTTGCCCACTAAAGTTGCTATTGTTCCGGATATACTGTGGTGCTCTACTTTATAGTCCATACAAAACGGAGTTTGATACAATTTGAACAAAACTATGAAGTAAAATGACAACATTTTAACTACATTTTGTAAAATACTAGCGACATGTCCTGGGTTCACCTTAAACACATATGCATACATACATAGAATCTAAAAAGTTATTAAATTTATTCAATATTATGATACAATTCGTAAGCCATCAGTCGTATATAAATAGTTCTTTAGTATTTTTTATTTATGGTATTATTGTCTTAAGTCATGTCTGAAATGACAGATGACAGTTGTCAATTGAATTCGGGATTGTTCGGTCGGGGTAACGAGTGCTCCTCTCGTTTGAATTGTTTCGGTTACAAAGTAAAATAAGTATTTTCGGTCGGATTAATTATGGGCTTATATATTTATACATCACATACACACAAACACCCCTAGTGATCAGTGCCTACGCAGGATTAAGGATTCCGGGCCCGGCAACGCTTCCACGGCTAAGTCCACGTACAAGGTACACTTTATATTATAATTTATTAGCGTTAGTTTTAAATATATTTTACTCCGCGTAACGCGGATCATACATTTTGGTAGCAGAGCGTGGTTGTATTTTCGGTCTTTTACGTGTATAATACACGATATCTTTAATTTGCGAGAAATCGGTAATTTATATCTACCCCTTATTGTGTTAACATTTTGTCACGCGTTGCGGAGACAGCTGATACGGCGTTGAACTGTGTTCGTTACCTTTATACGTACATTGTCAATATAATAATTATATAATAAACTTATGATGGTTATCGGATTATATCTTGGTGATTTTTGGATTTATGTATGTTACTAATCGTGGGTTCATTATTTCATTCAATGAAATTAGCATTAAAATTGCATTAATTGAAATATACATATTATAAACTTGGAATAAGAAGTAAAAGGTTGTTCGTGAAATATATAGGATAATTATTATCGAGTTGTTTCATACGGTTTAAGATGTCATTGTTGAAAGTTAAATTTATGATATAAAGTTAAGAAGTATTATATACTTTATATTATACTGTGTTTAAAGATTAGCATTAACGGTTTATAGAAATTATAATTGTAATAAAATATTATATATAGTTTAACGTTCGGAATATTTTAATATTTTATTTGAAACATTTTTATTTATTGTTTTATTTTTGGTTTGGCTTGATTATTAATAGTTATTTATCATGTCTGTACGGTTTCATTGGTCCCAATTTAGAGTAAAGTTGCAATGGTTGTTAGATAGTGCTGATCTTATAGATAGGCCAGAACTTTTTATGCGTTTATCGGTACGGCTTTTAACGGTGAATTCGGAATTTACGGCTTTTGAGACGTCTTACCAACGTATTCTTGAACTCGCGGATGAGACTATTACGGCGGACAGAGAAATAGTGGTTGCGGCCCGGGCGGACTATACTCGTGCTTTGGAAGCTTTTGATAAATTAATGACGATTAAATTGCAACAATCTCCTCCTACGTCGGCTTCTACTTCGGAAAATATTAAATCGGATCGGATGGAACTGGATGCTTTGTTATCACATTTACCAGGACTTCGGCTCCCATCCTTTGATGGTGATATGGATCAATGGGTTGGATTTAATAATCTTTTTGATAGCCTTGTAGATAAGCGGTCGGACTTATCTCCTGCGCAGAAATTAGCATATTTAATGTCATGTCTTTCCGGTGAACCTCGCGGTTTGGTTCAACATATTAGAATTTCGGATGAAGGTTACAGTATTGCTCGGAATCTTTTGATGAAGCGTTATCAAAATACTAGACGGCTGGCAGATGTTCAGGTTGACCAGATTTTAAAATTACCTGTAATTTCTATTCGCCTTAATGGACTTCGGACTCAATTTTTAAATCCATTAATTATGGCGGTAAATCAATTAGAGCGGCTTGGTTTTCCTGTCGAGGAATGGTCATTTTTACTTTTACATATATGTTTGTCAAAATTGCCTACTACACTAAAATCTCGGTTTGAACAGAAATTCGGATGTGAAACAGATATTATACCAAAATATTCGGAATTGGTTGAGTTTTTGGAAACGGAATGTCGGCTTTTAGAATGTGCAAGTTCGGAATCTACGCATGGTTTGTATAATGAATACAATGCGAGGCAAACAAAGCCTTCACGTAAGGCTGGTCATTATGCTGCGGTTGAAGTTTCTCCTCCATGCGCTTGCTGTGGTGAAACAAAATATTCTGTTCTGAATCATTGCTCTCAATTTAAAGCAATGACACCTTTCGCGAGAAAAGATTTAGTTAACCTTAAACGCCTTTGTTTCTTTTGCTTAGGTCCTCATTCTTATCGAGTGTGCAGCCGAATTCCTCATTGTCATTGTGGTAGTAATAAGCATCATCCAATGCTTTGTTTCAATCGGTCGGGAACCCAACAAAGGCGGAATATTAATCGGAACTCTACGGAACGGTCACCTCCTCGCATGGGCGGGGGTGGTCGCTATTATAATAAAACAGTTAGAAAATCTCCTCGGAACTCACCTACTCGTACGTCACCTTCTTCGCCGCACCAACGATGAGAAGTGGAGCGAGGTGGTAACTCTAACGGTCGAAACCATGGTCAACATTATGATGAACGGAACGCTACACGTGAGGCTGTTTATACTGACTCACGTGGTTACTCACCAGGTCGGCGCTAGGATACGGTCCCCACCTACCCTTTTGAGACGTGCCCTAAAGCTACTGTTTTATTACCTACAGCATTGGTTAAGGTTTATTTTAATTCGGATTCGGAAAGGGGCATTACAGTTAGGGCTTTATTGGACGCAGGTTCTCAAGGGTCATTGATCACCTCTAAGTTATTGGGTAGGTTGGGGTTATGTTTAGAAAAATGTACGGAACGGGTTAAAGGAGTAGGAGGTATTGAAAATATTAATATTATCGGAAGGTCCTCGGTTACATTTTCTCCATTAAATAATTCATTTCCTAGAGTAACTACAACGGTAGTATGTATGGATACAATTGTCGGTGATCAACCGTTAATTTGTTTGAATAAATCGGTAACGGATTTAACTATGGGTTTAAGTCTCGCAGACCCAGATTTTTATATTCCACAGCCAGTGGATCTTTTACTTGGTTCGGATGTTTTCGGTTCACTAGTCGGAGGTGATAAAATTATATTAAATTCTTCTGGTCTTACGGCGTATAGTACGGTTTTCGGATACATTATTTTAGGTCCAGTGGAATATATTGAATCGAGTTTAATTGATAGTTCGGAATATTTCGGTGTTTCTATTTCGGATACCTTACAAAGGTTTTGGGAGGTGGAAGAACCACCAACGGCATCCCGTTTGGGTTTACCTGATGAGGAGTGTGAACTCTTTTATATTAATAATACTTTTCGGTTAGAAAACGGTCGGTTTGTTACTAAGTTGCCTTTCTTGTCTAATAGACCTTTATTAGGTGATTCGAGAGTGTCGGCGGAAAAAAGATTTTTTGCCTTAGAAAAACGGTTTACTAAAAATCCCGTGTTGCGAGAAAAATATATTGATTTCATGCGTGAATATTTAAAGCTCGGACACATGTCGGTATCAAACTTTGATTTTAATAGTGACCAAGAATATTTTGTCATACCTCATCATGCGGTATTTAAAGTTTCGGATGAAAACTCTAAGTTACGTGTTGTTTTCGATGGTAGCTGTGTTACTACTTCGGGTGTTTCTTTGAATCACTGTTTGCACGCTGGTCCAAAGCTACATAAGGATATAACGGAAATTTTGATTAATTTTAGACGGCATCAAATTGTTTTTATATCGGATATTAGGATGATGTTTCGGCAAACACTTATTGATAAATCGGATAGACGGTACCAGCTTATACTGTGGAGAGAGTCTCCTGATGAGCCTCTTCTTACTTACGAGCTCAACACAAATACCTATGGTTTAAAGTCTAGTCCATTTATAGCGATTCGGTCTTTATTGGAATTGGCTGAGCGGGAGCGCGAACGTTATCCCAGAGCTGCTTCAATTTTGAAGCACGATGTGTACGTCGATGATATTTTAACTGGTTGTAACACACAAAGCGAAGCGCTCGAGCTTCAACAGGAGCTGATCAAACTAATGAATTCGGGAGGTTATGAGTTGCGCAAGTGGATCTCGAACGATCCAATTTTACTTCGGAATTTGCCATATGATCATCAACAGTTACCTCTTATATTTGATAACCCAGATTTGCCAAGTTTAACTTCGGTTTTAGGTATACAATATAATCCTATACAGGATATCTTTTCGTTTCGGATGGATTTGGATCTCAAAGATACAGTGAGCAAGCGTAAAATTCTATCAACGGTAGCTAGGATGTATGATCCCAGTGGGTGGATATGCCCTATCATATTTAAGGCTAAATGTTTATTACAGCGTTTATGGCTCGGTAATTTTCAGTGGGATGAGGTTATAACTGGAGATATTGAATATGAGTGGAATCATTTTAGAAATGACCTTTCTTATATTAGAGATATTCGGATTTCGCGATGTATTATTCCTAAATCGGCTAAATGTATTACGGTTCACGGCTTCTCGGATGCTTCGGAAGCAGGATATGCTGCTGTTGTTTACTTGCGTGCGGTTTCGGATAATGGTAGCCCCTCAGTTAATTTGGTTATGGCTAAAAGCAAGGTCGCCCCAATTAGATCACGACTAACAATTCCAAAGCTGGAATTGTGCGGAGCCGTGCTCTTGCAAAAACTTCTACATCACGTTTGCCTTTGTTTGAAAAGGACCGTTGATGTCCAGGAGGTGTTCGGTTGGACTGATAGTTCTATAGTTTTAGCTTGGCTAAGAACTTCTCCTCATACTCTTCAAGTATTCGAGGCGAATCGAGTATCACAAATACAAAATTCTTCAGTACCAATTACGTGGCGACATGTACCGGGAGATTTAAACCCTGCAGATTGTGCTTCACGGGGCTTATATGCGTCGGAGCTAGTGCATCATAATCTCTGGTGGGGTCCAAAATGGCTGTCATATCCAGATCCACATTGGCCTGTGTTAACTACATCTCAAGTCACTCATTCGGAGCTGCCTGGTATGAAATGCCTCGTAGCTACCACTTCGGAATTTGTTTCTAATTTCGGATTTCTTATTGAACGTTATAGTTCCTTAGATAAACTTATATCGGTTACTGCTTGGATTCGGAGATTTCTTAATAATTGTAAACGGAAAGATAATCGGAGACTTACGGCCTATTTACTCCCTCAAGAACGTAAAGATGCGTTATTAAGGTTGATTGGGCTTATTCAAACGGAGAGTTTTCATATGGAAATGAAACGTATTCGGAACGGACAAGCGTTGAGCGGACATTTAAAACGGCTTAACCCATTTATTGATTCGGACGGTCTTTTTCGTGTTGGAGGACGACTCAAAAATTCGGATTTATCTTATAGCGCAAGACACCCATTGTTGCTTCCTAAATCGGGACATTTTATTAATCTTTTAATATTGGATTTACATTTAAAAAATTCACATGCTGGACCAAACGCACTTTTAGCTATTTTGCAACGGAATTATTGGGTACTTTCTGCTCGAAGGGCAGTACGGAAGGTTACATTTAAATGTGTTTCTTGTTATAAGTTAAAGGGAATTACGATGCAACCCTTAATGGGAGACTTACCAAGAGATCGAATTGTAGCTGCTAAACCCTTTCAAGGTGTTGGGACTGATTTTGCGGGACCCTTTTTTGTACGGTCACATAAACATCGTAATCCAAAAATCATCAAGGCTTACTTATGCGTCTTTGTATGTCTGACCACTAAATCTGTTCATTTAGAATTGGTTTCGGAATTATCAACGGAGGCTTTTATTGCCACTCTTACTCGGTTTGTTTCTAGGCGTGGCCTACCTTCGGTTATTCGGTCGGATTGTGGTACTAATTTTAAAGGAAGTGATAGATATTTAAAGGAAGTAATTAGTTTTTTGGATAAAAGTGAAGGTCACATAGGTCAAGATTTATCTCGACGTGGAATTACATGGATCTTTAACCCACCTGGGTGTCCATCGTGGGGAGGCTTGTTTGAAGCTGCAGTTAAATCGGCGAAAACTCATCTAAAACGTGTTATTGGGGAAACTACCTTAACTTTTGAAGAGCTTAGCACTCTATTCTGTAAAATTGAAGCGGTGTTAAACTCACGGCCCTTATGTCCTCTTTCGTCGGATCCCAATGATTTGGAAATATTAACTCCTGGTCACTTTCTAATTGGCCAGCCGTTGAATGCGGTTCCCGAATATCCACTAGAGGATATAAAATTTTCTAAATTATCTCGGTTTCAACTTCTACAGCAAATGTCACAAAGAGTTTGGCATAGATGGCATTTGGAGTATCTCCACACCCTGCAGCAACGTTTTAAGTGGAATGATTCAATAAATCCACCTAAGGTTGGAGATTTGGTTTTACTAAAGGAAGAAAATACTCCTCCTCTTCAATGGCGTCGAGGTCGGATAATAGCTTTACACCCAGGAACAGATGGTGTGGTCAGGCTCGCGGAAATACGGATTGCTAAAGGTACGATTTTGCAACGTGCAGTTTCTAAGCTGTCACGTTTGCCTTTAGATTAGGATATTAGTATTTAGGCTGGTGTTAGGGTAATTTAAGATTAGTTTAGTTTCGGTTAAAGCAGTTTGGGACTGCTTGGGCGGGGGAATGTTTAGTATTTTTTATTTATGGTATTATTGTCTTAAGTCATGTCTGAAATGACAGATGACAGTTGTCAATTGAATTCGGGATTGTTCGGTCGGGGTAACGAGTGCTCCTCTCGTTTGAATTGTTTCGGTTACAAAGTAAAATAAGTATTTTCGGTCGGATTAATTATGGGCTTATATATTTATACATCACATACACACAAACACCCCTAGTGATCAGTGCCTACGCAGGATTAAGGATTCCGGGCCCGGCAACGCTTCCACGGCTAAGTCCACGTACAAGGTACACTTTATATTATAATTTATTAGCGTTAGTTTTAAATATATTTTACTCCGCGTAACGCGGATCATACAATAGTACTTGCCATTTTGCCAGAAACCTTCAGAGGCTCTTTTATTTCAAATCGCAATCGGGTGAATGAAAAAACTTCACAGATGTAGAAACAATTAAATATTTCTTAATCGTTTGTTTTATTTATATAATTAAAAAAAAATATTTAGAACAAATTATAATCATATATTGGATTTATCTATAGTTTAGATAAATAATAGGTAATTTATATATTATAAAAACGAAATAACACTCACTGATTAATTACGAAATTTCCGAAAGTATAAAAGCTATAAGCTTAAAATTTAGTTGGTAGATCTTCATACGAAGTAGGTATCTGTTAAAAAGAATTTGGAGATTCGACCCCTAAAATGGGAAAAAAGGGTTGGAAGTTTGCAGAAAAAACATCGTTATTTTTAAACTACGAGCTTTAAGTCGCGTGCAAATATTAGTTCCTTTAAATAATTTAATAAAATTAGTTAAATAAAACATATGTATAGAGTATATGTAGTAATATCCATAAGTAGAGGATATTCAAAAAGCTTGTTCCATAGCAGCATAGCCCTTGAGTCACCTCAATGGTGTTTGCTCCTAACAATAGGCGCCTAACAATATCCTTTGTCAACCCTTTATCAACCTGTTCGAAATATATGTATGAAGCGAAATGGGTTTTCTGACGATAAGTGAAGGGAAGGCTTAGTGAAAACGACATGGATAATCAAAAATGAGACGATTGTAATGTTTTGTTTAAGTGGTTCTTATTATGTCAAAGATCATGGGTTCGATGTTCGTATATGACTGTTTCATAATTAAAATAAGGCATTACAATATATAATGTCGGAACCTAGCAAATTTTCGTAAGATATGTGCAGTCAGCCAACACGCACTTGGCCAGCATGGTGGACTATGGTCTGATCCCCCTCGTATAGAAGGGGTGCCCAACAGTGGGACGTTAAAAATGGCTGAACAAATTACAATAGGTACCGTTAGAAATAACTAATGTTTTGAAGCAAAAAATTTAAGAAATGTGTAATATAATCTGATTTAGTAAAAATAAATGATCTAATTTGTACGTATATTCATATAAAGAATCAATTTCAAATTATGCATTAACTACATATATGTAAAGAATTTTGTTTTTTAAAATAACCAAACTTATTTATTACGACACCAAATAAATTAATTAATTTATTACATTTTTATTGCCTGAGTGATTAGGATGAATGCTGTGTTGATATTGAGTAAAACTTTAAGTGATTTTCGTAACATCCGGACCGACGAACATTAAGCTGTCTTGTATTGTGGGTCTGAGTAATAAAAATCTTGTTAACATTAGTATACTTTTCTATATTACAACATTTAGCTTTGTTGGAACGAAGTTTTTGATTTATTTATAGCTAATTAATAAAAATTTTGACTCAATCATTAATATATATTTATTATTATTTTGAGCTTAGAAATCTCTTTTTTTTAAGTTCGAAACTTACCTAGTTTATATATACAATAACACAGTAATGACATTTTCCAATGCTACTGATTGTTTTAGCAAGATCAATAGTACCTATATATGTATATGTAATATATATATAATCGATATCAATTACCTCATATAAAAATCGAACTTGATATATCCTGCATAGTTATCAATACCAGTCAACCCTATGAAGAAAAGTTCCTTTCCTTTCCTTTGAGATTTTTCGATATTTCGCTTTAACCATTTTTTTAACTCATTATTTAAGGAGAGGGTGCAGACTAATAATGATGTCGACCGATTTTTGCTACCACGACTAATGTTAATAAGACTAGCCATCTGCGCAGGAGATATTATAGTACATAAGTATGCGCACAAATACAAGTGCATTTTTGATTCTTTTCACGCTCATAGTCTGATGAGATGACAGTTCGACACTCGGCAATAGATGAAGGGCAGTGTTGGAGGCTTTACGCGCTTTCTGAGACAGACTGTGAAATACCGCCATTTTACCAGCTTCGCGCTTTTACTCTTTTTAGACAGAAATTCCTAATAAATATTTTTAGCCCGATCCGGGACTCGAACTGAGGACCTCCGGATCTGAAGTTTACATGCTAGCCACTAGACTAACTGGACAGAGGAGAATGGAGACTATAATAAAACTAAAAGTGATGAACTTTAATTAAACAAATATTGAGAACGGCAATTACAAGTGGCATTTCGCAGAAGGGCAAACATTGTTGGCGTAATTAGAACGGTAAGTAACAATAGCCATTACGTTCTATGTTCATGCAAATGTTCTTTCATTGAATTTGAAAGGTATTTATGTTATAATATTGTGGTAAGCATATTTATCTATATTTCAATTTATCTATATGTTTTTTGTGTTACACGATATCTACGGAATTGTAAATCGATTTTTATGATTTTTATAATCTATACGGATAAATAAAATCGGAGTGTCTGTTTGTAATATTAAAATAAACGCTTTTTAATAAATGCATATGGATGTATACACGGTACATATATCAAAACAATATATTTTACAATTTTTGTCTGTCTGTCTGTCTGTTTGTTCCAGCTAATCTCTAAAATGGCTCGACCGATTTTGATAGGACTTTCACTGGCAGATAGCTGATGTTATAAGGGGTAACTTAAGCTACTTTTATTTTAGAAAAAAAATAGCGTCCTACGAAAAAAAATTAAAACCAAATTAATTAATTAATTTTGTTTTGGAAAGCAACCTAGGGACGAACCCGAGCGAAGCGAGGGTGAGTCGCTAGTCTCATATAAATTTGTATTAGATTATAGGCATGTATGTATGTTTTATTTAGTAAAACAATAAAGTAATTTTTTTTTGAATAAAAAAAAACTAAGGACAGCTGGACTGACAGTGTAGAATTAGTATTAACCTTGTGTATATGGCCATTTAGGTTGACAAAGTAAAAAGAATTTCTCCATATATAAATTCACTTTACATTCCTCGCATTTAAAATTGTGAGGTGATCAGTTCATAACCCACAACGCTGATCAAGGGTGGGTCTCGGACTACAAAATTCTTTCGAAAACTAGTTAATTTCTTTCATACATGTAGGTTACATCGCGGTATTTTCGCGTGTTATATTTGCGTGACTTGAACCCACTTTACTTGGTTTCCCAAATAAGCACGATACCACTGTGCTACCGCTGCCATAACATACACAAACAAAGATAACTAAATCGCTATAACTAATTAAAAAAAAAATATCTTGAACACATTCATACTTGACATACTTACTTGAAATTTGACCACACTTTAAGTACTATTATAAGATATAAAGATAATTTAGGAAATTTAAATCAATTAATAAACACAAAATTAATGAGCTATGCAAGATCATTTTAATTATGAAATGTACTATTTGAAAAAATGCCGCTGCGTATATTTTCCACTAATAAGCACAATACCGTATTCTTTATTAACTAGTGTTTTGTTACATTTTAATAATGATTATTTCCAAATATTATTGACGACACGTTTGGCTCAGTTTGTATTGACCCTACTTGCTGTGCCAGCGGTCGCGGGTTCGAATCCCGCTGGCATTCATTTGTGTGATGAGTACGAATGTTTGTACTCCAGTCATGGGTGTTTATATTTATAACATCTACGTATTTAAAAAAGTTATATATGTGTAGTGCATCAACTATCTGGTGTATATAAAACAAGCCTCGTAGCTTACCATGGAACTAGATGGTGCTGTGTGTTAATGTCCCAACATATTTATGTATTTAATTATATTATATTTACTTCAATTACACCGTTATCATTTTAATTTATTATAATTATAAAAAGAAAACTATCACATTGACTTTTCAATTAGGCCTTTTAAATTCTCATGGTATTTGGTGTCAAGGCCGGCCTCGATCTGCAGGGGCCGGTGATTAGGTGAAGTTTGATTTGCATAATCTTTATTTAATTGTTTATATACTTTTGAGGCTGATTTCAAAACTCACATCTTATCTCATAACTCTTAAACACCTGTCGAAGTACAGTTATGTTGCGGACTGGTTTTGGAAGAGATATCTTAGAGGCGCCCAGTTATATTTAGTAAGCAATTTTGAATGGAAATCTCTAAGTTATATGGGAAAGTGATATCTGTATATTATTATGTACGTAAGTTTTATTAACCTAATATTGTCTTTTTTTATTTGCCCGTTTTTCATCGTTTTTAGGGTTCCATACCAAAAGGGTAACTGTCTGTCTGTAAGTCTGTCACCAGGCTGTATCTCATGAACCGTGATAGTAAGACAGATGAAATTTTCAAAGATGATGTATTTCTGTTGACGCTTTATTAACAAATACTAAAAAACAAAATAAAATAAATATTTAAATGGGGTCCCATACAACAAACTTGATTATTTTTGCTCGTTTTTGCTCGATATTGGTAACGGCAACAGGTAGACGCTTGAAATATTCACAGAATATTTACTTAAATATTCACTTTAAAAATAAATAATTAAATTAAAATAAAACAAATATATAAAGGATGATCCGATACAACAGATATGATTTTTTTGCCGTTTTTATAAATAATGGTTCGGAACCCTTCGTGCGCGAGTCCGACTCGCACTTGGCCGGTTTTTTTATTATTTAAGTTTTACTGTTTAAGATTTAATACTTTCTTAGATTTACGCGAATATTTGACATTTAAATAAAACTATCTTTTCGGATTTTTTCGGGGTTTTATTTTGATTTTTGGTTCCCGACGTTTCGATTGCTTTACAGCAATCATGGTCACGGGAGAGACTAAGGTGTTAGATGTCTCAAAGGTATTTATTATATAGTAGTTACAGACAGCCTACCCACAAATAAGAAAATGAATTCAAAAAACTTGAAAATTGGCACCAAAGTACCTTACAATATTTGCTAATTTTAATATTAAAACATTTTTATAATTTTAATTACTTTTAAATTTATATAATTTTATATTATTTATATAATTTTAACTTTATTATTATAACTATTACAATTTTTTTAGAAAATTTATTGATTGAATAAAAAATCATTTGAATCAAATTATGAAAAATCGAAACGTCGGGGACCAAAAATCAAAATAAATCCGCGAAAAAATCCGAAAAGATAGTTTTATTTAAATGTTTAACATTAATAATTTTAATATGAATTGTCCATTTGTAAAGTTAAATTGAATTTAATTTAAATTTAATTTGATAAATAAATTTTAAATTGAATAATAAATTCAAGCACGTAAACCACAGTATTCTATTGTATTATTTTAACATAATATTGCGATATCCAAAGTAAGATTTGGCGCAACCAAGCTTCAGACTGGACGCAAGTACGCATTGTTATGAGCCACATTGTACCAAACGTTTTAACTAAAATAAGCAAAACATAGAAAACTGAATTCTAAGTTAACTGAATAAGTCGTATATTTTAACTAAATCGTTTATATTTTATATCCGATGTGTAGATATTGTCATTGTTGTGAAAAATTGATTTATGTTCCACATCTGTTAAATCGTTGTTTAATGCTATATTGTTAAAGTACTGGAATGTAGGCAGGGCACGGGTGTGAAGCGATCTCGAGTGCGGCCAGAGTGCCATAATGTATGAGAAGTCTTTAACCTGTTACGTTCTTATCAGTAGGTTAAGTTTTGATAAGATTTTTGCTGCTGTTTATACAGCTTGGTTCAAAATAATTTATGAATAGATAAGTATGATATTTTTATATGAAATGATTTGCATGTTTTTCTATTTTTCTATTTTTCTATTGATATTGATTTAAGTAGTTTAGGAGATTGTTTCAAACATACAAACAAATAAATTTTACATCTAAACTACCTATAATATTATAAATAGGTAAAGTTTGTGAGTTTGTGGGCTTATGAGTTTGTGAGGTTGTAGGGGGTAATATCTGGATCAACTGAACCAATTTAGATGAAATTTGGTAAGAAGATAGTTTGACTATCCTATGTTCTTCCCAGGGTGGGAAGGACATAGGATAGCTTTTATCCCGGTAATTATCCCTTAAGGGGATGAAAGTTTGTATGTGGAATCAACCTAGGGACGATCCCGAGCCAAGCGAGGGTGAGTCGCTAGTCTTAAGAGAAAATAGCTAGAGATTTTGCAAAGGTCTCTTTAACTAGTTTGTAATAAAATTAATGTAAAACAGTATATTATTATACATTATTAATTTATATATACTATTATGGACATTAATATGAAAATATCAAACTTTAAACAAGAATTACATGTAAAAACATCTCTATAGCTTCATTTGAATCGATATTACAACATATTACTGTTACCGATTAATTACGATTTGATCGAGTCGATCGATCATAGTCGAGGCGCCAGTCTGATGGGTTGTTCTTACACGAATAAATTAAAATTATATTTTTTGCTCCCATAGTTATTGTTTCAAATGTAAGGTGACAGATACTTGTTCAAGTGGTAGCATGCTCAGCATGGCCATAAAATATTGTATTACATTGATGGAATTATAGTAAATTAATATACTTTATATGTTGTCAAGTATTATATTTCAAGATTTGATTCTTGGCTTCGCTCGGGGATATATGGTAGTTCATGTCCGTCTCTATAATGCAATCTGTTTTTTTGCCAAGTTTCATAGAAATCTGCTGAAGAGATCTCTTATTTGGAGTTAACCCTGGAAAAAGCAAGCAAGCCATGGACATAGTGGATTTTGGAACGGGCTATAATATATCAAATTTCGTGCCTATACTCTTGACCGTTGAGAAGTTAGTTCATCTGGAGCCAATCTTAGATAGAGAGTTTTTGGAACTAAACCAACATATAAAATTTTAACTCTGTATAATAAGAGGAAGTGTTTCTAATTCAGCTTGCAAGATTTGATTCTTACAAACGTATCAAGTAATAAAAATTGCATATGGAAGTTTGTAAAAAGTAGTACAAATAGATAGAGTTACTTAATCATTTATAATTTTATGTAGTACGGATATTGGATATATTTATTTATGAAAATACGCAAGCAATAGATTTTCTTGTATGGCATAATAACATTTTCAAGCAATAGATGGCATTGTAATATGTTGGATCGCACTAACGTTACATTTTTTATAATATTACGTTATTATTGGTACTAAAATTTAACTAGTTAGAATCTTAAATTAGATAATTTAATATTATTCTCCAGGAAATGAAATACGTTATTGAAATAGACATAATTTTGGATAAAAAAATATTTTACCCATAAATTGTATAACATACTTATAAGCTCTACAAAGCAATAAAAATAGTGAAAGTGACCAATCGAATTCAAATAATTCATACTTAGATGTTAAGAAACAACGTCCTTCACAATAATACGTTCAATTTGATATATCATTATAGGCTGGTTTAAAACAAAATTAGCATAAACGTACTTAATTACGTCACATGATTACGATTGTTGTTGATTCCCACAGTGAATTATATCCGAGATGAAGTAGAGCAACTTGTCGTATAACAAGTTAGCTATAGAGGCTGTATTTATTTACTTAAAATTATTATATATTATTATATACCTATGTTATCTATATTCTACATAAATAAATACGCAAAGACAAAACGTCCTCTGTTTGTCAACAGATTTTCTTTTTGTATTATTTAGTAGCCATTGATGAGCTTTATTTAGTGTTATCAATAAAAAAAATGGAAAGTACTTTTATTTTATTCATATCTGTTTTATTCAAATTTTCAATAACGATTACGGTCGAATTTCGACCTTTGGATGAACATTAGTGTATAATTAATATTAATATTAAAATAAAAAAACTTTCAGTGAATTTGTTTCTGTTACTTACTCAGTAAGATTACATTTTATCCTGATAACAGAAATTCATTAGACGGTAATTCAATTCAACTCTATTTTAACAACACAAAATACCATTAGATGGCGATACCCAAAATTTTTATTAATATAATTATAATATTATGTTATACAAACAAACTTACATTGTCACCTGTTTATAGTAAGATTGATGTATTTGTCATATAGTTAATTTTACACGCAATATAACAAGCATTTGGAACAAATAAATTACTCATTTACTTCACATTGATATTGATCATCATAGCATATTACAACTGTTTTCGCTGATATTTTTAATTATAACTATATATAATCTATAGCAATGATTATTTCTTTTAGTCTTTTTAAGACAGTTAAACTAAATTTACTGCTAATGACACATTGTTTGTAATATTTGTAATAATTATTATAAAACAACCTGTATAGTGCCAACGGTCTACCCACAGCCCACTCGATCACGAGAGTGGACGTCCCTTGCGAAAGTCACAAACAATCGCGATTTGCAACCTGTAACTGAGCTTAAACATGCCTCTTTAATATTTGATAAATATACAATAATATAGGTACTATAAGCATTATTTGTATCACCAATAGTTGATATTTAGATATATTTTTAGATGGTCTATTGTTATTATTGATAGTGAAAAATTAATGAAAAAGTATTTTTCAACGACCTTTTATCTATATTTATACATATAACAAAATTCTAAGTCGAATCGGTACATTCAATTTTTTTTGGAGAATCTTATTAAAATAGTCATTATTATCGATACAGAGGCCGAATCTGTAGTTTGTAGATTTTTTGTGTATGTTTATCTGTCTGTCTGGGAATGCATCACGAGAAAATTACTAGACAGATTTTGATGAAATTTGGTATGATGATAGCTGGATATCCGGGTCAATATACCAGTATAGCATACTTTTTACTGCAGGAAAATATCTCATCTCTAAGAAATTTATACTAAAGCTTAAAAGTAAATAGGGACGAACTCGAGCGTAGCGAGGGTGAGTCGCTAGTGAATTTATGTAATTAATGAATAAGTATTTTTCAACTATCTTTTTAGGTGTATATTTTAGATATAATTCTAATGTACTGTCAGTATACCCGTGACCGTGGCGTGTAACAGTGCCGAAATATCGGAAACTGTCAAAAGTAAGCGGTAAACATCCCGTTTTACATCATAATAATATTGTCAGTGGCCATGAAAGTTTAAAGACTTATATGCTTAAGATTTTGTATTGACATAATATGTTAATAATATAAAGATCGTTGTTTTTATTTTAAATAGATGTCATGGTGATTTAATGGTGGATAAAACATAGTTACATAATACCTCACAGCTTATAGCGATTGGATGGGAAATTGGGGGATCTCCCCTTTGGAGGATTTTTGAAGGCCAAATGTTATTAATACTTATAGAAGGTCATATTAAAAGTCTGACAACCCCCATGCGTGCTTGAAGTATGAAAATAATTATATATAGAGATACTAGCGCTTGGCGCTGTGTTCCCTGCCTACCCCATTAACATTAAGCATGTAATCTATATTAATATTATAAAGAGGCAGAACTGTTTGTTTGAACGCGCTAATCTCAGGAACTATTAATCCGATTTGAAAAATTTCTTTTTGCATTAGATAGTCCATTAATTGAGGAAGGTTATATATCATCTATATATATAATAAAATTCTGAGTCAAATCTGTACATTAAATATGTTTTGGAAAATATTATTGAAATATTTATTATTATCGATATAGAGACCGAATCTATAGTTTTTGGAATTTTTGTCTGTCTGTGACCGAATCACGAGAAAACCACTGGACAGATTTTGATGAAATTTGGTATAATGAAAGCTGGTTATCCCGGTCAACATATAGAATACTTTTTATTCCAGCAAAATATCTTATCTCTGAGAAATCTATACTAAACTTTAAAACGTGACCAGGGACGAACTCGAGCGGAGCCATGGTGAGTCGCTAGTAAAAAATATATTAAGTAACATGTACATTTAAAATTTAAACCTTCAAAATCACTTGACTTTCAAATTTGTAATTTTTGTTTAACTACTATTACTATGTACTATAATAGACTTTATTATCTTGAACTAAGGTAACATTTCCTATACAACGACTGAGTATTTAATAGATTTATTTTGACTATGATTAGAGATATTAACCTCCTTTTTTGCACGTTTAATAACTAATTAGGTATAATTCTCGAGTCTTTCGATTTTTACCTACTGATTTTTAGAGTTCCGTAGCCGAAGGGTGCCAACGGAATCCTATTACTATGCCTCCACTGTCCGTCCGTCCATTCGTCCGTCTGTCACAGGGCTGTATCTCATGAACCGTAAAAGGTAGAGAGTTGAAATTTTAACAGAGTATACATGCTATAGTGGCAATAGAAATACTATTGCCGCTATAGCAACAAATAATAAAAAAAAGTAAAAAAAGTACATTAAACATTTTTTAACGTTCATAATCGATCATCAAAGTTGACGTACTATATACATAGAGTAAAAGTCATATTAATAAAAAGTACATATAGGTACGATGGTACGGAACCCTTCGTATGCAAATTTGACTCGCACTGGACCGATTTTTATTAGTACCAATAGAGCAGCATAAATAGATAAACAGTGAGGCAAGAGACATTCTACAATTTAATTTTCGCTACTATCCATGGAAATATCATATTTATAGGACAATCATATTATGGTTAAAGAATATAACACATTTTGTCTTTTTAATTTTATTTTTATATAAATTACAATAATAATTATTGTATAAATAGTTTTGTTTAATATGCTTAAGCTTAAGTAGACGAATATTTTTTTATGTTATAATTAATTTCATTTACATTTCCTGCTTTACATTTACATTTATTATTATATATTGATCAATCAATATGTACTCAAGTACATGTTTGTGATAGAAAAATATATTATAACTAGCGGCTCACCCTCGCTTCGCTTGGGTTCGTCAATATTAATAGTTATTTGCCAGCGTTAGCCGTATAAATTTTATTTTATTTTTTAATTTTTCTGATGTTTTAATACTTATTATCCTATTCCGGACTAAGAGAAATCCAAAAAAATCAAATATCATAAAAATTGGTCCAGCCGTTCTTGAGTTATAAATGGTGTAACTAACACGACTTTGTTTATATATATATATATATATATATATATATATATATATATATATATATATATATATATATATATATATATATATATATAAATTGCCAAATCACAAGTAAAATCTAGTCCCTATTACAGGCATCATTACTTTAGTGAAGCAGACATATTCATACATTACAATTGATTGTAATCATTCAACAGTCACGTCTATTTATAAATATTTTCGTAAAAATATTCGACAATCAAGCCATTACAATACACACGTGTTTGAGAATAACCAACTTTTACAATAGACATGTTTGTATAGTCCGAGAGACGGCTACAAATTGACCTTTATTTTTGTACCGTTAAATGACGAATCGGTTTAAACTCAATTCTTTCTATTGATGCAAATGTTCAATAAAGTGAAAATAAGCAAGTTATATCTTACTTAATTAAATTGAAACATTTTCATACTGAACAAAATACGACTTATATTTAGGTTAAATTAACAATAAATGTTTTAACTAATAATTTTTAGTTAAGCTTTTTTTACTAATAGTTTTACTTTTTTTACTAATTTAGTCAAATATATTTATTATTTGACGATACGTTTCGCTCAGTTTTTAGTGACCCTATTTGATATACCAGCGGTCGCGGATTCGAATTCCCCTGGGGGCATTCATTTGTGTGATAAGCACAAATGTTTGTACCAGGCATATTTGTAATATGAACGGGTGCTTATATTTATAATATGTATGTATTTAAAGGTATATATGTGTAGTGTATCAACTATCTGGTATCCATAACACAAGCCTCGTAGCTTACCATGTAAATAGATGGTGCTGTGTGTTAATGTACCAACATATTATGTATTATTTATTATTATTATTATACTAAGTTTATTTTAAGGAAATCTCAATAGTAACTCGGAGTTGACAAGTTGTTAGTGTTATTGTAATATATCTTACTTGTTGTATCGAATAATCATTACAACGACGTAATCATTAACAATCTGTCTGAAGGACTTTATTCGTAGGCATAAGGCATTGATATTATACCATGAATAATGGAGATATATGTATGTATTAATATAATAATGCAGTAATTATGCTATAAACCCACACAATAACATTTTAAGAACATAATTGGGTTAAAAAAAACATGAAACATGCTCATTATTAACGCCGGACCCTCCACTATACCAATTGTACGGCTGTTAATACATCACACGATTGACAGATGATGTTTCTATCAAATACGATCAACCTTTTGATTCTAATCGTTAATCATCCCAACATTAGCTTCTAAATTAACACACTCTTACATAATTATACAAATGTACATAATATATATTGAAATTATGACTTGTTATTAAAATATGAATATTATTGCGCTAACCAGTTTTATTCTACTTTGTAATATCTACATATATGTACATACATATATATTTATCGAGATAACATAAAATGTTAAGACGTTATTATGTAATAAATAATATTCAAGTACGAGTACATGCTTAATCGCTTTTATAGTACTACTATACAATATGATCGTCAATGTTTACCTTGGATTAAGAGGAAAAATAGATTCAAACTATAAAATTAGGCTAGCAAAAACTAAAAAAAGAATGATTATAGTGTAACTTAAATATTTTAACTACAGACACAACTGCTTTTAAGTCCAAAAAAACGGAAAAAGGCCAAAAATACAGAAATACACTATTTTAATACATTAATTTAATTAATTACTCTATTTCTTTCATTCTACTATATCTATATTATGTATTCAGCGTATTTAACGTTTCACTGCTGGGCACGGGCCTCCCTTCAATACGAGGAGAATCAGGCCATAGTCCACCACGCTGGCCAAGTGTGGATTGCCGGACTTCACATATCTTTCGAAAACTTGATAGGTTTTCTCAAACATGCAGGTTTCCTCACGATGTTTTCCTTCACCGTAAGGCAAGTGGTAATCATGTTAGAAATGATTCGCACATGAAAATATCAGAGGTGCGAGACCCGGGATTTGAACTCGCTTCACTCGGTTTCCCAAGCGAGCGCGTTACTACTGGGCTACCACTGCCTTCCTATCGATATTATAGTTTCATATAATTAAAGCATCGAAGCGTTGCCTAAACATGACTAATTGTGATGTAAAATACCTGTACCACTTTCTGCCTATGTTAGCCTCATGTTGCTCACAAATTAAACAAGTTCGATTTTAGTGCTTGTTAAAAGGGCACATGGTTTTCTCTACATTTTTGATCGTATATTTAGTTCATGGAAATATACCCTTTATTTTATACGTTACAGCATCGAATATCCCTTTACTAAAAGCAAAGCAGTGACACGATTGTGCTAATTTAAGTAAATCGATAGTAAGTGTGTTTCAAGTGTTACTTAAGACGTTAAATGATTAAGTGACTGGTATTGTTGTTAATTATTCCTATTTGTACAGTATTATTTATTACTAGGATCACTAGGACCCCCAGCAGAGTGATGCACTCCAGTAATATTAAATATGTCTAAAGATAAAATATTATCTTGAGGTGAAATTTCGTTATTTGTCTATGGAAATTGAAATTGTAAATGATTACACTTGGGTTTATATTGTAACGCATCTTGTTATGGGTAGGTAAATATTAAGCTGGTGTATTGAATGGAGTGTACAGAAAAGATATTTTTTTCGTTATATTCTGTGTATTATAAGGATTTAATGCCAAAATAATCATTATTTTAATTATAAATTGTACATTGTTGATATGAAATATGTGAACAAGGACACGTTTGGCTCAGTTTGTAGTGACCCTACTTGCTATGCCAGCGGTCTCGGGTTCCAGTCCCGCTGGGGGCATTCATTTGTGTGATGAGCACGAATGTCTGTATTCCAGTCATGTGTGTTTATATTTATAATATGTATGTATTTAAAGTTATATATGTGTAGCGTATTCACTATCTGGTATATAATACAAGCCTCATAGCTTACCATAAAACTAGATGGTCCTGTTTTAACATATTTAATTTAATTAAAAAATGCAAACATAGTTTCAATCAGTAAGACTTTTTAGCATTTCATAAATACTTTATGTATTTTGAATCTGTTTGCCATACTTTTATGATTAATAATAAGTTTACACTTCGTTTTTTGGTCAATGAAAAAGACGCTCACCATGACGATTGTTTAATAGACGAAACTAAATCCAGTTCACTACATTTTTGTATTTTTAAAATATATAATTAAATCAAATGACAAATATGTACAGTAAATGAGTAACAGTTAGCTTTTCGTTTGCTTTCGTTCTAACGAGGGTTTTTATTGTAAGTGTTTTTTGCTAGTATTAGAATAAATAAAATATTTGAGGTGAGGCACAGAACTTTCAAAGGCCCGCAGGCTGTAAATTACAATGATCTCTTACAAATTTTGCTTTGTAAATACCAATCATCCAAGTACGTACTTAACAATGCGCTTGAGTATTGTCAATCATCATCTGGCCAAAGTGGAAGATAAACTAAAAGCGTAATATGAAAACGTTTTTATTCACATAACGTATTATAATTTTTATCTAATTTAATTATATTACTTGGTAATTAAAAACTATTAGAGAAATCTAACTATCCTTTATTATTATATGTATAAATCTGTATAAATATTATAAATGTGAATGTTTGTAAGTCTTTCACGCCAGAACGGCTGAACGGATCTGGATAAAATTTGGCACAGAGATAGATTATAGTTTGGAATAACGCATAGGCTACTTTTATTTCGGAAAAATAAACGGTTTCCGAGAGATAGATTATTGTATTTGTTTTTCTAGAGGCGAACTTGAGCGAAGCAAGGGTAAGCCGCTAGTGAAATAAATAAAAATCTTTCTAATAGCAAAGTTTCTATAAAATAAAAAAATAACAGTGTTACTATCTAACTCTAATAAAATTGATTTGGACATATTTCTGAAATAGTTCAATCAATATTAATAATCCTTTCACTAATAAAAAGCTACGCTATTTTTGAGTAATATACATATTATCGATCGATCGACATGTTATCGATGTGTCACGTGAGTGGAGTCGCGAGTTTAACGTCTCACTTGTGGACACGGGCTTCCCTTCAATGCGAGGAGGATGAGGTCATAGTCCACCACCCTGACCAAGTGCGGGTAGGTGGACATTTCTTCCGAAAACTTGCTAGATTCTTAATTCTTAATCGTAAGACAAGTGATAATCACTTGAAAATCAGAGGTACGAGACCAGAGATTTGAACCCGCATCACTTGGTTTCCCAAGCGAGCTCGTTACCACTGGGCTACCACTGCTAGTAAACATAATGATATTATTTTATTGTTACTTTTACTGCCTTACATAGTGAAGTAAACATTTTTAAATTCATATAAATGTTATGTTAGATGGGCATGACGAAGCAGACCATCGACAAACTCTCCAACTTTAAAAAGAAAGTTGACAGCGGCAGTTCGTAAATAATATGTATTAAGTGTGTGACATTTATCGTTTTTTATATTGTTCATAAAATTGATATTATATTGTATCTGTAGATAAAATGTCATTTTATTAATAATAATAATAATATTAATAATGTCCTCCTGACCGTTTCCGGCCACGGCGGCCAATCTCATTGAGACTAGCCAACTACGCAGGAGATATTATAGTGCACAAGTGTACGCGCAGACACAAGTGCACTCTCTATTCCTGTCACTCTCATACTCCGGTGGGACGACTATTCGACACGACCGGTGAGAGTTAAGGCGCAGGACCGACGGCTTTACGTGCTCTCCGAGGCACGGGGGTGAAATACCACCAACTTCCCAACTCCGGGCTGTTACTGAGGCTTACTATACAGAAAGACTCAATAACTAAACTTGGCCCGACCCGGGACTCGAACCCAGGACCTCAGGATGTGCAGCCGTACATGCTAGCCACTACACCACCGAGGCAGTTGTCATTTTATTAATCTAAATATAAATAGACACAGACAAAACATTTCAGTACCTTTTTCTCCTCTGTTTGTCAACCGATTTTTTTGTAGCTTGACAAGCATTAGCTTTTTTGTTGACAATAAAATGGAAACCGTTAGTTTTTGAAGTGAAACTTCTTTAGAATCGTTGTGATTTGAATCTCGATGCAACGAAAATGTGACAGGAGAAAGAGACAAACACATAAATATATAGGATTAAGCCGGCGAGAGAATGCGATAGAATACATGATTAATTGTTGCCATGGTAAAATTGTTATTTGTCTGACAAAATGATATATAATATTATATTCTTTCCGTATATGATATTCTATAAATATATGATTGTAACATGCCTAATATGCCTTATTTGATTATTATTGATTTGTTTTAATTTAATTGCTATATTTGCCAAAAAAGTATTACTTCAACCGCGCGTAAAGGTCACACGCGCCCATTTTATTTTATTTTTCTGTTTAAATAGGTAAACTCCATTCATATATTGTTTTCCTTAAATTTTTAATAATGATTATGGTTGAATTTCGACCTTTAGGCAAACACTAGTTATAATAAAAAGGATGCTTGCAAGTTGTTCTCCTACAATGATGATTATAATTGTCATATCGATAAAAAAAAGTTCAATGCTTCAACGATTGTAGAATGAAAATATCTATACTAATATTATAAAGCTGAAGAGTTTGTTTGTTTGTTTGGTTGAATGCGCTAATCTCAGGAACTACTAATCCGATTTGAAAAATTATTTTTGCATTGGATAGCCCGTTAACTTAAGAAGGAGTTTTTGCCGATTTTTGGAATTTAGCTTTCCCGTGACCATGTTTGCTGCAAAACATTGGAAACCTTGGTAATCAAAAATCAAAACAAATCCGCGAAAATATCCGAAGAGTTTCTATGACAAAGGTAACTAATAAAAAATCTAAATTATTTTTTTATTAAATGTTACATACCTGAATAAGTGCACTATCCGTCATATCATGTCAATAGCTTGGTATTAACAGTATCGAAAAAGTTCATATCTGTGACGGACATTCTACCTGAAATAAGATAAAACAGCATATTGAAAAATAAGTCGTATTTCCATCTCTACATAACTTTTTCATTTTATTCATTAATTTGTTCAATCAGAATAAATTATCATAAACTATATAATACTACACTACTAACTATAAAAAAGTAAAATTCCTCATGTTACAAATGAGGATATTAACTCTTAAAATATACATACCATGTTATAAAACTTCAATAAAAATATTATTTCCTATGAAATCAATACATCAATTTAATACATTTAGTTATTTTTAATAAGTACATTTAAAATGATGACTAAAATTGATGTTAAAACATCGATTTTTCACCAAAAAGGCCAATCCACTCCCACATAATCTATCACATAACCAAGTTCTATGAATATGCATGGGCAACACAAACATCTAAGCAAATATCCATCACGGTGGGCCATTGTCCATCACCTTTTGTTTACCACTTTCACAATTAGGACGTTCACATATGTTAGACAAAATGTCGACGTGCCCACGTATTACTTATGGTGGATATTGTTTATCAAACAGGTTTTTAAAAAAGACAAGGCCTAAACGCTGTTAATTGGAAAAAAAGGTTCATAAAATCTTTTATTATAGCTGGTATATAATTAATCTTTTAAATAAACTAGGCGAAATTCGCGTCTTTGTCTCGGTTAATTGGGAGACATAATTATGCTATATGTATAATTGGTTTCTAATAATCTTTTGGAAACTGCATATCTTCTGCCAAAGATAATTAATTATTTGGGATTTTGGTATCTCTCTTGTTAAAACACTGTATAAATTAGCAAAAATGGTCAATAGTCTTTTTCGAAAAATCAGTGAACAAACATATAAGAAAATACACACAGATGAACATAGAACCTCCTTCTTTTTGGAAGTTACCTAAAAATTAAATTTTTACTAACATTATAAATGTGAAAGTTTAGATGTTTGGATGGATGTTTGTTACTCAATCAAACCAGAACGGCTGAACGGATCTGGATGAAATTTGGCACAAAGATTATACTTTGGAATAGCACATAGGCTACTTTTTATCCCGGAAAAATTTACGTTTTTCGTGAGATAGATTTGTTTCTGATTTTTTCCAGAGGCGAACCCGAGCGAAGCGAGGGTGAGCCGTTAGTATAGAAATAATAATAGTATAGAAACTAAAAAATACATTTTCTAATCCAAGAAATACATCGCTCACATGTTACAAAGCAAAATCATGGCCTCTTAAGTCGATTATAATAAATTTTAAAACAAATACGATGCAATCTAAATATTACTGACCGACAAATCGTTTAACACCGTTAAAGCTTAACGGAACGCAACAATCGTGTCGGTACAATGTAACCTTAATAGTGATATGAAGACACTTAGACATAGAAATGGCAGTGGCGAAGGTCACTATCGGCGGGGGTTCTTAACTTACGCAAAGTGTTCATTTACGTACAGTAATAATGTAATCTAACTGTTGCCTGCGACTTTGTTCGTAATTTCTATTTACGTATAGAAATAACAAAGTCGTCTTATATTACAATGAATTAATTGGAAACGAAAGCTTAAGCGATTTTTTATTCATTTCAAACTTTTATATTATGTAATTGTTAATACAATTTACAATACCAATAATAAAAAAAAAATATATTTATTTTATATAATAATGCGAATAACTACAGCATAAAGTTTTGCTATTCTGTAAAAACTTTAAACTTTTTTGAACTTATCTCGATAGCTGATTCCGCGAACGCATACTTAGATTAGTTGTATGAAGTATGATTATGATAGCGGATTTAACTCTTGATCACATTTCATAATATGGATATATATGTATATTTTAAAATTAAAAATCATAAAAAAATTTGTAAAATTTGTGAAATTAATTAAATTTAAACTATACGAAATTTTTAGGGGTTTATAAAAAAATAGAAATGCAGATCTTGTCTAATAATAATACTCTTATCCACAATAGTGCTTCAAATATACATAATAATGTTCTCCTGACCGATTCCGGCCACGGCGGCCAATCTCATTGAGACTAGCCAACTGCGCAGGAGATATTATAGTGCACAAGTGTACGCGCAGACACAAGAGCACTCTCTATTCCTGTCACTCTCATACTCCGATGGGACGACTATTCGACACGACCGGTGAGAGTTAAGGCGCAGGACCGACGGCTTTACGTGCTCTCCGAGGCACGGGGGTGAAACACCACCAACTTCCCAACTCCGGGCTGTTACTGAGGCTTACTATACAGAAAGACTCAATAACTAAACTTGGCCCGACCCGGGACTCGAACCCAGGACCTCAGGATGTGCAGCCGTACATGCTAGCCACTACACCACCGAGGCAGTTAAAAATATATCTCTCAAATAATATCTATTACGAAATAGTAATGATGTTGATGTCCTCCTGACCGATTCCGGCCGGGGCGGCCAATCTCATTGAGACTAGCCAACTGCGCAGGAGATATTATAGTGCACAAGTATACGCGCAGACACAAGTGCACTCTCTATTCCTGTCACTCTCATACTCCGGTGGGACGACTATTCGACACGACCGGTGAGAGTTAAGGCGCAGGACCGACGGCTTTACGTGCTCTCCGAGGCACGAAATTATATTATTATTATGTTATTATATTATTATTATTATTATTATCCAAATATACATACGTATGTGAATACAATGTAATTTATGTTAGACGTTTAGCGGACGTGCAAGTGGCAGTAGCATATAGCGAAGGATTAGCTACGCTGTCATTAGCTTGACAAGAGTTTATTTATTTTATTAATAAGTGAGGCTCTTCTATTCTACCTGATTTCTTGTATAATTAAAATAATAGAAGAAAAACAATATAACTTTAATTGTTCATTTATAATTGATTGTTGTTTTTTCATTTGCTTTGATTTACAGATATTGTTTTGATATTGATTTAAAATAAATTGAAAGATATTATTTTTGCTATAAAATACTTATTTTTATCGCCTAAATTCAAATAAATAATTGTACATATAATTGTGTAATATAAAAGTTTTATTAGTATAACTTTTGCTTTAAAACATATTAAATTTTCTCATTGATATCAAATAACCAATAATTGGAAGATTATATTTTAGTAACATAAAGACAGTCTTACCATTCTATATATTACAGTAAGTTCTGTACACGATTACCTGACCACGTCGGTACAATGTAGGATGTATTTTGATATGCAGACACTTAGTAGACAAGAAATGGCGGTGGCGTAGGTCAAATTGTTAGGATCATCTCCGGGGGGTCCTTAGTTTAAGCAATTATTTGATTAATCATGCATCGTTAGAGATAAAAGTAATATTTATTAGATGAATTACCTGTTGACTATTATATTTGTCTCTTGTTGCACAGTGCTATTTAGGATTGGTACGTTTAATATAATGATAATTACGGCTTCGATTTCGTTTGAGGTGATCTTTCAAATGTGTTATTTAGTTTGTTAATAGCAGGCTGGTCCTTAATTCGGTCGGGGGTTCGAGTCCCGCTGAGGGCGTTCATTTGTGTGATGAGCGCGAATGTTTGTACTCCAGTCACGGGTGTTTATATTTATAATATGTATGTATTAATGTTATATATTTGTAGTGTGATTACCACTTGCCTTACGGTGAAGGAAAACATCGTGAGGAAACCTGCATGTCTGAGAGAACCTAGCAAGTTTTCGAAAGACATGTGAAGTCCGCCAACCCGCACTTGGCCAGCGTGGCGGACTATGGCCTGATCCCCCTCGTATTAAAGGGAGGCCCGTGCCCAGCAGTGGGACGTTAATAAGGGCTGAATACATACATACATACATTTGTAGTGTATCAACTATCTGGTATCCATAACACTAGCCTTGTAGCTTACCACGGAACTAGATGCTGTGTGTTAATGTCCAAACATATTTATTTATATTTATTTATTTATGTTACTGATAACAAAAATTATTTTATATTATTAGAATAAAAGTGAAAATAAATGAATATGCTAAGCTAATGCTATTTCTTTTCATTTTTGAATAGAAAAGAAGGAGTGTATAGAAATGGATAATATATATGAATATATCGGTAAAATTGAATATATCAGATAATGAATCGAGGAATCCGTTTAGTAAAAGACATGATTTATACACTATGAATTGTATCTATTAAATAATACAACAATGTAAATTTAGTGTCTGGCTATCCATTCCAAAGTGGAGGTCAGAAACTATTGTCCAATAAAATTTTGGTTCAAGACCATTATAATGTGACACCTCGTTCATTTTCGAACAGCGAAAGTTATAAGAATTGTACACACAGATGTATTTGTCAGAAATAAAATTAAATGTATAAATTATTGTATATACATAAAAAACTGTGTGTTTGTAATATAAAAATAACAACTTTTTACTAAATGCATATTAAATTATATACAGTACTTATAATAAAAACACAATTTTTATATATTTTTTCTGTCTGCCTGTCTGTCTGTTTGTTCCGACTAATCTGCAAAAGGGCTAGACCGATTTTGACGGGACTTTCACTGGCAGATAGCTGATGTTATAAGGAGTAGCTTAGGTTACTTTTATTTTAGAAAAAGAATTAGGGTTTCCCAAAACAAATTAAAATATATAGTGTGAAAACGAAATGTAAGTTATATTAAGTTTTTTTTTCTTTTTTACATCAATAAACTTTTTGTGGCTAAGTAAGTACGGTTTTTGCACAATATCTCAATTAGAAATAATACTATGACTTATTAGCGACTTACTCTTGCTTCGGTCGAGTGTATCGGTAGGTGCCGCTTGTAGTTATAATATTATATACGATCAGCGCCATCTTTAGGCAAAAGTTATTACTAACAGTAGCCTATGTGTTAAGAGTTTGTATTTAAGTTATATATTTAAAAAAAAAAATACTAAAAATCATATGTACTGTCAACTTTACATCGACTATTACGTATCTAGACAGAGTGGTGAGGCGAAAACTTAAAAGTAGAGTCAGAGGTCAAACATTATCTTACGTTAATGCGTTTGATGCGGCCTTAATCAATTATAATGGTGACCTACAGAGGTCGATTCCCGTACTTTTGTGTTATGCAATGAGAAATTATTGTTTCGAGACAGGTTTTAATATGTGGGTTGGCTATTTCCTTGAGTGTTAGAAAGTTAGCTTATTGTGTATTATGTTTTGAAAATGAGCTTAGAATTAAATAAGGATGTTATTTGCTACTAGCATACCACCCTGACTTTGCTTAAATGAAAAGTTATTTAACAAATAAGACTGTTATTTATCGATTACTACAGAATAGATAGACTATATAATAGATATGTATACAATATACATAGGTATGGTGGGTTTTATATCCCTTACTTAAGAAATTCTTGATTCCCCATACAAACTTCCTCCATCCTTTTCACCCCCTTAAGGGGTGATTTCCGAGATAAAAACTATCCTATGTCCTTCCAGGGTCTTAAACTATCATACCAAATTTTATCTAAATCAGTTCAGCTGATTAAGCGTGAAAAAAGTAACAGACAGACAGAGTTACTTTTGCATCTAAGAGTATAATATTAGTAAAGATATAATTATATTCATATACATAATATTATAAGTAAATATAAACGTAAATGCGGAAGTTTGTAAGTTTGTATGTTTGTTTGTAAGTTGTAAATATTCGTTACCTACTTCTTCACATTAAAACAGACAGACAGATTTTGATGAAATTTATTATACAAATAGACTATAACCAGGAGTAACATGAGCTACACAAATCGAGAGTAATATGCTAGCCTATATTATTAATATTATAAAGAGGTAGAGTTTGTTTGTTTGTTTAAACGCGCTAATCTCAGGAACTACTAATCCGATTTGAAAAATTCTTTTTGCATTAGATTTCCAGTTTGTTGAGGAAGGCTATAGGCTATTATCCTATAATGTATAGTTTCTTTCATACTAACCGTTAAAACGTACCTAGGGACGAACCCGAACGAAGTAAGGGTGAGTCGCTAGTATTTAATAAACAGTAAGCATGTATTATTAATTATTTATGTAATTAAACGTTGAAGTTTCAATTCTGTTGCGTATAAATACAACAAAATTAATCACCGCCTAATCACAGGATACAGTTTGAAGGTATACAAAATATATACATAATTAAGAAGTGTTTTCTTTAACACTTGTATAATGAATATATCGTAATTAGAAATTACTTTTCACGTCAATCAGTACAATGAATTCAATAAAACAGCTACCGTTGGATATACAATGTGTGAATGACGAAGCATTTTTGTATTCTCTCTAATTGTCAGTACTTTAAATTACTGACCCCTACTATAGAAAGCTTATTCGATAGTCGTTGTCGTGAACGTTAGAACTGTTTACTGGACGAATAGAGTTTTAACGGATTTAACACAACTAGTGATCGCCGTGGTTGAAAATCAACCATAATTCGTTAAGTTTGATTGATATTCAGGTTCATAATCTATGAAATGCAAAAAAAATTTCAAACGGGCCCATAGGTTCAGAGATTTGCACGTATAGCTAAATAAACTTTTCATCTATATATTATGTAAGTACTCCTATAATATCCTATACTCTTTTAGCAGTGAAGTGATTATATATAAATAAAATACGCGAGCGGATTCGCGGATAAAAGAAAGTCAATAAATTTTGGCTTTTTGGAGTTCTCTATATAAACTTTAACTATGCCAAAGCTCATAATCCTCCGTACATGCAATATGCTTAAAAAAGGGTTCAAAGTTTTCTCTTTACGTATTAATATATAGATATATTCTGTAATATCACATATTACAATACGATTGAAATAGTTGCATCCGGTTTTGATTTTCTGGTTAGATTAAAAAGTAAAATAAGCTTGAGAATAAAAGTTCTAACAAAATATTGATTAGTAAATAATAACAATATGTATTTTTACACATTTGTATGACTGTATTATTCTCTTTTTTCAATTTTTAATGTTTTTACTGCTTTTACTGTTTTTTTTTTTATTTGAATAAGGTTTTGATCATGCATATATTTCTTCATCTTTATTTAGTTTTATTTTTAACATTATATTAAAGTAAAAAAGTGTTTATTGATGTGTTCGTTTGTACTTAACTAAAGCAGCAATGGCGTAACGAGTCGATATGATTTGTGCACAGTAATAGTTTATGAAATGGAGAGTGACATAGGCTACATTATATTATTATACGTGTGTGAAGTGACGACACATTTAGTCCAGTTTATAGTGAGTAGATTTTTCAAGTGGTAGTGCCATGCTGGATACCTAAGAGTAGCAGCCGAATGGGCCGGCACGCCCCATATAGTACCACTCTCTCACAGGAGATCGGCGTGAAGTGGCAGCTAATAGCTATGCTGTCGCGTTTCGTCCGGTAAGTGAGAGTCCGGGAGGCCCACTCCCCATCCCTCCTCCCACCCGCTCCCTCCCTTCCTTTCCTGAAAGTTCGGCAACGCATCTGCAAGCCCTGCAGTGTTGCAGATGTCCATGGGCAGAGGTAATCACTTCCCATCAGGTGAGCCTCTTGCCCGTTTGCCCCCTTTGTCCCATAAAAAAAAAAACCCTACTTGTTGTGCCAGCGGTCACGGGTTCGAGTCCCGCTAGGGGCATTCATTTGTGTGATGAACACGAATGCTTGTACTCTAGTCATGGGTGGTTATATTTATAATATATATGTATTTAAAGTTATATATATGTAGTGTATCAACTATCTGGTATACATAACACAAGTCTCGTAGCTTACCATGGAACTAGATGGTGCTTTGTGTTAATGTCCCAACATATTTATTTATAGGATACATCGAGGTACTTTTTCTCGATTAATCAAACGATTTTGAGATTTCAATGTTTTTTTATTACTAGATAGGCTTACGCTTGACGACAATCAACGCCGGGAAGCACTGATGAGGTTTACGTTAGAGCGCGCTTGCTTAGAAGATGCCTATTCACTCTTACTTTAAAGGTACTCATATTATAGGTATCAGGAAACACGGATGCTGGAAGGGTGTTCCACACCTTAGCAGTTCGTTTCAAAAACGTTGAACTAAAGCGTTTCGTGCGAATTACAAAGAAATACTTAAAAAACTAGGTGTAGTTAAAATAAGCAAAGATAGGGCAAGACACTAGTTTTAAGTAATAAAAAAAAGTATAGGTAAATACTAAAAACTGATCGACAATATCACTTGATCTTAATTATGATGATTCATTCGACAAATTCCACTTGCAAAAGGAGTATATTTTTTCTAGGTCTTTATTATAAATAATTGATTGGCGGTAACTTTTTTTTGTATTTGATGAACCACATTGAATATAATTTTATTGTTATAACTTGACGCATTGGCATAATTTTTTCTAGTCGGCACTTTCTACTTATAGTAGATTTGACTCTTGTTTGTAAAGCTGCGTCTAAACCTATACGAGCATCAACATTCTTATAATATCTATAAAAAATTAATTTGACTGTGTGATTGGCTTTACCAGTAGTGAGAAATAAGTACTTAGTAGGTACATATAGCCAGGAATTTCATATTGTTTGAAATGTTTGAGATTTACGAGATATTTAACTTTTAACATCCCACTGCTGGGCACGGATCTCCCATCAATACGCTGTCTGTCTGTTAGCCTGATTAGGCCATTATCCATCATGCTCGTCTAGTGCGTGTTGTCAGACTTCACATCTCTTTCGAAAATTTCTTATGTTTTTTTCAGACATGCAGATTTCCACACGATGTTTTCCTTCACCGTAATACAAGCGGTAATTATATTGAAAATGATTCGCACATGAAAATATCAGAGGTTCTTCACTCAGGACTTGAACCCGCTTTACTTGCTTTCTTAAGCAAGCACGTCACGTTACCACTGCGCTACTACTGCCACAACGTTATTTACATTCGACACGCCCTAAATGTTTAATTCAGTAAATTTAAATAATAGATAGATGTTCCACAATAACAAATGTCATTAAGTGTTTGATTGATTTATAGTTGCAGATAAAAATAAACTGGAAGTGCCGCTGTAAATTAATTAAAATTACTTTTAGTTGTTGATTGTTGCAACATCATTTTATTAAGATATACTAGTGGTCGGAGTTCGACCATAGCCATTGTTTTAATTTTGAAAACTATAAATAGAATTTACCTATCTATATAAAAAGCTTAAAGTTTAAAGCTTAAAGCTCACCAATAGCTATGAAATAAAAAAAAATCGATTGACAAATTGATTAGACAGACGTTGCCCTGTCTTAATACATGTTTAGTATGATATTTAAAGTCATACATAAATTATATAAAAAAGCACTTATAGTTATCCCAAATTTCCATATTGTGTTTCGGAAACCATTTCCATTTATCCCCTGTAAATCCTACGAACTATCACGAACATTTTAAATTAAACTAACCAATTTAGTCAAGCCGTTCCCAAGTTATGCGCTTACGAACAACAGAATTTCATTTTTATTTATATATGTAAATGTTACTTGATTATGTCTAATTATCCGTTACCTTTAACTTCATTTTATATTTTTTTAAGTGTTTTTAAACTAAATATAAACAAAATATTCTGATCAATTGAATTATATTTTTTTTTTATAGCAAGCCAAATATTTGGCACGTTCATACTAATAAATTAATTAAAAAATTAAATAACAATGTTTACAAAAAAATACTAATAGAAGAAGGCAATAAAATATATCAATTTAAAGTATGATATTTAATTTGACACAAATCCACACGTAAATATCTTATATCACTCCATACAACCTAACGATCTATCATCGAGTCAGTTGACCCGCGATTGTCAGAACGCCTGCGCATCTCTTATTATATTGAGTAACCGTCTGCGACAGCTTAACATATTTTAGCGTACCAAAAACCTACTATTTATTTGACCAAGTGGATATTGTTAATTCGTTTTTGATTATAAGGAGAGACACGTAGAGCATATTATTTTGAAAGACGAATAAATTATGTTATTGTGTATATGTAAATTATTACTAAATTAATTAAAATTGTAGTTTGATGACACGTTGGGCAAAATTTATAGGGACTATACTTGCAGTGCCAGCGGTCGCGGGTTCGAGTCCCGCTGGGAGCATTCATTTGTGTGATGAGCACGAATGTTTGTACTCCAGTCTTGGGTGTTTATATTTATAATATGTATTTAACTAGATACTGTTGTTTATTAATGACCCATCATATTTATTATTTATTAATTTACTAGCTATTTAAATATTAATTTCGATAGCTTTAGATAAGATAATTTTCCATAATTTTCATTTAATGAGCGTATTACGTGTCATGTGGCTCTTAGATATCTCATTTTCACGTATTTTTAGAGTTTTATTTTAGCAATAATGATAATAGAATAGAATTAGAATATAGAATGCTATCTTGACTAAAATTATAGGTTTGAAAACACAGTAAGAGAAGCATCATATATATATATATATATATATATATATATATATATATATATATATATATATATATATATATATATATATATATATATTAAAGAAACTTTAACAGGGTAAACTGTCAAGACTCTACATAAAGAGCTAGGTACAGAAGTGTCTAGTTATTTATTAGTTCTTAAGCGGTTTTATATGTAGATAATTTGTTGATTCCTATCATTATGTTTATTAAAGCCTACCACCCATATAATTACTTTCTTATAAAAAGTCGCTAAATATATTGAAAGCTTTAAATTATCTACTACGATAATTTATGATAATTTATCCTGTGGCAGTAATATTACGTGACCCGCGAACGTAAATAACGAAACTATCGTTATGTTAGAAGTAAAGATACGCATCATAGTTATGTCGATAATAACTAAAGTAATGAAGGAAGCTCTAAAATGATCCGCGACATGATTACATTTATGGTTGTTTTAATAGCAAATTAAATGGGCATTAACTCAGTAGAGAAACTGTAGGTAAGGTGAAGTAACTTGTGGGTCTCATAAAATAAATTATTTTAGTAACTTTAAGTACTAATTTATAAGAACTGTACTAAATCTGATAATAAAATTATTATAGAACTAGCGGCTCACCCTCGTTTCGCTCGGATTCACCTCTAGACAAACAAAAACAAATATATCCCACAGGAACCGTACATTTTTCCGGAATAAAAAGTAGACTATTTGTATTCTGATGTATGAACTATATTATTGTAAAGTTTCATTAAAATCCAATCAGTAGTTTTTGTGTATTAAGCTGTATCCGTTACAATAGTTTTTTAACAATCCCACGGGAATTGTTTAAATTTCCAGGATGAAAAGTATCTAAAATGTTGACCGGGGATGGAAGATTAGACCGTACAAACAGACAAAAAAATTGAAAAAAATCTAGATTTGTTCTATTTCTCTTCTTACATCTTCATATATATATGCAAAGGTAAATTGTTTTAATATATAAATGTTTTCCTGATTTTTTTTAATAATGATTACCTATTATTCGACCACTAGATAACACTACTTTAAATAAAATAATAACAGGCGTAGTTCTTGTTAAAAAGTTACTGTTTTAATTACTTTTAAATACAATTCAACAATTATATTTAAAACAACATAAAATCAATCAGTATGTCATAGTTTGATCAGTAGGTATTAGCTGGTTCTACGTTGTCATACTACTTTCTACATAATTATTTACAATACCTTATTCATAGTCGGTATTATAGAAATTCATTGATTTATTTAAGAAAATTAACAATTATTGGTGCAATTAGTTATGATTTAAAAAAAAATGTTTTTTTTTTAAATGTTAAATTTTAGAACTAATTTTGAAATATATGTATTGTCTAAATAATATTATTGTTATAAATAAAATAAAAGGCAGTCGAATTTATTTTTATAATATTTACTAGCGACTAACCATCGCTTCGCTCGGGTTTGTACCTAGGTTGCTTAACAAAAAAAAAAATAAAAAAAAAATTAATTTGGTTTTAATTTTTTTTCGTATGACTCTATTTTTTTCTAAAATATAAGTAGCCTAAGTTATTTCTTATTACATCAGCTATCTGTCAGTGAAAGTCCTGTCAAAATCGGTCCAGCCATTTCAGAGATTAGCTGGGACAAACAGACAGACAGACAAAAAATATAAAAAATGTTGTTTTGGTATATGTACCGTATATACATCCATATGCATTTAGTAAAAAGCGGTTATTTTAATACTACAAACAGAAACTCCAATTTTATTTATCTCTATAGGTAACATTGTATAATTTGTACATTGTCTATAAAAATATTTTTTTCAATAATTTTTCCAACGATATCTTTGTTTGGTTGGTCACAAATAACTTTTTAATTGAAATTCTATAAATTGTATCATTCAATTATTCAATTATAACTTTTATGGTCTTATGTTTTTTAACTAAATATTATAGTACTATCTTAAACAAAACTAATGCCTTCGTTTCATCATCATGGTAGAAGTAAGTATATGTTAAATAAATTCTGCTTCTTTTTTCTATTCTTAATTTTAATAAAATTAGAACTGTTTCACTAGAATTTGGAGGATGTTTAAAATGATATTAGCTTATATATTTAACATAACAAAAAGTTTAGTGACAGGTGAGCTTAACACAATAAAAATGGAAGCTTTCACGTGAGACTGGTAATGTGAATATAACCTACTTCATGAATTGGGATTGAAATATCTTGTGTAATATTTCAATTAAGTTCAAAAAGTTCAAGAAAGAGAAGAACATATTATTTATACACATGATATATTAATCACCCGAGTGAAACGGGAGCAGTTATCTAGTTCTAATGATTTTGAAACATTTCTTCATACGCACTAAGCAGACCTGCATATTTAAAACAAGCTATCAAAGTTAGGTCTTGACTATAAATACATCATACAAGACTGGTTATCTATTTGCTTTGTTACGCCGGCATCGCGCGAGATAGCATCTCCCAATAGATCTTAAGATCAAGCAGTTATAGGCTTCCGTTCCCATTACATTAACACAAACGTTGAAACGTATCTTTGGATGCTGTTCACATAATATATTATTCATGAATACATCGGAACTAATCGATTATAATTTATATTTATAAAGAATGCGAATAACCTATTAGAGAAAGGCATTGATTTGATGAACCTTAATTATAGATATTATGCGTGTTATTAATAAATTAATTTCTTTATTTTGTACCGACGTACTATCAGTATGATTTCACTAGTAGTTTAAAATCTAAAGTAAGGTCGTCTTACACCAATCTGTTTATCAAATAAAACTCGTTGCCTGACGAAATATGATCAATCTAATATTTTTTATTTCTATGTTTTATTTTCATGTTTATCTTATACAATAATATTTATTATTTACTAGCGACTTACCCTTGCTTCGCTCGGGTGCGTCTCTAGGTACTTTTTAGTATTGAGCGGAACTTTAATTCTATTTTTAAAAGTAAAAGTAACCTAAGTTACACCTTATAACATCAGCTATCTACCAGTGAAAGTCCTGTCAAAATCAGTTGAGCCGTTTCGGAGACTAGCCGGAACAAATAGACAGAAAGACAGACAAAAAATTTAAAAGTTGTGTTTTTCTTATAAGTAGGTACCGTACATAATTGCCTATGCATTTAGTAAAAAGCTGTTATTTTGACATTACAAACAGACAACACAATTTTATTTGTCTATATAGATTATACTAAATAGTATGTGCAGTATCCCTTAGTTGTGACTTGTTTCTATCATTTTGTTATATTTCATATAATATGCTTTAGGTACATTTTATAGTTTTAGTGAATTTTAAGCGGTCAAATATTTTTCAACAATTTAATTTAGCAAGAAAACCTGCGTGGAAACCTTATACGTTATACATCTTAATATAAATAAAAATATCGTATTTACTGTCCATTAATTGAAATCTACACAAATACCATGTTAACAGATAACAACGTCTTCACCGATCAATTCAAAACTAGTAGAGGCGTATCATTAGTCAATAAGTCATTTTAATTATATCATTCAGTGTGCACTTTCTAGACATTTGACAGCTCAGTCATTAGTGATGCTATATTATATACATTCGATATCGATTAACGATCATTCGAGCTTTTTATTGAAAACCCAGTGGTTTATCGATTGATATCAGATAATGCCAAAGATACTATCTTTATGTTTATTTCAATGGCAATGAGTTTATGATATGTTTGTTTTTTTGATGATTTTATAGTAGTAGTAGTTCTTGTTTATCGTAAGATGTAAGATTAAACATATCATAAATTATTTTGAAGTTTTTTTTTTCTTATAATATTTTCTTAAATTTACGCGAATATTTGACATTTTAAGTAAAACTATTTTTTTCAATTTTTTTCGCGGATTTATTTCGATTCTTGGTTCCTGAGACAGTTATCTTCCGTGACTATGATTGTTGTAAAGTATTCGAAACGTTGAAAACGAAAAATCTAAATAAATTCGTGAAAAGAAATAAATTAATTGTAATTTTTTTACGTTAAAATATGCATACTTCATATTATATAAAGATTCAATTTAAGTCAATTTTCTTGATAGCTTCAAAACATGCCACTTGAATTATATAAAATTAAAAAAAAGATTAATAATACCACCATCATAATATGTTATTTTTAAAGGTATGTATAATGTATATGAAACACACAAGACAGACGAACATACATCCAAAACAACACAAATACATTTTTTTCTGAAGAGACCCATTTTGTCAATATTTATATTTAATCCGTAGTTAACCTTTTTTGCGTATTAAAAAAGTGTATACATAATAATGATTTGGCAGTTTATTCTACAAGGGCAACAAACTAATGACACACAGACCCACTTTCGCATTTACTAGTTGAGATAACAATAGTCTTTACACACTCACCTCTTATGCAATTATCTGCCATAAATCTTAATTACATCACTAAAAATAAAAATCGATGGCCTAGATGCTCGAATAAAGTATCTACGGCATACAGTAATTATGTTACAAACGCTATCTTAGATAATAGAGCCTTGTTAGTCGGCGCCTTTCAATGATCTAAATATTAAAGTATTAAAATAATTTAAAAGATCTATCACACTACTATGTATACTATGTGTAAAGATAATATTATATATTTATCTGTACTTTTGTTACTTTTTCACGTTGAAAGGCTGGACAGATTTGAATGATTTTTAGTACTCAGGTAGATTCATAACTTGGAGTAATACATATGCTACTGTTAGTAATAAAATTAGCCAAAAGACGGCGCTGCCTATATTATATATAAAAATACTATTATACTCATAAAAACAAAGGTCACTTAGGGATGCACCCGAACGGAACAATAGTATCTCTATGTAAAAATCAACTAAATACATATTTAATGAAACACTTTCATGTTTATAATAAAAAGTACAGATTATGCTCCAATACTATAATGGAATATTTATTTAACTTATTTTATTTTTTATCAACGTTGAAAGAATGACATCTAGAAATTCTAAACTAAGAAGAAAATGTTTTTGTATACCTTAAAGTAAAAAAAAAGGGTTTTTATATACCACAGGATTAAATAACCCTTTAGAGGGTGAAAGGGTATATGTTTGATTCTATATATTGAATCAATTAGAAATAGAGAAGTCACGTTAGATAAGTAGTCAAGGTAGTTATTTCTTGACATTATTTTATGGTTATGTTATACAAGACGTATAATTATGGATTATCAAAGCTGACGGTACCAAGATACGACAGAATAGCTAGTAAGTAGCGATCTCGAAATGTTAATCTATGGACAAATCGCCTTATGTGTAGTGTGGTGCGGTGAGATTCAGGCACACCTGTACCGGTCTGATGTAGTGATGTAACGTCGATGGATTAATATCGATACTTTGAATATTTTATCTAATCTATATTTTTATAATGTCATTTATTAGATGTTTTTTTTTTTAATATTTTAATGTTTGATTCCCTAGTTTTATATCTTAGCTATTAATTAAAATGTTATAACTTTGAGCTTAGGTATTGAGTAGAGGTATTGGTAGGTATTCTTGTAAAAGTAGGGGCCTATGTGTTCCCCCCAATGTGCGTTTACCTTGTCGTGATGGAGATGGGAGAAGGGAGGGGGTGTCTCAGTTGCGACATAAGCAAGGCAAGGCAACATAGTCGGGCGCGAAGCCAAGAAACGCACTGGGAGACGGCCCACCTCGATGGGTGGGTGGGTGGTGTGCTATGGGGGTTTGCGGGTTGCTCCTGGTACTTCTATAATAGCAGAGTGGACCGTGGGAGCAACCCCATGGTAGTTGTGGTCTGCTTGCAGACCTGCCGTTGGGGTGTCGTGGTTGAGTGCGTAAGGCATCCTGCGACGCCCCATTAAGACGGGGGAGGTTCAGTTTGGTTTTAGTGGGTAGTACCGGTTTTGTTGATGAGTTCCATATACTGCCTGTATGTATGCAGTTGGTATGCCTAAACGCATTTCCCGACGTTAAAACAAGGGGCCTATATGTTCGCTAAACACTAGTCGTAAATAAATAGCAAAAGAAAATGTACAGGTTCTTTACGTATTGAAGTACATTATTTTTATGTTATAAAAGGAAATGTTAACGATTAAGGATGAATAAGTTTTACACATTCATAAAAACCAAGATATACACATACATAAAACATATATAACACAAATATAAATAAAAATATATTGACATGCTATATTTCAAACGCTATAATAAAAACAGTAAATAAAACATACTAAATGACATATTATTTGTTATTATTGAACTATCGATACTTATCAGAGTCGTCCCGTTAGCCCCACGCTGCGATCTTAGTTCACGTCGTAAATCATGTGCTAATAGCGGTTAAACTCATTCGCTAATAAAAGCTGAGTATGAAGTATGAAAAAATTAAAAGTTCATTGTCTTAAAGAACTTTGAATGTTGATTGAAATAAGTAATCTTTAGTATCTATACTAATATTTTGTAGTTTTATGCGTTTGTTCATAATTTTGTACACTTTGGTTTTTTGTACAAGCGACATTAAATACACATTTACCTTAAATATGGTCCTTTTAAGCCATAATTGTCGATAATATAACACATTATACGATTTATTTTCATATACATACGAGCACATTGAAAGATTATAATTGTTTATTAGATTGGAATACTAACAGATTTGAAGACATCGAAGTATCGTCTCATCGGACTTTCAGAGGAAAAGGATTAGAGAGTGCACTTGTGTCTGCGTGTACACTTGTGCACTAAAGTATCTCCTGCACAGATGGCTAGTCTCAATGAAATTGGCCGCCGTAGCTGGAATCGGTCAAGAGTACATTATTAACAGATTCCATACTTCTATCTCATTTATTTAGGAACGGATAAAATATAAGTTGGGTATGGATATAGTTATATCCATTACATAAAATTTCTAATACATAATATGTATACCAGCATACTCTTAATTTTTCTAGTATATATTTATTTATATGCTGGAAATACTAGCATAGCATATAAATAGAAGCATGTTAATTGGATTTAATTCGGTGATCTCACTGTCAAAATTGACAAAGAGATACATTTTCGCACTTATAATTGAAGAATATATAATGACTAGCGACTTACCCTCGCTTCGCTCGGGTTCGTCCCTAGGCACGTTTTAATTTTTTTGAGCGAAACCCTAATTCTTTTTCCAAAACTAAAAGTAGCCAAGTTATTTCTTATAATATCAGCTATCTGACAGTGAAAATCCCGTTAAAATTGGTCCAGCCACTTCGGAGATTAGCCGAAACAAAGAGACAGACAGACAAAAATTAAAAAAAAATGTATTTTTCTTATAAGTACCGAATATAATTCTATATGCATTTAATATAAAGCTGTTATTTTGACATTACAAACATATACTTCAATTTTATTTATCTGTATAGATTTTCCTATAACTTTGCTACTTTATATTATTTGCATATTTGTTCATTATTCTAATTCATAAATTATTATACGAATAGCAAAGTAAATACAAAACTAGCCCAAAGGAATGACGAGAATGTTAAATGCGTTTCCGCGTTAAATAACTCAACTGATAATAATCTCAAAAGACCCAGATGGAAGGAGAAAATAAAGTTTATGTATGGTTGGTATGACACATTCTCAGATGATTTTTAAGTTATTACTAATAACTAGTTACTTATTCTTGCTTCGCTCGTTCCTGTGTTCCTTTGTTGGGTTTGAAATATAAGAAAGAATAAGAATTAGATTCTATCAGACATGCAGATTCATGATAATGTTTTCCCTTCACCGTTTGATCAAGTAATCATATTAAAAAAGATTCTTAGAAGTGCGTGACCCGGATTTGAACCTGCTTCACTTGGCTTCTTTAAATGCTAACCTTCAAGCGATCTCCACACCAATGAGCTATCGCTTAGTCATATTAAGTCTTGTGAATTAAAAAAAATCGAATACAATGACAAATTGTACACATAGTTATTCTTAAATACGTAGAATACTTTAAAAATGTGTTTTTTCAAGTCCAACGATATCGAAGAATCGATCATTATTAATTATATGTAAATTTCGCAATTGTCATAAATGCTTTATTGCACTTAAACAACTTTTCATAGGAATGAAGTGTGCAACTAATAGATTGTCAGCCGAGTTGTTTATATGAATATTTAGAGTCGTCATATTTTGCATTTTTCTTAAGACACATTCTAATTAATGTCTAGTATCATTGATAAGCTATTAAAATGGCCTGTTTGTTATAAAAATTATTGAATAATTTGGTCATCATACTGAATGCGATATTCATGTTATTTTATATGGGTATAATACGAATTCTGAAATGATAGCTTTCTAGAATTTAAGTGCAGAATTTTTATTAATAAACCTATGAAATACTATCTGACTATGGGTTTAGTTAATAAAAAGAAAGGACTCCAGATCCTTTTCTCTATTGGTTTAAATATAATTAATAATTTGGTGGTTGTTGAGAGACGAATAAACACAAATAAAAGTCTATGTTACGTCACTAATGAAATTATAATAAAAAGTCAACACACACGTAAAAACAGTACAGAAGGGTAAGTTTAGGGAGGTACATAGTAATATAAAAAGGTTATAGTTCAAATACAAGAAGTTCACATACAAAAACTCATGAAAACGATTAAATAATATAAGACAAGTATTAAGGTTAACTGTCTAGCATTTACGTTTGCAGATCGAAGTTCGAGTACCGGTGCTAAGTATTAGTTATTTTGTCAATATATCCTTAGTAACATTGCGGAGTTAAGAATGTGGTGTTACCCGCCAATGCTTAGTAAGCAATTAAAGCCGTCGCTCCTGCGCCTAATATCTCATCGATGTCTCCACAGTTTGAAAGTGAAAGGAATAGAGAGTGCACTTGTGCTTGTGCACATAATATGTACTTGTGCATTATAATGTTTTTTTACGCAAACAGCTTGTTTTAGCGAAGTTGATTGCCATGGCAGAATTCGGTCAGAAGGACATTAATTAACGTAGTATCTTCAAAACAAGGAAGTACTCAATTCGAGCATACATGTTTTTGTGTTTATATTACGCAATTTTTTTCAATTGAGAACATTGCTTGATTTTTTAAACTTTTATTGGCTCAATAAAAATTTCAAGAAAAAAATTATGATTGTGAAATAATTGCTTTAAAAGTGATTAAAACCACTTTAATCACTGTAATGTCATTAGTCAGTGATTAAAATCACTTTTAAAGCTGGAACATTTTTGGTCAACAGGTAATATTTAAAACGTTTTATTATATTATTCTTAACAATACATCTTTGTGTCATATTTTTCATAAGATACTCGAACGGAACCTCTTAAGAGGGTGTTAATCTAACCACCAGGTGGTAGACCATTCGATATATCCCATAATACATTAAATAATTTATTACTTATTTATGTATAAAGTAATCGAAAAACAATATTAAATTCTTAAAGCTTATTAGCATACAAAAAGAAACAACATGATACGTATGATAATTGTGCAATGCTAATATAATATTTATTCATAGGCTTTGTTAACTATGTAAGATGCTATTTTATCGTATCTTTTCATAAATATGGAAATAACTAGAATCCATTATTGTTTGAATGCTAAAGGTCATTGATCTTAGTACGTGTGTTATGGGTACGCGTTTTCTGATAAAACTTTTATGTGCAATACTGCGTTTATGATGTGTTTCTGTAATAAACATTGAATATTATTACGTAATAATATTATTCTGATTGTAAATGTTTCTTAGGGTTATTGTAGTTTTATTGCTTATATTACACGTGTTACTGTGTGTTTCTTTTCGTGCATAAAACATTATCTAGAATGTTGATTTTATCTATCGTTGTTTTTTCCTGTTTATTTTTAATACTTTTTAATTATATTTTATGTAGATGATCTATATTCATCGAAATTGTGTGTTTAAATTTATTTAAATTTACTAATTTTATTTACCAGTTATGCATTAATTTATTGTAAAGATTGAGAGTTTAGCACGGGAATCCCATCAATTTAAGAGATCAAACCATAGTTCACCGCGCTGGCCAAATGCAGACTTCACTTGAGTTGGCGGCCTTTACATGTCTTCCGAAAACTCTGAAAGTTCTCTCAAACATGCACATTTCCTCACGATGTTATCTTGGAAACGATTCACACATGAGAATATGAGAAGTACGAGACCTGGGATTTGTATCCACTACACCTAGTTTTCCAAGCAAACGCGTTACCACTAGGCTATTACTACCGGTAGACCTTAGCAAATAAAATAATCATTTCTTTTAAAAGTAGGTCATATAGTTATTCGCAAGGCCATAAATACATAATTAAATTAGTAAATTATTAATTTCTGCTTTCATAAATAAGAAAATGTAACAGCCTAAGTTAATAAGCTATCTAAAACAAGCGTGATAAAGGTTTGTCGCAAAACCGGTCGGTTTGTAAAGTATAATGAAAAGTGCTTCCGTCGCAATACATAGAATCTAACCATTTCTTCTCTCCCACGGTTTAACTTTATTATATAATACAGTTTCCTGTACGACTTTTTATGTAAATGGATTAGTTGATTTATATAAATGGTTTTTAAACTTTTATCGTTTGCTGTGTTTTTTTTTTTTTAATTTATGTTGGTATAAGTTTTCTCTTTCTTTGAGTTATTTAAGAGTAATCTTACGAGTCAACATGGTAATTATTATATATTTTTTTTGAGATTACGTAAAAAAGATATTGTGTGTTTGTATAACATTTTGTTTGATATTAAATATTTTATGTACTTATATAAAACAGTAGTTTTAACTTAAGGGTTAGTTCTTTATTTTACATATTTTTTTCCTTTACCTAAAAAATCAGAAAAATAAGCTTGTAAACTTCCCTGTCGAAGAAGATATCGCGTAACAAATACTATATATATATATATATATATATATATATATATATATATATTTGAAACGTATTTATGCTTTATTTCCTTTAAAACATTCAATGTTCATCCATTCACGCGAAAGCCCAACTTGTTATTCATGAAAGTAGAAGTTTCCTTTTCATTGTAAACTAGTTAGAACATGAGGTTTCTCTCGCATTCTACTGCCTTTTATGGTAGATCTAAGCAAAGTTTGTTAAAAATTACCTTATATAAACATTTTTATAGGTTTTCACCATGTCTATTATGTCACCTTCTATGACATTATATTTTTTTTCAGATTTAATGGTTGGTAATTTTTAACAAAATTAACTTCTATTTCTTTCAAAGTTTTTTTTGCCATATTAATATGCCTAAATGCAATTTTTGTTAATGTGAGATATTTCAGTACCTAAGTTTATTTCATGACTTTTGGTTTTGTTCCATACTTAGGTACATTACAAGTTAAGACAGTATCACATGATAAATTATACAATACATTTTGTAATATCCAGTTATTTTTTACATTTTTGTGCCTTTAAGTCTGATTATTTAAGAAAAAAAAGTGTGTGTCGACTTATGTACCTACGCACGTAAGAAGTTATACTTCTTTGGCGTAACAAAACAAAAATAGCTAAAGATGTCATCCCGTACGTCACAACTCTCTGCTTATAAAAGGAATGATAAATTAATAAAAATAAATATATATTTATTATCTCCACTGATATAAAACATGTATTATAGATTTATGACTATTTGAGAAACTACTTTGAAAATGGTTATGAGTTTTCACAGGAACCAAAGATAAGTTATCAGCTAACTTCATCATGTCGCTTTTTGGCTGTCGGTGAGCGCGCGCAGCGTAAAAATTTGTTCTCACAATTTTCTCTAAACGTACGAAAAGAAGTATAACTTCAAAACTATAGATCTTATATAGGAAAAAAATATTTTTATTACAATAATTCATCATAATAATTACAAAAGTATATGCTTACTTATCTAGTAATCAATACAATTTTATCGTAAGTAAAATGTAATAGTTTACATAAACTCTTAATAAATTTCATCCTAAAAAAAGCTAAAAAATACAGCAAAAATGACAGAAGCAGTTAATTAAGACTTATTTATTACAAGCGGTAAAAAATTGAATTAATTTAATGGAAAGTTAACTTTGTGAGCTTTGTAATTATACGGTATAGTAATTGATAGTGGCCAGGTATTTTGTTCCACGCAGATGCGGCATACGATATACGTATGAATATATTAGGGTATGTGCACATACCATGTACATTTTAATGTGGAAAATATAAACTTATGTTCTTAATATTATAGTGTTTGTATCTATGTTTATGTGAATGTCATAAAAAAGTAGTCAAATATGATGTATTTCCAAATATTGTATATAATTTAAATATTTTTTTCAATGGCTCCTAAGGGTGTCATTTGAATATTGTATGCTCTTGTTAAGTTTATTTATTTAGATATTCATTTAGTCAAATGGCTATTATTAGCCTTATTTATTTATATTATTATATACAATTATTTTTTATTAACTAGCTATCTTAGCTATATTAACTATAGCTATAGCTATATTAACTATAGCTATATAGCTAGCTATATTGACAGTAGCCTATTTATAGGTCCTGGTCATAGGACCTAATGTATTAAATTACATCAAAATCTAAAAGATTTTTGAAAATTCTTTGAGTATGTTCACTCACAAACTATCCTCGCTTCGAGGTGCTAGAGGGCTAGAGTGAGAAGACAAACAGTAGCCTATAATATGTTACTCCAGGTTATAGCCTGTGTAATAAATTTTATCCAAATCCAATAAACGGGTAACAAAAATACACTCAAACTTTCACTATTATAATAGTGGTTCGATTACATACCACTTAGTAATAAAATTTAATTTAAGATTCATCATAATTAAATATTTGTAAAGAAACTTGAGAGTGAAGTAAATCATATACAATTTCATAATAAAATCTACTATAAAAAAACCAGAACGTAATGTTTTTGTGGTTTAGCTACCTTCATAACTAGTGTCAGCTTAATACATTATTTATTAATGTCAATTTAAAACCTGTTGTTGCTCTCAGTTTGGTGGTTAATTTTCTAGAAAATGTCTGTTTTGATTGCTGCATATTACATACGCTTAAAATGACATAGAATTAGTTTGACTAAATTGGCCTATTGCATTATGGTGAGCTTATCCATTATATACATATATTCAGCCCTTTTGAACGTCCCACAGCTGGACACGGGCCTCCCTACATCCCTAGAGAAGGATCAGACCATAGTCCACCACGCTGGCCAAGTACGGGTTGGCAGACTTCAAATGTCTTTCGAAAACTACCTAAATTCTCTTAGATATGCCGGTTCCCTCAAATTGTTTTCCTTCATTGTAGTAATCATGTTGGAAATGATTCGCACGTGAAAATATCAGAGGTGCGAGACCCGGGATTTGAACCCGCATCACTCAGTTTCCCAAGCGAGAGCGCTACTGGGCTATTATTACCTTTATATAAGTTCAATCTATTATTATTTATTAGTTTGTTTTTTTATTTTAAACGCGCTAATCTCTGAAATTACCAATCGGATTTGAAAAAACTAATATTCCGCTACGATTTTTAGGATTGAAACAAATATATAAATAAAATATGCGAGCGAAGCCGCGAGAAAAGCTGGCTTTATAAAATTCTTCACAATTGTTTATACTTTGATTTAGATTTTATATAATTGCTTCACCTATTAGACTATCGGTATTCAGTTTTTAGGTTAAAATTGGTCACGATTATTTCTCTATCTGAATGAATTCGTAACTTTATTGGCGTTTTTAATTCTTCATGGGTCGTACAGCCAAAATTTTTGACAGGATACCTCAAAACTGATTAATTTTGATATTTTTATTAGTTTTTTTATCCTAAATTCATACTGTTAAGTTTCTTTCTATAGTATTCTATTATTTTTAATTTTACACAAAAATCTTCATATATTTGCCAATTTCATTGAAATAATATATCGATTCCGCAAAAAGCACATAAATAAATTGTAAAATATAACAATTAATAGCTAGCTGGAAGGTTCTAGACCTACAAAAAAAGCCATATTTGTTTTAAGCGGGACTCGAATCCATGGCTTCTGGTGTACAGTAGACTGGTATGCGGTTACTCTTATGTTAATAAAAAATATTCTTCGGGCCATATTTTTAGAAACCCTGATTGTTGTATGATGATTGCTTGATGATCAATTAAGCGGATTGGCGTAGAGAGTCTAAATTTCTTCTAAAAGTCGTGCTTTTAATAATTGTTAAAAGCTCATATTTGTTTGGTTGCAATTAGATTTGTATTTCAAATATTTTTATTGAATCATAAAAATGAGAACTTAAATAAATAAATATAATGAATGTGATATAAAAAATAATTGACTAAATGTGTACATCAAACAGTTTATAGAGAGTCGTAAAAAACTAACAGAATAATTTACTTATGATTTAATAATTCCCATATAGTATACCGTTCTATATTGAGTAGGTACGTATGAAATATGAAGTTATCTTTTCTATATCTGTGTTGTACATGTATACTTAATTATACTCGTAACCTAATTTTTTTAACCTAAATTTTTCCTAATTTTTTTTGAGACTAACTTATATATACATATATATATATGTGTGAATGTAAAGTATTTCTATCTATACATAATATTATTAAATTGTAATTAATAATAATTGTAAGTCGAATCTATACATCAAATAAATTGTGGAAAATCTTATTGAAATAGACATTATTATCGATACAGAGTATAGTTATTAGAATATAGAATATATATATATATATATATATATATATATATATATATATATATATATATATATATATAAAACTATATGACTATATATATATATAGTCATATAGTTTTTAGAATTTTTGTCTGTCTGTCTATCCGTCTGTCTGTGACCGCATCACGGAAAAACCACTAGAGGGATTTTGATGAAATTTGGTATGATGATAGCTGGTTATCCGGGCCAACATAAGGATACTTCTTACTGCGGGAAAATATCTCATCTCTGAGAAATCTATACAAAAATTAAAACGTAAGTAGGGACGAACCCGAGCATAGCGTGGGTGAATCGCTACTTAGTAGTAGGTATGTATATATTTTTCTTTAACCAATTTTATTTCTATGTGTTGAAATTGTGTGAAATAACAAACGAACAAAATCATTTTTGAAATTATTATATTTTTAGAGATTAAACCTTAATCAAAGACTTTTTGAAGCTTACCGTTGTTATGAAAAATTATTACATATTTTATTATGCTACATGTTTTGGTATCAAATAATAGAAATTTCCTACAATTTAGCGATTTTATAGTTACCTTATTGTGAAATATTTCACTTTTGTCCACCAGACATAGGCATAAAGTTGGACTCACATTGTGTTGGGTCGAAATAACCAGCTTCGCGCTAAACATTGATTTTACGACACAATTGCACTTAGCTCTTGTGTGGTATCAAAGATGTTGCTGTACTAGACGAGCTTAGAATTTAAATATTGTAACATGCGTGATTTTTATTAGAGAAGAAATGTAAGTTTGCCGGTAAGCTCCAAACTTATTTGATAGGTACCTGAAAAAATAGAGAAAAATCATTATAATTATTATAATATATATAAATGTATATCTGGCCCTGTTTAATTTTTTGATATAATTGAAGTCATAATAATGGCTTTGGTGTACTTCAAATAACAAAATATGAATAAAAAAAGCATTCGCTACTTAAAAAACGTGGATTTTAAGCTCTTAGGTGTACCGTTCGAGTACAATTTACTTAGCCAATATAGCGTAGAATGCAGAAGATATATATATATATATATATATATATATATATATATATATATATATATATATATACGATTAAATGCAATATCACTTGGTCAAAATACATATTATGTCACTACCACATATTATATATTTTAATTTTCAATAAGCGATATCGATTGTAGAAATAAACTTGTCTATGATCTATTATGACGTGATTGACATTTATATTACATACAATTTTGACGCTTTATACATCTTTTATATGCATATTTCGTAATTTTATTTCGTTTTTATTAGCATAATCTACATATATAATTATATTTTGTCTACTTCTGCCAACTGTTTATTGTTTTACGACGCACGTTTGTTGAACTAAAGCATTTATTTATTGTTAATTAATTCAAAAACTAATAAAATGATGTAATATTAAGCTTATGGACGAAATTCTTGGATAATAACTTAGTGTCAAGCTCACAGCTAATTTATATTATACTCGTAGTAGCCTAATTTTGCTCGTGGATCTGCTTACATGGCAAGTGATAAGGGGTCTGTTTCCCCATGACTGTCATGGCGGGGCAAGTAATAAGGGGTTTGCTTACCCATGACTTTACCTATACCTCGCAAATTTCACCGAAATCTGTTCAGTGGTTTAAAGGTGAAGAGAAATAAACAGACAGAGTGACTTCAAAATTTCCATTTCTATTCAAAAATATTGAAGTAACCTCTTAAAGCCCACTAAAATTCACAAACTTAAAATTCTAATTCTTGAATTTTAACGCGAGAATATAACTAAAATCATAGTAATTAAATAAAACTCAAAAACGGCACAGACAAAACGTGTGAAGTGTTCGTTGTACTCATGTAAAATTGCCGAATCTCAATTATTTTCATGTAAGAAATACGTTTATTATATACAAAACATTTTAATTTAACGTACATTGCCAAAGAAAATTTCTATCAATCAAATCTTCAAAAATCAAAAAGAAAAATCTTCATTCCAGCAGTAAAATCAACCACATCATATACACTGTACAGTTGAATTTCTTGTTATACGCTATGTCTTACTCAAGTTCATAGTCTATCTGGATAACAAATTTCATCCAAATTAGTCCAGCTGTTTTAAAGAACAATATATAACAAACATACATACATACAAAATATATAATAGTATTCCAATAATTGATTTTGTTTCCTTTCAAATAAAGTGCACTTGCACAGAGAAATTCTTCTACTTTGCGTAACACATACAATATGGCGGTAACAGATTTAATCGAATAGCCCGAGGCGTAATCTTAAAATCTATTTATTAATGCGTAGGCGATAGGTGTTGCTTAATTGTAAACTTACATTTAAATTGATTTGATATAAATGTACCATTATTATGATTTGTTAACATCGACTTGGCATATCAGGTAAATAAGAAATTTATTTTATATGGGATCAAACTTTTATCGACAAGTTCACCTAGTTGTCGAAATTGGACCATAATCGTTATTGAAAATTTATAAAAAATAATATATTATATGAATAAAATTTACCATCTATATTTATATATATTTAAAAATAAGTGCAGTGGTAACACGCTCGCTTGGGAAACCGAGTGAAGCGGGTTCAAATTCCGGGTCTCGCACCTCTGATATTTTCATGTGCGAATCATTTCTAACATGATTACACCAGCCTTACGGTGAAGGAAATGTCATGAGGAAATCTGCATGTCTGAGAGGACCTAGCAACATTTCGAAAGACGTGTGAAGTCCACCAACCCGCACTTGACCAGCGTGGTGGACTATGGCCTGATCCCCCTCGTACCGAAGGGAGGCCCGTGCCCAGCAGTGGGACGTTAAAAAGGGCTGAATACATACATGTAAAAAAATAACTATCCCCAAATTTTTTTCATTCATAACACAAAAGCTCGTCAATCAGCTGCTCAATAATAAAGAAAAAAAAAATCGATCACTGTTTTGAAAGTCGATTCGTATTAGTAGATTTTTTTGACAGTTTAAAAAAATGAGATATTCGTGTATTTTTATGTATTCGAGTATTTTTTGTATATAATAACAAGTGATACCATCTACAATTGTGCGTCGCTACTAATTTTTTACAAGATAAGCTATAATTCAAGGAAGGTTCTATATAAATCTCAAAAATATCCGCCTTGTAAGGAGTAATAATACTAAAATAATAATTATGAAGTCTTTGTAATGAAAATATCGATATTGATAAATAAAAATGCTTTAACGTTGGATGTTAGTAAAAAACACGAGTACGATAAAACATTTGCATCAACTTAAAATCGAACAGCCGTCAATCTAGTATAGTTATGCCAAATACTTTTTAACATTTAACTGTTTTAATATCATTGCATCATCTAGTGGCTGTATATCCAAAATTTACTTACATGTACTTGTATCGCGGTGCTTCTATGACATCACGCCTTTGTGCGGAGTGGGCAGACAAAAGTGTCTGCGAGAACATATTGACCATTGTCGATGTACGAAACAATATAGATGAGATAGCTAGTTCAAATTTAAGATTAAAATTTTATAAATAATCAAATTATAAGGAAGAAGGGTCGTCTTTAAATAATATTTTTGTAGTGAAAACTTTTATAGACAGGTTTGAATGGGGGGTAAATGCATGTAAGTCGTCATCGACATGGTCACGTGACGTTATAACGCTAACACTCAGAGTGCCCGATAGGTGTCAAAACCAGATAAATGTAAACAGTTTTAATTTACAAATTTTAATTTAATATCAAACGATTCATTTGAGTATCCAAAAATAACAAATGTTTATAGTATTAAGTTTTTTCTTCTGTTGGCAGTCTTCATGACAGCTTTTTTTTATTTTAGTAGTAGCGACTCACCCTCCCTTCGCTCGGGTTCGTCCCTAGGTTGCTTCCCAAAAAAAAATTAATTAATTAATTTGGTTTTAATTTTTTTTTCGTGGGACCCTATTTTTTTTCTAAAATAAAAGTAGCCTAAGTTATTCCTTATTACACCAGCTATCTGTCAGTGAAAGTCCCGTCAAAATCGGTCCAGCCGTTTCAGAGATTAGCCGGAACAAACAGACAGACAGACAGAAATTGTAAAAAATGTTGTTTTTGTATATGTAGGTACCGTGTATACATCCATATGTATTTAGTAAAAAGCGGTTATTTTAATATTACAAACAGACACTCCAATTTTATTTATCTGTATAGATAATAGTGAACTAAATGGACAACATAGGCAGTTAATTTGTAGAAATATTTATAATATATTCTTATCATTGACTTAAACATGCATTTATAATAATCTATTAATTTATGAATCACTTAGTAATATAAGTATGAAATATAAAATAAATGCCAAATCCATTTCAATAATAGTGCTGGTTCATGTAAGCATAAATAGGAGCTGACAATTCGAAATGTGTACATAGCGTGTTTGTTCCGCCAACAAAAGGTCTATTTGCGTCATGTTTACGGTATGTTTTAGGTAGAAACTCATTAAGAGCTAAAATTATTGAAAGTATTTTTTAATAAACATTATTATACTGTGGTCATAAGTAAGTAATAAGTAAGTTAGCTTTATACATAAAATCCTCAGTGGTGGTGGGTTCGATTTTCGTGAAGATGATTTTGTATAAAAACTTAAATATTACGTAAAACCAAAGTTCTTCTCATTCACATTAAATTATTTTTTACTTTTTTCACACCTATATAATATTTAACTAACTAAGGCAACTACTAAGAAACTATCTTAAACTTAAACGATGAAGCTCCGTAGAAATTCATATGGATATAAATATTTATCGTATAATTTCCAAAAATTCTTTTTCTTCACCGAGATAATGCAAAAGTAATCTTGTGCAAATATTAATGCTAGACCAATCAATGTCAAAATTTTCTTAAGCAAATAATCATATTAAAATATGACACCAATTTATATAGGAATGACATCATGTTATTACAAAAAACTATTAACAAAAGTTTGCCTCATCCAATTGTAGAGAACATCTACGACCACAAATACAATAGAAGCTGACAGTTCGAAGTGTTTGCGCAGAGTGTTTGCTCTGCTGACAAAAGTTCCACTCGCCTCACGTTATGTTTACGAGATGCTGAGTTATGCTCATTAAGATCGTGCAGATGGTGTCAAAGCACTAAAGTTTCGTGACGGATTTAAAACTGTACATTTTGTGTTAAAAATTTAAACTTAGCCACTTTACTTCGTTATTCACGTAGACTTTGTTACTTAATTTAATATTAAGAAAAGAAATAGAGAAAACCTTCGCTTAGTTAATACTTTCTTTAACTAATGTTTGTTTTTGATCAAAAATATTTACAGTTAGAGACACGCTTTATCAAGTAATAATGCCATATGCCAAAACCCTACAAGAACAATTCTATAAAAAAGAATAAAAGTAGATTATATTTCTTCAAAAACCATAAATTATTTCTGTAAAAAAATTACATTTCATTAGGACAAACAAACAAACCCTTGCGTTAGAAATATTATAGGTAATAATAATAAGAATTTGATAATTTAATTACTATTTTTCAACTTGATATCAAGATTAGAGCTTTAAAAATTATAATGAAATCGTAATGCCAGAAAACAATTTAAGTTTTCATCAGTCCCACGCTTTTCTCACGGGTTTCTCCGAACAGTCACAGTGAAGACAATTCAATTAATTATAAAACGTCGTCCATTTAATATGCAACGAGGTAACTGATGCCCTATTAACATCAAGAAGTAAAGATAACAAAAACATTCCAATTTAATCTTCTGTGCTTTAGACAGAGCATTAATAAGTCGAAGGCCCATTAGACTCCCAATGTTGGTTATCTGATTGAGATTTATGATAGGTGGTCTGAGGATTGAGTCGCAACTGTTACGAGATTGTCAGCGGTGATTTTAGGACGTTTTTATTTGTTGTTATCGAAATATAGGACTAAAAGTACCAGTTATTCTTTTATATATATATATATATATATATATATATATATATATATATATATATATATAAGCAAAGAGTAAGAGTAACAAAGAACTTATTTCTTTTGTAGCACAAGTGTTTATAGTGTTTTATTATTTAATTATTTAATTTATTTTTCTAGAGAAAAAAAAAAGATCGGACCTTATTTATTATACGTTTTTTTAATCAAGATTATTGCTCATATCAGATATGTAAGATATTAGTCCCAATCTGTTTACAAAACGGAAAAAAATGGAGTTAATTAGGGACCAACATCAGAAATGATATGATACTGATTAAACTATCTTATCGATATAATATATTTTGTTTAACTACCAAAACCATTTTTGGGAACCAAAATGTAGAATAAAACCAAAAACCAAAAAAAAGCTAATTTCATTTAAAACATTCTACAATTTTATTCTAAAGAAAGGAAATGACAACAATAATCACACTTTCATAGAAGTACCTACTTATTGTAAATGCGAAAATATGTAATTGATGTTAGCTACAGTACTTCATGTAATTGGATGAAATTAGGATTAAGGAAAGTTAGTATCCTGTTATACCACATAAACTACTTATTATGGAAGTACCTATTATGAGTGGAGTTACAGGTATATATAAGTTTTATATTAAAGTTTAGTTATTTTACAGTGATTTTTAGCAAACTCAATATAGATAAGGTACCCTATATAGAAATTTTAATACCTATTCCGAAACAAAGTCCAGGTAAACATTATCGGACTACTCTTATAATTGTAAAAGTGTGCTCTGTATATGTGTACGTGTGTATGTTTGTTACTTTTTTACAATGAAACTGCTGAAGATATTTGGATGAAATTTAGTATACAGATAGACTATGACTATCGCATTACTAATTAAACGATCCTTAGTACTTTTTTTTAATGTTATGAGGTTAAATTCTTTCACCTTTTACAAAAAAAAAAAAACACTAAAGTACTATATCTTAAAAGAATTTTCAAGGCTCTAACATTTATTGTGCAAATTTAAATGTTTTTATTCAAAAAGAAACTAACTTAAGCGTTTACATAAATTGCTATGTAGTTGCAATCGCAAAAACAATACGTAATGTTTCATGATGCTTATAAAAACAAAGGTATATAATACCCACATTATTTTAATCGACGATTTTATTTTTTACAGTACTATATTTTTGTGTACCGCCTGTATGCTTATATTTACTATATAAGACGTATCTTGTTTTCTCAATTACTTAAGTGAATTGTATTCTTTTTTGAGAAATAAATTCTTAAACTATAAAATTACTAGCGTTAAAAAGAAAAACAAATCTATCCTTCGGGAACCGTATATTTTACCAAGATAAAAAGTAGCCTATGTGTTATCTCAGACTATAATCTCTGTGCCAAATTTCATCCAGATCCGTTCAGCCGTTCTGGCGTGAAAGAGTAACAAACATACATACTCACAAACTTTCACATTTATAATATTTATACAGATTTCTAAAATCTTACAGTAAATGAGTTTACAAACAGGTGTTCTCATTGTTACAGATTAAATACTGTGATACGATGACAATCGGTGACGTTTGTTAGCTTGTCTAACCTCCTGTTAGAAGATTTATCTCGTCCTCTAACAATGGAGTTAAGCATCGTTGTATATTTATTACAAAGTTAGATCCTAAGATATGGTAGTCCGGGAAATGAATGATTTATTCGTAAGTATCATTTCTTAATTCTAAATGTTTTAACGAGTTGCGCTCTTATTTATACATATTTAGTACTCTGGTGGTCTCTATAAGTGGGAAATTTGAATTTTTTTTGTTATTGTAGTACCTAAAATGGTATTATAAACAGTATAGTTTTATTAAAATTGTGTTACCGTATCTATGATGTATGTATTTATGTTTTAGCAAAGCTAAAATATTTGCTGGGTTCAGTGACCAACTCTAATTCAAGATGCTGCGATCATAATAGACTTGATATTAGTGATATCTTATAGCCGCAACAAAGAAATAAAAAAAGCCAAAACATACATATCTATATATCTTTTTGATTTTTTTCGTAAATAATTTTTTGAAAAATCTTAGATGCTACCATTATAAATATGGAAGTTTGTTTGTATGTATGTATGTATGGTTGGACGGATGCAAGGTATAGGGGTGTAGTACACAGATAAATAAATATGTTGGGACAATAACACACAGCACCATCTAGTTCCAGTGCACATCACATATATAACTTTAAATACCTACATTTTATAAATATAAACACCCATGACTGGTGTACAAACATTCGTGCTTATCACACAAACGAATGCCCCAAGCGGGTCTCGAACCCGGGAGCGCTGGCACAGCAAGTAGGGTCACTACAAACTGAGCCAAATATGTCGTCAAAAAGTGATTATAACCATAGGTTACTGACATGCACCAAAAAATAATACACTAATAGCGAGATGAGCTTTGTCGAAATTATGATGGTTATTGTTCCATAACATGTCCATACATGTTACGTTAAATATATAAAAATAAAAATACTTGTTTATAATAAGTGATTTAAATTAATTAATTTCGAATGTAACCTATTTTTAAAAACATTTTCTCTCCATTTTCACTCAACAAACGTTGATAGACTACTTTTTAGTAAAAGATTAGAGAAAAAATATTTATTTAACCGCAACACGGTCACAAGTTAACGGTTTATTAAATGCTCATTAAAAAACAGCATAGCAAGTGATTTCCAACGGCCTTCATAAATACGGCCGAGTGGATGCCGTTTTGACACGCCCAAACTGCTTTCGATTATAAAATTATAATAGATGCTTGGGAATCCTTTCTAAAAACGCGTAGCAATGTAAATAGAGTTAATTAAGAAAAGACACCATGTATAATGCAAACGTTTGTTACTATCTCTGTTTGTATTATAATTGTTTAAAATCTAGATATTATATTATTTACAACTAGCAACTCACCCTTGCTCCGCTCGGGTTCGTCCCTAGTTACGTTTTAACGTTTAGCTCAGGGATGAGATATTTTCCCGCAGTAAAAAGTATTCTACATGTTGACCCGGATAACCAGCTATCATCATACCAAACTTCATCAATATCTGTCCAGTGGTTTTCCCGTGATGCGGTAACAGACAGACAGACAGACAGACAAAAATTCTAAAAACTATAGATTTGGCTTCTGTATCGATAATAAAGTCTATTTCAATAAGATTTTCAAAAAAATATTTAATGTACAGATTTGGTTTAGTTACAATTTTATTATATGTATAGATAACGTACTCAATAAAGAAGAATAATATTCCAATTCTAAAATATAAATGAAATAATATAATTTATCTAAGCTAAGAAATATTATTTATCGAAACATACCTCAAAAATATATAAACAAAATTAAATCTTGTTCACACATTATTTTATCATTCAAAATTTTACATCTTCCATATATAGCTAAATAAAAGCGATCATTACGGAAATATTTCAACAGAATCGTTTTATCGGTATCGAATAGATGGCTATCGTAAATCGATTGAGATTAGCTACCAAAATGCGCTATCGATTAATCACTCGATTCTACAATGCTTTCTATTTGGGACAGAATGAATTTCACTGCTATTGCGTTATTTATTTCGGCCGTAGCAGGTGTTCTTTTACTTTATACAGGTTGTTATTTTATTAGATTTTTTTTAAAGTTTATTGTGGAATTTAAATTTATATGCTGTATGCTTTATATTTTGTGAATAAGTTAACATAAACAATTTCTGCTAGTTTTTATAAAACTGAAACACTAACGTCGTCCTAAATTTTTAAATTAATTATTATTCATGTAACTATTTCTCAACATTTTAATCGATTTTATTTAAGTACAAAACTAAAAATTATACTTTTATATAAAAGAAAATATTGTTTTATTTATATACAATTATATTATAACAGTATCATATTACTTACCTAATAAAATTATATGTGAAGTTATTTCAGATTCTTTAATTAGCGATACATAAATTATCTTAACAATTACATACATTCATGATCACCCTGTACCCAATCACTATAACTCGTTGTATAGGAATATTATTAATATTAAATTTGTTACAGCCTATACTTAACGTACTATCCGTTAAAGCCTACCGCTTACGAGAGTACACCGTAATCTTACAATAAATCAAATTTGTATCTTATATATACAAAATAAGGTTGAAAATACTACAAAAAATTATAGCGGTGTGAGAAAACCCATAAAGGATCATATTTATAAGTCAACTATGATTATACATTGTTAATTTGACAATCGTAATGAGCTGAACACTTTCATGGGAAATTTTATAATGGTTCTGAATGTATTAAAATTTATAGGTTTTATAATATTTAATTTTAATTATGGCTTTCACTACTTTATATTAAAAACCTTAATTTAATATTCATTTTACACTAGCGACTTACCCTCGCTTCGCTCGGGTGAGCCACTAGGTACGTTTTAATTTTTTTGAGCGAAACCCTAATTCTTATTCTAAAATAAAAGTAGCCTAAGTCACTCCTTATAAGATCAGCTATCTGCCAGTGAAAGTCCCGTTAAAATTGGTCCAGCCGTTTCGGAGATTGTTGATTGACAGACAGACAGACAAAAATTTTAAAAAATATATTTTTCTTATAACTACCGTATATAATATTCCATAAGTATTTAGTATAAAGCTGTTATTTTGACATTACAAATAGACATTTCACTTTTATTTATTCGTATAAATTTTTTACTAGATATAGGTAATAACTTTTATTAAAATTATTGTTTTTGCTGGACATAAGCTAAAGACTATGTTTTTATGCGCGATGAAATTAATTTTGCGAAACTAGATATATTAATCGCGAAAATTTAATAAGCTTTTATGTATCGTAAAACTTTTAAAGAAATTATAGAAAAATCAAGTAACAACAAGTGCATGTCTATTCAACTTTATCACAATGAAATTAATTTTAACCGAAAATCGTGTATACTATATATATATATATATATATATATATATATATATATATATATATATATATATATATAGATACCTACGTATCAAAAAAAATATTTCGTCAATTCAATACTTGCATTACTTAATAATTAGACCTTGCACTACTATATTAGTATACTTGTTATTCTAATGTCATCTACGTAGTTTTATGTTACTTATTTTGTAATATAGGCTTAATTAAATAAATCATAAATAAATAAATAAATATGTTGGGACATTAACGCACAGCACCATCTAGTTCCATGGTAAGCTACGAGGCTTGTGTTATGGGTACCAGATATACTCGTGAGCAAAAAAATCGACTCAGACGACACATCTGTAGTCGCAAGTCACTGGAAAAAAAACTGAAAGCAAATATATTTTTTTCATAGTAAAATCTTAAAGCTGCTAGTATTAGCTTCAAAATGATATAAAATATTGTAAGGTTTATTGCTCACACAACCCAACAATATGTTGTGATCAGTAACCACCCTTTTTACGCTTGTTTACAATAGTGCTAATTAAGGGTTATTGACCCATATAAAAGGTTATCTACCTGACCCACCCTTATCAGTTAGCCTTCAAACGTCAACCGATACACATCTCCGTTATCAACAATCAAGAATTCTACCTGAAAATGGACACAACAAGCGATTTAGCAGCTCAAGCGATCACCCTATTGCGACAAGGCCAGAGTCAGTGTGAAGTGGCACGTGCACTGAACATGAGCCAGTCTGCTGTTTCCAGAGTTTACCGTCGTTACCAGGAGACTAGTGGTTTTAATCGAAGACGCGGTTCCGGTAGAAAAAGGTGCACATCAGAGAGAGATGACCGATTTATTGACAGCACATCGTTAAGAAATCGGGCCCTCACTGGCGTTCAAGTCCAACAAGAGCTCAGAGAAACGCGAGGAGTAGCTGTGAGTGGCTGGACAGTTAGAAGACGACTTAAGGCAGCTAGGCTTGAGCCAAAAAGGCCAGCTACTGGCCCCAAATTAACCCCAGACCACCGAGCAGCCCGCCTACGTTTTGCTAGAGAACATGTTGATTGGACTGACGAACAATGGAGCACCGTTCTCTTTTCAGACGAAAGTAGAGTGTGCTTGCATGGTAGTGATAGAAGAGGACGAGTCTACAGAAGACCTGGGCAAAGATTCGCGCAGTGTTGTATCAAAGAAAATGTTGCTTTTGGAGGAGGTTCCTGGATGGTGTGGGCCGGCATTTCAAGCGAGGCAAAAATCGAGTTGGTTTTTATTGAAACTGACCGTCAAATGGGAGGATTGACGGCGATCCGATACATCGAAGAGATTTTAGAGGATCACGTCATTCCCTACGCCGGTTTCATTGGCGAAAACTTCGTCCTAATGCACGACAATGCCCGTCCACATACTGCAAGTTCCGTCCGGCAGTATTTACAGGGGGTCGCAATTGCCGCTATGGACTGGCCAGCGCGTAGCCCGGACTTAAATCCTATCGAGCATTTGTGGAATGATCTCAAAAGAAAAGTTCGGGCTAGAAATCCTGCACCAGACATGATGGCGGACCTCAAAGCAGCGCTAATCGACGAATGGAATAGCATCGAACAAGATCGAGTAAGGAAACTTATTCGATCCACGAAAAAGCGATTGGAAGCTGTTATTAGGGCCAGGGGGGGCAACACTAAATATTAAAAAAATAATTTTAATTAAATTATTGTTTTGACGAATTTTACGTGGTATTTTCTTTACCGTCAACCATCACTTTTTTTATTGCTTAAGACTCCATCTCATTCAATATTTTTTCTTTACCAGAAAACATTTTTTAATAACAACATAGACCACTCATTTTAAAGCTAAAATAAAGAACTTTGAGATGTTAAAATCAAAAATATAATAAAAGCTTCCGATTTTTTGCTAGAGCTTTTTAACCGCAAGCGTGCGTCCTGAGTCGATTTTTTTGCTCACGAGTGTAGTTGATACGCTACACATATAATACATATAACTTTAAATACATACATATTATAAATATAAACACTCACGACTGGAGTACAAACATTCGTGCTCATCACACAAATGGATTCTCTTAGCGGAACTCGAACCCGCGACCGCTGGCACAGCAAGTAGAGTCACTACAAACTGAGCCAAACGTGTCATCAAACTATAAGCAATCTCATTATAGTTATCATTTCAACAATGTTTCAATTATTGTAGAATATTTTATTGTACACCATTAAACATGAGATTGTGTGACTAAACGAAGTTAACAGAGTAGTATGTATTTAAATCGATTCGTGTTGGTTACTGTTGATTTCGGAGCTAACAATTTTAAAGATTACACTCCACTAAATTGTAAGAAATTATTAATCTAAGAACGAATAACTGTATCTACCATGTTATTCCTATAATATACCTACGTATTATGTACATTTGTTGTATCATATTACTAGCGACTCCCTGACCTTCTCTTCGCTCGGGTTTTATATTCTAACAGTTAGTATAGAATAGATAGACTATACTTTATATGACGCGAGCGAAGCGAGGGTGAGTCGCTAGTTTAATATAAATAAGCTTATATTTAGTGGTTAGAATACTTTATATCTTGTGTATCTTCAACAATAGATTCGTTTTAGGGTCAGTGGTAAATATTTCGAGCGAAGAGGAAAAAAATTTAATGCTTTCTGAGAAACATCTGTGAGTAAGTGATGACAACATCGACGTAAACCTGAAATATGTTGGATATCATTTAAAATTATTTTTAAAATCATACATAGGGTCTATCATAATATCATCTATACATCATCTATACACTCCTAGTTCCATCGTCATAACAGCACGACAGTATGAAAAAAATTATTGATTTTTTTAGGTTAAAATCGAGGTCCTAGATTTGATTAAATTATTAAAAGTGCAATAAAAAGCAATAATTAATATAAGATATTTTAAAAATAATCTTCAGCTTTCAGCTTTAATTCAATAGTATACTAGCTAAAAAATCCAACCCGCACCATGCAACTAATAGGCAGTGCTTTAAAGAGAACGGACGGACGGACGAATAGAGTAACAGACGTAAAAAAGCTTTAAATCATCTTCTAGTTACCAGTAACACGACAAATGATATGGACATGTAATGTACGTGACGAAGCGATGTCACGCTGATGACATGGCAATTATTGTGTGTCATTTTACTTAGATACGATTATTGAGCATGCGACTTAATAGAAAAATATATCACTAGACCTAATTTTATGTATTGATTTAGTTATATCCGTGGTATTAGAGAGAGAATGTATTAGAAATATTCTAATTACTAGCGACTGAGGTTGTCCCTAGGTGATTCTTTAAATTGAAATATCTTTTTTATTTATGAACCGATTGAAATACAATAAATAAATGTTAAGTGAAGCTTACCAAAATATATTAGTGAAAACCGCATCCAAATCGGTTAAGCCGTTTCTGAGATTAACGCTCACAAACGCACAGACAGACAGACGCAAAATTTAAAAACCATTGTTTTGGGTTCTATTGTGTTAAAAAAAAACAATAATAGTTTTTGATAAATATCTTCCCTGTACAGACAGCGATCAGTTACAATTTTATTGTTACATACAATATTCTGTATAGATTTCTATTATTATAAAAATGACAATTACTGAAAGTGCATTTAAACATGATGAGATTGATTATTGGGTGGAAATTGACATTAGAAACTTCTTTCTCCAGTAATCCAATAGTACTTATAAGGTTAAAATTATATATAATACAAAAATTAACAGAAAAACGTGGGCTATTTAATAGCCCCTAGCAAATTATCAAAGGACACACTTATAAGGTGAGGTATAGTTTGAATATGTTTTTAAATTGCAGTCATTGTAATAGTACCCTTATTTATCACTACAAAATACATTTACGTATAACACCTGTTTCCCGCCCTACGATGATATGTTTATTGTATATCTACTTATCGCCTAGAAAAGTCGATTGTCTCTTTAAGGCAGCTATCCGCATCGTCATTTTAAAAGATAGATAAGTTCTTTTAAAAGATAACTTTTTTTTTTATTTAATTGGATCGATAAAAATAAAATAAAGTACTACATATAATTATTCGAGTTAATGTATTATAAGCCCTATGAAACCATTATTTATTGAGCGATTATTGCTATATCAACCACAATATGGCCACAAATTACGCCATTTTAGCTCGACACTTATGGAAAAGCGTAATCGTAATAATATGACAATTAATGTGTACGTATGTCATTAGAATGTGACGGACAGAGGACTAGAGTTCAAATTCCGGGTCAGGAACAATGTATTCTGTATCAAGTTATGGGTTATTTTTGTATCAAAAAATTCTTAATTGTTCAAAACTGGTTGATATTTTCTATTAAGCTGGTATTTTTTTTTTCAATTAAGCTGTGAAATAGATTAAAATTGACAGACAAACAGACATATAATATTATTTAAGCTAAATTGTATATAATGAAATATAATATGTAACTACCTACCTAATATGTATTATAACTTTGAAATTTATTATTTTACTATAGCGATTTACCCTCGCTTCGCTCGGGTGCGTACGCCACAGGCGGATTTTGTTCATAATTTTATGTTTTTTTTTTTCGCGGGACCCTGATTCTTTTTCTAAAATGAAAGTAGCCTAAGTTACTCCTTATAACATCAGCTATCTGCCAGTGAAAGTGCCGTCAAAATCGGTCCAGCCGTTTCGGAGATTTGCCGGAACAAACAGACAGACAAAAATTTTAAAAATTGTTTTTCTCTTATAAGTACCATATAAACTTTCACATGCATTTAGTAAAAATCTGTTATTTTGACATTACAAAATAGACACTAAAATTTTATTTATCTGTATAGATAAACTAAATTATACAAATAGTAATTAGTTAGCTATGCAAATACATTACAATATGCCCACGACACATGTATTGGTCAACGTTAATACTCAATTCAACCACAACGCCACAATAAATTATAGTATAATTAGCTGTTAATTAGAGTCATGTATGTACATACGATCTATGTGATTATGTATAATTTAAACTAATTATTTATATGAACAATAACATATAATTAATTGTATAAAAGTCTAATGGTATTAATCAATTAATATGATATCGCTATCAGAAAGCAAAGTGACTTCAGTTGATGATGAATGTCATGTATATATATGTATATATATATATATATATATATATATATAAACCGTAATATATCCTATGAAAATTTCTATGCATACTTATATAGTTCTATTTAATATCCCACTGCTGGGCACGTTGATGGGGCGTCGCAGGATCGATTACGCACTCAACCACGACGCCCCGACGGCAGATCTGCCGAAGAAGATCACACAACCAACTTGTTGCTCCCTCGGTCCACGGCTTCGCGCCCGGCTGGAATGCCGGACGCTTATGAGCTAATCCCCCCCCCCTTCCCCCTTCCCCCGAACCTCTACCCCCGCCCCCCTCATCACGACAAGGTCAAGGATGTAAGTGTCAGAACACTAACCCGGGTCAAACCCCTAACTTTTAGATATATAACACAAAACGTAATATTGCTAATTCCTATATCTTAAGTCTCTAAATTCCCTTTCGTTCTATTAACGTAACTAAAAACTTCGATTGAGCATATTTATTTATGTGATTTGTGTTAGGCGGTGTCTAACTTTGTACCTTGCTTCCTATCTATCTTACTTGTTAGAATTATTTAGATTAGATTGTTTTATTTTTATTTATTTAAAGGCTTCGAGATTAAAATAGTGGTATATCGCTTTATATGTATATGTATAATATAGTATATATTATGACGATATCTTAAAGGCAATGAAAATTATCACACACTTATGATATGAGTTTACTGAAGAAATAAAAAGATTATTGTCTGTTATTTCGTAAAACAGAGCCTATTTACAGAATAAGATAAAAAATAGTATAAAGTAAAATATTTATATACTAGCTATACTACGGGACTTAACACACGTTAAGTCCCGTAGTATAGCTAGTATATAAATATGGAACGCGATAATTTAAAAAGTTATAAAGTAAAATATGTTAGATTACTCACAATTATCAAGTATTCCGTAAGAAAATTTGCGATTATGAGTCAGAGATTACCTAGAATGTGGATTAAGAAAAATCTTGTCCAGCATTTCGTAAGTGCGGGAAACTGCGCACTTTACGCAAACATATCTCGGATGTCGCCTATTACTACGCGAAAGTGGTACTCGAGTGGTATAATCTATTGGGATTTTACTTACATAAACTTGATCGACCTGTTTCACTGCTTTTTGCTTTGTTTGTATGATTAGTTGGACATTTTTCATATTTTAAATCACATTAATGAGTGGGATAAAAGGAAAAACCAAAGTGATAGTGACTACTTAACTATTACCTATCTTCTATACATATAATAAAATTGTAACTTAGCCGAATCTGTACATTAAATATTTTTTGGAAAATCTTATTGAAATAGACTTTATTATCGATACAGAAGCCAAACCTATAATTTTTAGAATTTTTCTCTGTCTGTCTGTCTGTCTGTTTGTCTGTCTATCTGTCTGTCTGTCCGTCTGTTACCGCATCACGGGAAAACCACTGGAGATATTTTGATGAATTTTTTTATGATGATAGCTGGTTATTCGGGTCAACATATAGGATACTTTTTACTGCGAGAAAATATCTCATCTCTGAGTTAAACGTTAAAATGTAACTAGGGACGAACCCGAGTGGAGCGAGGGTGAGTTGCTAGTATATATATAAAAGGCAAAAGTGATTGACTGATGTATCAACAGATCAAATTCTTAAGGCTAGAAAATTGAAATTTCGCACACGTGCTCCTCATATGACGTAGGCATCCACTAAGAAAGGATTTTTCAAAATTCAACCCTCAAGGGGCGAAATAAGGGATAAAAGTTTGTTTGAAACTTTTTATTCCTTGGACATATTTGCATGAAATTTCGTATTTTTCGTAGTTTGATCGCGAGCGAAGCCGCAAGTTCTGCTAGTTTAATATATAAGAGGTTATCATTGGATTATTTACTATATTATTAATGCGAAAGTTTGTATGTGCGTGCGTGTGTGCTTATTTGTTTCTTTTTTTGATTTAAGATACAGATATACTGTGACGTGGATTAGCACTACCACTATGTACTAGGATCTACCGTAGAACGAGGCGAGGGTATAAATAATGATTTTATTGATCATTTTAATACTTATAAGTTATAAGGATGTTGGTTAAGTCATAAAAATCTCAGTGTTAATAAAGATAAATAGATAAATACTTTATTGCACACACAAAAGAAGAATACAGAAGATGAAAAGAATAATAACAAAAAAGTATGCAAAGGCGGTGTTATTGCTATGAGCAATCTCTTACTGACAACCTTTGGTGAATGGATTAATAAAATCGTAGACGGGACGGTACAATTAATATTAATACAACAATAATAAACTACGTTTACAACATAAATACATACATAAGATATATATATATATATATATATATATATATATATATACATATATATATGTACACATATACAAACATACATATAGATACATAAATACATCCTTACATGTAATATATACACATATACGCAATAGCTAAAAAGATATATAATAATTAGACGACGTTTAAAAATATCTAGTGAGTTTGAATGGCGAACATCGCTAAAATATAGTTATCTAAATAAAAGATACTGTAACTTTCTTCATTTCTAACTATTGTTAGTAGATATCTATTAAATTTATTTATTCAAACTGAATGTTATTATATATCTATACAGATAAATAAAATTAAAGAGTCTGTATGATAAATGCATATGGAATTATATACGGTATTTATAAGGAAAACACAATTTTTAAAATTTATGTCTGTTTGTCTGTTTGTTCCATCTAATCTCCGACACGGCTGGGCCAATTTTAACGGGACTTTCACTGGCAGATAGCTGATATTATAAGGAGTAACTTAGGTCACTTTTATTTTAGAAAAAGAATTAGGATTTCGATCAAAAAAATTAAAACGTACCTAGGGACGCATCCGAGCGAAACGAGAGTAAGTCGCTAGTTTTAAATAAACTTTCAATATAGTGCCAGAAAAGTAGGTATTTAAATGATACCAATAAATAATCAACTGTGCATATCACATATCAATATCTATTGTAGCTTGTAGTCTATATTTTATTAATACGACAAAACCTCTATCGGGTTTCGATACAGACATATGGACCGTAAAAAATATACACGGTTTTTATTTTAATCGGTGCATATATCAAATTTAAATGTGTTTATTTAACAAATAAAAGCTTCTGTCATCTTTGCTTTTGAAAATGTAAAAATGTAACGGTATTGAAATCGAATAAGTAAATATATAAATTAATATTTTATTATTGTTATTTTCCATGATGGTTTGGAATAAATTGGTTAAATCATTCTTTCAATCGTATACGTGTTGGGAAAAAGATATCTATTATATAATGTATTTACGTAAAGCGATATTTACGTGAAGGGATATATCTAAATTGTAACTGGGCTTTAATTTTCGAAAAAGAAGTATAACTGGTAGAAATATTATTTATTAATAGATTTAACATTATAGCTACCTTTTGTCTTTTCTTGTTTGAATCGATACAAAGTACCTACTTTTTTTTAACGTTAGGAAATGCATTTTGGTATACCACCTGTAACAGGTGGTTATGTGGGACTCACCGGCTGGAAAAGCCAGTAGGTACTGCACGTTAAGACCTAACGGAACCTCCACTTTCAATTACGACGCCTTGACGGCAGGTCTGCCGAAGCAGACCACAACAACCATGGGGTTGCTCTAACAGTCCACTCTACTATCAGAGAAGTACCAAGAGCAACCCGCATAGCACACCCCACCACGAAAAGGTGAACGCACATTGGGGGAAGGGTGGGGGTTACGAAGTACTTACCTAAACCTACATATCTAAAGCGCTTGAAGAGTGGCCCGAATTTGCGGCTTTACTATTACGTTATTTGCCTAAAAGATGATAAAAGATTAAAAAAATAACATGTCCATTTATAATTGAGCAAAAAATGACTAATTAGACCAGTAAGTAAAATCAAAACAATCCGCTCCAGAATTTTCCTCTACAAAGACTCGGCCTAGAAATAGTTCAAGTAAAAAATGTAACAAATAAAAACCTGTTCGAATTGACATCTGTCCGATGTGGCTTCCACGGTCGGTTGGACAAAATCAGGTATCACAATTAAATTAAAAATCACTCACGTAGAGTAATTTGTTACAATATGTACTGATGACAAAAAAAAAATTGTTTTGTTTGTTTTTTTTTTCTAAAGTTTCATTCTACTAAAAACTAATATAAATTTTAATAAGTTAAATTTTTATAGTTCATTTAAATACATAATAATCGAAATATCTAGTAGTTCATAAAGAATTTTCATATCTCAGATTTTTGAAATTCTCAACGATGCACATACAATTAATTTACATCAATACTATAAATAGGAGTTTTAGTTCTTCATGCCTTACAGAGGATTTGAATAAAATTCAAAATACCTTATATACTGAATTAGCACACATACGAATATTTATGCACATACATTTGAATATATTATCGTTGTTCTTTTATTTTAAAAGTCACTCATACATTTTCGTCAACACGACGTAATAAATAAATGAAGCTTTTTAAAATAAACTTTTTTTGCTAATGTTACTTAAGTGTAAGGTGGAATGATTCAATTGAATCTGCGGCATGTGTTGGTTTACTCATTGTGGACCGCAGTCGACTACTTTCTATTATCTACCTACATACATCTTCTGTATAGAGGGTATCATACGCATATCCGATTAATCAATAATATTAGACTTAGTAGTTATTAATACAATTATAGTCATAAACCTAGGCATTATAACTATATACCAAGGTTTATATATAAAACCTAAAACACGTGAAATTAAAAAAAAATGTAATTTTTCAATATTACTTAACTTTTCACCGATTTGATACAGTACTTTGAAGAAGCTTTAAAAGAAAAACAACCAAAAAAACCTCCATTTTAGCCACCAAACACTTATAAAAACAGGTCATACGAATTTATTACACACTATTACCACATCACATTTAATTTTATCACCTCTAGATATATATTTATTATATCAATTAAGCTAAAATAAATTCAGTTTTTAGAGCACTCTGTATACTTACACAAGGTGTCACATTGCCCAACGTGTCTATCATCGAGTGACGACGTAATTGACAAAAGTAAATATGCAGTGGAGAAACCAATTGTTAAACGAAAATAACCGGTTTGACTTAGAATATAAGAACAATGTTGCCTTCTGTCGAGTAAATGTTACTGTGAAAGTGTGAGTCGAGTTATCTAGTTATATAATAATAAAATAGTAACGAGTTGAATTTGTTCATTGAATGTTTTTTTTTTTCAATTTTTATTTATTAGAACGACGTTTTAGAAGAAATAGAAGTCTTTTGTTACATTTGGTTATCTTAGATATTGTGTTATATTTATATAAAACGTTAGTTATAGTATAGTTATAGTATTTTTTATGGTATAACATATTAAATAATTTAAATTACCTAGTATAGTATTATAATAATTTAGTTTCTCTAACGTTCCACTACTGGGCACGACTTTTCCCCCAATGCGAGCGAAATTATTGACTTTTCATGTCTTTTGAAAACCACTTAGGTTCCTTCAGTTATTATTCAGGTAATCTCAAGATAGTTTTAGGTCTTTAAAATTAGCAACTTTACTTTAAAGTTCACTAGTTTCAAACATAACTAAAGTTTATTTCATTCAGAAGAATAGATCCTAAGACAGCGAGCTTTCAATAACTACGCCATGCTGTACAAGGTAAATAATTAAGTACAGTATTTTAAGTAAATAATTTTTTTGACTTAAAGTTATCTGCCTGAGTCTTAGAGAGGTCCTTGACTTTTGAGTCTAGGATGTTAAGCGGAAGAAAATAATACTTACCAAATCTATATGCGATAAAAATGGGTTTTATGGTTTTTTTTAATATGGGTAGGTTGTAGATACATCCGTATGAAAAAATAGTTTAAAAGATTATTCCTTGCAAACTAGGTCGTAAACAAAAGTTTGTAAAAGATAGTATTTTATGATTTTTGACGTTTATTCATGTTTTATTCGTGCATAAAAATTTATAACACTATTTAATATAAATATGTCGTAACTTTACTGTGAAATTTGTTACAAAATAATTTGGGTTTTAAATCTTAACATTTTGATTTTTCGATGTAGAGAAAGTAGATTAGACGTTTTATAAATGTAAAAATATAAGTAGAAAGCGTTTTGAAATTGTAACGTATGGACTTTTGTATTTTATTTCATAAATATGTATGTATATTACATTATATTAAGGCAAAGTATTCCATTCGTAATAAGGAAACAATAATAAATTTTGAGTTTCCTGTCTAACAGTAAGTTGTAAATCAATTACTATAAGGAACTAGAAATTGGACAACTATTATGAATGGCAAAGTTTGTACGTCTATGTGCATTTTTGTCATTCCTTCACGCAGAAACGGCTAAACGGATTTGGATGAAATTTAGTATATTGGTAGAATATGAAAAAGGCAGTAAGAAAGTGAGAGTAAATTGCTAGTATTACGATACTGATATATTTTAATACCAAAATATTATTTTAAACTAACGACTCACCCTCGCTCCACTTAGGTTCGTTCAGTGGTATTCTCGTGATGCATTCCCAGACAGACAGACAAAAATTCTAAAAAGTATAGATTCGGCCTCTGTATCGATAATAATGACAATTTCAATAAGATTATCAAAAAAATATTTAATGTACAGATTCGACTTAATTAGAATTTATATTTACATATAATAGATATATTTATATATAGATATTTTCTTTATTTTTTCAGAACGATCAAACGGGCATACAGTTAATTAAAATCAATAGGCTTAATAAGTCCATAATTATATATACAGTACAAAAATACTAATAAAGGAAATTACTTCAATGTACCTGTTGAAAAAGAAAGTTTTAACAAACGACCGCAAACTAATTAGCGCGAACGGGTTTCTATGATTTTATTACTTAAATACAATTAAATTGTAAATTTTTTTTAGTAACTTTATTGCTTTGGGATACGAGTTCTGTCAATCATAAGCATTATTAAAGCAAATCTTTGTAACGTATAATCTTAGTTGTTTATATACTTTCGATAAAATTGTTCCCATGGGCGTCTAATGTATCAAAACCGTTATTAATAACTGACGCGTAAAAGGTATAATTTTGCAAATAGCTATCATGAAATAACTTCATATGTTGGGTAAAATAATTACTCGTATCGCCTAGGTTCAGATTTCTAAATGAAGTGAAAGTATACAATAGAAATAATGACTACACACACCCTACGGTACGTACTAGTATATAAGATGTAAGAAGAGCTTTACTTTCAAAATATCATATAACATACATATTATGTAGATACATCTTTCATTTTATATCTTCCAATTAAATATTTTGTGTGACATGTATAAAACTATTTTTTTTATTTACTAGGTGCTAGTTTTTGTCCGCGGCTCCTTCTGCATATATCTGTCCCGTCCGAAATCTATTTAGTAGTTTTAATGATAAAAGGTAACACAGACAGTCACTATCGCATTTATAAAAGGATGGATATCAATCTAAAAAGCCTTAGGTAGGTACTATAATAATGTAAAATTTTATTATATTCTCTAGATTTGGCTTACAATATGGCCAAACAGACCAGAATTCTAAAAAAAATAGCGTAGTATGTGCTAAAATATATGCAAGAAACATTTAAAGGTTTATTATCACACTATTTAAGTAAAAACGTATCTGTAGATATAGTTAGTGGTCCAGGAAAAATACGTATTGGGAATTTTACTTACTAATGACGCATATCGAGGGCAATTCTATGGAAAGCTAGAGACAATATATTATTTCTATTAGATAAGCAAATGTCTTAAGATTCTCACAATCTCTTTTAAAAAGGTAAACGAGAGCATATTTTATGTGGTATCCTCCATTTAAAGCTTTAACTCGCTAACAGGTGTTTTAACTGGTTTGAATGTTGCGTAAACTATAAAGTAACGATTTAACTATTATATTGAATATTTTAAATACTTTCTTTGATATTAATAGATAATTAAGCTACTGTTTTTGTTAAAGAATGTTTATCTAGAGCTTTATACAGTGGAGCTTAATTTAGATCACAAGGACCAGATAACAACGATCCTCTTTAGTAATGATAACTAACATGAAGAATCACGTCTTCAGCACTTTTTAACGTCCCACTGCTGGGCATGGGCCCTTAAATACGCACGGGATCAGACCATAGTCCATTACTCTGGCCAAGTGCAAGTTGACTGACTTCACATGTTTTTCAAAAACTGGCTAGGTGTTCTCAGACATGTCGTTTTCCTCTCAATGTTTTCCTTCACCGTAAGATAAATGGTAATCATATTAGAAATAATATGAAAAAAATAGAGGTGTGAGATTTGACCGGGGATTTGAATCCACTTCATTTAGTTTCCCAAGCGAAGCGTTACCACTAAGCTGCCACTGCTTTGATGAATCATACTAACCTGTAATAAGCTTCCAAAGAAAATTTCATTAATTTAAAATAGTTGTTTTTTTTTTTGGGAGTAGGTACGTTATGTGAATTGGAATTTGATCAACTTTTAAGGCTTCATTATTATCAATGTCATTTCGAAGGTGTGAATAAATTATTATTACCTATAGTGTAAGAACAAAAAAAATATTTAATTTATGTTCATATTGAATGGCGCTAACATAACAATGTATTAGTTGGTATTTATTTATATTATACGACGCATATGTTTAGCATGACGAATTTACATATACGAGTATTTACATACTTCTAAGAGATGTAATTTTCCTTTTATAATAATTATATTTGATGATGAAACAAGATGGGTTTTGTAAAATATGTGATTAATAAATACATACATATTTATAACTAGCGACTCACCCTGTCTTCGCTCGAGTTCGTCCTTAGGTGATTCTTTAAATTATTTTTTATTTATGAACCGATTGAAATAAAACAAATACTAAATGTTAAGTGCAGGTTTTCACAATAATAAAAGTACCTAAATCGGTTAAGCCGTTTCTGAGATTAGCGCGCACGAACGCACAGACAAACAGACAAAAAATCTAAAAATCATAGTTTTTTTTCTGCTGCATTAATAAAGACCCCCAATAATAGATTTTCTCAAATATATTCCATATACAGACAGTGATCAGTTACACTTTTAATATATATTTACTTACACTTTTAATAAATAAGGTATTATTGAATTTATACTTCTTTTGGCGCGTTGGCGAAAAAACTATGAGAGTGAATTTTTTACGATGCAACGGATTTAAACAATATGAAGTTAGTCGATATTAGACTACAGTGTGAAGATAATCGTTAAATTTCCTTTTACTCTTTAGTATAGCATGATGTCTATATTCATGACATTTATTATTTTTATCGTTTAGTCTTGTACATACTTAACCTATGTATATAAAATATAGAAAGGTGGCTACTGAAGAGGCTTTTATGCAGGGGATAATATATAGCTTGATAACTTATAATAAGGATAAAACTAGAATATAACGTTAATATATGTATTATTTTATTAACACTTATTTCTAAGACACCTTAATAGGTGCAGTGACTTTTATTTTTATGGCTGTACTAATATACAGCTCCAAAAATAAAAGAAATAATATTATTACTCATATATAGGGTAATCATATTCTGACTTCGTGCAAGGTAAGCGAGGGATAAACGGTAGCCTGTCTGTTCATATTATGCAATCTATGTATGTATGTCTGTATGTATGTATTCAGCCCTTTTTTTAACGTCCCACTACTGGGCACGGGCCTCCCTTCAATACGAGGGGAATCAGGCCATAGTCCACCACGCTGGCCAAGTGCGGATTGCCGGACTTCACATATCTTTCGAAAACTTGATAGGTTTTCTCAAACATGCAGGTTTCCTCGCGATGTTTTCCTTCACCGTAAGGCAAGTGGTAATCATGTTAGAAATGATTCGCATATGAAAATATCAGAGGTGCGAGACCCGTGATTTGAACTCGCTTCACTCGGTTTCCCAAGCGAGCGCGTTACTACTGGGCTACCACTGTCTATACAATCTATGCGCTTATTAAATTACATCGAAATCTGTTCAGTTGATTAAAAGTAAAAAGGTAACAAAATTGAGTTACTTTCACATTTATAACAGTAAGTATTGACGACAGTTATATTATCTAAAACATTCCTCTCATAGAGCTTTCCGTATCAAATTTACATCATCAATACAAAATACACTAATATTTAGAAAGAAAAAAAATTACTTTCTAATCTATCATATCCATCTAAACTAAATCTTAAACAAAAATAATGTTGAACGAAACACAGTATAGGCGTGTCATAGATGCTATAACGTTCTTGCTTTAGGGAGTTATCATTAATGTCCAAATAAGTAACGATCGATATACCAATATCGGATATGGCAATTTGGGGCGTCGCTAGAATACATTTAATTCGTATTTTATAATTGAAACAATGAGAAAGCATCATAAATTGTACAACTGTCGAAGCGTATAATCGGCCTGAGATATTCTGTTGGTGGTCTTAGAATAGATACCGTTTCGATTGAATTTAACTAATAATTTTTGTTACGTGCTTAAGATGATAAAAATTGTAAAAGTGGGATGTAACATCTGTTTATACCGTTTATGATATGTTTTGTTTATAACGCTTGTTCATTAGCACTCTTAGCTTTCATTATCAATAGTTTTTGACCGATTTTAACAGGAGTATCTAACCGATTTGAGTGAATGGTTTTTTGGCTATTTTTGATTAATTCAGTTTTTGCCCGCAGCTTTACTCACGTGATAAGCGGGGTCAATTCAATGGTAGCGTATGTCCGTCCGATCCCAGGATGCAATTTATGTTCTTGCCGAATTCTATTGTTTAATTTGTACTTTAAGATTGAAAAGGCAACAAATAGTTACTTTCACATTTATAATATTAGTATGGATTAAACGAGCAAAGCCGCGGGCAAGTCGCTTTAAAAAAACTTAAAATTTATTGAAGAACTAGCGATTCTTGATGATGTATAAATTGATGAGAGAGATGATGTAGAGACTAGATGATGCTTTAAATTAACATAACTTTTTTATTTAGAAATCGATTGAAATAAAACAAATACTAAATGTTAAGTGAAGCTTACCACACTACATTAGTGAAAACCGCACCCAAATCGGTTAAGCCGTTTCTAAGGTTAGCGCGCACAAACGCACAGACAAACAGACAAATAAACTAAAAATCATTGTTTTGGGTTCCATTGCGTTAATAAAGATCCCCAATAATAGTTTTTCTCAAATATCTTCCATGTACAGACAGCGATCAGTTACAATTTTATTATATGTATAGATTATTTCGCATTTTATTTATTAATATTTATTTACTCTGTCGCAGTAAGGCCTATGGGCGTCCATGTCTTCTGTGCATGTTCCACGGACCCCCGACACAGGATTTCCGTTGAATCGAATGTTCATTTATTATTTATGACTTTACTTGTTTTAAAATGTATGAAAGAATTATATTAAATATATATCAATTTATAAAATATTCCACTCAATTTCTAGAATATGCTTGTCCAGAGGTCTTGGTTTCGAGTGCCAGGTCAGTCCTGAATATTATTAACCTTTCTCTTAAGAAATTCTCTTCAACATGGGTTGAAATGTTAGCTGTGTTACATGTTGCAAATCACTTAACGTCGTCAGTCCTGGCGCCTGCTCTATCTCACATATTAGAACAAATGATTATATTGAATCTTGCTATCAAGACATGTGACTAAAAAAAAATTAGCAAAATTTTTCTAATATTTTCACTTAAAATTTTTACAATATCACAATTTTACAATATCACATGTATGCATGTTACGACGACACGTTTGGATCAGCTTGTAGTGATCCTACTTGCTGTGCCAGCGGTCGCGGGTTCGAGTTCCGCTGGGGGCATTCATTTGTGTGATGAGCACGAATGTTTGTACTCCAGTCATGGGTGTTTATATTTATAATATGTATGTGTTTAAAGTTATATATGTGTAGTGTATCAACTATCTGACATCCATAACACAAGCCTCGTTACCATGGAAGTTTAGCTTACCATGGAACTAGATGGTGCTGTGTGTTAATGTACCAACATAATTTCTTATTACATGTTATAAAATAAATTCAACTTTTAAACGTCATTTAGAAGCTGTTACTGTCCTAATTACCCAATACCTCAACCTGACAATACGACACAAAGCGTTAGTAGCTGACGCAAGTAGCTTGATTGATGTAAATCCCACTAATCCGAGTTACTGTCTGACATTTTGTTCGTTTCGACAATATAGAAAGGCTAATTAATAAGAAATGTTTTAAGAAAGTGAGTTATCATAAAAACATAATTCATAATGGCTTTTGCCTTACAGTTGGTCACATTTCTCACGCATTATTATTGTCAGATCTTACTTGGACACTCGACCATAAAACATGACCACTAAATGTCTGAACAAACTTTGACGAAATTTAGTATGAATATGTTTTGAATTCATAGAAAAAATATATTTACTTGTATTCAACCCTTTTTTTTAACGTCCCACTGGGCTGGGCACGGGCCTCTCTTCAATACGAGCCAATCAGGCCATAGTCCACCACGCTGACCAAGTGCGGGTTGGCCGACTTCACATTTCTTTTGAAAACTTGCTAGGTTCTCTCGGACATGCAGGTTTCCTCACGATGTTTTCCGTCACCGTAAGGCAAGTGGTAATCATGTTGGAAATGATTCGCACATGAAAATATCAGAGGTGCGAGACCCGGGATTTGAACCCGCTTCACTTGGGTTCCCACATAAGCGCGTTACCACTGAGCTACCATTGCCCCCAATAAAGAGAATCAATAAAAAATATATATAATTCTTTACATCCATTTCTGTAATCTATAATTAAAAAATTAATAAAATTTGTCCCACGATTTAACTTTCACTAGTGAGCTGTGAGCAATTTACAAATCATATGGATGATATGTGGTTGGGAATATACGAGTTTATAAGATGCTATAAAAATAACTTATGTTCATTAAGTGTACGTTAAATCGAATGAGGTTTTTGTCTTACATAACAGTTAGCCGGATTAGTGACACGCGTAACTGATGGAAAGGAAGGATTAAACTGCCAATAAAATAAATATGAAAAATACATACATATATAAAAAGACAAAAACAAAAGAGTTCAGTACCTTTTCTTTGTTTGTCAACCGATTTTTTTTGGGGTTCCATACCCAAAGGGTCAAAACTGTCTGTCTGTCTGTCACCAGGCTGTTAAACAGTTGAAATTTTCACAGATGATGTGTTTCTGTTGCGGCTATAATAACAAATACTAAAAAACAGAATAAAATAAATATTTAAGGGGGCTCCCATACAACAAACGTGATTTTTTTGCTCGTTTTTGCTCGATATTGATAACGGCAACAGGTTGACGCTTGAAATATTCACAGAATATTTAGTTTTGTATTCACTTTAAAAATAAATAATGAAATTAAAATAAAACAAATATTTAAGGGGGGTTCCCATACAACAGATATTATTTTTTTGCCGTTTTTATAGATAATGGTACCGAACCCTTCGTGCGTACATCCGACTCGCACTTGGACGGTTTTTTATTTAACAGCTATTGAGATTTAGTGTTATCAATGAAAAAAAATCGAAACAGGTGGCTTTTAAATACATAAATAGGTAAATTCTATTCATCATAATATATATTTTCGTCAAATTTTCAATAATAATTATGGTTGGATTTCGACAATTAAGCAAAGCAAGTATAATTAAGTATAGTGGTATTAGCATAAATAAGCTTTCTTTCTAAGTAAGTTATGTTAAGTTCCTATGTATCAATTATTCTTAGAAAATATACAGTCGACTCTAATTTCATTTTTGAACCCTATAAGAAATCACTCTACTCTTTTATTTATCATTAGATCTTTATCTATAGATCTTGATCATAAAAAGTAAATTGATTCATTGGACATGATGACATTTTTTTTGGATTCCATGACTAAAAGGGTATGAATAACCCTTTTGTTACCGTTTTATATTTATGTCTTTTATTTATAATCTGATTTAAAGTACTAAATCAATAAGAGTACAAAATGCTAGTTTATTTAGTTTTACTTATACTTTTGTAAATCTTGTGAAATAGTTCGAAATTAGTCACCCACCAATCTGATGTGCACTTTTTAAGAATATGAGTGTTGGGTGTATTTTTTTTTTTAATTCGTCTTTTTCTTACCTGATTGTAACTAGTGAATATGTGTATGATCAGTAAAATGTTAACATTAAAATAAAATTTAATTACATGAATATAATTAAACCAAAATTAAAAATTATACATTATTGTTTAGAATATATTTTACGGCTATATTTAAAGATAATTTATTTACAAATACGTCGAATGAGCTCATAAAGGAAACGAATAAATTATTTATAGCATACAACAAAGATAATGTCAATTTATACTAATTTATTAAAACTATTGTATGGCCTCGCTTTAACCACTCGATAATTAGATTTATTTGTTCGCTTTTAACGATTACTCAATAAAACTAAAAAACACCTTCGATAAATTCTCACAAAATTATTGACCGGTTTGTATTAACATTAAGAACGTTTCGATTTTAACTAGACTTTTCAACATTTTTGTTAAATTTGAAAATGAAGTGTGTAACATTGTACACTGTACACACTTGTGTGTATGCAACTCGATATTTTTGCCAAAAATTCGGTATAAATCGATCTTCATAATTGATTTTTTAATAAGTAAAGGATAGTTTCTAAAATTATAAAAAAATCCAACATAAAAGCTGTAGAGTAAATTACTTCTAAGAAATTTTCCAGTCAATGTGTATGTAAGCCCCACAGTAAAAAAACGTTTAACTTCAGTAAGCAAGTCTAATATAAAATGAAAATTATGACGCTCGTACGTAACACATTGAATGATCAATATTGATTTTTTTTTTCAATCGAAAAAAGATAGCCTACCGATACTGTACTTTATGTTAATTCTATTCAATTTAAAGTGAGAGAACGAGTATCTGCGCTTGAATTATAGGGGATTTCTGGAAAGCATGGCTATCACCATGCTACGTTAGATGAAGACGTTTTGTCGTCGATCCCGTATAGTAAATGTTGAATTTTAAGCATGTATACAGTAATTTTCCCATGGATATTGATGGGAAGTTTATAATAATGTGAATAAAATTTAAATTTTGTATTATCTGTACATATTTGGCTTTGTAAGCTGAAAAATTGTAATTTTACGACTTTACCAAGATGACGTAATTCGTGATATATGCAGTGTTAAAACGATAAGAAGTCTCAAAGTAATATGAACAGCACATTTTATTATAAGATCATAGATATTAAGCGATCATTAGTACAAAGTAACTTTGTTGAAAGTAACGTAACTCATAAACCAAGAGTACAGTTACTTTATATAGAGTCTATTACTTAAATTGCCGGTACAACTAGGCCTGTTTGAACATGCATATATTATTCAAGAAAATCTAAGGATAGTTATAATTTATAAAAAAGACCAACCTACAGTAAAAACAAAAGTACCTAAGTAAAAAATGTTAGAATAAAACATTATGTCCTTTCCAGGGTCTCAAACTATCTTCTTACCAAATTTCATCTAATTCGTTTCAGTAGATCCAGAGATTACCCCCTACAACCTCACGAACTCACAAACTTTACCTCTTTATAATATTAGTATAGATTCAGAAAAAAGATCATGAAAATCGGTTAGTACACAAAAATGTACACCGGAATAGATTATCTCGTTTCCTTTTTTTGAAGTCGATCACAGTATATTATCACTGTGCTTATTGTAAATATATGATCCGAATACATTTGAAAAGGAAATGGAGAGAAAATTTTATACATAAATATTAATAATCTCCTAACCGATATCAGCCACGGGGGTTAATCTTATTGATACTAGCCAACTGCGCAGACCATATTATAACGTAGAAGTATGCGCGCAGACACAAGAGCAGTCTCTATTCCTGTCACTCTCAATTGCCGAGGACGACACTTCGACACGACCGGTGAGAGATCAGGCTCAGGACCGACGACGGCTTTACGTGCTTCGAGACACGGCGGTGAATAAAATTTTCCAAACTTCCTAATTCCGGGCTGTTACTGAGGATTTGTTGATGAAAAAAAAAAACCAATAACTATATTTGGCCCTCTAGGATGGGAACCCAGGATTTTTTGATCTGCATAATATACATATGCATGCTAGCCACTAAACAAAAAAAAATAATTAAAAAGATTAACATATATTCCAAATGTTTCCTAATATTTTATATATTAAAAGCTTGATTAAGCATGAAAGCTTTGTAGAGACCTTTCCAAAGCCCGTACCAAAGTCGCTGTTAATCTTAGGTCACCAAGATAAGATAACTCTTTGCCGGTACACAGTTAGGTTTATTACAGCTCATGTTATAATGGTGTTATCCGTTATTAATGCTAGACTATTAAGGCAAATCGTAGTTTATGGCTTCCCGCTATGGTTTAAAAAGATATTAGATGTAAAATTGGAATGGATAACGTGGTACATCACTAGTGATAAAGTTGTTTACTTCGTTATGATTGTAGGTTAGAATAATTGAAATACAGTACAGCTCTAGAAAATATGAACTATACTTTACGTTGTATTAAAATGATTGAATTAAAATAATTAAATTAAAATAATCTAAATTAATATGTGAGTTTTAATCACATATTATTTTTTTTATCTTGACAGGCCTGCATACTTTTGTGTATCATAATACATATTAATTGAATAATTTAGCTAGTGACTGAGTTTTTCTTCAAACCCAAATCTATTTTTAAATAAAATTACTAATAATAAAATGAATAATATTTTATTATAAATTGTTTTCGCACAACGCTAGTATATCTAATATATTTAAACGAGCAATTCTTGTACATTTATTTATTTATATCAGCGATGTCGGAAACGGCTCTAACGATTTCGCTGAAATTTGGTATTGAGGGTTTTTGGGGGCAAAAAATGTATTTAGATTAGTCTTATGTCTGGGAAAACGCGTGTTTTCGAGTTTTCATGCGGTTTTCTTTTGCATTATTCTACGCAAAATATGGTTGATATTTTTTTACGCTCGGTCATAAGCATCGTGGTCAAGCGGCCAAGGTGCAAGAATGACAATCACAGGTCCGGGTTCGAATCGGTCAAAGATTTTACTTTTTTGTATTTATTCAAGTTTTTTTTTATCTAAAAAATACGATATAACAAAAAAGAACTCCAGCAAAGCAAAGCTCGGTCACCCAGTTACTGTAGTTTAATTAGACAATTTGATAAAGACTAAGATCTTTCAATGTCACATTGGTAGTACTTATTCTTAGTAGAGGCCATAAATAAAATTATTATTTTAATTGCAATTATAGTTTGTTAGTGAGTTAGTAAGTACTGCTAGTTTAAGCTTTCTCTACAGAATCACATGCAATTTGGCATGGAGATCGGTTATTCGTATATCTTGGATAATTTACTGCAATATGAGTGAAGTCGGGGGCAATACATAGTAATATTATAAAAGGTTTCTACAATATTATAAATAATGATAGAACAAGAACCATACTGACCCTACGTTATTAAAGAAACAACGGGATGCGGTACTAACTTGATTCATTTCCTGCAAACGTTTGAAACCGTCTTGTATTCCCAATATTAATGCCGTTGTAATAATATTATATTTAAATATATTTAGTTTTTAGCCTTCGTTAGTTTAATAGCTTGTGTGAAAATCCTGGTTTTGCTTGATTTTTTTAATATCACATTGTTAATATTGCAAATTCACTTATTGTTACTGCTTTAGTAGTAGCAATAATTAATACTACAACCTTTTTATGTATAATGTCCAGTATTTGTGAAGGAAACTGTTTATCGTATCATTATGTTTTGAGTAACTTTATGGGTTGGTCTTTTGATGTACATTAGTTCCACACGAGGCGACGTTTTGTAATAAATTTTACTAAAAAGTAACGCTATCGTCCACGGTGGCCAATCTCATTGAGATTGAGGAGATATTATAGTGCACAAGTGTATACGCAGACACAAGTGCACTCTCTATTCATGTCACTCTCAAACTCAAATTCGCCACGACCGGTGAGATTTTAGGCGCAGAACCGACAGCTTCACGTGTTCTCCGAAGCACGAAGGTGAATGAAACCTTCCAAACTTCCCAACTCCGGGCTGTTACTGAGAATTTCTTAACAAAAAATCTCACTAGCTGAACTTGTCCCGACCCGGGACTCGAACCCAAGACCTCCGGCTTCAGCCACTAGATCAAATATACAAGGCATCTCGCCAGTATTCAATTATTCTAACAAAACTAGCATACTGTTATTCGGTAGCACTAAGTAGAAACAATTTGTTCACATGCAAGTTCAGAATTGCCTAGTTTACAAGCAGATGGCTACCGGGGCCATTATTATTGTAAATGGTCTCAATTTAAACACAGCTCTTCCTTGTTACACGCATTACCATTCCACTTCATTTCTGAGGTTACTTATAATTTTGCGAACGGTTTTCGGTGATTGAATGCGGTTGAGACACTCCCGTTATTTTGATTATGTGAAAATGAAGATTTAAATTATGAATGAATTTTGAATGTAATCAGTGGTTAATGACTTATTTTTGATTTTATATTTCTCTGCTTGTATAATTGAATAATTTGCGTTTGGTTACTAATTTGGTTATTAAAGTTAATTGCTATATCTTGTTATGTGAAAGTATTATGAAAAATATGATTGGTAGTTATCAAGAATGAGAAAATTAGTTTGGTTAGTTGCTTAAAAGAATAGTTGCGAATTGATTTTATTTGATTTTACAATATGAATAAAACTATATTATTTCGCACATTTTGATTTTTGGTTTTCGACGTTCTTAATGCTCTACAGCACTCATGGTCATACTAGAGACCTCTGGGAAAAAAATCGTCAAGATAGTATTTTTACTAGTATATTTTTTATTAGTTTATTTCGATATTTGAAACTAGCGACTCGCTCTCGCTCCGCTCGGGTTGGTCCCTACTTTTTAAAGTAAAATGTATCCTAAATGTTGACCCAGACAAAATTTAGCTATTATCACAGCAAATTTCATCAAAACCTGTCCAGTGATTTTCTCGTGATGCATTCCCAAACAGACAGACAAAAATTCTAAAAACTATAGATTCGACCTCTGTATCGCTAATAATGACTATTTCTAAAATATTTTCCAAAAAATATTTAATGTACAGATTCGTACAGTTAGAATTTTATTATATGTATAGATACACTGTATAGATGTCAAATATTCGTGTACATCTAAGAAAGTTTTAATTTAACATTTTAATTTGCTACTTAGTAATAATAGCTTCACCTAATTCTATCTTATTAAATACATAATTATATGCTGCATTAGATATGGACTATATTTCCTATTAATTTCCTTGCGTTTATATCTGCATAATATGCGTTTAATAGTTTGCTAGATACAAAGTATTTCTTCCAGAAAGTCATACCATAGCAATTGGAAAGCGAAGTCAAGGCACGGATATATGTAATAACTGATTACATGAATGCTTTTATAATGACCGGTAAAGAAACAATTTCTAATAGTTTGTATTGACAATGTTTATCTATTTGAGTCACGTTATTGAAAGTTGCAGCGGAGTTTTTTGTTATATGGTAAAAATGTTGATTTTATTTTCTTATTTGGTTTGGTTTGGTTGTGCTTATTTGGTTTGACATTATAAGTAATTAAATAATTATTAGACGTCTATGTTAAATTTGTATAATTTATTTTTAAAGATTTTATAATAAAAAGATGAATTTATATACATTATAATTTTATAAAATAAAAAATTATGTAATATAATATATAGGTAAATTATTGTCTATGCTTTTATCTATACATATAATAAAATTATAAATAAGCTGAATCTGTACATTAAATATTTTTCGGAAAATGTTATTGAAATAGACGTTATTATCGATACAGAGGCCGAATCTTTACTTTTTAGAATTTTTGTCTGTCTGTCTGTCTGTCTGTTACCGCATCACGGAAAAACCACTGGAGGGATTTTGTTGAAATTTGGTATGATGATAGCTGGTTACCAGGGTCAACATATAGGATACTTTTTACTGTAGGAAAAGATCTCATCTCTGAGAAAACGATTCTAAATGTTAGAACGTAAGTAGGGACGAACCAGAGCGGAGCGAGGGTGAGTTGCTAGTAATATTATAAATGTGAAATCTGTCTGTTTTTTTTTTTTTACTTAAACCGCTTATCAGATTTCAATAAAATTTGGCAAGAATATAAATTGCATCCTTTGAACGGACATAGGCTATCTTTTATTCCCGCCCCACTTACCATGCGAGCGAAGCCGCGGTCAACATTATAATAGTTACCAATAAGTCAGTTAAAAATAAAAGTATTTACATAAAGAAATAAAACAATAAATTTGAACTATATCAACAGCGGTTAAAATTTAACTTTTGCTATCATACACATATAGATTGGTTAGTTTACGCTTCAGATGTTAGATAAAGAGCGGCATTCTATGAGCGCCTACGCATCTATCTGACAGTTGTCGTTTGTTAAAGACTTTCAAACTTGTTTTGTTTTTTATGGCATATGGACTAAGGTGGTTAATTTTTGAGCTGACAAGTATGTGTAACATAGTTAAGTTATACATTAGTATACTGAATTCGATTTTTATTTTATTTAAATATAGAGACGTGGAAACTTTTATTATACACATAATTAGATTTAATTTTAAGTTTTAAGATAAGCTTTTATAGTGGAATTTATGATATGGTTATTACTGACATAAATTACATTTTATTTTTATATTATCTTGTCAAAAAGTCTTTTGAAGTAAAACTTCTTTACGCATGCTTGTCTTGGGGAGTAAGCTGGTGAATGCGTTACGAAAAGTGTAACGCTACGGGCGAGGCGAACGTTTGTTGCCTTGGTAATGTTGTTATTGTCTGACAAATAATATATAATATTATATTCTTTCCTTAAATGATATTCTATAAATATATGATTGTAATATGCCTAATATGCGTTATTTTTAGTGTCTCACCTATCCTAATTATTTAAAACTTAAAATGAATTTCATAAAGAGTACCGATAACCAACAGAAGTTTTACTACTTGCGCGGTTACACATTCTATATTATATTAGAAAGTATCAGTCTTTTTAATATGTTAACCATTCTTTACAAGCATCTTTAACTATCTGCTGCTATTACCATGCGACTCAGCGGACTGAAACTAGTATAATGAATAATAATGTATATAAAATACTTTTATTAATCAATCACAACCACTTCATAATTAAAAGTTTTATTTAAAAAAAATATCTATCGTTATTAAATTAAAAAAAAAATACGATTTATACGATATTAAATCACGGATCAGATTTTATATACAAGCAATTATATAGAGATAGAGATATTTTCCCGCAGTAAAAGGTATCCTGTAAGTTGACCCGGATAACCAGCTATCATCATACCAAATTTTATCAAAATCTGTTCAATGGTTTTCTCGTGACGCGTTTCCAGACAGAGAGACAGACATTTCAATAGACAAAAATTCTAAAAGATAGCAATAATTATTTCAATAAGATTTTCCAAAAAATATTTAATGTACAGATTCGACTCAGAATTTTATTATATTTATAGATTCGTGGACTGAACAGTGTCTTGTTTTTTCTATGAGTATATAACGTATAGAACTATTCAAGACCTAAACGTTTAATTTTAACTAGGATTCAATCAAAGTATGTAAAGGCTCTTAAAACATCTTGAAATTTCCTCAAAGGTGTAACGACATAGAGAAAGCCTAATACTTCTCGCTTAAACAATCTCCTTTTTGTCGTAGCCGTGAGAACACGTTGAAAGGTTTTCTTAGTCTTCGATGTTTTGGGTCTCAGCAAGTTGTTGACTCGCTATTTATTGGTGTTAGTTAAATGTTTAGTTTGTAGATTGAGTTTTCGATTGACAATCTCTTGTTCTTCTGCTAGTATTAGATTTTACGGATGTTAAGTTATGATACTATGAGTTAAGTTATATATTAATTCTTGTTAACACTCTGTATTGTTAGGTTCACTTATTGCTTCAATGGTCTAATGGCTAACATATACGACCCGTATATGTTATCTAGATCCCGTACATATCTAGATGTTCCCGGTTCGAGTCCTGGGTCAGGTCAAGTTTAGGTATTAGGGTTTTCAGTCAAAAGCTTTATGCCCTCGGAGTTTACATTAAGCCGTCGGTCCTTCAGCTAATCTCTGATCATATCTAAATAACTAACATAACCAAAATTTACATGGATAATGCTGGCTAATAACTATTTATATCTATTTAAAAAGTACCCAGGGATGTACCCGAACGAAGCGAGAGTAAGTCGCTAGTTCATAATATTATTAAACTTAATCATAAATGAATTTACTGTTTCTGACGAAGAAACCAGTTCCAATGAGATAAGAAACCACTGCACTAGCTGACCATCGAAAACCTAAATGGTCACTTGACAGTTTGAATCTTTTAGAAAAATAACATTGTTATTTTTGTTATCAATAAATGTGCTTTTATATAGTACAAGTAATATACTTAAAACATGATTTCATCATTTATGTTATAGTATGTTTTTATTGTATCTCAATTGATATTTATGTAGTGACAAATTCTATACAAAGGTCCACCTACACGTCAAATCGGTTGCAACTTATCGATTTAAAGCAGGTTATCGTGGGTGAATTTAAAAGCTTATAAACCTTTATGTAAAACATAGTTATCATATTTCCATAATCTTATGCTAAATAATATTTTGATTAATTAAAAAACACTTGTACTCCCTTATTTTTTGTACTAAATCGTACTTTATTAGTAGTCTTGATCGAATCCTCTACTGACGGATGAAAATTCTGCCTCATAAGATACCTGTAATATTCTAGGTATTAAAAAGAAGGCTGTATCATATATATTTGTATATCCATCATAGTAAGCAGTAAGTCAGTAGTCAGTAAGTATAAATAGATAGACTAACAATTTTATTTATATACTAGCGACTTACCCTTGCTTTGCTCGCTTATTTTCTTGGGCGGAATCCTAATTATTTTTCTAAAATAAAAGTAGCCTAAGTTACTCCTTATAATATCAGCTATCTGACAGTGAAAGTTCCGTCAAAATCAGTCCAGCAGTCTCGAAGATAGATAAGTATCGTATATAATATCATATGCATTTAGTAAAAAGCTGTTATTTTAACATTACAAACAAACAATTCAGTATTATTTATTTCTATAGATAAGTACATATGTCCTTAAGAGTCTAGCAGTAGCCGATATGTAGGTGGTAGGTTACTGAGATAGGTAGGTTTACTGTTAGGCAGTGTACTAAATTTAGTGCAAATAAAACAATATAAAACACTGTAACAAACATACACACTCATATAAACTTAACTTAAGACTAACTTAACTTTAAGCTTAAATTTTATTAGTCCAATACGTTATTATAATGCTTAACTGTTTAATTTTACCACATATTAAGTATGCAGTTTGAGCTTTTTTATTTTAACATTCCAAAAAAAAAACAACCACAATTCAAACATAAATCTTGATACTTCAAACAATGTATCAGACGTGACCGATAGCATTAAATTGCTCATCACTTTAAGTGATGACTATTGTTTTTATCACTAAGTAATTCTTATATCGTGATAGATGCATCCGTCTCGTACTATTGGAACTCGAACCAAAATGAGTCAATATTTTTTCTTAAAATGTAATTTTTATTGTTTTTATTTTTTTAATTAAATATGTCTAGTTTACTACATACTTGCTTAATATTATAAATACAATAGATGTTATTTTGCATTTTGACTCATGTGAAATCACTTTTTAATTTATGAATCTTGCTACCGAAAGTAATTTTTAGACACTATACATCAAATGATTTCTAGACTCATATTCTAATATTAGTCTGTTATGGTTAGAAATAACCTATATGAGAAATGGAATGGAAATTCAAAGATTATTATTAGAGAATTTGACAGATAATGCCTGACTTTAATTTTTATCAAACCAAAATATCTATATGCATTGTCAATGTAAACAAATATTACATCTAAATGTAATTGAACCCGCTAACGCTGTATAGGTACTAGTTAGAATTACTGTCTGTACTACGAAGACATTCAAGGAAATAAATAAAAAAAACTTCAAAAATGCTTATCTAAAAAAATTATCTAGTTTTCGATGCATTAACTATGTAATATTAGAAAAATCACAACTACTAGCAATATGGTATCATATAGCATAAACCAAATTAAAATATCCTGTTTTAAATTTAAATGAAACGAAAAATTTTATGCAAGCTTAAAAAATTTAAGCTTAAAATTATATAAGAATATTAAACATTTAAGTTTTATATCAAAATATCCATACATTTATCATTAGCCACTGTTGAAAATTAACTTATCTAAAGAGTTTGTTTAGAAATCGATAATATAATAAATTATGCTAATATTACGATCTGTTACGAGTTGAGATCGAATGTCTTAGAAATAATGAAACCCGTGGTAGGGTCGTTCATCTTTTAGACATGAGATGAGTCGACAGGTGCGCGCGCGCATTATGATTGAAGTATTGTTCCCACGATCCTACTCGTACTTGTGATACTGCACTGAAATGAGTAGAGGAAATGGATTTACTTTATAGATGTGTATAAGAAACTGTAAAAATTTACATTTATTGTTTATAGTTGCAACTACGAAAGTATATGAAATATCATATAGCTTTTAATAAAAGAACGATAGTAATAAACTCGATTCCCGGTTATTGCAAATTTAAATAACTATGAAGGTTTAACCCGTAAATGTAAATTTAATAACAAATATGACGATGCCGAAAATCGTTACTGCTAAAATATAAATACTGATCGTAAAAAATATTTATAATAGACATTCTTGGGCTTCTTTTTAAATGCTCAATTTAACGTTATGTATTTTTGTGTATGTTACATGATATTAAAAAAAAAATGGGAAAAAGATTTCAAGATTAAAAAAAAAAGTTATGCAATATTAAGCCGATTATAATTATTAACTAGTGTTCGCCCAGTGGTCGAAATTGGACCATAATTATTATTGAAATTTGTTTAGTGATAAAACACTCGACAATAGCTACTAAACAAAAAAAGACGTGCGTGTGTATTTATGTACGCACGTAAGAAGTTATACTTCTTTGGCGTAACAGAATAAAAATAGCTAAAGATTTCATCCCATGTCTGAATGAAATAACTCTCTGTTTGTAAAAGGAATGATAAATTAATAAAATAATTAAATAAGGCATATTAGGCATATAACAGTCATATACATATTTATAAAATATCACTTAAGGAAAGAATATAATATTATATATCATTTGTCAGACAATAACAACGGTTACCATGGCAACAGTTATCAGCTAACTTCATCATGTCGCTTTCAGCTAACTTCATCATGTGGCTTTTTGGCTGTCGGTGCGCGCGCGCATCATAGAAATTTTACTCTCATAATTTTTTAAAACGTCCCAAAAGAAGTATTTAAACTTAAAAAAAGAAAATTGATTGACAAACAGAAGTGAAAAAATATTGAACCGCTTTGTCTTTGCCTTTATATAGATTCAAAATGTTAAACAATAAGTCCGCTAGGTTTCTCATCAGACTTACAGATATTGACATTATTACTACTAATTAACGCCTTTCTGTTCTACCTGTCGACCATCGACCTTGACTTAGGCAGATGCGTTAAATTATGTAAATAAAGCTATTGTTCTCACGATAACTGAACCTGTTACCGTTTAACTTCTTACATCTGTTGTACCAAATTAGGAATGATGCCTTAATTTAATAGCATACTTCACAGAACCTGGCCGTGAATGCAAAAACCGTGGTATATTGCATTATAATTAATAGTGTTAATTAATTATCACTTAAGGGTCTGTAGTATATATTTATATTTTGTTTGAATATATTTATATGGTTTTTATTTTATTTATTTTTTGAAATCGAAGCGCTTAGAAACAGCATGGTTATATTTTTATATAGGATTTTTTTATGTATTTGAAATTATCTAAAGCGGCTTTTACCATCGTATTCCGTTTAGATATTTTACAAAAACTATACATTAATTTCTACTATGGAAAATTAAAATTTATTTGTTTGTTTATTCGTATAAAGAGTTTGCAGAGTTTAAAAATTCTTTCACTATGAAAGAGTACATGCTTTTTCAACGGCGTATTACGTGAGTACAGCCTCAAACGATGAACATATTAATAACTAGCGACTCACCCTCGATTGGCTCGGATCCTTCCCTATGTTGATTCCCCATACAAACTTTAATTCCCATTTTCACCCCCTTAAAGGATAATTTCCGATATAAAAAGTATCCTATGTCCTTCTCAGGGTCTAAAACTATCTTCTTACCAATTTTCATCTAAATCGGTTCAGTAGGTCCAGAAATGACATGAAAAACAGAGGAAAAAAAAGCTACTGAACTGTTTTGTGATTGGTTACTTATATATCGATCAAGAGCAAAAGTAAGGTTTTTCGAAAGGGTTTATACTTACCCTTAATTATCCTATTTTAACATACTACAACAAGATGATAGTAAGTCATTTGTTTGAAGGCAATATTTCACGGCTATTTCTCGAACTAAATTATACAGAAATAAGGATCTCATCCATTACACTATTGTAATATTAATTGTTAAGGCGCCCTACTGCGTGTAAATATACCGTCACTCAACGTAGGCAGTGATGGACGGACATACGGATACACTGTAATATGTTTACTATGTAGTACTATATAGGTAGAATCATTATTAGTATAGAACATATTGGCATGGCATGTGGCTAATTGGCAAATTAATTACAGATTTGATTTTTGCACATATTACAAATTTTAATTAACAAGACCACTATTACAGAAAAAAAATTACAAAACAAACGGTCGGACAAAAAATTATTACCTAACTAAAAACGTTTATATTACTATACGTACTTATTTTATTCGGTATCTATTCAATCGATTTTATTTCATATCTTTACTTTTATAATAACAAGATAACTTTTATTCTTTTAACTAGCGACTCACCCTCGGCCCGCTCGGGTTCGTGCCTACTTACGTTTTAACGTTTAGTATAGATTTCTCAGAGATGAGACATTTTCCAGCAGTAAAAAGTATCCTATACGTTGACCCGGATGATCAGTTATCATCATGCTACATTTCATCCAAATCTGACTAGTGGTTATTTCGTGATGCGTTCCGAGACAGACAGACAGACAGACAGAGAGACAAAAGTCCTACGAGTAAAAACTATAAATTCGGCCTCTGTATAGATAATAATGGTTATTTCGATAAATTTTTCCTGTTAATATTTAATGTACAGATTCGACTCAGAATTTTATTATATGTATACATTTTATTTATGTCTCAGATAATATTATCATTATTATTTCATTTGATTTACATAGGATCCGGAAAATGTTATCTTCTTTGTGGCGCACTTGTCTTGGTCCTTTTTATAAAAATTTGTAGGCAGTTTAATGCATTATTAAAAAAATATTGATACGAATTCAATGTAAAGAATGTCCTATTTCATTTACTTGTATCAGACGAAGTATTGATTTACACGTGATAAATACACTACAACTTTTTGTGTCAACAAAAGCAACGAACAGATAAAAAAGAGTTCAAATGTCGTTAGAAAATAAAGACTGTATTAATGTATTCATGATTAAAAATAATATGTTAACACTGTTTAGATTTTTTAGTAATAACTGACCCGCTAAACGTGTGTTGTCTTATAAAAACTATAATTTCTGTTAAAATAGACCCAATAGAGAAAAGCATTTTTTTTCTCGAATTTCCAAAATTTGCGGGCAATATGAATTTTGCCCACAAAAATGTTCGGGCTATTACAAATATTAAAAAACTTACTAAATCGGCTCAGCTATTTTCAATGCGCTTACCAACTATCAGAATTTTTTGTAGATAAAAATAAATAAACAAATAAAAGATTTATAGCATTAATAAACATATAAATTTGATAAATAAACATTAATAATCTAACTTACCTCATTAATTTATTATACGCTTCAAACGATAATTTCTATAGCTAGTGAAGTATTGCGCAAAAATAACAATATAAATATTATATTATACATATTGTATGTAAATGTTTAGGGTTACCTGATGATAAAAAAATCATTTATCTTTCATTTATTCCATAGTTGTTTTATTATTTTCCCTTGCAATATTTCACAGATTAAAAATATTATTATAAAACTAATGACTGAATGTTGAATGCTGCAAACTAAAATATATATTTTTTTTTTTTTTGGAAAACACACTTAACACATGGGTATAAACATTTATAAAAATAAAATACAAATAGAAATTATTCTAATACTATGATACTACAAGTGTACAAAGCATGCACTATAAACCACGGTTAAAATTTCTAAACCAAAATAAATCCAAAAATAAATTCAAAAAACTAATTTTAGTTTTAATAAAAAAAATGTTTAGATAAAATATGTTTATTTAACTACAGGAAAAAATAAGAGAGAAATCCATATACTGCAAAAGCATAAATAAATATTTTATATATAAATAATAAATTATTAATAAAGAAAAATCCTGAGCCCATGACCCTAGGTTCATCCAATATTTTCCTGCTGCAATAACACAATGGACCATTATAAGCTATTATTTCTGATATGTTCACAATTATTAATATAGAATTACACAACCTTTATTTATGTAGTCACGACTATATTATGTTCTAAGAGCCATAAAAGAAAATATTGCTAAATATATTATTTACTAGCGACTCATGGGTTCGTCTTTAGACAAAAACAAGTCTATCCCACGAGAACCGTGTATTTTTCCAGGATAAAAGTAACCTATGTGCTATTCCAGACTATAATCTATGTCTGTGCCAAATTTCATCCAGATCCATTCAGCCGTTCTGCCGTAAAAGAGTAACAAACATCAACCCATTCTCACAAACTTATAATATTAGTATAGATAAGTATATATAATAAAAATACTTATATTTGTTCAAATAATTCACTTACTCTAACTTTTTTAAACTGATAAAAATTGATAATGACTTCATTTTTTTCTAATTTTTTCGAGAATATTTGTACTAACTGTTTTTTTGAACCCAGCAGGATTCGAACGTGGGACCACGGACACACTCATTTTTACTATAAATACTTTAGAAAGATTATTTCTAGCTATATTTAGGTACGTAGAAACACTATAATTTATCATTGTGAATTTCACTTTCCGCACACCTGAACGAGACAAAGACTAATATCCTATTAATATAATAAATGTGAAAAGTCTGTATGTTTGTACAAACTGAATAGTGAAGTAGCCTTAGGTACATTCTTAGTCCATAAGATACTTTTGTCTTCGTAACGCGTTTCCGACGAATTATATTTTGTTTAGTTAGTTTTAATTATATTAAAATTAAAGAGTGGTGGCACCAAAAACATTGAAAGAAATTGAAAACATTGTGGGGGAAAGTCGCGAATAAAAGTAAATAATATAATTAATAACTAGATTTTTACCTATAATATTATGATATTACAAAAGCAATTTTGCTTCCTCTATTCATTATCATAGTAAGCTATATACATATTGCTATTCGGTGCATATATTATGCACCTCCTAACAGGATTACCTAGTGCCTCCACTACCAATAATGTAGCGTTATTTATATTTGACCGACTTAAAAAATAGAAGGTCCACCAAAATTTTAACCCATTATGCTGAATAGACTTTTTACAGTGGGACGTTCCCACTGCTGGGCATAGGTCTCATTTCAATGCGAGAGGGGTCAGGTTATAGTCCACCGTGCTGGCCAAGTGCGAGGTTTTGTGGACTTCACATGTTTTTCGTAAACTAGCGCGATTCTCTCAGGTTTTCGTAAAGTATTTCACATGATGTTTTCATTCACCGTAAGGCTAAGTAGTAATCATGTTGGAAATGATTCGCATATGAAAATATTACGAATGCGAGATCTGGGTTTGAACCCGCTTCATTTGGGTTTCCAAGTGAACATGTTATCATTAGGCTACCACCGTAAAAAGTTTTCTCCTTGTAGTGGTTGGAATATGTACTTTTAAATAAATAATAAGTTGGTATGCCTTTTTAGTTGAAAATATATAATTTTATTAGTTGTGCCGTACTTTATTTTCAAAGCGTATTAAAAGGAAACTTAACCTTTTTGATAACTGATATTAATCGATTATATCAATTAACTATAAATCGCGGGTAATTAATTCTAAATCACAATAATATCTTAGCAATATCTAATATCAAATTTATGTTATCCGAACGCACCTGTCTTGGCTCTGTAATGAAATATAGTCAGGAAGGGTACTGTTACTGTGTGAATACAATAGAATTATGAAATAGAATGTTTTGTATAAGACACTGTAGCCTTAGTGGGTTAGTTGTTCTTCCCGTTACTTATATTATCCATACTAATATTATAAAGGCGAAAGTAATTCTGTCCGTCTGTCTATCTTTCTGTCTGTCTGTTACGTTTTCACGCTTAAACCGTTAATAAAATGATGGATTTTGATATAGAGATGGATGGGACCTTGAAAAAGGACATTAGGTTATTTATGTTGCAAAAAAGAAACTTGAAGTTATATTGGGGTTTTATTTGTTATTTCTCAAGTACGAAAAAAAATCGTTATATTCTATAATTTTCGTAATAAATAAAGAATGTGTACGCGTTTTTTACCAATCAAGGTAAAGTAGATGATGATTTCAAGGTTTTTAAAGTACTCAGCTACTTTTTCATACCTATGTGTGTACATTTATATATGTATATAGTCTATTCTATACTAGCCGTTAAAACGTACCTATGAAAGAAACCAAGCGAAGCGAGGATAAGACGCTAGTATTCTATATATAAATAAAATTAAAGTGTCCATCTGTTACTTAGACATGTATATGAATTTAAATATCCAATCGTCAAAATGTCTTGATAAGTACACAATGAACTATTTATATATTATGTTAAGTTAATTATTAGTTAATCGTTTGAAACATGTTTCTGTTAAGATGTCTACAGTAATTCTTATAACTATAGAATAGATATAACGTTAGAAGTCTAGTTGTAAGTCATCACATCCACAGCGGACAATCGGGCTAGGTTTTGCACGACACTTGACTTACCTTATAGGGTCGGACGCATCTAAAAAGTGGAACGTACTTCCAACGTTTGCTTTTACTGTTTAACAACGGTTACTTCTACAGCTTATGCTAGTAACTATAATAGTTACTTAGGTTAAGATAGTTTTATATAAATACTACACTTTCGTAGTTAAGTATTTTTGTTTGAATGAAAAGACGTAGATAAATCGTCGTCTAAGTTCTTATTTGTCTAAACGAACAATTTACCGAAAGAGTATTTAATACGTAATTATAGACTTTTAAATCTATTGGTATGAAATATATATTTTACTTTAAGAAAGTCAAAAAAAGTATTTTATTTTAATGAAATAAATCTTTGCTTTTTTGTCAAATAGAGGAAAAAGCCCTTCTGTTAAGTACAACAAGTATTGGTAGTTTAAACAAATGAACACTAAGGCGGCAAAATATAAGAATGTTTTAATGGATATTATAGTTTCTTGTCAATATATCAGTACTTTATATTAAAAAGTTTTAACTTTATATTAATACTAGCGACTCATCCTCGCTTCTCTGAGGTCATCCCTAGGTAGGTACGTTTTAACGGTTAGTATGAAATGGATAGGCTATATACTATTACATAATATATATACACATAGGTATGACTCAGTTTCATAACTCTTACTTGAGAAATGATTGATTACTCATGCAAACTTTCATCCCCTTTTTCACCCCATTAAAAGATGATTTCCGGGATAAAAACTATCGTTTGTCCTTTCCAGGGTCTCAAACTATCTTTATAGCAAATTTCATCTGAATCGGTTCAGTAGTTTCAGATATTACTTCCTACAAACAAACTCGTAGACTTATAAACTATAAAAAAAAACTATAAATAAGAAAAAAAAAATCATTTAACCAAAATACACCAAAATAAAAAAAATCATAATTTTAAATTTTTTTTTAACCTTATCGTATATCTATGGCCTTGTAAATTCTTCAGTTTAAACGAGTAGATAAATATAGAAGACTACAAATATTCGTCATATACGAAAATCGATTTCACAACCTACATCAATGTACATACTAGAACTGTGACCAATTAGAACCAATTATACCATTTTAATACAAAATAAGTTATGTTCAGTTACGCATTGTCGTTTTAAGGTCAGTGATGTTATTCTTACTAGCTTACTTAGTTATAGCCATATTAGGTATTTAGAATGTCAAGGAGCAGAGAAGAGTACCGATGTCTATATTGAAGGAAAATAGTTGTAAATTGTTATATATAATAATAAAAATAATTTATATGTTACTAGGGACTTATCCTCACTTCACTCGTGTTCATTCCTAATATTGAATAGTTTCGGAACGCTTCTCTTTTATAGACAAACATCCAAAGAAAAAAATTTTTTGCTAGAAACTTTTTCAAAAGTATACAGAATAATCCACCAGAATTTCATCTCAATCGGAGCTATTTCTTAGGAAAGTATAGAGGACAAACATACGAATGTTAATTTTTATTTATATACAAGAAGATGGATAGATTAAAAATAACAATTATTATTACTTGCAAATGAAAAGAGAATAAACAATATAATAGTAAACCTGTGAATTTTAACTACCTGTTAATGCCTTATATTATAATAATAGAAATGTGCCAAAAGAAGTATAACTTCAAAAAGAGTATCGTGAAACTATCTTGACGAAAACACGTAAAAAATCCTCCATTTTGTTCCCAAGTCGTCCAAAAACAGGTCATATTTTTTAACAATTTAACCAAATAATTGAAATAAATACTTTATAAAAAATTAACATGCAACAAAATAGTCACTGGAACAATCTAGGAATCGAACCTACGATCTCTAAACGCATATTTGTCGAGATTATCATTAAAAAAATACCTTAATACGCATTTTATTACGCCATTTTTAATACCATATAAGGTTTTATTTATGTCTTAATCAAATTCACTATCAGCTTTCTATTCTACTGTATCTAGAATATTTTATAACTATAGATATGGTTAATCGAAAATACCTGTTTGTTTATCATAGCGAGATTTAAGTATACCATTTTATAGCGTTGTTCTCACGTAAGACGTTTAGCGTAAAGCCATTCTGTTAAGTTTTTAGTTCCAGATGAAAGTATTTATAATAAGAGCATATATATTTTATATTATATTTAAAGTTTGCTAGCTTACTTGTTACATAATATGAATTATTTTATTACTTGAGAACTAAAGGATCGCTTTTAACTACGAACGCAAATATCTAAACGGTAGTGGATTTTTTGTACAAATGTTTGACCTATTTCAAAAAAGAAGAGGTGCTTGGTTCAGTTGTATTTTTACGAAACTGCGGGGAGGCTTAAAGGAGGGTTATGTGTGTAATCTGTATGTATGTTTGTATGCATATATGTATGTATTGATACATACGCTAGATGCGTCTTGACAGAGCAAGTGTCTGAAGATATAAGGATATAATTAAAATCGAAATGGTGGATCTTAGGCGCCCATTTTTGTCTTAAATTTTTTTATTCCAAACCTACTGAGGGAGGTATCAAAATGAAGGTTTTTAAGAGGCTGTCACACAACTTTATATAAGTTATATTTTTAAAAATAATTAACATATATAAGTTAATTATTATATTTTTTGTATATTAAGCGACATCTTTGCCTATTCTAAATCTTCTATTAAATAATCTTTATTATCTAAATCTGTAAATAATCTTTTTTTAATGAATAGATTATACTCAAGGGTGTTCATATATATAAAAAAAAATCGAGCCAAGGAGTGCAAAATTTACTCTTAAGTGATTTTCAAATCAATGTAACTACTCTTTTTAGTTATAAAAAATTAAGATCCATCTATCATGGAACAAACTAACAAATGTTTGTTAGTATCGCACTTATTAGTGGATATCTTATATTAGGTAACCACATGTTCATTATCCAGCTTCTTTACCCGCTATAACATAAATTCTTAGCTCGCATATCCATCTCACAAAAGACAATTTAGGCTTTATTCCCCTTTCAATTACGCGAAAACCTGTCGTAAATACATCAGCAACGCTTTAAGTTGACTTATATACGTCAGAATTTACTGTACAAGTAAAATGAGTCAAGCTAACGATAAACTAGTCTCATTTGGTTCTAAATTATGCCCCCGTATCGTATTGTGCTGTTAGTACTATCTTACTAACTTTGGTTACGTCACATATTGCAAAGTAAGAATATAAAGTATAGAATATATGAGATTGAAGTCATGTTTTCGCTCGAAACAACCGTGTAACTAAATATGCAGGGAAAGGAGCTGAGAGTGCCGCAATAAAAACATTGAATAATTAATTTCTTTATCAATACTCTTAAAGAAACTTATAAGTGTAGATTAGTTACTTTAGAATGCCTTCTGATTTTTAAGGTTTAGGTAGCAGGTTCGATTTCTGTGTATATTCAGATATAGAGTTATAAAATATGTCTGTACAGAATTTTTCAAATTTGATACCATAATGATATTTAGATAACGGAGGCTGTTAGTGAAGTATGCGGTCATCTTTTGCCACACAGTGAACTCGAAGCAGATCAATAATGTACGTATGTGAGGGATTTATTTTATATTGGCCCCCTCTTTAAAGTACTCATTTGGAAAGAAAATCACATTAGGGATTCATAGTTCATAAACGTTGTCATTATTACGTACTGTTGACAAAACGTGAACCATTTTTTTAAACTAACTTCATACTGTATCAAAGAGTCTTTTGATAACCTATACATAAATCAGTGAAGCCAAAACAGTTTAGTACCTTTTTCATCTCTGTTTGTCAATTGTTTATTTTTTTATATAGTAGTTAGCTATTGACAAGTTTGAGTGTTATCAATAAAGAAAAATGATTATGAATGATAATGCAATAATTTGAATGCAAAAGAATATTTGGGATAATTATAATGAACAAATGATTTTAGCGTTATGTTAATTCATATAAGTATCTGTATTTTATTATGTAAAGTTATTATTTTAAGTATCTATATTTTATTTTATTATATGGTTGAATAAGATTCTGATAATCGAGTATTTCAAGCAGGCAATTAGGATAGTCGCAAAATTGACACTAAGTTAAGCTTGTAACAGTTTACAAGATTCGAGTCTCGTTTAGGATAAATTTTAAAAATGTTCTGGCTGGCCGATGAGGCTCAAAAAAGGTCATTAGTGAAATATTTATCAGTACTATATTCTAGGTTATAGAATAATGTATATATATAATAGGACCTATTTTCATGTAAAGCGTAAATTAGAATTGCGTTTATACAATCGATGCCCTAACGTGTTGTAACTGCCATTATATTACACGACGCACAATAAAGCAATATTGTGAGATACGATGCGTCTCGTAATTAAAGTAACTTTCGATATTGTAACTCTAATGGCGGATTGTAAATCTAAACAGATATTAAAGCTATAAAGCCAAAGTTGATTTCACAAACTATATCTATAAAATGGCGGATCTATTACTAATGTTTGTATTTCAACTAGCAACTTACCCTCTCTTCGCTCGGGGAAAGCCCTTGGTTTGTATAATATAAGTAACAAGTGTATAGATAGGGCAGCAGGTGTATAGGGCAAAACCATCTTTTGGCAAATTTTATTACTAGTAGCAGTTTATGTACGAAGGGAGTACACACACACACGCATGTACGCACGACCACACTCACACACGCACTCACATACGCACGCACGCACTCACATACACACGCACGCACACACAAACACACTTACACACACACATGTGTGTACACAAATTTTCGGATTGATAATAAGTGCTAGCACTATGATTAAAATTTGCCATTTGTATATTCCAATGCGACTTAAAAAATAGCGTATTCACCAGATCGTGATGTACCTACATTCGAGTACATACTCATACCTAGGTTTTTTGTGATACGGCACCATTTTGTGTCACTTTTAAAGAAAACGCGTATTCATAGAAGTAGTATATTATTATCAGATTACTATTATACATATATACAAAAGTTTTTATATCTGTATGTTTGTGACCCCTTCTCACTGACACGGCAAGACAGATTTGTATGAGTTTAGAACATAGATAGACCTGAATTACCATAAAGGCTCAGCCAAACAGACCCAGCGAAGTGACGGTACGTCATTAGTATAAAAAATATTTATTCACAGTCGCTTATATTCGCCAAAATAAATCAAACGGAATTTTATTGTTTTCCAGCTAACTTAACACATTTTAGTGCTACAATGCATCATAAAATGCATCCTACGTAAGCTCGTAATACACCGTGTTGTTAGTATAGATATTCATTTTTATTTTATAACTTTGTTTACTTTTATTTTTGCACTTTGTTTCAAGTACAATATGAAACTGGAACTTGCTATAATAATTATAATATAATATTATTATTGTTGTAAAAATATTTTTCTATATACAATATATACACTAGATATGAAAATGTCAATATAGTAATTTACTTTAAAAATATAAATTATTATTAATTATATTATTTTATAGATAGAAAATATTATTCATTTTCAGTCCAAAACGTGGATTTTTTAGAATCTTATATTGGATAACCTTTGAGGTATAACACATTCATTGGAACGAATTGAAAATATCGCGTAACATAAAACCTCCTCCATTTGAAATCGGTTAAAAAGTAATGAAATCAGTTGCTATTTGTAATATTATAAAAAAAAAAACAATGTAATAATAATAAATGCATTTATTATATTAGGAAGAATAGTTAAGGTATTCACAATTCAATTCAATTATCTTATTAATCAATAAATAACCGAATGGAGAAGACACAAAGATTGGTCGGTAAAATGTTAGAGTATGTAACGTATTTTATATAGCGACACTTATGAATATTGCTACAATATTATATGTACATAAAATTACCATTATACATAAATAAAGGTAAACGATGTAACTATTTAAACACTATAATAAAAAAACAGAGTTCAAGAGATCTTAAGACACTAATTAATCGTAAAAATATAAAATGGGGATTATATTTTATAATAAGTAATAGAAGTAATCAACTCATACTATAAATAAATGGGACGAAAATTAAACATTTATTTAACATTTTCATACAAATAACGATTAACGTCGTCGTAAGTAGTCAGAACAATTGTTATATATTTTTTGATATTTATTTTATAACTGGTCATCTAGTAGTCAAAATTTATCCAAATTCATTATTGAAACTTAGAGAAAAACATATAGGTACAAAAAATATTTATTTATCTATTAAAAAAAAGTTTCCAAATTTTTTTTATTGATAACACTAAAGCTTGTTAATAGCTACTAAACAAAAAAATGGGTGCGTGTAACCTTTACGCGCAGTTGAAGTGTAACTTCTTTGGAAAATATCGTAATTAAATTAAAACAAATCAAAATTAACCCCTCCTGGATAATTTTTAGGAAATTATGGATAATTTCTAAGAAATCAATTGTTAAATGATACGCCGGCGTGTACAGAGTAAGAGGTTAAATAGGGCATATTAGGCATATTACAATCATATATTTATAGAATATCATATACGGAAAGAATATAATATTATATATCATTTGTCAGACAATAACAACGGTTACCATGGCAATAATTAGTCATAACAGATTTTATTTAATTTACGCCCATTCATCTCATAGTAATAAATATTCATTTTATTAGTAATAATTGTTATAAAATTATTAATAATAAATATATATTATTATACATAATAATTATTATAAAAATGTAAAAATAATATTGTTTTAAAAATTAGTAACAATAAATTTGACTCGCACTTCCGCGACACACTTCCGCTACATTACTTTTCCAATGTATTGACTTACCCCTCAGTCATACCTAAAGAACTTTTACTTCAAAAAAAAAAACGGTTGACAAATAGAACATAAAAAGTTTCTGAACTATTTTATCTTTGCCTATTTATATATTGATATATTTAATTATTCTCCGAATATAGTATTTAAGCTATTATAAAGAGGGTGCTTCTGTATAGAGTCCTTAAACTTTTATAAGTAATCTAACTTAGTAAGAAAGAAACATACATTTATATTATAGTCTTATAATATAATTAACTCATGCACATAACTAACATGCTTAACTTTATGTTAACTGATGAAAGTAGCTGTGTCTGTTATCTTTTCAAGCCTTAATCACTAAGCAGAATTCGATATTTGGCATGAACATAAATGGTATCTTGGGGGACGAACATAGGCTATTTTAGATCCCTGCCCTACTTACCGCTTGAACGAAACCACGGATAAAAACTAACAAAAAATATATTAAGCCTTATATTTTTATTATATTTTGTCTATTATAAAAAACTTCGATGTAGAGACTGTAGTGTAGAGTCTACTTTAAACTATCTATAGATATGTATATCAACTATTTCTCATACATGTGTCAAAACTATTATAACTCCTATACTATTGACACTTGAATTTTTATGCAAACACATAAAACATGGTATTACAATGTAAGTTAGCAAACACTGGTCAAATAGTAAGCGACGTATGGATTTGTTCTAACAATTTGTTATATTTTATTTAAAATATAAACTTTTTATATATAACTAAATTACATATAATAATACTGATAAATTGAATATCGGATGTGTGCAGCACTTTTTTAACGTCCCACTGTTGGGCACGGGTCTCCCTTCAATACGAGGGGATCAGATTATAGTCCACCACGCTGGCCTTGTAGTGCGAGATCCGGGATTTGAACCCGCATCACTCGGTTTACCAAGCGACCGCGATACCAATGGGTTAATTATTTCATATCAATTTAGTTAATCCATGCGTTATATGATAGGTGTATACTATTGTAATAAAACTACTACAGAACTAAATAATAGTAGTATGGATAGATTCTGTATGTAATAAGTGTAGCCGTCCCGTGATCATATCAACAATAAAGCGATGAATAAAAACGCGAGGAATCAGAAAAATTAATGTCAAATATTTGCATAAATATAAGAAGGTACATACATACTAGTCTTTATCCATAGCTCTGTTCCCGTGTAAGGTAAGTCAACGAAAAGTTGCCTATGGTAATTCAACATAAAATCAAACTCAATTTGAATATCACTGAAACCGCTAGAGCTGTAATAGCAGAAATAATAAAACAAACATATTCACAAAATGGCATATTTATAATACCTATCAGTGTTATTGCTTAGTATATAATAATATGCCTTAGAAATTAGTTCATGTACCAGAATAAGCTTAAAGCACAAGCTAAAAGCTTTCAGCACTCTCTCGCCCATAAACTACATATACATATCTATGCATAAAAACAAGTTGATTGGTACCTGACAGTTCCATTACTACATAAAAGGGACAAACAAACAAACATGTTTATAATCAACTAGCGACTCACCCTCGCTTTGCTTCGGGTTCGTCTCTAGACAAAAACAACTCTATCCCACGGGAACCGTACATTTTTCCGGGATGATATGTAGCCTAAAGCCTTCCTCAATAAATGGACTATCCAACACAAAAAGAATTTTTCAATTCCATCCAGTAGTTCCTGAGATTAGCGCGTTCAACCAAACAAACAAACAAACAAACAAACAAACAAACAAACAATCAATCAAACAAACTCTTCAGCTTTATAATATTAGTATAGATATAAATGGAACTAATTAAAGAGCTCTATAACCCACTACGTTCAAGCTTTAACTACACTTATTTTTCTGATAGCAAACTGTTTCCTTAGAAACTACTTGATATATGAATATGAAGTCTTTATGCTCAGGTGTAGTGAAAGCTTAAATTAGCTTGTTAAAAAAGGTTATGGTTACAAATATAACAGTAGTTTCAAAATTTATTTCTTATATATAATCACTAGCGACTCACACTCGTTTCGTTCGGGTTCGTCCCTTGGTTGATTCCCCATATAAACTTTCATCACCATTTTCACCCCCTTAATGGATATCCTATGTTTTTTCCAGGGTCTCAAACTATCTTTTAACTTTTTTTTGTCATGACGTATTTATGAGATAAAAAAAAACTAAAAACTTGAATAAATACAAGAACAAGAAAATACAAAAATAAAAACTGTCTATCCGACCGGGATTCGAACCCGAACACCAGTGATTGTCAATCTCGTACCTTGGCCGCTTGACCACATGCTTATGGCCGAGCATAAGAAATTATCGACCATATCTTGCGTGGAATAATGCGAAAGGAAACCGCATTAAAACTCGAAAACACGCGTTTTTTCTAGTCATAAAACTAATCTAGATCGATTTTTCGCCCCCGAAAACCTCCACATATCAAATTACAGCGAAATCGTTAGAGCCGTCCGAGATCGCCGGTATGAATAAATAAATAAATATACAAGAATTGTTCGTTTAAATATATTAGATATTTTACACTTATATAGCACAATACTATAATTAATAAGGATCGTCATGACCAAACCATAAATTACTTGGCGTAAGAATTGAAAACTCTATATCAGGCACGTATAGAGTGTAAAGTACACAAACAAAACCACACATCAAAGATTTTATTATATTTTGTATAGCATTTCAGACGGTTTTTTAATGTTATTACAGTGAGCTTCTGCATTAATATCTTTATATTACGTTCCTATAATTGCATATATGTGTGAATAATAAAAATAAAAAAGTATAATTTTAAAAATACTCTCATTAGTACCTCTTTAATAAGCTATTTATGATATGAGAGTTGCTATATATATACATATATTACGAGATATATTAAAATAAAATAATCGTTACACTCTCATTTACATAAGGTTAGAGTACTTAACTTTTACAAAGCTTTTCGCATATGAAGCTTGAAAATGAAAGCGTTTTATTATAACAGACAATTTTCTGTCGTAACGGAGCAAAGTCTTTTTGTAATTAAGTAATGCTTATATAATTTTCGACTTTACATTATAATAATGTGTCATAGCAACACATGGAATACCATAACATAGAGTACTAATATTACTTTCTATACATATATCTATAGTTATTTATGATCTATAAACGATTATTAATAATAAATGTGCGTATATTTGTTAATTTGTTATACAGTAACATCTTAATGAGGCAAGTAAAATTCGGAATAGACGTAGTTTATAACCTATTTTAAAACATATGCTATTTTATGTACATGTGTTCAGCCCTTTTAAACGTCCCACTGCTGGGCACGGGCTTCCCTTCAATACGAAGGGGATCAAACCATAGTACACCACGCTGGCCAAATGCGGGTTCGCGGAATGCACATATCTTTCGAAAGCTCGCTAAGTACTCTCATACATGGAGGTTTTCCGTACCGTAAGACAAGTGGTAATCATGTTGGAAATGATTCGCATATGAAAATATCAGAAAGGCGAGACCCGGTATTTGAACCCGCTTCACTCAGTTTCCCAAGCGAGCGCGTTACCACTGGTCCACTGCCTTTCTATTTTATGTATATGTCGACACACAATACGATGCCAGTCGTAGGCGGAAACAAGTATTAAAGAAGGATTAAAAAAACAAATGTACATGTAATTTAAAATCCTTTTAACGTACGACAGAATAATCTCAATTGCACTCGTATTTACATAAACGGGGTTTAGCTAATGAAAGTATATAAATTAGAAGCATCGCGTGCCACCCCCGCCTTCTGCAGATTCTCTTTTTGTTAGATATCAAGTTGTATAGAAAATAGCACTCAGTTGTAACAGGCACTTTGTTTAACTGATTTACGATGGTGAAATTTTATAATCAGTTTATTTCTTTGGAAAATATTATTTTTGTTCACTTTTTACTTTAGATAATTCAAAATCTACTTCTTTTTTGCTCTGATTGATAAATTATTTTAAATAACATTACATACAGTATATCTCCAATAAGGAAATCAGTTAAATCTACCGAATAAATAAATAAATATGTTAAGACATTAACACAGAGCACCATCTAGTTCCATGGTAAGCTGCGAGGCTTGTGTTATGGATACCAGATAGTTGTTACACTATACATATATAATTTTAAATACATATATATTATAAATATCTTTATAATATAAAAAAATATTTTTGCTGCCTAAATAAATAGCATATCGTAGGCTTAATTATAGTTTATATTCAAGTATTTTCTACTACTCAATACATCATTGATTGTTTTTCATGTTATTTATTGCACGATTGAAATATTTTTGTGTTATTTTTACGTCCTCCATTATCATCAATATGTGAGCCCAAGTTTACCAATGTAAGGATTGAACTCGTGACCACCTACGTAGTAGACATACCAATACTATTATTACTTGGGTAATTTTCCTTAAAATAGCAATTTTGTAGGTACATTTACCATTAAGAAAACTGGAAACTTTTTAAAATACTTTTTCTTTTTAAGTGATATCCAAACTTCCATGCACGAGATGTATTGTTTTAAACAATTACGTTCATTTGTGCGTTTATTATTGCGGTTAAATAATTATAGGCTATTATTTACTTACGCTCAAAAAATTCTTGTATTTCATGAGAACGTGAAACATTTAAATGTAAAAAAACAATTCAAGATTTTTTTTGAATAAATTTTACATAAAGCTAATAACGTTTTGTTTTTTTTTTTTTATATATAAAACCAAAATATAATAAATTCTTACTCTGACTTACTCGACTTAACTTAATGGACATACTGCGCATAATGTTACACTAAATCGACCTATAATTTTCTCAGATTATTTAATCAATTTTGCAATACATATTTCTACTATTTATAATCTAAATTTCTGATAAATTGTACAATATTTAAATAAAAGATAATATTATTACATATATGTTATGTAATATGTAAAGTGTTCTGTGTAGTATGTAATTATTAAAAATTATACTATATGTTTAATACAAATAATCTTTGACAGTAATTTTTTTGTATACATGGCTATAATAAATATGTATTAATATATGAAGGACGAAACAAACAAAACAAAAAAAAATATTATTATTACATATTAACGACTAGCGATTTTTTGCGCTGAACCCTGATTCTTTTTCTAAAATAAAAGTAACCAAGTTACTCCTTATAACATCAGCCATCTGTCAGTGAAAATCTCGTCAAAATCGGTCCAACCATTAGCCGAAATAAACAGACCGACAGATAGACAAAAAATATAAAATTGTGTTTTTCTTATAAGTACCGTATATACTTTCATCTGCATTTAACAAAAAGTTGTTATTTTGCAATTATAAAGAGACACTTCAATTTCATTTATCTGTATAGACAAATACGATACGATAAAAAATTTCTACCTACTCAACTCGTTAGAACTGCTTAATTAAAAATTTAAAATAATTAAAACATTTTATTGGATCGGTAGAAACTAATTAATATTATAGTCTAATAAGATAAGCAAAAACTTTTTCTTCATCAAAAATATTATAAGTTTTAATTTTAAAATTTATTAAACATTTTATTTTATAAGGCTTTATGACGAGTGTGTGCTTTTTTTTGGCAGTCACATTTTTAATGCAATCTTACATTTCTATGTTGCAGTAAAATTTGCTTGTACATAAAAAACAATGACTGAAACCATTAAACTAATCATAAATTATCTTAGTCGAATAGGATGAAATGGGAGTTTTGCTATAAGCAAAAGTTATATTAAGATCGTATAAGTAGCACTTTTGTCAAACAACTCAATGCTGTAAGCAAAAATGTGTAACCTAAATTGTGTTTATTTTAAATAAACCTGTTTTAAAATAATGGACTAAAAACCTTCATATATTAAACAAGGAAAATATTTTTTTTTTGCTAATTATCACGTGACGTTTACCTAAGGGAAAAAAAACATTTTTTAATAGTTGTATTATTAATTTTGCAACATAATTATTATTATTAAATAATAATCTCACTTATATGATAAAATGTATATATTACTATATTATTAGTTCCTAAAGCACAAGTTATAGTATTAGTATTTATTCGTTATGAACTTTGATTTCTATGGGAAACGCAACGCGCAGTAGAAAAGACATCAACGCATGTCAAGATTTTTCTAACTTCTGTAAAAATTATTTTATTGAGAATTACGTAACATATAGTATTAAAACATTTGATTTTTAAAAAGTTAAAAGATTATTATTATTAGATACTAGATATACTAGATATACTATTATTAGAATTTAATTAAAAAACTTTCTTAAATAATATATTTACATTTTCTTAGATGTAAGATTGTTTAAATTAAATAAACAAATATTGTTTTTCATATTATTACTTTAAAAAAATTTAATTGAATATAATTAGATACATAATAAGAAGGCTTTATATCAAATTAACAAAATAATAACAGCGTTTGTAACTTCCTCAAGTTCGCTTCTTTAAAGTGAATTGTATTATTACTACGATTATTTAATATGGCCAAGACCTTTAAAATACGTATATTACTTTAGTAAAGAAAAAACAAAAGATATGATAGAGATAAAAAAAAATATTGAATATATTTTTCTTTTTTTTAGACATCTGAATCATTGTATCTGATAACTGGTATATTACAAGGGGCCTAAATAATTGTTTATTTTATTTATAAAAAAATAATTGATAGTTTTTGAAATTGAAAATTTTACTTGTCATTTAATATGCCAAATCGTATCGTTCTCATGTAATATAAAAGACCGCTATCACCTGATATTCTGCGACCGTTGCCATGGTTACGCATACCGATCCGCCGCATGCGCAGCGACAGGTTGTAACAAAAGCCTTTGTATTACATTAATTGATTGCAGAAGTCATTCAAGTGTTGGGTTTCAAAATCGAAATAACATGATAGCTAAAACTTTGTTATTTAGCTAACCGTGACTGGCTTTAAGACTCTATGTAGAGTTAGTGGGAAAGTGGCTAGAGTGACTTGGACTTAAGTTCGATAAAAATATTTGAAAGGAAAAATGTATATCTGCTTACTATAATATTATATAAATGTGAATTGTGTGTGTATGTTATTTACTCTTTTAGTCGGAGTAGCATAAACTAGATCAGGTACTTTTAGTGTTAAGCACTTAAGCACGCACCCGAGCAAGCGAATTTTGTGTATTAAGCTATATTTAATAGAATATTTTCTCGCACCTCTTATATTTTCATGTGTGAATCATTTCCAACATAATTATACCATTTTTCTGCATGTTTAAGAGTACCTAGCAAGTTTTCGAAAGACATGTGAAGTCCGCTAATCCGCACTTCGCCAACGCGGTGGACTATGGCCTGATCACCCTCGCATTAATGAAAGGCCAGCAGTGGGATGTTAAAAAAGGGCTGAATATACAATAGAATCTATTTTTAGGTAATTTACTAAGAATTCAATTAGATATATGTCTATTTAAAAAAAAACTATTGTTAGAGTAAATTCTTGAAATTCATATAGTGTACATACGAAACCGCATTATTTTATATCATGAAATGACTACAATTGAGGCACTTGCTTTATTTATGTGATGCATAAAGTTTATAATAATTATACAAAAGCTTATATCAGTTTAATGGGAGCGTGTCTTTTGAAATCATTATCGATTCAATCGAGTTAAATCAAGTAAAATCTAGAAAATACCACTTGGTATATAATATGGGATATATAAGGGATTTAAACTCTATCAGCAACGAAATCAAAATGTTTTACTGATATGAAGAGTACGAGAGATTATAGCTGTGAATATTGTTTGGGACAGAATTCTACGAGTATATTATTTTTCAAATTACCTTATTTCTTGGGCTCTACATTGTCCAAGTAAATATTTATATTTAACGCAGTATAATTTGTTAAATGACAAGTATATAAAATTACAATATCTTAAACTTTAAATATACCTAAACGTAAGTAATTTAAAAGCATTATGTGTGTATTGTTAGACAATATTAAGCCGTGGAACTGTTTATCTTATTAAAATTTCCATGTAAAGGCGAAATTATGGGCAAAAATATTGCTTTGTTTTTTACCGACTCCAAAAAAGGTACTCAATGCGATTGTTTTTAATTATATATTATCAACTTTTGTTTGTATTTTTTATTTGTATTGTCTGTGTTTTTTTACTTTAATGTATAAGTGCATGTAAAATGGTATGTAATGATGGAAAATTTTGTAACGATTAGCATTGTTGCGATTTAGCATATCAATTTTATCCTTAATTTTATTAGTCATCGTGGTGTCTTTTGTTACGCCAGATTTTCCTAGAAAATTTACCATATCATGTAAGAATGTAAGTGGTTTTTAGTTAATGAGTTTAAAAACCTATATTTTTACTCCCTAAATCGTATTGGCAATTGTGTTTGATAGTATACTGAGAATGCGTATTATACTATATATTATTAAATTTGTAGATATTTTATTAATAATCATGTATGTAAAATTATCGTATTTATATACAACGAGATAAACTTTCTAATAGCTTATAGATAATTTTACACACTGTACCACAATCAAGTTCTAAGTACTTTTATAAGTTTGGTAATAATTTATTATGTGTAAATGTTCCGAGATATATACAAAAACATACCTTAGAGATAAGCGAAAGCACATACACTAACAAAAACAAGGTACGTCACTACACACAACTGTGTCACAGTCCACTGGTCACTGCACACAAAAATCTTAGGATAACACTAAAAATCATAGTCATATTTTCAGTAAGTTCGTAAATCCGATATCGTTAAATGAAAATGGGGAAGTACGTAACAACCTGACCATTGGCTTGCGTAGACGCAACTGAAATCACCTTGCAAGGCCCACTCTATCTATTTCACTCACATTGTGGCGTCTCATTCTAGCGGGCATTGTGCTTCCAACTGGCTTGACAATAAATTACATATAGAAATCTAATCAGTTTAATACATATGTGATTTGTTTTTAATCCTGCCCGCTTTTAATGCTAGTGCATACTTTGATTGCAAAAACTGTACGCCGATTATTATACATTATTTAATAAATATTTAGATTATTTATGAATAACTAAAGCTTTTAAGCGTAATATGTTGATTATTTGGTTGAAGTTGAGGTCTTTTCTCATTTTAATATAACTCAAAGTTAAAATTGTACGGTTTCCCATTTTAAATTATCTTTTTCGTTTAATGAAATAGACAAATCTTAATTCAAGTTTCTGAAATATGTAAGGTTTTTAATCAAAGAGCTTTCTGTTATCAAGATGTTATTTGTTCTATATCTATACAACACTTAACGTCAATAACTAATGAGTATTTTCTATAATAATCACGTTTATTTTCTAAAATATTTGATTACTTATATCATATTTGCTATTCTTATATATTTCATATAGAGTTTTATCTATCATCTATAGTAAAGAGGCATCATATAGAGTTTTATCCATCAACTATAGTCAAGACGCATAGGTAGCCCAGTGGTAACGCGCTTGCTTGTGAAACTGAGTGAAGCGGGTTGAAATCCCGGGTCTCGCGCCTCTGATATTTTCATGTGCGAATCATTTCCAACATGATAACTACTTGTCTTAACGGTGAAGGAAAACATCGTGAGGAAACCTTCACGTCTGAGAGAACCTAGCAAGTTTTCGACTTCACATATCGTGAAGTCCGCCAATCCACACTTGGCCAGTGTGCTGGACTATGGCCTGATCCTCCTCGTACTGAAGGGAGGCCTGTGCCTAACAGTGGGATGTCAAAAAAGGCTGAATACACTATAGTCAATCTCTTAAATTCTGCCTTAAGTAGGTACAATATGTAACAAGTTTTCACGAAAAGCTTTCACTTTTACTCAATAATTAAGTAGCATCTAAACAAGTTTTCGCATATTATTAACGTTTTTACATACATTATCCAAAATTTTCTCTCATCTTAATACGACAACAACAATATTAATTTTACTTATAAATATAAATTTATTTATTTAAATTTTCTTTCACAGCAGGAAACATAAATAAAATTAAATGTAAACACATAGTTAGTTAAATAATAACTTGTATTTTGTATGGGATTATGTAAAATTTAATAGAAATTACCCTTTACAAATCAACATATCCCACAGTAATTCTCAAGTAAAGTCCGTTGTTGAAGTCAGATATCTATGAGCGTTAGAGGTCGGGGGTCGTCATATTCTAGGAACGATTTAAACACTTGCATATTGTATAAGTAAATGGTGGAGTATTGAATATATTGTTAGAAATAATAATTATTAATTATTATAATAAAATTTTAATAATGTTTTTATAATTTACATACTTTTTGAATTTCTAAAAAGTATAAAATTTTATAATACATATGTACATATATGTACCTATAGTAAAAAATAGAGACTGTGTATAGTGAATTATGATCTCACATTGTATCTCAATTTACCCACTATATCGGGGGTTACCAGTTTGATTAACAAAGACATATAAATTGTATGAAAATTAGGTGTGTATTTATTATTTTTTAACACATTCTAAATACAGAAAACTTTGTAATATAACTTTATCATGAAATATTTATATCAAAAGTATGTATGTATGTATGTATGTATATTTTATGGTACAAGGATAATTAATGTATAGTAAAATATAAAGCAGTGGTAGCCCGTTGGTAACGCGCTCGCTTGGGAAACCGAGTGAAACATGTTCAAATCTCGGGTCTCGCACCTCTGATATTTTTATGTGCGAATCATTACCAACATGATTACTATTTGTCATTCGGTGAAACATCGTGATAAAACCTGACGTTTGAGAAAACCTAGCAAGCTTTTGAAAGACATGTGAAGTCTGCCAACTCGCACTTGGCCAGCATGTGGACTATGGCCTGATCCCCCTCGTATTGAAGAGAGGCCCATGCTCAGTAATGGGGCATTAAAAAGGGCTAAATACATAGGTACATAGTAAAATATACAGAATTTGTTTGTCCTGTCTGTTTCTCTACGTTTTGTAGAGACTAGTTAATATTTTCACAATTTTCCAATACAAAGCGTAAACAAGGATCCATCACTGACATTTTTTGCTAAATGAAGGTAAGACTGAAGAATAAAACAACTCGCATTAAAACTAACTATGTAAAAACTTAAGAGACAGCTATGTTAGTATAAGGCAACACAGGACCAGACTTATTATATAGCCTTAAGTGGGTACAGACCCTATCTAAGAGAGTGCACACGTAATTCAAAAATGTATTAGACCCTATGGTTCTTTGAAAAATCTTTATATATATAAGCCATCTTGAAATATTCTGTACGTGTGTATGTCTCTGATCTTCTAAATTTCTAAATGGCTGGACTGATTTTGATGATTTTTTTTATATGTGTTTGAGTGGGCTTCTGGATGATTTAAATTCACGTGCTGCAGTCGGATTCTTGTATTTTTATGAAGATCATATTCGGGCAGGACAATGTGTTTCAGATCTGCAAGTAATTAATATATATTCATATTGATTTTATAAGTAACTGTGTTTAAGCTTAGTCTAATAAAAATAATATATTTACCTGAAATAATTAAGTCTTTTTTTTTAATTTTTATCATATAAAATTATTTTAATACATAAATAACAGTTTTATACATAAAATCTTTGGATTGTGAACAAGATAATAATGATATAAGATACAACACTTAACCTAGCTTAATAGAATTTGTCTTAAGACTTTCCAGTCGTATATATGCAAACATATCGTGAAGATGCCGTAAAGAACAGCTTCGATTCCCGGGTTGGGTGAGCAATGACTTTACAACGAGCTATGTTTTCCCTCATTACGTATTCTAAACGTATTTTCTCAACGCAACTCGCAATAGGATTGCACAAGTTTGTTTTACTTTGACTTAATGTTTATAGAGGTTGCTATTATACCGTGTAAATGTTAAAATTACGTTTTATACCCTTATTTATAATGAAATAATGCTCCTCTAAGTTTCACGCCTTTTTAGTTTGTAGCCACGTTATTATCTAAAATACCCTTATGTGATTTTCCAATGTAAAATATATGGTGGGCTATTAAGTCATCTTCGCTTCGATCATCTCTAAGTACTTATCGCATACTAATATCCTATGGAGGCCATTTTTTTCTCTGTATGAAAGCTTAGTAGTCCTTAGTTTTGGTCCATAAGCTAACGCTATGCAAAATATCACGTAAATGCTAGTAATTTGTTGTTGTACGACAACAACAAATACAATTTTTTAATATTAATAGCTACGTTGATATAATTTGTGTATATTAATTACTTTCCATATAATACATACTTTCTTAGATTTACGCGAATATTTGAAATTTTAAATAAAACTATCTTTTCCGATATTTTCCGTGGATTTATTTTGATTTTTCCGAAAATCTAAAACTATATTTTTATTTAAAACTTTCCATATAATAAATTATACCAAAATAGTAACAATTTTCCTCTGCTACGACGTGTTGATGTTTAACCACTAAAAAACTTTAAAGAACAATTAATATCTAAAATCCATATAAAAAGACTTGAAGTAATGTAACAACCGTTATATCTATGTTACAGTTTTTTGTTCATTTATATACAAAAATTCAAGATAGGTACACAATCAGCGTATCAAAAGTGTCCTCAAAGAAAAAGTGCACAATTGAAAATTATGCGCCTCATTCAAATCTCTTTTGTTAATTGCTTTTTGGATGACAAAATTAAAGCGCAAGTTTTTTGGTTTAAAAACTACTTTATGTAGTACTTACGCAAAGTTCGAATTCGTGTTTAGACAAATAATTTTAGATTTTTGAATTTTATTCCTTAGTTTTACTTCGTGAAATGTTGACATCACGTTTTGAAGAAATATTTGTTAGGAAATGTGTAGGAAATGTGTTTTTATATAACGTCCAGCACCTAATTATCCATCAAAGTTCCAAAGCAGAAAATAATTTGTAATACAATGAACCGACGCACGTATATGCGTGTAAAAACTAGTCGTGCCCAAATAGTGCGCCACAAGTTCTCTTACGAACGGATTATTCTGAGATTGTATAAGAAATGAGATAATTTTTCCAGTTACAAAAGCTTTGAAGAGGATTTGATTCTTCATCGGACTACTATTATATATTGGAAAATTTGTATGTCTGTTAGTCCTCCACACGGAAATGGCTGAGCAGATTTGGATGACGTTTAAAAGATAGACTATATGACTATTTTTTTAATAACGAGAAATAACACTCACTCGAACCCAGGACACCTGGATCTACGGCCGTGCATCCTAGCCTCATACATAATGTATGATTATAATATAGTTTGGAATAGAATATCTATATATGTACATGATAATACATAAAAAGTATTAAACAAACTCATATAGTTTACTTATGTAATGTTGTAACAGGTAAAATCTGAGTATAAAAATGTCAAATATTGCGTAACGCGAAACAAGGAAAAAGTAACAATTTCTTAATATTACAATTTATTTTTGCACTGCAAAAGTAGCAGTCTGTTTTTTTAGTAATAAGTAGTTTCATTTAATAACATATCAACTATATAATACATTGTTACTTTTTTCCCTAACCTGAACCTAGCCAGATGTGCAGGAAATATTATAGCGCACAATGTAGGCACCAACACAAGTAAACTCTCTATTCCCGTCATTGTCAAAGTCCGATGATACATCGACACGAGCGGTGAGAGTTAAGGCGCAGGATCGACGGTTTTACGTACTCTCCGATGTACACCGCCAACTCCCCAACTTTGGGCTGTCATTGAGAATTTCTTAACAGAAATACTGAATAGCCGAATTTGGCTTAGCGTTAGACTCGAACTCAGAACCTCCAGATCTGATTAGATCACCGAGGCAGTTATATAAATAATAACTATTGTAATATAAAAAACGCATTTCAAATTAAATTAACGTTTGCCTATTAATAACAAGAGATAAATATTGAAATCCTTTCAATCTGAACATTTAACAAAAAGGTTTTAAACCGCAAAATGTGTGACCGGACGCGTTAGAAATTCTTCAATACATACACACATAAATAAATATGTCATTAGGGTTTTTTTTAGTTTTGATAAACGGATTATGTTGACAGCAGATATTGTTAAGAATATGTTAACTTTACTAAATATAATAAAATAATTATCTTTTTATCTATTCACATTCAATTAATAATCAAAATAAACATACAATAGTAGAAATTTCTAGAGTTTTATAATATGAGTTTTTAAAAAAGATTATTTTGACACCTGATGAATTAGTTCTTTTTTTTTATTCATTTTTGTTTATTCGTTTCTTTTTTGAACGCCAAATATATTACATATTTATTGAAGGAGATTTTAAGCTATCATAAAAAAAACGCAAGTGAAGCCACGGGAATAAGCTAGATATGTAGAAATTAATGTATATAATTCACTAGTGACAAACAAATCTAACATATATCCCACGGGAACCGTAGATTTTTCCGGGATAAATGTGCTATTCCAGACTATAATATCTCTGTGCCAAATTTCATTAAAATTCGTTCAGCCTTTCTAACACATTAAGTAAAAAATGTCCATCCATCCAAACTTTCGCATTTATAATATTAATAATGGGATAACAGGATAAAAACGAATTTCTATTTATCACGTATTTGTTCCTTTACTACTAAGATGATTACAATGAAAGTTTATATGTGTTTTATTAGTGGTTTTATTTGACATACGATAACCCTTGGAAACTCGCATACTATTAACGTACGATAGACGCGCTAGTTGCATCCGATAATATGAAATTTATTAGTCTGAACACGACAGTTATGACCATTAAGTAATTGAGGTGAAGTCAGGGTAGCTCACTAGTTATCAATCTTTATGTTTCTAGGTTTGGAGATACAAAAAATCTATTAACGACATATTATCAACGATGTTTTTCTTAAATTAGTTTCCGCCTAAAATTTCATGTGAACGCTTAAAAAATTATACAGAAATAATCTCACTTACCTACATAAAAACTAATTTAACATCTTAATATCTATTAGTTACAAAAACGGAAAAAAAGAGTTGCTTTTAAGATGTCCATTTATATAATAGCATCTTATACTTCACATTAGACAACGAAAGATAACGATGAATTAAAACAAATTTTTATTCACCTCCTAACATGTACGTATCAAAATGATTTGTTTTGATAACAGCCTAATTCTCTTATCCACCAAGATTGGTAGCTATCCATAAAATATACTATAATTTTTCACAATTTAAACTACAGCAAGAAAATTTCCATTTAATTAATCTAAATTAGACGTTATGAGTCAGATAAATACCAAAAAATAAGTGGTCTAACAGTAAACATGGGAAAAGTCTTAAGAAAAAACGCCGATCGGCCCGACTCAATTATCTCTACCAATTGTCCGATAGAAACTATAAAGTTAATCTAACACCGCCATTACGTACGAGACCATATTAATCTCAGCGTTGATTAGTAAAACTATAAAAGCGGAAGTATCACAAGAATGCGGTTAATGAGAGGATCAATCCCGATTTTATGGGTGATCGTTAAAATGACCGACAATTGTTTTATTGTTGCCTACTAGACGTGCAGCATCGTGGGAAGACGACAGGCGAGTGATGGTGAAACTCAAAAGCAGGCGGTTTTATAGCATCACCTGGGTTCTAAATTTAAATTATAAAACAAGTAATAGCTTTTAAGCAATATGTTTAGGTATTTTTATTGGTTTAAAATTTGCTTTATGTGGTCGTGTATGGCAAAAGTATTATATAGTACGAGTATGTTTAGCTTGAGTTTATGAATTGCTGGCTAATAAGGCCAATATCATAGTCAATAGCGATTCAAATGTTCCATGACTCAACGGACTATTATTATAAATGAGATGCGTGTGTATGTGTGTGTGTGCGTGCGTGCGTGTGTATGTGCGTTTGTGTGTATGTTTGTTACGCTTTCACGTTAAATCGACTGACAAAGATACGACTACGACTGAAAATACCACATATGCGACTGTTACACCATGGGACACGCTATGTCAGTCAGTCGGTAGGCAACAATAAATTCAATTAATTTATTGCTACTTTGTAATCACTGCAGTACACCCCCATGTATTGTATTGTATTGTATTGTATTGTATGTACTCTAAAAAAGAAAAGCTTGAACTTTTCAAATCTCAAAAGTGATTTATGCACAAGTCAATTAGTTATGAAAAATTAATTAGTCGTTAAAAATTTTAATTAAAGGTTATTTAATTATAATTGTAATTATATGTATCAACAGCGGTGAGCGGCATTTTGTATAAATCTGGACATATCAAACTTCACTGATAAGATTATCTATACGGGTAGTATTCAATGACTTTGTACCGTTCATTTTAATCGTTATTGATGTTCATTTTGTTAAAAAAATAAAAAAAATATTTATGAAATCTTTTTGAAAGGTTGATATAAAACAGATGTTATTAGTTTCAATAGTATTTATTCTAAATAAGACTACGTTCCACAATTTTCTTGTATTTTTTTTATAGTTATAATGTTTTACATGGTCATTATATGATACAATATGTTTACTAACTTCTAATATTATGTGTAAGTATTCGATTCGGTATATGTTTGTTTTTAAAGATTTTTGTTAATTTTGTATCGATTTTCATGACTTTTTAAGGGGTGGTCCCATAAAAAATTTGAGGAAAATCTCCATCTCTATGGGTGGAAAAATTACTTTGAAAATTTTGATATTGGTGATTTTGTACTTTAGTTATATTCATTTAATAATTTGGTTTAATTTTATTACAGATTATATTATGTATTTCATAAATATTGTACTTTTAAATATATATACCTACTGTATTTTGTAAGTGTATCTTTTAAATAAATCCAGCTGTTCGATTTGCTTTTGAACATGTAGTTTACCTATATCCGAATGCATAGTTAGAATCAGGTAAAATAATACTAAAAAAATAAAAGTAATTATGTCTGTTTGTTCGTTACCTTTTTACACATAAGGCCGCTGAACAGATTTTGATGAAATCAGATAGGACATTAATTTCATTATAAAGATTAACATAGGTCATTTTTATTCTTTAATTTAACTTACCATACAAACAAAACCGCGGACAAAACTAGTAGTAGGTACAAAAATATTAAAAAAAATCCAACATAGCCGCTGTTAATTACGGTTAAATTAAAATTATCATTATTTGTAATTTCCACTTGCTATAAGGTTATCTTAATGTTGTGCAAGCAGTTAATTGTACGGCGGAATGTACATTTGGCATATTATTGCCGATTAAATAGTATCAGTAAAACATACATTGATTCTCACGACATATGTTAAAAACTCAGTTTGATAAGAATACTTTAATGAAAATAATTAAATTATCATAAGTACAAGGATGTGAGCATAAGCGTTGAAGTACTGTAAAAACATGAATTTAATAACCGTTGCATAATAATATTGTAATTTATCCTCGTAAGGCCCAACCTAAATTTAGGTCGATATAAATTACGACCCAATGTACTAAAAATAGGTGCAAGTAGTAGCGGCCCAGAACTTTGAATTTGTAAAAAAGTATTTAAATGAAAAGCTTTTGAATTATTTTTTTTTAAATTATACTTCTTATGCCTAAAGTTAACTATTTCATGTAAAAATTATGTAGAAATCATTTGTCCTCTTTTTGGGTCATCGGGCCATAGTTTGAAGTATAATATTAGTTTAAAAAAATGTAATCTACTTATTATTAATGAAAAAAAAACATGTATTAGTCATATAACAAAATAATATTTTTATTAAAACCTTTCTTATTAATTTTACATAACAAAAGTCTCTAAATCAGTCTCATTATTAGGAAACAATGTATCATTAGACTTATTAGTAATGAAACAAAACATGTATTAATCATATAACGAAAAAATGTCCTTACTACTAATCAATGGTAATATTTAGAATTATAATAGTTTATATGTATTATAATAATAAAGATTTTGGACCAGTTCAGCATTATTATGTGTAACATACAAATGGTAAACTAGTCTAAAATCTTTACATAAATTACAATGTAACTTAAAGCAATCACAATTGTCTTCTTTTAATATTCAAGTTATTATATCACAATAGTCAGAAATATAAAGAAAATATAAAAAAAAAACAAAATCAATATATAATCTCAGTGTGGAACATATAAAAACAATTTCGTTCTTTAGTGAGGCACAAATGAATTTTGCACTTCTTGCATATAATTGTGCTTTTCTTGTTACAACCTGGTCTTCTGCATCTATTTTGAACTTCTCCAGCTGAGGGCAAATGGAGGGCACCATGAGTTCTTGAACTGGCGCTGGGAAGCGGTACAGCTGGTTTAGAGCGGTTAGAACGAGACTGTTCTTCATCTTCTGTTTCGGAACTAGTGGAGATATTTGCAGTTACTAATATTTCAGCTATTTCCATTTTAAAACTCCTTAGTTGTTGAATTTTTTTCAGTGGGATATTTTTGCGTAACTCATTTTTTTTGTAATTTAACCATGAATTCGTAATAGCCAAATCAAACATATGCGCGACAAATCGCGTTGTCCATTTTTTTGTTCGATATCTCGACGGCGCCACAGCTAAGAGACGATCGGCAAGATCGACTCCTCCCATATTAGAATTATATTGTTTTACTACTTCCGGTCTTGGAACAGTAACATAAACTTTCTTCTGCTTACACCATCTTTGGCAGGTGTCGGAAGTTTGAGCAGCGTGCACATTAGACATGAAAGTGACTGGTTTATTATCGAACCATTTAGTTATAGCTATATTCTTCTCATCGTTGACCAATATTTGATAACTCCCTCTCCCTGCTTTCTTTAAGTCTTTGTCCTCTTTGAGTATTAATCTTGCGGGCTTAGGTACTCTATTCTTTATTAATGTACCAGCACACATCACACCTCTGCTTTTTAATTCTAAAATCAGTGTCTCGGTGGTAAAGAACCTATCACAGTAAATTATATGTCCCGGCATTAAATCCTCCGTTAAGGCAAGAACTGCCTTCTCTCCCAATCCGAATGATGTGTCAGCATAAGAAGGATATGTAGTTGCCCCTTGATATATAGTAAAATCACAAACTTCTCCAGCGGGATTCGCCAAGACGAAAGCTTTTAAACCTGTGGGATTAGGTTTACCTGGGCAATATTGCTTAATCCCACAGGAGCCCGTAAAAGGAATTATCATTTCGTCGATTGATAGTTTTTGATGTTTTTCTATAGAATGACAACCCTTAAGAACTTCATTTATAAGTGGACGAACTTTCCAGAGCTTGTCTTTCCTTTTATCTTCGGCAGAAAAGTCGTTATCATTAACAATTTTTAAAGAATTTCGAAGAGTGAAAAATCTGTTTCGTGACATATGATCAGCAACAAAAGCGACACGAAACTTATGTTGCCAATACATGCGGAGAATCGGATATCCAATACAAGACATAGCCAAATTAATTGCAATAAAAATGTAGCACTCGGAAAGTGCAAAATTCAAAAACTTGCCGTGTCTTGATAGATACATCTCATTGGATCTATCTACAATAATTTGCATTAGCTCATCATTTACGTATAGACGAAAGTAATCAATTTTACTGAATGCTTCGTCATTAAGAGGTAAATACGATGGCTGCATAAAGGGGATTATATCAGGATTAAAATCCTTTTCAGTCCACCCTCCAGTTTGCCCATCGTAACTTTCAATATCTTCGTTATCTACAGCTTCCGTTTGATAATACACTCTTCCACGAGATGAGCTTATTCGTCTACTGCTCTGTCTAGAAATCGAAGATATTCTTCGACCTCGACGGCCACCTCGGCGCTGTAAACTCCTTCCTCGCGTAACAGAAGAATTAGAAATCGCAGGAGAATTTGGAACTGAAAGCTCGCCTTCAGAATCAGAAGATGATTCGGCTGAGTTATCCGACTGACGATTTCGGTCCTGAGGTCTATAATCCACGTCATCAATATCATCCTTGTCTTCATCGTCTTCAAACTCGGATAGGTCTAGATTAAGCTGATATTCTATAGCATCGTCGTCCATAGCCTAAACAAAAGAACATTAAAGTAAACACCCAATGTCCTAAAATTATGACACAGAAGTTAAGCTAAATTTTACAATAAAAACCCACCGACCTTATTTTGGGACATAGTTTTATCGTTATCATGTTACTGCATTAAAATGACTTTTCAATTAAAAGAATTGCTTGGAAACAAAATATAATATTTCCACAACTATTAGCAATACAATTCAGATATTACCATGTGATGATTATAATGATATAAAAAGATTTACTTACTTATCTCCACGAGGCCTCCGTTCAGGTGAGATGAAACATCAAAAAGACAGATACTTGATTCTAAAATGTCAAGTTGACATTGTCAAAATTAGAGATGCGTTTAAGGTTAATAATTTTTTGATGGCAGATTTAAATTAGCGGGCTTATGTAAACCAAAAAATATATTTCAATATCATGTCATAATATTAGGTCGCTGGGCCGCAATGCCATGATTTTTAAAATTATCTTGGGCCGAAATGTCTACATGTTATTGTCATTAAATTAGGTCGTCGGGCCTTACGAGGTTATATAATTATATCTATATTAAAACACGTGTGTAGGGAGTATTGCTAAATGGCACCGTGTTAGAGTTGGCTTCTACGTTGAATAACACCTATTCGATTCTACTAATAATTGATTATATTAAGGAAACAAAAGATACTAACGTGCAAGTTCCCCCAAAATAGAAGGAAAGGGATAGATTTATTATGATCAGTTTGTTCATCTCATCTTAAACTAATACTATTGTTTAATTGTTTTCCATTAATATAAAAATATTTTTTTTGTTTGTTTGTATGTAGGAGGTGATTTCGATATATTAAATCAATTCTAAAAATTATCTAATGTAGTAATGTAGTCATTATCGTTAAAACAGCATATAATAATATAAATATATGTATAGTGCTATAGATAAATCTAATAGAACGTCATCACTATTTCATGGTCTGTTACCTCTTACTATAAAAAATGTAGGCACGAGCGACTATAATTTTACTTATACAAAAGTCACATTTTCAACTCTATTTGTAAGGAAATAAAGCTTTTTAGATAAATATTGTTCATGCGAGTTAAAGTGTGAAAACTGAGTAATTTTAGTATGGAACAAGCCATGGTTAATTGAGCGGAAAATGTGATACTGTTCTCACCTAATTTTTATGTTTACGTGGTCACGGAAGGCTGGTCAAGTGTGACGCCCCTTAAGACCATTTAGTGTTAAGTGGTCTGATTATAATCATTATTATGTATTAATTAGTATAATCATATATACATAATATGTATTAATTAGTATAATCATAGAATAAAACTATTTTAACTAGTATCAACTTAATGTATTTCATTTATATGTATCATACTTACCCTCGCTTGGTTTGGGCGCCTAGGTATCTTATATTTATATTGTATACAGGCAGCGCTACTATCAGTAAATTTTATTACTAACAGTAGCCTATGTGTTACTCTTGGTTAACTATCTATGAATAATATCTAAATCTGTATGTCTGTTCCTGCGTGAACAATAATTCAAACAACAATTAATAATAAGAAATTCTTACTCATACTCTAATTACATAGTTATTTTTTTAAAGCGGAGTAAAGAATCGATGTGATGCTTATATTTTTAAGCTGGATAGTGAGATAGACTACTTTTTATCCTGTAAAATAAAGTAGTTCATACAGAATATTAGTATAATGTAGCACAAACTATCATTAGCGCGTAAACAAAATATTGAAAGATGCTTATCATCAGTTACTATTATGAATAGATCGTATTATAACTAATTGTGAGATAACATCGTACTACGCTAATGCTAAATTTGATTTATATATCTCCGAACATTTACTACTGGTTTAAAATTAATTTTCTTAATCTGATAAGATTCAACAAACACCGGATTAAGCAAGTGGAATTTTAACAACGAGACAAAATTTTGCAATCCAATTACGTTACTTGGATATGTCACAAAACTAGCAGTCAAAAGATTTCACACAATATTTAAAACAATAAATAACTTCGATGTCCTCCATTACGAAACTCTGTAAGAGAATAGTAATCTATAGATTGAAAGCATGGATAGGTACGTTAGTATATTTATTTTATCAATACTTATTAGAAAATTTTTATATTAAATACCATTTAATAATAGACGATGAATGGAAAATACAGAAGAACAATAATAATTATTAGATATTTGTTTTTTTTTTTATGCTGTAATGGTAGTATAAAAGCATACAAACTACCTAATATTAGCACATATTATACATAAGTGTACTACCAATTACCATATATAGTCGTAAGGTATGCCTTGGCGTTAACACTTCTAAAACTAAAGGGTGAAGAATTGAAAAAAATAAAAACTATCAAAGATGGCAGTTTTCCCTGTTTGCAAGGGTACTGGATTTGTCTTTTCTGGATTAGTTTTTGAAAAAAATAGCCTAATTTTCTAATTTTACGCTGTTATGAGGTATTTTTTTTATTGTTTTCATTTACCTACTGGATTTTAAGTAAACCCTTGCTATTCTCTATTTGCATATTGAATTGTATTTTTTTTATGGGATAAAGGGGGCAAACGGGCAAAAGGCTCACCTGATGGGAACTGATTACCTCCGCCCATGGACATCTGCAACACTGCAGGGCTTGCAGATGCGTTGCCGGCCTTTTAGGAAAGGGAGGGAGGGAGAGGAAGGGAGGAGGAAGAGGAAGGGAGGAGGGAGGGGGAGGGAGGAGAGAGGAGGGATGCTGAGTGGGCCTCCCGGACTCTCACTTACCGGACGAAATGCAACATCATAGCTGCCACCACAGAATTGAGCCTTTTTACCTATTCCCTGGCTGCCACTTCACGCCGGTCTCCTGTGAGAGAGTGGTACTATACGGGACGTGCCGGCCCATTCGGCTGCTACCCGAAGGTAACAAGCATGGCACTACCACTTTAAAATCAAAATCAATGTTTGATTATCCTACTAATATTATAAATACGAAAGTTTGTGAGGATATATGGATGTTTGGATGTATGGATGTTTGTTACTCTTTCAAACAAAAACTACTGAATAGATTTAATGAACATTTTTTTTCAATTTGACAATAATATAGTTCATACATCAGAATAACACAATACATTTTATCCCGGAAAAAAATCCCGTGGTTCCCGTGGGTTTTTTTTTGTTTTCCCAGATACGAACCCGAGCGAAGCAAGGGTGAGCTTCTAGTGATTAATAAATGAATATTGTCAACAACTTGATACAAATGTATTTACATAGTCTTTAACTACAAAATACTCTTGATACTATCAGCCGGATGGTACTATCAGATCAAAACTCATCAGTAACTGTACATTAACTCTCACTGACAAACCGGTCGGTGGTTTTTGCTATCGTTCACCGTTTAGATACGAATCTTGATAAACTTTGTATTAATAATGAAAATAACAGCCTAGATCTATTTAAAGACTGAGATAGAAAATATTAACAGATTGAGATATAATTTTATAGACATTAATTAATGTATATTATACTTTAATATTTGTTTTATTTTTACTATTTTTAAATGTTATTTACCACATATAGTCGGTTTTTTTTTGATTTATATACTTCTTAAGCATTGATTTAAAAACAAATATTGTTAGTCTAGTATGTAATAAAATAGAAAAACAAGCTGCTTAAGGCATATTGCGATTTGGGCAAGGATAGATCATCAGACCGAGCCTTTATAGGTCTGCCTCAAGAACAATAAAAAAAAATACAATTTAATAAAATCAACTTTTCATTATACCTTTAAGCCTTCTCTTTGATTTATTATGTATCTACACAATGCTTAAGTATTAATATACGTGCATAAATATCTATCTACTTCTAATACCCACTCAAAAATTGCGATGCCTAAGAAAAATTCCATGAAATTTAAATTTTTACTGCGTGTTTAAAGGCGGTTCTGAACATTTCGTAGATTTTTAACTGAACCGAAAAAAATATTAAATAATGACCATATCCTGATAGCGAACCTACGACATCTAGTACAGTGTGACATGCCTATTTTAGATAGTACACCGTGTAATACGGCTATCGTTAAAGCATAGTTCAGATCACTAATGATTGTAGATTTATTAAAATAACAAGGTATTGGTAACATCAAGAAATAACGAGTATTGCTAAGATTTACTATAGTATTTTACTTCAGCTTCATTAAGGGAAATTGATGTTTAAATAAAATTTAACATGCTGTGAAAGTATTGAATAACAAGTTAAAAGCGTTCTGCTAACCGTTAGATATTCTAATCCTATTATAAATAAAGAAATCACAATGTTTTGTGTCGATGAATCATATTTGTTATTTTTAGATACTGTCTTTTTTTTCAATATGTCCGGACATTAACACACATCACCATCTAGTTCCATGGTAAGCTGCAAGGTTTGTGTTATGGATGCCAGATAGTTGATACACTACACATATTTATTTATTTATTTATTTATATATAAAATATTGTATTGTATTGTACATAACTTTAAATACATACATATTATAAATATAAATAGCCATGATTGGAGTACAAACATTCGTGCTCATCACACAAATGAATGTCCCCAGCATGACTCGAACCCACGACCGCTGGCACAGCAAGTAGGGTCACTACAAACTGAGCCAAACATGTCGTCAAGATATTGTGTATATTGTGTGTTTTATCGTATCGTCGGTAATATTACGTAATGAAATATACCTTTTAATATTTATAATAATAAGTACATAATTGACAAAGATGTCGCTTAATATACAGCACAATAATAAAAACTACATCCAGGGTTTCTTTTCTTTTTCGAAGTTGGCATACGAAAGCTTATACACTAACAATACAAAACGTTTATATGAGCCAGTAAGATTGTATCAGCCATAATTTTAGCAATTCTTCAACCAGCGGGTTCTCGTGCTTGAAAAGAAGTTTTTCAGAAAATTGAACCTGTGGAAGAATGAAATCCCTGACCTATAGTATACAGGTGGTTATGGGGAACTCTCCGGATAGAAAAGTAAGTTCTACCCAATAAAACTAAACAGAACCTCCCTCGTCTTAATGAGGCGTCACAGAATCGTTTACGCACTCAACTACGATGTCCCTACGACAAGTCTGCCGAAGCAGACCACACAATCAAGGGGTTGCTCCCCCGTTCCAGTCTGCTGTCAGAGAAGTACCAGGAGCACCCACATGGTACACCGCTTACCAAAGTGGGCCAACTCCCAGTGTGTTCCTTGACTTCGCACCCGGACTGCCGGACGCTGGCTTGAGTAGCAATATCAACTATACTCCTCATATTACGTCATGACATTCCCCTATATTGTTAACACTTCTATATATAAGGCTAAGCTTTCAAGTGCTAGATAAAGCGATTAGTTAGTTATTAAACAGGTACTCTACGTCAGATTACAATATATTTAGACCAAATGTCTAATATTAGCGCGCAACATTAGCCTTGTTTTATGTATTAAGGTTGACTTGCAACCTAGGTGTTTGTACGTGTAATAATTTATCAAAATCAGAGCTTTCATTAGAATCAGAGCTTATTAAAATTTATCATAATAATATTTGATAAAACATTATACATAATAGTCATATTTTTTCCTATTTATTTAGATTTATGTATCATAATTAAGCTCAGGTTAATAAAGTCTTACTAGAGTGATTATATTAGAATTTAATACGTACTGTCCCTATGTGCTTATAGTTCAAAAAGTATTGGGAGAGCTTTAATGTTTCTTTATTAAGTATGCAAATTTATTATATGGTTAGATTTAGTACACATATTGTTACAATAGATACCATAGAGTATTAGTAGTTACAAGTTTAGTTCATATTTTAAGAAATGTTGCACCGCAACGAGCATGTTTCAATTAGGCCCTAAGGGAGGCAGTAACACTTGTCTTACGGTGAAGGTAAACATCATGAGGAAACCTGCATGTCTGAGAGAACCTAGCAAGTTTTCGAAAGATATGTGTAGTCTGGCCAACCCGCACTTGGCCAGCGTGGTGGACTATGGCCTAATCCCCCTCGTATTGAAGGGAGGCCCGTGACCAGTAGTAGGACGTTAAAAAGGGCTGAATACAAATACTTAAAATTAAGTTATTTTTAAATTCTTTCAACAGACAAACAAAAAGTGAGAAAAACATCTTAACAATTACTTAATTTATTTATAATAAACACGTAAACTTCAATAAAAATCAATAGTTCGAAAACAAAACATTTAATTATGTATATAACGTTTTGAAATGTACATTTGTACCAATTTGTCCGCTGTCGGGTGCGTAATAGCGTATGATTACTGGATATAAAAATAATTGTAGGCACGTGTCAGTATCTGAACTATTTATGGCGCTTTGTTGCCTATTACGGAATTTACGTAGAAATATTTTTAGGCCAATAAATTGCGCATAATTGTTCCCAAGCACTTTAATTTGAATCTCCTTACTAATAATAATTAATAATTCATTTGTACTTATTTAGAAGTTGATATGTTTATTTGGTTATTAATTTTATGTGTTTGTTTGGTTTTTGTAGCGTGAAATTTTTCATCACAGTATTTGTTAGCTTAGTTTTAGTTTTTATAATGTAAAATGTAATTAGACTATTATCTATATCCATACTAATATAAATATGAAAGTTTGTGAGCATGGATGGATGTTTGGTACTCTTTCACGCCAGAATGGCTTAACGGATTTGGATGAAATTTGGCGCAGAGATAGATTATAGCCTTGAATAGCACATAGGTTATCTTGGAAAAATGTACGGTTCCCGTGGAATAGATTTGTTTTAGTAACTCGAAGCGAGGGTGAGTCATTAGTCTTTTATATTCTTTCATAGAGTATCCAAATACTTGTTATATAAAAAAAAAATTAAAACTAATTATCTTTTCAACTACTCTTGCAAGTTTGTTTTAATTAACTTTCTTCTGTTGATGTGGGAAATCTGAAACAAATAGAAACATAATATTATATATCTATATAAATATATATATAAATCAATTGCTGTTCGTTAGTCTCGCTAAAACTCAAAAACGGCTGGACCGATTTGAATAATTCTTTTTTTGTTTTGTTGGGGTGTGTGTTTTATATTTTAAATATAAAAAAAATAGCGAAAGCAAAAAAAAACACCTGGAAAATCAAAAAGTTCTGAACTGTTTATTTTGTATAGGAATTACTAACCATTAAAAGCTACCTAGGGACGAACTTGAGAGAATCAAGGGTGAGTCGCTAGTTAGTAATATATGTATGTAGTACTATGACTTTGAGATTCAGTTCAATTTCATTAAACAATAGAACAAAATAGGGACTTCCTGTCATTTCCTCTTTATCTATCAAGCTAGAAATATAGATCTAAATTATTATACTTAAATACATACATTCATTTATACGTAAGTGTAATTTAAATAAAATGTCGACTGAATTTTTTGTACAACGGCCCATTTCACGGAGACAAGCGCTAGACCAATAATTTTTCATCTTCTCCGAGCCACGGTGGTGCAACACCATAACTTCCTAACTTCTGTACTATTTACTTGTAAGGAAATCCAGTAGACAGTATTCAGGCGAGTCAAGTTTTTTGATACGACACTCGCATCACACATTGTACAATGGACATTGTTGACTCTACGTTAGATTCCTGAGCTGCACAGTATAATCCGCCAAAGTTCCATCAACAACAAACAAACACTCACCATTATATATTAGTGATGTAACGAATGTTCGATTTTTCACATTCACGAATGCGAATGTGAATACGAATATTCATCTCCAATATTCGCGAATACGAATGCGAATGGTGACTTTCAAACAAAGCGCGCGCAAAATGTTAAACAGACAAGTTTGACATTTCGTGTCCGCCATGTTTAAACCGAACATAACCGAGCCAATACAGTTTGATTGAACGAAGTTAGTCACATAATGTTCGTTCGAAAAGATTTGTTGTGATTTGAGGTTAGTTTAATATTATTGCATTTGTCAAATTTAACTAATACCTAGTCAAATTGACAAAGTGATATAAAAACATAAGTAAAGCACAGTTGTATTATCATTCCATATCCGTTTTTTCTTTATATGTATAATTTTCTTTTTGTTTGTCAAATACATTCGCCAAGCATTCGCATTGTTTCTTGCGAATACAAATGTGAATGCGAATGTCAAAAAACATGCGAATGCGAATGTGAATATTCGTTACATCACTATTATACGAGTATATATAACAGAGAATACAGTACAGTGTACATGAGTAGTAAAGGTTGTAAGACATGTTGACAATACAAATAACCTGCCAAGTACCAAGTCAAAATGATCAAAGAAGTAGCGAAATTAGCGACCTTACAAACCCTTGCATTCCCATGTCAGGGCACCATTTGTATAGTTCACAGCTCGTAGTTAGCCGGGTCCATTGATCCGTCTGTCTATTCAGCCGACAATGTAGCCTGCCTGCCTCCTTGATGCCTTGGAAGCGGTGATTGTGCGAAATAATTGGGAAACCATTGGAAACTTGTCATGTCATTTAGATACTTCTTAATTATTTACTAATGTGTACTAAGGAATTACTATTTGTGGGTCGTAGGTTCAATTCTGGTTTTACATAAAGTTTAAATGTGCTTATCAATTATAATATACAGAGAAATGTAGTGGCATATGTAATATAGAAGTGGATATTAATTTACTTCTTATTTGACATTTAAGTCCTACGGTTGTATTTTAGATTTGTATGCCTGACTACTGATGTAGTGTAGGCGATTGCTATATTTTTAATTATAGAAAGGTCAAATCTTAACTTTCTCATATGCAGTAATCCTATTTTTATAAGTACTATGCATATCCATTTCATCGCAACCAACCCGATTTATCACATCAAAATTGTCTTTTTGAAAATCAGCCTACGTCTTTTATATTGTAAATTTACCAGCAAAATACAATACCTTGTAGCTATGTATGTACGTATGCTTATTTTTTACAGAATATATGGAAGGAAATTAGTAAATTCTTTATCACAAAAGCTGTAGGCTTTTTCAGTTTTTTTTTTTTTTGTATTATATAAAGTTACTATGACTGTCAGCTTTAGCTACTTTTACTACACTATTCTAACTAAATTCATAAATATTTCTTGTAATAACACAAAATAATCGTATGTATAACATAATATTTAAAGTAAATAATGCATATAATGAATAGATGTAGTTAAACGCTTCTGATATAATATTATGTTACGATTTATTGTTTAGTATAGATTTCTCAGAGATGAGACATTTTCCCGTAGTAAAAAGTATCCTATATGTTGACCCGGGTAACCAGTTGTAATCATACCAAATTTCATCAAAATCTGTCAAACGGTTTTCTCGTGATGGGTTCCCAGACTGACAGAAAGATAGACAAAAATTCTAAAAACTATATATTCAGTCTTTGTATCGATAATAATGACTATTTCAATAAAATTTTCCAAAAAATATTTAATGTACAAATTCGACTTAGAAAATTATATGTGACAATATACATTCTACATCCATATCACTTTTTCACATAAATACACATGCCTTTGCTTTCTACAACTAAAGAAAAATTTGTGACAAATATAATATAATTTATTTTATATTAGATTTAAATAAATTATTATTATACAGTCCCAAACAAGTGTACTCTATACCCGAGTTTATATCAGACAAATAAACGCCTTAAACAATAAAAATATCTCCAAGAATCCTATCGTATCAATGCTTTTAAATTCGATCCGTATAATATACTTATGTTCTATAAAGTTTCTTTTCACTAAAGAAGTATGAACATTAAATGTATGTCTTTTTGTTTATCAATTTGTATTTGTCTCCATATTATCGGCTACACACCGGTCGGCGTACTTCACAAGATCACGAGCGGATTTATATAGAGCTGTTAATTTATCAAAATCTAAAATATAATATATTTTTATGTATTAAGCTTCTGCATTACTCATATGATTATGTTATTTAACCTTATCTAAATTATTAGGTAGAATAATATATATATTATATTAAATTAACAAAAATTTTAGCATTCAAGGGGCCATAATTTAATCAATTTCACCAAATATACGTATTTTTTCTGATTTTAGTTACTAAAAAACTGTTTTTAATAAAGAATTATAAAATATCCTTTTTAATTAAAATATTGATTTGGTCTCTTTATACGATAATCGTTCATGTTGTATCAGCTCTCATGTAATACGCGTAAAACATCAACATTTCTCATAAGGGTTACTACCGTCGAGGTTCATCGCACCTTTTATTGAGCGACGTTTGTTAGCGATAAGTTTTGTATTAGCTTTTATAATCCCTAAGACGTCGAGTAAATAAATATCAAGTTTTTACTTCCACTATACATACTATGAAGGAGTCTACATAATTATCTATCCTATACTTAATTTTTTACACTTGTTATAATATAACTGTTTAGTATAATAACGGTAAGTTTTAAGCGTTTTTAAACACATTTGTCTCCATGAAAAGGGGAAGAATTTATGGAGATTTTATATCGTTTCTTTGTTTGCCTCGAAAATAGCACAATATATTACAGAAATATAATATAAGTATTATCATGAATATAAAAATTATATGGGGCTATCCTTGAGATTTATTTTACACATTAACTTATAAAGAACCATAAAAATCTGTTCATAATTGACAAATATATCTAGTGTCTCATGATCACGACCATGATTGCTGTCAAGCATTTGAAACGTCGGGAATCAAAATCAAATTCCGCAAAAAAATCTGAAAACATTTTTGTATCAAACTCATCCTATTTTAAATCGGTCAAATAGTATTAATGTAAGATAAAAGTTAGTTAGTAGGTAGATTAAATTTAAGCTATATAGCGTACGTTGCTTTACTTATATTATGAAGGCGTAGTATTTTTGTTTGCTAATTCTACCTTCACGCAACCATGGATTGTATTTTAAATTAAAGTGTGAAATTTTTATGTATTTACGCATATTGCCAGCATACATGCCTGTGGTTTTATGGAATTCAGCAAAAAAAGCCAGTGTTACCCACGAAAACCCAACGGAGCCTCACTCGTCTCAATGAAGCGTCGCATGAATGCTTACACACTCAACCACGACGTCCCAACGATATAGCTCTGACCTAAACTAGGATATTCAAAAAATCTAATAAACACAAGGTGCATACATGAATTAAAAACATGAGTGTCCTAAAGGCGATTTCACGAGGCTTTCCACGATACACAGCCAAAATCTGTGTATAAATAGGCAAAGACAAGTTCAGTACCTTTTTCTCCTTTGTCTGTCAAACGAATATCTTTTTGACGCTCTATTGACGAGTTTTAGTGTTATCACTAAAAAGTAAGTTAAAAGGAGCTTTTTTAAAAAGATAGGCTGTTTCTATTCATATACATACATAATACGTTTTTCTCAAAATTTCGAATGGTCTAATTTCGAGCACAAATCAGACTGATCATTAAAAATATTCAATACATTATTATTTGAAGACGAACTAAGTAAATATATACTACGTATAGTCAAACCTCAATGAACATTGACAACACAAAAAACCATTAATGAGTTGCGTGAAGATAAAACGCCGCCGCGGCAACCACAAAGGCGAACAAATAAAAGATTACCGATGTGAAGACCTTTGCGTATTGTTTTATAAAGTGAAATAACAATAGGTAGCCCTTTCAATGGATGGTGCCGCCACAAAGAGAGTTATAAGATGCGGTTTATATGGGGATGCTGCTAGTTTGGTTAGTGATTAGCATTGGTCTAGTCGCTACTTTTTTTATTAAATGGGAAATGGGTTCGATATTCGAGTTGGGTTAAAGGTTATTAGGTTTTATGTCAAAGAAGTTGCCAATATCAGAGCAGAGTTGTGCAAGTTGCCTGTCAGTTTGCCGTCTGTTTGTGCACACACTTATGCGCTAGACCCAGTCTAAGTAAGATTGGCTGATATTAGTGAAATTTGAACAGAATGGTAATATTTCTGTAGTAAAGGTTAAAATTAAATTTTATGTTAAAAAAAGCGGAGTACTTTTTTCATCTTACAAATTTTACTAATATTATAAATGTGAATGTTTAAATGTCTGAATGTTTGGATGGGTGTTTATTACTCAATCACGCCAGAACGGCTGAACGGATCTGGATGATATTTGGCAGTGATAGATTATAGTCTGAAATAGCAGATAGGCAACTTTTTATCCCGAAAAAATATACGGTTACCGTGGGATAGGTTTGTTTTTGTTTTTCTAGAGGCAAAGCGAGGGTGATCCGCTAGTAATAAATAAAATAGGCTACTAAACAATACTTCCATATATGTATATTGTACATATATATATATTTAGGTATATTATTTGAAATGTATTGATACAAATAACACAAAGACTAATTCAGTATTACAACGAGTATAGATAAAAATATTGAAATACATATATTAAATAGAGGTGTAATAATAATATTTATCTAAAAACCAGTTCTTTACGAGAGAAACAATTCCCTCACTCGCTTTTTAGTCTTTAGCTCTTTTTAGCGTCACGTGAGAGGCCAGACCGTAGTCTGTATGTTTCGAAGACTTGCTAGGTTCTCTTAAACATGCATGGTTCTATTAAGAAATTTCATTGTAAGAAATTTCAAATGGTCAAATCAAACTGAAAATGATTTATACACGAGAATATTACAGGTGTGAGACACGGGGTTTGAACCCACATTTCTTGGTCTCCCAAGCAAGCGCATTACCACTAGGCTACCTCTACCGTACTCGAAACTAGTGTAAGCTTTTTTTATAACAAAAAGTTTAACAAACTTCTTATCAGCTAAAAGCTCCTCATAGTACCATGTAACCTAAGCACAAAGTGATCTCGAGCATAAGTGGACAATAGCGGACAACGCTCAGCTTGTGAACATAATGTTAATGTGAAATACTACATCACATTGTTCCGTCACAGCCACAGTACACCATCGCTGTTTTCATTATGGTGACATGATGGATAATTTAGGCTAACTCTTAAGTATTTTGCTGAGTTTACTTAATTTAATAATTAACTAGAGTACTATTTTAAACAAAACTATCTTTTCGGATTTCACGGATTTATTTTGAATTTTGGTCGGGTAATGACGTTTCGAATGTTCTCCCGTGACCGTCGGGAACAAAAAATCTAAATAAATTCGCGTAAAAATCCGAAAAGATAGTTTTATTTGAAATGTCAAATGTTCGCGTAAATCTAAGAAAGTACATACATACATATTATGTGGACTACTAATCATTATAAATGCAAAGATTTATGTTTCTGTGTTTGTGTCTATCTTTTTAACTCCGAAACGGCTGGACGGCTTTCGTACATAGATAGACTACGAGCTGGATTAACACATAGGTAACAGTTCAGCATCCGAGTGAAGCAAGAGTAAGTTTCTTGTAATTCTTAATGATTTTTTGTTTAGAGGGAGTTCATAATTAATAGATCCTAAAATATCTTATGTTAGCCGAAGTTATTGCAAAATAATTCTAATTTATAACATTGATTGTTTATTATTGTATGTGTTTTTTACATCTTCACGCTTTAATGGCTTAATATAATTTGGAATCGTTGTACCTACCGTCCAAAAAACTAATCAATACATATAATAAAATTGTAACTAAGCCAAATCTGTATATTAAATATTTTTTTGGAAAATCTTATTGAAATAGACATTATTATTGATACAGAGGCCGAATCTATAGTTTTTAGAATTTTTGTCTGCCTGTCTATCTGTGTGTCTGTTACCGCGTCACGAAAAACCACTGGAGGGATTTTGATGTTATTTGGTATGATGATAGCTGGTTATCCGGGTCAACATATAGGATACTTTTTACTGCGGGAAACTATCTCATCTCTGAGCAAAACGATAAACAGTAATTAGGGACGAACTTGAACGGAGCTAGGGTGAGTCGCTAGTCAAAATATATATATATATTTTAAACTAGCAACTAATGTTTACTAGCCGTGTCAGTAACGGAGTAGCAAACGTACATAAAAACTTTTATTTCACGATATTTTTTATCGATAACGTCTACACATGAGGTATCTAGGCTAAGCTCTTTAGAAATGTGTATGAAGATGAAAAAAACACAAATAATATAAATACTTTCTTTCATCTTTGTTATTATTTATAATGTAATATATATATATATATATATATATATATATATATATATATATATATATATATATATATGGACATTGAGATAAATTAATCAATATTTTATGATAATATACGATATGACTTACTTATTAACTTCAAACAAAGTCATATATATATATATATGACTTTATATATATATATATATATATATATATGACTTTGTTTGAAGTTAATAAGTAAGTCATATCGTATATTATCATAAAATATTGATTAATTTATCTCAATGTCCAGATATAGGAGATAAAAGACGCAATTTTAATAAAGCAAAGCATTTTAGTACATTTTAGGGAGAATGCTTGGACGATGGAATGTTTTTTTTTTGTTGGTCAGTTGTTTAGTGGGTCCGGGTATGCTCATTTAGATCGGATTAACAATAAAAACGAAATTTGATCATTGTGGACGAGCGGTTATTAAATTAAGGCCAAGCTCCAGATCTAAATATATTTAGGAATACTTAGAATACTTAACACATATTATATATAGTGAAATAAAATATAAGTTCATATAATAAGTTATTTTTTTATATATTATTAAATTAATAATAATTTTTTTTATATTAGTGCATAGTTTTGTTAAAACGAGACCTGGATTCAGAAGAATAATAAATAAAAAAAAAAATGTTTGAACATTTTATTTACAGATTAAATATTAAAATTACTGGTTATACATAAATAAAACTACTTTTGATCAAACTAAATTTAAAATACATAATTTACTTTTAAATAAAAAAATAACTGCCTCGGTGGTGTAGTGGCTAGCATGTACGGCTGCACATCGAGAGGTCCTGGGTTCGAGTCCCGAGTCGGGCCAAGTTTAGTTATCGAGTCTTTCTGTTTAGTAAGTGTCAGTAACAGCCCGAAGTTGAGAAGTTGGTGGTGTTTTACCCCCGTGCCTCGGAGAGCACGTAAAGCCGTCGGTCCCGAGCCATAACTCTCACCGGTCGTGTCGAGTAGGTAGTCGTCCCACCGGAGTATGAGAGTGACAGGAATAGAGAGTGCACTTGTGTCTGCACATACACTTGCGCACTACAATATCTCCTGCGCAGATGGCCAGTTTCAATGAGATTGGCCACCGTGGCCGAAGTCGGTCGGGAGGTCATTATTATTACTTTTGAATAAATAAATTTAATTTAGATAATCATTTAAATAGCTACAATCGACAATAAACAATAATTTTATTATAATAAAGGTAAGTCGTTAAACAAAAAAAACCAATCGCAGTTTCCCACAGTCAAACATAATCGTACGCAACGTGATCTAAGATATTTATGTTAATTAATAAATAATATTAATTATAATATTAATTAGTCTTGCCCTTAACAGCTCGGTTATCGGGACATCTAAACCTGTCCCGCGTAAATAAATCGAATATTTTACTGCTCGTCCATTGTTATCCTCATTAACCCTTTTGTCTCATTAACCCAACTTCATATTACGTTATTTTTCGTTACCGATGACAGCTTAGATTAGATTCACTTTTAACGTTCGTAATTTTGGATAGGGTTTCGATGGAACGACTGGTTTTTTTTTTTGGTTATTTTCAACAGCGACAGTGTTTTGGTTTTATGCGATTTTTTTGTTGTTTGGTTTCTTTTATTTTAGTCGTTGTGGTACAAAAGGTTATGTGTCTGATTGATTTGTGGCAGAGGTTGCATGGGTTCGATTTCTGGTTGAGATTAAAATTGTATTGTATTGAGTAATTATTTATGATAATCCCTTTTTATAGGAGAACGTAGAACTGGGAGATTAAGCGTATATTTGAACGTTCTTCTCCGCTTAAAATAAAACTAGGCCACGATTTTAGTTAGACTAAATTGTACATAGTAAAAAGTTTATTTAAAATTCACGCAGCCGTTACTGGGTGATGTAAGGGTAAAAAATAGCCAAGTTTTGCAAAATAAATAATTAATTTCGATACTAAAAATACTTGATAATATTACATCCTGAACACATTATAAATATATTTTTAAAAATATACAGTATAGAACTTTGATAACTACACTAGCACCTATTATATGAAATGAAGACGTTTATCTCGCTTTGATTAGAATATATCGCAGAATTAGATACTTCCTGTTTGTCCACATAAATGGTGCCTGCTGGCTTAACTTGAAACTAGAAATCACATATACGTACATACATATATAATGTAAATACATATTGTGATAACCATAGACATACTTTTTATAATAACAACAGATTAATAAATAAAAAAAACATGATATTGATTATTTATTTATTCTAAATTTTTTGTAGTTTCTCGTACTAAACGTTCCGGGTGAAACTACTAACATTCAGGATCTAATTATGATATAATATGTATGGTTTTTCAACTTAGTTAAATAATTATTTATTTTTTTGTTGCGAATTATAATTCTTTCAATACGGACATTAGTTATATGAACCAAATATAATCAAGTTCGCCACCCAAGAAGCCTAAGAAAAAAATAAAGGAAAAATAAGTCATTAACTCTTTTAATATAACATACTAAAACTGTTATAAAGATATTTAATATATAATAATAATCAGACGTATTTTTGAGATAAATAAAGCAAAAATAATATTTAACTTTTAAAAATAACAAGGATTTCTGTGTTTTTATTGTCACCTCCTTTGTGCTACTAAAGCTTAAATAAAGAGAACACAGCGATGCGTAATTTAGTACAACACGAGAATTGAACCCGCTACCTCATATAGTATCTACCACTCACTGACCACACAGTCGTTTAAATATTTGTTCTTCAATTAAAGGGGCTAATAATAATAATTTAATATTTTTATAAGTCACATTTAATTGAATACATTTAAATGTAAAGTATTGATATTTACATAATAATGTAAGCAATTAACTTATTATCAAAAATTTGATAAGCCTACTCAATGGCATTAAAATTTACATTTATAATGGTATTAAGAACGTTATTTCTTGTAATTAAGTACCGTGACTGTTTAATAGTATATTTTGCGCTATTCTACACATTTCTCTGTTCAGCGTTGAAGAATAACAAGTTTTTTTTAATTTTTGCAGAATTCAGTAATCATTTGATCGCTAATCTTATCTGTTATTTAAATATTTTTGCAATCTCTATAATTTATTATATTGATTTTTTATATACTTAAAATAAATATTATGTTATTAAATATATTAAAAATTATTATATATAAAAAAATGTTTTAAAAGATATTTTACACGGTACACTTCAACGTTAATAAAAAAAATATTTTTAAATTAAAATATTTTATTACTTAACGAATAAAATGTAGGTAATTGAACGAAAAATACTAGTAAATTTTACGTAAAAGCTCATATAATTTATAAAAATTAATCTCAACAGATAAAAAACGTAATTTACGTTGAAATATTTTTTCAATCTGATAAATCTCCTTGGCCTAAAATAAATGCTGGAAATCTAAGTTTTTAATATTAAATCGATAAATTATATTGCATAACATAATTTTGTTTACAGAAAATTATTTTTAGTATAATTTCGACTCAACACCTTCGCTAGGCCGGTATAAGATTGACAATGTCTGCGGTAAGCGTAAAGGCGAGTTACAGGTGATATCGCGCGTCCTTTCTGCCGTCCAAGCTTGAGAACGTTGTGTGAGCTTTATAATGCGCCTTTGTGTTTTGAAAATGTTATACAAGGCTCTCTTGTTTTAAATAGTTGTTAGTGCAATTAATCTTACGTTATTTATGTTTGTTTTTTGATTTTTATAACAGGTTGTTTTTAAACCTTCTTTGAGATTCTTTTAATCTCTTACATATGAAAATTTAAAAATGATATCTCATAATACCTGTAGCTTCTTTTTGCAAAGTTTTTATAAATTATAACCAGTAACCTTCCTAGATAGTATTCCTCCTTTTTTATTGATGAATCTGTATTAAAATCTGTAAATTAGTGTCTGAAATCAGCCCGAATAAACACAAGCTAATCTTAAAATTATAGTATATAATGATGTATATGATTGTAATCATTTTAATTTTATGTTTTTTTTTATCAATCTATACATAAATAATAAAATTCTTACTGAGTCGAATCTGTACATTAAATATTTTTTTCGAAAATCTTATTGAAATAGTCATTATTATCGATACAGAGACCGAATCTATAGTTTTTTAGAATTTTTATCAGTATCTCTGTCTGGGAATGCATCACGTGAAAACCATTGCACAGATTTTGATGAAATTTGGTATAATGATAGCTGGTTATCCAGGTCAACATATAGGATACTTGTTACTCCAAAATATCTCATATCTGAGAAATCTATATATATACATAAAATGCTTTGTCCTGACTGACTGACTGATCGATCAACGCACAGCCTAAACCGCTGATCGTAGAAACGTGAAATCTGGAGGATATATTCTTTATACAATGTAGGCATCCGCTAAGAAAGGATTTTTCGAAATTCATCCTCTAAGGGGGTAAAAAAGGTGATATAAGATTGTATGAAACTCTGTTATCTTTAACGCGAAATGCACAGAAAGTGGTATTTAGCTTTAAAATGAAAAATTAGAAATATTTGTATTAAATTTTTTTCTAAATTCATTCCTTAAGAGGGTGAAGGGGGGTGATAAAGTTTATATGGGCAAACAATTATTTATGATCAGAATTACTTAAAACTTGGTATTAATGCTCTTTAATACATTTAAATAAATACATATTTTAATATTTTTTGAAATTCATCCTGTAAGGCTGTCAAATAGGGAATGAAAGTTTGTATGAAACACTGTAATTGATGTACGGAAAATGGTATTTACCATTAAAACCACAACTAAAACAATACAAATATCTTTTTTTTTCGAATTTCATCCCTTATATGGTAAAAGGGGGTTGTGCTGTTTATATGAGGAAAAAATTGTTTATGATCAGATTTACTTGAAACTTAATATTAATGTTCTTCAATACAATGCAATAAACATGTATTCTAGATTTTTTTTTTTTAATTCAGCTCCTAAGTGGGTAAAACTAGGCGGTGAAGTTGGAGTTGTTGAATATATTTAAATAGAGTAACATGACTTAAGTTCTCTGTAAGTGCATATTTACTGTGTGGGATGTAAAGTAGAGAACGGAAATTATTCCAAATCCAAAGGAAAATTATGTATAACTTTTCGGCTTTTTGGAAAGATGGAGAGTAGAAAAATGTGCAAAAAATACAGGTAGTGGAGCTTGCTAAATACCTAAAGTGTAAATTTATTTACAGAATATATGCGTAACATCTTTTAACGATAAAAAAAGATACTGGATATTTTGAGTTACGATCGCTAAAATAAAATTTGTTTTCCTTATTTTTGCAAGTAATAAAGTTTGATCGCGGGCGAAGCCGCGGGTTCTGCTAGTCTATAATAAACGTTAAATATAACATAAATAGATCAACGTGGAAATGATGTTTTACGTTTTAACGTTTTAAAAAACATTTAAGAGTAACGTAAGAAATAATATTTGTATTACATATTTCATTAATTATTTTATGCTGATTACTAAAACACCATTCGTTTCTTAATCGGTTGTCGTTAATCGAATAGGTCCTCAAGAAATTCAATTATTGTGAATCGATTTTCACAATGTATCTCAAGGGTGGTCCCATATAAATTTCAAAATAATGTCCACCGCTAAAATTGATATAATTACTTTTAAATTGTTTTTGAAGTCAGTATACCTTATTTAGTTAAAAAATAATTATTTAGTAACATATTTTCCAAATTCCATGTTGCTATCATTAGCCGTTCCGCTTATATTAGGTATTCTCTTATCACAGAGAGACCGTTTTAAGAATGCATAATGTATATTATCGATTTTCCATTTTAAACCTTTTATGATTGCACTTAAATATTACAAACAGTTACAAAAATAGATATTTTGATAACATTTATCAGTCGTTATCTTAATAAACTAAAAATAATCAAACAATTTCATTAAAATAAAGAATCAAATGCAAATCAGCAAGCTCGATGTTACTAAAATTAGTAACTTTCTTAATTAAGGACTTAATATTCGTCGTACTTTGTAATAAAATTAATGCACGTTCAGTGATAAAAGATAACGTCAAGTAGAGGCCTAATTATTTCAACAGTAGATGTGATATTTCGAATGTATCAATTTAGGGTTCCTCTAACAATTCAAGTTAGTTCTGTTTGGTTTAATTTTTTGTCAGTTAAAAATGTAAACACTTTAAATTATAGTCCTCTTTTAACTATAATATCTTTGGAGTGTTTGTCGTAATAATGCTTAAAAATAAGGTATATTTTAAAAATTAAAATAGGTAAAAGTTAAAATTAACATAGGTATTACAGAAAAGTGCTTATTTATTTAGTAGAATTTTGTAGAGCTAGAAATTTTGCTTGAAATATTTGTATTACACTAACGATGTTCACTCGTTTCATTCGGGTCGTAATTTTAGGCATCCAGGGTGCCTAAAAAAGCTCATTCGTCTTATCTGTATACTAAATTTCTTTTCTTATTTTTTTTATTAGTCTAATCATATTCACTGCGTTTTATTAATAACTGGCAAAAACAAAGATATATATATATATATGTGAAAAATGAAGAAATATCTTTGTTAACTCAAATCTTGATCTGATTAACTTTATTCATTTCCATGGTAAAGCTATTTAATAGTCACCATAAAATGGTAGACGACGATTTCCAAACTCTACGATCGAAATCTGATGTAGTAAAGTAGTATAAAGTATATATTTTGCGATTGATTTTTTAGATAGTTCGGTTGTTTAGTTTTAAAAAGTAGTTTATTTTTAACGAATATCACGTAATAAGTCAACAATTTTTTTAAGTATCATAACTTTTATATAAACACTAAAATTAAGAAGTTGATTTTTATCACAATAATATCAGATATTTAAACATAATAGTTATTATAAATATTAAAACTTCTAAATATATGATTCCTGCATTTTTTTATATTATAATCTACATTCTGTTCCCAACTCTGCTCTCGGTCCATAATAAATATTTTATTCCGTATTTCATAGTCAGAATAACACATAAAGACGTGTGATTCTTTATTATTCTTATTAACTTAAAATGTTCACTTTTATAATATCAGTGTGATCATAATTTTAGTTTATTTATTTAGAAACAGAAATAGAAAACAAATTAAAAAATGACAACTAACGTATTATTAGGTAAATAACATTTTAATCTTTTATACTCACTCGCACTTATACAAAGAGGTTGTATTTTGTAGCTGTGAACTAAATCATTAGCATACACGATCGGAGTTACAGACAGGAGCTCGTATATACCAACTTATTTTTACTTTATAACATATTAGCGGCTCACCCTCGCTTCGCTGGGGTTCGCCTCTAGGAAAAAAAAAAACAAACCTATTCCATGGGAACCGTACATTTTTCTAGGATAAAAAGTAGCTTATATGTTATTCCAGACTATAATCTATCTCTGTGCCAAATTTCATTTAGATCCGTTCAGCCGTTCTGGCGTGAAAGACTAACAAACATACATCCATACATCCACTCACAAACTTTCACATTTATAGTAGATTAATATACTGCTCCGACTTTGCTCTACTACATTTTATCATAATTTGATATCTTAAAAACATTGACTACCATAAAAACTTGCCACCCCTTTTCACCCTTTTATGAAAAAGTTCTCTTAGCGCGTTTTACTTACCTATATATCAGCACCTGGACAACAGTGCTTCGCTCGGCGTTTTTAGGCCAATATATAAAAATGCCGTCTTTTTTCAGAAAAGACACGTATAGATAAACATAAAAGGCAAAACCTTATCTAAATATAAAATTTGGTCCAAATCTTTAGAGCCGTTTCCGAGATACAGAAAATTAATTTACATACATACATATAAATAAAAATGGCTCATTTGATATTATAAGATAGGAATCGTCTGTTAAATTAACCTATTAGTTTAAATTTGGTGAATATATTGGAATTGTAAGCTTATAAATATATAGATATGAAGAAATCTTTAACATCGCTGTGGCCAACAAAGCCCGGGTGCGCGTAACAATGGATAGTACGGCACCTGTGAAGTACGACCGCTGATTGCAGCATTGTGCCTCACAATAACTCGATTAGAACGGCCACTGTGGCCGGACATAGGCGATATACTAATGTGGATATCACTTTTAAATAACTATTTTTGAATTCTTAACATTTTTCTTATTTATTTAATAATTCTGGATGAAGCCTTTAGTGTATTCTTATAGCATCTCCAAATAATACTCTCATTATATCAACTGTTAGACTTTGGGAGCGTAAACGCTTTGACGAAGTCATTGGTTCGAGTCTCGGGTAGGGTAATTTATAGTTATTGGGTAATTCTGTCAAGAAATTCATCTAAAGTACGTATAGCCATCTACGCCTAATTATGCCCTGGTTATGAGCCTATAAGCTACAAAATACAGCAACAAAATCTAGATCTTCGTTCAAGAAATTTAATTTAGTACAAGAAAAAGAAAAAACATCATTTTACACGTGTTTAAAATAATATATTGGACTACTATTATATTTGCAAATGTTGGTATGTGTGTGTGTATAAGTTTGGGAATCTTTCAAACTGAACATTGAGTAACATATAGGTTACTGTTAGGCACTTTTTTTTTGTTGGGACATTAACACAACACCATCTAGTTCCATGGTAAACTACGAAGCCTGCGTTTGGATACCAAAGAATTGATACACTACACATATATAACTTTAAATACATACATACTATAAATATAAACCCCCATGACTGGAGTACAAACATTCGTGCTCAACACACAAATGAATGCCTCCAGCCTGTTGAGGCCCGACTCGAACCCGCAACCGCTGGCACAGCAAGTAGGGTCACTAAAAACTGAGCCAAACGTATCGTCGAAGCAACTTAACAAAGCAAGCATAAGTCGCTATTAAAAAATAAATTTGACGGGCCATGTCCATACTATTTACTAACTATACAACCCCCCAATTAGGCAAGCACTGAGCAACCACGGCACAAAGGCAAAGATAATGGTCTGTTAACTGAGTTCGGAAGATAGTTCACTTAGTCTAACTTTATCAAGTTGCAATTAAGTTTAGTTAGTAATTGAATATTCTCACGGCCCATATCACAATTACCCCCGTGAACTGGACACTTGCTATCGATTTCCCTTCCGCCATTTGCGTATACGACTATATCAGACCCCCCGTGAATTTAGTTAACCGTGAAACTCGGTCGTTATTAAAATAAAAGAGCTTTTTGCATAATAAAACTGTAAGAGGTCAAAGTTTTAGGTACGTAATTTTTGAAGAAATTTCATTTGGGTCGTGTTTTGTATGTGGAAAAAGTGAAATAATTTTTTTGGCTAATTGATGCGAGCTTTTTTTATATCATAATTACCTTCTTCATATTTACTATTGGTGAAAGAGAAGTCTCCTTCGCAATTTACGTATTACGACCACCCGTGATTTTCGTTATCACACAGGTCAGTATAGATACAAAATAACTTACAAAAAATCGTATTAAATGTATTGTAAATTTTTAATATCTGTGACACACTCCAGCATGAATGATAACACCCAAGCCGCCAAACATAGAGTTACATGGCGTCGCATCACGAGAGAAGCGATGGCGCGAGACTCGACTGAGACATGACCACGACCACTCTGTCAAGAGTGGACGACTAAGAAGAAGAAATTTTTAATATGCTTACTCACCGTTTTGAAATTAAAGTAAAATCCTTCGTAACTAAGGACGAACCCTCGCTCCGCTTGGGTTAACTAGTTACGTAGGTAAGTATAGATTTCTCAGAGATGAGATATTTTCCCGCCGTAAAAAGCATTCTATGTGTTGAGCCGGATAACCAGCTATCACCATACCAAATTTCATCAAAACCTGTTCAGTGGCCTTATCGTGATGCGTTCCTATACAGATAGACAGATGACAGATAGATAGACAGACAAAAATACTGAAAACTATAGATTCAGCCTCTGTATCGATAATAATGCCTATTTCAATAAGATTTTCCAAAAAAAAATATTTAATGTACAGATTCGACTCAGTTACAATTTTATTACGAGTATGTAGATAAGTGTGTAAAAATTGATTTAATTTGAGCATTGAGTCTATTAATAAATTAAATGATTCATCTCTTAATAAGGATTTTATTGATATTTTTATCAAAGTTAACCAATTAATGATTCAATGAATTATGTTAATTTTATAATTATACATGTAAAATACCATAGCAAGTTAAATACGTTCTTTGAAATAACGCAGGATAAGAAAATTTATAATATTATATACGTATGGCATTATCTATATTAATTAATTGATTTCAAAAAGGAGGAGCCAAAGATTCAATTCGATTATAATATATTTTATTGTATTTCTTTACACGACATATTGGCCGTCTGGCCAATATGTCGTGTAAAGAAAATCATAGATATGAATCGATTTTTACCCACGACGGAACGTAGACGGTATATATGCGTTTGGGGTGAGAGGACGTTTGTTTGTTTGTGCAAATCCATGTTGCCACTTTTCTCCAAAACTACTAGTCCAATTTTGATGCAGTTTTCAGTTATGGGTTTGGGTTTGATTAGTCATGTTCTTAGATAGATGTTACAGTGACAACTCACCAAGCGGCGCTACAGTAAACATTTGTTTATGCAAAACCAAAACTAGTAGTCCGATTTTGATGCAGTTTTCAGTACTGGGTTTGCAGTTGATTAGTGAGGGTTTTTAAATAGGTGTTACGATAGTAGTTCACTAGGGGGCGCTGCATTAATATATTTTATTTTATAGTAGCTACTACATAATAAGAAAACTCGATAGAACTCGATAGTACTTCTGTAGGAAGTAGTGATGTAGAAACTAAAAATTCTTTAGAAAAATTCTTAAAACATACGTCGTATGTGATTTAAGCGCAAATAATATCTATGCTCTTTAAAAAGTTTAAAATAAAAAGCAAAATTAAAAATTTTGAAAAAACCCACGACGCGACGGTAAAAAAGTAATTGAAAAAGAATAAAATAATTTAAAAAACCCCGACTTAAAAAATAAATGTAACGCGAGATAATAAACGTAAAAAAAATTAATAAGTAGAATTGATCTCTCGCGGAGTCGGTCGTATACATATGTATGTAAACAATAGAGTATCAGTTTTCATAATATTTCCCTACGTACCTATTTGGTTCTCGATGAAGGTAGATGTGGCAATAACATATTCAACTACCTATAATATTAATAAAAAACGCAAGAATATCCGTCGGGGGCTGCCATCTCTATTTTTAATTTCATCGTAAATAATAATAAATATCATCATCAAATTCTAAAGGTTCCTACTGTAGGGGCACGGCATACTCATTAAGGGTGAAGTATAGCCCTAAGAAATCTCAAATTATTCACGTTACTATAAAACTGCAAAACTAGTTTATTTAATGGCAGGATTTTATTTATTATTTTGTTTGGATAAAAGCAGTACCTTAAATGACTTTATGTCATACATAAAGATGTATGACATAAAATCCATGCATGCTTTTTCTGATAATTGGGTAAAGTGTTGAGCAAGCAAGTGGGTAGCAAGTACCTAACGAAACATTTTTTTTGACACATTTATTTATGTTAATAATATTAATGTAATAATATAAAAGATACTTTAAAACTGTTAAGATATTAATATTTATTTATGAAAAATATTATTTCAAAACTACCAATATCACTAATCTGTTATTCAAACGTTCTCTGCAAAATGTATATAATACTTATATTAGACTAGCATTTCCCGCGGCTCCGCCCGCGTTCAGATGATCAAAAACCAAATTCTTAGGTTTTACACATTAGTATACTCTTACATTATACATTACTTTCATTGCGCACCGCATGATTGGTAAATAATGGCAGTGATTGACAATGCCACAAAGGTTCCTCCGTTAAATTGAATTTTTTGTTTTAGCAATAACATTTATGTATGTCTATACCTCTGTTTTGTTTGTTCTTTTAGTTTTGGGCGATAAACTCTCAAACTACGGAATTAATTTTAATTATTTTTTACTAATAGACAGCTATAGATTAACTTAATATATAGCTGATTATTTAAATTACATAATGATAACTTTTCTTAATTAGCGCTAGTTAGTAATATTTTCCAAAACGATTTTCAAAAGAAAGTGTAATAAGTAAATAATTCTAAGCGAATACATTTCTTTATTTCATATGGCTCGGCTAATATGATTAAAGTCGTAAGCATTTTATTGTGTCCTTTAAGCCTTTACCTTCCAAGAAAAGGTGTCAAGAAAAAGTGAAAAAGTTGAGGTATAACAATTCCTAAAATACTTTTTCATAGTTTTTGAGATATGAAATATTTTTAGTTACCCGCTTTGTCAGTTTAACAGCCATAAACTTGTGTTCCATTAAATGTTATAAAATAATATAAATTGAACTTATTTTTACGGTGCAAAAAATGAGTAGGTATTGTGGAAATGTAAATATTATTCGTATTTATTTTAGTGTTAGCCATACAAAACACGTAGGTAAGTAAGAAAAACAACATAGCATTTTGCTATACGAAACCTATAATGCGCGAATTGGATTTGCATTTGCCCAATTTTTACATTAAAAGATTAAAAAACATTAACATTATTTACTAAACAATAAAAATTTACAAATATTCTCATTTGAAAATTGTTTTGGCCAACAAAATATTACTAATATGTTACTAATTTATAAAGGCAAAAAGTTTGTTTTATTAAAAATTTAAGCACGGGCAGGGCCGCGGGTAATTTAGTAGTAATTATAGTAAAGTCATAGAAAGGTTATATCTGTACATTTTTTTTTTGGATAAAACTACGTATTTTAAAAACACATGGTGACATCTATTGTCAAATAGCTAAATAACACATAAATAAATTTTCATTAAAATAACTATTTTAATGAATAAAATAGCGCTGTTAATATTTCTTTTAAGATAAGTTTTTTTTAATAGTTTTAACATAATATATAAGTAAGTTACCTTGCTAAAGTATTAATAGCATCATCATGTTTTACTTTAACCAGTTTTTGTATTTTTTCTCAGAAATGAGATATTTTCCTGCGGTAAAAAGAATCCTATGTGTTGACCCGGATAACCTGCTATTACCATACCAAATTTCATAAAAATCCCTCTAGTGGTTTTTCTGTGATGCGGTCACATTCAGACAGATAGAAAAAATTCTAAAAACTATAGATTCGGGCTCTATATCGCTAATAATGAATATTTCAATAAGATTTTCCGAAAAAATATTAAATTTAGGGGTTCGGCTTAGTTACAATTTTATTGTATGTATAGTTACTAATTTATGAAGCGAAAAAGTTTGCTTTACTGATAATTTAAACACGGGCGGAGCTGCGGGTGATTTAGTAGTAATTCTTATAAAATCGAGAAAAGGTCATATCTGTACATTAATTTTTTTGGGATTAAAACTATGTATTTTAAAAACACATGGCGACATCTATTGTCGAATATCTAAATAACACATAAATAAATATTAATTAAAATAACTATTTTAATGGATAAAATAGCGCTTTTGATAATTTGATTTTCAAGATAAGCTATTTTTATAGTTTTTACCATATTTTGTAAGTTACCTTGCTAAACTGTTTACAAATAGTATCGTCGTGGTTTTGCTCCTACCAGTTTTTGTATTTTTTTTTCAGAAATGAGATATTTTCTCGCGGTAAAAAGTATCCTATATGTTGACCCGGATAACCAGCTATCATCATACCAAATTTCATCAAAATCCCTCCAGTGGTTTTTCTGTGATGCGGTAACAGACAGACAGACAGACAGACAGACAGACAGACAGACAGACAGACAGACAAAAATTCTAAAAACTATAGATTCGGCCTCTGCATCGATAATAATGTCTATTTCAATAAGATTTTCCAAAAAATATTTAATGTACAGATTCGGCTTAGTTAGAATTTTATAATATGTATAGATGATAATTACAACAGCGATTTAAAAGATCTACTAAGAAATAAAAAAAGTGATCATAAAAAGTCTTAATATGATCAATATCTAGCAGAGTAAAGAGAATTAAGAAATAAAGTGTGAATGTACACATTATTTTACCGTTTTCTTCAAATTAATTACCAACAATTCATATAACGATATCATAAACACTTTACGAAAGTATCCGTTACACTTTGCAAATATTCATTTGTGGCAATGATAAGGATCGCCAATTCTTACATATTTACATTTTCTTATGCTTTAATTAACGAAATATTTTTATCTGATAATTAATGAAACAGAACTAATCATTCCTTCATTTGATTTTTGCGTTGATGTTAAAAAAGTTACATTGTTCGAATTAAAGCTTTATACTGAGTACTTGGCCTCAACAATAAACAAACGATAAAATAAGATAAAAACTGGTTGCAAAACAATAGTTGCGGCGGGATTCTTGACGTTTTTATCATTTCGAGCAGAGAACAAAAGCTGAAGGCTTCCTGTTGAGGCTGCATCACCATTCTCGCGAAGTGACTTGGACACACAGCTCTTGCAAATATGCATTGTTAGACCTCTCTAAAACTTTCTATTATCCACAAAAATAAAAATGAATTGATTCATTTCTGTAAAACTGGATAAATTAAAATCTTCATTCACTTTTTCAGTGCTTCTGTATATTTTACATATGCATATGTACTTACTACAAGTCCTGACATGAAGATTTGAATTTTTTTGATATCCATTTTCTGTAAGTCGCCACCAAATATTAAAGACAAAAGAATTCAGTACCTATTTGTCCACTGTTATATACATATATATATATATATATATATATATTAATAATAAAAAAAATAAAAGAATACTGATATACTAATCAAATATACCTACTGGATAGAAATCAAAAACATTTAAAACACATTTAGATTAAATGTAAATTGAGCAATTCAGGTAACTTAAGCTTTTTTTATTAAATCTAAAATGGTTGTTTCAAAATAATATGAGCAATGAAATTTGAAATAACGAAAAAGTTGTGCTAAATAACTCAAAGCTTAATTAAAATATATATTAAGATAAGTTCAATATTATATGAATGTTGACTACAATTTTATTTTTGTAATACGTAATGGTCAATGTACGATTTATTATTAACTATCGACTCACTCTCGCTTCGCTCGGGTTCGTCCCTGGGTACGCTTTTAGGTTTAGTATGAAATACAAATCTTTGAATTTCTCAGCTTTTCTGTACTATAATATGCATGTATTATATATATAAACCTTCCTCTGGAATCACTCTATTACTGAAAACTGTATTAAAATCCGTTGAGTTTAAAAGATCTAAGCGAACAGACAGCGGAAGCGACTTCATTTTATACTAAGTAATAAAGAAACATACAACTGTAATTATGTAGAAAAACAGAGTACTGACATTTTATTAATGAAGACATGTTTATTATATAATTGTTCACTCTATTTACAACATAAAACCTAATAAGGCAATAACAATTATAAGGTGGAACTTTTTTGCCAAAACTTTGATCGTTTCTATGTAGGGAAGGACATTTGAAAATTCTTTTGATCTATACATTTAATAAAAATGTAACTAATCCGAATCTGTACATTAATATTTTTTGGAAAATCTTATTGAAATAGACATTATTATCGATAGAGTGGCCGAATCTATACTTTTTAGAATTTATGTCTGTCTGTCTGTGACCGCATCATGGGAAAACCACTGAACAGATTTTGATGAAATTTGGACAAACCCGAGCAGAGCGAGGGTGAGTCGCTAGTAATACATATAAAGCTAGTAACATAGCTAGTCGATATCTAAGAAATAAAGGCTATTGTTATTGATGTACCCCGGAAGAAGAACCATAAGTGAAAATTATTAATAAAATTTACAGAATTTAAAATTTTATGCTGGTTACGTTGTATATGGGTTGACTGGATTTTCCATTTTAAAACTCAACATGACTTTTACAGACATAATAAAGTACATATACATATATACATTTTACATTAAGTATAAATTTAACTATAGTTATTTTCTTATTGGACTAAGATTATAAATGAAATTCACGCTGAAAGGCTGAAAGGATTTGGATGAAATTTAGGATGTAGATAGACTAAGACCTGGAGTAACAAGCTACTGTTAGCTAAGAAAAAACAACCAAAGTGAGGGCACGTCTACGTTTACCGTCCCACTGCTGGGCACGGGCTTCCCTTCAATACGAGGGGGATCAGGCCATATATTATATATAATATTGGCCACGCTGGCCAAGTGCGAGTTGGCGGACTTCACATGTCTACCGCATGAAAATATTTATCAATATATTGTTCATCAAACTGCCAGCCAGTGTGTCTTCCTCTAGTGGCCCAACATTAACTTACAATAGAGGTGGACGTTCTATTCATCGGCACAATGCAACTCGATCGCCGATCTGCTGTCGATTGCACGTGACGTAAATGCGAACCACATGGTAATAGCTCATACAATCCCTTATAGTTTTTATTGTTCCTGTAACATTTTAAATCTTATGTTAAGAATTATGATAAATGAATGGTGGTGTTAAGTTTTATTATTAGTAAATGGTACCTATGGGATTCTGAAATTTTGATTTAAATATATTACTTTTATTGTACTCAATCCTTTTTAACGTCTCACTGTTGATTACGGGCCTTCCTTCAATACGAGGAGGATCAGGGCATAGTCCACCACGCTGGCCAAGTGCGGATTGGCGGACATACCACTTTAACAATTACAAAATTTGTATATGTTTACTTGTTTGATTTGGGTGAAGTCAAGTAGGTACGTAGATAAAATATGATATAACTATAAAACTATACTAAATATAGCCACACTTCGCTGTGACATTGTCTAATATTAACAGTGAAACTTTTTATAAATAATCTGTAATTATAAATATTTTGTCTATTTGAAAATTTTGTAATTATTATTGAACATAGCAACGGAAAGAATATCATATAATACATCATTTGTCAGACAATAAAAACGGTTACCATGGCAACCTATACTATAATAAATTATGAGTCAATTTAAAATATTTCCCATTCCCGTGAGAACTTCACGTTACAAAGTATGCATAAACACTCTTGGGTAAAAATGCAACGACCTGTCAAAATTTCAAGTCAATACATTGACTACCTTTTGAGATTTTGAGATTTGCGGTTTTCAACAAACCAACATTAATTTTTATATCTATACATATAATAAAATTGTAGAGGTCGAATGTCTGTACATAGAAAAAAAATGCTAAAAACCGAGTCAGGGGGTACATCCCTCTGAATCGGTTTTTAGAAGAGAAATAGAACAAATCCAGATTTTTTTCAAATTTTATGTTTCTCTGTCTGTTTGTCTCTTTGTACGGGCTAGTTTCCGGAATTGCTGGACCGATTTAAATGAAATTTTGCATATGCTACCTTATATCCCCGGTCAACATTTTAGATACTTTTCATCCCAGAAAATTAAAGAGTTCTCGTGGGATAATTAAAAAACTATAGTAACTTATACAGCTTAGTATACAAAAACTACTGATTAGATTTTAATGAAACTTTGCAACAATATAGTTCATACATGAGAATAACAAATAGGCTACTTTTTATCCCGGAAAAATGTACGGTTCCCGTGGGATAGATTTGTTTTTGTTTGTTTAGCGGCGAACCAGAGCGAAGCAAAGGTGAGCCGCTAGTGTAGTGCATAAAGTAAATATTTCCAACCATTGTACCTACTATGTATTACCAGTAATCAAAATTTATCTTTTTATAATAGTGTGAGTTAACATACATTTAGTGTTTAACTCATTAAGCTTTAAAAAACCACAATATTAAAAAAATTCTTCGAATACACAATTTGAATGCATTGTATTTTTTGTATACCAATAATTTGTGGGGAACAAAAGGTTGTAATATTGTAAATTTTATATAAAAATTCCTCACTCAGCGGGGTTTAAATCGGCATCTCGAAAATATCGTGCCCAAGGTGCCTTGCCAATTAGGTCATTCATACGGTACTTCAAATATTTAACACATACGAGTATAATATGTAGTTCATTTAAGGTGGGTATATTTTTTGTTTCCTTTTGTATTCTTTAATATTTCTGAATATATTTTTCATATCTAGTAGTATTACTATTGTCTCATAATAGTAAATATATATTTATCCTAGCAGAACCCGCGGCTTCGCTCGCGCTAAAATTACAAGAAAAACTCTTTGGCTTTATGCTATTAGTAATAACGTATGGAAGTCTACCCGATTTGTTGATATAATATATGATTATTGCTCTGCTTCTTTGGGTAGTAGCATGATGATATAGAGCTTTTAGCCTTCCTAAATAAACGAGCTATGTAATGCAAAAAGAATTTTGCGAATCGGATTAGTAATTCCTGAGATTAGCATGTTCAAACAAACAAACAAACAAACTCTGCCTCTTTATAATATTATTACCTATAGGTTTATAATTTGAGGTTTCTATTAAAATTGATTTAAAAGGGCAAAAGTCTTACATTAATCCAGCAAGACAATATAAACTTAATCAAAAAGATAATTTCATCTAAATGAACGCATTGCTTTCTCGATTTGATTGAAGATATTCTGTATCTGTCATACGATCCATATCCATACTAATATTATAAATGTGAAAGTGTGTTTGTTCGTCTATGTGTTTGTTTGTCCTTCTTTCAAGTCAAAACAGAGTAATGGATTGGCTTGATTTTTTGTGTGAAGATAGTTAGAGAGCTAGAGAGTGACATAGGCTACTTTTACCATGGGAAATTATCTCATTCCCACGGAAAAACACGTTATAATACAACCCACAACAACTATTAAAACGCAACTAGGGACGAACCCGAGCGAAGCGAGGGTAAGTCGCTAGTAAGACATACATATATTTAAATTAAGTATCAACTCCTTTTTTGAAGTCGATCAAAATGTTTAGTAATATTATTTTCAAAGTAAAAAATAAAAAGACCACGATTTTTGAATAAAAGCATCTATTTTTACTGGTTAACCCTAATAATATAATTTATACAGTATTGTGTATAAATAGTTTTCACATTTCACGAATAGAAAGAGCGATAAGCTAAGAAGATTTTTATATATATTTTGTACCAAATAGCTGAACTATATATTTTAAATAAAACTATCTTTTCGGATTATTTCGCGGATTTATTTAGATTTTGATTCCCGACGTTTCGAATGCTTTACAGCAATCATGGTCACGGGAGAGACTAAGATTTTAGACATCTCAAAGGCGTTATATACTTGTTACAGATAGTGCCTACCCACAATTTAAAAATGATTTTGAAAATTCAAAAATGGCACCAGAGTACCTTACAATATTTGTTGATTTTAATTCTAAAAATGTCAAATATTCACGTAAATCTAAGAAAGTATTATGTGAACTATATATATTATTTATTGAACAAATAGTTCGCAAAATATGGTCCCTAATTTCGCATGCTTGGGCATAAGCATCGTGGTCAACCGGCCAAAACGCAAGATTGACAATCACAGGTGTCCGGGTTCGAATCCCTGTCCGATACAAAGTTTTTACTTTTGTTTTTTTTTATTGTATTTAATCAAGTTTTTAGTTTTTTTTTTTAAAGAAAATTGTACTTATGTCCAAAAACTCCGTGCGAAGCTCGGTCGCCCAGGTACTTAAACTAATAGGAGTATTGCACGTAATTTCTATTCAATAAATACGAATTAATGCCGTTCTAAATCAGATTGCTTAAAGATAACACTGTTAGATTAAATATATGTGATTTTCCATATTAAATTTTAAATAAATTTGTTAACATTTCCTTAAATGGCCAGAAATATGTAGTAAACATACAGTCGTTCATAAAATACGCTAACATGATTGGCTAAGACTAGTTTATTGGCAATATAAGTGCGACCCAGCGACGATGCAATAAGTTAATTTGTGGTATTATTTACATTTTACCTAAAGGGTCAGCTATGTGCATGTATATGAAATACTTTATGCTATAATTTAAATGTAATGCTACTAAAATTTGACGCGCAAACATAACAAAATATTCAGAACCCATTAAATTCTCTGAATGATGTATGTATATATATATATACATATATATATATATATATATATATATATATATATATATATATATATATATATGGTATGTCCGATTCTATGTTACCTCGTAATTACTAAACGGCTTAACCGATTTTTATGATTCATACGTCATTCGATTTATCTTGATAACGCGTATTAATGGGTATATAGATATCACTAAAAAATCAAAATGGCGGATCCCAAGCACTAATTTGTGTGTCTTGAAAAAAAAATCATCTGAAAATCTAGTTTTGTATCAAAATACAGGTTTTTAACTAGCAATTAAAAGAATATGCACAATATTTATAAGTAACTTAGGATAAGAAATTGTTAAATAAAACTAAAAATGTCTAACTGATCAAAACTAAAAAGCTGTAAATAAAAAAAATAGAATAGCTTAGAATAGCTGCGTGTATGTCTCCGACTGCATAATACTATGTTCCTTCGTCAACTTATTGTCCTTTTTAGTTCACTTTTTACGCAGTCGGTTTTTTTTTTAATTTTTGTAAATATTTTTTTAAGCTTTTAATGAACTTTTTAAATAGTAAATTCCGCATAAACAGAATCTATTTCTTACTCTAAACCTATACTCTACAGATCGTAAACAACGTCATTCAATAATGCAAACAATGGCCTGTCGTAGAGGGTATACCAAGTATCAATTTACCTATATCTAAGATCTCCATAAAAAAGGTATAACCGGTTCAAACAAAACGATATAAAACAAAGAGAAATTATCGGGCCCGCAAGTATTAACGAGGGATGCGCGCGCGCATTTGTCAAAAGAATACACAATAAGTGTTATGGATAACCGATAGTCTGTTGCTTAGTTAGTGCGATCGTTTGAACATGGCCACCTAAGGCTGGGTGTACACTGAGTTTGATGATAGTTTCACATCAAAAAAAAATATTTAGATCCACCAGTAATAATAATTAATTACATTAATACAAAATTGTTTAGTAAATAGAAATACAGTATAGCTTAATTCTAAATGCATTATTTTTCGACGACACGTTTGACTCAGTTTGTAGTGATCCTACTTGCTGTGCCAGCGGTCGCGGGTTCGAGTTCCGCTGGCGACATTCATTTGTGTGATGAGCACGCATGCTAATATTCTAGTCATGGGTATTTATATTTATAATATGTATGTATTTAAAGTTATATATGTGTAGTGTATCAACTATCTGGTATCCATAACACAAGCCTCGTAACTTACAATGAAACTAGATGGTGCTGTATGTCCCTACATATTTATTTATTTATTTATTATCTTTTAAGGCAGATACAGCATGCAGTAATTAGAAAGTTTATAAATCATTTATATGGTACTCGTAAAATCAAATAGTTCTAGTTCGTAGTAGTAACAACGGTTACCATGGCAACAAACGGTTGTTATTGTCTGACAAATGATATAATATTATAATCTTTCCCTCTTTTCTTTCCTCTGCGGCCACTTTTACATGAGTAGAGGTATTTTATCATGCACAGAAAAAAATTAGCTTTAATTTGATATATAAATCATGAATATACGTTATGAACGTATGAATGTAACAAACAAATCTTTAATGACTGGCAGCCCCTTTTGCGGCCACTTTTACATAGGCAGACGTAGTTTATCAGGTACAGAAACAAATTTGCTTTAATTTGATATATAAATAATGAACATACGCCATGAACGTATAAATGTAACAAAATATGACCTGTTTACACCTGGCTGCGAAGAGGTTGCGGCCAAGTGCGCAATGGCAGCTATCACTTTTTAAGTTCTCTATGTATATTTCTATGAAGTGGAGTATAATTCATTTAAATAACAAGTGCATCGATTTTGTTCCAAAAAGCCAATTAGTATTTATTTAATTAAACATACTAGCGGACACTTTTAAATAGGCACCCCGGTCAAAACATATTGTCCCTTTTATTATTGTATATAAAAAATTGATTTTGATTAAATACGCTATGAACGTAGCAATCTTGCAGCCGGATCTTAGTTCATTAATTATTACTGTACAAGTCATATTCAATTGTAATTGTGGCAAAAAGCTGCATTCTCCCATTGAGTGTCATAACCGATTCTTTGGGCGAAAAAGGAGCCAGCTCTCTTGTCACCAGTAACCGCGATAAGACGAGGTGTTGTCATTTAAGAAGTGTCTAGCAATTCTACTCCATTGGTTTCTACTGAAAAAAGTATGAAATTATTAATACATAGTTCACTTCCTTTAAAGTTAATTTAAATGTAAATATTTTATCTCTGGATATGAATTTTTGTTTGAATTTTTATGGGACAGCCTTTATCAGCCAACTTGTTAAAAAATTTACAACTTTATTACGAAATGGATGATGAAATAAGTTTATAATTTTAAAGCATTTCATTTTTAGTATTTTGTTTTTAAAATCCAAAATCTGATAGTTAACTTAACACTTAAAAACTTTCTGTAAAAATTATTACAGTTTTTTTCATATATGTACGTGTCTAGCGGTAACTTCTTGTATATTATGTTTTTGCTAAGAAATTTCATAAAATGTATGTTTTAGCTATAATTAATTTACATATGATCTATTGATGAGATGCAAATTTAGAGATAAAATTAAGAAGTGTTATCTATAGTTTTAAGAATATTGAATTTGATTAAGACGAAATAGTATAAATTAAACTTGAGTACAAAATGAAACTGGAATAAAATATAAATGGCTTAATTATTTCTTCCCTTCCTATATTGAAAAAAAGTTGTCTGAACTATTTCAAAAACATTTATAATAGTTTTTTTATTTAATATTATTTTTTTTATACTTACTATAATATTATTATTTATGTCAATATAGTTTGAAACTTAAAGGCAGCCACTGAAAACCAGCGTTGGACTAGAGGAAGTGGCCTTACTATCTTTGACAGTAAACCACTGTGTATTTTTGTTTTGTTATGAACTTGTGTGTTAAATGTCTAAATAAAGTTTTCATTCATTCATTCTATATGATCAATGAAACATCAGTCTACGCGGACATCGAACCTACCATTTCTAATCCTCAAAGGAGAATCCAAATTGCCAATTTGCACAATCTTTCAACAAATTAGTAAGCATTTTAATTGTCCTTTCCTTTTATTTCAACTGGTTTTGAATCTCAAATATATTTCCCGGCAAGGCGCGGAAGAATGCGCCCTAGCGGGGGGTCCGTCTGAGACACGCATTGTTATTTATTATTACAGAGTGAGGGTCTACCGTCGCTAATTATAGCCATATCAGGTTGGAACTTCTTCAGATATATTTGTCACCAACTACTTTAAATTGAAATAAGGGGAGCTTCTGTGATGCTAATGAACACTTAACATGTACTTGTAATAATCAATAGCGAGCTTAATACAGTCTAAATGATGTTATAAGCTTTTTCTGCTTTTTGCATAAGCTGCGTTCATTTTAGCTAATGTGTTTCTTAAGTTCGCCATTAATTGTATTAGAATTTTGCAAGGTGAACTTTTTTATGATACATACAAATATTTTATAGGTGTCGTTAAAAAGAAGGACGTTCTTGGAAAACTTGTTAAAGGAAAATTATGGGTTAATGAAATATTTTTTACTAGAAATAATGAAAGTCAGTAAAGTCTATTAATACTTGGGCCCTAAGAGAATCTACGATGTGTCACTAAGTCGTATACACATGTTATTGTTATGATTTTATTAATCTGTTTTCATTAGTTGTGATATTTTTTCTTTATTATTACCATCGATGGTAAATAGGTGAAGTGATTTCTTATATAATAAGCTTTGTTTTTACATATTTTACTTAGTGATTTATCCTCACTTTGATCGGGTTCCTAGATGCCTAAGTAACCTTTGTATTACTACAGATCATAGTCCGTGCATTAAATCTCATCCAAATCTTTCACTTCGTTTCAGCGTAAAGGATTAACAAACATACACACATGAAAGCTTATAAGTAATCCGATAATCACATAGATAGAGCTTAAAATAAATATAATAATAAAAACTCAGTGTACCAAAGTTATAAACACAGTGTCTGCGATATACAAATGCGTGCAGCGGGGGGCTCGCGACCGAAACGCGCATTGTACTCGTTACTCTCGACAAATCGACTCGCAACCGTTAATTACTAGAACTGTGGGAATCTTACAATTCAAATCTTAGATTGCATTGAGCTATATGTGTTTTATGGATGTTGATAGGTTAACTTTAATTAAATATAATGATTATGAACATTCAGTATCAGATATAAAATGTTAGATCGAATTTTGTTATTTGTATTATAAAAAACGTATAATATAACGATTTCAAAACCACACTAAAAGTAATGTAAACCTTAAGAATAATTTTTTGAATTTTTTTTATTGATAGGGGACTATTCCTCATTTATATAACCAATTAATTAAAATTGTAATCATTAAAATCACTTTGCATACATATATTTTAACTTTTACAAAAAATCATACACCCGAATAGCATACCTTCTCATTTTGACTCTGCATGACCTATTTATGCATATGCTAAAATCTTAAAATTCACTAACAAAAGCTACATTAGGTTTAATTTTATTGTTCTTAAACCAAAAGGCGAAAACAAATCTGTTATATAAAAATATATGATTTCTTTGACATTTTTTTTATTAAAAACTATAGTTGCCAAATTATATCATTCTAAATACATTAACATTATATTTTTTACTTTCAATCAAACAAATTCAATAAGTTTAAGTCTCTCCCGTGACCATGATTGCTGTAAAGCATTCGAAACGTCGGGAACCAAAAATTTAAATAAATCAGCGAAAAAATCCGAAATATCTTTTCGGATTTAAAATTAAAATAAGTTTTATTTAAAATTAAATAAATAAATTAAATACTAAAGCCAGACTCGGACTTGTCCGATTTTTGACAATGTTAGTAGCTAATATAGCTTTTCTAATTGAGCCTTATTGACTTGTTTACTTTGTAATATATTACGAAAACTATATATTTCACGACTAAACAAGAAATCGCTGTAATCAATCATATAAGAAATGATAAAATCGAGCCAAAACACTTGCTCTATTCGTATAAATTATTATCAACATCAATATATATCCGTCTGAATTATTTGTAGGGCCATTAATTTTATTAGCACTTGTATCATTACTGGTACACAAAATTTAATAAAAGGTGTATTAACAACGAATTTATGTTGCAACGTTCATTCCAATGAATACAATGGGACTAAATAGACAGAAGATTTGCGAAACACGGTGGCACTAGAAAGACAAATAATAGTAACAATCATCCAGCTAAATCTAAACAAACCTGCTTAGTTTACGTTCTAAAAACAATGTCCGCTCTGACTCGATGCCTTAAGGCAAATGCATTAACGAAGTGCAGCTTCTTAGATATTAAGTTTTTTTTTTTTAATCTTTTTTACTTCTTCGGCACTGGTAGCCCTCTGAGTCGCCTCGAGCATATCGCGGTTTATTACCCGCCTGGTAATTTATTATTGCATTTTTTTGTATTATCAATAGCCTATAGTCTTTTACTTATTTCGATATTAAAATGGCTATTGTTTATAAAAATTGCAGTGGAGATTCTTATCTCGGATGGACGGGTTTCACTCGGTGTAAAATAAAAATAAAACCGTCGGCTTCTGTTGTCTTGCGCTGCGAAATATTTTTGACGTATTATTATTTTTTTCGTTGCAAAATGGCAAAAACTTGAAAGTATCATAACAAGGTAACGTTTTATTTTACCCGTACAGTTATTTAACAGTAATTACGTCAATTTGTCACCAAGAAAATATATTTAATGGATGTGAATTGAAGTAAAATATATTTTTCCACCTTAATTGTTGCAAGGTTTAAATACAGGCAGACGCTTTCAACTCGACTACTGGTGTTTAGTGACACACCGCTTGCATAAATTAACTGGCTTAATTTGGGTGGCTGGTAAAAAGTAACAAAAGTTCGTTAAAGTACAAAGAGTAATCGCCATTGTCTGTCTCAAATTCAAAATAAGGAAGACGCAGGAGTAAATGGTGCAAGTTTTTGAAACAGGAACGTCGAGTTTAAAAAAGAAATCAGTTAAACGGAGGCCGTTTGCAAGTAATCACGGGAGACGTGCACTGGCATTAGGTGGGTTGTACACGATAAACGACTTCATATGTTGAAAAATTGAGGATTCGCACTTATGACTGTTGCGTGTGAGTGACGGGAATGCATAATATAAGGGATATGTACAAGAGGAAGCTTGAAAGTAACGCCAGTGATAAAAAAGTTGAAAAAAAACCGTCTGAGTTGATATGGTCATTTGACGAGCAAGTATGAAACGTATGTGATGAGAAGAATGATGGAAATAAATGCAAATGGATGGACAGAAAGAGGAAGACCTAAGAAAAGGTTGATAGAGTGTATGAGATATGACATGAAAGAGATGTGAGATAATGATAATGATAACTTTTGACTGTTGATATTGAAAGAAAAGACTACTAAATGAACTTTATAACATAATACTTTCTTAGATTTTCGCGAAAATTTTATTTAAAATGAATTTTATAACTTTATACTTTTTATAAAATGAATAAAGATAATGCTGAGCCTAAATTAAAAGGTCTAGAAGTATGTATTTAAGGTAGCTCAAGTGATCAAAAAACCTCATATTAAAAAATACACATATGAAAATGAAAATTTATATTGATATTAATTATTTTTAAAGTTACAAATATTTAATTTTTAATTAAATTTAAGCCTGTAATTTTCGATAAAGTTTATCAAATATTTTATTTTTTCTGTTTGATTTATAAATATAATATAATAATAGGTTCAAATAAAATTTACGTGTAAATAAATTTAACTGTTATTTAATGTACATACCTTCTACATTTTGTATTAATGATATATTACTTGCTCTATATTCCGAGAACTTAGTGATCAGGCAGTTTAACTAAGAGGTTATATTTAAAACAGCATATATCATAATATTCCGATAAATTTTCTTCACAAATAAATCAGTTTCTTTATAAAATCATAAGTTTTAAGGCTGAATTATTAAGGCATTACTTGTTTTAGCGCACCTCCAGCATGAACCGGACCTTAGATCGCGTGTACTCAGATACAGGTGCGCACGCAGCCTGGAGCGACGCCCGCGCTTCATTCATTGTTGCATTCGCAATCGCTTTCATTACCATACTGTGCATTTTGGTGATCAAAATTTAAGCGAAATTTTATACATTTATCATTTAATAATATCGTAGACCATTTTTTTCTTCGTTTGGTTATACGTACTATATACTGTATAGGTAATTGTATTCAGCCCTTTTGTAACGTCCCACTGTTGGGCACAGGCCTTCGCAAAAGATTTTCTCATCTTACATAATATATAATACGTATTATGATTGTACATAATATTGGAAATACAGATAAATGTGATGTACATTGTAATGAAAATCTGTATTTTATCCATTTATTTCCTCACTCATGGCAAGGCTGATGGCAAAACTGAAGCAAAAAAGAGACGTTGACAAAAGCAAGAAACTTTGCAAAGAAGTTCGTTATGTAATATGTAAGTGTAACTGAAGTTAAGAAAAGCTTTTGAAAATTCATCTCTTAAAAAAGTTAAATAGATGGTAAAAGGTCATGTCATTTTAGAAATTAGACACAGAATTTGAGCGATTTAAAAATATTACCTTTCTGAAGTCCCATTGAGATAGCAGTTACACACAATATAAGTATAATATCGATATAAAAGTGTATCGTAATGGCGCAGTAGCAATTAGTTTACTGGCAATATGTAAGCTAAGGGCCGTGGGTTTATTCCCACTTATGGCGAGTGTTTATATAAGAAGTCACGTCTGCGTAATATAGTCTAAGCGATATATTTAATAAGACTTTGTAATAAAAATATCCTACACTGCTCGAATAGATTTAGTGCCTAGAAAGAATAAAAATTGATAAATATTATGTACATTGTACGTGCACATAGCTCAAAGTGCTGTTATAGAACTTTTTATAGATAATGCCTTTAGAATAGATTTAGTAATTTCAGAAATTATCCCTTACATACAAGAAAACTAATTTTAACTGTAAATACAGCGAATAAACATCCACTTAATTAAATGTTGAATGATTTTTTACTTATGCAATCCAATCTTCAATCTTCAAATCTTTCAATATTAGAATTTTGATGACTTTTAATCTTAGACAGTAGACATATTTCCGGAAATTATCAGTTCCATCCAATTAATTACTCTTTTTACATAATACATAATAATAATAGGTATCTATTGCTTCTTGATAATTTTTTTATCAAAAAGTAGAATAGATGTCGCTCGTTTTCAAAAATAATTACCATGGATATGTGAAATAATGATGTGTTAGACCAGGTGTCATGATTTTATCTATTTTAGTGAAACAAAACGATATATTTAATTGACTTATAAGGTTACTAGCGAAGTAGCGACTCACGCTCGCTAGCTCGCGTTCGTCCCTAGGTACGTTTTCTCGGTTAGTATAGAATAAACTATATATATGTACATGCATAGTTACCTACTTCAAAAATTAAAAAATATATACATATAAATCCCTTACTTGAGAAATTATTCCCCATACAAACTTTTATCGCCCTTTTCACCCCCTTAAGGGATTATTTCCGGGGTAAAAACTATCCTATATCCTTCCCAGGATCTCAAACTATCTCCATATCAAATATCATTTAAAACGGTACAGCGGATTAAGCGTGAAAAGGTAACAGACAGACAGACAGACAGACAGACAGACAGACAGACAGACAGACAGACAGACAGACAGACAGAGTTACTTTCGCATTTATAATATTAGTATGGATTAGCACCTATCAAATTCTACTGTCCTATTGCCAATTAATTTGATAATACAAAATTAAAGTGGTGTTTTTTGCCATTTTCATTATATTACTTTTTTACTTGCTTTTATAATTAGTATAAGTGGATTTAGTTTATTTAAAAAAAAATTTAGATTAAGATCAGTATTTTGTATTAACTTATCGAAAGATTTCTTTTACTAGTTGTACCTATTATAGATTTTTGACAATCATTATTGATTATATCGCTGCTAAAAAAAAATTACAACTTTTGTCTGATGAATGACTTTTATCACATGATGTTTACTAATTTGACGTCGCTGATTCTAGATATACCCTCGTTTTTTTTGTAACAGCTCTTGTTTACGAGTTATAGCTTTCACAAAAAATTGACGTATAACTGTGTTAATTTGCTGGATATTTTATAATTTATTAAGTTTTCTCAATATAATTTGATATGGCATCTTCAAGACGAGTTTGTGTGAATGATCTGAATAATTTTTGTTTCATTTGCGCAGAGTATATGTTTAAAGAATACCTTTTGAATGTGACTACGTTCGTAATCGAGACTTACAAAAATTACTTTGGTCACCCGCTGGAAATGAAAAATAAGCCTTGGATTTCGCAAAAGGTATGCAAAACGTATGTTGAGTTTCTACGTTTGTGGACAAATAAGAAAAGGAATAGATTTAGGTACGAAACCGCTATGATCTGGAAAAAACCCGTGAACCACCACAATGACTGCTATATTTGCTTGGTGAATATAACTGTTCCAGGTTTTAGAACAACAGTACCTGTTAAGCCCACCTTTAGTATCAAGGGATCGTATAATTTTACCTCCGTTACATATAAAACTAGGACTTATAAAACAATTTGTAAAAGGTCTTAACAAAAATGGAAATTGTTTCCTTTTCCTATCAAAAAAGTTTCCAAGACTGAGTGCAGATAAGATAAAAGCGGGAATTTTTGACGGGCCACAAATAAGATCATTAATAAAAGACACAAATTTTACGGAAACTATGACAGATATTGAGAAAAAGGCATGAAATGAGTTTGTTTGGCTGGTACATATTTTTTTGGTAAATAAGAAAAGTTCGGACTTCTTTCAACACGTCGAAGAACTAATGAGTCACTTTCAAAGGCTCAGATGTAACTTGAGCCTCAAGTTACACTTTCTTCACAACCACCTATACCATTTTTCCGCAAATCTTGGAGTTCTAAGCGAAGAACAGGGCGAGCGATTCCACCAGGACCTTCGTGCGATGGAGGAACGCTATCAAGGCTACTGGAACGCACACATAATGGCTGACTATTGTTGAAGCATTTAGAATAGCTCTCTGCCTTCAGCTTCAGCAAAAAAATCAAATAAAAGTAAGTTTTTCTCAACTTAAAATAAAATAAATTGGGATTATCTCTGAATATAGAATGTTTTATTATAAAAAATCCCATGTGTCATATTTTTTTTAACTAGAGCTGATACAGAATTTTCAGTCACGAACTTGAAATCGTCATTGAAAATTGGACTAATATCATATAACATAACCTAATCATCAGAAATGCTGTTGTGCAGCATTATTATTGATTTTTTTAGACATTTGCCTGCGATTTCACTCGCATAGTTTTTTATTTACATATAATTATCCTGCTCATAGGAGTGATATTGAACAATATTTAACATCATCAATAAATAGGCGTAAAATGCAAAAGTTTTTTTTTCTGACTGTTGTTGGTATAAGCATTCAAACAAACAATAAGACGATCTCCTAAGCTTTATGATATTACTAGGCATTTTGAAACCAAGATTCATTCAAATACCATAGGGATAGAAAAAAAAAACATATTATGTAAATTAATGTAAATATACCTACACATCACATTTTATAGAAAAACCGCTCAAGTGCGACTCGGACTCATACACGAAAGGTTTCATACCATATTCATTTTTTTAAGTTGCATGGCAGCCTTTTTTGCAGCCGAAATAAACTCTACAGTTTTTTTTATTATTTTTTGTTATAGCGGCAATAGGAATACACACTCTCTTATTATTACGTTTTATGAAACAGATAGACGGACAAAGAGCGGAGGCTTATTAACAGGGTCCCGTTGGCACCCTTCGGGTACGGATCCCTAAATATTATCTAAATAAATTAAACCTATAGAAAATTGTATACTAAATATTGAGAATAATAATAATTTATAATAGCTAGGAATTATGAAGGATCTTTAGTACAATACATTTATCATAAATTATTATACGAGTAAATTCATTAGGTATTCGTTTTTATTATGTTTTTTTTTGTGGCATGATAGAGTTTAGAAGTAAGCTTTTCTGATAATTTATAACAAATATTCTGTTATGACTTTAAGTAAATTGCTGTTTTTTTATTAAAAAAAAACCTGATCTCACCCATAATGAGGTCCATTGCCCAGTAATGGGACGTTAAAAAGATTTATTAATTAATGTATGTAAATACATACGTGTGATTGTTTGTTACGCTTTAGAGCTGAAACGACTTGACAGATTTGGTTGAAATTTAATACATAGATAACTTGAACTAACACATAGGTTATTGTTAGTAATAAAATTTTCCATAAAGTTACGTAGACTGTGTATAAAATTATAATTACAAAAGGCACTAGGGACGTACCCGAGTCAAGCGAGGATAAGTCGCTCGTAATATTATATTATACTAGGGAATTACCCTCGCTTCGCTCAAGTGCGTCCCTAGGTACGTTTTTTTTAAGCTGAACCCTAATTCTTTTTTTTTTAATGTAAATAGCCTATGTTACTCCTTATAGTATCAGCTGAAAGTTCCGTCAAAATCAGTCCATCCCTTACGAAGATTAGCCGGAACAAACAGACAGATCTTAAAAATTGTGTTTTTGTATAAGTACCGTATATGATTTCATATGCGTTTAGCAAAATCTGTTAGTTTTTACAATTACAAACAGATACTTCAATTTTATTTATCTGTATAGATTTAAGAAGTAATTTTAATTTACCTAACAATATATATAACGGCGCGTGATACCCACTAGTATCCCCTAAAGCGGTGACTTCAGCATTGCTGTCGGCTCCGCCATTTTTACTAGGGTCAGACATTGCAAATAATGAACACGAAATAAACAGTAACACATTTTATTCCAAAAACTAATTAATTTAAATTTAATAACTAATTAATTAGTACACTGTTCACTCTAATTAACCCTAAATACAAAGTATAGTCTTACAAAGTACTCACGGAATTTATCAGACAGCCTCTCGCTAGCTCGGTCCAACCAAGAGTGGTAAATTTTCTAGAGCTTCGTAACATGGCGGCTCTAATCCGCACCAATACGAAGTCTCCAGTAAATTGACTGTCTCAATAAATACCACGCACATAAAAAAATACTTTCATCTCATTAAAAATCGTAATAATTTAGAAATCCTTTTTGAAATTATTTAAAACACTAAAAACATTTAAAAACTTTAATCCTCACAATAATCGTTTGTCTAAAACAATGCATTTCCGCTGCGCCATTAACACTACTTCAACTGAATTTTCGTTACCAACTGTTTTGGTAAAGGTGTAATCATTTGGCTAGAAATGCATTGTTTTCTTGATGATAAATCAAAACAGTAATTTAGAAAGTAATTGTCACTAAAAGAACTTAGATAAACTTAAATATTCTAAACCTGCGATCTCACACAACAACATCAATTGTTTACGTATTTTTAACTAATCGTAAATACAACAATTAAGACTTTAAAATTAATTATGACACAAAAATTTATCTAATAATAATTTACGATGATTCCAATTTAATAATTAGAATTCGGCAATACGCCGACATATATAAACGTATATACTTTCCTTGAGATTGTTTTTATTTTTGCTTAATTGGATGAAAATTTCTATTTACATAACCTGTAATTGGCGTAGATGCTATAAATTTGTAACGAGGCATCGTTTTTATAAAGTTACTCTAAAGGAAACTATTTATAATATAAATAAAATAATTACACCGTCCGGCCGTCGTACGGGATGCTGTGAAATGTACCGATCAGTCATGCTGAGAGGTGGAACGATTAAAGGTGAGTGTAGACATGCGACTAAATAGCTATTTTATATTCTTAGTTCTATAGGGATATATAATGATATAACTGTTGATTTTTTTTGCTCAAAAAGCTAAAGATATGGAATCGCTATATAAGGAATTCTAGATTGAAAGTTATATTTAATTCTTACTAATATATAACTAAATTCCAAAAGTTTTGTTGATTTTTCTTTTTTCCTTCTTTAATGTTTGGATGCGATATAAAGCGATCTCAAATAAATCTAGGAATGCTTCTGAACATAACAAGTATTGGTATACAACCTATAAGTATAATAAATTCTATAGCACAAATTATACTACCTATTTATGTATTTAAAAATAATAAATTATAAATAAATAATTATGAGAATCACATGTTATGAATCCATACTTAATAATAAATTTGAAAATAACTCTGTCTGTTTTTTTATGCTTAAACCGCTGATTGCTGAACAGATTTTGATAAATTTTGGCAATTATATAGATTGCATCCTGGGGACGGACTACTTTGATCCCCGCCCCGTAGTAAACTACGCGAGTGATGCCGCGGGAAAATCTAATACTATATAATTCTTCACCACCTTCCCAACCTGTAGTAGGTACAACTATAGACTATAGCTCTACATCCATAGTTTTCATACAAAATATTATATACATATTTAAATATTGTGAAAATTCTGAAATTACGTCTCAAACACCTTTTGTAGGATTTCTTAGAAGAGTCTGGCTCTAGATAATATATTTTGCATATGCATATTTATTATTGATATATGATCTAGTATTTTATAAACATCATATAAGGTAAAGTTTACTGAAAAGAATACATATATAAAAAATAAATATTTTTCTGTCGTCCGTACATTTTTCCATCTTTACTACCAAAGTCTGCTTATATTAAACTAGACCAGCTGGATTTAGTCTTTCGATTGCCTGACTGCGTATCTTAGTTCTTAATGGGTACTTTAAATATAAATATATATTTGTTGCGTAGCTACTTTATGTTATTATGAATAAAAGCACGTTTATAATTGAATTTAGTATCTAATCGATAAAACATTGTTATTGCTTTATTGGAATCGATTTTAAAATACGTTTACGGTTACGCTTTGATTTTATTATTTATACATATAATAAAATTGTAACTTAGCCAAATCTGTACATTAAATATTTTTTGGAAAATCTTATTGAAATAGACATTATTATTGATAAAGAGACCGAATCTATCGTTTTTAGATTTTTTTTCTGTCTGTTACCACCTCACAAGAAAACCACTGGACAGATTTTGATGAAATTTTGTACGATGATAGCTGGTTATCATGATCAACATATAGGATACTTTTTACTGCGGGAAAATATCTCATCTATGATAAATCTACACTAAACGTTAAAACGTAACTAGGAACGAACCCGAGCGAAGCAAGGGTGAGTCGCTAGAATAATTAATATAGCAAATTGTATTTTAAACAAAGTAATTTTAAAAATTCATTAGTTTCAAAATTGTATGCATCAATTTAAATATTGGCATGGGTACAGTAGTGTATGGTACATGCCTGTTCAAACAAATACCTAATCGAAATAACTTGCGGTTAAGGAGTTAAAAAGGTTGCGTGTTCAATATCTGCTCGAAGCAAAAGTTTTTATCAATTGTTCTATGCATAATTGAAATAAAAGTAACCAAACATATATTTTAAAGTAAAAAAAAAATCGAAGTCGCAGAAATCAATAAGCTAATAAAAACTACATAACAAAAGTAATGGATTTTCTAATGAAGTTATTACATTCACATAACCAAAAGGTGCTTGGAAATTATAATTGACTAGATAATTTTGTTTCTACATTCTAATCGGACAAATAGACCGCGTTGAAACCAATGCTTAACCTCTAGTTGGTTCGATCTGATAAAGTAGAAAATTGAATTGTCAATAATTATAGGCGTCAGGTACCTAGGTCTTAAAGCTTGACCCTAAGTGTTTCCTAGGTAGATAAACTAAAGCTCCAATGTGATTTATGTTACGTCTACTTAATGGGTAATTTGAGATGGTTGTAAATGCATTTCCTTTATAAATTGATTTTATGTTTGTGGCTCTTCTATTATTAGCAGAGTTGTTTGTTTAAAATAATTAAATTAATTAAAATGAAAATATTTCGAATTTTATGTTGATATTTCAATAGTTTTAAGTTAAAGCGTCTTTTGTATTTACGTACCAAATACATATATACCATAACTGCCTCAGTGGTGTAGTGGCTAGCATGCGCGGTTGCATATCCGGAGGTCCTGGGTTCGAGTCCCGCGTCAGGCCAAGTTTAGTTATTGAGTCTTTCTGTTTAGTAAACCAAAGTAGCTCCCCGTAGTTGGGAAGTTGGCGGTGTTTCACCCACGTGCTTCGAAGATCACATAAAGCCGTCGGTCCTGCACCTTAACTCTTACCGGTTGTATTGAGTCCTAGTCATTCCACCAGAATATGAGAGTGACAGGAATAGAGAGTGCACTTGTGTCTGCGCGCGCACGCGCTGCACTATAATATCTTCTGCGCAGATAGCTAGTCTCAATGAGTTTGTCCGCCGTGGCCGAAATCGGTCGGGAGGATATTATATGTAGGCATATCATAGCTTAAAGTTTACGAACAATACGATGGCCACGAAGATGATTCAATTCGATCGGAATTTTTAATTTCTTAATATTTCTTAATTTCTTTCATATATAACTATACCAATACTTTACTTATTTTTCCATACTAGTATTAGAATGCGAATGATTATATATTCGTTTGCCTTTTACTCAAAAACTTAGTAAGTTCATGAAGACATATTGTAAATCGGAAAGCAACACGCTCATGTTAACATTAGCTATTCGCTGCAAGCTTAAAGTAACAGAAGTGACGCTAGAAATATACATATGTACACATATGCAGTATACACCGATTCACCCCTTTCTAATATCCCACTGCTGAGCACGAACCTGCCTCTAATAGTCCACCACGCCGACCGAGTGCGGGCGGTCTTCCCATTTACTTAGGAATGCCCTTCAGACATACAAATTTCCTTCACGTTAGACGAGATGTAATCATATCACTACATAATATAAAACAAAGTCACTTCCCGCTGTCTGTCCCTATGTATGCTTAGACATTTAAAACTACACAACGGATTTTGATGCGGTTTGTTTAATAGATAGAGTGATTCAAGGGGAAAGTTTATATGTATAATACATGCATATTATAGCACAAAAAGACCGAGAAATTTAAAGATTTGTATTTCTTACTAACCGTTAAAATGTACCTAGGGGCGAACCCGAGCGAAGCGAGGGTGAGTCGCTAGTTAATTATATATAACATAATGGTTAAAAATGATTCACACATGAAAATAACACAAACATCCCAAGAATTGAACCCGCTTCACTTGCACTGTCTAAGAGAGCCTTTTACCACTTGTCTGTAGATATGCATACATAAAATGAAATAGCACTTTGCAACCCAACGCTTACACGTCTTAAGTACGATTTACTACTTGTGATTGATCCCGTCACCTTAGACCTAGATGGTAGAGACTCTATATCCTCACTGAAAAACGATGGTCGTATCAATTATACAAAGTGCATATAAATAAACAAATCTCATGAATTTTCCACATCGTCAAGATTTAACTTGACATCTTATACTATTTGACATTTTTTAAATATATTTGCAGGATCAATTTTATTATTGTTTTGTATAAAGTCCATATACGCAAACTTGTTTGGAATCGGCCGTGCTAAGTATTGAATCGGACAGACACGCAATATAAATAATTTATTATAGTTACCGGTCATTGAACTAAGATGGCCTAATAGTGAATATATGAATTTAGACGTTTACGATTTATACATATAACAATATCTACGTAGATTTTTAACTAAAAACCCCAAAACAAAAGATGCCAATGTAAGATAACATGTTTAAAATTGGATTTTTTAAAAATCATCGTTTCCCAAATATCGTCTTAAAGAAAAATTTTAAATGCAATTTAAACCTTAAAAATTGACAACAAAGTGACTTCAAAAACGAGTTCTCATTTCAGTTGTATGTTCTTTTTTATATATTACGAGATATCTTCGTAATTATAAAATCGATTTTTTATATATCTTTTATAATCTTATGGATTTCACGAAAAAAAAAAACAGAAAGATCTAATGGTGGGATAATAACTGATAAAGTGATCCTGAAGACAATATACTTTTTTAGTATGAAACTCATTTGAAGTAGGCTCTTCTATTACAAATGTCAAAGTTTCAATATGTGTGTATGTGTGTGGGTGTGTTTGTTTGTTACTCTTCACGCCGACAAAGCTGAGCCGATTTCGATGAAATTTAGTACACAATATGACCTAAAGTGATATGTAGGATACTATTACTAATAAAATTACCAAAATTTGGCAATGCCTGTACAGAATATTCATTAAAAGTACAAAACGCACTTGAAATACATCTGAACAAAGCAAGGATAAGTCGCTAGTAAAAAAAATATTATTAAAAATTTCCATTGACAAGACAATCTTTTATATAATTTGTACAAACATTAAATAAATTACACTGTACAAGTTCTTAGTTCTTACCATACTTTAATGGAAAAGCGTATTATAACTCAATCGATACACTCAGGTACACTTTCATATGAAACTAACGTATGTGACCTCTGCTTTAGATAGCATAAACGAACGCCAGGTGCGTGGCGAGAACGGTTATCTCATGCGCATAAAATTATGTTAAGCAAATAACATTTTAAGTTATAGCGGTTACAGCTTTATAACGAATTTCTAACTTAAAATTTTATGAAAATAATTATTCAACACATATACCTATATATAACTATACAAATACAAAACAATTCAGTACCTTTTTCTCTTCTGTTGGCAATCGATTTTCTTTTTTTATCCGACTATACAAGATGGAGGGTTATGTTTTTTGAATGTATGTATGTATACGGAAACACACACGCAGCAATTATAAAACATGTACATACGTATGTCTCCGACTGCATAATACTGTTCCTTCATTAATTTGTTTTCATCTTTTTACTTCGTTTTTCTGCGCAGTCGGGTTTTGTTATTTTTGTATTTTTTTTTATTTTTTTTAGAAGTTATTCACGAGCTTTAGTATAATCAATAAAAAAATGTTTTTTTTTTTTTTATATGTAGGTAGAAACAAAACAGTTCAGTAAAATATTTTATTTTTTGTTTATCAACCTATTTTCTATTTTTTTTTTAGTAGCTATTCAACCCCGCGAGCTTTAGTTTAATCAATAAAAAAAAATTAAATAACCTAAAATTATTAAATATAACAATCATAACTTTAACAAACAATACAACTGTTATAGTAAAATTTATTAATTTTCAATATAACATATTATCTTTATATAAGTATAAAGAATCTGATACTTTCCCACGTTAAATAAAAGATGGTCATACGCGCAACTACACGTCTAGAAGATATGATATATCGACGACACACGCGTGAGCGTTGAGTTACTATACTAACTACCTAGTGTTATTATTTAGTAATTTGTGATGGTAGCTTAAAGTTTTGCCACTATAAATTATTTAAAGTTCTTTTTAATATGTACCACGTAACGGAATATGGCAATAAATATCGTGTTTATTACTTATTTGTATGACATTATTAGTATTAACAGGTGATAGTTAATATTTAGAAATAACGGGTACGCGTTTAATGTACCGAATATTTTAAAAAAAATAATTAAAATCTGAAATATATGAACTAAAAAAAATTAAATAAAGAAATGCATTTCTTTTTTAAATACCTTTTTTCTTATTCTTAGATATAATAAGAATTACTTTTGATATGTGGGTGTATAGTGGCTTAACATGCAGTGTTTCGATATAGGCGATGTGTTTGTAATACAGTTTAGAGTCACTACATTTTATGTTTACTGTGCAGGAAATATTTTTTAAAACACTAAGTATATATGTATAAAATTATAGGTAAATAAACGCGAATCTAAATTCTATAGTTTTCATTTTCATACATAAAATAATATTTACTTCCCACAAAACTTTATCTAATTAATGCTAACTATACAAACATTGAATAACAGGTCCAATAAAACATCTTAGGTGTATTAAAAGTAATTTATGCAACAATACGTCTTGTCATACCAATCTAAGCAGCCATCGCCATTTCGCATTCATTTAACGTCGACCAATAGCAAAGCAGATGGTTCCTCCCGCGTATTTTAACCAATGGTAAGACGGCATTTGAAAAACAATAGAACGTAAAAAATTCGTGACGGCGCAAGAGTTGACTGCCTAATTCGTCGCCGAAGTATGTAGTCATTTTTTATGTCAATATTATATAATTTCTAAGTGTAATGTCTATTTTTTACAATAATTATTAATTTAATAAAATTTATAGTTAATTAAAACATAAAGGTTTTACTCTGCTTTTTTTATCATAGTGCCTCTGGCAGATACCTATATTGTGTAGAAAACGTAATAATCTCGTTAAAAAAGTATGAATGAGAAAAAAGATGCACTTAGACATTTTAAAGAAAAAAAAAATTTCTTTTTTCTTGCAGTACCTACTGTTTTATTTTTATTTATTTTTTTGGTCAAGGTTATAAATCCTTTCAGTAAACACGTCATTCTATATATAATATCTATTATTAATTTCTATATATAATATTTATAATTAATTTATTCTAGATATAATATTTATTATATAATATTTACTATATAATATCTATTCATTATATAATAAATATTATATCTAGAATAAATTAATTAACTAAATATATTATAACGAAACCAATACTTCAGTAGTTTCAAAACAAAATATAGTAAATTATATATCTTTTTTTTTCTTATTATAAAACTAAAAATGACTTTTATTTTTTTTAATCCGATTATAGATAATCTAGACATAAATTATATTAGAATTATCCTTTAGTACCTATTTATACTTTAGATATCCTCTTCGAAATTATTTCAGAATCCCACACAAGCAAAGCTTGGGTTAAGAACTAAAATATAAATACTCATTAGGGCCCTGCAATGAAAGTGTTTTGTTATTTCCCATGAGACAAAGGGCTGCAAGGTGAACTGTACAGCCACGGTACAGGAACAGGCATACCAACACCTCAGTAGTCCTAATTAGGCATCGAACAACACCTGCAATATAAACGATACCTAGGAATTGTTTAGGGATGCCAACATTCAAATTATATAATCTTGATTATGTAATGGTAAAATTATCCTGTTCGTGAAAAAATATATCTATAGCTTTGAAAAATAGATACTTTATACAAGCTTTATGAGACAATTTTAATTTTAAACATTTGAATGTGGTATAAAAACCAATCTGTTTTAGGCAATTTTGTGTAGTATTTATAATAATGGCTTTTTTATATTTGAAATTATCATGAAATCTATGTTAAAAAAGGTACCTAATAAATGAAATCGTGTAAACTATACGGTAATTCAATCTATAGTACAAGGTATACCCGATAATTTTGTCCTTATCTTAATCAAATAGTGTAGCTTTGATTATCGCTCGTGAGAAATATTTTTATGTTAACTAACGTTCTTTGTGCCTGCCGCGTGAGAAATCTTTATTAACTCTATACGGGAGATTTTTTCATAGTTTTCTACTCTTTCATCTCATAAACCTAACTTTCTATGTAAAATCACTTATGGAATTATAGTAATAATATATTTATATAACATAAGTAAATTTTTCATACCACCATATTATAATAAAGTTACTTTGTTAGGATATTAGTAAACTATAACACTCAATTTACTAATAAACCATAACTGGAGAAATATAAGCTACTATTTAAAATAAATAAAAATATGTTGGGACATTAACACACAGCACCATCTAGTTCCATGGTAAGCTACGAGGCTTGTGTTATGGATACCAGATCGTTGATACACTACATAAATATAATTTTAAGTACATGCATATTATAAATATAAACACCTATTACTAGAGTATAAACATTCGTGCTGATCACACTAACGGATGCCTCCAACGGACTCGAACCTGCGACCGCTGGCACAGCAAGTAAGGTCACTACAAACTGAGCCAAACGTCTCGTCAAATTATAATAATCATATTTATAAAACAAATTTTCTAAAAGACAGTGCTATATGTATATAATATTATAAATATAAGAGGCACCTATGATTGTACTCGAGTGAAGTAATGATAAGTATCTGGTATAAAAAAACTAGGTGTTAGGTTTTCACATTGTTATAAAATGGTGACACCTGACAGCCCTGTCCAGTGTAAGGCGTTGCGTGTAATTAGAGATTGTATACATTAGCGAATACAAATAAAGCACAATGCGAGTGGGTCCCGGAGCGAACATTAGTCTCGGGAGGTCGAAGATATGTCCGGGAAGCTGTGTCCAGTAAAACTATTTTTACTGTAGTATAAATTAACTGTTAGTTCGTATTTAATTATAGACTTTACTGTAGTATAGTATACTGTATAGGAAATTAATTAAAACTTCCACATATCAAGGAATGAATAACTCAAAATTGAAAGTTATAAGAACAAAATTGATTACTTGAATTCCATTGGTAGCATATACTAAAAAAAATTGGACTATTTTTTTCGGCGATTACTCGTGTAATATTCACCTAACCTCTAAGCACTTACGAATAATATATCCTTTAAGTAATTTCGATATAATTAACACTTAAAAAACAATACATATTTAGATTTTTTTTTATTCCGTTGGTGAGAGCAATTGAATGTGCAAAATAAGTTTATAATTTATACAAAAGATGGCAATATATTTTGTATGTATGCATCATTAATATAAATGAATTTATGTCCATGCTCCCGAAGCTACATGTTTTTCACAATACGTTAGATTTATTATGTTATCTTTAGCTTATAACTTTGTATGGAAAATATATTGTATAGTAAAATAATAATAAGTACCTATACCTTTTTTATCCCTAAGAAAGAAGGTATCCAGAAAACAAAATGACTTACAATACCATTTTACAGGCTCTAGTAGTTTTTAGAGGATGCTTTATGAATGTTCCAAATATTTAAATAGATATAGGTATAATAGGAAGTCAAAGTTACAAATGGTGAAATTTTAATGTTCGCTTATTGGTCGAATGTTTTTCGATCATAAATCTATAATAAACAATAATTTTTTTATTGATTGCACTAAATCATGGCAATACTTACTAAACTAAAAAAAAACCATTAACGAATAGAGAATAAAAAGGTACTGAAATGTTTTGTCTTTACTTACCTATTAATATATAGATAGTAACTTAGGCAAGAGTAATTTTTCATGTAGAGTTCTAAATATTTCCATTATAATTACTTTATCACTTGAAGTGGAGTACGCTAGGACTTTTGCATATAAACAGTCTCATATAGTAAAATTAATTTGTCGAATAACATAACATGTGATACTTGTCGGGTTTTGAGACAGGTTTGAATAAATATTAAGTTTTTTTTAATGGACTTAATTTTGTTAGGTTATTCTGTTATTAGATTTCTGTACGAACACACTATTCAAACTAGTAAACGATTAAAAAAAACACTACAATTTTGTAAAATATTAAAAGTCAAAAAATATTTTCTTATATATTTACACAGGATTTATATATATATATATATATATATATATATATATATATATATATATATATATATATATATATATATATATATATATATATATATATATTTTAAGAGTCACAAATTTTTCTTCGCCAGTTCTGAAAGAGAAAAGCACAATCTTGCCAACTTAGAGAAATGGACTATAAATGGTAAGCGCTAATAGTATATAAAAAAAAAATACTTTTAAAAGCTTTCTTAAGCAGAATTTACTTAAAAGTTAGCAGAACAAAAGACCAAATTAAACTTGGTTTAGAATCTCGACTTCACTGAGCCATCTCCACAGTGGCATGGTCCACTCCAATTAACATAAACACCAGCTGTATTTATATCTATAGTCGTACGCAAACAACAGTGTGCGAAGTAATTATTCACGGAGAAAATTGCCGCAAAGATCTAGATCTTATCTAAGTCTGGAAGCTTTGTTTTATTGTACGGTTGTTCTATTGGAGATATAATTTAACTGTGAGATTGTAGAAAATAGCAAGGGGTTTTTGTATTCGTTTATTTTATTTTAACTTTCATCTGGTAGTTGTTAGTTGGAACTCATGTTTCACTACGTGGTATCTTGTAAGGATTGAGAAAATAAAATATTTTGTATTATAATTTCACATATTATGTTAATAATTAATTTTATTATCTTTATTAATTTAAATTACTTACACTTTTGGGTTTAGTTGAGTTGATTGAGTAATCAAGTTTCACTATTTTTAAATAACTTATCTTTGTACCTAGAAGCAAATATCTAGGAACAACCCTCCTTTAGTAAAGCAGAAAAACGTTTCCTGTTCCATAAGGCATTTTAAGTCATAGACCGGAATCATTAACGATGAATGGCAGATAGTCTTTAACCCATAATAATAACCCTAACTCTAGCGTTACTTTTTCATACGAAACTAATACTTTTTTCAATTTATTATATATTTAATTATTACAATAAAAAAAAAATGAAAGCACAATTAACAATGCAAGATTACCTCCAAAATCAAGGGATATAACGATCGTCTCTACAACCGTTTCAAAAATGGCGAAGTTTATGAGTTATAGTAAAAAATACTAACTAACAAAACCAAATACATAACTCTTACCGACTTTCGATATCCGGTACGTAATAAAGGTGTATTTTATAGGCACAGGAATAATAATATCTTCTACAGACGTTAGATTTGTGCCGATGAAATATTAGATTTTTGTCGACATTAATCTTCGAAACGGCAATTGTACAAGTGATAATTTACATGACTGTGGCTGTTTGGACTCACGCGATACTTGTCAACATTTCGCTATAGTAGAAAGTTGAGTTATGATAGTAACCGGTTTACTGAAAAAATAATAAAGCTAATATAAAACTTGGAAAACACATTAAAATGTTTAAATAAATTTATGCATCCTTTTTTAGAATATCTTACATTATTATAAAATTGATTTATCTGTTTCTTTATAGGATAAAATCTCTAGCCTATAACTGATTTATAAAAAAAGACAAATTCTGTAAAATCAGTAAGTAGCATTAATTATTTTTAACACGTTTTTATTAGAATCTACACTAATATTATAAAGAGGCAGAGTTTATTTGTTTGTTTGTTTGTTTGTTTGAACGCGCTAATCTCAGGAACTATTAAATTGATTTGAAAAATTCTTTTGAAGCATAAGTTATACTTTACCATATAGTAACTGCTACGAGTAGGTATATGCTGCGTGTTTATTTCTATTTAGTCCAGGACCATAAAACATTACATTGGTTTTGTATGACTAAGTTATATTGAGTTAGTATTTTTTGGGTGTAAAAGTACATATTATAGCCATTCACAATACCCTGTCGACCCAGAAAAAGACAAAAAGTCCCAGAAAAGTCCAATAAAAGTGCCAACCGCCACAAAATTCAAATAAGCTTATAAGCTAGAAATTGATTTCAAAAAATATTGATGAATGGTACCTCAAGTAATATTATGTAAATAATCATTTTATTTTAAATACCACGCCTTGTAAATCATCTGTTCGCTTCAGGTTATTTCAATGTTAGAGACATATTGTGACTTTATATAAACAAATTATTATTAATGCACTGTTAAAATTCCTTTGCCAGTTCCTCTCAAGATTATTTTCTTCTTTTCTTCAGATACCAGTCTTATCATTAAACATTGTTATAATTCATGTTTCTATTATACAATGTAATATATATATATAAATCAATTGCTGTTTGTTAGTATCGCTAAACCGATTTGAATAATTCTTTTTTTGTTTTGTTGGAGGTATGTCAGGGGTGGTTTAAATATAAAAAAAAAATCCGAAAACAAAAAAAAAACAGCTGGAAAATCAAAAAGTTCTGAAATGTTTATTTTGTATGGGAATCACTAACCGTCAAATCGTACCTAGGGACGAACCCGAGCGAAGCGAGGGTGAGTCGCTAGTATTGAATAAAATATTGTAATTTAATATCAAGAAATATGTAAAGTTCAAGCTCTGAATTGAATAAAACTAATCTATTTTACTTTCAAAAATCAGACTTATTGTTAGATTTATTATTATTATTTTGGCCTCGTTTGCTTTAGAATTTTCAGTATTTAAGCATGTTTTATTTATATAGGACATAACTTGAGAGTAATAGACACTGTCTATTTAATAAAAAAAACTGTGAAAAATATTTACATAATATAGGCATGTTTGATCAATACAAAAGTTTATAGAATTTCTTTCTGTGTGATAAAAATGGACTGTACCTAGTTCGCAAGGGGCGTTATCTATACATGTAATAAAACTGTAGAGGTTGAATGTCTGTTCATAGAAAAAAATGCTAAAAACCGAGTCAGGGGGGTGTAAGAAGAGAAATAAAACAAATCCAGATTTTTTCATTTTTTTTGTTTCTTTGCTTGTTTGTCTGTTTGTGTTTGTACGGGCTAATCTCCGAAACTGTTGGACTGGTTTAAATGAAATTTTGTATTGTGGTACCTTATATGCCCGGTCAACATCTTAGATACTTTTTATCCCGGAACATTAAAGAGTTCCCGTGGGATAGTCAAAAAACTATAGTAACTTATACAGTTTAGTACACAAAAACTACTAATTGGATTTTAATGAAACTTTACAGTAATATAGTCATACATCAGAATAACAAATAGGCTACTTTTTATCCCGGAAAAATGTACGGTTCCCGTGGGATTTGTTTTTGTTTGTCGGCGAACCCAAGCGAAACTAGGGTGAGCCGCTAGTTAAATTATATTAAAGCTTGAGTTAAACAAACATTCATAAAGGTATTATATTATAATTATGTATTTAAAATATTTGTATACGTACATATATCGTATTTTTCATACTGTTAATTATGCTATAATGAACAAAAAAACAGACAGTTAATCATTGATTCTTCGACGAATATAAATTTTAGTTACTAGGTCTACTGCTAATCCCTTGTAGCTATCCGCATGTAGACAAGCGTTGTAATACGAGACTGTTTATGCTTTATATTGTATACATACGAAAAGTTAAAACATCGAACTTCATTATATTTTTTGATAGATATCACATACATATTGTCTTGGTAGTCTAGTGGCTGGCATGTACGGCTGCAGATCCGGAGGTCCTGGGTTCAATTCCCGGGTCGGTACAAGTGTAGTCTTTGAGTTTTCTGTTAAGTAATTTTCAGTAACAGACTTTATTTAGAAAGTTGACGGTGTTTCACCTCCGTGCAACTCAGAAAGCACGTAAAGCCTCGGTGATGCGACTAATATCTCACCGGCCACGTCGAATTTTCTGGAAATTTACTGAAGGAATAATGAGTGTTTGAGCGCATACTTGTGCACACTGATGTCTTCTGCATTCATAACTTTACTCAGATTTTCCACCATGGCCGAAATTAAATATTAAATTAAATTATATACATAATAATAAATAAACTACGAGAAAGGAATACGAGAGAGAAAGTTACGAGGCTTGTGTTATGGATGACAGATAGTTGATACACTACACATATATAACTTTTAAATTAAATATTATAAATATAAACACCCATGACCCATGACTGGAGTACAAACATTTGTGCTCATCATACAAAGGAATCCCCCCAGCGGGACTCGAACCCGCGACCACTGGCACAGCAAGTAGGGTCACTACAGACTGAGCCAAACGTGTCGTCGGTAATCAGATAAACGTGATATAAAAAAATCCTATCTTCACATATGTCATTTGCTTGTCCTTAAACTTCAATACAACCTTCTGAATATATTTATATAGTTTTAAGCTAAGTATTGCGCGAGTACACGAAGAGATTACACTTAATTAAATGATGCGACTGCGCCATGTTCGTAATCATCTATTTCTATTAAAATACCTATGTATTGCTCATAAATGTATTTTATAGGATGGCAAAATATAATATACTTTTATTATTACAATTATATAGTATTATGATTATAATACATGTATGTGATTAAGTTTTTTAATTGAAAACAGTAAATAAAACTTGTCATTTTTTACGATTTATCAGTATAAACTCTATGCACTATTATTGTATACAATGTACGTACAATATTTTTTAAAACTATAGGTATGCAAAATAAAAAAATATAAAAAAAAAATAAAGAGTGCGTGTATGAATGTGGACACGCGCAAGAAGTAAAACTTCTATAAGTTATCGGTACTCTTTATGAAATTCAATTTATGTTTTAAATAATTAGGATAGGTGAAATACAAAAAAAAATAACGCATATTAGGCATATTACAATCATATATTTATAGACATCATTTGAGGAAATAATATAATATTATATATCATTTGTCAGACAATACGGTTACAATGGCAACAAACATGCTTACATTTTTTCGTAACGCATTCACCAGCTTACCCCCCCCCCCCCCCCCTCCCCCAGCAAGCGTGCATAAAAAAGCTTTACTTAAATAAATATAATACATTTTTACAGACTAATAGACATACATTCACAAGAGTAAAATTGTAAAAATTGTTTATATTAGAATTTAATCAGTTAAGGGATAAATGAATTTGTATTCATTTTAAGATCTTAGGCAAAATTTCAAGCATTTTGACCTGCGAGTTTACGTCAGTGTCTGTCAATTAGTCGTTGTTCCAGTATTTTTCCGTAAGTCTCTATTTATGTGTCAATTACATATGTATGTTCTTCAAGTTAAAAAAAGTACTTTTTATACTCAATTCAAAGATGATATTCATACTAATAATATAAATGTGAAATTTTCTTTAACTATTATCTTTTTTACGCTTAAACTGATTTCAATAAAATTTGGCAAGGAAATAGATTGTATCCTGGGATAGGCTACCCTGAACCCCGCCCTGCTTATCACTTGTGCGAAGCCGGGAGCAAAAACTAGTATGTAATGTTTTCGATAGATTTTAATGAGTCGTTTTGAATAATTTCTATTAGTTAATGTATTTTTTGTTTTAGCTTGGAAACTTATCATGGGGTCCCTGTTGGCTATCAACGGCTTGCTAACTAAAACCCAAAGCAATACCCTATCGGCACCATAGTAGATGTTTATAGGATATGCGCATATTCTACAACGCTCCATTTCAGAATATAACTATATTATACCTCAAGGGTGGTGTTATATAAATATTAAAAAAAAGGCTACTAGTAATGATGGAAAAAATATTTTAAATTATTTATAAAAATTTACCCCTTTTTCGTAAATAAGTATTTATTATATATGTTTGTTTTACTCTAAAGTAATGTTTAGTTCATTTTGTATTCATAAACTCTCATTTTAATCACTTTTATCTTTTATTTCACATATATATTCGATAAAACAATGCTTTGTGCGAATTTAACCCCTTAACATCACAAAGTAAAGTCAATCGCCAATAAATCGGATCGAACTCCATATTAATTAGCTTGCGTGAGCGCAACGCTACTGTACGCTATCGTAGATTTATTGTTCATTGAAGACATAAAATTTATGTATGAAAAATGCAATAGCTGTTCCATTCAAGTTATCTTTGCGTGTAAGCCATTTCTTCTCGATAAGTTTTGTTTTCAAATACGAATACTAAAGTATCTTATAATATTAAATGAACAATTCTTGTGTATATGTATATGTATACATTTATTTCATGCATCTCGGAAACAGCTCTAACGATTTGGATCGAATTTTGTATTTTAGGTTTTGATTTTTAAGTTTATCTATATATTATATATTATATACATACATGTGTTTTCTGAAAAAACGCAATTTTTTATATCTTTTCAGAAACGCGAAGCTCTATCGCCCAGGTACTATAAATTATGTCTGTATAATTGGTAAGTTTTTTTTATAATATCTTTTTTAAGATGGTTAAAAAGAATTGCATAAGATTGATCAATATAAGAAGTGTAATATTTACTTCAAGAATAATCTAAATATATCTTTCGCTATGTAAAGTTTGATGATGATGTCCTCCTGGCCGATTCCGGCCACGGTGGCCAATCTCATTAAGACTAGCCAACTGCGCAGGAGATATTATAGTGCACAAGTGTACGAGCAGACACAAGTGCACACTCTATTCCTGTCACTCTCATACTCCGGTGGGACGACTACTCGACACGACCGGTGAGAGTTAAGGCGCAGGACCGACGGCTTTACGTGCTCTCCGAGGCACGGGGGTGAAACACCGCCAACTTCCCAACTCCGGGCTGTTACTGAGGCTTACTATACAGAAAGACTCAATAACTAAACTTGGCGCGACCCGGGACTCGAACCCAGGACCTCAGGATGTGCAGCCGTACTTGCTAGCCACTACACTACTGAGGCAGTTTACTAACCATTTAAAACATTTAAAACACAAACACAAAATTTTAAAGTTAAAGTTATTTAAATAACAAAAGATTCAATGTATGTAGAATTAAGAAGAAAAACTTGATTCTACTAGGAAATAGCACAAATAAAAAGACGTTGAAAATATAATAATAATTCCCTTACACATTTTTCACTTAAAAATTAGATCAAATTAACGTTACAGTATCACATTCGTATACATGAGGGGCCAATTCTATCAATTTATTGCCCTCTGGATAGTTAACGCGATCGGAAAACCGAGATGCACTGCTAATAAGGGTTTATATACATTTTCTATAGCATTAAAAATAATTAGATTCTTTTTTGCGTAACTCATGAAAAATATATTTAGAATAACATGATTTTTTTAATAAAATATATTTTTTTTTTAAGTATCTTGATTTTATTTTGTTACGGTTTTGTGATATTTGATTTAAATATATTACGATGTTAAAAGTAGTACTATATATAAATACGTAGATTATAGAAAAAGTAGTTGGTAGGTTCGATTCCCAGTCAAGGTGACTGTTTGCATGACTAAACATACATTAAGTACCTATCTTATAAGCGTCATCAAACTATTGTATAAGTATATTCAGCCCTTTTTAACATCCCACTGCTGAGCACGGGCTTCCCTTCAATACGAGAGGGATCAGGTTATAGTCCACCACGTTGGCCAAGTTCGGGTTGACGGACTTCACATGTCTTTCGAAAACTTACTAGGTCCTTTTAGACATGCAGGCTTCCTCGCGATGTTCTTTACCGTAAGACAAGTGAAAATCTTGTTGGATGGATTGGCTCATGAAAACATCCGAGGTGCGTATTCAAAACCTGGGGGATTTGAATCCGCTTCACTTAGTTTCCTAAGCGAGCACGTTACCACTGGGCTAACAATACCTAAAATATTAAGTAGAGATGCAATATTTAGTCATTATACTTTCTATATCTGCAAAAAAAAACGCATAAAATTTATAGACAAATATATTTTAAAGCACTCATAGACAAATATATTTTAAAGCTCACAAAGCAAATTATAAGCTAGCTACACAGGAAATTGATACTATTTTCATACTCATAATCAATTTACCTTAGCCTATACTCTATCAACACTACATTGATTAAATTTTATGCTTCTCTAAGATCGTCGCAGTAATTGGCTGCCTCGATATCAAAGAGCCAAGCATCCAAAACGGGCTATCTCCTGATATTAATAAAAATAAGATATTAATAGATGAAGTTACACAGACTCCCAGTCAGCTGCATTTTCTTAAAGCACCAAGAAAATGATGTCCGATCAGATGTTTGGATTGTATGGATATGCATTTTAGGATAAAAAATTGAAATTTAAGCTAAAAAGTCTAAGTTTTTTGGATATTATTGAAATGTGAAAGTAAAATCGTCATTAATCTCTTACGACACGTTTGGCTCAGTTTGTAGTGACCCTACTTGCTGTGCCAGTGGTCGCGGGTTCAAGTCCCGCTGGGGACATTCATTTGTGTGATGAGCACGAATGTTTGTACTCCAGTCATGGTTGTTTATATTTATAATATGTATGTATTAAAGTTACATACCTGTAGTGTATCAACTATCTGGTATCCATAACACAAGCATCGTAGCTTACCATGGAACTAGATGGTGCTGTGTGTTAATGTCCCAACATATTTATATTTATTCATACCGTAAAGTTACAAGTCGTTCTCTTGGCGGTTAAAGGGCTAGACGATTTTGAAGGCACCTAAAGACGCACCCGAGTAAAACGTGGCTAAGTTACTAGTTATTTTTAAAGCGCGAAAGCTAAAACTGAAACAAAAATTAAATATAGAAGTTATAAAAAAAAATATTTACTTATTTTTAAGCACAAAAAGGCGAAATTTTTAACTTTAGTACACAACGAGTCCTTTTTAAACTCTTTTTAGCTAATCAACTCAATATAACACATATGTTACGGCAAGTTTTATTTAAAACGTAGCGACAAACATTTATAAGATATTATCTCAGACCAATAAAAAAGTTTATTGGTCTGAGGATATTATTATTGATTGATAAATCAATAAAACTTTTAACCTGTGTATACTCCACTATACAAAGGCACATGCTTTATATTACTCGTAGCTGCGTTTGTGTAATGTGTATATCTCCGAAAGCATAATACTATGCTTCTTCGTCAACTTGTTCTCATCTTTTCGCTTTTTACGCAGTCAGGTTTTTTTATTTTTGTAAATTATTTTTTTATTTACAAATTTTTAGTTTGGGTCTAAATTACTTTTTTAACATATAAGTTGTATATTTTTTTGTGATCGCCTGTAAAATCCTGTATTTTGATACCCTACTCAATAGAGTCGGACAATTTTTTTTCAAAACACACAAATAGGAGTGAAAAATCTGCCATTTAGATTTTTTTAAAACACCTATCTAATGACACTTGGGTTTTTGAGACGAATCTAACGATACCTTAACTGTCGAAATCTATCCAGCCGTTTGGAAGATACGAGGTAATAAAGAAATTGACAAACATATATACATACATACAAGTTACGCGCGAAAAACATAACCCTTTCTTGGTAGTCGGGTAAAAATAAGTATATAAATGTTCATAATAAAAATCAAATAACTTAAAATTTAAAACCATGTCCATCTTAAGTCAAATATCGAGCTCATAACGGCAATGTGGATAAAATTGCACGTAGCGTAAAGGAAAGCGGCGGATATAGAACTCAATACCAGGCTTTCAGCTCAAAGCGTGTCCGTGTTGTAATAACCGGGATGTTTTCATGTCTTATTCATTATTGGAGATCTTAAGAAATTGTGAACGATTTTTGTTTGAAAACTTTGATTTTGGAAACGAATTTCTGAATTAAATCTCCGTAGGTATATCATGGCTATTTATATATGTTTTTATAATTGTATAACGGTATATATAATATGTAAGAAGCTAAGTTGATACTAATATTTTTAACATGCTTCAATAAGTTTTATGTAATAAAGTTTTCGACGTCAATTTTAACCTACTTATAATTGTCGGATCCTATTTTTAATTACTTTTATGTGAATCCTCAATAATAACACAAAAATTTGATGATATCAAGACCTGATAATGGAACCTGACTTGAGGATGAGGTGGAAGGAAGAACTCTTCAGTGGTTTCTAGTTAAAATTTCAGATTGAGCTCGTTCAATTCATTTTGACTGGTCCCATATAAAATTATTACAATTATTAAAAAATGTATTTATTTACTTCATACTAATTAACACGACATTATGATGTCGTACGCATTAGTCAAAATTTCCTAATACCTTATATCAAGAATGTCTATTTATTTGTCCACTAAGCTGATAGCGATAAACATTTAGTCAATTATTGTGTACATTCCCGGGAGGGTATCTAAAAGAGTTTTATCAACGTAAAACTGGTGGCATATGAGTTACAGTTGGGCAAAGCCAGAGTGAAAGTGACCAATAAAAACTAATATTTATTTAGTTATATGAAAGGCTATGTGTTTATTTTTAGACTACCAGTAATTGTTCTAAAATTATATTAACACAAAATGTTATCCTGATACTAAAGAAAAATTATCATTTTCTTAATTCACACACGTAACAATTACTAAGCACTTAAAAAATCATCTAAATTCTAAACCAACACAGAGCAATACGAAATATTTCCCAGAAACAATCAATTACGCTAGAACTGTCGAAGTGAAAACTTCGGGGAAAACAGGTAAAACAAAATATAAAACTGTTACGAAACGAACAAAACATTGATTAATGACAAAATGCACTCGCAAACAAACTGTCGAACTTCTTCAAATACGCGATACAAATGCCTCAAGTATAACCCCTCGAAAATAATGGTTTCCTTTATGGTACAACACGTTATTCACATAAGAACCAAAATTATCGCGAAGGATTTCATACCTTGAGCAAAAGAAATAGAGTTTAATTTGGAATACTTCGATTTGATGGGAAATAATGCGAAATTGTACCAAGATTTTTCTTCTGACAACTGCGTTACTTTTTTTTGTTGTCGCGCGGAAGCTAGAAGCATGTATGGACGTGTGTTTCCTCCTTTTTTGTTCAGAAATTGTTTCGGTGCCATTAAGCCGTTGACAGATCACCTTCTTTGAGTAATGCCTTCGATTGTTTGAGATGGAGGGTGAATTCATTGTGGGACGATGCTTGAGTAGGCGAATTTAGTAAACGATTAGCGTTCTATCGCATTTGGACCTTTTTATATGGATTTTGATATGTTGAATAGTTAGTTATGAGATATTACGTTTATTTTATCTGTTATTAATAACATAATAAATATTTAAACATGATATGAAAATAATACTGACAGATTTTATAATTGTTACCAAACTAAATTGTCTTTTGAAGAGTTAATTTCTATAACGTATTTTTTATATTATGTGTTTTTGTTTTACTCATCAACACTAATAAAAAAAGTTATTTGAGTAAGAGTAACTACTCTCACAAAGCGATTTCCTAATTAGTAAGAATACCTTAAGTTTAACTGATAATTTAGAAAATAAATCTTCGTTTAACACAAAAGTTCGAATTAAAACGTAGCAGGTGTGTCTAGTCATTAATTATTTATGAGTTTATAAAAAGCTGGCGTGAGAGTACAGATTTATAATCAATTACATTTATTTATATACGGCGGTACATCGATGCTTAGTTACAATAATAAAATTGATGACCTATACGGATAATGTCTTCTTGAATAAATCAATCACTCTATCGAATATTCTCGATTAATTAAAATTTTAAGGTATAAATAAAGCGGCACATATAACAATAATTCAAACAATAGTAAAACTCATAACTTTTTAACCCCCGAAAAAAAAGGGGTGTTATAAGTTTGACGTCGATGTCTGTCTGTATGTGTGTGTATCTGTCTGTGGCATCGGTAGCTCTCAAACAGATGGACCTATTTTGATGCGGTTTTTTTTTCATTTAAAAGCCAGTTTCCTTGCGGTGGTTCTTAGCTATGTTTGGTTAATATCGGTCCAGCAGTGTAAGAGTATCAGCTCTTTTCCAAAATGATGTAAGGCATTTTGGCGTATGATTACTCGATTAATTGCTTCACGCGTGCCAGTGTAATCGTTAAATGACAATTAATTGATAACTTCGACCTGATGCTGCAACCAGAATGGTCTCCCGAGAGGCCAACTCTTCAAAAACTCACAGCAGACATATCGTATTTTTGGGTTCAATAGATTAGTTTCAATGAATAGGTACCTTGCAGGTTATGATTTTGCAATACAGTCACGTTGACCTGGTGCTGCAACCAGGATGATGGTCTCCAGAGAACTGCATTCTACATTAAACCTTTGATTCTTTGCTTTAACCAATGATAGGTATGTAATGTACCTATCACTGTTACCGCCTTCACCGCTGGGAGGTACCTACTTTGCGTAGGGGTTTTTTTTTAATTTTTAATTTATACTAATTATAACTTACACTAAATATCGCAAGACATAGTTTGTTTATTTCTCACGATTTTTCTTTTATTTGAATACATTCTGAACTTCGAGTCCTTTTTGCATTTTATAGCCTACTAGCGACTCATCCTCGTTTCGCTCGGGTTCGTCCCTAGGTTGATTCCCCATATAAATTTTCATCGCCATTTTCACTCCCTTAAGTTCCCTTAACTCCCGTTAATGATTTACGGAATAAAAAATATTCTATGTCCATGGTCTCAAACTATCTCCTTACTACATTTCATCTAAATTGGTCCATTAGGTTTTGAGTTTATTCGTTACAAACATACAAAAACACAAATCTTTCCTCTTTATAGTAGTAACGTAGATTCATTGAGGAAGACACACGCTATGACCTTTAGAATTACGATATATTATGTACATATATAAAAAAAAAAACAGAGCTATGGGTTAACTAGCTGCCCAAGTGATATGATAGTATGAACCTACACAAATGTTTGCTCAAACACAAGTACACTATTTCTCTCACTCTCAAGTTCAGTGGGGACTACGATTTGATACAATCGGTTAGAGATCAGGCTAATATAGTAAAGACTAAAGGCTTTACGTAATCTTCGAGGTACGGGAAAGTAGAATCGCTGTCTATCCAATTTCAGACTGCTACCGGAGAATTTCGTGACAGAAACAACCAAATCTAACCCGACCCGAGATTAGAACCCAAGACCTCCACATGTGCAGCCATACTAGTTATTAGATTAGTTCCTACCATAGATAGCAATTCTCTTAAGGAGAAAGATAACCAGTAAGAAAACATTTTTTGAAATTTAACCCAAAAGGTTGAAAAGGGACGGTAAGGTTTAAACAAAAGAAATTATATTTTTTGAATGTCAAATAAAAACAAATACGATACGTCTAACAAAATCCAGTCCTACAGTTTTCATTCCTGGGTTAGTCTTATAAAGTGTAGTAAAAAAGATTTATTTAATACATTAAATAAATATATCATGTACTATTTATACTAGAATTGTTCACAAATGTTGACCCCGATGCCAGTATAACTCTTAACTTATGTTCTACACGATTTTTACGCCTTGAACATGTTATGAATTGTAGATTTTTTTTACGTTGACATATAGTCGTAGAGGGGTGATGTATTGTATATATAAAGAATTTGTTGAGCAATAAATGTCTGTTTTTCATTATGATACAATATGATAATAGATACTTATCTAGAACAATTTTAGCTTAATTTTTAAAATAACATTTATTAAAGATCAAAAAAAGCGATAATACTTTCCTCTGCTTTTTATATATTTCTGTCGCCATGTCTTTATTGATAACTATAATATTCAGATTTCATTTAAATGGCAAATTTGGTTTTTAATGTAGTTAATATTTTACTTTCATCAGAAGATGTCAGCAGGCAATATAGTGCAAGAAATTAATATACTAGAAATAACAGTAATAACCACATATACATATATTACTTATAAAAATATATAATACTATATATATATATATATATATATATATATATATATATATATATATATATATATATATATTTAATGTAAGAACTCTACTTATACATACATATTTCTTCCCAATTCTCACTCACTTAAAAACTTCCAGTACACCTATCGTCTTCCCATGAACATAACCGCAGGCCTAAGGTTAAAAGTCACTGCCTGTACCAAATTTTATCTGAATTGTAATCTTGTATAGTGACTACTTTAAAGCCTACAAGATATACTGCGCTATTGATATCAATTCCAATGTCTACGTGATTAAGTATTCAATCTTAGAACAAGAACTATGGTGTAATTGACACTGTGAAGAAATTAACTATGGGAATTTATGTTTTAAAAGTCCAACTGTTAGCTACGAGTATGTATGAGAGTAATATATAGATATTTAATTCAAAAACTCTTTTATAAATTAAAAATCTGTATACATATGTATACCAAGATTGATGTATTTATTTTGAATAACAAATTATAATTATTATTTTGGTAACTGAAATGAACTTCCTTTGTTATATTTGAGTTGATATGATAAAATATGAATAGATACTACTAAATAATGAAAATTATAATTTTATTAAAGTTTTGGATTCGATGCTCGTCTAAGGTAAATTTTTATAATAGGCTTTAAACACTATTTATAATCTGGTCGTGGTAATGACTTATTACACTATATTTTAAATTTAAAAACTATTCGTTAAAGTGTATAGAATTTATTGAAAATCTTTATTGAAAAAATCTCACGAGTAGATTTAAAGGGAATTATGGTATATAACATTTCTATGACTATTTTTGTTCTTAGTCCTCCCTGTTGAGTGCGTAAATGTTAGAAACTGATAACAATCAGAGGTCAATGTATTGGGTCATTGTAGAATGGACCGTATTATATTTCCATAAATATTAAATTGAAATGCTAAGTTTTGTTCACAATTGTATAATTCTTGAAGGTGTCTAAAGTTTATAGGTTTGATGATTCTAAAGTAGATGTCATATACATACATATGTACATTCATGGTTTTACAAACATATGGTTATTGGTGATGCAAGGCATAATGATAGCTTAGTGTTATAAATAAACTGTGGCTTGTTTTCTAAGTAGTTATATATCATATGTAAATATTAGGTATGTGCAATAATGTCTGCGAATATTCTCTTTAGTTCCTGTAAATTGGCGTTCGAAAATAAGCTAGAGATTCATAAGCTTCACTTTTACGAGCTTTTAGTACAAGCTTTTATTTAATTTGCAATATTTGTTAGTTTGTATGTCTGTATGAGTCAAATCCAGGAAGCTGAATTAGAACCACTTCCTCTTATCCTACAGAGTTGAAACTTTACATGTTGGTTCAGTTTTGATGATTATGAATTTTTGTGATAATTACTAGCGACTTACCCTCGCTTCGCTCGAGTACTAAACTACCCAAGGTACGTTTTAACGGTTAGTATGGATAACTGTACATTTTTTCGGGATAAAACGTTACCTATGTGCTATTCCAGACTATAATTTATTTCTGTGCCAAGTTTCATTCAAATTCGTTCAGCTGTTCTGGCGTAATTGAGTCACAAACATCCATCCATCCAAACTTTCGTATTTATAATATTTATGAGATTATGAATTGACCTGATTCTTCATCTATGATTGGCTCCAGGAGGAACCACTCCTCAACTGTCAACTTACAGATACAATATATTATATGCACATTCAATTATTTTTCTTATCCAGACCATGAAAGGTATTAATTAAATGCCAATATTAATATTATTCCATTAGTATCCTTATATAAATGCAAACATCTTCGTGGTATAAAATAAAAAGTATAATTTTTTTGCTAACGCTTTTCTACTTCTTCCATTATAGCTGGAATATAATTATAAGCTTAAACATTCATAGTTGGCTTTACTTTTCTTAAATATAGTGAAAACTCGGTACAGTCATGAACAGGTCATAATGAACAAATAATACTCATAGGTTATGTTATATGTATTGTTCAATACATAAATGTATTAAAAATTAGAAGAAAAATTAAGTTGAATTATGGTATTTTGTTCTTTTTATCGTATTTTTTAATATTTTTCATTATCTGTTAGTCCCCTTACATCCCATAAAAGGCAGAAAAGTGTGTATTAAAGCTTAAAAGCGTACTGTTTTTTGTTGGAAAACTAATTATTACCTAAATAATGTATAATATATTTCTCGAGTGCTTGAAACTATTTGCGCTAGTTTCACTTCGAAAAAACGGAAATAATTTTGCCAAAGACTTGCCAATGTATGGACAAACGCGTGATCTCTAGTAATTGGCATCGACTGATGGATGAGGCTGACCGGTCCATACCAACAATAGCTTTGCGAAAACCATCACCTCTATTTCTTTATTTTTAAAGTCGAAAATTCAGTAGCTAGTATTAAAATAAATTTGTAAAAACGTGTAAGCAGTTCGTAATTATTATAAAATTTTAAATCTGCTAAAATTTTCAACCTTAACGTCTTTATTATATGAACCAAAATGAATTGACTGTTATAAAACTTATTTTTTGTATTCAGATGGAGTAAATACAGTTAATAGATTTCTTTTCATATATGTTTTATTTTTATAATATTTGATATTGCTAAATATCGATCGATAGATAAATTTTGAATACCTAAAAATGAACTAATATTATTGTTAAGTATTTTATTTACCTTTTCTTTTGGATTAAAATCCATATCCACACCCACTTAATATTATAAATGTAAAAGTGTGTTTGTTTGTTTTGTTTGTTTGTTCGTCCTTCTTTCACGTTGAAAGAGAGTGACGGATTGGCGTGATTTTTTGTGTAAAGATAGTTGGAAGGCTGGAGAGTGATATAGGCTACTTTTTACCGCGGGAAATTATCTCATTCTCACGTAGATACACTTCATAATACAACTCACAACAATTCATCATATCTATGTACATATATATATATATATATATATATATATATATATATATATATATATATATATATATATATATATAGTTTATCTAATCCATACTAATTGTTAAAACGTATCTAGGGACGAACATGAGCGAAGCGATGGCGAGTCTCTAGTAGGAAATAAATAAAGGGCTCATTTGATTTTTTTTAGCCCAGTATAATAATGTAACGAAATATAATCAAATTTTAAACTCTGACTGGCTTGTCTGACCTCTAAATCTGTATATTCCTTTTATTTATCTAACTAACAACATACTGTCGCTTTGCTCGGGTACGTTCCTGATGAGAATTCCCTTTGATGGTAGATCAGTGTCTGTTATGGCAATTATAAATCATCATTATTTTTAGTTAAAAAGTATTTATCCAAATAAATCACATTACTATTGAGGGGGAGGTATATGAGGGGGATCAGGCCATAGTCCACCACGCTGGCCAAGTGCGGGTTGGTGGACTTCACATGTCTTTCGAAAACTTGCTAGGTTCTCTCAGACATGCAGGTTTCCTTACGATGTTCTCCTTCACCGTACGACAAGTGATAATAATCTTAGAAATGATTCGCACATGAAAATATCAGAGGTACGAGACCCGGGATTTGAACCCGCTTCACTCGGTTTCCCAAGCCAGCGCGTTACCACTGTGTTATATGTATATACATAGTATACTATGCTTTTTACTCCTTCAGGTTGAAACTGTTGAAGGGATGCGGATGAAGTTTCGTACACATATAGAGTACATGGAGCAACACTTAAGCTACTATTACTTGTTAGTATTTAAAAATAACTTACATACCGCTCTGATTGTATTTTAAGTACAAAAAGCACCTAGGGATGCACCCAAGAAAAGCAAAAGAAAATCGCGAGTCTATAATGAAACTTAGTTTTCGTTTCAATTTTATTGTAATTTTATTTATTTATTTAACAAATATATAAAAAAAAATTTATTACAAAAAAATAAGCTTAATACTTCTAACTTTAACATTAAACCATATATTTATTCAATTTTTATATAAGGTATTCGCCTGAATAAAGCGAGACAACTTGGTGTCGAAATACATTTACGTACGTTTATTAGCTGTGTTGCACTGTTTGAAATGGTAATACGTATCTACTATGACTAAGAATTTAGATACATGAATTTATAGTTTGCCCAGTAATCAAAATTCAATCGTAATCATTATTGAAAATTTAAAGAAAACATATGAAAATGTTTTTTTTTTTATTTATTTTTTTATTGATAACACTAAAGCTCATCAATAGCTATTGCCCTTCTCTTAATGTATATATTATGTAGATTTTAATAGTTAACCGTATCATACTTTTCAGTGTTATCCTCATTTAAGTAAAAAAAAAAAACAGACATAGGAATTGATAAAATAAATAGATAAATATACATATATCGATCTACAATATATCGACTGAGATTATATAAGATCTTTATAAGAAAAGATAATGATTTGTAACAGCTGTCGATACAAGCGGGCCAACCGGTCGGATAATAAAAACTTTCTATAATAGAATCATCGACACTTAAGGCATAGTTATTTTGTTTGGTAATTCAGTTGAAATAGGACCGATCGTAGGAAACAACCTAGTTATACGTAATTAGCATCCAAAGTAGGCGATACAGAGACTATTAAGTAGTTCTACACATGTGAGCCACTGTTTCCATTGCACATGTTTAGCATAAAATTTAAATAAATTTATCTACATTGTTAGTTTGTGGAAAACTCTTTTTTAACAGATATAAATCTATATGCGCTCATGTAAAGATTGAACTAATAACCTTGGTAAGGTGCGAAAGGTACTGTAATAATACACTTTAGTGAAAATATTACATTCTAAGGTTTTATACCATTAAGCAAGAATATATATTGTAGGAGTCTAACTAAAACCTAGGTCATTATGATCATATGCGGATTTGGCAACAAGTAATAATTATTATTTTGTATAAATAATAGCTCCTCAAGTTTTGTAAAATAATATTGCCATGAAAAAACAACCAAAAAAAAAAACAACGTCCCACTGCTAGGCACGGGCCTCTCTGCATTACGAGGGGTATCAGGCCATAGTCAACCACGCTGGCCAAGTGCGGGTTGGCGGCTTTACATGTCTTTCGAACATGCAGGTTTTCTCATGATGTTTTCCTTCACCACGACCACCTTGTAGTAATCATGTTGGAAATGATTCGCACATGAAAACATCAGAGGTGCGAAATTTGGGATTTGAACCCGTTTCAGTCGGTTTCCCAAGTGTATATTGTCAATAAAAGATTTATTTTAGTAAGATTGAAGAACTTTCAAGATATTTATATATATCTTTTAGATTCACTTAGACTCACAAAAAAGCAAAACAAAGTACTGCAATCGTACACGGCACAGCATCCGCAACGTTGACGTAATTAACAATGGAAACAGACCCGAGGCGTGGCTAAAGCGGTTTTCACTTTCTTAAAATCCGCAGGTAATTAATTAGTCACTGTCTCTTCGATGGACAAGAGTGTTGCGCAAAGCAGGCTCGGTGCTTTAGATGACTTGGAAAATTGTAGCGTTAATATAGACTGGTTCTAAGTTAGCAGTTTCATGTAATTATATTAGTATGAAACTTTAATGTGTAAAATAAATATATGTAATATCTATGAATTTGATTAATATACTTGTTAGTAGTATCTTAGAATGATATTAAGAAAACAGATGCTAAATTTGGGTGGATTTTTTTTTTAATAAATGGCGGTTGTTTTATGCAAATGTAACAAAAAATCATCCTTAAGAATAAGATTATAGATTAAAGTGATTTTGAAAGTACCTTTTTAGTTGTGAAGTATTTATATGTATTGCGAGGCATACAAATAATATAGTGAGTAACATGTTATATATACGGATTTGGTTGGGAACTAGTTTGAAATAAAATAATGGAAATGTTTACTTACCATACCATAATATTTTCTTTAAAGCACCAAAAAATTAAGTATTCAGTGATCATAATTTATAAATATCAGTAATATAAATAACTGATTACTTCAACAAATATATAACGTCTATTATTTATTTATATTACAAAAGAGTTTTATACACGTTTTTCCTAAAGAAAATAAGACATTCATCACGTACCGTCGCCGTCGCGTCTGGTGAAGCCTTGTACATCCTAGAATATCTAGAAATAGTATTCTATTCTCCATAAAGAGACGGACACTGAATATAACGACAGACCATATCAGTTGTGTTATTATAGACTGAAAAATCTTAGAGTCAAATTCTTCAAAATCATTTTTATTTTTATTCTGCGAAAAAGTATGAACGTGTGTATGTGTACTTATGTACACAAGTAAGAAGTTATACTTCTTAGGCGTAACAGAACAAAAATAGCTAAAGATTTCATCCCGTATGTCGCAACTCTTTGTTTATAAAAGGAATGCAGCTAACTTCATCATGTCGCTTTCAGCTAACTTCGTCATGTCGCTTTTTGGCTGTCGGTGTGCGCGCGTATCGTAAAACTTTTACTCTCGTATTTTTTTCTAAACTTGCTTTGGCACATTTTACTCTCGTATTTTTTCTAAACGTGCCAAAAGAAGTATAACTTTAAAAATGCCTCAACTTGTTTATGTAATAGGTATATCGTGTTATCATAAATAGAACCCCATGTACCTGCTAGATGTGAATACCTTCTTAATTTGTCTTTTATGGTTAAACTAGCAATATAGCCTCACTTTTAGTTCAATGGTCGATCTTTGAAATCGTTATATACTACGGTAGTATAAAACAATTTGTAACAGCATTATTTATTTAAAGTTGTCTTGTTAATAAGTTCAAGCGAGTTGTAAGTTAGCATTATACCTACTTCGACAATTTCACGTAGAATAATCTTATTCAGACACGTGGTATTGTATAGTACTTATAGTTTACAAGTACGTAAACAAAAGTACAAACCAGAGTAAAATAAGCGCAAGTTATCTATATAAGCTTTTTATTCTATAAGCTACGAAGTGGTTACCAATTTCCCAAATTAAACTTAGTACCGCCTTAGTTGAAATATCACCAAGACAGGTAAGACAACAAGACAGACAGGTCGACAGGGCATTAACAGGTAACTATTTTTTTTTTTTTAATAAATAATAATTATATCACTTCTAATACTTTTAAGTTCTATGGCACATAGCTCGCCAATCAGGAAGCTTTCACATGTCAATCACCAATTACATCACGTTTTGTTCGGCGTTGACGCTAGCCAATCGTTCTACTGAATTTCAAATCGGTTTTGAAAGATTATTACTTTTTCATAAGCTATTTATTCTATAAGTTTTTTTTACATTTTAAACCGGATCATTGACCTTTAAAGACATTTTAAGCATGTAGTGTTGTTTATTTAGTTATAAAAAATCCGGCCAGGTGCAAGCCGGACTCGCCCACCGAGAGTTCCGTACATATTTGCAGAAAATCTGTTTAACTTTAATTTTCAACAATTTTATTTTTTGGAATTTTTCCTTTATTTGTGCTGTAAGACCTTGCTTATGCCAAATTTCGTGATTCTAGGTTAACGGGAACTACCATATAGGTTTTCGACCCAAAACCTATAGGGTACTTCCGGTTAACCTAGAATTGTCAATTTTGGTTAAAAGCAAGGTCATACAGCACACGTAAAGGGAAAATTCCGAAAAATAAAAAAAAAGTTGAAAATTAAGGTAAATTTTGGTACTTACAAGTTTTCGCGAAAATCTAAATTTACCCATATCTCCTTATCGTATTGACTCAAGTTTCAGGACCTTGATTTTTATACACGTAATAGGGACTATAGACCTCAGTATCTGGTATAAATTTCAACTTGCTAGGTCTACCCGTTCCTGAGAAAATCGGTGGTGACACACGGACAGATAGACGGACAAGAGAGTGATCTTAAAAGGGTTCGAAGGGTTTCATCTACAAAAATTATTCAAGCTCTCATTATGTCAGATGTATTTCTCTTAGATTAAAACATTTTCACTCCAATTAAGTCTTTTTTAATTAAGGCTCATACCGCTTTTAGATTTTATGCATTTAGATCAATAACTTGTATAATAAAATGATGCAAAACCAGAAACAGAATACGAAATGAATGATATAGGAATGCATAAGTTACAAACAGTGAGACATTCGTATTTATGTTTATATTATATAGTTAATAATTTTACTTCTGTTTTACTATGATTTAGACCACTGGTTAACATTTCATTTATCTCTTTACATTGCCTTATTAAAAAACGTATAATAAACAACTTAAGTACCTCACAGATGTACTGACAAATTCTAAGATACAAATCGACTGTAGATTGTAATCTACAATGAAAGCACATGTCAAAAGACGAGTCATCTATCATTGTATATATCTCTACCAATGTCCAAATTAAAATAAACTTTAAGCATCTACATTAGAGTTTAAATTCGAAATAGCAATTTCCACCCTATAATAAAATACATTATTAAATAGCGATTCTATGACCCTATTCGAAACGCATTAGCAAGCATTATGTCTAATTTGCTTGTTTTAATTCGGTTTTGATTTTAATAAAGTTGTCTGCTTAATTATTCTATAAAGCGCTTACCCCTGGGACGTTTGTCACAATATGGTGTCTTGGCATGTCGGGGACTATTATAAATTATGAAGAAGATGTAATATATTATTTACAAACTGTTCTTGGATACTGCTTAAAATTAAATTATTATACTACGTGCGTATTATTTATTGTTTTTTTTTATTACTAATCAAAATTTAAACGTTTAGTTAAATATAAATTCTGTTGTTAACATATTTGTTCAAATTTACTTACTTCATTTTTCATATTATATATTCAGGCGATATATTCTTCTTCTTGTTTCTTAACTTTCCTAGGTTTTGTTCTTCTATTTTTAAATCGAGAAATATAAGTTTTATTCAATAGAGCTGACCACTTTAACAGATTTAAGCTGGCAGATTCTATAAATCTTGTGACTTTGTCTTAAGAAATTGCTTAGATGTACACAGGCAAAATAAACATTTACGTGCGGAAATACGACCTCTGACTTAGTAGGTAGACCGTTACATGTAAAGCTAAGGTATACTATTATTGCGCGATGTAGTCTTTATATAACTATAATTGTTTGAATTTTAATTCTTATACCTATTTTTATTGTACATTCAAAATAATATTGGCCATGTTTTTTTTGGTTTTTGAACAATTTATTTACTCAACAATTACACATGCTTATGTATTTTTATGGGAAGAAATCAGTAATGTACGAAAATAAAGTAAAACATGAGGACAATAGCTGTACAAAACTGATTAAGCCTTTGATGGGTCAAAGTAAGCCACAAGTTGACAAAAAAGAGAAGAATGGATTGATTATACTCGTATATCACAAAAACTCCATTTTTTCCACTAAACAAGTAGCGTTAAGAAATAGAAGGAATTCGTTGAAAGATAGAAAGTAATTTTGTTTTGATAAAAACGGGAACTTAATTTTCTTTTATTAAAGTGGAAAAAATTGTGGGAAAAAAAAATAACATAACATGTTTAAAAAAGCCTAAAAGAATAATTATTAAATACTAAACCATAAACACATGAGGTACTTAATTTATTTGTAGAATTCCATCATACAATTTGTACATATCTCATTCTATATTCCGTGTAATACAGGGTCGTTATGCAATAACTCATAAATTGAGCCGATTAATTGATATCAGAAGGGTTGAGCACCCCTGTTTTGACAAACGCGCCGACATGAGGGGTATTGTAAAAATCGTCATGTTAGTGTTTGTTGATGGTACTTACATCGTTTTACGTTTCTTTTTAAATATTTTTTTCATCGAACTCTTCTAATTCATAGCTTTCCAAATATTAAGTATCGCTTTAGTAAATTATGTAAATTGTCTGAGTGGAAATCTTTCATTTACATCATTTGTATATTAAAATTTCGATTTTTTTATATAATTATTCATAATATTGTATACCATAATTTTAAAATTAATATGTTTTGCTATGTAATTAATGTTGTATTCAGAGAACAAAAAGAATATTTATATGTTTAATTTAAATTATTAAAAACATCAATTTATCTACCATTGTTGTATCATTGTAATGTAAATACCTATATTTTCCAATATATTATTTTTTCTTACAATATCCGGGTTCATCGCTTTAAAGTCAATGAAAAAATAAATAAGTTTTTTACAAAATTTCCCAAAAGTAAATATGGTAGCTAAATATAATTTGCATATATTAGTTGATGCGAATAAATCATGTAGGACAGTAATCCGCGGCCATTTTGATGTATAACAGCGCCATCTGTGTCAACTGAATGAGTTATTATCCTTGTATTTAGTTATAGGGCTGTCGCAAGGGATTTTTCTGAATATTTTTAGTTAAAAATAAAGAATGTAATATTAAAAGATTTCTAGTTATGATTTTTGAATTATTCTCGTGCTAATAATATACGTGTTAAGTTAATTGTACATATGTTTCATTTGTTGTTTAAAAAAATACTGTCAAGAGTTTTATATTATTATATACACCTAATACCACATTTGATGTGACTTCTACAATAACACAATATATTTTACACATGAAAATCATTTGCCATAAGTTTTTTTTTCTTTTTTCAACCAGATCATCCAAGGTGGGTGTTTCCATCACAGTAATCTTTACTTTCGTAAGGTAAATAAAAGAAGATCATTATTATGATTACATTATATGTTCATAAAATTATCAATTTCACAAATACATCAATAATTTAAAAATTGTGAGCCAACATTTAAATAACATAAATACACCTAATTACTTTATATTATTATTGCAATTACAAACAATATCACAAACGTTCAAATGATTTAAGGATTGGCAACCCTACTTACATTGAAATTGACATGATTTATATGGCAACCCTCGTAAGATTAACCCTTTATCTCGGGTCACATGAGGGGTCACATAGAACACTTGTTCTGCGGCGTAATTTATTGTTTTTCGTTACGCTTTTACTATATCTATTTATTGGATGACCATAAATTTGTTTAGGAAATTTAATTTATCATTAGTGACTGTTGTGTCAGTGGCTTTTCTTCTTTTAAAGAGATTATTAAAAATAAGTGCTAATAAATAATAATAAAAATAAACTAATTAAGTAGTGTTCATCCATGATCGAAATTCAATTCAGAAAATTAGAAACCGTCATAATCATTACACTCCCGTTTTTTTTTTAAATTGATAATAACTTAACTTCTAAAGCTCGTGAAAAGCTACAAAAAAAACAAAATCAGCTGACAAACAGAGTAGAAAGGTAGTGAATTGTTTAGTCAACAAACGAATAAAAATATTTTTAAAGCTATACCTATTTTATGTAAACTTATAGCTGGTGTAGAGTGTAAAAAAGCTGACATTTTATCCATAATATTAATAAGAGTATAATTTACATATAAACAACATAGTAATAAATATTAAAATTAATAAGTACCACATCCATCTACTTATTATAACTAAGGGATAGACACAAGGCGTTTTCTTTTAATAACTATTTCTACTGACTACACAAATAGCTAAAAAGATTATACGTTCAGTACAGTCAACAGCATTTGATTTTGATTTTCTTTTTCAAATTATACATTATCATTCATTCATTTGAAATCGACTCATTTCATTCAATTTTATTATACGTAAGTACAATATATTTAAATGTTTGTCAACCGATTTCCTTTTTTTTTTGTTTCGTAGCTATAACCAACTCAATTGTTATCAATAAAAAAATCAATAATCATCGCGATCGAATCTTAATCACTGGGCCGATCAAAAGTAATCATAATATGCATAAGACTTGACTTAATATCTATCATTAAAATATTACCAACAATAAGTAACTTACAGAAACATAACTTTTCTCTAAAAGCTAAAGATACTTTTGAAAGGTTTTAATACAGTTAGAATAATAAATTTCCCCTCACTTAGTCGCCATTTCACACAGGGAATATTTTACGCTGAGTAATTACCAATAAAGGAAGTTAGTTGTTTGTAAGACGAAGGCAAAACAATTAGTCAACTGTTTACTTATTCACTAAGAAGTTTATATTGCTGACGAGTATTACAATGTTATATAAAATAATTATATTATAATTATATACGCTAATATTAATCAAAATTAATATTTATTTGGTTTACACGTTGAAAAGGCAGTGTAGCCCAGCGGTAACGCGTTAGCTTGGGAAACGAAGGGTTTCACACCTACGATATTTTCAACATGATTAGGTACCACTAATTGTCTTACGGTGAAGAAAAACATCGCGAGAAAACCTAAAAGTTTGATAGAGATCCTAACGAGTTTTCGAAAGACATGTGAAGTCCGCAAACACGCACTTTGCCAGCGTGGTGGTCTATGCCCTAATCCCCCTCGTATTGAAGGGAGGCCCGTGCCCAGCAATGGGACATTAAAAAGGACTGAATGCAAATACATACATTATTGTTTAATAGAATTTACGTATTCTATTCTAGAAACAAACGATATCCTTTCTTTGGTAAGTAATTGTAAAATATTGCAACTTTGTTTGCTGTCGGTAAATTGCAATCCAAGAAGGCTGCGCGGGCGCCTCTCAGCTAGCCTGATTTACTGCTGTCTTAATGAAACCTGTTATGTAACCGGAATTATTTATTATTTCGTACCAACGAGCTATTGGAAATTGCCAGCTACTGTATTAGATAATAATTAACTTTGTATTGCTATCACGACACTCTATGTTTAATAATAAGCGTCTTGTAACGATGCTTTTGTGAGAATCTTTTAAATAAGTAGTTGTATGAACAAATAACCCTTTTTAGTAAATGTATGTATAATGTATATTTATAATATAAAGTAGCCTAAAGTACCTAACAGTAGCCTATAGGTTACTCTTTATAGTCTACTAGCTAGTACTAGTTTTAGGTGTGAATACACCTGACGTATAACCCACTGTGCCGTGACGGTTGCTACTTGTTTCCGATATTTTAATAATATAATTTTATCCCTCTCTCATATCCGTACTAATAATCACTCTGTTCTTATTTAGCTCGGCTATAAAGCTGAACAGATTATGATTAAAGTTGTTATGATAGTTTTAAATCATCCGTAAAAGTGCAAAACGCAATCAAATATTTTATAAATATTGTTTCCTGACTAGAGTTTGTAACATTTATCTAATATATTTAAACGAGAAGTTCTTGTATATTTATTTATTTATTTATACCGGCGAGCTCGGAAACGACTCTAACGATTTCGCTGAAATTTGGTGAGGGTTTTCGGGAGCGAAAAATCGTTCTATATTAATCTAAAATTTGGGAAAACGCTTTAATTTTCGAGTTTTTATGCGGTTTTCTTTCGCATTATTCCACGCAAAATATGGTCACTAATTTTTTTCTTGGGAATAAACATCGTGGTCAAGCACCCAAGGCGTAAGATTGACTATCACAGGTATCACAGGTATTGAGTCCCGGTCGGATACAAAGTTTTTACTTTTGTTTTTTTTGTATTTATTCAAGTTTTTAGTTTTTTTTATCTAAAAAATACGATATAACAAAAAAGAACTCTAAGCGAAGTTCGGTCGCCCAAGTACCTACTAATAACACTATGCAACAACTAAAAAATCACCAATATCCCGAATGGTAATTTGTATAAGGTATATCTAGTAAACAACAAAAAACATATGTATATTTAGACATCACATCCCAAAAAATATATACTGGAAATCTTTTTTTGCGTACTTTTCACAATACTTGTTGGAGGATAGTCATAAAAATATATCATTCCTATGTATAAAAGTCATCAAAACATTTAAATTACTCATAAGTCTATAATATGCTGTGTGTTTGTGTTAATTTTCCTAACTTATTATGTTATTTTTGTACTCCATTTACGCCTAAAAATGAAAAAAAAAATCCAATTTCTCCTTTATTTGAGAATTGTTATAAAGCTTAATATTAATTTCAATATAAAAAATCAAGACAAATCGTGGATGCATAAAGCGTGTTGTTTGAGAGAGAGAGAGAGATATTTGGAGATCCACATAAAAACCACAACTGATAAGTCAATCAGAAGTAAACTTGTCAGAGATTTAAATTTGACCAAAGAAAAGAGCTTAAAACAGTGAAACCTTTTGCTGAAGTTGAAATTACAACTTATCGAAAGCGTCACATTTCTTTAGTTGTCTTTTATCTGTTTTTATTTAATTGTTAGTAAGTTTGCTACGTTTATGTATAAGTGGAAACTTTATTGGCTAAGTGTACTAATTATGATGTATTTAGCATTTGATGCTTATATATTATGCTGTTTTCCAATTTACAAAATAAATAAATAAATATAAGATACTAAAATCATGGTGAATACTTCACTACATAAAAAATGAAGATTAACAATCTTCTGTATAAAAAATAATTAATATTATAATAAGAAAATTAAAAAAAAAAAAAACAACTAAGAAAAGGCATACGAATGAATCATTCAAATAAATTGTTTTATGTAGTTCTTTATTTAGTTTTGATCGGAGATTCTATTTCCGCTTGATGTAAAATTTGTCTTGTCCGTTGTCACTCTACTATAATAAACATGAAAGTTTGTATGTGTGTATGTTTATCTCATTACATTAAAACAGCTGAACAGATTTGGATGAAATTGAGTACGTAGATCTATAACCTGGCGTAAGACATAGGCTACTGTTGGTAATAAAATTTGCGAAAGATGGCGCTATTTGCATCTTTAAAATATGAATATAAAAGGTACCTAGGGACGCTTCCAAAAAAAGCTCGTGACTGGAAATTCTAAAAGCTTTTCACACTAACAACAAGATAATATCAAAGAATTTCTCTAAAAAATAAACCACATTTAATATATGAAAAACTAGCGATCGGATATCAAGACGCATTCTTGAATTACGAATACTAATATCATTAAAATATCACACACGAATGCTTTTTTTTTGCTGGAAAATTCATGAGAAACCTAAGTTTTTCCTCACTTATGTATAAGGATTTAATCCATTTGAACAAAAACGGCCTTCCATTAGCGTTGGTCTTATTTTTTGATATCCTTAAGAATAAACTAAGTTTGTTAACTTTATATCGCAATATCATATTATTTTAACCGTATTTTTAACCAGCATTAGGCATAAATTAAAACCTTCCTACATACTTATACTAAAATATCTCCTCTAATCAATTTGTTACCTAATATTATATTATGGACACGGGAGAGGTCATTGCTGTAAAGCATTTGAAACGTCGCGCGTCGGAAACAAAAATCAAAATAAATCCGCGAAAAAATCCGAAAAGATAGTTTCATTTAAAATGTCAAATATTCGCGTAAATCTAAAAAAGTACCTATTATTTTACTTGTTTTATTATTTTTAAGAGTTAAATTTCACAATGTTTACTAGTTTAATTAACTGCTCTTTTATCTGGTGGTGTAGCAGCTAGCATGTACGGCCGCAGATCCAGAGGTCCTGGGTTTGAGTCCCGGGTTGGGCCAAGCTCAATTATTGAGTATTTTTGTCAAGTTACAGAAGATCATTATTTTTTATAAGCAAGCTAATATGTTTATATGGTCCTAGCATAAGAAAGGAACAGCTTAAATATAAGCCACTTTCTAACATTACCGTATAACTAACTATATAAAAGGTGTTCTCATATATGGCAAATATTTTTTTATAAATATGTTGTGACAATAATACACAGCACCATCTAATTCTATAGTACTAGCTATGCTAGGCTTGTGCTATGGATACCAGAAAGTTGATACACTATACATACATGCCTAAAATACAAACATTCGTGCTCATCACACAAATGAATGCCCCCAGCGGAACTCGAACCCGCGACACGCGCTGGCACAACAAGTAGGGTCACTACAAACTAACCCAAACGTGTTGTCATTTAATATAGCTAACCAACATAAGATTACTGAAGTATAGCTCGCAATGACCGAAATTGGCATGCTAATATCTATGAGTTACTTCTGATTGAGCTATGATAACTTTTTATACTAAAATCTGCTGTAAATTAGTATAATAATATATCATTTTGCTCTTCGTGAATCTTTATAATAGAAAACCATACCGATTTGTTGCTTCGTTAACTATATTAAAAGTAACAAACAAAAAAACCAATAATACGAGTATATAATAATAAAAATCCCATAAATGTTATAAATGCAAAATTTGGATGGATAGATGTTTTTTACTCAATCATGCCAGAACGGATGAACGGATCTAAATGGAATATTATACAGAGATAGATTATAGTCTGGAATAGCACATAAGTTACTTTTTATCTCAGAAAAATGTACGGTTCCCGTGGGATATCCATACTAACCTTTAAAACGTACCTAGGGACGAACCCGAGCGTAATGTTTCTAATACTATATACACAGGTATTTAAATTCAGAAAGAATGTTTAAAATTCTAAAGCCGTAAGACGTACTCGTATCCAAAAGCACATAGCTATAAAAAAGGCAATCAGAGGATAATGAACGTCATGACTATTATTTCAAACAAAGATCTAACTGATTATGATTCTTATACTTAATTGTGTTATTTTAGAGTTAAGGTGTCTGTTTGTAAATATTTTGTCGGCTTTGTACTTTATAGTGTACATTAGACGTCGAGGTATCTACGGCTTGTGTTAAGAGCGGTAATTAATTTTGTTGAAAAATGTTCGTAGAAATGCATGGCATTCGCGAGTTCCTGTTGTTAAAAACTTTATAGACCTATATAATGCTGTTAATACGAGGATTTTTTTGGTAGAAAATAAAAATATGTATTTTTATTTATTTATAAAAGCACACTAATAATATACATATAAAACATTTCTGAAAATCTTATTAGTATATCAAGTAAATATATGTATACTATTACAAGTGTACATAGCGTTCACAGTAGACAATAGTTAAAAAGTGATAAAAATAAAAAAATAATTACAATGTAAATTTAATTGTTATTATTTTTTTTACGTAATCTAATTGCCTACGTCTAAATACAGAGCGGGAATCTTGAAATATAAAGGCATTATACTTTTTACACAAAGACATTATATTTTTAATGCAAAGAAATAAACAGAATGGATAATATACTAGCGGGTCACCCTTGCTTCGCTCGGGTTCGCCTCTAGGAAAACAAAAACAAACCTATCCCACGGGAACCGTACATTTTCTGCGATAAAAAGTAGCCTATGTGTTATTCCAGAATATAATCTTTGTGCCAAATTTCATCCAGATCCGTTCAGCCGTTCTGGCATGAAAGAGTAACAAACATCCATACATCCATACTCTCAAACTTTCACATTTATAATAATATTAGTATAGATTTAAAAGTTTGATTAGAAATTTTAAGATAACCTCATTTTAGTGGTTAAAATAATCATAGTAGTTGTTTTAAACAAATTGAAAACATAAATATATTTTTATTAACAAAAATTTTAATTTAAGCTTAAAATACCATTAGAATAGTTAACTATAACTACATAAATTTTTAGTTATATATTTATGAACTAAATAAATAGTTGTAACATCTCTAACCAATCCACAGATCACTTACAAAAAGCCGAATCATTTCTTCCTTCTTTAAAATGTAAGTTTAACAAAGATTCCATCGAATATTTTCATTTCACATTAACATCAGAACAAAAGGAATAAACCTTATTAAAGACGTCATTTATTAATGGAATAATTTTTCAACGCTTATCGCACAGCATCGGAAGGCAGATGCTCAAGACATTAATATTTAAATGTCGTCAATTTTGACTATGGCATTTTAAAATTTCCAATTTCATTTTGTTCTTGAACACCTTGGTCGTTACGTTTGAGAGACACGCATTTATGGATGTTAACAATCCCATTAATTAATATTATAAATGCAAAAGTTTGGATGGATGAATGTTTGTTACTCAACCACGCCAGGACGACTAAACGGTTTTGGATGAAATTTGGTATAGAAATAGATAATAGTCTGGAATAGCACATACGTTACTTTTTATCCTGGAAAAATGTACGGTTCCCGTGGGATAGTATTTTTTTTTTGTTTTCTATTAGAGACGAACCCGAGCGAAGCGAGGACGAGACGCTAGTGTTACTATAAAATTTGACAGGTGTTATCTCTTTGTAAGACTTATTATGTTGTATTGAATTATACATTACGAAAACATACAAGGCAATTATTAAAAAGCTAATTTAAGTCTTCCTAATTTTGAACCTAAAATAAAATTTTACTCTGATTTTAATATAATTTAGTTTAAAGTCTAGTGAATGGATGGTTTCCTTCTGTAAGACGAATCTACATTGATTTGCCATTAACATGCGCAGGAGTATAACGAAGCACTAACTAGGAAGAAGATAACAAAAGCGTATCTTGAATTGGCCTGACCGCAAAAACTGCCGGCCACCAGCGGTTAAACAAGTTGAGAAGAGCTAGCCCAAGACATTCCCACATACAGCCAACTTTCAATGTTTCTTTCCATTTACATCGACACAACTCTGCAAATACTTTACGGTATCAAAACGGGTATAGTTATAAAAAATATATATTTATAATGTTATCTCATCATCTCAGTAATTACGAGTATTTATCCAATTACGAACAATTTACGGAAAAATTTACAATACAATTTTTTTTTCTTAGAAAATACTATATAAGTAGATAAACTTAAAAAGCAAAACCTTTTCTAAATACTAAATTTGATTCAAATCGTTAGAGCATTTTCCGAAATACACGGATATAAATTTATACACATAATATATTGAAGAATTCTCATTTAATATTATCAGATGATGGTATAACTCTAATATAATTTTGGCAACACTTTAGTTCTGAATCAATAGATGGCGCTGTCCAAAAACATTAAAAAATTAAGGAAGCACTTGCCATGTTTGCGAACTGATCAGTAACAGGTTGAATCTATACAGATAAATAAAATTAAAGTGTCTGTTTGTAATGTCAAAATAAAAGCTTTATACAAAATGCATATGGAACTATATACGGTACTTATAAGAAAAACACAATTTTTAAAATTTTTGTCTGTCTGTCTGTTTGTTCCGGCTTATCTCCGAAACGGCTGGACCAATTTTAACGAGACTTTCACTGGCAGATAGCTGATATTATAAGGAGTAATTTAGGTTAATTTTATTTTAAAAAAAGAATCAGGGTTTCGCTCAAAACAATTAAAACGTACCTAGGGACGCGCCCTAGCGAAGCGAGGGTAAGTCGCTAGTATAAAATATAGAAGTTCCATGAAATGTGTCGACAGCAGTGGGCAAATACAGGATCGTGTCCCCTCTGCCGTATCGGACATCGTAAGATCGATCGATGTATGTAGATCTCGCTATTTACATACGCCACGACTATTATTTCGCGAATTTAGTGAACGAGCATGTTTTGGTATGCGGCTTAATTAAGACATACTGGATTTAAATATTGAAGACTATGTTGTATTGTTAGAGTTATGCATACTAATGTGAGTAGATGTAAAGAAGTAAAATATCCTATGTGATTTTTACCGTACGTAATTGGGAGCATGCTTGGTTTGGAAATAGAGTAAATCGGGCTTAAACTCGAAAACTTCCGAAATTTTCAAGTGCAAATTATATTTCTAACATGATAAACACTTGCTAAATAAAAAATAGCAAAAAATTGCAGAGGATACCTGAATGTGCTAATTTTTTTTTGTACAATTGTGGAATTTTTGAAAATTATACTAATAAGTTCTTGTATATTGTAACTTAACGCCTCCAGGATAATTTCTAAGAAATTAATTGTTAACTGAACCACCGGTATTCTCTCGTCCCTAAACACGTTAATAGAAACTATCTAAAGCTAAAGTCAGACTTTTCATTACCAAAAATACCACAAGTCGACATTACATAAGTTATTCAGATTGAAATAATCTCTCGTTACGTTGCCTAATACTAACAAGTCTACAACGTATAAAGCCCTTACTTCGATATTTATTCAAAGCATATAAATATAGTAAATCAATAGTTATTTCACGCAACGTTCCTATAAAATTATTATTAACACGTTGCAAATAGGAAATTGTACGCAATATTCTTATGTGGCCATTATTATAATTAAACTGAGATTTAAGGCGCATTTTACATAAGCCCTTATTTCTAAAGGAAATGTTATCTGTCTTGCTATCACACTATCATTCACGCTGACAAGCTTTCCTGTACAGTATACCACAAAGCTCTTTAATTATACACCTTTTGCAGAACAAGATAAGAGCTATCACTTATTATCATACACGTGTTGCAAACTGTACGTTACATATGATCGAAAACAAAATTGCTTACAGTATTTTAAGTCGTATGCTTTAGATAATAAAGGTTATGTACCGTTTATAGAATTTCACATGTGGAAACAAGTGATAGAATCATAAATATGAAACGAGTTTCTGTAATTGTTCAGGAAGGGTTAATTTAATGGATATTGAAATGTACTGCACTTTCCAGTTAGAACAAGCAACTAAGTAAATGCAGTTTGAAGGCAGATTTTGCATGGAATAACAATTAGTATTTACTTATAAAAAGTTAAAGACGTTTTTGGTATGTTTGAGTGCCCTAATCTACAGAAAGAACTATTGGACCGATTTGAAAAACTCTTTTAGGCTTTTATTGCCTATATTTTAAGAAGGGCTATAGGATATTCATCGTCACACTAACACTTTTTAATGCAGACCAATCACTTATTAATATATTATATAGACAGAGTTACGAGCAACGCTAGTCGTATTAATATAGAGCTTTCAAGTTTTAACAAATTACGATTAGTTTTCCAAAATTTGAGCTTTATTCAAAGCTATTAGTACCACGTTAATAACATCTATTAGGAAACGATATAGCAGCTCAAGGCCTCGATAACTCTTTTAATAGCGTAATTGTATGGAAAGTTATTACTTTAGTAAAGCAATCGTTCCAAAACTTTACTCAACCTACCATTAAAAATGACAAAAACAACATCTTCTTAATATCAAGACGTAAAAAATACATGAATTTGGAAATAAAATCATAATTCAACTAAACACAGTGGCCAATGGCTAACCACGAAATATATAAGCTAAATGTTAAAATAACATTCAAAAACAACCTGATAAATCCATACGATTGACAATCCGTAGGGAACAAGGCTTAACGACGTAAAGTTGTATGGCACAATTGCAAACACTAATTTAAGTCGGTACCTTATAAAGAGAGGAGTGTTAAGAATCCGCACTTGATCGGCGTTTGTATGAGTACGACTTAAGAGTATCTTTGACGAACGCGTTAACCAAATAGGGTTGGCGGCGTGCTGAAAAATTTGCGCTTCAACCCTCTTAATTGGGTGTCCCTCTGTTTTACATGTTACACACGGTTTTAGAGTTTTCTAATACATTGTAAATAAAACTATCTCTTCGGATTATTTTGTGGATTTATTTAGATTTTTGGGTGCCGACGTTTAGAATGCTTTACAGCAATCAGGGTCACGGGAGAGACTAAGGTTTTAGACGTCTCAAAAGCGTTATATACGAGTGCTTGCTACAGACAGTGCCTACCCGCTATTTTTACAAAATGATTTCAAAAATACAAAAATTTTAATAGTTTTATTTAAAATGTCAAATATTCGCGTAAATCTAAGAAAGTATTATTTTCTTATACAATTAAAAGTTGGTATCGGTTTGTTGATTTGTATTTATATTCTTGACCTCTAGTATTACTAAAGTTAATATTAGTAAATAATATAATAAGATGCCCACCCTCTCGATGGCTTACTGCTTAGCACAAGTCTCTCCTGAGGAGAGAAAATGAGGGGGAAAATTAGATATATCTCATCAAATGAATATATAGCCATATATGGCCACGGATATGGAGACTTGGAGACACATATATGGAGACTTGGCATGTATTTTGGAAACTAGTCCACTCAGACATGGTGGTTTCTTTATGATATACACTAAATAAATTCTAATCAAACACCCAAATATTTTTATAGTATATAACTCGTCTTATGTAAAATAAAAAAAATAATCATACACTTATTTTCAGAAAATTTCTATATTTTCTTAAATTTAAAAATTAAACAATAATTTCTCCTAAATTATGAGTACCTATTTCAGCGTTTTTTTTTTGTCAATTTCACTAAAATCAGGCAACTATGTAAAGTTTTTATATATATATATATATATATATATATATATATATATATATATATATATATATATATATATATATATGTTTAAGCATAATACTTGCACGAACAGACAAACTCTTATTTCCTCATTCTCTCATAGTCCATTGGCACGTCAATCTTACCTAATTTAAGTAAGATTAGGCATTATATTTTTAGTCTACCTCGAGATATGAGCTTCTAAGGTCAATATTCATTGCTGAAACTAGTTCTTAGACCAGCCATTAGAGTCTTCACATTAGTAGGGTCACTTTATCCCTTATTAAGATATACTTGTTTTTGTTTTTGGTTTTTGCATGGCAAACAGGACGGCATTGATAGGTAATGATGTATCAACCCCATGATGTTTTCAATTTCAATTCTTCAATTCAATTTAAGTTCAATTCAGTTCAATTTAAGTTCTTGTCAAATTTCATCAAAATCGGTTTAACGGTTTAAGCGTGAAAAGGTAACATACATACAGAGCTAGTTTTACATTTATAGTTTAGACAATTTCAGAAATACAAACTTGCATACCGTGTGTTTACTAACAGGGCTGTCACTGATTTGTAGACGCGACATTTCTTTTAACAGGTGTGGCACTGATTGGGAACTTTGTTTATTTGTTACAGGTGGTAAATTAACGATTCATTGTTTGATGCGGATAGGAAACTAGGAAGATTGGTTTTCTTATGCATGTTAGATATCACATTGAGTATTGATTTATATATTTGTATTGACACCTATTACCTATTAAAGTAGACAAGGCTATAGACAATATATTTATAGATTTATTATTATTATTTTTAAATAATATTTTTTTAAGTTTTTACATTTCGTCACCATAGTGCTTATTTGTTCAAACGACCAATACTTATTGTACTCTAGAGAACAAAGTTTTTTCCCTTTATTTTAAAAAACAAAGATTTATTTCTAAGATCTATATACATATATAGATAAATTCGACGTGAAAGGAGGACAAACAAACACAATTTCACATTTATAATATTAGTATGGATATAAGTCTGTTTCTTGTACTCCAGAAAGAACTACCGATCAGATTTGAGAATATTTTTGTACTAAATTGCCTATTTCGAAGGTTAACTATCACGTTATGGTCCTTACGTACAGAACAGTTGTACAAAATTGAACAGATTTGCAGAGCGGAAGGCATAGTTTATGGATTTATTTTGAGCATTATTCAAACATAAATAATATAAGAGTAATGAACAATAAGTTATAATAAAATAAAGTAGCCCCTAGTAGTAGTAAACCCTTAAAAGGAAATTTTAAAATATTTTAGAAACGAAAACTAACAATATTTTTTACAATAACACAAGTTTTACAAAAATTGTAAAACCTTAAAAACATATTAAATATAAATAGAATACCATTATTACAAAGAAGTATGAAAATATCTTGAAATAGAACTGGATCTAGACAGCCGTAATCCAGGATTATAATGACGGGAGATAACCGCTCAATATCCTGTGCTTTAATTGATGTACTTAGCTCAGTAAGGACTAAAAGATATTAACCATATACGTACAAACGTATTATAATTTATTTTGCATTACTGTTAAAAGATAAATGCTGACATTTACTTATTTTAATTGGAAAAAATGACGATGAAAAAGACGGACTGCATCTTTATTCTATCAAAAATAAGGTATAGCTATAATGGCCTAATGACTGTATTTGCCACAGCGGCATGCCTAAGTAAATGTAGCCAACTGCATCTGAGATATCATAGTTCAAAAATGTATACATATGTAAAAAGACGTACATTCTCTATGTCTATATCTTTTACTGTCAAACTCCGGTGGGATGACATGTAATGAGATCGGACACAGAACCGATGGTTCTACATGTTTTCCGAGGTGTTTATACTTGGCCCGACCGGGGACTTGAGCCCAGGACCTACGATTCTACACCCGTCAGTACATGCAAGCCACGAGACCAAAAGATAAACGCCTCTTTCAGCTAAAGACTTCATATGAAAGTGGATGCCACAACCAAAAATTTACTCATTTAAAAACTTTATTTTAAGAGCATCGATATAATTAATAGATATATGTAAAAATGTTAGCTAATTAGTCAAAAATGTCATGTATTATGTATACTACTTTTGATTTTACAATTTGTAACTATAAAAATATTTGATTAGTTTTTAACATACATATGTATTGTATATGATTTTGACTGTAATTTTAACTAAACTTGTATTAGTATAAAACATTTTTCTTTGAAATATAAGTAAATCTATTGACACTTGCTAATAAATAGGCTACAAAATTCAAACACTTTTTTTTATAACTGGTAATTCTAGATATTCAAACAAACAAACAAACAAAAAATCTCTTCATATTTATAGTATTATGTGTATGTGGATACTTTTAATCCATGCCCCTGTATAATAACATTTCCGCCTAATATCCGCACTAATCTCCTATCTAATAGAACAATCACAGCTCTAAATAGATGAGCGTTGATGCGAACGAATTGGCGAGAAGTATCACACCTACTGCCTACTGGGTAGCAATAGTCTTGATACACAAATAATTATAACAAATACAATTTATTTAAAAAACAATCTAAAAAATATATGATAGTTGGTTAAATTCTGAAGTAGACAGAGAAATATATAAGACCTACAAAAAAAGTTAAGTCCTTAACTGGCACCTTTAAAAGTCATTGACAAGATAATTGAATGGAATTGACAGAAATGGTGCTGGAATAACGCATTACACCACAGTTTCTGTCAATTCGAAATGAATGTAGAATTAGACAATACCTAATCAAAGAAAAAAAATCTTTAAGTATTAATTAGCTCACTATTGCTATGGATTAAACTACTTTTAGAAGTATGAATTGAAGTAAAAAAAAACTTACATACACTGTAACAGAATACTCGTCATTGACATATTTAGAAATATCTACAGAAGTACTACTTCTATAGATTTAAATTTGCACGTCACTTAAACCTTCTATATTGAATATTTTTGACTTAAGTTCTTTTGCCACTTAAACTTCATAAATTATTATAACTATTTTTTTTATTTTCAATTAAGATTCCATGATCTCAATAAATGATTTCTGTTTAGTATTTTTTATATATGGTATTATTGTCTTAAGTCATGTCTGAAATGACAGATGACAGTTGTCAATTGGATTCGGGATTGTTCGGTCGGGGTAACGAGTGCTCCTCTCGTTTGAATTGTTTCGGTTACAAAGTAAAATAAGTATTTTCGGTCGGATTAATTATGGGCTTATATATTTATACATCACATACACACGAACACCCCTAGTGATCAGTGCCTACGCAGGATTAAGGATTCCGGGCCCGGCAACGCTTCCACGGCTAAGTCCACGTACAAGGTACACTTTATATTATAATTTATTAGCGTTAGTTTTATATATATTTTACTCCGCGTAACGCGGATCATACATTTTGGTAGCAGAGCGTGGTTTGTATTTTCGGTCTTTTACGTGTATAATACACGATATCTTTAATTTGCGAGAAATCGGTAATTTATATCTACCCCTTATTGTGTTAACATTTTGTCACGCGTTGCGGAGACAGCTGATACGGCGTTGAACTGTGTTCGTTACCTTTATACGTACATTGTCAATATAATAATTATATAATAAACTTATGATGGTTGTCGGATTATATCTTGGTGATTTTTGGATTTATGTATGTTACTAATCGTGATTCATTATTTCATTCAATGAAATTAGCATTAAAATTGCATTAATTGAAATATACATATTATAAACTTGGAATAAGAAGTAAAAGGTTGTTCGTGAAATATATAGGATAATTATTATCGAGTTGTTTCATACGGTTTAAGATGTCATTGTTGAAAGTTAAATTTATGATATAAAGTTAAGAAGTATTATATACTTTATATTATACTGTGTTTAAAGATTAGCATTAACGGTTTATAGAAATTATAATTGTAATAAAATATTATATATAGTTTATCGTTCGGAATATTTTAATATTTTATTTGAAACATTTTTATTTTTTTTATTTTGGTTTGGCTTGATTATTAATAGTTATTTATCATGTCTGTACGGTTTCATTGGTCCCAATTTAGAGTAAAGTTGCAATGGTTGTTAGATAGTGCTGATCTTATAGATAGGCCAGAACTTTCTATGCGTTTATCGGTACGGCTTTTAACGGTGAATTCGGAATTTACGGCTTTTGAGACGTCTTACCAACGTATTCTTGAACTCGCGGATGAGACTATTACGGCGGACAGAGAAATAGTGGTTGCGGCCCGGGCGGACTATACTCGTGCTTTGGAAGCTTTTGATAAATTAATGACGATTAAATTGCAACAATCTCCTCCTACGTCGGCTTCTACTTCGGAAAATATTAAATCGGATCGGATGGAACTGGATGCTTTGTTATCACATTTACCAGGACTTCGGCTCCCATCCTTTGATGGTGATATGGATCAATGGGTTGGATTTAATAATCTTTTTGATAGCCTTGTAGATAAGCGTTCGGATTTATCTCCTGCGCAGAAATTAGCATATTTAATGTCATGTCTTTCCGGTGAACCTCGCGGTTTGGTTCAACATATTAGAATTTCGGATGAAGGTTACAGTATTGCTCGGAATCTTTTGATGAAGCGTTATCAAAATACTAGACGGCTGGCAGATGTTCAGGTTGACCAGATTTTAAAATTACCTGTAATTTCTATTCGCCTTAATGGACTTCGGACTCAATTTTTAAATCCATTAACTATGGTGGTAAATCAATTAGAGCGGCTTGGTTTTCCTGTCGAGGAATGGTCATTTTTACTTTTACATATATGTTTGTCAAAATTGCCTACTACACTAAAATCTCGGTTTGAACAGAAATTCGGATGTGAAACAGATATTATACCAAAATATTCGGAATTGGTTGAGTTTTTGGAAACGGAATGTCGGCTTTTAGAATGTGCAAGTTCGGAATCTACGCATGGTTTGTATAATGAATACAATGCGAGGCAAACAAAGCCTTCACGTAAGGCTGGTCATTATGCTGCGGTTGAAGTTTCTCCTCCATGCGCTTGCTGTGGTGAAACAAAACATTATGTTCTGAATCATTGCTCTCAATTTAAAGCAATGACACCTTTCGCGAGAAAAGATTTAGTTAACCTTAAACGTCTTTGTTTCTTTTGCTTAGGTCCTCATTCTTATCGAGTGTGCAGCCGAATTCCTCATTGTCATTGTGGTAGTAATAAGCATCATCCAATGCTTTGTTTCAATCGGTCGGGAACCCAACAAAGGCGGGATATTAATCGGAACTCTACGGAACGGTCACCTCCTCGCATGGGCGGGGGTGGTCGCTATTATAATAGAACAGTTAGAAAATCTCCTCGGAACTCACCTACTCGTACGTCACCTTCTTCGCCGCACCAACGAGGAGAAGTGGAGCGAGTTGGTAACTCTAACGGTCGAAATCATGGTCAACATTATGATGAACGGAACGCTACGCGTGAGGCTGCTTATACTGACTCACGTGGTTACTCACCAAGTCGGCGCTAGGATACGGTCCCCACCTACCCTCTTGAGACGTGCCCTAAAGCTACTGTTTTATTACCTACAGCATTGGTTAAGGTTTATTTTAATTCGGATTCGGATAGGGGCGTTACGGCTAGGGCTTTATTGGACGCAGGTTCTCAAGGGTCATTAATCACCTCTAAGTTATTGGGTAGGTTGGGGTTATGTTTAGAAAAATGTACGGAACGGGTTAAAGGAGCTGGAGATATTGAATATGAGTGGAATCATTTTAGAAATGACCTTTCTTATATTAGAGATATTCGGATTTCGCGATGTATTATTCCTAAATCGGCTAAATGTATTACGGTTCACGGCTTCTCGGATGCTTCGGAAGCAGGATATGCTGCTGTTGTTTACTTGCGTGCGGTTTCGGATAATGGTAGCCCCTCAGTTAATTTGGTTATGGCTAAAAGCAAGGTCGCCCCAATTAGATCACGACTAACAATTCCAAAGCTGGAATTGTGCGGAGCCGTGCTCTTGCAAAAACTTCTACATCACGTTTGCCTTTGTTTGAAAAGGACCGTTGATGTCCAGGAGGTGTTCGGTTGGACTGATAGTTCTATAGTTTTAGCTTGGCTAAGAACTTCTCCTCATACTCTTCAAGTATTTGAGGCGAATCGAGTATCACAAATACAAAATTCTTCAGTACCAATTACGTGGCGACATGTACCGGGAGATTTAAACCCTGCAGATTGTGCTTCACGGGGCTTATATGCGTCGGAGCTAGTGCATCATAATCTCTGGTGGGGTCCAAAATGGCTGTCATATCCAGATTCACATTGGCCTGTGTTAACTACATCTCAAGTTACTCATTCGGAGCTGCCTGGTATGAAATGCCTCGTAGCTACCACTTCGGAATTTGTTCCTAATTTCGGATTTCTTATTGAACGTTATAGTTCCTTAGATAAACTTATATCGGTTACTGCTTGGATTCGGAGATTTCTTAATAATTGTAAACGGAAAGATAATCGGAGACTTACGGCTTATTTACTCCCTCAAGAACGTAAAGATGCGTTATTAAGGTTGATTGGGCTTATTCAAACGGAGAGTTTTCATATGGAAATGAAACGTATTCGGAACGGACAAACGTTGAACGGACATTTAAAACGGCTTAACCCATTTATTGATTCGGACGGTCTTTTTCGTGTTGGAGGACGACTCAAAAATTCGGATTTATCTTATAGCGCAAGACACCCATTGTTGCTTCCTAAATCGGGACATTTTATTAATCTTTTAATATTGGATTTACATTTGAAAAATTCACATGCTGGACCAAACGCACTTTTAGCTATTTTGCAACGGAATTATTGGGTACTTTCTGCTCGAAGGGCAGTACGGAAGGTTACATTTAAATGTGTTTCTTGTTATAAGTTAAAGGGAATTACGATGCAACCCTTAATGGGAGACTTACCAAGAGATCGAATTGTAGCTGCTAAACCCTTTCAAGGTGTTGGGACTGATTTTGCGGGACCCTTTTTTGTACGGTCACATAAACATCGTAATCCAAAAATCATCAAGGCTTACTTATGCGTCTTTGTATGTCTGACCACTAAATCTGTTCATTTAGAATTGGTTTCGGAATTATCAACGGAGGCTTTTATTGCCACTCTTACTCGGTTTGTTTCTAGGCGTGGCCTACCTTCGGTTATTCGGTCGGATTGTGGTACTAATTTTAAGGGAAGTGATAGATATTTAAAGGAAGTAATTAGTTTAGTTTCGGTTAAAGCAGTTTGGGACTGCTTGGGCGGGGGAATGTTTAGTATTTTTTATATATGGTATTATTGTCTTAAGTCATGTCTGAAATGACAGATGACAGTTGTCAATTGGATTCGGGATTGTTCGGTCGGGGTAACGAGTGCTCCTCTCGTTTGAATTGTTTCGGTTACAAAGTAAAATAAGTATTTTCGGTCGGATTAATTATGGGCTTATATATTTATACATCACATACACACAAACACCCCTAGTGATCAGTGCCTACGCAGGATTAAGGATTCCGGGCCCGGCAACGCTTCCACGGCTAAGTCCACGTACAAGGTACACTTTATATTATAATTTATTAGCGTTAGTTTTATATATATTTTACTCCGCGTAACGCGGATCATACAATTTCTATTAGTGTCAAATATCACACAAGTTATGATTAATTACTACCTAACACATTAAAAAATCGAATTCATATATTTTTGTTAGACCAATAAATATTTAACTTTAAATATTTAAAGGAAAATTAACTAATCATCGTCCATCTTCACAAAATGCATCGTTGCATTTTGCTCCACAATTTGCTTCGAGATATTCCGACATGATTTATATCTAAACGTTCCGGGGAGAGCGGGCCAATATCCTTGCAAAAGTCAGAGACGCGTCACATTGATGGATGGACTGACCGGGTATTTTCAATAACGTAAAATTAATTTCTATATAGAAAGTCATGTTTTATTGTCTATTTGACGGCGTGTTTATTGATATTAGCCGGATAGTGCCATAGTCGTGTGTTAGTTTAGTTGTGATAGGTTAGATTTCTATGTATTTACTTTTGCATCAATCTCTTTTCGTCCATCTACGGCGGGTTTTTTTTGATTATCAATTTAGTCCAATATATGTACATTAAAAAAATATTTATATTTTTCACCTATAAGTACGTAAAATTGAAAAAATACAGTGGATAAACTTCAATTTCATCTTTCAGACTAAAACAACATATATCGTTATCTACACTATTTTACAGAATACAGAAGTTTTCAATGCTTTTAACTGATTGTTCTTCTAAAAAATTCTTTCACCCATAGACAGTAATATATTTTATTTTATATCGATATATGTATGTATGTATCACGAGACTTAATTCAAGGATAAAAGTACCTACTGTTAGTACCTTTATTATTATAAAGACTAGTTTTTGCGAGGATCGAACCCATGACTCCAGTAAATATATAGTGCCACAACGCCACAATATTCCAATATTTTTTTAAAAAAAGACACATTTAAAAAAAAACAAAATTCAAGTATCAAATTAGCGTATCGCGATAGAAACGCGTGCGGAAACAATGGGGGCTCAATTGGCCGGTAATTTGCTCCCATTGTCTATGTCCCCTTCGAACCCCAGTTCCTCTGATCCTTTATAAGTATCGTTTATAATGAATTACTTGTGTTCTAATTTTTGATCGACATTTTTTATTTAAGTCTAGGTCTAAAATCAATAATATTGCTAGAAAAATGTATCATGTACCTAAATAGTTTAGAAGGTACCATTCCAAAGAACACATTTCTTAATACTTGCACAATTACCGAAGGTTTATTCGACATTAGATCCTACAAAGTATTATAATTGAGCGTAATTAAACATTAATGCTTAATCTAAACCAGTTTTGATTATTTTAATGACTATTTAGAAACATTTAAATTATTATAGCTGATACTTTCTTAGCTTTACGGGAATATTTGACATTTTAAATAAAATCTTTTCGGGTTTTGTCGTTGAGACGTTTAAAACCTTAATCTCTGAAACCATGATTGCTGTAAAGGATTCGAAACGTCGGGAATCAAAAATCCGCGAAAAAATCCAAAAAAGATAATTTTATTTATTATAGTTGATTAAAAATTATGTTTTTACGATTAATTTAGGTATTGACCTAAAATATATTAAATTGCGATTAAATTACGTACTAATAACATCATTTACATTCGCAGAAACACAAAACAAAAATTATCTTTTACTATCTCAAAGCGAAGGAACTTATACTACATATAAACAATCTGACAATGACAAAACTCTACACGCGACGCCTTTTAGCGGAGACAAAAAAGTCGCTACACATTGAAAGACAAAAGTGGTTTTCAACGAATAAGTCAGTTACTAATGGAGTAGCCAACGATCGCGGGGACAGATCTCCTTGCAATTAAACTTTACATTCCACCGGCCACCGGAGGCAATCAAAATAATCGCCACGATTTAACACTTTCCTACCTGAAGATACATGATAAAAGCGGTAAAGGCTTGTGCAGATATTAAAAATAATTATAGTCATTGTTGCCAACTGTATGTAATTTCTACTTATTTTAGTTGAGCCGTAACGAGTATGGAGCTTTTTTTACTGGTACTTAGTTATTGACTTCGTCTTTGCCAAAGAGTACTATGTAAAGGTATCATTACTATTAGTTAGCATAATCCTTTCTTTATTTTTATATAAGAACGCATAGAACTAAGATTTAGGCTTTATATTATATCTTCTTGGCCGATTAGAGTGAACCTATTACGTTTTTCACACGTTTTTAATTTCGACTAGCGGCTCACCTTCGCTTCGCTCGGGTTCGCCTCTAGACAAACAAAAACAAATCTATCCCACGGGAACCGTAAATTTTTCTGGGATAAAAAGTAGCTTATTCGTTATTCTGAAGTATGAACTATATTATTGTAAAGTTTCATTAAAATCCAATCAGTAGTTTTTGTGTACTAAGCTGTATAAGATACTATAGTTTTTAATTATCTTTAATTTTCCGGGATAAAAAGTATCTGAAATGTTGACTGGGGATATAAGGTATCACCATGCAAAATTTCATTTAAATCGGTCCAACAGTTTCGAAGATTAGCCCGTACAAACAAATAAACAGAAAATTTCAATAAAATCTAAATTTGTTCTATTTGTCTTCTTATATCCCCTGACTCGGTTTTTAGCTATTTTTTTCTATGTACAGACATTCGACCACTACAGTTTTATTATATGTTTAGATTGTAACTAGCACTGTAAATCTTGGAAGTTAATTTTAAGCTATCTTACTTTCGTATTAATTTGAATTTATAATAGTGTCTTTGCCCGAGCTGATCTGAAAACGGAACCAGAAGATGGATAAGGAACTTCTAAATAGCTATTATTAAAATTTAGAGTTTACGCTTAATCGATTCGTTTTAACAAGTTCTTTATACTACTGTTTGTCAAAAGCGTGTTTTTTGTTTATTTTTAACTCTAATAATAAAATTAAAACTTAATTAAATTAAATTGATTAAATAAAATTAAATTTAATTAAACGTGTTTAATATTAAAACTCAATTAAGTCCTCTGTCTCGAGTGATGTCACAAATAGTAAAGCAAATTTTCTTAACATAATATAAATTAGTAAACTATTTAAATATATAACGTCCGACTTATACCAAGTTATACTAATTGGTCGAGTTACAAGTGTAAATTAATGTATTGTTAAAAATCATGAATTAAAATAGTGTCAAACTGTAATAAAAGAAATGAAAATTATAGTATCAATCTTTTATATTCGTTATTCGAAAGCTAATACCTAGCACTACCAGTTCCATTTGAAAAATCTTCTGCCTTTTAGCCTACTAGCAGTACCCGCGGCTTCGCCTACGTTCAAACTTCCGATCACTACTAATCTGAAGACTGCCTGAAAATATCATCAAAATCACCAGCAGTTTTGGAATCCATAGGAAACACACACACACACACACACACACACACACACACACATCGATATGTAAGTATATATATATATATATATATATATATATATATATATATATATATATACATAATACCTATATAGGTTAATTGAGAAACTAGGCTATCTAATGTTATATTACGAATTACTATCCTTTAGAGCAGAGGAGCTAAACGTAAATATTTAACTCGAGCGAAGCCGCAGGTAAAAGCTAGTAGATAAAAAAATCTTCTATTACAAATTTTCTTTATCTAAAAGGTTACTAAACATAAGTACAAAATTCTTTCCAACAATAAATAAATACAATTTACATATTAGATTATTTCGAAGAATCACTAATGTGTGCTGGTCTTAAATATCCCAAAGTTATTTTGTGAGTCATTATCAAACTCCAGCCGCGTTGTGCGTGTGACCTTTGAAGCGGTAGCCGAAATGCAAATACGATGGGAGCTCTTATGCAATTTTATTATTCTTTTATTATTTGTAATTTCCTTCACGTTGGATTGAGATTTTTTGAAAATAATGAAGCTTAAAATTGTATAATCATAGAAATATTTTGTTTGATCTGATGGGATTTGAAGATATTCCATGACTGCGGGTTTGCCAAAACTATTTATTGCTGTATAAGAAATTGTAAAGTATGTCTGTATCACAATTGCAATAAAGTAATACAAGATCTAACGTAAATCTAATAATTCAAACTATAAGTAAAAAAAGTTTCATTACAATTTGTCTCGCTGTTTTTGAGAAATGTGTAAGCAGACTGACCAAAATTAAAAAAAAATTATAAAAAGCTATGATTTGGCATAATTTATGTCCCAAATAATGAACATAAATAACATATGTATATGGAGAAAATATTTTTACAATTAGCAACATTTATCTTTTTTTTCAATTACGAAACAGCTTTTTTTATTTTGTATTTGTATGTATTTAGGGTAGATAACTCAGAAGTTACTGAACCAATTTTAAATAATTTAGGCTAGTTTTGTGATATATGTACTCATACCATGTGATCAAAGCAACAAGGCGACACTAGTATCACACTGATTATAAATGCGAAAGTTTATATGAATGTGTGTATGTTTGTTCCTCATGCTAAAACGCTTATATAGATTTAGATAAAATTCAGTACACAAACAGACCCGGAGTAACACATAGGCTAAGCGAGGGTTAGTCGCTAGTATTACATAAGTAAGAAATTTGCAAGTACGGATGCCTTTGTTTAAAATAAAATTCTGAAACATTAACTAAATTACGGCATCAAGACGGCACGTTTGGCTCAGTTTGTAGTGACGCTACTTGCTGTGCCAGCGGTCGCGGGTTCGAGTCCCGCAAGGGGCATTAATTTGTGTTATGAGTATTTGTACTCCAGTCATGGTTATTTATATTTATAATATGTATGTATTAAAAGTTATATGTGTGTAGTGTATCAATTATCTGGTATCCATAACACAAGCCTCGCAGCTTACCATGGAATTAGTTGGTGCTGTGTATTAATATTCCAACATATTTATTTATTATTTATTTATAAACTTGCAAAAGAACTTCTAAAAGTTTATAACACTATCACATCCTTTAATTTATTACATTATGCATATTTTATTTACCGGTTGGTGTCGTGCTTCGATTGGGTTCGTGAGTAGCCGAGATATTGTTCTTTTAAACACACCGCTGATTGAAAGCCTTAAAAGCGTATAGCATTGTCTTAAGACAGGCGATGGGATACTTTTATTTTATTTGGAAGGTGGACGAAACAAGGATAAAAGAATGTAATTAAAATGGTTAATTAAAAGTGTTTTGACGGTTTCTGTAGGCTTAGGTTGACATTTTTAGTTTGAATTTGTCATGTTGATTGTGGTGGTAATGGTACGATAGAGACTAAGATTTTTGACAAAAATCAAAATAAAACCGTGACAAAATTTGAAAAATGGTTTTATTTAAGACTAACGACTCACCCTTGCTTCGCTCGGGAACATCCCTAGGTAGTAGGTACGGTTAACAGTTAGTATGGTTTAAATAGATTGTATATTTTATATACGTAAGTACAAAATAAACAATTCTGAACTTTTTGATTTTCCAGTTGTTCTTTTGGGTTTTCTGTATTTTTTATACTTAAACTAACCCTGACACACCCCCAACAAAACAAAGAAAATGTGTGTGTGTGTGTGTACTTATGTATGGACGTAAGAAGTTATACTTCTTTGGCGTAACTAAACAAAAATAGCTTATGATTTCATCCAGTACGTCACAACTCTCTGTTTGTAAAAGGAATGATAAATTAATAAAATAATTAAATAAGGCATATTAGGCATATTACAATCAATGAAATATCATTTAAGGAAAGAATATAATATTATATATCATGTGTCAGACAATAACAACGGTTAGAATGGCAATAAACAGTTAACAGCTAACTTCATCATGTCGCTTTTTGGCTGTCGGTGTACGCGCGCTTTGTAAAAATTTTACTCCAAAAGAAGTATAACTTCAAAAATAATTATTCAAATCATTTCAGCCGTTTATGAGTTTTAGCGAGACTAACGAACGGTAATTATTTTTTATATATATACATAAATGTCAAATAATCACGTAAATCTAAATAAATATCGTATCATTAGGTTTTATTAGTATACCTAAAAATCTGTTCATTTCATTTATTGTTCATTCCAAACTCATTTCTAAAGAATCACTATGTAAATGATTTATCTATAACCCTTTCATCCTTTTTGTATCCTCGTACAATGGAAAAACCTAGCAAATTCTAGGACAACGCAAAAACTTGTCTTTTTTACCAATTAATTATAAATGTCGTAACGTTAAAAGGCTTTGAATCATTCATATAGACAGAATGTGTAATCTTGGTAGTTTTAGAATTTATTACAGGTATCAATTAATGAGTAAACATTTTTTTTTTATTAATAAAAAAATATAATAAAAAAAATAATAATTAGTAATATTAAGACATTGCGAAGTGCACTTAACTTTCTGTGTCGCTACCTATATAGTTATAACAATATATGTTTTATAAGTCCCACTTTAACATCCCACATAAGATTTTGTCATCCCACTGCTGGGCACGGATCTATCTTCAATACTAGGGGGATCAGGCCATAGTCCACCACGCTGCCTTGGCCAAGTACGGGTTGGCGGACTTCACATGTCTTTCGAAAACTTGATAGGTTCTCTCAGACATGCAAGTTTCCTCACGATGTTTTCCTTCATGGTAAGGCAAGTGGTAATCATCTTAGAAATTATTCGCACATGAAAATATCAGAGGTGCGAGACCCGGGATTTCAACCCGCTTTACTCGGTTTCCCAAGCGAGCGAGTTACCACTAGGCTACCACTGCCTTCAATATGTATGTAATTCACTACAACATGCACAAAGTCAGGACGAGTTGCCAGTATCTTATAAAACGCTATTATTCCTATTCCTACGATCTCCCATTTACGTAACATTTTGTAACATCAAAGCCTATTCTGTCCTTGCTATAAGCATAACCACTCACCGTCTAACAAATTATAACTGGAATACATAATGTTAGGTTTTGTAATACACACTAGATTCTAGGTCTTCCCCAATTAATGCGTAAGTCCAACCTACCGTTAAAGTAAAATGTGGCGTATTGCCAAACGCGACAGTGCAACGACCTGCATACCGACAACCTGATCTATGTGATGACAGAGTAGTTGTTGGCTGGTTTGCGTATGGTCTAAGTGAGAAGCACGGATTTAAATATAAAAGAATAAAAATATATGGCATAAACCGTGTCTTTTGATTGTGTTGACTTAGAAGTTTGATTTTTTTCACGGCTTCAATAGATTGGAAGGGATTGCAGACCTGATAATGACCTGAGTATTTGGTTTTCATTTCGGTTTTATATCTTGAAGCGTCCCTGAGAAAAAGGGGTATTGACAGACAGACAGACGGACAAGGAAGTGATCCTATGTATAAATATTCCTTTTCTCCTTTTGAGGTACAGGAAGCTTAAAAATAACTATAGTATATAATAATAAACTAGAAAGAGGTAGGATAGGTAAGTTAATAAATAAAAAGTTTAACATCCACGCAAAGTCAGGAATATCGGGAACTCTCAAAAATAAGTGCCAAACAAAATTCCCATCTCGTTTTACATTATAAGAATAAAAATATAATAAAAAAAAAATTAAACCTTTGCTGCGTATTTTACACGTATGTATTTCATCTTTAGAGATAAATAATGTTATATGTGTATTATGTATCTATTTATTTTGATCAGTTATATAAATAGGTATTATTTTTATGAAACTGTTTATTGTTTTATTTATGTAATAATAACAAAAATATTATAATCCAAAATCTATATATATTTAGCAAATTTAGATTAACTACTTTTAACATAAGAACTACTTTTTCACTTACTAAAGTGTATAGGTACTTTTTTTCAATTCATACAATCCGCTTACATTTTGGACCACAAATTATGTAACTGCCATGGTCCATTCATTTTCAAGATAGAATAAAAAGGCTCACGCTTATTTTTCGCTTCATTTGCAAACTCGTAGTATTAGTCATTTCAAAAGTATATAACATATTTCTTACATTGTATTTACTGTTTATTTATAATTATAATTAAATATTATTTCAAAACCAGTTTGTTTTTGATGTCGATTTTATAATAAAATAATACTGTTATAAAAGTGAACTATAAATAAACATGTTTATATATTATTTAAGTAGAAACAAAACAAAATACGAGCATATACATTATACATACATATATTTATATGATTTGTAATGTTGTAAAAGCTAATTTACATTTAAAATTCCATAGGATTTCAGGAGCTTTTAAGCCAAGGCTAGGTTTGAGCTTTACAAACGAATGTAAGTCAACTATATTTAACATATATGTATGTTTGTACTAGATATATTAAAGAAGGCATAACGAAATATACAAAAATATCGTTAAGTGTAAGACAGACTCGTGAAAAACAATTTCTTAAAAACTGTATATAATTTAACTATATATATATAATTTTGTACATAAGTATGTAGTTTTGTACATAGGATTTCATATTTCTACTCAATAAATTCAGAGGAAATATGTAAGGACATACATAAAACACTTGTTCTTTTTCCTTTTGATCCTTTTGTCCTTTTTTTTATATTAGTATGTATTTGATAAATCCCTCAAAATATTAGTACAATAATGAATAATTTTGTTTATTCTCCACATCCTACATTTAAAAACTACTTTTGCTATACATAACAATATAAATTAATTTAAAAACTTATAAGCTTTCAATTAAATATAACAATCTCACTGCCCAACCTTAGTTTATCTCCACAGATTACACTACGTATATTACACGATCTCTTTTAAATTTTCATTAAAGTCAAAGTAGTTAGCAGACAGAAGGCAGCCTCCGACCGGGAGCAAATATTACATTATAATAAATCACTCGATTCACTTTCCTAAATTGATATTGTAATCTCACGTTTAGTTCTTGTTGCTTCTCGAATAAATGAAGACGTTGTGATGCAGCTTCGTTAAATTGCTATCTGCTTTTGTTTCAAAGGAATGGAGTAGCTTTGTTATATTTATTTAATGCATATTACTTTAGAATATTTTTTTTGTAAATTAATTGTAAAGGTTGAATTCATTTTTACTTAAAATTTAATTTAAAATATAACATAAATTATTAAAATTAATAAATGTATTACTTAATCAGTTCAATTATAATAATTAACAAGATATTTTAAATGTACATAGTTGCTTGTTTTTTTAATTGTTAATCTTCAGTAATCGTCATGTCTTTGGTTAAGCAGAACATTAATAGATCGTTACTTTACTGATACGCTAAATAAGTCACTCGGTTCAGTTAAATTGAATATCAATATCTAATATCCTCTTTTATTCTTGTTTCTCGTCGAATAAATGAAGACCTTCTAAAGCGGCTTCGTTAAATTGCTATATCCCCTTGTTAAAAAACTGTGAAGTAGTCATTTGTGTTATATTATTTAGATTATTGCGAGGCAATTAGTAATTATGCCGTAGTGGAGGTTATTTATTTATTTGTTTATTTATTTATTTTATTTATTAGCTCTTTAAGGGTAACACACAGTACAATAAATAATTATATATCTGGCATATCTTATATCTGGCAATAAAAGTGAATATGGGTGTGATCAGTATGAGTGCTAAAATGACAGTTGAGAGAAATGGAAGAAGAAAATATGTTTGTAATATTAACTTCATGTTGTGAGGAACAGAAATAAGAGAAAAAATGCATTGAAATATCAACTTAATAAATGTATTTCCTTAGATAATTTACAACTTACATATGTTTCAATTACACTATTCGCGTAATTCAGTAAATTTTTACATAAACTTGCAAAATCTCAATTCTTAAAACAAATTCGTTTAAAATCGGTTAAGTCATTTAGCTGTGATAGTCAAAGAGGTAAACAGACACATAATATATCATTAATAATAATATCTACAAATATTAAAATGTATAATGACGACTCTACCCCTCTTTATGTTCCGCTTATTGATTAATAGATAAAAAAATAAAAAAAATTGAAGACGATCACTCATCATACAAGAGCTGACTTATGTCTCGGTCCTTGTGATATGTTCATTCCGACAATAAATATTGGAAGCCAATTAAGCGCACAAATGGGACCTTGGAATTTGCTATATTCATCAATATTGTAAGCTTGAGTACTATTTAGCATAACATATTAGCGTTTTCAGCTTCGGGGTAGCATGTTCGATTTTCAATACAAGTGTTGTCTCTTCTAACCGATTTTAAAATAAGATGGTTGAATGTTTCCTCTGTAAAATATGTGCGCGATTATTTTAGAAATTACCCGGCAAATTTTTGTTTTTCTTGCACAGCGATTACCTATAATAGTACACTTATGTATAAAAATGGTGAAATGATAAATGATCGATGAAATCGATTAATTATAACAAAATAAATAATTATTGTTTATTGTTACTTACATAATGTTTCTAAGTTAGTACTTTAGCTTGATTAATCTGAGTCTTAAGTAAATATGATACTTACGTTTATAATACTAAGCTCATACCACCACTTAAGTATAAACACCTGTACCTTAAAATAGTTTGTTACTTATTAAATAATGCTTAATTATAAATACTAAAATTTACATAACATAGAGCTCTATAATCTTTACATTGTTCCCACTCCATGCAGCTCGTGTTCCACTTATCGCAAACCCTGATACAAAATGGAATATCACGATACACAGAAGCTGACTTATGTCCCGGTCGCATTCTCGTGATATGTTCATCTCAACAATAAATATTCGGAACCAATTAAATCTTACAACCGCGTTATGACATGTACGATGTACATACTAGTTTTTTTAATATAGCTACTGTTTGTGACTCCGCCTGCGTATATTTTAATAGTAACCATTTAACGTGATCCCTGTTATGTATAAAATCATAAAGGAAGAGGAGGTCAAGCAATTTGTTCTAATCCATTTGTTCAACGTTTCGATTTAAATTATAAAGGTCGATGTTACAGAGAAATTCTGACTAATTCTGTTGTGATTTTCGTTGGACTTCCAAAGACCAATTGATTTTAATATCGATATAAGTACGGTATTACACTGTTATATGTTGACATTGTTTTAATTATCGATACCTCCGGCGGATATTTCTTCATCTTTTATTCCCAAAAGTCATAATTTATACATCGTTAATTTGCGGCTCGCTTAAATGTGAAATTGAGCGATAAATCAATGAAAGAATCGATTTGTCCAATAACTCATGTCCTAAGTTCTTGCAACATTTTATTTCTAATTGCCTAAAAATATTTGGAAAAAATTAACGAAATGTTGCAATGTATTTTGCTGTATGTTTAAACAATATTTTATAAATTACTTCACATTTAAATTAAAAACTACCACAGCGTAGAAACACTGTTCGCACAGTCATTTCTGAAGGTGGTTACGGGTTCAAAAACTACTTACTCTATCTTCTTATCTCACCCATAGTCTTCTCTTCAAAAAATAAAGACAAATTGTTTTAATATATACATATGTAACGAAAATAAGCCTTACAATTTTCCAGTTATCGTTTTAAGCACTGATAATTACTAAAGTTAAACGGATTTAAATTATTCGCAATATTAAATTCTAAACTTTAGTACAATTATATGTATGTTAATCCTTATAATACCTATTAAATACGCAGTGTGAAATTCATCTGCATATAACATGCGACTAGATTAAATTGTTTCGCAAATCGATTATCTTTTCAATCCCGTATCGATTTTCTAACTACTTTGTAGTCCTTTTAAATGATTATCTTTTTATTTATTTTTTATAAAAAGAAGGAATAATAGAGATGTAAAGTAAATATAAAATAATAGATCCATTTAATACTTATCGATGAAGTAGATACTTTGTAGTATGAAAGGAAAAACCTTTTCATTCATTTATCTTTTAAATCTTCTTAGACGCTTAGTCTCCTTGCTATTATAAATTAATACAATAGAGACCATTTTGTTCTTTATATTTTTTAAATAAAACTAAGTTTTAGATAAGATTCTAATGTATAAATTAAATAACAGATTGTAAACCCGACCCGATATAATAATGAGTTCTTTAAGAGCTACTCCTCAATATCAATTATATGGGTGACCACCTTGGTTTTAAGGGTGACCACCCCACCTATTGATTGAAATAAGAATTAACGATAATAGAGTCACAATGTTTATTTATAATTATAATTAAATATTATTTCAAAACCAGTTTGTTTTTGATGTCGATTTTATAATAAAATAATACTGTTATAAAAACAAACTATAAATAAACATGTTTATATATTATTTAAGTAGAAACAAAACAAAATACGAGCATATACATTATACATACATATATTTATATGATTTGTAAAGCTGTAAAAGCTAATTTACATTTAAAATTCCATAGGATTTCAGGAGCTTTTAAGCCAAGGCTAGGTTTGAGCTTTACAAACGAATGTAAGTCAACTACATTTAACATATATGTATGTTTGTACTAGATATATTAAAGAAGGCATAACGAAATATACAAAAATATCGTTAAGTGTAAGACAGACTCGTGAAAAACAATTTCTTAAAAACTGTATATAATTTAACTATATATATATATATATATATATATATATATATATATATATATATATATATATATATATATATATATATATATATATTAGTGTATATATATATATACACTAAAAACATTGTTGAATTATTCCTCTTTAAAGCCGGTTATTAGAACTGAAATAGTTTTTTTATATGCGAAAATGATTTTGTTTCCTTGCTTTTCTTATAATTTAATAATAGATTTGTTGTAATTTTATTTTAATTTTATTTTTACTTACATAGGTGTTATGGGCGGGAAGTTTAAGTAGGTTTTTGAAATAAAACTTCTTTACGCACGCTTGACTTGGGGGTAAACTGATAAATGCGTTACAAAAAAATGTACGTACGTTTGTTGCCATGGTAACCGTTTTATTGTCTGGCAAATGATATATAACATTATATTTTTTCCTTAAATGATACCCTATAAATATATGATTGTAATATGCCTAATATGTGTTATTTTTAGTACTATTCAAAAAATAAATTGAATTTCATAAAGAGTACCGATAACCTACAGAAATTTTTCTTCTTGCGCGTGTACACATTCATACATGCACTCTTAATTTTTTTTATTCTAGTACTTCATTAGGTGCTGTTGGTCTACAGTCTAATATATTATATTCTGTTTCCAAAATTCATATAGGGATGTGTCTGAAGGAAACGAATATGGACAATAAGTATTATTAAATTTTTGTAACTACTTTCTGTTATACTGAGTTGTTATTTCAACAAATATTACTCACGCGTAATTTTCCAATATATAAAACCTTTTTTTCTTCATTCACAAAAGAAGATGTTACAGTAATCAATTACAAATGTATGCTCGCTGATGTGGTAGAATTCAGGTCGTGTCAAAACGTGCACGTTTAACTATTAGAATAAAACAAATAGTCATGTACTGACTTCTTGACAAATTGATTGTTCCGTGGTGCTCGGGTCACTTGGGACCAATGTTGGGACCAACTTTATATAAGAGTTAGAAGTTTTAAGTAGATTTAGAAATATGTGTATGTATGTATGGAATATATAAATAATACACGACACCCGAGCGAATCAAAATTGTTCACTAAACATTTATAAAATGGTGGTTTGACTAAGTTTTTTTAAACAAAAATATTTTTTTATATAAAAAAAAACCTTTAGTCATTTTCTTGTTCTTTATGTGGAATTTGCGAGATTATAAGTATACTTAAATTGATTTTAGAGTAAAAAGAGTTAAGAGACGAACATATGGTAATATGATAATTAAGAATAGAATGAATTTCTCCTTCGTGTCATCTCCATTATACGTGACATTGGCGAAGTAATCTGTGCGCAACTGACAAGCTTTGAAGCCATTTACAAGAAAATTGAATTGAATTGAACTTTGTATTCTGTAATTTTAATAGAATAGATAGTCGGTGTGTAAGAAATGTATCCCTAGATAAATTATATCCCCAGACCCTACATCCATATTGCTTTTGCATTGATTTTCACAAAATTTAAAACTGTTCATAATTAAGCACAATATTAAAATTACGAGCTCCATGACCAGATATTTGGCCAATGTAGGAACACAAACAAATTATAAAATGTTAATAGAATCGTACCTTTGACTTGGAGCCACAATACATCATTGTCAAGTCGACTGAGCCGGTTCAACATAAAGCGAAACGGACACTAAGATGACTTTCTCTTATAAAGGTTATTTTGTACCGTTACATCATATTTTCCTTTTTCTGTTTAACTAACATACCGCACTTAATTTCAGCGAAGTTGTTTTAAAAGTTGTAAATAACTGTAAGTCACGACTTTATTTCACTCATGGTTTGTATAAAATAACATAATTGAACAAATGTAGGCCACGCTGTCACTTGTCACATGTCACTCGGATATAAGATTTGGTAGACATCGAACTATAATGGAGTTAATTAGATTATATAAAATTTAAAAGAAAAATATAATTAACATTTTTAATGTAATTTATAAATATCTTGGGACATTAACACGCAGTACCATCTAGTTCCATAGTAAGGTAAGGCTTGTGTTATGGATACCAGATAGTTGATAAACTAGTAACACATATATTACTTTAAATACATACATACAATAAATATAAACACCCATGACTGGAGTACAAACTTTCGTGCTCATCACACAAATAAATGACTCGAACCCGAGACCGCTGGCACAAGAAGTAGGGTCACTACAAACAAGTAAAACGTGTGGTCATTGCATTAATTGTATGTTTATATATAAAGAGGCACTATAAATAAAACCTTCTGATTGATTTTATTTTCTTTTATATATTTTTATTATAAATAGTTAGAGCTCCTGACATTGTTTTTTTATGTATAATTATTGATCTCTCTCTTAAGTAATAGCTTAACAGAGAGCCTATATATATATAAATTTTCACAATAAATAAAGTTAAAATGCAAACAGAAATTCAGATTTAACTAATAGTTCCAAACAAGCAAGAAAAGGAACAATCTATACAGCTTCATAATATTAAAATAGATAACAGAATATAATAATTAATAAAAACATGCATTAGCCTTTAGAACTAAAATTAAAGATTTTTTTTACTTTCTATAATTCTATTCTTCTATTCTATAATTTTTATCTTTCCTTAATTTTAGTAGGTACATATGTAGAATTTAAATTTTATAAAGCATGTTATTAAACAATTATTTCTAAAAATTCATATTGAATATGAACTAAGAACGATAATTTCTTTTTTGAAAACAAATATTTACGTCAATAAAAAAATTCTTATAGAAAAAATATGAACGATATCATAGCAGTGTACGTTGCTAACAATTTTTCTATTACAGCCGCCTAATCGTCTAGTTCCCACATTGAGACATAATACGTAAACGAAACGCTTATCTCATGACCTCCCTCTAAACTGTCGGATAAACCATGATATGTATTAATTCATAATATTTAAACAAGATTTGGAAAATTATTCAATAAGTATGGAACAAATTGACTATAAAATCTCTAAAGTATTCAATTCCAAAGATTCTTTAAAATATCATATACATACGTATTACGTAGTACGTGATTAGTTTCACATAACAGTAATAGTTGTTATTTATTGTACTGTGTATAGGTAGTGGCATTTTTATTTTATTTAATTTAGAATATTTTAATTCTCTACATTCTTAGTTTCTTGTAGCTACTTTTTTACTTTATATATATATATATATATATATATATATATATATATATATATATATATATATACTTATCGTGTTTTTGTTTAATTCAACCATTATATTTAAGTGTATACGTTAATAGATGAAAAAAGGTTTTTTGGTCCTTTATCAAATTCATATCTGCAAAGAACAACATTGTAACTCAGTATAGAGGTAATTTAAAAATAGTAATTAACGTCTCATAATACGTTTGGAGTCCAAATTCTAAATCACTGCAATACTAAGTTACAATGTTGTGCCTTGCTGGTATAAATATACGTTTTATTAAATGACCATAACATTGTACTTATTTCTATATTCTAAACATTTAAGTAGTCTAGAAGATTATTGATATTTTAGATAAAATACTAATTTTACCTTGCAGCATTGTATAAAATCATTAGCAGAACCCGCGGCTACGCCCGCGTTCAATCTACAAAAAAACTTTGTATTTATGTATATAATACTAGCGACTCACCCTCGCTTCGCTTCGGGTTTGTCCCTAGACAAAAACAAATCTATCCCACGGGAACAAGTTTAGTTGTAACTAAACTGTCGAATCCCAAACTTCACACAAACTTTCATCCCCTTTAAAAAAGTAAGTAACGAATATTCAAAAATCCATAGTGCTCTCCTTTGATACCAAAAAAACTTTGCCTAGTTATACATATACACTGTTTTATCTGTTAGTTACTCAATGATTTAAGATTTATTTTAAGTAGATTTATATTTTATTACTTTAACAAGCTGGTGTTAACTGATACCATATCGATACCTAGATCAAAAATTTATATAACACCGCCATAAATACAAAATAAGACGAATAGCTCCTGAAACCTACTATAAATTCCCATAGCTCATTATTAGAAATAATCTTTATTAGTATCGTAGTATGGGAAAATGCTACCTTCTATAGAGCAATTGATAAATGTTTGTGGAAAAGGTCAAAAGCCTCTTAGCTTTATTGATATTCCTTTAGAGTATAGTAATTGTGAACTTTGAACTGTGATAGCCTTGTTTTAAAGTCCTACAAGGAATTTACTTAAATCATCCTTATCATTAATGGGTGAAAACACACTATTATAACACATACGAGTACGTAATGTTTGTGTGTATGTATGTTCGTTACTTGGATGGATTTAAATATGATTTAGTACACCGATGACCTGTTAATAATAAAATTTGCCAAATTTTTCTCTATACTAGCGACTCGCCCTCGCTCCGCTCGGTTTCGCCCGTAAGTTTTAACGGTTAGTATAGATTTCTCAGAGATGAGATATTTTCCCGCAGTAAAAAGTATCCTAACTGTTGACTCGGGTAACCAGCTATCATCATACTAAATTTCATCAAAATCTGTCCAATGGTTTTCTCGTGATGCGTTCCCAGAAAGACAGACAGACATGAATTCTAAAAACTATAAATTCGGCCTCTGTATCGATTATAATGACTATTTCAATAAGATTTTTCAAAAAACATTTAATGTACAGATTCAACTGAGTTAGAATTTTATTATATGAATAGATAATATAATAATAATAATAATGTACTAAAGGCACCCTAGTGAAGATAAGAATTCGTCATTTAAAAATATAATACGTAATATTAATTTTATATTGTAATTCACTTTTGTATTTACGCGTTTTAATTTTCCATTTGAATATTAACATTTATTTAAATTTATTATACAATATGAATAGTTTGTTTGTTTACTTTATTTTGAAATGTAGGTTATTTTAATAAAATAAACTTTATGCTATCTTCAAAAACACAGAGTTTATGCGACACGTAGAGTTGTTTTAAAAAAGGAGCTTACAACGCTGTGATGTTCTTCTCTAGTTATGTTCCCCCTAACACTTGTCAACGCGCCTGTCAACTTTAATCAATTGCTAAGTAACGTTGACAGAGAAATGTGAAAATGTTGATAAAATATCATAATTTTCATGTTTACTGTTAAATATGTAATAATAATAATAAATACGTAATAATAAATAAACAATTAACACTTGAGTTGGAAATAACTGAAAAATGAGCTAAATTACCACAAAAAAGGCTTTAACGGATTTTTATATGAAAAAAATTATCAAGAATCTACATAATAATGTAAATTTATCAAGAATCTACAAATAACTTTCCTAATAATATTTTCCCAAATCACTATTAATTAAGCGAGAAATGATGTAATAATTAAAATGTTTATCTATATTTTTAAACTATATCTACTTTTTATCTATTTAAACCAATAAGTAGGCAGTAAATGAATTAACTAATGTAAATATTATAACAGTACCAAATAAAACAGCTCATAAATTCCTAAAACCACCATATTTGAACTGACAAATAGGGCGTAACGTTTTAAAATGAATGAAATTTTGTTCTCAAGAATTGAAGCAATTAATCTAGCCTGTAACTAATTGGTTACATGTAGTACAAGCGATTGTCATCTGACCCTTGCCGGTTATTTAGCAAACCACACAAAGCACTTAAACTTAGATAAGCAAATAAAATTAATCAATTAATGCATTTAATGCTATGCAAGCTATTGCATATCATCCTTGTTTAGACATTATATGGACTTATAATTATACTAACTCATAGATAATATTTACTTAGATTTATGCGAATTTTCATTTTAAATAAAACTACCTTTTCGGATTTTTTCGTGGATTTATTTTAATTTTTGGTTCCTGACGATTCAAATGCTTTACAGCAATCATGGTCACGGAAGAGACTAACTACTGTCTGTAACAACTATTTAATGTCCTTTGAGACATTTGACATCTTAGTCTCTTCTGTGACCATGATTGCTGTAAAACTTCGAAACGTCGGGAACCAAAAATCTAAATAAATCCGCAAAAAAATCCGAAAAGTCGTCCCTAGCTTGCTTCCTCATACAAACTTTCATCCGCATTTTAATCCTATCCTATATCCTTCCCAGGGTCTCAAACTATCTTCTTACCAAATTTCATCTTAATCGGTTCAGTAGTTTCGGAGCCTATTCGATGCAAACAAACAAACAAACAATCAAATATTTCCTCTTTATAATATTAGTATAGAGTAACTGATAGATTGTAGGTACTGACTAAATTTCAATTTTATTTGCTTTATCTTTAAAAAATCGCATCAAAAAAGAATATAATACAGTATAATATAATTCAATTATAAACCCTTATTTCAATAACTGCTAAAAATCAAAACATATAACAAAAAGATACTGACCACAAGTAATTGATATCGACAAAAAAGTATATATAAAACATTTCGCGCATTCCATCGGAACGAAATTACCTCGGCAACTCGATAAGACGAAGATAATAATAGGTTTATAATACACGTCCCTCGAATTGCGATTGTTCTCACTTGACGTCGGGAGCGACGCCGCGGGCTCCTCTCTGTATAATTTGATCATATTTGTGCGCAGACAATGCCAGCCCAAAGCGTAAGATGACAGATGCGCTAGGAAAACTATGGAGACGCTTAAAAATGTTATGTTATTTACGTTTGTAAGTACTAGCTGTGCCTGTGACTCTCTTTGCTTGGTAAGGAAAAAGTTTTATTCAAACTTCCATGTTTTCTATTTAATGTGGAATCAGTTGTAATCATTTCTTAACAATTTATTATTAGTATGATTTTTTATAATTTTTATAAACATTTTTTGTACGTATGTATAGTAAAAAATCATAATTTATTAATAATATTTAGTTTCTATTTAGTTTCATTTATTTCTCAAAAGAACACAATTCAATACGGTCAACTACGTTTTATTATGAACAAAAATTTACGGAAACACAATATGCTATCAATTAGAAGTCAAAATGAGGATACTAGAAATGAAATACATAAATTATTTTTACTTCCATATATTAAGATAATTATAATATTAACTTTGAATTTAGTTATAATACGCATACTAAATACAAAATTACTTATCTCATCTTATTAATATCTTGCAACATCTTACTTAATAAGATGATATTTTACCGAAAAATAATATTACTAAAACCAAAAAAAAAGTTCAAACATCTTTCCAAAGCTTTCCTAAATCATTTCACGGGCACGACTTCTTCAGAGGAGACGCCTGAGGCGACCACAAAGCGCGCTACTTTTTCCTCCCATAATAAACATTTGTATTCTGCGTACGGAGTCTGACCGGGCAGATTTCGCTCCAGGCAACATATAACGTAGATAGGCAATATTCTGGAACAATTACTTAATTTTGTTCGTGTGAGGTGTAATGTCAGCGTTAATGCTTGATAATCAGTATTTTAGTAATAATAGACCGAAGTCTAGTACTTACATTGCAAAATCGAAATGCTTCATATGAATAGCCTTTAATTTTTATTATTATAATAATAATTTTATCAGTTAAATATCAATGAAGCAGGTAAAAACTTAATAGTAGCTCCTTTAGAATGAAGCAAAATATTTTAAGTTTATACTAATAGGAAAAACAATAATGTTACGTAGCGAAATATGTTGACAAAAGTTATAAATTTTTCAATGATAAAGTGTCTGTCATCCGTCTTCTTAAAATATCCAATAGGTAAATAAGATTTCATGATGTAGATTTGAATACTGCAAAAAATGTTTGAGAAGCTTTATGATCTCGTCCTATATTCTACCAAGGGAGAATTTATTAAAATTATGATTTCATCTGATTCGTAACTGAAACTAGCATTAAAACATTACTTATTTATCTAAATTGTAAGTATAAATCCAATAAAAAGCTATTTTTAATATTATTATTGTTATGTATGTGTGATAATACAATTAAAATTTATTTATTTACTAGATTGATTCCCCGTATAAACTTTCATCCCCATTTTCACCCCCTTAAGGGATGATTTCCGGGATAAAAAATATCCTATGACCTTCCCAGGGTCTCAAACTATCTTCTTACCAAACTTCATCTAAATCGGTTCAATAGATCCAGAGATTACCCCCTACAACCTCACAAACTTTACCTCTTTATAATATTAGTATTAGATTACAAGGTGACACAAAAACAAAAATACACTAAAAATTAACAAAGCTAACAAGAATTTCGATAATTTCCTACGCAACTGAGACTTTTCTAAGTATATAGTTACCCATAACAATTTGAATATGGTAAGCACTCCATGGTATTTGGTGATAATAATAAGGTTTTATTATGTGAATCCAACTATTAACTCGGCGGCTATTATCAGAATTTACTGTTTATGATATTGTTACATAATTACGATTTATGTAACATCTGTTATGCTAGTTCTACACTGTATACGTTGTATAAAAATATCTTCTTTTTTCGTCTTTCTGATGTATTTTATATGGATGATATTTAGTTTGATTTACTATTTTACATTGAATTTTTAGAACTTTTTTTTATTTGAAAACTGTAACAATTCTTTTAAATTATGGCGAATATGAAGAAAACATTCTTAATTCTCTGCTCAATAATAAAAATACTAAGAAATACTAGACGATAATATGTAAATACTAAAATTGAAAATAAGATGATTACATTTTAAATAAAACAAGTTAAAATATATATTATTTATCACTTAAGTTTTTTTTAATCAACCAATCAATCCAACCAAAACCAACCATCATGTGTAGAGGTAGCATAACTTTAACTCGCGTAAGTTTATTATTTCTATTGTTATTTAAGATACATTTTAATGAGAACTTAACTTTTTGTAGCTACGTAATATTACTATTTATTATATAATTTGGTAACCATAAAGGGGATAACATTTTTTAACAATTTAATATGTTACTAAGAAGTTTTTAAATTTATAATGTTAAATTAAAGCTAGCCCTAATCCATTAAGCTTTAAAATAATAAGCTCAATTAATGTAAAATGATAATCCCGTAGATTTATAATATTGTTTATATCTTATTAAGATTAACGTTATGTGACAGTTATTTTTGTGTTTCAAACAGTAAATAATTATGTATGTGGACATTAACTCACAGTACCATCTAGTTCCATGGTAAGCTACAAGACTTGTGTTATGGATACCTACCAGATAGTTGGTACACTACACAATACACATATATAACTTTAAATACATACATATTCTAAATATAAACACCCATGACTAGAGTACAAACATTCGTGCTCATCACACAAATGATACCCCCAGCGGGATTCGAACCCGCGACCGCTGGCACCGCAACTAGGGTCACTGCAAACTGAGCCAAACATGTCGTCAAATTACAATTATATAATTGTTAAAAAAAATGAAATCGGGTATAAATGTAATGTGTGTGTATTGTGAGGTTCAAAGGGTTAACAATCTATGTACAGAGCCTCTGATATTTTCATGTGCGAATTGTTTTATACATAATAATAGTGAAACATGAGGAAACCTGCTTGTCTAAGGGAACCTAATTAATTTTCGAAAAATATGTGAAGTCCGCCAATCCGAACTTGGCCAGCGTGGTGGACTAAGGATTGATCTCTCTCACGTTTTGAATGCAAGTGATACCTGTGCCCAACAGTGGGACTTCCTTATCAAATTAATAGTATAAAAAAATAACATACACTTAAGTTAAAAATAATTAACTCATAATTAAACGTTACAAAGAAATTGCTAAAACTGGAAACAATCTGAATGTATATACGCTTTGGTGGCAAGTGAAAGGCAAATTTTCGGTTATACTTTAATGTTTAATACATACATTGATTAACGACAGCTTATAAGTATGTCGTACACATCCATTCTCCTGGCATTGTGAGAAAATTGGATTGACTTCACAATGTATTGGTTTATTAAGATATGTTTAAACTGATACAAAATATTTCCTGGTGTTTCCATCCTATTACTGGTCGGTTCACCAGAGGTTGAAATTCGACCATAGTAATTATATAAAAAAAATGACAAAAATATATATGAATTAACATTTTTGTATCATTTTTTTCTAAACTCTTACATTTCATTAAAAAAAAGAATCGGTTGTCAAACAGACAGACAGAAAAACAATTCTAAACTGTTTCGTTTTTACCTATCTATATATATAGATATTATAGTTATTGGTAATTACTATCAAATATTATATATAATTACAAGCATATAAATGTAAATTTACTGATGCACTATTTCAGTATAGTGATTTTGGAAACTTTTTCATTTGTTTTGCCTTAGGATGTCACTTAATTACTCACGTCGGTCGTAATGAGCATATAAAGCATTTATTCATTCTTTAACCTAAGTACTGAGCTTGAAATATACATATATATATATAACAAAGTCGTATTAATTACACCATTTATAACTCAAGAACAGCTAGACCAATTTTAATGATATTTGATTTTTTGGATTTCTCTTAGTCCGGAACAGGATAATAAATATTAAAACAGCAGAAAAATTGAAAAAAATATATTAACATTTGGCAAATAACTATTTTAAATATCTATATAAAACGTACCTAGCGACGAACCCGAGCAAAGCGAGGGTGAGCCGCTAGTTTTTAACACAGAGTTATATCGAGTCTCACTCCTAGTATAGATATGATCAAACCGTATTTTAAGTGATTTAGAGCTTGATGACAACCGTGATCCGAAAACCCATTTGACGAAACGTGATACCCAAAATATAATACTTTCCACTCATATATAATTAATATGAAAGTTTGTGAAAATAAGTAGATATTTCCGATTTTAGTGATACGTGAACCGTCTAATGGATTAAAAGGAAACTTGCCATATAAATAAAATTTCTTGTAAAGACATATTAATCTGGAGACACGGTAGTGCCTCGCGACGTCCAGCAAAAACAGGCACAACCGTACTATCCGTTCCTGAAGCCATTTAGGACATTTTCGACCTATAAATATTATCATAAGAATAATCTGCTATTTTAAACAGTCCTAACTGAACATAGCGATAGTAGGTTTTTATGTATACACATACATAAATAGTGCGTTCAGAACACTTACATTAGGTAAATTTTGTTATTTGTAGATTTTATTACCGAATGCTATGGAGAAAAACTAGTAGTTCTTTAGTGAATTGTTTCGACGAAAAGTAATATTTTTTGAAACGACGATAATTTAGTACTTTAAAATACCCAAGAATACGTATACAATATTTTAATTAATTTCTTTTAGGAGCACGCAAAAAATGCTTAAATAAAAAGAATTATCTGAAGTCGTATAAAGACAAAGCATTTTAATTTAAATATTTTCACCAGTTCGATCGCGGCTTTACTCAAAAGCACATGCCAGCCAACAATTTGCAAGATTCATTACACAATACCTGCAAATTATTGTAACGTTATAATTATATATAAAGTATTTTGTGCCTGCTGTCTGCGTGTTTAAATTAAATTTAATAAATAAATCGATTCAAAATTATATTATATGTGTAATCAACTGCCTCGGTGGTGCAGTGGCTAGCATGTATGTAGCATCTAGCATGTATGTGGCTGCACATCGAGAGGTCCTGAGTTCGAGTCCCGGGTTGGGACTAGTGTAGTTATTGAGTTTTTTTTTGTTTAGTAAGTCTCAATAGCAGCCCGGAGTTGAGAAGTTGGCCTTGTTTTCACCCCGTGCCTCGGAGAGCACGTAAAGCCGTCGGTCCTGCGCCTTAACTCTCACCGGTCGTGTCGAGTAGTCGTCCCACCGGAGTATGAGAGTGACAGGAATAGAGAGTGCACTAGTGTCTGCGCGTACACTTGTGCACTATAATATCTCCTGCGTAGATGGCTAGTGTCAATGAGACTGGCCGCCGTGGCCGAAGTCGCTCGGGAGGTCATTATAATATGTATGTGTAATTTACTAGTACCTTATCTTAAACAACACTTTTGACAAAATAGTTTTATATATATTCATACACTTTATTCTTTTCGGTTCCTGCAAAATATAACATTGTAACTTAATATTGAAATAATTAAAATAAATATAAATGATGTTTTCTCATTTATCTAATGTATGAATTTAAAGTTTATTGAAGGAAATGAGCCTTTTTTTAGATTTACGCGAATATTTGACATTTAGTGTTATTCTTACTATCTTTTCGGGTCTTTTCACAGTTTTAACTATATTTTGAATTCCATTTTGAATGTTTTATAAGAAAATATTAATTTACTATTGAGAAATAATTTATTAATTGAAAAAAATATTTTTATATCTTTAAATTCATGGAGTATAGGCACAATATGTTAAAAGATACTTTTTTAAGACACTGACAACAGACACCGTCGGAGTTGATAGTATTATTTTTAAAAACCATCGCGATTTACCAGTAATTGCTAATTGGTGAACAAAAGGGCCATGGTAAGAATAAATTTGCAAAATTATTGTGTTTTGCTACCACCCGGAGCGTGCTTTTGAAACCTGTATTATACAAAAAATAAATGTTTAATGAACAAGTTCATGCATAAGAATAATAAGATCAATATTAAATGTATAATTATAGTACCAATTTTACCAAATTTAAAGCAAAATAACAAGTTTAAATATATTAAGTATTAAGATCTTTATTGTATAATTATTTAAAAAAAATCAGCAGGTATATTTTGAGCATGTTATGGTACAATTAAGGAATATTTAATTAGATCTCGGCTTCGTTTAGCTATTTTTAATTTAACACCATAAAAACATTATTTTCGATACAAAACATATAAACCACCATTGACTTACTCTCGCTTTGCTCAGGTGCGTCCATAGATGCGTCTCACAAGTCTATGTGCTACTCCAGGTCACAGTCGTGCACTAAATTTTATCAACCCACTTCCAAAAAGGAGGAGGTTCTCAATTCGACCGTGTATATATATGCGTTTTTTTTAGTTTTTATCCAAATCTATTCAGCCGCTTCAGCTTCAGTGACAAATGTACACATATAAATATAGTAGTAGCTCGATATTGTGACTCAACCCAACCTCTGAACTAGGCGACCACGACCAAAAGCAGCAATTAACTAATCACATTATAATAATAATAATAATAAAGCTTTATTTGTCTACACATTTTACAAATTTTTACAAAATAAGGATAACAATTAAGTACAATTTACTTGTTTCTTGTGTGTAGTCCCTCTTGGGTAAAAGCCTCCTCCAACGTGCACCATTCCTCGCGGTTTTTAGCAATTTTCATCCACTCATATCCTGCTATGTTTTGTATATCGTCCTGCCATCTAACTAACTGTATAATTTTATAACTATATAAAAAACCGACCCATAGTGGTATCTTTTACAACAACATGGAAGAAACACCTAATTCAGAAGAGTAAATCCAACCTCCCCCAGGGTATCTATCTCAAACTGATCACATTATGCACATCCAATATCATGTATTATACAACCGACATGCAACCGTTACAAATATAAAAAAGTTGGTCGCTATAACCATTGCTTCGGTCGCGCGACCAAATTTTAATCCAGTATAAAACTTATCGATTTTATATAACTAATATACCATTTGAAAATCAAGTATTTATTTCTTTAGGGTAAACCTATACTTAAATAGATTCACTAAATATTTGAAATAGATAAACTATATATGTACGGTATGATGAGTTTTATATCCCTTACTTGGGAAATGATAGATTCCCCATAGAAACTTCCATCCCCCTTTCTTCCCTTAAGGAATGATTTCCGAGATAAAAACTATCCTATATTCTAACCAGTATCTCAAACTATCTCCATACCAAATTTCATCTAAATCGGTTCAGCAGATTAAGAGTGAAAACATAACAGACAGATAGACAGTTACTTTCGCATTTACAATATTAGTAAGGATCCCGACCGCATTACAATGATCATAAAACTAGAAATATAAATATAAAGAAATATATTTGTATTTCTTAATGATTTATAAAAAAAAAAACAAAAAGTTACGAGTTCATAAATGCCAAAGCTATAGTACAAAATAACTCATACATTTTTATACCAATATACAATAATAAATCATAAAAAATATAAACCATTTCATTTAGCTACTGAACCAATGTTAGTCAAGAATTTATTCGCAATAAGAAAGGACTGTATAACGTATAGCCCGAAGCTTTACTTATAAGTTGGTAGCTTAGAAATTGCGTACATAAAAGACAGGTTGCAAGATAAAATTATCCATTTATTTTATCGTATTCGCAGTACTGTTCAATCAGTCAATGTAATGCATACTTTTGTCAACATTACAAAACTAGAACTAATAATATTTTGCATTGACAAACGTTTTTTTAAAACATGACAAAGCGTGTTTAAAAAATAAATAAAATTTGCTATGCTACATATACTTGTACTTAAATAGTACGATATACTTATGGCTCGCTCTCTATAGTAACTTAAGTAAATAAAATATAATTAAAAAAAACTAAAAGTATAGAGGGCTCGTCAAAACGAATGATATGAGCCACTGATGAGTTCCACAATCCATCTCCTAACTCCATCTTCAGATCAGCTTTAAGATACCAAATTATTGTATTGTCATTCGGACTCTATATACACGCAAAGTTTCATTTCGATACGACAATTAGAAGTAGGTTTAAATTAACTTGCAAGATTTGATTACATTATCAGTTATAATTGAAGCTAATAAGAGTGTTAAAAAGTATCCATATATAGATATTATTATGTACTATTTCGGCTGCGGCTCCACTCGCTTAGATTATAATTTATGTATAAAGAGTTGTGATGTCAGATATCTTATAATCTTTTTTAATAAATAAAATATACATACATACGTATTAGATGTAAAGAAGATTTTTTTCAAATCTAACCAGTACTTATAGAGAACAACATGTACACACAAAAATTATGTTATTATTTTTGTATGTAAGTGTATTACTTCATACAAGTACAACTTATTCTAGATTAGATATAGATAGCGTAAGCAGTGTCATATAATTATTCACCAAAGTTATAGAAAAATACCCAAACATTAAAGCTTAAAATAACATGCATTAAGCTCTTTTCGACCTCACTGTGCTGGGCACGGGCCCCCATTCAATGATCAGGATCAGTCCATAGTCCAAATAACATGATGGGAAAACTTAATTATTACAAAATTTTAATATAAAAATTTAGAATTGACATGACATTCACTATCTCTCGATCTTCTCGTTTTAAAGCTCCTGAACTTTTCCATTTGATTTGTGCACGCGTTTGTTTACGAGCACTCGTAATTATAGTCCTGTATCGCAAGGGAGCGAAAGCATCTTATCGTCTTAATCGATATTGGATTTTAAAAAACATGATACACTCGCGATCTGATGATAAAGATTTGCATTTAATAATTATTATAATCTGGAACATTCTTATTAAAATTGAATAAAAAAGTTTTAATAAGCCCCTTATATATTTATAAAAGCTTGTTTGTTGCACTTATCGTGGTCTCAGTGCTCATTTGTATGTCCAAATGACCAATTTATCGAAAGAGTTTATATAACAGAATTATTGACTTTTAAATATCAATTCTGTTGGTATAAAATACATATCTTATTTTATAAAAACCGAAAAAATATGTTTTATCTATACATTATACAAATTATTTAAAAAAGCTTTGTTTTTAAAATAGAGGAAAAAAATTATCTACTGTAAAGTATAACAAGTATTGGTAGTTTACATCAAATAAGTATTTAGGCGACGTTAAAAAAAGGATTTATTGAAATTTTCCACTATAGAGATGTTTGTATGGAAATCAAGATATCGGTGGTCAAATTAAAAAAAAAATAATACATAAATATGTTTAGAATTAAAATCGACAAATATTGTAAGGTACTCTGGTGCCATTTTTGAAATTTTAAAATCATTTTTTGTAAATTGTAGGTAGGCACTGTCCGTAATAAGTATATAACGCCTTTGAGGTGTCTAACACCTTAGTCTTTCCCGTGACCATGATTTCTGTAAAGCATTCGAAACATCGGGAATCAAAAATCAAAATAAATCCGCGAAATAATCCGAAAAGATAGTTTGATTTAAAATGTCAAATATTCGCATAAATCTAAGAAAGTATTATATAAAAAAAATATTTTTCAACACTATTTTATTAACTAAAATGACTTTATATAACAAATTGTTATCTAAATATGATTGAAACATATCTTAAAATGCATAGTAGATTTATGGAGCAGTATCCTACGCTTATCCCAGCATTTCCTGTATTATGACAAGTGACAAAGTCGTAACTTTATATAACGATTGATTTGCATAGTAAAACGCTTATTAGATTTTATTTAAGCATTCTACAGAACTACTTTGTGCTGTTTGTTTGACAAAGCGAGAGAGATTTGTTGAGTTTCATTAGCAAATATACCTAATGTTTATAAGAAAAATAAAAAATATTTTTTCAAACTTTTTATTGGGGAAAAAACTTTAAAATCTGTAATACTGTCTTAGATTTAAGTGAATTTTTGATAAAATATCAAATATAAAAAGTTAAATTATCTTTCAGATTTATTTTAAATGGTTCCCGACGTTTCGAATGCTTCACGGCAATGATGGTCACGAGAGAGACTAAGGATTTAGACTTCTCAAAGATACACTTGTTACGGACACAAAAAACATAATTTTATTTAAAAAAAAAATCTTAAACATAGATATCGAAAAACGTTAAAATATACAAATTACTAGAAAAAGTTTGCCCATTTTGAAAAGGAGGAGTAATCTTGATGTATGTTATGCGATAATATCGCCTCATCAAATACATTTTCATGATTATTGTTTAGTTCTTTTTACTTAAAAAAATCCTTTCGATCGATCGATAAACAATGTTAGCCTCATGCAGGAATCGAACTCCTAACGGTCGATATAAATGAATGGTTGTGGTAAAACTAATTGAATATTAGTAAAATGAATGTAAAATACCTATTTCACATTGTGTAGCAACCTGATGAAGGAAATTGCGAAAATACTCCGCGGCTATTGTGGCCAACACAATAAATTATTACAGGGCAGATATATAATTATTAGTTGAGTCATTTTTATAACTGTAATTTTATGTTAACAGGTATTATTTAAACATTTTATTATGATTTATTTTGATAGATTAGTTATTAAATCTGTATAGATAAATAAAATTGAAGTGTCTGTTTGTAATGCATTACAGCATTTGACTAAAGGCATATGAAATTATATACGGTACTTATAAGAGAAACACATTGTTTTTAATTTTTGTCTGTCTGTTTGTTCCGGCTAATTTTCAAATCGAATGGACTAATTTTGACGGGACTCTCACTGGCAGATAGTTGATGTTATAAGGAGTAACTTAAGCCACTTTTATTTTAGAAAAAGAATTACGGTTCCGCTCAAAAAAATTAAAAGGTCCCTAAAGACGCATCCAAGCGAAGCGAAAGTATGTAGCTAGTATTTTCATAATATACTAGCGACTCAACCTTGTTTCGCTTGTGTGCGTCCCTCCCTTCAATACGACAGATAGACACGGCCTCCCTTCAATACGAGGGGGATCAGGCCATAGTCCACCACGCTGGCCAAGTGCGGGTTGGCGGACTTCACATGTCTTTTTTAAAACTAGTTAGCTTCTCTAAGACATGCATTTCCTCACGATGTTTTCCTTCACCGTAAGACAAGTGGTAATCATGTTGGAAATGATTCGTGGTATATTCGTGATACATGAAATATCAGAGGTGCGAGAATCGGGAATTGAACCCGTTTCACTCGGTTTCCTAAACGAGCATGTTACCACTGGGCTACCACTGTGTCGATAACTATAGTTATTACATATAACTATTAAAATTCAAAAGTTACAGCATTATTGTTGGCGTGTCGCTAACACATTCACATGAATATTAATCATTATTATAAGATTATACGATTGGTTGAGCTCGTAGGTAGGAAGTGGTTTCATAAATAAGTAATCAATTAAAGCCTAAGCCTTATAATATGCTTTACATAACGCTATATGTGAACATACCTATATAGAATTTTATAATACACTTGTTATTGATTCTCGATTTCACTTGGATTTTTTTTGTGCCTTTTTTATATTAAATACATTATATAACAACTGAATTAGATTTAACTTACAAATATTGGGTTTAAAACGTGTTTCTTGTAATGAAATACTCAATAATATTAACTAGGACTGTTTTCTATACAAATTTTATCGTATTTCATTTCCATAAGTAATGTTTTAACAGATTTTTTGAATTTTTGACGCCTATATATTTGCTGTATGTACGGCTACACTTAACTCACTAACTGAACTCGTTCACATTATATTTTGGTAAAATAAATCCCGGATATATAGAGAAAATTAGAAATTAAATAAAACCACATAATTTTAAATATATTTACAAATCAAGTAAGTGAGCCTACTATTTTTTTTTTTTTGAACTTAACTTGAATCTTTACATACCTATATAGATATATCTTCGTTGAAAATACAATAATTTCGACAAACATTGTGCTGATTTGACTTTGTACTACTAAAAAGATTTTATCATATGAGATTAGACTACGAGTAAATGCTATCACACTACGTCTAAGCGTTCAAAGTTTTTAGCCCCCCACGCAAAAAGAGAAGTTATAAGTTTAACCTATTTCTCTCTGTATCTATCTGTAGCATCGTAACGCCTAAATGGATGGACTAATTTTAAATTAGTTTTTTTTTTGTTTGAAAGGAAACTTAGTCGAGTGCTCTTAGCTATAAATCAAGAAAATTTGTTCAGCCGTTTGCAGGCTATCAGCTCTTTTCTAGGCGGTAAAAAGACACGAACAACTTCCATAAATCTAATCGATTCAAAACTTAGTATCCCTTTACATTAATGGCATTGCAATCACATGGTAACCTAGGTATGATGCTGCAGCGCCACCTGGAAACTTGGGCAAGTTATTCCACTTTTTTCTAAGATACTGTAGAGATATCGTATTTAAGCTCAATTAAATGACCTCAATGAATAGGATATTTGTGTTAAGGGTATAGTTAAGTTAGAAATGCTTTAAATGACCCTTGAATGCTCCGCATGATAAAAAGCCACTGAATTTTAATACAATAGGCAATCTGTTAATAGATTTATACAAAAATATAATTTCAATACAATTTTAGCCAGTTTGCAAATACAAATATAATTAAAATAATTTATTATAGAGCTACCGAGCGATATTAATATTTTAATACATTACCACCCTATTACTAGCCTGCTTATTTATGCTGAACGTTCATTATTTATTATTTATTACACAAATGTTCATACTAACGACTCATTATGAGAAATTTTGTTCAGCATCAGTTTGTATGTTAAAGCTACTTGTTTTTGATAAAAAGAAAATCATCGTTACGTTATTGTTATAGCCAAATCATTCGTTAACATAGTTCAGAATTGAAGAATTATTTACGTAAGAAGCAGGTAATAAGTAAACTTGCTTTTTTCCAAATATATCAAGATTCTGAAAGATTCTAAATATATAATTTTTGGTATAAATCGAATTTAATAATATTAATTTGAAATGTTAGAGCTATATTTCTATAGTTTAAAGTTTTAACACATTTAAATTACATAAGAAAAAGATATTTTCTTCTACGAGTATATAAGGTAAGAGGTAAAAATCTATACATATTATAAAATTCTAACTAAGCCGAATCTGTACATTAAATATTTTTTGGAAAATCTTATTGAAATAGACATTATTATCGATGCAGAGGCCGAATCTATAGTTTTTAGAATTTTTGTCTGTCTGTCTGTCTGTCTGTCTGTCTGTCTGTCTGTCTGTCTGTTACCGCATCACAGAAAAACCACTGGAGGGATTTTGATGAAATTTGGTATGATGATAGCTGGTTATCCGGGTCAACATATAGGATACTTTTTACCGCGAGAAAATATCTCATTTCTGAAAAAAAAATACAAAAACTGGTAGGAGCAAAACCACGACGATACTATTTGTAAACAGTTTAGCAAGGTAACTTACAAAATATGGTAAAAACTATAAAAATAGCTTATCTTGAAAATCAAATTATCAAAAGCGCTATTTTATCCATTAAAATAGTTATTTTAATTAATATTTATTTATGTGTTATTTAGATATTCGACAATAGATGTCGCCATGTGTTTTTAAAATACATAGTTTTAATCCCAAAAAAATTAATGTACAGATATGACCTTTTCTCGATTTTATAAGAATTACTACTAAATCACCCGCAGCTCCGCCCGTGTTTAAATTATCAGTAAAGCAAACTTTTTCGCTTCATAAATTAGTAACTATACATACAATAAAATTGTAACTAAGCCGAACCCCTAAATTTAATATTTTTTCGGAAAATCTTATTGAAATATTCATTATTAGCGATATAGAGCCCGAATCTATAGTTTTTAGAATTTTTTCTATCTGTCTGAATGTGACCGCATCACAGAAAAACCACTAGAGGGATTTTTATGAAATTTGGTATGGTAATAGCAGGTTATCCGGGTCAACACATAGGATTCTTTTTACCGCAGGAAAATATCTCATTTCTGAGAAAAAATACAAAAACTGGTTAAAGTAAAACATGATGATGCTATTAATACTTTAGCAAGGTAACTTACTTATATATTATGTTAAAACTATTAAAAAAAACTTATCTTAAAAGAAATATTAACAGCGCTATTTTATTCATTAAAATAGTTATTTTAATGAAAATTTATTTATGTGTTATTTAGCTATTTGACAATAGATGTCACCATGTGTTTTTAAAATACGTAGTTTTATCCAAAAAAAAAAAATGTACAGATATAACCTTTCTATGACTTTACTATAATTACTACTAAATTACCCGCGGCCCTGCCCGTGCTTAAATTTTTAATAAAACAAACTTTTTGCCTTTATAAATTAGTAACATATTAGTAATATTTTGTTGGCCAAAACAATTTTCAAATGAGAATATTTGTAAATTTTTATTGTTTAGTAAATAATGTTAATGTTTTTTAATCTTTTAATGTAAAAATTGGGCAAATGCAAATCCAATTCGCGCATTATAGGTTTCGTATAGCAAAATGCTATGTTGTTTTTCTTACTTACCTACGTGTTTTGTATGGCTAACACTAAAATAAATACGAATAATATTTACATTTCCACAATACCTACTCATTTTTTGCACCGTAAAAATAAGTTCAATTTATATTATTTTATAACATTTAATGGAACACAAGTTTATGGCTGTTAAACTGACAAAGCGGGTAACTAAAAATATTTCATATCTCAAAAACTATGAAAAAGTATTTTAGGAATTGTTATACCTCAACTTTTTCACTTTTTCTTGACACCTTTTCTTGGAAGGTAAAGGCTTAAAGGACACAATAAAATGCTTACGACTTTAATCATATTAGCCGAGCCATATGAAATAAAGAAATGTATTCGCTTAGAATTATTTACTTATTACACTTTCTTTTGAAAATCGTTTTGGAAAATATTACTAACTAGCGCTAATTAAGAAAAGTTATCATTATGTAATTTAAATAATCAGCTATATATTAAGTTAATCTATAGCTGTCTATTAGTAAAAAATAATTAAAATTAATTCCGTAGTTTGAGAGTTTATCGCCCAAAACTAAAAGAACAAACAAAACAGAGGTATAGACATACATAAATGTTATTGCTAAAACAAAAAATTCAATTTAACGGAGGAACCTTTGTGGCATTGTCAATCACTGCCATTATTTACCAATCATGCGGTGCGCAATGAAAGTAATGTATAATGTAAGAGTATACTAATGTGTAAAACCTAAGAATTTGGTTTTTGATCATCTGAACGCGGGCGGAGCCGCGGGAAATGCTAGTTAAGATATAAAATTAAGTATTGCCATCTACCATACTATGGTTCGTTGATAAAATAATGCAATATGCAAATACAAAAGTAAGTAGTATTTACAAAAATCGATTCTATAAAGTATCGATTAAGGAAATAACAGAGTAAATTGCTATGTATTTTGAACGCAGTGGACACGCAACGCGCTATTATGATAAATAAGGCTTCGTACACCCTTCAGGTATATATAGCAAAACCTTTTATTAAAATATTGTATAGTAATAATTGGATTTTTCTTTACATTCAACTTTACAAATTTACATTATACAACCTTACAAATTTATTATATCATTCAAGTTATATGTTTGGTGTATGTTACCTTTATCTCTGGAACTACTAAAAAAAACTTTTTTTGATTTTATAACCTGTCTTTTCAGTAGACAGCGGAGGAATTGCAATAAAAATACATACAAATAAAAATAGACTATTCTCATTTTTCGAAGTCGGTTAATAAGCGAGTTGAGCCGAGGGTAAAAAGATGTTTATAATATTTTCATAAATTTTCGCAATTATCTACCCATTGTACTACTTGGTCATCCAAAATCTATTATCTACTAGCGACTCACCCTCGCTTCGCTCGGGTTCGTCCCTAGGTTACGTTTCACTGCTGAACTGAGCTAAACGTTGATAAGTCAGCCTGTGAGTCGCGAGTAGTGAATAAAAATAGTAATTGCGAGTGTACCTTAGGTGATAGACATATAATATTGCGAACTTCCCTGTATAACTTTTTAAGACCTACAATTTTCTAGTACATTGTTTTGATTTATCTCTTAAGGTTCAGCCAGCGTTAGCCATATAAACTTCTAAGGACGACTCGATAGAACCAGTCATTGCGTTTTCCCGCGGGAACGAAAAATGTGCCTGTAGTAAAAGGTATCCTAAATGTTGACTCGAGTGATAAGCTATCACTATACAAAATTTAATTGAAATCGGTTCAGTACTTTTTGCGTGAAACGCGCACATCGATTTAACTATGTTAGTTTTGCTATAGGTATAGATAAGAATAGGTATTGCGAGTGTACCTTGAGAGATAGACATATACTGTTGTAGATATTTCTGTTGGCCTTTTTAAGATCTACAATTTTTTAGTACATTGTTTTGATGTATGTCTTTAGGTTTAGCCAGCGGAGGGTTCCTAAGGAGGACTCGATAAAACCAGTTATTGCGATTTCCCGCGGGAAACAAAGATTTTCCAAAAGTAAAAGTTATCCTAAATGTTGACCCGAGTAATAAGTTATCAGTTCACAAAATTTCGTTGAAATCGGTTCATTACTTTTTACGTGAAACGCGTACAGACAAACAGACAAACAGACAAACAGACAAACAGACAAAAAGACAAACAGACAAACAGACAAACAGACAAAAAAATTAATAACTATTGTTTTGGGGTCTATACCGTATACATAATACGTTACAGTCATTGTTTTTAAAAAATATTTCATGTACAGATTTCGCTAAGTTACTGCTTTATTATAGTATAGATAACGTACTCGTATAAGAAAACAGTAATATCATTTAATAAAAATAGTTATAGCGAGTGTACTTTAGGAGATAGACATATACCGTTGAGAACTTTTCTGTAGAACTTTTTAAGACCTACAATTTTCTAGTACATTGTTTTGATTTATCTCTTAAGGTTCAGCCAGCGTTAGCCATATAAACTTCTAAGGACGACTCGATAGAACCAGTCATTGCGTTTTCCCGCGGGAACGAAAAATGTGCCTGTAGTAAAAGGTATCCTAAATGTTGACTCGAGTGATAAGCTATCACTATACAAAATTTAATTGAAATCGGTTCAGTACTTTTTGCGTGAAACGCGCACATCGATTTAACTATGTTAGTTTTGCTATAGGTATAGATAAGAATAGGTATTGCGAGTGTACCTTGAGAGATAGACATATACTGTTGTAGATATTTCTGTTGGCCTTTTCAAGATCTACAATTTTTTAGTACATTGTTTTGATGTATGTCTTTAGGTTTAGCCAGCGGAGGGTTCCTAAGGAGGACTCGATAAAACCAGTTATTGCGATTTCCCGCGGGAAACAAAGATTTTCCAAAAGTAAAAGTTATCCTAAATGTTGACCCGAGTAATAAGTTATCAGTTCACAAAATTTCGTTGAAATCGGTTCATTACTTTTTACGTGAAACGCGTACAGACAAACAGACAAACAGACAAACAGACAAAAAGACAAACAGACAAACAGACAAACAGACAAAAAAATTAATAACTATTGTTTTGGGGTCTATATCGTATACATAATACGTTACAGTCATTGTTTTTAAAAAATATTTCATGTACAGATTTCGCTAAGTTACTGCTTTATTATAGTATAGATACTAATATTATAAAGAGGTAAAGTTTGTGAGGTTGTAGGGGGTAATCTCTGGATCTACTGAACCAATTTAGATGAAATTTGGTAAAAAGATAGTTTGAGACCCTGGAAAGAACATAGGATACTTTCTCTACCGGAAATCATCCCTCAAAGGGGTGAAAATAGGTATGAAAATTTGTATGGGGAATTAACCCAAGGACGAACTCGAGTGAAGCGAGAGTAAGTCGCTAGTTTCATATAATCATGTAGACTGAGCGTAATCCTTAACTCTATTAACGATCATATCGAAGTAACCGATTAACATATTACATAAAGGCCATTTGTTGAAATTGTTTCTATAGAAAATTGTTATCTGTACATCTATACAGATAAATAAAATTGAAGTGTCTGTTTGTAATGTCAAAATAACAGCTTTATACTAAATGCATATGGAATTATATACGGTACTTATAAGAAAAATACAATTTTTAAAAATTTTGTCTGTCTGTCAGTCTGTCTATCTGTCTGTCTGTTTGTTCCGGCTAATCTCCGAAACGGCTAGACCAATTTTAACGGGACTTTCACATGCAGGTACCTGATATTATGAGGAGTAACTTAGGCTACTTTCATTTAAGAAAAAGAATTAGGGTTTCGCTCAAAAAAATTAAAACCTACCTAGGAACGAACCCGAGCGAAGCGAAGGTGAGTCGCTAGTATAAGATATATACAGTGGTTTGTTCTTAATAATTTATCAATGCACAGACCAAACCACTAAGTACTCGTACATGTAAAGAAATGAAGTTTGAATAGCCTATTCCTATGAAGACTTTTGTTGTCACTTGATAAGCTTTATTGTTTTAATTTTAATCCTTGTTGTACTAAAAAGGGTTCAAATAAAAAAAACTGTTGCATATAAAATGAAATTTAAGGTTTGTAAAAAAGGAGGCAGGTAGAGTCGATGGGCGCTACTAGTTTAACGTGTAACTAGATATTATGTAAACTATTGTAAGATTGGTATAAAATTGGCCCCATTGTATTGTAAAGCTGCTATTTACATTTCTGTGTTAAAATTAAGGCTTTTACTCATGCTCGATCAAATTTTTGTATTAACCAAATATATTTTTTTTACTAGTATGACAAAAGTAAATTTTAATATTGAAAATTGTTTGCACTCGTCATCATAAACTGTGATAAGCAGAGTATTAGTAACAAACTAGGCTTTAACTTCTTTTTCTTCAAGGGAGAGGTTTTCTGTGCAATATTAGATATTTCCTTTTATTTTAGGAATTATTTATTATTATAGATTATATGATTATATTTATTATAATTGTAGATTCACATTTCCAAACCCGTAAAATTAAAATAAAACAGAAATATTCATATTAAATTCAACCCTTCATCTTAATATTTCTAATTTCCACCCTTCGTTCTGTACAACATGAGTTTAATATTTTTAAATCATAGACAAAAACAATTTTATCACACTACTATTACATTTTGTATATAAAATTTATATGTAGTATGTATGTAAATGTGCAAGCTGAATGGATTTGGGTATTTAGAACACAGGTAGATGATGCCCTAAAGTAGCATATAAGCTAGTAATAAAATATTCATACTGTCAGTAATAAAATTTGCCTAGAAATATTAGTGGCCTATATATAATATTATTAAATATAATTTATATCTTGCAATATGAAATGAGCAATTCTTGTATACAAACTTATTTCGTGTATCTCGGAAACAGCTCTAACGCTTTGGAACAAATTTTGTATTTGATAAGGTTTTGCTTTTTAAGTTTATCTTTTTTATTATATATTAATAGTTTATTTACAGGTGTCTTTTCTGAAAAAACTCAATGTGTACTTATGTATGCACGTAAGAAGTTATACTTCTTTGGCGTAACAGAACAAAAATAGCTAAAGATTTCATCCCGTATGTCACAGCTCTCTGTTTGTAAAAGGAATGATAAATTAATAAAAATATATTTTTTTCTCCACTGATATAAAACACGTTATTGATTTATGAATATTTGAGAAACTACTTTGAATATAGTTAAAAGTTTTCACGGGAACCGGAGTGACAGTTATCAGCTAACTTCATCACGTCGCTTTTTGGCTGTCGGTGTGCGCGCGCATCGTAAAAATTTTGCACTTATAATTTTTTCCAAGCGTGCCAAGAAAAGTATAACTTCAAAATAATATTTTATTAATAGTTTAGTAAGCTTCACTTACGCATTAAAGCTCAGAGATCATTGAACACAAATAGGATGTTAACAAAATGGTATTTTCCTGTCGTAAGGTGTACCAACATAATGAGCATGATCTAACCATCGCCAAAGGCAACGGTAGCTGGGATGTGCCAATCTTTGGCTTCTTTAAGTTAGGACTAGATGGAGCAGTCTTATTAGACTAAGTACTTGAGCTTTGATTACATAACGCTTGGTCCTCATATAGTGCGATATATAAAAAAGCAAACAACAAAAATTAAACTTCTATTTCACTATTTTGCTTTCAAACTAATATTATAATCTTCTTCTTCTTCTCGTATCGATGGCAAGTTTAAATTGAATCAGCCCAAAACTCAGCCACCATTCTTGAAATAATTTTATAATTATTATTAAATTTTGATTATGATTAAAGAAATTAATATTATAATTATATTTATATATTACATACTTATTATAAATGCGAAAGTTTATTTTTGTGTAGATTACCTAATTTTTCACGTATGACTGGTTGGATGGAATTCTGTATACAGTTAGGCTGTGGATTGGAATAAAACATAGGTTATTTTGCTATTAGGCACATAGGTAGGTACTCAAGCGAAGCGCCATATCACAAAAGAACCAAGCTAATACAGTAGAGACAGTATTTAAGGAAACAAGATGTATAAGATGAGTGACAATATCTCGATGACAATACCTACTACTCAGAAGTTATGATTGGATTTCAATGTCCTGTATACGTTAAACATTGTCATCTAACTATATTTTAAGCCACTTCTCACTTATCTCAAGCTTGATTCATGTCACTCTTTGACTTATAAACTATCTATTAATATATTTGCATTGTATAATATGATAAACTACCGAATTCAACCAAAAACAAAAATTGAGAAAAATAATAAACAAAATTTTTATAATACAAACAATATAAAGAAGCTTTTATTTAAGATTTATACTGAAAAACTAAAATAAGTTATATTTTTCTTTTCCTCCAGTCTATAAACTTTGCTCTAAGCCTGCAAGATCCATGTAAACCATCTCTTATGCATCTCGTACGTAATATACTATTAGAAGAAGTCAACGCACCCGTATAACTGCGTGTATTAACAACGGCTACTGTTTGAACCGGCTAAGACGAGTCGCAGGATTTCTTGCATTAGAACTTAGAATGTATGGAGCTGTTTGCGAATAATGTTTACATTACGTGGGAATTAATGAAAGCGCTTATATATATTTTAATTATATTAAAATGTATAAGCTTTTTTGAAGTCTCTATTATATTGGCACTTCAATAGATAATAAATAGTTGTATTCGTATGTATTCAGCCTTTTTTAACGCCCCACTGCTGGGCACCAGTTTGGTCTAGTCCACCAAGCTGGCCAAGTGCGGATTGGCGAACTTATATAATAAAAAATAGTTATTACAACTAATTCGAGTTAAGTTCATTGGGCAAACTCTGGTCAATGTTTATAATCAGAGTTGAAATCCTTCTAATCCATACTAATATTAGAAATGTGAAAATTTGTGAGAATGGATAGATGGATGGATGTTTGTTACTCTTTCACACCAAAACGGTTGAATGGATTTGAATGAAATTTGCCAGAGATAGATTATAGTCTGGAATAGCACATAGGTTACTTTTTATATCGGAAAAATGTACATTTCCCGTGGGATAAATTTGTTTTAATCTGTAAGTCGCTAGTTGTAAATATATTTTCAAAAAAAATGTTATATTAAATAATTAATAAATTAATTTAAAAACCTTGTATCTTTTATTGATTTGTTAATCGATTAATCATACATGAGTTATTCATGAGTTTAATAATCGATTCCGCAATCGCTATCAAGAGATATTTTCATACAATAGCCATGATACCAGGAATGGATACCATAAATCGATATAAGACTCCATCATTTTTCTATGACTTCCTATTACACCTATCGAAGTAATAAAGCTGTTAATAGAGACTTGTACCAGCATTAACTGGGCTTCATAGGACTTGCTATGCTTTCGTATCAATATTTTCATTTAGAGCACATGTCTTTCTATTTGTCTGATGTAGTTAGCGAGTTAGATTATAGATATTATTTATATCTATCCTAATGATATATCTCGAGAGATAGATAAGCCATAATACTACATAATATGTGGCTTACCTACTTATCAGACTATAAAATATTTATATCTTAAATAGCTTCAATCCATCATTCCAATTTTACGTGTTAGAAGAACATACAAACAAACACATTGTCTATACATATAATTTAATTCTAACTGAGTAGAATCTGTACATTAAATATTTTATGGATAATCTTTTCGAAATAATTATTATTATCGATACAGAAGCCGAATCTATAGTTTTTAGAATTTTTGTCTATCTTTCTGGAAACGCTTCAAGACAAAGTCAATCCGGGTCAACTTACTACTATATTTTTATACTTACACGGATATACCTATACCTATACGGATACTCTTTACTGCGGGAAAATATCTCATCTAAATATCTAGTAAGTCACTAGTAATAAATACAATATTAACCCTATCCTTAAAATCCCTTCTCACTCCTCTTCCTTCTATAGTAATTCTTTCTCTATAACAGCCCCACGTCTTTGGAACTCTCTTCCCCTAAATATCCGACGTGCGAAGTCACTACTGATATTTAAAAAACTCTTAAAGGAACACTTTCTTAGTTCTTAATTTTTAACTTTACATGTATTGTTACTATTATTATTATTTTTGACTTATTCTCTCTTTGTAAGCTGTCTTGCTTCTTGTTTTGTTTTATTGTACAAGTATATATTGTATATATGTATGTATATGTGTATGTGTGTAAGTATATGTATATGTATCTATTAGTTTAAACTATCTTTATGTAGTAATATTTGTAGTCTACTTTTTATATATTATGATATTATATTTAACTCAATTATTTGCACTCCTTCCCTCTCAAAGTTTACTATTTCCTACACCTAAAGGTTGCCTGGAAGAGATCGCTGTTTTAGCGATAAGGCCGCCTCTTGTACATTATCCAAGTGTATTTATTTATTTTCTTTGTTCTTGGTGTACAATAAAGAGTTTATTATTATTATTATTATTATTAATAATAATATCAACATCTTTAATATTAAATTCACAAAACTTATAAAAAGCTGTCATAAGCATAGTTTTAAAAGCTCTTCCTATTAAAAACATATTCCTCTAAGCTTTAATTAAATAAATAATCTAATATACAGAAATGAAAGTGCTATACTTATATACTAAGTTTATTATTATATACGCGCGAAAAGTGACAGAGCCCATGTGAAGGCGACACCTAGACTTAGGGTGCAAACTGCTTTGGCAAGTGAGTGATGTAACAACAGGTTGTGTTTATTTGTCAGTTGTTGGCCGCACAATAACCGCTACTTGCATTTCTTACCGCTAGAGTATCACATAGAGTAACTAAAACTAATTTAATTATAATATAATATATTTATTTTAAACTAAAGAAAAAATTTGATTATTTTTGGAATGAGTTTTGTTAAAACAAACTGTTATTTTATTAAGAAAGCGTTTAAACATATTTTTTTTATAAAACTGTAAACACATATGGATAATTAGTTTAATCATAAGTTATCCCCATTGATTGATATATTATAAGTAATGCAATATCAAAATCTGCTTTTACTATTTAATGCGAGTTCACAATTATATAATTTACACACATTATATTTCATTATTTTTTTCCAAAAATCTAATACAGGGTTAAATAAATGGAGGGGACAAGGGAGAAAAATGCCTTACATAATATAGAAAAGCTTTTTAAAAAAAATATTTAAATACACTTACCAATATTTTTTTAAAAAGGAATATTTCTTTAGGCTGAAACTTGATGTCTTCATTATTTATATACTTATGTTCATTATTTATATAATATAGTATCATCCTGCATAAGAAAATGATATCAAAATCAAAAACTCCTCAAATATATTTTATATGTTTCATCAGCTCTTACAATATAACAGATTGCAATTAGACCGTCAATGGACAAGTGTCGCAGGACTCGTTCCGCAATGGTTATAACGCTACCGCGACTGTACACGATAATTATTGGCTAGTTTTCTAATCCAAGGGGCAATGTACTCGTACTAATTCCTATATAAATAGATTTTAGCATACTATGTTTTATATTCAGATTTAGTTTTATATTTTTTTATTCAAAGTATTTATTTTTTTACTAGCGACTCACCCTCGCTTCGCTCGATTTCGCCTCTAGGAAAACAAAAACAAACTTATCCCATAGAAACCGTACATTTTTCCGGAATAAAAAGTAGTCTATGTGTTATTCCAGACTATAATCTATCTCTGTGTCAAATTTCATCCAGATCCGTTCAGCCTTTCTGGCGTGAAAGAGTAACAAACATCCATGGTCGTAAACTTTCACATTTACAATATTAGTATAGATTTTTATTATTTTTAAATAGGGTAGTCAAAAATAATATTTACAGTATTATTTTAACAGTTTATTGTTTTTGCTGTAAGGTTATATTGAAATAGGTACGCTTCATTCTTTGATTTTATCTTAATGTCTATGATAACTGCGGAAGTACTTAATTAATTTGAATTAATGCTTAACACCTACCTCACCTCACACGATACTGTACCTCACACGATATTATATTTATTTATATAGCCGCCGGTAGACTCCTTACGGAAGTACATACTGACATTTAATTTAAATTTAAAAAATGTAAAAGTGACGATTCAAAAGTATTTGTAAAAATCTATTTGAATAACGTATAATTTAAATAACACTATGTTTTCGGATTATTTCGCGGATTTATTTTGATTTTTGATTCCCGACGTTTCGAATGCTTTACAGCAATCATGGTCACAGCAGAAAATCCGCGAAATAATCCAAAAAGATAGTTTTATTTAAAATGTCAAATATTCGCGTAAGTCTAAGAAAGTATTATGAATAACGTATATTTTGATTTAATTTGATTTATAAGTAACCAGCCAACTATCCTTTATACAAATCTTACTTCAAGCACCTTGATAATAAATTTATCTCGCATATACATAAGTATAACTCAATAAAATATCTAAATATAAGAAATCACCTTAATCCATTGCTACTTAATAAAAGGATAAATAAACTCACTTTTATATTATATTATTGAATAAAGTTTATATATTCCAGTATAATTCCGTATGATAGATAAAACGCGATGTTTGTTTCCGCTATCCAATATAGTGTGTTTTCGTCCTGAGTGTAAAATATAATGAGAAAAAAATGTGTACTAACAGCTTATAACTCATCCTTCTATACTATATGCATCCATCCATCCACATTATACAATTTAAGTAAATACGAAAGTAACTCTGTGTATCTGTCTGCCTGTCTATTACGTTTACACGCTTAGTCCGCTTAACCGATCTGGATAAAATTTGATATGGAGATAGTTTGAGAACGTGGGAAGGACATAGGATATTTTTTATCCCAGAAATAATCCCTTTAGAGGTAGAAATGGGGGGTGGAAATTTGTATCAATCATTTCTCAAGGGATATAAAACTCATCATACCTATGTTTATTTATTAGTCTATCTATTCCATACTAGACGTCAAAATAAAATGAAATGATCAATAACTTTTAAAAAGTTTATATAACTTTCAACGTCCTACGATATTATCTAATTTATTAACTATTAAAATAAACATATACATGAATCAAAAATAAATTACCTATATAAAATATTAATAAACTCTAAACCATTACAAAACACCGTTATTTATTGAATTTCAATGTTTATTCAATGATTTTCTCATTACGTGTTCTCTTAAAGTGAAATTTATTTGTTTTTTTAATGTAATGTAAATAGAGCCCACACAGCGTGGCATCGGGCAATCTTTGTAATGTTCGGGATGATTGCCGGACGTGACGATATACCTACTATTGTTTTATATATGCATTGTGGAATTGCATGTTTATATTATAGCAGGTACGCGACTGAATTACGCAGTTCGATCGACGGATGAAAGTTTTGTATGGACTTACCTTTGAATTATCTTTATTGAGCTAGGTATTATGCGTGCAAGCAATGACCTAGGTACTATAAATTATATGAAAAGGTACACTAATTTCAAAATCACTTTACTAGTCATAAGTCCACCCTTAAAAACAGTTTTTAACGTATGTATACATCTAATATAATCTGTATAGATTTCTATCTTTTGGGAAGATCTTCTTCTCTCTTTTGGGAAGGCTTTATGAAAATAAGTTCACAACTGGCACTTACATGGCGTTTTTCAAGAAATTTTTTGAAGTCTATCAAAAAGCATAAAAACAGCAGTAAAAACTTACACCGTGACGTCTTTCACATACCTAGATCTTTTACTCCACAAGTAAAAGTCTGTGAACATAAAAACATATCTTCCCTAAGACCAACGTCAGCATAATGATCGGTTATGAAGCCGGCTCCCGATGTTAGCTCTAAAATTGACCGTTTGATCAACAAATCATTCAATTTCACCCGCATTACTATCATTTGTATATAATTTATGTCGATTGGATAACTCTATAATGACGATTTCTATGTTTATTTTTATCTATGGTAAAATTAAGGGTGAATTAATGGCTTCAAATAAATATTTCAATTTATTTTTACGTATAGGTATGTCAAAAATATTCTAATTTTCCCCTTAACTCTCCTCGCGAAATTAAAAATCAATTGGCGATAATCCAGTTACCACTAAAATGTATGAGATAGCGTAAAATGTCATTGTCAGCATGAGTGCAGATAGAATAAGGCTCTAGTATTTAGTTATAAAAAATGTATTTTTTTTGTAAAAAAATGCGTCTTTTTTTAGAAAAGATAATTAGGTATATAACTTAAATAGCAAAACCTTATCTAAATACAAAATTTGCTCCAAATCGTTAGAGCCGTTTCCGAGATACACGAAATAAAATATACAAGAATTGCTCATTTATATTATAAGGTGATATCATATTAAACAAAGATATAAACCTAAAATAGATGCGAGCATGCTGTGAATATAACATATATACATATATAATGTAAAATGGAAAATTCACTTTTTAAATGAAATTCTGTTGTCCTTGGATTTAGTTTGATTTATAAATTATATAACTATTATTGTATAATTTTGTGGGTAGATACTGTTTACAACAAGTATGTATTTTGATGGTAAGCGGTTACCGTAGCCTATGGACGCCTTTAACACCAAGACGACTAAATCCTTAATCTTTCCAAAATCCAGGTGTACAGCATTCGTAACGTTTTGAACAAAAAATTAAAAAAGATTACAGATTAAAAAAATAATATAGCACATGCAAAGTAATATATAGAACTTAGTTTTATTTTTTAGTTAACAACATAATTTATACGAGAATGGTAAAAAATATAACAATACTAGTGCTAACAACTATCACAGAAACGATAATTATCAACATTTTATACATTTATCCATATTAATTGTTAATACACATTATATTTCATACAAAAAGTTAGGAATGTGCGGCGCACTTGTCATAGCGATTAAATTCTTCTAGCAAAAACAATAAATAGGTTACTTTGATATATAAAAAAGCGAATATATTATTGCTTATTGACATTTTATGGTGCTTTTATTTTTACTTAAGTAGATATTCTTGCTAATACAATAAATGAGAAAGTAACTAGACCTAGATTTTTATCAAAATTCAATTTAGTTGGGTCTATTATTTTTTTTTGAAGTATGTGTAATCTTTTAAATACTATTACATATATTAAATAAAACTACTTTTTTTTTGGTTTCCTAAGTTTCGAATGCTTTACAGCAATTATGGTCACGAGAGACTAAGGTTTTAGGCATCTCAAAGGTTATATTATATATGTATGTAGTTGTTATAGACAATGCCTACCAACTCTGATTTCTGTCTTTTTTTTTTGTATTTTTGAAATCATTATGTTTTGTAAATATGCACTGTCTGTAACAGTTTAAAAATATATATTTACTAAAAAAATATAAATATATTAATAGAGTTTTTTTTATATATTTAAGACGTCACGTAATACATTATATCATTTTTTTTCTAACTTGAACTACAGCTAATATGTAACATTAAAATCATTTATTTTCGCTATAAGTTTATCTAACGCATATCTAATTGCCCTCACTTTCATCTGCGTTGGATTCAAAGAAAATAGCTTGTGAGAGAAGGACATACAGAGGCAGTCCTAAAGGAATCTCATTTAACGAATGATCGAAACACTAAAATAATAATTTTTTAGTGTACAGATATCTTACGAACTAAAATATTCAAGTAATCTCAAAAAAAGATTGGGATAAAGATTTGTTAATCTTTTTCAATAGCCTTCCAATATTATATAATCGCTTCAACTATAAAAGGTATAGACATGCAAATGCCCGCCAATGCTCTCTAAATCGATCCTATTCGGTCATTCCGAGCTCTGGTCATCAATCACTGGTGATTGAACACGGAGGAAGCTACTGGAATATTCTATTTAAGATGTTACATCGTTATTACTTTCTATTTAAGGGTATTTTTTATTTCCTTTTGCAGTTAAGCGTTTGGTGGCTTTAGAAAAAAAAAACATATAATAATATGTTTTTTTTTATATGTTGGGACATTAACATACAGCTCCATTTAGTTCCGTGGTATGCTACAAGGCAAGGGTTGTGGATACCAGATAGCTGATACACTACATATATATTTATAAATATGTATTATTTAAATATAAACATTAAACACCCATGACTGGAAGACAAACATTCGTGCTCATCACACAAATGAATGCCCCCAGCGGGATTCGACCCCGCGACCGCTGGCACAGCAAGTAGGGTCACTACATACTGAGCCAAACATGTCGTCATAAAAAATATTGTATAGGTACTTTTACATACATTTACAATTTTATATTTACACCAACCCTCGTGTCAATTCTGCCTTCGTTACATATCATGCCGAAAAACTCATAAACCCTTTCACTTTCCTGCAAGAATCTTTTGTTTAAGTACTTTAAAATGTGCTAAAAGTTTCAATCAAAGAAATTATTATAAAAATTATTATAAATGGGAGGAGAGTTTTAAATAAAACTATCTTTTCGGATTATTTCGCGGATTTATTTTGATTTTTGGTTCCCGACGTTTCGATTGCTTTACAGCAATCATGGTCACGGGAGAGACTAAGGTATTAGACATCTCAAAAGCGTTATATACTTGTTACAGACAGTGCCTACCCACAAATTTACAAAATGATTTTGAAAATTCAAAAATGGCACCAGAGTACCTTATAATATTTGTTGATTTTAATTCTAAACATATTTAAAAAGTTTAATAAGTATTATAATTAAATATTATTTGTTTAATTTTAGCTGTTATTATTATAAATATTACAATATTTTAAAAAACTTTAAGAATTAATAATGTAATATTATTTAGTGTTGCTATTACTATAATATGTCTAACCACAAAGAATCAAAATATTAATTATTTATTAAATACTAATTATTTATTAAAGCATTATTATTGTTTTATATGTAATTTAGAAAATTAAATTACCACTTGTCTTACGGTGAAGGAAAACATCGTGAGGAAACAACATGTCTGAGAGAAACTATCAAGTTTTCGAAAGACATGTGAAATCTGCCAACCCGCACTTGGCCAGCGTGGTGGGCTATGGCCTGATCCCTCTCGTCCAAGGGAGGCCCAGCAGTGTGCCCAGCAGTGGGACGTTAAAAAGGGCTGAATACAATATCCTGTATTATTGCTCACACAATTTAGTGTAGCCATATCTAGAATTTACCACCTGAACTAAATTATAGGAAACAATAAAAAATACTTCGATAATATCCATTTCTACCCAAGAAAGGAATAACAGTAAAACAAAAATTATCTCTTGACGGCACGGCGTTTATTTAATGTATGGTAATTCAATGCAAAGGTACGTGTATGGGAAATGTTCCCACGTATTACATTATGAAATTGATAATTAAGTTAAAATGTTCTTGTGAAAGAAAGTGCAGGTGGACACTTAAGCTTATCTAGTACGCATACTTTGATTACTAATTATAAAATGGATGCTTCAATGATACTATTGATAATATGATTTTGTTTAATTAAGATTTTATTTGATTCGATTGAGTATAACAATTTACATGTTTAATTTTAATTATAGTATGTTTATTACTGTTAAACAATTTATATAAACAGAATGGATTATAAATGTTGTATAATACTTGTGATTACGAGCTTTTATCCGACTGCGGCGAAGCCCGAAGGTAGGTTATGCGTTTGACCTGTATGTATGTATGGTATATCCGATTCTATGTTCCCTCGTAATTACTAAATAGGCTAACCGATTTTGATGATTCATACATCATTCGATTCGTCTTGATAACACGAGTGTCATAGGGTATATACTATATAGATATCATTAAAAAACAAAATGGCGGATCCTAGGCACCAATTTTGGGTCTTGAAAAATTTCTTTTTCATCCGAATCAATCGAATGGAATACCAAAATACAGGTTTTTAAGAGTTAATTACAAAAATATATACACCTTATATCTTTAAAAGTAATTTAGGATAAGAAATTGTTAAATAAAACTAAAAATATCTAACTGACCAAAACAAAAAATGCACTCGGAGACATCTCAATATCAGTCTTCCTACTGCATAGTAGGTACTATGTATCTTCGTCAACTTGTTCTCTTCTTTTTATTTCACTTTTTACGCTGCCGGATATTTTTATTTTTGGAAATATATTTTTATTCCACTTTTTTATTCACATTATATAAGTGAAAGCAAAACCGCCCTTTCTTGTGACGTTAAGGGTAAATTTAATTATTCAGTTAGTTTGCTATTGTACAGTGGTAACAAGCGCACTATTCTTATTGTCATCGTCATGTAGTCAAACGAAACGAGTTCAAACCCCGAGTATTGTACTTATAAAATGCTTAAATATTATTCAACATTATCACCTCTTGTTTAGATATGTGGTGAAAAACAAACTCGTAACCATATTCCTGGGAAAACCCTATAAGTTTTTGAAAGACGTGTCAAGTCTATTTATTTATAATTGACCAGCCTAGTGGATTACGGCCCACTCCACTTTACAAAGAGAGGAGGCCTGTGCCCAGCAGTAGGACTTATACTACTGTCATAAATATGTACAAAGTTTGTTTAATTGCTAAACCAAGGTAAAAATGGCTTTTGCTTATACGTTTTTTTTTTTAATTGGTGTAACGTATACTCGTATACGAGCTAAACATTGTCTTGATAATACTACATATATGTATAATTATAAAAGCTAACGTAGCATAAATTCAAATAGGTACCCATTAAGTAAAAAAAAAAATACAACAAAAACTATACTGTATAAATAGAATTGAAAAATAGAAAGCAATGGCTACATAGTAATTTTAGTGTACATTTTAACTTTAAAGTTAGTATCCCATTCTACAGTATTATTGTCATTTTATAAAAATTTACATTTCGAAGGCTATGTTCAATCGATACATTCATACAATAAATCGAATGTTAATAATCTCGATTACTTTCTTAACGATTTTTATTCGATCCTTTTGGAAATCCGATTGAAATCTCACGATTTTTGTTGATCAGATTAGATTTCAACGAGTGTGAGAACGCAATTAGTCGTACGATATATTGTCGTCACTATCATCGTCACATCGTATCGTCATATCATGACTTGGCGTTTGTTTGTTAAAATACATTTCTGTTATATACCTTTTGCATCATTTTTAATATAATTTTGAAGATATTGGATAAAGATTATATTACACATTTGTAATGATCTTTCAATTTATTTGCTGTTATTTTTGTACATTCTCCGTTCCACGTGTAATTTACAAGAGAATTGAATTATTGAAGTTATACTTCTTTTGGCACGTTTGGAAAAAAATATGAGAATAAAATTTTTACGATGCGCGCGCACACCGACAGCCAAAAAGCGGCATGATGAAGTTAGCTGCATTCCTATTACAAACAGAGAGTTGTGACATACGGGATGAAATCTTTAGCTATTTTTGTTCTGTTACGCCAAAGAAGTATAACTTCTTACGTGCGTACATAAGTACACACACACGTTTTTTTTTTTGTGCTTAGAAAGTAACTTGTGGAACGATTGTTATAATAACCTTTAATACTTGTCTATATGAAATCTTATATCAATTAAACTGTTTTACATCTACTACGATAAAACTTCATAAGAAAGAAAAGAATAAGTTAGATTTAAAACTAGAGTTCATTAACTGGACCCTTCAAGTTTTGTTTAGAATACGTGTAATATGAAAATTTTGGTATTATCAAAATTAGCCATGAAATAGTTCTTGCTGCAATGCGAAGCTCAATCAAGAAGTACAGTTTCAAAACAGTAACAAATCAAATCAATTTACTACTAATACAAGAATAAACGGCCCTTTAAATTCATATTAGGCGTATATTATATTTTTAATTTAATTATTACAATGTTTAGCATTATAATTGAGAAATATACATAATTTTTATATTAACATTAGCGGGAGACCGACCCGAGGTGAAAATAACTTGATTTGGTTTAAATTTATTCAAATTGTAGTAATTTAATAAAAAAATTAACGTCTTTTTAAACGTCTTTTGCCTACTTTAACGTGTTAAATTTATTTGATGCGATAACTACGGTTCATTTATCGTATGTTATATACGAGTTAATCGTAAAGCCTACCCTACGAAGGCATAAAAAGATTAGGTGTTACGCATATCTAATATTTACGGCTGGAACCGTGAGAAATGGTCTTTATGGATTTAGAATACTAGTGAAGATTACTTGCTTTACTTATACAGTAAGCACTAACAATGTCTTGGATTCACATTTTATAGAAGCCTTGGAGGTAGCATAATATCGGACCATAAACTATATCTATTAAAGAAAATAATTGATGAACAAACCAACATATCTACACACTTTCATCAGAGTTAAGCTGTCTGACAGTTAAAATAGTAAAATGTTCTAATGTTTTTAACATTGATCCGTAGATCCTTCTTTTATATTTTTCTTTTGTTATTTAATATTTTTTTATGAATTTAAGTTTCAGCGCTAGGCCCTTTGGGCAAAATTTAAATACTTAAGCTCTGTACAATGTTGTTGAGTCGCAGTCTAAATTAAGCTATCTAGTAATCCATGAACAAAATTTATAAAAGGTTCAATTCAATTTATTTGTTTAGTGGCTTCAAGGAGTGCCATATTGGCACAATTTATACCATAAAGTTGATAATAATCTTATTTTACGACACTATTTTCACAACAATAACGCGCAAACGCAATCTTTTCATACAATATCGATGAATGCCAATTCAAAAGTATTCCGATTATTACCTAATGGTCAAATTCCTTTGACACGTCTTTAGGAACAGCGCAATAAAACTTTCCACTTATTTGGAATAAAACAAAATATTAACAAATTTAAACCTTATTACAGCTGAATATGATACTTTATCGTATACTTTTCGAGTGTGTAAATAGATGGTCGGATAAAGCACGGTGGTTCTACCTTTGTGCCGTTTTTGATTGAATGTTGATGCATAATCGTAAAGTTGAATCGACTAATACGCGGAATCGATTGTAATACGTATTGATAATGGAGAATATCGATTACGGTATAACTAGTTTTATGGACTTTAAACGTTACTAGAAAATGTAATTATTTACCTATATGTACCGATAGGGATGCCCATATTATCGCAAAGCCGTAATTCAGACTGGTTTTCTTTTATTTGCGATTTTAGAAGTATTTTTATGAGGTCCTGTTGTCCACCTATTTATTGCATACCATCCAAATAATATACGTACACCTACAGTACAGTGGTAGTCCAGTGGTCATGCGCTCGCCTGGTCAACCAAGTGAACTGCGTTCAAATGCCGCGTCCTTGCACCACTGACACTTTCATAATATGTGAATTATTTCCGACATGATTATCACATCTTAAGGTGAAGGAAAACATCTTGAGGGAACCTGTATGCCAGAGAGAACCTAGCAAGTTTTTGAAAGACATGTGAAGTGATGTATTGACAGGACCGAATGCAAAACTTAAATGTTACATACGGCTCCTGGTAAATCCTGAGTTTTTCGTCAAGGACCTCTCATGAACAGCCAGAGTTAGGAAGTTGGTAGTGTTTCACACTCGTGCCTTGGAAAGCAGGTAAAGACGTCGGTCATTCGTTTGATCTCTCACCGGCCATGTCAGTCACCCCACTAGAGTTTGACTGAGTAAGGTCTAACCTCTAGAGACTACACTTGTATTAGCGTGAATATTTGTGCACTATAATATGTCCTGCGCATATATGCAACCATATTTATGTATGTCTAGCTAATTTCATTGATTTTTAACGCCATGCTCAAAACCGTCTAGAGGACATTATTCTTATTATATAAATAGAAAATAATACACAGTATTTGAAACAAAACATAAAAATATAGTAAACTAGATAACATATTATTTTAATTAATATGTCTTTTTACCTTTATACAACAAGTACTTTACTTCGCAGTAAAACCTTTCAACAATATCATGATAACTAAATGACGTTAAAATGCCGAGACAGGAACAGGTGGTAAGATCTTCATACATCGTAACATTTTAATCTAAGCGTATATAATATTATGTATATGTTTCATTTTAAGGTATTTTTTCTAGTATGATATAAATGAAATAATAGGGTTATAAAGAGATATGCTTACACACTGTATTCCACTATGCCACTGTACTAAAAATTTGTTTGAGTATTTATATTTATACAGTAAGTTTTTTCTACGGCTCCGCTCGCATAGTAAACTCTTTGATAAGAAGAACACACTACAGTTACTTGTTACAACGTAAAAAAGTGACGTACACATTTACTTACAAACTTTCAGATTTATTATAAAATTAGCGACTCACCCGTGCTCCACTCGAGTTCGTCCCTGGTTACGTTCTAACGTTTAGTATATTATATTTCTCATAAATGAGATATTTTCCCGCAGTAAAATGTATCATATATGTTCACCCGGATAGCCAGCTATCATCATACCAAATTTCATCAAAATCTGTCTAGTGGTTTTCCCGTGATGCATTCCAGACAGACAGACAGACAAAAAATCTAAAAAACTATAGATTCGGCCTCCGTATCGATAATAATCACTATTTCAATAAAATTTTCCAAAAAATATTTAACGTACATATTCGACTCAGAATTTTATAATAGGTGTGTATAGATTAATGTGTTTTGTCGACCTTTTATAATTGCAATTTATTATATTTTTAAGAGACTATATAAATGTTAATAGCCTTAAGCTTATAAAGAATGATAAGCAATTTTTGATTAGGTTTGTGATAATTAATTAAGAAGAAAACATTTTAAATTTTCTATATCACTTATCTTATTAGATCTTTCAAAGAGGTTATTCCGCTTTTGTTCTATCCAAATGGCCGCGTTACCATATGGCTCGTTGAATACAAATTATGTGACCACGAATACTTTCCAGATAATGTATTCGATTTGGGGAACGGACGATCGCATCGTTCACGCGAGCTTCGAATATTAGCAGACGTTTGAAAAAGATTACTATAGAAAGTAGTCGAGTTGATTAAATTAAATAATTTTGTATTATTTGTTTTGAAGACACGTTTGGCTCAGTTTGTAGTGACCCTACTTGCTGTGCCAGCGGTCGCGGGTTCAAGTCCCGCTGGAGGCATTCATTTGTGTGATGAGCACGAATGTTTATACTCCAGTCATGGGTATTTATATTTATAATATCTATGTATTTAAAGCTATATATATGCAGTGTATCAACTATCTGGTATCCATAACACAGGCCATGTAGCTTACTATGGAACTAGATGGTGCTGTGTGTCAATGTCCCAACATATTTATTTATTTTTTTGTATTATATAGCTGAAAATATTTACAAAATTAATATTAAATAACAAAATTAATTAATTTATAATAAATAAAAATTATTCTTGTCTTTTGCTACAAACGACGGTCGCTACTAGCATTATACGAAAATAATTTTCCTAAAAAGATGCACCAACTAATTACGTTTTTAACTTGGGGAATGATTTTTTTTTGTTTATATAGATACCTACTCCAAAGTATAACCTATTTATAAGAAAAAACTTTCACAAAAGGCAAGGAAATTATACATCAAAATTGATTCCGTCCTCCTTTTTTTAAGTCGGTTAACAAATAGTAGTAGCAACCTCACAGATATGAGTCCGATACTCTGCATTCACGCGATCATATCGACACACGACGGAATATTTTGTATATTGAATGAGCGTCATCGTTCCGCTGCCGGCCGAACCGATAAAATGCCGATTTCGCGCTTGCATCGTAACATTGTTGTAATGTTTCTTTAATTGGGTGGTTTGGCTTTTGTTTGAGATAAAGCTGAAAGCTTTTTTGTATTATTTATTATTTTATTACTATATAATATAATATACCATGAATATAATGTATATCATATCATATATAGATTTACTATAAATATGTTGGTACATAGTAAATTATATTTGTATGTAATTCGAAATTTATTATAAACTAGCAACTTGACAAACAGAAACAAATCTATCCCACGGGAACCGTACATTTTACCGAGATAAAAAGTAGCCTATTTGTTATTTTGATGTATGAAATATATTATTGTAAAGTTTCATTAAAATTCAATCAAATCAAAAATCAAATTCGGTATAAGTTACTATAGTTTTTTATCTATCCCGCGGGAATTCTTTAATTTTTGGGATTAAAAGTATCTAAAATGTTGACTGGGGATATAAGGTACCACCAAGCAAAACTTCATTTAAATCTGTTCAACAGTTTTGGAGATGAGCCCGTACAAACAGACAACCAGACAAACAGACAGAGAAACAAAAAAACTGAAAAAAAAACTAAATTTGTTCTATTTCTCTTCTTAAATCCCTCTGACTCGATTTTTGGCATTTTTTTCTATGTACAGACATTCGACCTCTACAGTTTTATTATATGTATAGATGTCAAGTATACAAAATTAATAAAATCATGTAGAATAAATATACACATTAAAAATATAAAACCTATTTGTAACATCGTCACAATTTCAAAATATAAAAAAATATATTTAAAACAGCCTACATACTAATATATAGTATATAATACATATGTAATACACAAAAAATCAAATATATAAAGTACAATACGTAGTACAATCAAAGCAAAGCTCTAAAATCTGAAAAGTTTCATACAATTACGTCAAGCACTTACACAGTCAAATAACCTTTTCATTATTACCATAGAACTTTTATAAAGCTTGCATTTAACCCTATTCTCTTACGTACTATACAAAGGATTGAATACAATCTACGTGCATTCTTTACGTAAATAGCGAAGCCCACAAACTTTCAAGAGGGATGAGGTCATATTAAAACAATTAACCCTGTATGTAAATAAAGGTGGATCGCGGCTAATGAGTTGTAGACTCGCACCGTGTACGATGAAAACATACGAATTGTAGTGATGTGACACAATAGATTTCGATTTATTATTAAATTCTTATTTTTAACTAGCGATATGATGTGGCTACTCTCTTTCTAGTCGAATCGATCTATAAGTAAGTCGATCGAATATTTCTAACTTTTCAATCATTCAATGGTTCAATTTTAAAAATTCGATTCAACTAAAAGGTCACCAAAGCATATGCTTTCTGGGATGATCAACAACTTTCGTGATGAAGCCACTATTTCTCTGTCTCAAGCATAAGTTTTCCTCCAGGCATCCTTTAAAGTGCTGCAAAGGTATTAAAATAGGTAATTATCACTATATCTATCTAACTCCTTATATATAACTAGGGACTTACCCTTGCTTCACTCGAGTGTGCTCCCTTTATGCTCAATAGTTTAAGCTTCTTTGTGCTAATCCATGTAAATCATAGTCTATCTGTGTACTAAATTACATCCAAACCTGTACATCTATTTTAATATAAAGGAATAAAAATAATTTACACACGTACAAGCTTTCGCATAGATAATAGTAGTACGATCATGATTTATAATTTAATTACAATATCCTAACATATGGAACATCGATAAATCATATTGACATCACTACATTCGCCGGACGCGGGTCCATCGAGTGGTCGGATGCGTAGTGCCACACCACCGCTGTAATTGGTTCCACCCGCTGATTTTTATCTCCAATTATTGAGTTTTCACGCCAATTAAACATTATCTCGCAGGAAGTGCGTGTACTCGATGTTATTGTTTAAATTAACGGTACTTGCCTATGACATTACAATGTATTACGGTTAATAATTAACTAATGTCGTCTTGTAGGAAAACAATGGTGTACTGTGCGGTTTATATTATAATTATTAATATTATAGTAATAAATATTTATAATATATGTTAAATAATTATTAGTAGGTAATTGATTTAATTTTTATATTATTGCACGAACCTAAGAACTCACCTTATTGTAGATTTCATAAAAGTTAGGTTGCTTTTATTTTTGTGGGTGTTAATGCGGTAGGCATTTACCGATTCGATTTGCTCGTACTTTTGTGGTTATGTTAGCGATTTTTTTGTCAATTGAAAATCAATTTTTATAATTAGTTTTTTTATGATCAGGCTTTACCTAAAGGGTGATCCCATATTTAAAAAAAATCACCCCAAAGGTTAGAACAATTACTTTTTAAGTTATTTTGAAAGTAATTCAAAGTTATTGCTTAATGAATTTTAATATTATTGTGGGTATTATTAGACAAGTATACGAGTTGGTTTTTTAGATTAACCTTGTTCGCGCTGTAACGGGACAATGTACTAACGTAATTTTTGCATACAAATAATTTGTGAATTAGAGAGTAATATGATCAAGAAGTATACCAAATTATAAAGAAATTATTTGCAAATTAATTAATATTGCAAATAATGACTCATTATTCTGTATTTTAGAGTCTAATTTCAAAACTGTAACTTTGTAATTCCTTATGTTGTATTATGTCGATCGACCACAAAAAGAACATATTCAATTCAGGTTTACACTCTTTGGTGTAGATTTTAAATATAATAACGTCATAACTTCCCTGTCGAAGTTACAATTAACTGTGGTCGGGACCATGAAATGTTATTGGAATTTTTTTTTAAATAATTTAAACACAGTATACCTTTTTATTATGCCAAAAACTGCTTCAAACAGACTATCTAATACACTGTCCAGCCAGTTTCAAACAATTTTAATCACAAAAAACCAATTCAATCGCATTACCTACTAGTGTCCCATAACATTAACTACAATAACTCATTAAAATTTCCCATTTACATTCAATTAATTAAAGCTTACATAAAGCTTTATAAGGCAACAAAAAGTTTAAGACGCAGTCATAGGCAATACCTAGTTTTTTATATGTAAGAGCGATTGCGCGAAAGCCAAGCCAGGTTAGCTTTCCGCATTAACTTGTAGTAACCGCTTCATATTATCTCAGATACATTCTGAGCACGCAACGTTATGTAGTTAATTAGCTTTTATTATGTCGTTTTGTTAAAAGGGTATTTATTACGTTAAATGAATTTGACAATTATGGATCTATGAATTTTCATATCAACTAATTGAGTTTAAATTTTTCTTAATTAATCTATCATCTGAATTTAAATAGTTCTTATTAAATAAACCAGTTCTTATTAAATGAAAATTAAACGCAGTGGTAGCTCAGTGGTAACGCGCTCGCTTGGGAAACCGAGTGAAGCCGGTTCAAATCTCGGGTCTCGCACCTCTGATATTTTCATGTGCGAATCATTTCCAACATGATTACCACTTGTCTTAAAGGTGAAGGAAAACATCGTGAGGAAACCTGCATGTCTGAAGAGAACCTAGCAAGTTTTCACAAGACATATGAAGTCCGCCAACCCGCACTTGGCCAGCGTGGTGGACTATGGCCTGATCCCCCTCGTACTGAAGGGAGGCCCGTGCCCAGTAGTGGGACGTTAAAAAGGGCTGAATACAATACAATGCAAATAACCACGCTTTTTTTAATAAAATATAACATACGAGTATATTATACGTTGTAACGATATTATGCATGTATTTAAAGTATTATTTTAATACATAATTCGCTTACTGATCACATTTATGATAATCATCTCCTTCGTCTAAATAACTTTCAAATCCTAACAAAAAATTTAAGAGCTTTTCTCTGTAAACTCACTCATTTGCATTATTTTCATGTTTAATACCCTTTAAAATCAGTATTTAGATGGTTTTTTAAACATTTATAATATCTGTTTATTTGGTTAAATGTTCGATCTCATACCAATTGAGAATAACCAGATGGTTAATGGGATAAATAAAAAAGAAATAACCCGTAATATGCTTTATTCAAATATACTTATACAAGCACGTTTGAATTGTTGATTTTAACATCAAATGTCAGTAATGTAAGTTTGTTCGAAAAGTGCTTTAAGCTTGGAAAGCAATTCTGTTTAGAAAAGCCTCCGCTGTTGGAATCTCGTGCTCTAGTATTTAAAACTTTTGGACTGAAACAGAATCGCGAGAAATAACTAGTGAAAAACTAGACTTATAAGAAATTCTAATATAATATAATTATGGAAACAAAGTAGCCAGAGTATTTTTATTAGAGTCGCTTACAATAACTACCTACTTATAAAGCATTATCTACAATAATAACTCGGTTGAATTAAACGAAACAATGGATTGTGAGAGAGTGGGCGGCGGATAGCATCAGCCTATTGATGAGGAATATGTCCATAGGGTTGTGTTAACCCTTAAAAAATATACAGGATATCAATTTTATATTTATATATGAGTAGATTTTCCTGAACGGAAAATCTAGCATTTTTTATAAAAACTTAAGTGTAATTTTTTTCAGAGCGTTTAAAATATTATAGGTATATATACATACGTCTTATAGTTAAAAATGGTTTTTGAACACAATCTAATTTGAATTATAACTATGTAATTAGCGTCCGTGACTATGATTTCTGTATAGAATTTGAAATATATGAAACCAAAAACAAAGCAAAACTGCGAAAAGATCAAAAAAATAGTTTTATTTAAAATGTAAAATATTCGCTTAAAAAATACCTTATAAGTTGAACTTTTAAAATAAATGATTATAACGATAAATTCATATTTTCTTAGACTTTATCAGCTAATAATGTACGTTTGACATTATACATAAGTTATTAAATATGAATTTTCAATATAACAAGTGTTTATAACACCAATAAGCCCTCAATTTTGTTTCATATTAAATCCTTAAAATTATTTTTGCAGTCAATTCTATTTCAATCTCGCCATATTAACTCTTTATACCAGTAACCATATCCAGCATTGTCTTATATACAGGTCCTCTTTAATTGTGGGTAGAGTTAATTGGCTATTGTCAGACAGCATTGGCCCTCGCTGCCCTGCTCTTACTCCATTGTTCTATAATTTACTTGCAAGCCAATGTTTTAATTTACTGATTAATTTTCGCTTTATAATACTAACTGTATTGTAAGAGAGATTGAAAAGTTAGTTACTATATTATTAAAATGTTGCTATAATATTATTAATTATTAAGAATCTTAACTAAGATTATAAATAGGGGCGGGGTGGGGGGGGGGTGTATATTTACCATTTTTCCTTCCCCTACATAGGAATAATCAACGTGAACAACATACCGTCGTTCATTACTTATTTGTCCAAAGACTTATTTACCAAAAGAGTTTTTAAATCAGAATTAACTAAGCTTAAACGTGTGTTAAACTTTAAAAAAGCCGAAAAATTATATCTATATATGTATATGAATCTTAGCAATAAAGCTTTAATACAAAGTACAACAAATATGTATTAGTGGTTGAAGATATTTTTAGTATAAAGTAGTTAAGATAAGAATAATGATGAGATAAGAATAATATATGTAATAAAATATTATAATTTCTATCCTGGTACATAAAATGTTATGCTTTCAATATAAAAAAGTAAGGAGTAACATGACGCTATATTGCTATTATAATATACTAGCGACTCACCCTCGCTTCGCTTCGGGTTCGCCCCTAGACAAAAACAAATGTATCCCACGGAACCATAATGTTTTCCGGGATAATATATAGCCTAAAGCCTTCGTCGATAAATGGACTATCCAACACAAAAGAATTTTTCAATTCCAACCAGTAGTTCCTGAGATTAGCGCGTTTAACCAAACAAACAAACTAACTCTTCAGCTTTATAATATTAGTATAGATAATACTAATCTGAATAGATTAACACAATATAAGCTATATTGTGTTAATTTATACAAAATTTCTCTCAAATCCATTAAATCATTACAGAGTGAAGAAGGACCATACATTCTCATATACTGACAACCTTGACTGATTCATCATTTTTGCCTTAATTTGTTTAGAATGACTTGGTAAAAAGTATTTTCGGAGTACTCGTACAAGAAATTTTGCAATAAAAATACCTACGTTAAAGCAAAATAAGTAGGTATACGTAGGTACAACAATTTACAATGTCTCATAATATAATTATTGTTTAATGTTTTTACATTTTCTAAGACGGTTTCAAAATATTTTTTCATATGATCTATACATATAATAAAATTCTAAGTCGAATCTGTACATTAAATATTTTTTGAAAAATCTTTAGAAATAGTCATTATTATCGATACAGAGGCCGAATCTATAGTATTTCAAATTTTTGTCCGTCTGTCTGTCTGGGAACGCATCACGAGAAAACCACTGGACAGATTTTGATGAAATTTGGTATAAAGATAACTGGTTATCCAGGTCAACATATAGGATACATTGTACAGCGGGAAAATATCTCATCTCTGAGAAATCTATACTAACTGATGAAACGTACCTAAGGACAAACCCGAGCGGAGCAAGGATGAGTCGCTAGTAGTACATAAAAGAGTATATAAATGAAAATCTCATTACTCTAACTTTCCTTCAACTCGACGTGTCTTGTTTATCTTAGATTTATTACGGATCTCCTCTATTATATAGAACCTGATTTAATTGTAGGTAGCGTTAATTGGCTATTGTCCGACTATTGGCCCCCGATGACCTGCGCTTACGGCTTTGTCCAATACTTTACTGAAGCAATGTTTTAATTTAGTTGTTAATTTATTGTTATAGCCTATCTAATAACGGAAACTATTAAGTTTCAATCCTCCTGTAAGTCTAATTTTACTGCTTTTCTTAAGTTCTTAGGAATTATAATTAAATCTTTTTATTGTTTGTCTGAATGAGTTAGATTTGATGTTATTTGAAATTGGCTAATGTGTCAATGAAACTTTTTTTTTGTTATTATGTATCATCCATATCTATATATATAATAAAATTATAACTAAGCGAAATCTGTATATGAAATATTTTTTGGAAAATTTTATTGAAATAGACATTACGAGTACCATTGATACATAGGCTGAATGTAGTTTTTAGAATTTTTGTCTGTCTGTCTGTCTGTGGCCGCATCACGGAAAAACCACTGAAGGGATTTTGATGAAATTTGGTATGATAATAGGTGGTTATCCGGGTCAATATATAGGATATTTTTACCGTGGAAAAATATCTCATCTCTGAGAAATATATATTAAAAGTTAAAAAGTAAGTAGAGACGAACCCGAGCGGAGCAAGGGTGAATCGCTAGTATTTATATAAATTACATTCTTAAATACTTACGTAACTTATATATTACTAATATTACATATTATTATAATATTATTTTTATATAAATTCGAACTATGTTTATTAGTTTGTCTTTTTTTCACCCGATAACCAACATTGGCGTCAATTTTTACATAGATAATAAATATATTATATAGTTTATGCATAGATGAGTGGTATTACTTTTATTATTTATTTATATATCTCCTTTAGCTCTTTTCAAATCCCACTGCTGGGATAGCGGGAAATATCAGGCCATAGTCCACCATGCTGGCTAAGTGCAACACTTCACATGCCTTTCTATAACAGATTCCGTTCTCTCAGATATTTGTTTCCCCCACGAAGTTTTTCTCACGATGTTAAAAATGGTTCACACTTGAACTTGAACCTGCTTCACTCTATTTTCCAAACGAGTAAGCTTCCACTAGGCTACTACTATCTGATATTAGTATATTATTATTACAAAAAATTACCAGTACTTGTCACTAGTACTACAATAACAACAAAAAATTATTTCTTACAGCTTTGACATTAGCACAAAGCCTTCATTTACACTTCCAACTTAAGTAACAAGTTAATTACAAGCATATCTTCTTTATTGATCTCACAATACTTACTGAAAGTAACAACAACAATGTAACCTGTACCGAACAAAGGCCTAACCGAGAACCTGACCATATTCTTTGAAACATAATCATGATAATTAAGTGTCGCAATAAGGAGTCTTATCAGCCGGACGTATGGATGGGGCTACTGACCACAGCATGTCATTTAATAAAAAACTATAGCTTACACTATCTTATAATCGCATCGCTTTACATTTCTAGCCGCAACATTCTTAAGTTTTAAGCATTCAAGCTAAATAAGCAATGTATGCTGAATTTAAAGGAAAAGTAGTTGATGTAGAGTTCATTGGTAGAGTAATATGTCAGAGTAAGAACCAGTTAGGCAAATTATCAGCCAGGAATCTGTGAGTCCACCTGCCGGTCACTGCTTCATACATTCATTTATTCAGGCAGGTTTTGTTTAGTGTGTGCTTGATTGCATTGTTTTATTGTAATCACTTGCTGTTTACTTGTGATGGTGAAATTCTTATGGAACTTAGGATGATAACTATAGTATTAGTTATTGCTTAGTTGAGAGCCAATGAAGTAATGTTATTAAGTTATTCATTTGCAATAATTGTTAAGTTAAACGCATGTTATTAAAGGTCTCACGTTAATTTAGATAGTTTAAATATTTATTGATCATCTATGTATACAGATAAATAAAATTGTAATGTCTATTTGTAATGTCAAAATGACAGCTTTTTACTAAATGCATATGAAATTATATACGGTATTTATAAAAAAACACATTTTTAAAATTTTGGCCTGTCTGTCTGTTTGTTCTTGCTAATCTTCGCCGTCCACTGCTGGACGAGAGCCGCTCCCATAGAACTACAGCCCGAAACCATCCCGTACCTACCTGCCATATTTTTCAAGTCATCGGTTATCGTGCGCAGCTAAATAGGTATACTCTTATTAAACTTGAGTGCAACTTGAGAAAAAATGAGTCACTAGTCAAGTAACAAGTTTCCTTGTTATTTTTTTACGTCTTTTTCCATTTAATTATTTTAATAATAATCGCTAGTATTTTATCTTTCGATAGTTGTTTGATTTGATCATGGATTTAATAAATCTTTAATGTGACTTCATACACTTTTTTTCACTTTCTATCCAAAAATCGTAAAATTTTCATGTAAGTTAGGTTAATTGATCGATATGCACATTTATTCATCGCAGATAAATCGACGCATGTCACTTCTATCAAGCAATGTCATCCAGACATATTACTATGACGCTTATTTTTAAATCCATACTAATAATATTATAAATGTGAAAGCATGTCAGTTTGTTTGTTTGTGCTTCTATCACGTCAAAATACAGTAACGGAATAGCGTGATTTTTTGAGTGGAGTTATCTCCAAAAATAGCTTACGCTATTTTTTATCGCGGGAGATTATCTCATTCCCACGGTAAAACACGTTATAATACAACCCACAACAACTCATCATACCTATGTATATAGATATAATATATAGTCTATCTATGTATTCCATATTAACCGTTAAAACGTAACTAGAGGTGAACACGAGTAAAGCGTGGGTAAGTCGTTAGTTACTCGTAAAATTAACATTATAATTACATATAAACCATAAATAATAATAGAACACTCGATATCACAATCATAGTATTTATAACATCATATTATGATAGAAAAAAAATACTTGTTCACTATAAACTAATTTACTTTCAAATTAAAAATCTAAAATTAATAATATCCATTACTCAATGCAAGTGGAACAATATTAGGCGTTTTTTTCAAATAAACAAACCATATTTTAAGGCTCGTTCTAAATGTCTAACAGATTTTTCAATCAAAAGCTCAGCATGAAGCCTAATTATAAGTATAATGATTTGAATGTTATACAAATATGCATAACACGTTTAATGTTTCAAACTTAAGTTGTATGAAAGCTACCTTAGATAGATGTATCTTACATAATGAGATATTAATATAAGTAACTTAGAGTTAAAGAGTAAAAAAAATCAAAAAAATTGAGTAAATTCAGAATGAAAATAACTTATAATCTAGATTTTTAGAAATCTAGTATCCGGCATAAGATCTTATTTTGTTAGTAAATATATAATTATATAGCAATAATATATTTTATTATACAAAACCCTCGAAACGCTAAGCCAACTCGCACTTAACATTTTATTGAAGCCAGATCATAAAAATTTTATTAAATTTTTCTTAATTAATTCTACTCAGACCTATAGTTATGTATGTCGTATAAATTAGTTTTTATTATCGTCTAATAAGTTACTTTTAGCGAAAATATTCCATTTTACTTATATCATGACCTAGAAATTAAAACAATGACAAAAGTTTAATACGTAAAAGTTATGCTTTATAATATTTACTTCAATAGCAAAACCATATCTGTAATACAATCTATAATAATTAAATGTGCTTAGAGATAATAAATTATTCAAAGGGCTTTATCTCAGATTTACCTTTATGGGTGCGACAAATGACAGATCTCAGATAATTCCACACTTAGCACACGTTTACGTCTCAGCATTGAATTTTATAAATGTTCATCAGTTCATACATAGTTGTTTTAAAAATAAACTATAGACTCGCTCCAGTTTTTTTTTTTTTATTTTGCTACTGTAAATAATGTTTGTTACATAGCGTTTATTTATATACTGGCAGAACTCGCGGCTTCGCTCGCGCTAAAACTATAAAAAAAACTAAAAAGGTAGGTTTCATACAAACTTTCATCCCCTATTTTACCCTCTTAGGGGTAGAATTTTAGAAAACGCTGAAATACGTAACTCATTATTTTTGCCGTACTCAATTCATACGAAATTTCATGCAAATATGTCCAAGGAATAAAAAGTTTCATAGAAACTTTTATCTCCTATTTCACGCCCTTGGGGGTTGAATTTTGAAAAATCCTTCCTTAGTGGATGCCTTCGTCATATGACAAATACGTATGCGAAATTTGAATTTTCTAGCCTTAACGGCTTGGCCTGTGCGTTGATATATCAGTCAATCACTTTTGCCTTTTATATATTATCTAATAAGATAATAGCTCCACTACTAAAGCTCATTATTAAATAAGCCATAAATTACAAAAAAATATTTATTTAAATTCTACTGGTAGTTACAAGAATGAGTCATATAGACAAACAATCTCAACTTTATAATGTTAGTGTAAATTAATCAATTAGGTACTATATCTAACAAAACTATAATATTGTAAGATTTTTTCTAACAGTACTTCTTTCAACTTTTAAATAACTCTGTGATATATTACTTCGTTCCATTGCTGCTTAAAAGATATATGTATATATTGAAAAAAAATGTATTTGATATTTGTACGAGATACATATGACTATTAGATTTATTATTGATACATTTTATATAAATAATATATACTCTTATATCTATATATTAAATACGTGAAGCAAAAACTTTGTACCCCTTTTTACGAAAATTGCGATGACGAAGGAGTATAAAATATCCCACACTTAATGTTTATATAGAGAAGGAGTGCAGAATGCTAATATATATTTTTTTTAATTATGCATAAAAAATACATTAAATCAATAAAAAAAAAACATTACACACACTACCATGTATTTTCTTTCTTTTATTATGTTAAAGTCTGTGGTCAAATTGAGAATAGATTAATATTGTTTGTCTTTAATATTATTTGTCTATAGTCTTACTGAATGTCAAACATAATCATAATAAAGTGTACTATATCAGGAACGATTTAATGAATTATAGTTGAATTTCAACCACGGAGCGATCGCTAGTATAAATAATTATATCTAAAACACCAGGATAATATAAAAGCTCAAAGCTCTACAACATCACAAAACAACACTTGCCAGTTGCCTAACAGAGAAAGCCGCATTAAATTCAAATCGACTTATGTATGTACATAAAAACCCCATTTTAATCTATTATCGTGTAAGTTTAATGAACTTCAGTTTATGTTTTTATTAAGATGTTCGTTTATTTAAATTCATTTCCAAATGAATATTTATCTATGAATTAAGAAGTTACAGAATAAAGTATCTCCTGCTACGAGCATCAGATTGGTATTATAATCATTAAAAAGTTATAAATAAATAAATATGTTGGGACGTTAACACACAGCACCATCTAGTTTCATGGTAAGCTACGAGGCTTGTGTTATGGATACCAGATAGTTGATACACTACACATATATAATTTTAAATACATACATATTATAAATAAATATAAACACCCATGACTGGACTACAAACATTCGTGCTAATCACACAAATGAATGCCCCCAGCGGGACTCGGACCCGCGACCGCTGGCACAGCAAGTGGGGTCACTACAATCTGAGCCAAACGTGTCGTCAAAAAGTAATAAGAAGATCTAAGAAAAAGTAATAAGAAAATCTGTATAATATAATGTAGAATTCACTTTAATATAGAGTCTAAGTTGTCTAATGTGATTTATTTGCTTTTATATTGTTTATGGTTTTACTTATACTAAGAAATAATATAGACAAAGTATCATAGAACTAAACATGAAACCATACAATAATGTTTTAACATAAAATATAATGTTTTAAAAAGGAATTAATAATTATTAATAGAATATTAACAGCTGTGATAAGTAAATAAATGTTAATAAATAAAAAAAGCTAACGTGTATTAATTTAATTAAAAAAAAAAACAAATAAGCTAATATTATGCATCTCTCTTTCAACGGGAAGAGAACTAATGGTTAAAAAAATACAAAATAATATAATTTTATTTCTATTACTCATATTTTCTTTGAAAAAATTGTAAAATTGTAAATTTTCCTTACTCTTTCAGGAAAGTAAACGATATGTATGGCAATTTCGAGAATAGTGGCATACACAACAAACAACGCTGCTATTTTTGACTTTACTAATTGAATTTGAAAAATTTGGCAGCAAAGAGAATCACTAAGCATCAGGCATTGTTCGAAAGTCCAGAAAAAAAAATTGAAATCTAATTCTTAACTTACATACTTTGACGACACCTTTGGCTCAGTTTGTAGTGACCCTACTTACCTACCCTACTACAGTGGTCGCGGGTTCAAGTCCAGCTGGGGGCATTTATTTGTGTGATGAGCACGAATATTTGTATTGCAGTCATGGGTGTTTATATTTATAATATGTATGTATGTATTTAAAGTTATATATGTGTAGTGTATCCACTATCTGGTGTCCATAACACAAGCCTCGTAGCTTACCATGGAACTAGACAGTGCTGTGTGTTAATGTCCCAACTCCCAACATATTTACTTAATAAATACTGACTGTATAAAGTAGGTATTGTAAAACAATATCATGTTATAATAACAAAAACATGTTTTGTTTAATAACGAAAACACAGCCATAAAAACAAAATGACCGCACAATATTCCCTATTATTTCTGTATTTTTATGTCAATCGATATAAAGGTAGTTGAGTTAATAACAAAACAAGACTATGAAAAACGTAAAAATGTCGAAACGCCTATACGAGTCCAAGGTGCGTCGTAATGAAGGATACAAATGAAATCGCACACTTACTGCTATCTCTGTTAAGATGATGCTGACAAAGTGAAGTTAAGCTGATTGTTCATTATAAACTATTAATTTTATGCTTAAAAATATACTATTAAGCTTTTATTTAAAGCATGAGCTTTTTTTATACAGCTTTTATGTCTTTGTTCGTATGAATATGTTTTTCTATGTGATATTTGGTATAGCTATGTCACTTCAGTGCTAATATTTCTTTTTCGTATTGTTGTATTATAGAGATTCTCTGATGGTGAAGTCGGAGTCTGATGATGGAGTCATTGGAAGTCATCATCTACACAGCTAATGTACGAAAATTACTATACAAAAAAATTGCAGGCAGTAGGTCAACAATCAAAGAACAAATTATTAGTTTACAGCGGCTCACCCTTGCTTCGCCTGGGCTCTCCTCTAGAAAAACAAACACAAATCTGTCCCACGGGAACCGTCATTTTTTTCTGGATAAAAAGTTGCCTATGTACTATAACCAGATCCAATCCAAATTATAATCTATCTCTGTGCCAAATTTCATCCAGATCCGTTCAGCCGTTCTGGCGTGATTGAGTAACAAATATCCATCCAAACAACTCAACTTTCATACTTATGATAGTGGATACAAGTTCGAGTCTCATGTCGTACGAAAATAGCAGTTTGATTAAGTTAACAATAGTCCCTGACCGTCATCCAACAAAAATTATTCTCATATAAATTGGTAAAGTGTCCATTTCTACATGATAATGAAATGAGAGCTACATACTGACAACACTTTTTGCACAGTTTATGAATCAGAGAGTGCAATGCCCATTTATACCGTTACGTCGAGAGATATTAATATGGAAAAATTTACTAGACACTTAAAGTACGTTTACAAGTCCTAAAACATTTTAGAAAACTATCTAAACACGAATATAAACAATATATTGTCGACTGTTTATATTATAAGAAATCATTATAATTATTATCTATATATACATAAAATGTTTTGTGCTGACTGACTGACTGATCGATCAACGCACAGCCTAAACCGCTGGTCGTAGAAACGTGAAATTCGGAGGACATATTTATTAAATAATGTAGGAATCCGCTAAGAAAGGATTTTTCAAAATTCATCCCCTAAGAAGGTAAAATAGGGGATAAAAGATTGTATGAAACTCTGTCATTCGTAACGCGAAATGCACGGAAAGTGGTATTTAGCATTAAGGTAAAAAATAAGAAATATGTGTATTAGATTTTTTTTTAAATTCATCCCCTAAAAGGGTAAAAAGGGGTAATAAAGTTTGTATGGGCAAACGATTATTTATGATCAGAATAACTTGAAACTTGGTATTAATGCTCTTCAATACAATTAAATAAATACGTATTTTAGCATTTTTTGAAATTCATCCCATAAGGCTGTCAAATAGGGGATGAAAGTTTGTATGAAGCTCTGTAATTGATGCATGGAAAATTGTTTTTAATGGAAATTTACCTTCAAAATGAAAACTAAAATAATACAAAAATCATTTTTTTCCAAAATCCCTTAAAAGAATAAAAGGGGGTTGTGCTGTTTATATAAGGAAAAAATTGTTTATGATCAGAATTACTTGAAACTTGGTATTAATGCTCTTTAATACAATTAAACAAACACTTATTGTAGATTTTTTTTAATTCAGCCCCTAAGTGGGTAAAACTGGGCGGTGAAGTTTGAGTTGTTGAATATATTTAAATAGAGTAACATGGCTCAAGTGTGGGATATAGAGTAAATTTATTTACAGAATATATGTAGGTACGCTTAACATCTTATACATATTTTTGCAAGTAATAAAGTATGTACATATTGCGAAAAAGTTTATTTTTTTTCGTAGTTTCATCGCGGGCAAAGCCGCGGGTTCTGCTAGTTAAACATAAATATGGTTTTACTACTTCTATACTTATTATTAGGACTACTGTACAAGTAATTAAAGAGTCGTATCGGCGATGTGCACTTAGCCTGCAAGTATGAAAGCTAGACCTAGCATGGTAATATTCGCGAATAATCCGCAAACAGGTAATAGTATACAGGGAACACTGAGGACTGCGAGATAAAGAAAATATCAAGACTATTATAGCCCGTCGCACGCACGTCGCTCTACCGCTAGCTTCATGTGGATGTACCTTGGATATTTATTATTTTTATGCTATTTTATATCAATTCAATTCAATTAAAGAATACGTGTATGAATGTGTACACGCGCAAGTAAAACTTCTGTAGGTTATCGGTACTCTTTATGAAACTCAATTTATGTTTTGAATAATTAGGATAGGTGAGATACTAAAAATAACGCATATTAGGCATATTATAATAATATATTTATAGAATATCATTTAAGGAAAGAATATAATGTTATATATCATTTGTGAGACAATAAAAACTGTTACCATGGAAACAAACGTACGTATATTTTTTTTGTAACGCATTTACCGGCATATCCCTCAAGTCAAACGTGCGTAAAGAAGTTTTACTTCAAAAATCTTAGTACTTAAGTTCGTTGTATAAAGAACTCATGCACATAATTTCATACTTTAGAACTTGCACTTTAAACTGCAGTTATTTGTTTGTCAGACCTTAACTAACTTACACAGATAAAACACCTAAAAATATCTAAACCACAAGAAAATATTATTATTTTGCAATATTAATATTCTAAGTTCTATTTCTAAGTTATTTATATTTTTAATTTAATGGAATTTGATTTGACTGATTAATTTACCTGCCAAAATCCCATAATATAAAAGTAATATAAATACTTTAGTATTAAAGAAATTAAATAATTATTACATGGTATTCATTTGTCGAGTCGAAATAACGATTTTAATGACATCAAATTCAATTTACGCTCTGAACATCTTTATATCTGAATAGGAGTGTGTCAATTAATATATTATGTATTAGCGTATGTAACAAAAACAAATTTATTCCAAGGAAATCGTACATTTTTCCGGGATAAAAAATAGCCAATTTGTTATTCTGATGTATGAACTATATTATTATAAAATTTCATCAAAATCCAATCAGTAGTTTTTGTGTACTAAGCAGTATAAGTTACTATAGTTTTTTTAACTATCCCACGGGAACTCTTTAATTTTCCGAAATGACAGACAGAGAAACAAAAAATTTGAAAATCTTGATTTGTTCTATTATTCTTCTTACATCCCCCTGACTCGGTTTTTAGCATTTTTTTTTTCTATGTATAGACATTCGACCTCTACTGTTTTATTATATGTATAGATATCGCATAATATTCAAAACTAGCAGTACGCGCGGCTTCATCCACGTTCAAATTTCCGATCGCTACCAAACTTCTTAGGATCACCCGTTGGGCTAAAGATTGCCTGTAAATTTAATTAAAATCGCTCTAGCCGTTTTGGAGTACATACACACATCGATTTTTCTATATACATTAATACATAAATAATGTAAAAGGCAAGAGTCACATCCACTCAATTCCAACGTTCCCTTAGCCATATCTTTTGTAGTTTCGCATGCAGTGCTGTCACGCGGCGGGCCTTAGCGAATTAACACTGGAGTGAAGTTGCATTACATCGCGCTTTATAGTACCGACTTCGGGAACACGTTGTGGAGTTATTTTAATTTGTATACTAATACATTGATTATAATAATGACCGATTGGTTGCTACTGTCACTCGCAGTTCGATTCTCGGGAAAGTCACTTTTATATGGATTGGAATATAAATATGCAATAATGTTTCCCAGATATACGTGAATATATTACATTTTAAAGGAAACTATTTTTTCATTCTCTCCCGGCATCATGTTTGCTTTATGCATTCGAAACATCAACGATCGACTAAATACGAAAAGATAGTTTCTAAATAATCTAAGTTTCTAATATTATAAAGTTAAAGTTTGTAAATTTCCACTTTCAAACTGTTTTAAAAGTTTTATACCAAATTAATCTACATTGATAATAAGACATCCTATTTGATTTCATTCAAATCCACAAAAAAAAATTACAAACACTTTCACTCAATATAATATCTACAAACTCATAACTTACAAACTCTCGCACTTATAATATTTAATAAATAATAAATAAATATGTTGGTACATTAACACACAGCACCATCTAGTTCCATGATAAGCTACGAGGCCTGTGTTATGGATACCAAATAGTTGATACACTACACATAACTATATAATTTTAAATACATACATATTATAAATATAAACACCCATGACTGGAGTACAAACATTCGTGCTCATCACACAAATTAATGCCCCCAGCGGGTCTCGAACCCGCGACCGCTGGCATAGCAAGTAGGGTCACTACAAACTGAGATAAACGTGTCGTCAAATATTAGTATCATATCTGTTACTATAGTTCCATTCACTTTAAGGTATAAGTACAAAACCCCAGAAAACACGTGATAAATAAAAAATCTATCTCACTATCGTAATCAGAGCATAATTAATTCAAACGTTTCCTTAATAGATATTCAAACAGGTTCTATCAAAAGCTATAGAAAAGAATAGCCAATTTCAAACTGTGTCAGTAACAGAATTCATTCAATACAAAAAATCGTCATTTCGCATCAAATATATCTAATAGATAGGACAGATTAATATAAAATACCTCATTAAAGTTCATGACGATAAATTAATTAGTCAATTAAAATGGTTATCTCTTCCTTATTTCAGTTTAGTGCAAATAAACGTCGTAAATCAGACTTGGGTATTTAAGTTTACAAAGATCGATTAATTATAAAACTATGGATTGGGCTTTAAATGTTCTTTATACTTTATACTATAGTTTACTATTACTTTACATTTATACATATAATAAAATTCTCTGTCTGTCTGTCTGTCCGCCTGTCTGAGAACGCATCACGATAAAACTACTGGACATATTTTGATGAAATTTGGTATGATGATAGCTGGTTATCCGAGTCAACTTAAAGGACACTTTTTACTGCGGGAAAATATCTCATCTCTGAGAAGTCTATACTAAACGTGGGTAGGTCGCTATTTTGCATATAAATTCAATACGTCATTAAATCTATAAACTATTATAAGCTAATCTCTGTCATCGAATGTGACGGAAGCTAAAGGGGCGTACAGTTAACTCGCACAATGCAATAGTATCGTATAAAAATCTAGCCTTATGCGGTACAATGGAGGACGTGATGGCGGGACCGTGCGTACCGTAAAGCATGTTGCTTGCAACTTTATAACTAGGAATCATATTTCTTTATATGTTTTTTTACCAACTTCCAAAAGAAAGTGTGAGATTTTTTCGTATGTATGTATCATACATGTCTTCATCAATTAAAAAAAAATATTTTTTATAAGTAGGTTAAGGTTATATTTTAATTAAGAGAAAGTAACGGTGGGTTTACATACTTTGAGGAAAAAACTCGTAATAATTATACATAATATAATATTTAAGTCACTTTGAAGTTGGTATAAATGACTCTTTTATTTAAAAGATATTATTTTCTAAATACGTTTTTAATAATTGAATTTCTTGACAAAGGAAGAAAGAAGGTCAGATATTTGAGATACTCGTATAAAATGCGTAAGTCATTTAATCAAAATAACGTAGAACTTTTCCTGTTTTCTAATATCTGTCTCCTAGACTCTAGCGTAATGTTCTTCAGTAATTCTTCTACGTTACCCAAATATATAAAAATAAATTTACTTATCTAATCATGATATATGTAAATAGTCGCGAAAATCTAAAAAAGAATATAGTAAAAAAAATAGAATATAGTAATATTAGAAAATAAACAAAAGTTGTTTTTTACAATCATACATAGCAGTACAATTCCAATCTATACATATAATACAATTCTGAGCGGAATTTGTACATTATTTTTTTTTTTGTTTTTTTTTTTTAAATAGTTATTACTTTTTTTTTTGTTTTTTTTTTTAAATAGTTATTACTCTCGATACAGAATCCGAATCTATAATTTTTAGAATGTCTGCCGGTCTGTCTATCTGGAAACGCATGACGAGAAAACGGATTTTGATTAAATTCAGTATGATGATAGGTTATCCGGGTCAACACATAGGATACTTTTTACTGCAGGAAAATATCTCATCTCTAAGAAATCTATACTAAACGTTCAATATTAATATATATTTTAACTGAAAATACTTGTGTTTATGTACGTCCCATATGTCTGAGGACATGAAAATGGCTATTTATTGTTAAAAGACGAGCAATAAATCCACAACAGTCACCTGACGGCGGCTATTGTGATCTATTGTACTTTATTGTGTGCTTATTGAATTTACTGTTTGCGTTTAAGGGTTTTGTGCTATTCATTTCCTTATATTGTAAGGTCAATACTCAATACTATGTAGTGGCTGAATATTACGAAGGAATACAATTTAGTTAGTTTTATTAGTATAATTAGTATTTGAGGTGTGTTGACTGACTGAAAATGGGGGTCGACCCCCATTTTCAGTCAGTTGACTTAGTTGTATTGAAATTTACAGAAAAATGTTTGCTACGACTTTCTTAGATTTACGTGAATATTTGACATTTTAAAATTAAAATAAAACTCTTTTCAATTTTTTTCAATTTGATTTTTTTTTTATTTTCTGTATTTTTTGAAATTGTTTGTAATTGTGTGGGTAGGCAATATCTGTAATAACTATATAATGAACATACTGTAAATCATTCGAAACGTCAGGACCCAAAAATCAAAATAAATCCGCGAAAAAATCACAAAAGATAGTTTTATTTAAAATTCTATAATTTGGAAAACTAGAATAATACGACTATAATGTATGGGACTCTACTTAACAAATAAGCTCAAACTCAAAAGTTTTACTAGTATCCACTATGCACCTCTTGGAAACATTAGATTAACTTGATGAATGAAAAAAAAACAAATCGAAAAAAATTTAAATAAGTTTAAATTGATTTTTAACTTTAATTAATTAATACATATATTGTAATACTTTAGTAACCTAACTACTGCGAGCAACTTCTTCAAGTTTATAATTTATATATTCCACAAGTAAATATGAATCTAGCTTTAAATTCGTTAATATTGATCGGTTGAAATGTAATTCAACCCATAATTTAATTCATACATTTGTATAATACAAATTCCCTGCCTAGAAACGAATCCTTTGAATCAAAAGCCAATTGTTTCTCAATTTTTTAATTATCTCTATTATTTAAATTACTAGTAATTTGGAAACCACTTATCTTGCGATCAGAAGCTAGCAACCTAAATGCTTTATAGCTATAAACAAACATGAGATTTTATTTTAGCTGCAAAGATGAATGCGCGACGCCACTTTGAATAATTCTCATGCCACGTATACTGAATTGTCGCAGAATTACTAAGAACATAAAGTTTAATGGAATATACACAGAATATGCATATAACATTTTAGAATAAATAACCACTTTTTGTTTCATTGAATAACATTTTTTAACAATTGTATTAAAACATTTTTTTTCAGTATAGTTTTTTCTTGGGTTCTGTTCGTATAACTTAACAATTTTTTCTTTATTTAAAATATGTAGCTTTCTAATTATGTATACTGTATTGCTCTGTTATGATCAAGCCTTAATGTGCCCAAATATTATGTGAAAATTCTCGACATCGTTTCTATGAGCATGAAAAAAGTGTTATATTAGTTATAACTAATATAATACATTTTTTTTTGATTTCCTTGTTTACCTATATTACGTAATATATAAAAAAAGAAATCTATCCCACAGGTACTGTACATTTTTCCGGGATAAAAAGTAACCTATGTCCTATTCCAGACTATAATCTATCTCTGTGCCAAATTTCATCTAGATCCGTTCAGCCGTTCTAGCGTGATTGAGTAACAAACATCCAAACATCCATTTAAACTTTTACATTTATAATATCAGTAAGAAGTACGATAAGATTATCATGATTATAAATTATATCACTTCCACTTTTCTTTTTATCTAAGACTAAATTAAAAGGTCAAGAGTATGCGCGGCATTTTCCGCTGTTTACTTTGTTTTAATGAAATTATTCTGCCCATAAAAAGTGTCTTTGCTCGACCCATGTTCGCAAATCATTCAACGTCACCCATCTCTGTATAAACAATTGTTTATTGTTATTTATTTTACGTGTTCTTATGATAAATAGGCTTTGCTCATGTTATATAGAGAACCTGAAACCTGTTACTGCCTCATCGGTCTAGTGGATAGCATGTACGGCTGCAGATTCGGAGATACTGTGTTCAAATCTAGGTTCGGGCCAAATTTAGTTATTAAGTTCTGTTTAGAAATCCTCATGTTTCAAACTCGTGCTTCGACGAATCGGTCGTATCGATGTATCGTCCCATAGAAGCTTGAGAGTTAAAGGAATAAAGTGCACTTGTGTTTACTCACACTTGTGCCATTTTATAATATCTGCGAAATTTCGAGAGAAGAGGAGATTATAGGGGAGTTATATGGGAATGCTAAGCTACTACCGCAGTGGCAATGTCTATAAATCCAATCTTGATATTGACCTCCGCTTGAGCCAAACGTCTTCATTATGTTATATGATAGTTATTGGTAATTATTACTCGTATACACTGCTATGATAAATAGCCTTTGAAATGCAGTAGTTAAATGTGATAAAATCAAAGTTGACCCCCGGCGTTAAAAATGGAGTCGAATTTATTTATTATTTAATGAAAAAATAAATCATATTGACATTCTGATTATTTAGTATTATAGACACAGTGGACTGAGGAGTGTTCCTTTGCCACGGCAGGCGCGACAGAGACAAAACGAATGTGCGGCCAGAAGTTTTCTGTATTAATTGAAATACGATTGGTGAAGATAGATATTTATAACCATTTTACATTCCATTATAATATTGTAATTTTCAATAATACTTTCTTTACATTTCATTTATTAATTCAAATTGGAATAATAGACGAGTATTAGCCGCACGTTCACTTTCTCTCTTTGCCAATTTCATGCCATGCTTACTCCATTCTATGTACGTCTCACTCTACGTCTATGTGTAGCATATTGTTTTTAATATACTTAATAATTACAAGGAATCCCTAGTTTAGAGTTGGAGTTTTAGTTTAAATCAATAATAATTAAATATCTAAATCTAAAATAGGAAGTTACGAAATGAATTAAAAATCGCTACATAAAACAAGATCATTATGATTATTTCAATACTATACGACTAAGATCTTTGACTGCAGATTGCTCTCTCATAAACAGACGGTGAAACTGCGTTCTTTAAACTATTAACGATTTCTTCGCAAGAATATAAGGTCATAACCGCGTTGACATCCGATGGCTATCGGACGAGCTGGAATTTTATAGAGATAATTAGTTGGTATCATAACCCTTTGAAATCATGACAATACATTACTTATAGTCTAAGAGCAAGATTATGATTTTTGTCTGATTGAACTTTTATAGATTTTACAATTTTTATTTTATTTGTTTCGGATATTTTTAGTTTAATTTATCTATGATTTAGGGGAGAAAAGCATACGGTTAAATATATATAAATATATATATATATATATATATATATATATATATATATATATATATATATATATATATATATATATGACGCGTTATCTTTATACTACGATCATCATCTTTAGTGGTTACTAATCTTGTGGGCGTTATCAGGGCTCAAATAATAAAGACTTCTAAATGCTCCATTACAATTTATTGAGGGAAATCACAATGTTATAACGATAACTCTAATAATTTAGCGAGCTAGCGGGTTCATAGTCACCACTCAGACTATCCACATTCAATATCAAAGCATATTACGATCAACCAACGTTACTAAACCACGCATCTACAACGAATATCTCACAATGAATGTTGTGATGGCGTCTCGACCCCGCTCGAGACTAAATCTCTGCTCTAAATTCAAAATCATTTTAAAAGCAATAAAAAGTAAACTAAATAACATAGTGACTTTAAACAATAAGGTTTCACGTTCTAGCAGAAAAAGTTAACTAAATCCTCCTTCGTCACGGCCGTCCTGCTATTCACACGTCCTCGGGTGATCTTGTAGGGACTGCCTCATCGCTATTTTCTCTACCACGGTCGTCCTGACGTTCACGCGCCCTCGTGTGATGTTGAAAATTGAACTCAATCGTTATCTATAGAAATAAAAAACAAATTTTTAGAAAACATAGCTCGGCTAATCCTGACCAAATAACTGACCACGATGGCCAATCTCACTAAAACAAGCCATTGGTGCAAAAGACATTACAATGCACAAGTGTACTTAATACAAACAGACACCCTCCATTTCCAATGTACCTAACACAATGAGTATTGTGTAATTTTTTAGCTTTATACGTTCTCCCTAATCATTCAATCAGCTAGTTTTCTTTAGGACAAATTTATCAAAACTTAATTTTTAAACTGACTGAAACCTAAAAACTATACACACAACTTTTCATTGAGCTCAAGTTACAGAAGTAAATCGTATGTTAATCAAGTCAAGTCGGTGCCACACAGGCCAATCGGTGCCACACAGGCCAGTCGGTGCCACACAGGCCACTACTCCGGCGACTCTCGCCACTGAAACTACATTTGCCACATAGGCTTGTCAATGTCGCATAACCTCGTCAACTCGGTCATCATAGCTTGTGCTACATAGGTGCATTAATGTTAAGCTGCTAGAGGCTCACTTTAAAATAACTACAATCACAACTGTATTTAATGGTACATTCTATCAATCTTTCTGCCAAATAATAGAGATTACTTGCCTCACACATCTAAACAAAATGGAAACGTCTCACCATATTACATTCATTATATCAGATTAAGTGAAACTGTCAATAGATATCCATTTTTCGCACAGCCCAAGAATCTATGAACACCGTCTTCTTCTAGAGCAGCATGCGACGTGGTCTGGTTCAGCGTAACTATTCTGGCTAAAAGAAATCGTCCCCTCTACGCTAAATATTTTGAATTGTTGAAACCAAGCACCTGCAAAATTCATATCATTTATTATTGTGCCAAAGAGACGTTACTACCATCAGTCCGATCTAATTGTGTTTAATCTTTGGACCACATAAGAACATATGTTTAATCTTTGCACCATATAAGGATATAAGTGCTTCAAAGATTTCTATCTCAGCCTGCGTATAAGAATGTCTTCGGAGTGTACACAAACATTAGTTCTTCGCCACAGTTCGCTACAGTAATACAGTTGACTTCTTCTGATATTCCCCTTGATGAACCGTTAGAAAATTTCTAAATTATTATCAACTGCTAAATATAAAATTTTATAACTGAAATGAATACGTAAGATCAGAGATTTTATGATTTTCCCAATAAATTTTGCAAATGTCGTCCGTTTAATTTTCCGACGATAAATAGTTAAATTTTTTACTCAAAAATTCACCATTCAAAAATTATCTTTCCTTCAGAAATCCTGAAATAAAGAAAATATAAAGCAAACAATTACAATACAAAACATTTTTTGGCATATTCTAAAATTCTGACAAAATCATATAGAAAGAGGTCGTTATAAATTTCATCGAAGTTCGAACACAAACATTTCAAAAATAATTCTCGTAATTTATCGATCGTATAAATTGACTTCATGTTTTAGTTTATCCTGAAATAAATTTTTCCATTTACTTTCTCCATACATATTGTGTTTAAAAATATTTCTGCGATAATAATATCAACAAAATCAAATCCAGCTAGCAACAAATCTTTGCCGATGTCATATCATTCCATAAAAATTAAATTGAGACATCTATGATTATTTCAATCATTTGAGCGTCTTGCATGTAAATCATATCATGATTATCAAATTACTGCCCAAAATCGGTAAATATTCTGTAAAACAACCCTCCTTTGCATCGCCATTTTGTGCGTCCATTTTTAATAACGTTTGACATGGCATTTCGTTTCAAAGGCTGAGAAAATTTTTGCAGCAAAAGTCTTTGCCCTGTTCTTCGGGTTTCATCCCAATTCTGATGACGCGTTATCTTTATACTACGATCATCATCTTTAGTGGTTACTAATCTTGTGGGCGTTATCAGGGCTCAAATAATAAAGACTTCTAAATGCTCCATTACAATTTATTGAGGGAAATCACAATGTTATAACGATAACTCTAATAATTTAGCGAGCTAGCGGGTTCATAGTCACCACTCAGACTATCCACATTCAATATCAAAGCATATTACGATCAACCAACGTTACTAAACCACGCATCTACAACGAATATCTCACAATGAATGTTGTGATGGCGTCTCGACCCCGCTCGAGACTAAATCTCTGCTCTAAATTCAAAATCATTTTAAAAGCAATAAAAAGTAAACTAAATAACATAGTGACTTTAAACAATAAGGTTTCACGTTCTAGCAGAAAAAGTTAACTAAATCCTCCTTCGTCATATATATATATATATATATATATATATATATATATATATATGCGTATACAATATATGTTACTTAATATTTTTCTCAATTTAGATTTTCAAACGCTTCATGTAAACTTAAACTTAATTATATACATACATATTTATTCACATCCATTTACAAAACCAACAAAGTGTAAAAAATACGCTTGCTCCTAGACTGTTACCATAAAAGTATAAATAGGACTAAGTAGGATATCTCTATAGTCTAGACCAATCTACGTCTTGAAATTAGTCGTCAATAAAGGCGACAAGCAAGACAATAAAGTACGGTTTTTATTGCTTTTGTCGAGAACAATTCCTTTTATTATTCAGGATATACTTCAGTCTTATCAACAAAACTACTTTAACTTTTTTTGTTTAATTTTTTATTTTATATACGTAGTGGCAAAAAATAATAAAAATTAAATTAAAAGAAGGTTTAACTAACAACTTATATCGAAGGTTTAACTAACAACTTATATTAATCAGATATTGTAGGGATTCGATTTCCTTTATTTTTTTAATCACATTTATTCAAATATACATTAAAATCATAAAAGTAAAACCTCATAAAAGTATTGTACATTTTAACTTATTGATATACACATGTTTTTAGTTTTCTTTTTTTCATTAACTTGCAAGCAAAAACATCTAAACGTGTCATGGTATAAAATATCTATCTCATCATACAGTATTTTCTCCAATTTGTTTAAATTTCCAACAAATACAAAGCCTAGTATAATTACTCAGTCCATTATGCGGGACAATTAACGTCTATCATACTTTTCCCTTAGGCGCGGTAATAACCGCCTGCACCGCAACGCCGCTAGCAATGCTTCTGTCCACTCGTAACAAAAGAATACAATAGAAGTGGCATATAAATAAAACTATCTTTTCGGATTTTTTAATTTTTAAATTTAATTTCGGAAAAAATCCGAAAAGATAGTTTTATTTAAATGTCAAATATTCGCGTAAATCTAAGAAAGTAGAAGTAGCATAGTTTCATTTTACAGAGTCCTATTTTATATTATTATATATTTTAATATTATATTATTATGTATTTCAATATTAGGTACTTTAAATGATTTCTTTTCTTTATCAGAAAAATACTTGTGTCTACAAATTTTATAAATATGGTTTAATTTTTCGTTTTGCTACTTGCGACGAGCAACGAATCAAAATGTTTTTTTTTTTTTTAGATATCCTTAATAAGCGCGGATTTCTTCACAGAGTTTTTATAGAAAAATTACTGATAGCATATGACGTTTTTAGACCATCAAAACATATTATTTGTATATTGTACCTACTATCGTTTTAATACTAAATAAGATAAAAAAAAACAAAAATTAAAAAAATATATATACCTACTAATAAAAATTATATTAAATATTCAATTCAATTCATTTCAATTCAGTTCAGTTCAATTTAATTGGATTCAATTCAATTACATTCAAGTTTCTTGTTTAAAGTATGGCTTCGAAGCGTGCCAGTTGAGCACAGATTATTTCACTAACGTCACGTAGAATGGATACGTCAAATTGGTCTGTAAATTATAAGTATTAAATCTATACTAATATTATAAAGAAGTAAAGTTTATGAGTTTGTGAGCTTGTGAGGTTGTAGGGGGTATCCAGAGATTGGATCTACTGAACCGATTTAAATGAAATTTGATAAGAAGATAGTTTGAGACTCTGGTATATAGGATACTTTTTATCCCGGAAATCATCTCTTAAGGGGATGATAAAAGTTTGTATGGGGAATCAACCTAGGACCGAACCCGAGCGAAGGGAGGGTGAGTCGCTAGTATTTTAATAATATGTCAAAATCAAATTCGACTTTTAACATTTCTATTTAACCCGCTGTTCTGAAACGTTACTGACATTTAATATTAGTATAGAAAAATAATTGTAAACTTATTATTTTATCACCGTGAGTTCGTGGGCGATACGTTTTAGTAACACCGTATAATTATTTAAACATTTGTAGCCTGATTTTCAATTGTTAATCATTTTGCTACTAGTGTTACTTCAAACATAACAATTAGTGTTACTATATAATATGATATTAAATGAGCAATTCTGTATACCTACATATAAATTTATTTCGTGTATCTCGAAAATGTCTCTAACGTTTTGAATCAAAAGATTATTCTATTTAGATAATTTTGTTTTTGAAGTAAAACTTCTTTACGCACGCTTGACTCGGGGGGTAAGTTGGTGAATGCGTTACGAAAAAATGTACGTACGTTTGTTGCCATGGTAACCGTTATTATTGTCTGACAAATGATATGTAATATTATATTCTTTCCTTAAATGATATTCTTTAAATATATGATTGTAATATTATGCCTAATATGCGTTAGTTTTAGTATCTCACCTATCCTAATTATTTAAAACATAAATTGAATTTCATAAAGAGTACCGATAACCTACAGAAGTTTTACTTCTTGCGCGTGTACACATTCATACACGCACCCATTATTTTTTTAAGTTTATCTATATAGTATTTTTTGGAAAAACGCAATTTTTATATAGGTACACATTTACTAAAAAACACTGAGCGAAGCTCATCTCAGCTAATCAATTGATTAAAATCATGGAAAATAATTTACTCTCATTTTATAATTTATGTTCTAACCGTTAATCCTAATCCTAATTAATTGCATTAGAAATACTTAAGTAACTAAAGGCACACTTTTGTATTACTTTTAGACCAATTTAGAGAAAACTACGAAAGCGTAATGTTTGTATTTATGTCTTTTGTATTTAATATTTAAACAAAATTATAGTTATTCAAAAATATGTGATAATATCATTCCATATTTTACAGCAATTTAAAGAAAAGCTTTATCATAAAGTAACTCAAATTAAATAACTTTCATGCAAACTTTAATCCCATACAAAGGGACAAATCTCTTTAGGGATAGTTCTTCTTTAGTGCTCATCTCTGCATATTGTTGGAAACTCTTGTAAATTTCAAGCTTCCAGAGGATACCTAAGTATCTGTTATTCAGACAGTGTTAGGTAAATAATAAAATCATTTTCATTTTATATAAAACACCAGAAACACACAATTATTATTTGTTTTAAATAATGAATACAAAAATTCATTTCCATAACTCCAAAACCCTGTGAAACATTTAAGTACCAACAAAGTTTGGCCACAAAAAAAAGCTTAATAAGTTTATCCTTCTACGAGTACTGACTAATGTCCAACGTAATCTAGCTAAGGAGTTCCTGTGTATAAGAAATTTTCTTCTCATCTAAATAACTTTTCAATATTAAAAAACAATAGGATGTCCCGTTGATTGCCTTCCCTTCCATTATATAATATAATCGTACCGGCGTACAATTTTCTAGGCATCTTAAATAGATCTTTGTTAGACCTGTTCTTAGTCTAGTCATTTCTGTGGAACGTTAGAAAAAGCATCATTAAGGAAGCTACAATAAAGTGGCTTTATACGTTGGGAAAATACTCTTACATTGATTTTAATAGCTTAGATTACTAAATGTAAGCAAACGCTTTTATAAGTGATGGGTACAACGTTATAGTGTAGAATTCTTTAATTAAGACCGTAGTGACCGGTGACGAGTGACGTGGCAGTATAAAACAGATAAAACTCTTTTTTCTGTACTAGATGGTCTTAACAAAGTAAAATATTTGTTATTATAAAACAATACTCGAACTATACAATAGTCCCAATTCGTATCCAATCATAGTCCACTGCTCTGGGCTGAAGTTCTTGGCCCTAGGCCTAATATGGAGGACTTCAAAGGTTTCTCGAAAATTACTTAAGTTTTGTGAGGCGTGCAGGTTTTCTCGCAGGTTAAGAAAGATTGGCATAAAACTAAAAGATTTTTCGACCAAGATTCGAGTTTGAACGCGCTATACTTATTTGGATTTTCAAGCAAAATTAACAATGGACTACTTTTAGCTTATATATATATATATATATATATATATATATATATATATATATATATATATATATATATAAACTTTCATCCAGACGAGCTTTACAAGCATAATGTTGTTGCAAAGCAAGCCAGTACTTATTTTCTAATAGATGTATAAAAATAACGGAATGACTAGGCTTTTAAGTACCACCACACACCACCACCGCAATTAAGTAATACCGAAGATGATGATTAGATATACAAATACATTGTATAATGAACATCTAATACATTGTATAAAAAACCTTTAACTAATCGTTCTAAAAGTTTGATCTATATTATAAAGAATATACATTATATCTGACCTCAACAATGGGCATAAATCGTAACGCACAGTGGCTTGTCTAACTACTAACCATAGGTTCGATTTCTACGCGAATGAAATATGTTTTTGCACACACATATTAACATTGTTCGATTAAGGCAAATTATAATGTGCTAATTTATTTTTCGCTGATATCACACCACTCTAATTATTAAAAGTTGTGAAACATCAGTTTGTGTGTGTAATAACAATTTCCAAACCAATATTTCAAGCCACAATAAAGTAGTTAATCAAATAATTATGTTCTGTACCGCTTATTACCAAATTACTGGCAGTATACAAGAAAGCTTCGAACAAGTTCTTGATGTATGAATATGTAACATAATGTATTACAAAAAGCGAACCAAATTCTCATTCTTGGAACAAAATTTTAATTAAAAAGCATGTTTCCTTTTATCTCCGGGAGAACAATGAGTGCAACAATTACAATCGGCTCGTGCTTACGGGACTTGAAGGGAAAAAAGGCGAAAACCTGACCTGAATTGCTCTTTTTTTGTGAATACAGAGCATAGCCTATGGCCAGCTTTATCATTACAATTATTTTTTTATATGATCTGTTGTTGAAACTTCAAGCAGGTATCTGTATCAAAAATCTTAAGGTATGCGCGTCAACTTAGATAAGAAAAAACGTAAAGATACTATCTGAAAGTATCTGTATCTATATCTGAAATCAGTAGTTTGCATTTATTGGACGACAATCTTTCCTCAACGTAATTGAGATGTGGTACGTCGATTATAAGCTCCATTCCGAATTATTATCAATAATAATTTTGATGATAATATAAAATTAAGAAATACATATACACATAATAGTAGTATATAAGTTATTATAATTTATAACCAAAACCTCGAAAAATCGCAACCCTCGCAAAGATTTCGTGCGTACTATATTTGTTTCACCTGTGAGCTTACAACGTTATAATGCTTTTGAAATAAGAATAATTAAAAAAAAAAACAAATTGAAATAAGAGTAATTAACAATTCTATACTTAAGAAATATAAGAATAATTTAACTTCCATTCCTAATTTAAAGTAAATTAAATACTAACACACACATAACACAGCTGTTCATATACCATGAGCTATGGCTTAATGGCCGAAAGTAGCTGAAAGCAAAACATTTCGGGGTCAATTTGATTTATATACGGTTTGATACAGTTCCACCGCTCTCTCGTCCGACAATACAAAATTGATGGAAATGAAGGCAGAGAAATTGTCTTAAACAGGTTTCGCGCATAATGTGGTGCTTATATTAAAATTACTATAATTTTTTCATTATTTTAAGCGTTCTGGATCGTTATCAGGCATCGTTAAACCGTTTATTCTGAATACTTCTCGCCTATTTTGGACGTGGAATAAATATACTAAAACCGTCGCGTTTTTATTAACATTGAGTTCAATAAAATAGATGGGTTGGTAGATTTTTAAAGATCGCGTCGTTAAATTGAGTATTTGAGCATTACAATAATTAAAATACGTTAAAAAAGCATTAAATATTCATTAGTTTCCACATTACTTGCTATTTTATAAGGTTCTGTTTGTTTTATTCCTCTAAACATTTTTTTTTTTCATTTTAATTATTTCAAACGCCTTATAAATCGACTTTTTAATATATTTAACCCGTACATAAGTCTATATGTATGTTGGTATCTCGAAAACAAGCTGTAAGTGTCATGTGATTCGTCTTTTAAACGACTTCAAAAAGGATGAGGTTCTCAATTCGATTGGTATTTTTTTTTTAATATATGTACACCGACTACGCTGAGATTTATGATCTGATTTACGTGATTCTTCTTTAGTTTGATACGGAATAGTTGCTATTTTGTCTCATAAAAATTTAACATAGTTTGGCCCAGTAGTTTTCATTTTGTTTGATTTGATAAGCCCAATACGTTAGAATCGGATTTTAGAATCAGAATTTTTAGTGTTACTAATAAAAGAGAATTTTAGTTTGTCAGTCTTCATACTTTGCTACTACTATTATATCTACACTAAAAAGGGAAAAATAAAAACTTTTTAAGAAAAAAATAAAAACCGACTTCAAAAAAAGCACTAAAAAGTATAAAATAACTGATTGGTAGTTTTCATTTACTATAGATACCTAATCAGATATTTTCGAAGTCGGTGCCAGCCGATACAAATCAAAGCACACCGACTTCGAAAATAATCTGATTAGATATCTAACTATAGTAAATGAAAACTACCAATCAGTTATTTTTTACTTTTTAGTGCTTTCTTTGAAGTTGGTTTTTTATTTTTTTCATAAAAAGTTTTTATTTTTATAAAATATAACACGATAAAGTTTACTTTTAGTTTAATTAATTATTTACATATTATAAGCTATACTTAATACAATAAATTATTTAGTCAAGTAAAATAGCTGCTAAATTATTTTACAACTACATTTCCTTTTTTTAAACCATCGTTTTATAGTTTAAAATAAGTCTTTACCGACCGACAATAAAGCATTACAATGGCTGGTTAAAACAGATGAAACTAAACGGAAACGCTGTCTGTCGGTAACAATCATCTTTTAGGGTTGCTTAAACTTTAGTTTAGTTCTATGAAAAAATGTATAAAAGTGGTATCAAATATCTTTAACATATTCAAAAACTATGTTTACTTATAAGTTAAATAAAAACTGAAAGCTAAGTTCGTTTTGTTACATAAAAAAAAATATTTTAGAACATTAATTGTTTTAGTGTTCGCCGAGTGGTCGAAATTCAGCCATAATTGGGAATACATATTATACTTATGAATAAAAATTGCTTATCTGTAAAAGAAATTATTTCCTTTTTTTATCTATACAAATAAATAAAATTGAAGTGTCCGTTGTTAATGTCAAAATAACAGCTTTTTACTAAATGCATATGGAATAATATATGGTACTTATAAGAAAAACACAATTTTTAAAATTTTTGTCTGTCTGTCTGTTTGTTCCGGCTAATCTCTGAAATGGCTGTGCCGATTTTGACGGGACTTTCACTGGCAGGTTGTTGACGTTATAAAGAGTAACTTAGGCTACTTTTATTTCAGTAAAAGAGTTAGAGTTCCGCCCAAAAAAAAATTTACTTAGGGACGAACCCGAGCGAAGCGAGGGTGAGTCGCTAGTTGATAACTATAGCTCGTCAATAGCTACTAAACAAACAAAACCAAAATTGATTGACAAACAGAGGAGAAAAGGTACTGAGCTTTTAAATAAAACTATCTTTTCGGATTTTTTCGCGGATTTATTTTGATTTTTGGTTTCCGACGTTTCGATTGCTTTATGTAGCAATCATGGTCACGGGAGAGACCAAGGTGTTAGATGTCTCAAAGGTATTATATAGGTGTTACAGACAGTCTACCCACAAATAACAAAATTGTTTGTAAATCCGCGAAAAAATCCGAAAAGATAGTTTTATTTAAATGTCAAATATTCGCGTAAATCTAAGAAAGTATTAGCAGTACTGAGCTGTTTTGTCTTTACCTATCTATATATAGACTATAACTATGTATACATTTTTACTGTAATAAATATTGATTGGCTTTATATAAAATTTTCTTAAATGAAACAAATATGGTTACGATAATTACTTTTTAATTAAAAAGGTACATCGGCTATAAAAATACTTATTACACCAATCGAGTTTTTTTTTTTATTTAACGTTGTACATATAAGATTTTCATTAAAAATAAATGAAATCTGTTCATAATTTGGAAAGATCCATTTATTTTATGTTATATGCGATTGAGTAAGTCTCCTTTTTTAAGACGATAAAAAAAAATAAGACTTAACTCATACGAGTACAAAACTATGGCGACTAGCAGGCACTATCTTTGCTAGAACTCGATAACTTATTTTGACAATACCATGCGGACATGACTTATATAGTAACGAGCATTTCCCGCGGCTCCGCCCGCGTTCAGATGACCAAAAACTAAATTCTTAGGTTTTACATATTACTATACCTACTCTTACATTGCAGTTTTTGTACTTTTTCTCAGAAATAGGATATTTTCCCGCGGTAAAAAGTATCCTAAATGTTGACTCGGATAGCCAGCTATCACAATACAAAATTTCATCAAAATCTGCCCAGTAGTTTTCTCGTGATGCGGTAACAGACAGACAGACATAAATTGATGTATCTCTGTATCGATAATAATGACTATTTCAATAAAATTTTCCAAAAAATATTTAATGTACAGATTCGGCTTAGTTACAATTTTATAATATGTATAGATTATCAAGTATACATATTTTGTGCTATATACTCGTATAATTATTCTTCCTGTTCTCCTTCTTTCTTTTTGCGATATTATTCTTGAAAATATATTCTTTTTAAGCTTTTGAATCTGGTAAAATGTTACAGCCGACTATTATAGAACAACCCTAAGGTCTAGAGAACAGCAATTAAAACAAGTTTAAAATCTCGTTTCACTGACAAATTGCGATAAATAAGAACTTGAATACACTGCGATTTAGTCTCAAACAGTAATTTTTATCTTCGTAATGGTCTGTAAGGTTCAATATGAATTATAAAAATTCGTCCTATTATTAAGAGCTATCTTTTGCCCGCGGCTTCGCTCGTGTAGGTACTTTATTAATGTATAAGGTCCTAAAGGCTGAAACAGATGTCATGGCCTATAACTGCCTCGGTGGTCTAGTGGTTGGTATGTACGGCTGTAAATTCGGTGGTACTCGGTTGGAGTCCCGGGTTGGACAATGTTCAATTAGACTTTTTCTTTTCAGTAGTTGTAGTTTTCCCTCGTGCCTTGGAGAGCACGTAATGCCATCGGTTCTACACCTTAACTGTAACGGATCGTGTAGAAGTATCGTTCCATCGGACATTGCAAGCTAGAGATACATAAAAGAGATATTTTATATTACACTAGGTGTCCTTTAGGCGTAGAATAAGTATATTATAATTATCTTGCAGAAACCATTATTTCGAGTTTTGTGACATCAATGTAAGCACTACATGTTGCAAATAACTTTCCCTAAGATTTACACATGAATAAAACGTGGCTAAAAATATATTTTAATCAACCTTAAACAAATTTTGATTGAATTTTCATTTTTCAATAAAGTAATAGAAAATGTTTAATGAGACTCATTAATAAGCACAAAAATGTAATAGCAAAGCGATTATGGAGTAGCATCGTTAAACGAGTTAAGTAGAAAGACGGGTGATTCATTTCAACATTAGCTGGATAGAACCGTGACAATTATTTATATGTTAACAGGAAATCTCTATACTCCACAGTTAAAGAAGCGTTAATGTTCGAACTATTCATTTAATACGCATCCCGATGGTGCTAATATATACTTATAGATAAAATTATAGTTTGTGTCGGTCTGTAATTTTAAAGCTACCTCAAATTGAGCATATACGGTTATTTAACAACGGAAAAGGCAAATAACCTTTAAATTTTTTATACTTGTAACAGCTTGTCTCTGAAATATTTTTTTTTAAATATATTATGATAAGGGCAAAGGTTTGTAGGATAGCCAGGATGATATTGGCTTGTTATTTCGAGAAAAGGCGCCTTTACTAAATAGAGGATAGAAGATCACCGGATACACCCTTTTACCGGTAAGTACTCTTTATCCGGTTTGGTTGATGTCGCATAATATTCTTTCTGCTTATAGCCAGTAAATAGTATGATAACCATCATAGGTTCATCATAATATTACTACTTTATTATTCTTAGTATATCTTTCTGATAGTGATATATAATTTCGATACTTTTTTTACTAATATTATTATTTTTGAGGGATACTTTTACTATAGAAAAATAGTAGAAAACTTAACTTTTACATTTAAAAAAAATAATGGTAATCGTAAAAACCAAAATTTTTAATCTAATTTAATGTAATTTATATTAAAATTTAAAAACACTTTACAATTCGACAATCGGATACACCTCCTTCATTGGCATCCAATCCAATCTGTTAGGTATCAATCAAAGGTATGAAAAGCTAATATTGTCAATTTCCCTACCTCTGTTGGGGTAATTTTACAACGGATATTGTTTCAATTCAATAAAAAATGTGATGGTATTGCATTTTTTGTTATTCGTTTTAAACTAGTTGTTGCCGTCGACTTTGCCTTATTACTCTTTATAATTTACTAGCGACTTACCCTCGCATCGCTCGGTTTCGTCCCTAGTTACATTTTAAAGGTTAGTATGGACTATTCGATATACATATGGAGACTATATTATTATATGATATAGCCCATAGCCTTCCTCAGTATATGGGCTATGCAATGCTAAAAGAATTTTTCAAATCAAATTAGAAGATCCTGAGATTAGCGCGATTAAACAAACAAACAAACTCTGCGTCTTTATAATATTAGTATAGGTTTACATACTAGTAACCCGCCTAATTTCCGCCAGTGGTCGAAATACGACCATAATCATTATTGATGAAAATGTATAAAAAATAAAACTGAACTGCTTTGTCTTGTATCTACATATACATATATAAAAAACGAACTGTTTCCCATTTTTTTTATTAATGACACTAAAGCTCATCAATAGCTTCTAAACAAAAAAAAAATAAAATCAGTTGACAAACCGAGAAGAAAAAGGTACTGAACTTTTTTGTCTTTGCCTATGTAAATATATCTGTACATTAAATATTTTTATGAAAAATCTTGTTGAAATGGTAATTATTATCGATACAGAGGTCGAATCTGTAGTTTTTAGAATTTTTGTCTGTCTGTCTGTCTGTTTGTCTATGACCGCATCACGAGAAAACTACTGGACAGATTTTGATGAAATTTAGTATGATGATAGCTGGTTATCCGGGTTAACATATAGAATACTTTTTAGTGTGGGAAAATATCTCATCTCTGAAAAATCTATACTAAACGTTAAAACGTAACTAGGGACGAACCCAAGCGGAGCGAGGATGAGTCGCTAGTAGGTTAATTCATATGTATAATGTAAGTGTAGACGCGCCAGTAAAAAACTACCTTACTTGCGATATTTGTAATGTTCATTTACTTAACAATAAGGCTTCTACCGTCATCAACTTGCTCAGTTTGATTTTATGCCTCGTTTGAACATTAAGGATATTACATCGGAACATTATCTTAAGAATGTTTGTTCATTATCGAGACGCTTAAATAAAAGTTATAATTAATTTTAATAACATATATGTGTAATGATGTAAAAAATAATCACCACTAACGTATAGTGGTGATTACTTTACAAATAGGTCTTAAAAATCATGTTTTATTGATGTTAATGTGGATATTTGTTAATATTTTACTATATCATTATTTTTATTTATTGAAGTTATATTTCTTTTGACACTATACAATATGACAGTAAAATGTTTACGATACGCGCACACCGACAGCCAAAAAGCGACATGATGAAGTTAGCTCCATTCCTTTTACAAATAGAGAGTTGTGATGTACGGGATAAAATCCTTAGCTATTTTTGTTCTGTTACGCCAAAGAAGTATAACTTCTTACGTGCGTACATAAGTACACACACTCGTATTTTTTTTATGTTCTTTATCCGAATAAAAAAAAATATTCAATGATATTATGATCAACAAAATCAATCAACATCTTTCTTTAGATTGTGATCACAATTCTTATAAAATATGTCAAGCATAATAGGTATGTAAAGTTTTGGTAACATAATATTTTAGACAAAATCGACACACCTACATAAATAAAATAAATAAAAACCAACATTAAATTTTAAAATCTATACAAATACTTCTCAAACAGACTTATATATATTATTAGATATATTATTAGATATATGATACAAATAATATTATAAAATACTTAATCATTTTATGGAACAAAAAATCCATTTGATTTATTAGATTTTATTAAAAAAACATACTTATCAGTGTCTAAACGCAACATAAAAGCCGTTATCTCATCGGCACAGGCAGCATCACTGCCTGGAGCTGATTTATCTGGTTGACGCGGACTCATCAAGGGGTATTATTGTTAACCTGTTCTGTACCTTGCTTGTCATTTGTTGGCGTGTAATCTTTGGCAAAGTGTAATCTGGTTGCAATATATAAATAGTTATGTTCGTTCTATTGTTACTACAATAGTTATTGTCATAAACTGTCTGCATGATTCGTATATGATTGCGAGTTTTGATCTTAGGTTCGAATCCCAGCTATGGAATTTTTATACCAAATGATTAGCAAGTCGTAAGGTTATAGGTCTTGAACCTGATCTTTGTCCGATCGAGTTGTGTTACCCTCCTATTATATATGTACACATTAGAGGAATAAAAAGTGCAACTATGAGAATTCGGAGACACGCTTGTGCACTATATAATATTATTTCTAATAAAAAGGGTATATTATCTAGTACTTACCTACAGCATTTTTTTATTTAGTTAAGTTTTGCAAAAATTGATATTTTTGGTAGTATTTAATATCTCATATACGCCAAAACTACTGAGCTAATTTTGATGATACCTTACATTTGTATAGCGTATCCATAAGAGAAACAAATAAATTTATCTATACATATAATAAAATTGTAACTAAGCCGAATCTGTACATTAAATATTTTTTGGAAAGTCTTATTGAAATAGACATTATTATCGATACAGAGGCCGAATCTATAGTTTTTAGAATTTTTGTCTGTCTGTGACTGCATCACGAAAAAACTATTGGACAGATTTATGATAAAATTTGGTATGATTATAGCTGGTTATTCGGGTCAACATATAGGATACTGTTTACTGCGGGAAAATATCTCATCTCTGAGCTAAACGTTAAAACGTAATTAGGGACGAACCCGAGCATAGCGAGGGTGAGTCGCTAGTAATTCATAAAAATACAGTTATAAATAAATAAATTTAGCGATCAAAGCTGCGGGAAAACGCTATCAAATATAATAAAGTAATAATAGTCTACTGAATTGACATGAAATATGATAAAATCATAAGTTTAACTTTATTATTTATGTCTGTACCTCCACAGGTACAGCAAAGTGGCAACTAAATATCACTGTCATTAAATGTTAAGTAAGGAAAGGCACAATTCGTATTTCCGACGCGCCGCTAATCAGGTGTCTATCAGAGAATTTCCGTGCACTTAACACTTGTTAAGTGATGAATGCTATTTCAATACTTAACCTGTTAGAATAATTAATATTTAAATGTGTTTTGTTTATATAGGTATATACATGTTTACAAAAGATTTTATATAATTATAAAAAAAAAAATATATTTATGTTAGTACTTATTAAGTTGTTCCTAATGTGTTTATTTGTCTGTAACACTTTCACGCAACAACTAACAGATCAACAAGATTTTAGGCGGTCAGTTATTAGTTTTCCGCTTTTGAAGTTATAATAAGCATGATAATAATCATAATTTTCTAAAATAATCATAGCCGGAGTGAGACATAAGCTATTTTTTCTCCCAATGCACCAAGCGAAGTATTAGTTGCAGTCGCAATGCAAAGTGCAAATCAGATCGACCTATTTATTATACTATTCATATTAGTCAATGAATTAAACACGAGAGTCATAGGAGAATATACACTAAGAGACGTACCATTATAAACTACTAATATAAATATTATTAATCGTCCGAGCCTTAATTCGAACCTATTACCTCCGTCATAGATACTCAGATTACACCAGATTGCCATATATTGAGAAATCAAACAATTATTTATAAACATTACTCCTTTATCCTCGCTTCGCTCGAATACGACCAATTCTAATCTAAATACTAAATGTCATCCAAATCCGTTCAGCCATTTTAAGAAACACCCAGAGTGGCATACAAAATTTCCCTTTTTTCTATTAACAGTCCGATAGCACGAATAAACTTATTACTAAGCAAAACAAAACCCCATGATTGTGTCGACTCCATAGTGTTATAAGCTATAACAATTCCATGTATTTCCGCTACGCCGCCACAATCAAGCGCCTATGAGGGAATTTCCGCACTCTGATTGACAGCTGATGAAAATCAACAGGCTGATTGTTTATGGGAAATTTGTGGCATGCATTATGGGGTTTGAATTGGGGTAAATGTTTACGTATTTGATTGCCTAATACTTAGATGCTGCGAGATTAAGGATGCGTATGGCATGAAAAAAAAATCATATTTTATATTTCATTTATATTATGGCAATTACAGCGTCAAAAAAAGCAATTATTTTTGGAATTTTCATTAGATTATGTGAAAAATAAGATGATTTAATTCTCGATATTGTTCATTGTTTATTTTTAAATTGACTGTTAAAACGTAATATAATTAAATACGTTATAAACGTACAAATGTTTCAATATACTTAATATGTATATATAAAAATAAATATAAAAGTATATACATATACAGTATATATGTTTGTGTCTACAGTATAATATAAACTTTCATTTGTATTTAGCGAGATATGTACTTTGTAAGTTTGATTGCATATAATAAAGCAAAGCGCGAGCGGGTGGCCACTAGTAGTTAGAAATAAGTAAAATAATGATTAAAGCCCAAAGTTGACGTTTTATATTAAATAGCAATATCATTAATTATTTATTACATACTTTTCGTTGGCAACATTAACAATAAATTAGGTTTATTACGAGCAACACATTCGTAGGACGTTTATGGACACTTCAAAATGATTAGCGCCTGCGCACTGTGCAAAGTAAAATTGACTGAACTCTAAATTATGCGCATAGTTATTTAAACGCATTTAACTTAACTGGCTATTATTTTTGATCAAAATAATCGTATTTGGTAATGATAAGTTATTTGCAAAACTAAATAACTCATTATTACTTGTATTAATGAAAAAAATAGCAAAAAAAAACTTTTCAATAATGATTATATCCTACTGTATTCTTTGATAATAGTATTTAAACTTTGTAATGTATAGAGTAAAAAATTAAGAAAATATCTTGAGAAACATCCACTATATAAATAAATAAAACAGAAGTGTCTGTTTGTAATTCAAAATAACAGCTTTTTATATATACCTACGGTACTTATAAAAAAGGCAATTTTTTTCTATCTGTTTGCTCCCGCTAATCTCCGAAACGGCTGGACTGATTTTGATGGGACTTTCACTGGCAAATAGCTGATGTTTTAAGCAGTAACTTAGGCAACTTTTATTTTAGAAAAAAAAATTAGGATACTACTCAAAAAAAACATGTGTGTGTGTACTTATGTACGCATGTAAGAATTTATACTTTTTTCGCGTAACAGAAGAAAAATAGCTTAAGATTTCATCCTGTAGGTATGTCACTACTCTCTGTGTGTAAAAGAAATGATAAATTAATAAAATAATTAAATAAGGCGTTTAGGCATATTACAATCATATATTTATCGAATATCATTTTCATTCAAAGAAAGAATGTAATATACTATATATCATTGGTTAGACAATGACAACGGTTACTATTGCAAGAAACAGTTATCAGCTAACTTCATCATGTCGCTTTTTGGCTGTCGGTGTATGCGCGCATCTTACAAATTTTACTCTCATAATTTTTCCAAACGTCCTAAAAGAAGCATAACTTCATAAATTTAAACTTACCTACCAACGCACCCGAGCGATGCGAGGTCCGAGGATAAGTCGCTAGTTGAAATATATTATTATAATAATAATAATAATAATAATAATGTTCTCCTGACCGATTCCGGCCACGGCGGCCAATCTCATTGAGACTAGCCAACTGCGCAGGAGATATTATAGTGCACAAATGTACGCGCAGACACAAGTGCACTCTCTATTCCTGTTACTCTCATACTCCGGTGGGACGACTACTCGACACGACCGGTGAGAGTTAAGGCGCAGGACCGACGGCTTTACGTGCTCTCCGAGGCACGGGGGTGAAACACCGCCAACTTCCCAACTCCGGGCTGTTACTGAGGCTTACTATACAGAAAGACTCAATAACTAAACTTGGCCCGACCCGGGACTCGAACCCAGGACCTCAGGATGTGCAGCCGTACATGCTAGCCACTACACCACCGAGGCAGTCAAGGCAGTATTATAATACACTATAGGTGATATAGTATAAAATAAAGTCGCTTCCCGCTGTCTGTCTGTTCCTGTGTATGCTTAGATATTTAAAACTCCGCAACGGATTTTAATGCGGTTTTTTTATTAGATAGAGTGATTCAAGAGGAAGGTTTACGAGTAGGTATATGTATAATACATGCATACAGAAAAGCCGAGAAATTCAAAGAGTTGCATTTCATACTAACCGTTAAAACGTACCGTACGTACGTACGTAGTTATACATAATATTTATATATACTTTTTGAGATTACTATTGAAAGCTATTAAACAGTAACCACCTAATATCGTCAAACAAATCCCACATTCCTATCCTATTTTGAGTTATTTATGTACTGCGTGCAAATAAATGAATTTAGGTCTCGTATATATACAATCACTCGCTTTTCGATAAAAATGGGCATGCCCCAGTTCCGCTTAGTTAAGTGTCAACGAATTGAATTGATTGAGTCGTCTAATGGTGTAATTGATTTATATCAATTTATAATACATTATATCGCATATATGAAACTGTAAAATATGCTTTTAAGCATTTAGGGTTATATTTTGCATTTATTTTTTGATTTGTTACTGTGAATTACTTAATGAGTAAGGCGACATACTTATTTTAATATATTTGAAAATGATTGATATGAATCGTACCAATGATATGCTTATGTATTTATATACTAGCGGCTCACCCTCGCTTCGCTCGGGTTCGTCGTTAAGTACATTTTAAATAGTTATTATAGTTATTAGCCAGCGTTAACCATTTAAATTTAATTTTTTTTTTTTTCGTAATATTTTCTGATGTTTTAATACTTATTATCCTATTCCGGACTAAGATAAATCCAAAAAATCAAATATCATAAAAATTGGTCCAGCCGTTCTTGAGTTATAAATGGTGTAACTAACACGACTTTGTTATATATATATATATATGTATATATTAGGTTAAGAAGCCTACGTTGTATACTAAGATACGTTTCTTAACCTAATATAATTATATAGTACCTGAGCAACCGAGCTTTGTTCGGCGTTTTTCGGAAAAGATATAAAAATTGCATGTTTTCACAAGATATTTATATAGATATACTTAAAAAGCAAAACCTTATCTAAATATAAACTTTGACCCAAATTATTAGAGCCGTTTTCGAGATACAAGAATTGCTTATTTAAAATTATAAGATAAAAATAGTGCTACAAAGTACGACTATATCACAATTACAGGTTAATTTAGTAAGCATGTAATAATTGTTGAAAGAAAAAATTAATAAGATTGTTTCCCACTTATGTTTTAAACGAAAAAAATATTAAAATAAAACTTTAACTTAAATAACAAAATATCTGTGTAAGAACTAAAAGAATATAACTAAATATTGACATTAGATAAAAAAAAACATACAGCCGAATTGAGAACCTACTCCTTTTTGAAGAAGTTGATAAAAAGGTAAGGTGTAAAATAGGCGTGAGTTAAAATCACTGTAGCATTTCTCAACTAAATACTATTTAAAGTTTAAAAAATGATATTTAGTAAAAAAAAAACATATAACTTTTTTAAATTTTCGAATTCATCAAATATTTAAATTTCTTTCAACCTCATTCCATAAAGTTATTAAAAATGTATCAATATATAATTTATACTAAGAGAAAATATAATTTAAAAATAACTTTTACATCAGATCCATTGTGAAGATTCCTCATTAGTACAAGGAACCTGAATGTGAGCATATTTCGATCAACGATAAATCGCAACAATCGATAACAAGTCTAAATTATGACACCTCTGCTGTGTGTTCATCGCCTCAATCAACTTTTTCATTACATATGAATATTTGGAAGTGGCATCATTAATTAATATAATAAAATATATATTTTTTTAAATAAAGAATATAACTGTATTCGGTTTAAGTTTTTGCCTTTTTATTGATTTTATAATTATAATGTTCAAGAATGAATATCATTGTTGTAATACATAACTATAGTAAAATATGACAATAATAAAAATATTACACTTAAATATAAATATATTATTATAAAAATATATTTAAAACGTTATAATATTATAAAAATAACATAATGTCTTTTTGTTTTATTTTTCTTTTAACAATAATGAAAAATATACTATCTTTTAATAATTACGATTTAAATTAGCAAGAACTGTGGGAAGTAAAAGTGGGGTCATAGAGTAACCAAATCTTAACATTTCCGTGGAAATTCCACAGCGGAATATTATTATATTGTAAGGGGATAAGCGGGATATATTTGAAACGGAAAGAAAAGGCAACAAATTAGTTACATATAAGAGAGGACAGTTCTTCTCGATTTGAATGTCTATGGTTAAACTCGTTGTATGCAAACTTGGCAATGAAAGAAATATGTAGTGTTCTCTGTTGTTGCCTCACAAATCTGTCGCTACGACCATCTTCAGTTAGTTATTGATAATTCGTTTGTTTTAAAATATTATTGTGCGTCCATATTTGTATGTGGCTTTACAAACGTTTCACAATTGCTAGTCATTTCTTTGTCATGTACATATTTTGTTTATCTTTGTAAGTTTTGATGTTATTTATGAATGACGAAGTTTAAATCTATACTTGTAACGAAACAGAACTAATAAAAAACTATAATAATTACTTTCATTATACACCGTAAAGGAAACACAAAAGATTTTTTTGTATTTCTCATTTTTTCGTCGACTATAAATAAAAATATATAGTGAAAAACGTTACCAAAATGTAGATAATTATGTTATATTTTAATCGAAGTGGTCGTAGTCTGAACCCAGGGGGTCAACATTGACCATCATCATCATCTCCCTGCCCATTTCCCAATCACTTGTGATCGGCGCAGTAGGTACATCTTCCGCACTGCTGATAGGATTTGGCAAAAGTTTTACATCCGGCCGCCTGCCTGACATCAACCCTCCTTGGGAATGCTATTGTTTATCGCGTAAGAGATCGAAGTCGCAATGACCAGCACACCTAATTTAGTATCAATATTGTAGTCTTGTACTTCATTTTCCATATTGTTTTCTTTTAAATCATTTTATATAGAATATTAGAACCCGCGGCTTCTATATATATATATAGATTACTCAAAGTTTTAATGTAATTTTCTGATATATTTTTCAATAAATTTTGTTTGGAGTCAATATTGACCGTTTTGAGTATTATCGATTTAGATTGTATGTAAATTAAGAGCTTCGGGTAGGACATTAGATTAATGGAAAATGTTAGAATAGGTAGATATAACATAAGCTTCAGCGGACCTCTAATCCAAAGTAATTGTAAAAAATCTAATGGCTTTTTAAACTAGTTTAACAATATAATAATACTCTTAAGTATAAAAACTCGATCTTAAATATTAATGAAAGCTATAAAGAAGCCTAAGGCTAATCAAACTTCCTCTAAGACCAAAAGCGTAAGTGTTGCAAAACGCTAAATAATTTGCTATACCGTTAAATGTAATGTCATATAATGCCCACCTCAGCTATGCACGTTTATACTTATATATGTATACACTAGCTTTAAATTAACCCACCTGTCATTATAAAGAATGTCAACAGTTAAAGCGCAGCGATAGCTAGCTTAAAAGTAATTTTGTCACTTTTTACTATTACAACGTAAGTCATTTACTTTTACGTATATATAATTATTAGATAAATATATTTTGTTGGTAATTATTTTGTTTAAATTGGATATTAAATTGAATTTACTCATTATAAAATCTAAACTTATTAGATACTAAAGACTCACCCTCGCTTCGCTCGGGTTTGTACCTAGCTTGATTCCCCATACGAACTGTAATCCCCATTTTCACCCCCTAAGAGATTATTTCCGGGATAAAAAGTATCCTATGTCCTTCCCAGGGTCTCAAACTATCTATCTTCTTACCAAATTTTATTTAAATCGGTTTTGTAGATCCAGAGATTACCTCCTACAACTTCACAAACTCACAAAATCACGAACTTACAAACTTTACCTCTTTATAATATAAGTAGGTATAGACGAATTCCTTAACGAACATTAGTCGGTACTTAAAAAAATTAGCTATATTTAGTAGATAGATTGAGAAGTTTATGTTATACTTAGTCAGTTTGTTTTTAAGTTAGTGAGTAAATTATCACTAAACAAGCAACTTTATATGGTTTTTGGTTACGCTAAAAAAGTTAAATCTAAAATATACTCATATTAAGTGATTTTTATTAAGCTAAATTATAATTATATATATATATATATATATATATATATATATATATATATATATATATATATACTAGCTAACTAGTTTTAGCTTTTACTATGAATGTGCCTTTATAAAATAATCGATATCTTGGTTCATATTTTTTTGAAGATGATTTACATGTGAAGCAGTTCTTACTATTTGGGTCATGTCTTCTGGAGATCAACTTTTATACTCAAACACGTTTCATAAAATATTATATATAATATGAAACATGCAGTTACGTGTTTTGTTATGCAACAGATTCTTAGAAGAATATTTTGATAAATTACTATAATATAATATCTATTTTGTAACTTTAATTAAAATAGTAATTGCTGACAGTTTCATCTATGTAACTATTACGGTATTTTTATAATAGAAATTCAATCGATATATCAAAATTAAATCGAGAGCTTCAGTCTAAACTATGTTGCAATTATAAGCTTTCTAGTGACTCTTCGTCCTTTGATATGTTTTTCGGTTAATATGGAGTCAATTCCTTGCTTTTTGAAAAATAAAAACAAATCTATCCCACGGGAACCGTACATTTTTCCGGGATAAAAATTAACCCATGTGCTATTCCGTATCTATCTATAATTATAACATGTATGTATTTAAAATGTGTAGTGTATCAACTATCTGGTATCCATAACACAAGCCTCGTAGCTTTACCATGGAACTAGATGGTGTTGTGTGTTAATGTCCCAACATATTTATCTATGTGCCAAATTTCATCCAGATCCGTTCAGCCGTTCTAACGATTGAGTAACAAACAGCCATCTATCCAAACTTTCGCATTTATAATATTTATGGGATTAGAAAAAAATACTTCAAGAAATATGAATCGTTACTGATGATGATGTCCTCCTAATCGTTTTCGATTATGGCGACACCTTTACACACTCATTTGCCCTTTCATGAGCCGTTACTAATATGGCACTGAGTGGCAGTTTTAATATCACTTTTTATTTTCGTTTTATTCAATAAACATATCTTATTTTTATAATTTTTTTACTAATATACATGTATGTATTATGTAGTAAATTACATCCCAAAAAAAAAACATTTTCATATAAAATGTTGCCAAGACGAAACCATATAGCTCGCACTGTCAAAAAGTTATCAGATCTCATGTAGAACCAAGCTTCTAACTCTACACGCCCTAACTCTACAAGCTCTAACTTCACAAACTCTACACCTTAGTCAAAATATGTGGTTGCGGATTAGCGGACTTCACATGTCTTTGCTAGGTTCTCTGAAAATGTAGGTTTCCTAGGTTTCCATAGGTTTTCTTTAACCGAAAGGCTTGTGAAATCCTGTTAATAATGATTTACATATGAAATTACCAACCGTACGAAACCAGGGGTTTGAACTCGCTTCCATTTCAAAACCAAGCAAACGCGTTACCACTGAGCTACCCTGTCTATATAAAGTTTTATCACCATACAAAGTTACATCTCAAATTGCAATGAGAATACACTTTAAAACTTAAAAGACCACCATTTAACATATAGTTATAAACACATTATAACAGTGGTTTCTATCACAATGTAAACTATGCATATCTGAGAGCTATTATACGTTAGTTCACGTCTCAATCTAAAGGTTAACCGTATGTCTGTTACTGTCAGTTCGCGCCCCGCTGAGTGCGCCCGCGCATCCTTGACTGTGATGTGGTGCAAGATGAACAATATTAGCTAGTTCCAATATTACGTTATATGCAAATACTATAATATGTATAACTTAAATAAAACTACTATTATATAATTTAAATATTAATAATATAATTTAAATAAAAATATCTTTTCGGATTTTTTCGAGGATTTATTTTGATTTTTGGTTCCCGATATTTCGATTGCTTTACAGCAATGATTGCAGCAATGTTCAGGGCAGAGACCTTCCGTGTATTATATTTAATCTAAAAAAGGTTTTTAATAATAAGGAAATATTGGGAAGGTACTATGATAATAATATCACAATTGGTTTAAGCGTCACATATAAAACATACATACAAAATTAAAAAAAAACATTGAGCACTTCTTTTTTGAAGTCGGTTTGGATCATGAATCAAATTCAAGTCGATAAGCATAAAGAAGTATAATAAATATTTTTTTGTTATCTGGAAACGTCTTTTTTTGGTAACCGCTTTTCTCGATACATTTGTACCACACGTATATAATTTGTTCTAGTAAATTATCTGTAAAAGTTGCGCTTCAACGCTATGTTTATTAACCACTGCCACGGGTGGTTGATTTGTGTTTGTGAACGTGAGTTAGAACAAACAGCATTAGATAACGTTTAGGTATCGCATTATGAGACTGACAGATCTGTCGGAAAAAATAACTTATATAACTACATATCTATAATACCTAAACTCCAAAGAAAGCAAAAAAAATGGATGGTAAATAGCAAAATATTGGATATTTATCATAAATAGTGTTTGCCCTGTGGTCGTTTGACCATAACCATTATGGTTTTTTTATAAATTTTAAAGCTCATTAATAGCTACTAAAAAAATATAGAAAAAATGCGGTTGTCAATCAAGAGAGAAAAATAAATAATAAATAATAAATAAATATCTTGGGAGACAAAATGAACTGTTTTTTCTTTGCCCTATAATCAGTTCTTTTTCTTTATATTGCTAAATATTACCATAATTGATTGAGTGACATAGCTCACTTTTTATATCGGCTTATTTTTTCCTACGATATTAGTACTTATTTGTAAAAGAATACTACAAAATTTTAACAAAAGATTTACTGAACGTTATCAGTGCACACAAAAATTTTAACACTAAAATTGTGTCAATAAAGATACAGTACTAAATATAGTAAGCCGATGCTTAAAACTTACATCCAGCTTTTTTTTTCAAACAAAACTTTTTCTAGAAATTTTGATCTTTGATTCTATTACAATAATCTACAATTATATGTATATAATATATGTATATAGCAAAGGGTTTTTTGTTTGTTTGATCGTCCTATATATTTCGAACTATCAGTTCGATTTATTTTACATTTTATACCGTATTGATTATTAATAAAACATTAGTAATAAACGCAGGTAGAAAGGAAACGTTAGTAAACTATATATATTATAGCTTATTACTTTAAAATAAATATGAAACTTAATAGTACCACGTACAAAAACTAGAAACATTTTAAAACTATATACCTGGTTGATAAGCGATCACAATTCCATCTCAACATCCGCTGTAATGATTGGCGCTATTTCTGTAATCATGTGCAATGGGACATATTTTCACGACATTATTGTACTAGAAAGCTAGTAGGGTCTCCATCAGTAGTTATTTTTATTTAATAAATACTTACTAAATTAATTTTAGGCAATGGTAGCTCAGTGGTAACATGCTCGCTTGGAAGACCGAGTGAAGCGGGTTCAAATACCGGGTCTCGCACCTCTGATATTTTCATGTGCGAATCATTTCTAACATGATTAGCACTTGCCTTACGGTGAAGGAAAATATCGTTAGGAAACCTACATGTCTGAGAGAACCTAATATAGTAAGTACAAGTATTCGAAAGACATGTGAAGTTCGCCAACCCGCACTTGGCCAGCGTGGTGGACTATGGCCTAATCCCTCTCGTATTGATGGGAGGCCCGTGCCCAGCAGTGGGACGTTAAAAAGGGCTGAATAAAGATACAGATACAATGCAAATTAATTTCATATTATTTGTATTGACATTGTAGGTATTAAAAATTGTTTTATTTTACTGAAAAACCTACCGGGTTACCTATTAGCCTATCAAATTAAGTTAGTCAATTGGTAAAATTATTAGATATTATTTACAATATCAAAGGATGTAGGTTTGTTTGAAGGTGATTTTTATATGTCTAGTCTCTGATATTGACCTTATCAATTGTTTTTTCTAACTAAGACAACGCGATTTTTTGCGATTTTTAAGCCAGGAAATGGTTCGTGATCTATAGAGGTTATGAAATAATCAAATATTGTTTTTTTTTATATAAATTTTAAATTAAATGTAATTTCTTATTTTAGTATACGATACATAGAAGCTCTTAATAATATTCAGTTGTTAAAATAATTATTAAGATGAAATCTAACTAACTATATAATAAATAGTGTCCATAAACGCAAAAACGTGTGGTAAGCCTAAACAATATGAAACATATTTTGCTCCTTATGAACACCACAATAAAGTCTATAACAGAATATCTATACTTAACTATGTATAGTATTTTATAGGATACAATAAATGGCGAGACAACGGTGATGGTATCGAAATCATTTTAGTAACTAGACTGAATGGCTGTCGATATGCGACCTGTGTAATGTCAGAGTGAAGCAAAAAATAACAACTTTTATAGCTTATTTATGAAAAAAGCTTTTTCGTTTTGAATAACATAATATTTTTTTTTTACTTTTTCTACAAAATCATGGATTTTTTTTGTTACGTAGGCTAAATTATAACTTATGAAGTATGTAAATTATAAAACACTAGCAACTCACCCTAGCATCGCTCTGATTCGTCCCTAGATTGATCCCCATGCAAACTTTCATCCCCATTTTCACCCGCTTAAGGGATGATTTCCGGGTTAAAAAATATTCTATGTCTTTTCCAGGGTTTCAAACTATCTTCTTACCAAAATTCATCTAAATCGGTCCAGTTGTTTTTGAGTTTATTCGTTACAAACATACAAAAATACAAGTTTTCCCTCGTTATAATAGATACAGTGTAGATTTGTGCAAGTTAGTTTATAACAGAAAAAATAATACTATTTCAGGGGGAAAAATTAAATGAAAAGGAAAAGATTCCGTTATTGAAAAGCATTCACTTTCAAAAAACCAAAACGATTCATTTTATCTACATAAGCATAATTCTTATTACCGATTTTTTTATATACATATCGATGCTGCGAAATAGCGCTAATAAACTACCGTTATTTTTTACTAATCTATACTTATTAATATTATAAAGCTTAAAGAGTTTGTTTGTTTGTTTGTTTGTTTGTTTGTTTGTTTGTTTGTTTTTTGTTTGTTTGTTTGTTTGTTTGAACGCGCTAATCTCAGGAACTACTAATCCGATTTGAAAAATTCTTTTTGCATTAGATAGCCCGTTAACTGAGGAAGGCTATAGGTAGGGTTGCCAACTCTTTGTCGGTCAAAAATAGTAGTTCTAAAATTATTACCCATAAAAATATAGTAGATAACGAGAAATGAAAAAAAAAATAGTAAGTTCCAAATAGGTACTTTATTTCTTGAAAGAATATTTTTTGCTACTTTTAGTCTTTATTAATAAATTTTTATTTTTAAGAAATATCTCATAGTTATTATTGCAATTTAAATTAAAATTACAAAATACCATTAGCTCAGCTTTAATTAATTTTAGACTGGCTCTATTGCGCTCATCTCGCCATTTGTTATTTATTACAGAAAATATACGCTCTGTATAGGCGGATGTTGCCGGAATTGAGAGAAGAAATGATATTATTTATAAAATATTTGTGAAATCTGCATCACTGTGAAGTTGTTGCCATTTTTCAACTGCAGTTTTACGTTTTACGCTTGCACACTTTGAAATGAATATTTTTGATTTGAGTTTGATGCCTTTGAAATATAGTAGGTTCACCTGCTATATACTTTTTTTTCAGAAATATAGTAGTCGTGCCTCTAATACAGTAGGATACTATATTATATAGTAGGGTTGGCAACTCTAGCTATAGGCTATATATCATCCCGGAAAAATGTACAGTTCCCGTGGGATAGATTTGTTTTTGTCTAGGGACGAACCCGAAGCGAAGCGAGGGTGAATCGCTAGTATTTTAATATTAGGTTATCGATCCCACAATTTTTTCGAAAAGAAATCAATGAACTGCCTATAATATGGCGAAAATGCATAGATTACAAATATACGTACTTTGATTGATTAAATATATAATTCAATTTTTTTCTTCGTTTTTTGTTTTTTCCATAAAAAACGCCAATTTTATATGAAAGGACCTAATAATAACAATATTATTATTAGATATTGGTTATTCCACACATTTTACATAGCACTCTCCTTCAATAAGCAGACGCTTATTCAGAAAATTGTGAAGTGTGTGGGACAGAATTATTGTTAGCGGTGTATAATGGAATATGTGACTATTTCTCTTAAAATACGACTACACTCAATTGCAAAATATCTATAAACAATAATATATTACTCGTTTAATGCTTATTGCTAAAGCAATTTACACGCTGCCGGCTCAGACAATATGTAATTTTGCTAATAACTTTAAAATATGGCATCTTAAGTTCACTATTAAAACAGGTTTTGTTCACAGTGATGTAATGAAAACTAAAACTAACCGACATAAGAACTTGATTTTACTATCTCTAATATTTTTTAAATAGATGTTCAGTGTCAATATAAAATATCCAATCTGTTTCTTTGATTCATAGATTTATTTCTCTCATTCATACTCGTTAAATATAAAGCAGGAAAAAATATATTGTCACTAAGATTTCAACTACCATGGCCATGTTATATTAGACTTTAACTTTTAAGTCATTTTATTATAAATAGCTTGATTTCCCATATAAATTTACATCCCCATTTTCACTCCCTTAAGGAATGGTTTCCGGGATAAAGGGTATCTTATGTCCTTCCCAGGGTCTCAAACTATCTTCTCACCTTTCATCTTAATTGGTTTAGTAGATCCAGAGATTGCCACCTATCACAAACTCACAAACTTTACCTCTTTATAATATTAGTATAGATAAAAGTATATTTTCGATTTTTCTTTGACCTTTGGGAAATCAAAAACCTTAGTCTCTATGATTGCTGTAAAGCATTCGAAGAGTCGAGAAACCAAAATCAAAATAAATCCGCGAAAAAATCTGATAAGATAGTTGTATATAAAATATCTTAAATCCATTTTAAAAGACCATGTATATAAGTATAATATGTAGGGATATGTTATTTTTTAAATTTCACTTTACTACTACACGTACACTTTAAGTTTTGTTACCTTCTCCATACTAAATCATGAGATAGTTTTATTTAAAATGTCAAATATAAGCGTAAATCTAAGAAAGTATAATTTAGTTATAACAAATCTTATCAATATTTATTTTATTATTTATTTAGACTGTACACTTATTCTTGCCATCAAGTGTACACTGGTCACCAAAACTCACGTGCGCGTTTTATGCGTCCGTGACGTCATCAGCGTCATCTCGTCATTTGTCAAGCTCACAGCCTGGGAAATCTCGGTGGAATTTCAATTGGTCACGGCTAGTTGGATATCGATATTTAAACGAGTTAAAGTTATGGAAATTGTTGTATTTTCTATCTATAAAACTAATTTTTGTGTATCGAGTTTTTTTCGGAATTCGGAAACATATTAAGTTAATTGAAATCGATTTTATTTGTACGGTTATTTTGTTGACTGTTTTATTAAAAGCTAGCGACTAACGCTCGCTTCGCTTGGGGTCGTCCCTAGGTTAATTCCCCATACAAACTTTCATCCCCATTTTCACCCATTCACGGGATGATTTCCGGGATAGAAACTATTCTATATCCTTTCCAAGATCTCAAACTATCTTCTTACCAAATTTCATCTAAATTGGTCCAGTAGTTTCGGAGCTTATTCGGTACAAACAAACAAACAAACAAAAAATCTTTTCTCTTTATAATATTAGTATAGATTATACGGTAATTTTATTGACTGTTTTATACAGAATAATAGGTATTTTTGAGACTTTTTTATGTACAACCTTTGAGGTTTGCTTCGATAGTTTTTTTGCTAATTTCTAATGTTTTTACTTGCAAAGATATATTGTTTCCAAAATCTTTTCAAACTGTAGGCCTTAAAAAATCTCTTAACATGGAAAAGTAACTGTAGATGTCTATCGCATTTTTAATTATGTAGGTATAATATGTACATAATTCAATGATCAACAGCTAAAATATTTATTATAATATATTCAATAGTTGTTTTCTTTATCATAATATTATATTGATAGTTAATTATTGTAAATCATTTTATAGTACTGAATACTAATTTTGATAACTCTATAGCAATAGTTTAGTATGTAAATTGATACAGACACATGTATGAGAGAAAGCATATTAGCAGCTTGTCCTATGCAAATAGATTTGTTTTTTAAAATCCCATTTTTCTACATATTATGTACATCGTATTATTGACAGGCGACTTATCCTCGCTTCGCTCGGGTGCGTCATTAGGTACGTTTTACTTTTTTTGAGCGGAACCTAATTTTTTTTTTTCTAAAATAAAAGTAGCCAAGTTTCTCCTTATATATCCTTATATAGCCATCTGCCAGTGAAAGTCCGATCAAAATCAGTCTAGCTGTTTCGGAGATTAGCCGGAACTGAAAGACAAACAAAAATTTTAGAAATTGTGTTTTTCTTATAAGTACCGTATATATAATTTCATATGCACTTAGTCAAAAGCTGTTATTTTAACATGACAAACAGACACTTAAATTTTATTTATTTCTATATAGATACATACGGTATTTTTGTTTATTTTTAATCTTATCTTCCATTGCTAGAATTCATAGAATTCAGTTCACATTATATGAGTAAATTTTAAAAATTCTTGTCAAATAATATTATTCAATATTTTTTGCACCGCGATATCTTTACTTTTTATTATATAAGTGCTGAAATATATTTGTTGGTTTAAAATTACATTTACACAGCAATCCATTTATGAGATTTTTTGTATAGAAATAATCTTTATAAGCCAGAAACTGCTTTTTGTAAATAGGTTATTTTAAAATCGTATGATATTACTCGAAGTACAATATTAGTTTATTGCAACAAAATCACTTACTGCAGATCTCAATGTTCTGTAGTAGTCAATAAAGTATATCTTTGACTGTTGTCTTCCTTACGAACGACTTCATCATAAGCTATATACTAATTAATTCAAATCCCCTCTTTAAGGAGAACTCATGATAGATGATATCGGAATTTACCGTTTAAACAGTAATTAATCTTTAGATGTGGTACTTTTATAAAAAAATGTATAGGAGCTTTCAGCTGTAGCTTAATCATAAAAAAATAGTATAAGACTAATATTTTCTTAGATTTATTATTTATTAAAATCTATTCGGATTTTTTCGCGGATTTATTTTGATTTTAGGTTCCCGACTTTTCATATGCTTTACAGCAATTACAGTCGAAAAAATAATACTATGTACAGAATATCACGTACAAAAAATAAAGCCAAATTGAGCACCTCCTTTTTATGACTAACAGAATAACTAAAAACACTCATATGTATACATATAGCCAAGTCAGTATATGGTAAATATAATATTAACTAACGTATGCAGAAGTTGTGGATAGACAATGATGTATTTACTGCTAAGCTCCTTGCATTCAATAATCATAACCACTCGATCTTAGTCCATTTGACGGGAGATAAGGACCAGTTAAAGAAAATACCTGTTGCTGATTCCGCAGATATTGTGTTTACGTCCTAAGAACAAGGGTGGATGTGAAAAATGGTGAATATGATGTTTTCTAATCTTAATGCCATGTGAATTTTGTTATTATGTAAAAATCATGCCTGGACGTTCTTTAACTATCCTTCGAGAATTTAGTAAAGAATCATTTCTCTTATTTCTATCCCGCGTGAGAAAATACCTCTAAAAATATAATATGCTAGCAACTCACCCTCGTTCCGCTCGGGTTCGTCCCTACTTACGTTTTAACATTTAGTATAGATTTCTCAGAGATAAGATAATTTCCCGCAGTAAAAACTATCCTATGTGTTCCAGGTATGACCATACCAAATTTCATCAAAATCTCTCCAGTAGTTTTTACGTGATACGGTCACAGACAGACAGACAGAGAAACAAAAATTCTAAAAACTATAGATTTGGCCTCTGTATCGATAGTAATGTCTATTTCAATAAGATTTTCCAAAAAATATTTAATGTACAGATTCGGCTTAGTTACAATTTTATTATACATATATATATAGATATATAGATATTTAATTTACGAGTACATGTTTGGATATACATACTGACCAACTGACCCTGTTGTTTTATATACACATAGATTACTTAAAGATAGTTGCTATGGTTAATTGTCGCTTGGTATAGTTAATTTTACTTTGTTTTTGTTAACTTTTCTTAACCACACTTTTTACTTACAAACTAACCATATTATCAAATCTTGGAATTCAATTTTAACATATAATTAACAACCTTTCAAATAAGTAATTTCTTTAATATGATAATGTATGTTAATAATTCTAAAAAAATACATTAATTAATATATTATCTACTTAAAATATATGGCCTTTTTGCTATTTCTACTGCTCTATACTCAGAGTCTGCTCTGCTCTCCCAGGATTACACTTATAATTGATCACCGGCCTAATAACGCTTAGAACTTTGCAAGCTTTGTACTTTAGTGATATGACAGGGTTGTGTGACAGAATGTTAAATATTAGATAAATGTCTGATAAATTGTAAAATCCATTTGCATTTATTTCTAAATATTGTAAGCTTATGTCTGATTTACTTTTTTTTTAATGTTGGGTAATTCATTTACGCATACCATCTGCATACATATACAGGTGGTTATGTTGGACTCACCGGCTAGAGAAGCCAATACTACCCACTAAAACTCAACAAAACCTTATCTTAATGGGGCGTCGCAGGATCGCTTACGCAGTCAACCACGACGCCACGACGGCTGAAGCATACCACATAACCAAGCGGTTGCTCCACAGTCCACTCTGCTATCAGAAAAGTACCAGGAGCAACCCGCATGGCACACCGCCTTCCAGTACGTTTCTTGGCTTCGCGCCCGGCCGGATTGCCGGACGCTGAGGAGAATTTAAATTGGATTGCTATTATCATAATCCATCTATGTAGCAAGATTCAAAGTAAATATGAAAAAATCTTTCGTAGTCAAAATCTTAAGAGGATGAAAAAGCTTATACGAAAATTTATATTTTTCTGGCCATCTCTATACACAATAGGAAATAAGCGATAATAATTAGTGTAAAGAACGAAAAGGGTTTAGTTTTGTGGAATGTCAATCTATATCTATACATATTATAAAATTCTAACTAAGCCGAATCTGTACATTAAATATTTTTTGGAAAATCTTATTGAAATAGACATTATTATCGATGCAGAGGCCGAATCTATAGTTTTTAGAATTTTTGTCTGTCTGTCTGTCTGTCTGTCTGTCTGTCTGTTACCGCATCGCAGAAAAACCACTGGAGGGATTTTGATGAAATTTGGTATGGTGATAGCTGGATATCCGGGTCAACATATAGGATACTTTTTACTGCGGGAAAATATCTCATCTCTGAGAAATCTATACTAAACGTTAAAACGTAAGTAGGGACGAACCCGAGCGGAGCGAGGGTGAGTCTCTAGTTTATAATAACACAACTAGTATATTTATGCAAGCTTATTACATTTCAATATTCTCTGAATATTATTGAATTATGTAAATATACATATGTACCTATTGAAACGCTTTTGAAAAATATGTCTTTATAGCGTTTGGAATCTAGTTACATATTATAAAATGAACGGCTGGGCTGAACTTAGTGTCAGTTTCAAAGCTGCACCGGTTTTAGTTTTAGGTATTACTAGGTACGTTAGCCATATAAATTTCTATTTTTTTTTTCGTTAATTTTTCATTTTATCTTTGTTAAAACCTTCCGTGAACCTTAAGGAACATACAAAAAAATTAATTAGCCGAATTGGTCCTACCATTCTTGAGTTATGCGCTTACCAACATTCATTTTTATTTATATAGATAGATTACTTATCCCCTATGTCTTAACTATAATTTAATGTATTGTTTTATAGCGACTCATCCTCGCTCCGCTCAGGTTCGACCCTAGTTACGTTTTAACGTTTAGTATAGATTTCTCAGAGATAAGATATTTTTACGCAGTAAAAAGTATCCTCTATGGTGACCCGGATAACCAGCTATCATCATTTTATCAAAATCTGTCCAGTGGTTTTCTCGTGATGCGTTTCCAGATAGACAGACAGACAAAAATTCTAAAAACTGTACATTCCGCCTCTTTATCCATAATAATGACTATTTGAATAAGAATTTTTCCAAAAAATGTTTAATGTACGAATTCGACTGTCAATTAGAAATTTTAATATATGTATAGACTATAGATACGTTTTACAATATTTCTCTTTTTTATTTTTTTTTTTTTTTTTTTTGAAACAGCGCCATCTACCAAACTATTATAGAACTACTTAGAAAATGAGAAATTTTGTACTGTTTAATATGACATTAACTACGGTTTCTTTTTCATATATTAAAAGATGACGCATCAAAACACAATTGAAATTATTTTTTTTCTTTAATACATGAATGTATGACTTTATAATCAAATTAAGAATTTAGGTACATGTGGCTCTTAATACTTGCTGAATTATTTTTAAAATAATATAATATTTTGATATGTATTTATTATTTGATATTTTGAAATGTTAGTGTTAACAATATTTTTATCAAACAACGCCATCTACTAGATTATAGTAGATCTAGAAGGCGAACTTACGGAGTAACTTATACAAAACGTAGTATTTACTGCATACTGTTGAAGTTCGTCTTTAATCAACTAGATGGCGGTATAACATTTATGGCACAAACGTTGTAGTTTTGTAATATGTTAATAGAGGGCGCTAAAAAATAAACCCTCCACTTAATTATAATCCAACAGTGAGTGCTTATTATCAGATATGGCTATTTTATGTACACTGTATGCTTTAGGAATTTGAATGGATTTAAAAAAATATTAAAAACCCTTAATAATTGTTGCCAAGACAATTAATATAATATGTACATACTATATGCTGCATGTCTATAAACTATTTACAGGAATTTTAACCGTTTTTCATCCAAAAATATTATTCCATATCCAAATGGTAAAAATTGAAATGGCGGTCTATGCACATATCACAGCCATTTTACTCGAAGGCTGTTGGAGCTACATTGCTGATTAGGTAGGTTTCTTATATAAGCCGCTACAACAATCTAAAGTCTGATATTTTTTTTTAAAATAGCGGTGACAATGGTACTCCTTACATGTAACTGAACCTATGAGTGATCAGTGAACATGTTTTTTTAAGTCTACATAAGCGCGTGGGTATCTCTGGTTAGGTCTTTAAAATTAGATATTTCTTAAGGTTTTTTTTGTTCAAGCAAATAATTGCAGAATTGAATGCTTCTAATATAATAAATAGGTCGGAAAATTCTAAAAAATAAATAAATAAGAGCTTTCAAATACGTTTACTGAAAATACTATAAATACGAGTAATATTATAAATATGAACACCCATGACTGGAGCACAAACATTCGTGCTCATCACACTAATGAATGCCCCCAGCGGGACTCGAACCCGCGACTGCTGGCACAACAAGTAGGGTCACTATAAGCTGAGCCAAACGTGTCTTTATATTAGCGAGGCATATATATTACAGAGAGAGTCTTTATATTAGCATTTAGTTTTAGACAAATCATCGCTGTATAACAAAATAAGTCAAAATCGAATAAAAGACGATAATATGTATTACAGAACTGTTTGAGCAATTTCATGTAAAGGCTTTTTACAATCCCTATGAATGTTTGACCCCTCGACTTAAGTAACAAGGTAACAAAGCTAAGCAAATTAACGCCCACGTTAGACTGCACGTATGGAATTTCAATCAAGTCAAGATGTTACTCGAAGCAATTTCCACTGATCTTATCTTCGAAGCGTGATATTACATGTGTTTAATTATATGTATACTAGGTTTCACACATGGCGTTGCTCAGTTTTAACTTTTCAGAAGCAAAATATTTTATTGGTTCTAATTTCCGATACTACGTACACCATAGAGCAGATATATGTACCTAAATATAGGTCTATGGGTGCTTTCATCACATTAAATGTAAAGATTTACACGAAAAATGAAAGGCATTTTTCAATTTCAAAAATACATATTTTATCATTGATGTCAATACCTTTGTAAAAACAATAATTATCAGCCTGTTTTCGTTCACCACTGCACTGAACAGAGTCCTCTACTATGACAAATAATATTATTATTATAACAAAATGATTAATAGAAGTCGCGTCATGAAGCCACAATTTAGTGAGAGAATACAAACTGCGTGTTGTTAACGAAGATTTATATTTTTATTTATATAGAGATTATAGACCTATAAAATAACTTTAAACATTATCAAGGATATGAGTTGATTGGAAGCATATATAAACAACAAAATTTCAACCTCTGGCGCAATAAGCAATATCACATACTATAACGACGGACCCTCGCTTCACTTCGACTTCGTCCCTAGACAAAAACAGATCTAACCCACGAAAACCGTATTTTTTTCCCAGGATAAATATTTATATAGCCTATCGCTTTCCTCAATAAACAGGCTATTTAATGCAAAAAGAATTTTTCATATAGGATGAGTAATTCCTGAGATTAGCGCGATCAAACAAACAAATAAACAAACTTTGCCTCTTTATAATATTAGTATAGATGACATTCACCACTACAAACAGCTACCCTTAGCTATTCATAAAATATGTAAAAGTACACTTAAAAAATTACAGCATTAATTAATTACATATCGGATAGATCCGCAACAAAGTCAGTGTTGCATTTAAAAAATAAACAAGCATGAAAACTTAGAAAGCAAGTAATCCAAGTTTAAGAGTTATTATAGGATTTTTATCCTCCAGACCCTCAAACACTGGCAACTTGAGTGCACTCGACCTTCGAGTACGCTGGAAATGAGCAGACCACTTAGACGTTAACAAACCACTTAGAATATACTGAAAGATATTCGCTTCCTTTCTTTATTTATTTAATGTGATCAGTTGGATTCAATTTTATAGTGATATCTGATGTACGAGTCTGTTACGCGATTTCGTGGTCGGAATTCTATACAACATATGACTTTTGAGACGTGAAAAACCGAGTCTATCCCGTGTTTAAAGTAAAGTTTTGGAAACATCGGGAGACATTAAATCATAGAAAGAAGGAAAAAAAATAGAAAATATATACTATATATATATATATATTAAATCACTTTTATCCAATTTATTAGATTTTTATTACAGTATATCAACAGATATATGTACATATTTGTAATGTAATAAAATTCTATTGTTTCATAGGCTTATATTTAACACTTGCAGTACTATAGAGTTGTGGTGGCAGAAAACACCAAATTATAATACCGTTTCGGGCTTTAATCTAGAGTTTCTTAGGTCTGAGAAGTACAAATGCGACCATATTTAGAGCTTGAGGAATGTGAAAAAAAAAACATAAAATCAAATTAAATATTATAAATATAGGATATACTCGAATGTATGTAACATTCTGTAAAAATTTTTTTTTTCGAAAATAGATTTAAGATCAATAATTTTAAAAATATTATAATAACATTATTTTATTAATAGAGCGACAACAGATATTTTCGTCATGATATTTATTATCTGTACTCTGTAGCTTTGAGGTAAAAATCTTTGAAAATAAAAAAAAATACGATATTTTGTTTCATAATATATAAATATATAAATAAAATATTTAAATTGCATAAGAGGTTCCATATTTAGTTAATTTTTTAAAATATATTTTTTAATATCTATGACCACAAGGTTATTGTACTCAAAAAGTTCAAATGAGGTCATACTATTTAGCAATCAGCTAGCAATGATTCGGGCGCCATTTGCTTTTAAAAAAAAATAATACAAATTAAGAATCCGTGGCCATAGAGACATAAATAACAAGAGCTATCGAAAAACGGAAAGTTTGACGTGCGCCTGTTTTTTGTCCAAAAATAATTGAATTGCAAAAAATAAAATATGTTCTCAGATGACGAAATAAAAGAAAGCAGCCTCATGCGGCCGGGAGATGAAATAATAAGGTCGGCTGTTTTGTTATTGTTATTTATGAAAATAGTTATTAATCTATACATATAATAAAATTGTAACTAAGCCGAATCTGTACATTAAATATTTTTTGGAAAATCTTATTGAAATAGACATTATTATCGATACAGAGGCCCAGTCTATAGTTTTTAGAATTTTTGTCTGTCTGTCTGTCTGTCTGTCTGTCTGTGACCGCATCACGGAAAACCTGGAGGGATTTTGATGGGTATAATGATAGCTGGTTATCGGGGTCAACATATAGGATACTTTTTACTACGGGAAAATATCTCATCTCTTGAGAAATCTATACTAAACTTTAAACGTAAGTAAGGCTGAACCCGAGCGGACTGAGGGTGAGTCGCTAGTGGTATAATAAAAGCAATTTAGAATTTTCACAATCACAATCCGATTGAAATTTTAAATATACCTCGTGACTATTTATTAAAAAAAATGTGATCTGTAAATTTTCGCCTATTAAAAATATTGTAAAATGTATTTAAATTAAATTAGTCAATAACATTAACTGTATGTATGTTACGCAACCCTAATACATGGGAACTACCTCGCGTCGACCACCAACATCGCATTCCATTCGTGTGAACTTTTATTGTTAAAGACTTTGTTTCGCAACCGTAGTGCATGGAAACCACCTCGCGAGTCGCGTCGACCACCAATATCGCATTCTTTTCATATTACAACATAATTCTTGTAAAGTGACAGTGATGTAACATCCGAGTGTACCTTATTCTTACAGACCTTTTTCCGTTCATTGCATTTGTCACACTTCGACGGTGCAATCACCTTAGGATAATTAGTTTGTAGAAATAGTATTAAAGTATTTTATAAGTAAAGTTTTATTTCATTTGCATCCTCTGACTGTGACTTCTATAATTTGTATCTAAATATTTATTCACTGCCCAGTAACCAAGAAGTATCAGTATATAGTGACCGCCGCGAAGGTGAAAATCAACCAAAATTCATATATTTATTGTCTTGCGTATATTACAATATTAATCTATTCTCAATTTGACCACAGACTTTAACAATAAACAAAAGAGTATATATGCATTTTTGTGTAATTTTAAAAAAATATTAGCATTCTGCACTCCTCTGTATAAACTATAAGTGTGGGAAATTTCATACTCCTCCGTCCGCGCAATTTTCGTAAAAAGGGGTACAAAGTTTTTGCTTCACGTATATACTTGTTTTGTTTTGTTTTTGCTTCACATATATAGATAATGCAAACCGATTTGGCCACGGCGACCGCAGGAGATATTGCACTCTCTATTCCTTTTATTCTCAAAGTCCGATGGGACGATACTTCGAAACGACCGGTGACACTTTTGCGCAGGACCGACGGCTTGACGTGCTCTCCGAGGCAGGGGGGTGCAACACCGCCAACTTCCCAACTTCGGGGCTACTACTGAGAATATCTTAACAGAGAACTCAGTAATTAAACTTGGCCCGACCTGAGACTCGAACCCAAGACCTCCAGGATCTGCAGCCGTACATGTTAGCCGCTAGACCACCGAGGCAGTTTAATTCTTGTACGAGATAAATGTATTGACCATAGAATACTTACAAAAACTACACTAACTATGCCTATGAAACTAGGTTTATCAAACATTCGTTAACCGAGTGATGCTATTTGCGCATGCAAATTGTTTTGCAAATAATGTAGATTGACATAGTTGAAGCGCATGTGTTATTTAAGGGTTTAGACAATCTCGTCCTCCTCCGTCTACCTCTGAAGGCACAAATTGTAATTGTATTGTATCCAGCCCTTTTTAACGTCCCACTGCTGGGCACGGGCCTCCCTTCAATATGACAAATTGTAAAGTAAGTTACGAGATTAACACTCGCGTTATATTTTCTCATCATGCCTGGAATCTTTCACTCAATCAAGATATCACTACTCAAACTTTGAAATAATTCTAACAATTCATAAGAAGTCACCTGTCGTAAGGTGACATCGGCATCTCCCGCTTTCTGCCGAAAAACGTAGGAAAATAATATCCAAATCCCCGCTCTTATTTTTTTTTTTTACAAATAGGTGCAACAGGTTGCATAAAGAAATATTTTATACATCTTATTGTTTTATATAAATACATCTTGTTTTTTAAATATATTTCTTTAAAAATTAAGTACAACAGGCAATTTCATTAAATTTTACTGCTATTTGTCAATAAAATATTTAAACAAATCAATAAAAAATTAAAATATTATATTTTTTGTACTATATAGTGCATAAGTATTTAAAATCAGAGTAAGAAACGTAGCAACAATAATTAATTTTTGAAAATTATATTTAATTTTTATCAGTAAAATAATGAATAGGTTACTTACGTCAAATTGATGTTTAATGTGTAGGTAATTTAGATAATGACAAATGATTTTTAATTTTGCAGCATTCGGGAAGTGTGTCTTATTAACAAGTATGACAGAAAATATTTTGGAAGCGAGCCTCTACTGTCTAATACGAGTCGTAATGACGTAAGTGAAATTAATTTGACTATTCTTTTAAATATTTTTTTTTTATATTTAAATATCAAAGAAATAATAAAATAGTTTTATTTAAGATGTCAGAATTTCACGTAAATCTAAGAAAATATGTTTTATTTTATAATTATTTATTATTAATAGTATTAAAATATATCGAGAACAATTTACGACGGTTTATTTATATGATTTATATATTTTTTTATTTTTTTATATTTCATACCCCCTAGGGTATAAAATATATTTTTTTTTAATTTAAGTCTTCTTATTAGATCCTAATCTAATAAGAAGACTTAAACAAAAAAAAAACTATGAAACTCTAGTAAGTACTAGTTCGATTAACATTCATTGGGTTCTCCTTTATAACTTAGATATTTCAAATTATTAGGAATTTGGATATAAAACACGCATGTAATTTTAAAATAGTTGCGACCTTTACCTTTCTTTACCTTCTAATGGTTATTAGAGTTGTTTACATTTAATATAATATTTTTTACAATACAATAAAATATATCTTATATTTTATTGAATAAAAAAAATGTTTTTTTTGGGTTTTTTTCATCTACTTTTACTAATTTTTGAAGCTCGAAGTACCTCGTTTATTCGCGTGGACGGAGGAAGATGGGAACATTGCATCGCTCATCTCCGAACCAGAGTTTGGATCAACAGGACAAACGGCTTTTGAAAAAGATCTTGATGCTGCCCTCAGTAAAGACATGAAGGTAATAAGAACTCAAATTATAATATTATTTGGTAATTAAGCTATAGCAAGTATAAATAAATAGTATTATATTTATTGTATTATTTATTATTGTGTATGGGATGTTTATTTTAATTAATCACTACATTTACCTTAGTTCCTCAATTATGTTCATTCTACGATATACATATTAGTGATTGTCAAATAAATAAAGATTTCGGCTAAGGCGGTCAATCTCTCAGATACCTATTAGTCAAATATGCTGCGCGTGCGCTAACACGACGTGTAGTAGGTACTGTCTATTTCTTTCGGTCTCAAATTCCGGTGTTATGACAATTCGACATTCGCGGTGAAAGATATCTGTACTTGGATCGACCCAGACTCGAACCCAGGACCTTCAGGACCAGGATATAAATAGTTATTATCCAGTGTAAGCCATGAAAATTTTAATTTTTTTTCCTGAATTTTCCGATGTTTTAATTGTTATTCTGCTATTCGGGGCGGAGAAAAATCTAACAAATCAAAAACCATGAAAATCGGTCCAGCAATTCTCGAGTTATAAGTGTTGTAAGAAACCCGAATTTATTTTTAAATATATATATATATATAGGTAACAGGTGTATATTACTTTGTATGCAAAAATTAACTAAAATAATGAATGATTAGGAAGCTGAAGCTAGCTCTACGTTCGGATCTATCAAGAATGGACTAACATTCCAAAACAAGCCTTACAACTCATCTCTGGTGTCGTCTACTTCTTCGGGAAATCCTGCAACAAGTTCTTCGAGTAAGTTTAATCATATTTTAATAGTAATTTTTGAATAATAAATATTAACATATATTTGTATGTATACTTATAAAGAAATATAATAAGTTTATAATAATATTATTTCAAAAGTAATTGATTTCATCTTTGGGGTAGATTTTTTTTAAATTATATAAGGCCAGTCTTTTTAAGGCATAATTTATTATTTAAAAAAAACATGAAAATTAGTTCACTAATGACGGATCTCTCAACATACAAAATATCATACAACTGTTCCCCTTCCTCCTTGTTTTCAAATCGTTAAAATATGGAGTTAAAAATAGGAAGAAAATGAAATTACTTCGTGGGATTTCCATTTTAGGCTACAGTTTATTATTATTATATAAAATCATATGTTATTATTTCATTAAGTATATAATTTTTTGACTTATAAAAGTGTTTTAATTTAAAATAAATTATTTTTTCGTTTTTTTTCGCGTATTAATTTTGGTTTTTGGTTCCCGAAAATTCAAATGCTTTACAGCAATCATAGTTATTATTTTAAAATAATTATTTTATTTAAAATTGAAAATATTCGCGTAAATATGAGAAAGTGTTTTAATTAAAATTTTCTTAATATTTATAGGTTTATTGACTAGTGGGACTAAAGGTCGTAACAACCACAAGGTCGACAAAGCTGACCCTCGCTCAAGATACCACTACGTTAAGTACGTTAAAAGACACGGACGGACAGTGAAACTGTGGGAATGTGGTATATGTGAGTCACTCATTTTTTTTATGATATATATAATTTTATTTCATTTTAACCTTCCTGAATAAATAATTTCAGTTTTACTTACATTTTAAACGAGATATTTTTTATTTAAATAACTAGCGATTCACCCTCGCTACGCTCGGGTTCGTTCCTAGGGCGGACCACCCTTATCACTTAGGGGTATGAAAAATAGTTCACGTCCTATTCTAAGACCTACTGAATTATATACACAAAATTTCATAAGAATCGGTCAAGCCGTTTCGGAGGAGTTCTGTTACAAACACTGTGAAACAAGAATTTTATACATTAGTGATTAGATTTAATTTATAGACACTAAAATATAATCTACACTTATGTTATATGTATAAAAATAATATCTTTGGCTCTTATTCATACATTTTTAATGTACCATCATCTATTTTTAATAAAACATCGAGCAAACTGCAATCGAAATTGCGTGAACCAAACGATAGCGCGTTTTAAAGTACTATTAGCGCCATCTAGTTTATAACATTGTGATACATGCCAAGATATGAACCCTATGATTTTCCGTAGAGAAAGATATACCATTTTTTTAAAATAAGTATGTACTTTATGATATTATATAAGTAATATTATTAACTTTGCCTTTAGAAAATTTAGAATATTCTAACCACACTACTGCAATAAATGTGAAAATTTATAAGAGTCCCCTTCACGCTGATTGGTTTAGGATGAAAAGGACATAAATAGACATTGATCGTGAATAACATATTGCTACTGTATAAAATTTTATCAATATACAAGGCGCTCATCTATGCAGAGAAATAAAATTAGTGTCTGTTTATAATGTCAAAATAATAGCTTTTTACTTAATAAATTAAGTTTAATTTTTTGTCTGTCTCTCTATCTGTCAGTTTGTTTGTTCTGACTAACCTCCGAAACGGCTGGACTGATTTTGATGGGATTTTCACTGGCAGGATACCTGATGTCATAAGTAACTTAGGTTACTTTTATTTAACAAAAAGAATTAGGGTTCCGTGCAAAAAATAAAATCTATGAAATTGTGAACAAAATCCGCGTATTTAGGGACGCACCCGAACGAAGCGAGGGTGAGCCACTAGTAGTAAAATAATTTAAAACTTTAGGTTGTAAGGCTATATAATTAATTTCTTTATTAGTACTTCGTAATATAATTATTTAATTACAATTCTTATAACATATGGAATTAATTTATTTCAAATTTTAGTTATACACTAAAAATTAACCTACGTCAAAAGAAGAAAGCTCTCCATTCCAATATTTTTTATATATGTTAAAATATATGATATATATTATATATCTGTTGTGAGTTGAATTCAAAGATTTTTTTTAATAAATGGTGTAACTCACTCTGTTCCGATATATTTTTCTGTATATGTTATGCGATATCTTTGTCTATAGTAAAGTGAATTTAAAGATTCTTTTATTAATAAACTAGCGACATACCCTCGCTTCGTTCAGGTTCGTCCCTAGGTTGATTCCCTATACAAACTTTCATCTCTATTTTCACCTTAAGGAATGATTTCCAGAATAAAAAATGTCCTATGTCCTTCCCACGATCTCGAACTATCTTATTACAAAAGAACAATGGCAAGTTTTTACCTGAACGTTTTTAAAGCGTCTAAGATTAGGACATATACAAAACTGAATTATTTAATTTGCTCTTTTTTTTCACGGCGTTTGTTTTACATGACAAAGCCACGAAGAAATGTTTACATAATAAGCTACTAATTGATTGTTTTTATGTACTTCCGGCTTCGCCATTCGTCAAAGATGATGTAAAAATTGTTGCCACAGAAGAAAATGAAATGCCGTATTTATTTTAAAATATTTTTATTAAAAGTCTTATGTACATAATTAAATAATGATCTATGTCTTGTTCATTAATCTTACAGCTTTACATATGATGGAAACATTATATATTATGCTGTAAGTTTAATTGAAGCTATTACAGTTAGTACAGTAATTAAAATAATAGTTATAGCAACACAACAGATGACAGTGAGATTGACTTGATGATTGATATTGACATTTGACATATTATTTAGATTTTATATTTTATTTGTCATCCATGAATTTACGCATGCCTCTGACTACTACGTTTGATTTTGCTGTTACTGTTGCATTTTTCTAGATTATTATAAGTTTTAATTGTCGCTTTGCGCACGGACCCGATTACCTGCCCCATGCGACGACTTATGCATTCTCTCGGAAAATCGCCAGTTTACTTACAACTAATACTGATTTCTCCTAACGGACTCAAAGTAGTACCTTGTTTCATCCATGATAAAGAAATTAAAAACGTAACTTATATGTAATGCGAACGTACTTTTTTTAATTTATAATACTTAATTTATAATATTTGATACAATAATCAATGACAGCTGTCATTGCTAGGTAGGTTTATAACCGCAAATCATAAAATAAAAATGCTAATATCTTTTTTTTGTGACTTCCTAATAAAATAAATCTTTCTGGATAAACTTGTGTTATTTAATCCCTATCGTTTGAGCATTTTTTCATTTCAAGACGCCTCAAATAGATATCAGGTAAATCGTTGTATGGAGTCCTGCCATTGTTCTTTCATTTAAATCGGTCCAGTAGTTTTTGAGTTTATTCGTTACAAACATACAAAAATATAAATCTTTCCTCTTTATAACAGTAGTGTAGGTGTAGATAAGCAATAAAGAGTATCCTTACTTCAAAGCTTATTTTGAGGACAATTTAATTTTTGAGTTTATAACTAATTTCCTAGGCGGTAGAGAATTCCAACACCAATACACGTTAATGCGACACTTACCAACACATACCGACGAGAGGAACTTCCACTGCGACGCGTGTTCCAAGAGCTTCCGGCAGCTCTCCACTCTGAGCCAACATCGCGCCATACATTCTGCTGCCAGGCCTTACTTCTGTGAGGTTAGTATATAGATTGTACGTATATAAAACGTACGTATAGGATATGAGGATTAATAATAGTAATTATTAGTAGGTATATATATACATAAACATATATTATGTACATAATATTTTGGATTTTTTCGTTGTTTTTTTTTCCTGAAACGAAACCAACAATGTTTTGTTTTTATTTTTAAGTATTCGCGTAAATTTATAATAAGTGAGTATTAATTAACTTTTATTGTCATCTAGCCAGAAAATATACCTATATATTTTTTTGTACGTAGGTATGTAATGATAAAATTTTTAGTTGTTAGTATTGAGTGTGACTTCTTTGAGCGATTTTCGGCAATCCCTATAGTTAAGATTTTAAATGTCAAAAAACATGATGATGATGATGTCCTCCTGACCGATTCCGGCCACGGCGGCCAATCTCATTGAGACTAGCCAACTGCGGAGGAGATATTATAGTGCACAAGTGTACGCGCAGACACAAGTGCACTCTCTATTCCTGTCACTCTCATACTCCGGTGGGACGACTACTCGACACGACCGGTGAGAGTTAAGGCGCAGGACCGACGGCTTTTACGTGCTCTCCGAGGCACGGGGGTGAAACACCGCCAACTTCCCAACTCCGGGCTGTTACTGAGGCTTACTATACAGAAAGACTCAATAACTAAACTTGGCCCGACCCGGGACTCGAACCCAGGACCTCAGGATGTACAGCCGTACATACTAGCCACTACACCACCGAGGCAGTCAAAAACATATGAATAGAAATAGTCCTATTATATAAATAATCAGGTGTTTTACTAAACAACTATGTTGTATTGCACCAACACACTAACAACGTTCAGTAATTTTACATATTTTCTGAACTTTAAGTAGCGGGATAAAACAAAGGCTTTGTTTACATAAAACAGAGTTGCGAGTGTATTTGGGTACATCTAACGTTATATGTTTTATAATCTTAATGCGAGAATATTTATAATATACACAATATTTGACGACACGTTTGGCTCAGTTTGTAGTGACCCCTAATCGCTGTGCCAGCAGTCGCGGTTTCGAGTCCCGCTGGGGGCATTCGTTTGTGTGATGAGCACGAATGTTTGTACTCCAGTCATGGGCGTGTATATTTATACGAGTATTATGTATGTATTTAAAGTTATATATGTGTAGTATATCAACTATCTGGTATCCACAACACAAGCCTCACAGCTTACTATGGAACTAGATGGTGCTGTAATAAAGTCCCAACTTTATTTATATATAACCTGCACTAATGTACCTATATTAAAAACTTATAATATTTATAAACTCATGACGTACATAATTGATATGTTTTTACTTAATGTACTGTAGTCATGATTAAATACTTTATTAATAACATAAGAATAATATATACAGGTATGTCATAAAACCTTTAATCGTGTATCCACCCTCATCTCCCATCGCAAGACGCATTCCAACGAAAAACCTTACAAATGCCACCTCTGTCCCAAAGGCTTCCACCAAAAAGGTTTTTATTTTTTTCCTATATCCTATTCCTTTATTGATAGTATTTAATTATCCTTAAAAATATTTTTTGTTTGTTAAAAATATCGATATATTTTAAGTATAAAAAATACATTTATATTCAAGACTTTTTTCTGAAATTGGTGTTTTTTTTCACTTTACATGTTTACCGAAAAAAAGCTGCCAAATGAAATAAGATTACGATTTTCACAAAATAATTTTGTATACTCTACCATCAAATTTAATTTTATCAAGAAAAGACAAATCGCATATTGTGATCATTTTTATATAAATAAATAAAAAGGATACAAAATATTTTACTAAATATAAGAATCGAACTCGGTACCATACACACTGCAATACATTGTTTCGTTGAAAAATAAAAAAATCTTGACAACAGCGCCGTATAAACTATAGTTAAAGTAATCTCCATCAGTACAAAAAATATCATCAAAGTCAGTTAAGCCGGTTAGGAGGAGATTAATTAAGAAATTTACCACATGTACACGCACAAAGTATGTATTCAGCCCTTTTTAACGTCCCACTGCTGGGCACGGACCACCCTTCAGTACGAGGGGGATCAGGCCATAGTCCACCACGCTGGCTAAGTGCGGGTTAGCGGACTTCACATGTCATTTGAAAACTGCTAGGTCCTCTCAGACATTGCAAGTTTCCTCTAGATGTTTTTCTTCACCGTAAGACAAATATCAGAGGTGCGAGACCCGGGATTTGAACGCGCTTCACTCGGCTTCCCAAGCGAGCGTGTTACCAATGGGCTACCACGGTCTCAACAAAACTCAAAGAAACTCACGCACAAAGTAATGTTATCTAAAACGATACTGTATTTGTCAATTTTCTTTGAATATTAATCGAACCCACTGCAAATATATATTTGATTTCACTATTTAAGAAAAGAAACGCTAACTTAAAGGATAATAACAAAATCATAGGTAACCTTCGCAATCATCTATTTACTCATACGAACGAGCGTCCATATCGCTGCAACATCTGTATGAAGGGATTCAACCAGCAATCGAACCTCGTCTGTCATAAGAATAAGGTAAGAAGTTTTTTTTTAGATATTAGTGATATCTTTATTTACTAATGTCATTATAATAATAAGTTTTTATATTCTATCCTTTTATTTATAACTAGTAACTTACCCTCCCTTAGGTTACGTGCGTCCTTGGTACGTTTTAAATGGATATAGGTACATAAATAGTTATTGTGAGTGTACCGTATAAAGATAGTTAAATTCTATTGTGGATTTTTCTGTAGGCCTTTTTGACACCTATAATTTTCTAGTCTTTAGAATAATTTCAAAGGACGACTCGACAGAACCATTTATTGCGTTATCCCGTGGGAATGAAATTTTTTCCAGTAATAAAAGGCATCCTAAATGTTGACTCGAATAATAAGTTATCACTACACAAAATTTTGTTAAAATCGGTCCAGTACTTTTCGCGTGAATTTTGCACAGATATACCGACAAAATAACAAAAATTTCATCGACTGTTGTTTTGGGATTTATATTCCGTACTCGGTACATTACAGTCATTGTTTTTAAAAAATATTTTATGTACAGATTTCGTTTTGTTACTATTTTATTATATGTAATAGATTTTCTCAATACTAGTTCGTATTCATCGTAATTTAAAGCTAGCTTTCATTATGGATAAACACAAAAGCTTTATTGGGTTATTTCTTATCGACGTACTTAACTAATATAGTTATACATACAATAGGTTTAAATAAAAAGTGTAATTTGAATATATACATTTTAAACAGGCGCATCCGGACGAAAATTTTGTAAATAATTCTAAAAATAGCAACACTGTGAGAGCTCTCCGACCTACTACAGAGACTCAAGCTGACTCTGCGAGGTAAGTACGAGGCCAAAGCATTTTATTAAATATTTTTTATATGTGAAATTACGTTACATTGATTATGTTAAAAGAAATTTGTACTTTTATTATACAAAATTGGTTTTCATTGAAACATATAAAGAAATGTAGTTGTAATTTACCTTTCAGTTAATATTTTACTATATTTAAGTGTAATTTTTGTCTTGCTTAGTTGTAGAATGTCAGAAACCTTCGTGACTTAACTCACCAGTCTCATCATAACTGGATTGGTATTTTAGGAACGCATTATGTACGAATAAACAGATATATTATTAGATTTATATAGATATATTCTTTTTGTGATTAATTACTCTGATTATTTACTACTAACATTCTTGTCTGTCCCGACAGACGTTCTGTTCAAGTTTAAATTAATTCAACATGTTAAATTAGATTTTTTTTAATAAATACTAATTGCTTATACAAAAATCCTATCCAATTTTCCAGGCATCTTTGTCCGATTTTCTCCTTCACAAAACTTATTCGAATTGTTATGAACCTTCTTAAATAGAAATTAGTCTATCTGAAGAAATGAGCCTATATATTAGCTCTTAGCAACAGACAGCATATCAGTTTTATTATGAATACATAATAAAAATCAATATGTTAATATTGCTCTGCTTCGATGGTGTAATGGCTAGCAAGTACAGTTGCACATCCGGAGGTTCTGGGTTCGATTCCCGGGTCGGGCCAAGTTTAGTCAGTGAGTCTTTCTGTTTAGTAAGTCTCAATAACACCCCGGACTTGGGAAGTTGGTGCCTCGGAGAGCACGTAAAGCCGTCGGCCTTGCGCCTTAACTCTCACCGGTCGTGTCGAGCAGTCGTCCCACCGGAGTATGAGAGTGATAGGAACAAAGAGTGCACTTGTGTCTGCGCGTACACTTGTGCACTATAATATCTCCTGCGCAGTTGGCTAGTCTCAATGAGACTGGCCGCCGTGGCCGAAGTCGGCTGGGAATTCATTATTATTATTATATATTTGACAACTTATTTCAGAATATCTACAGAACAATGTGAAGTAACTTCAACAGTACCATTTGTACCCCTCGAACCACCGATGCTTTGGCCGAAACCTTCTTGGGATACATCCAAATTAGATTGGGATATATGTAATGAGAACCCATGGGGTAGTAATGGGGTGATTGTAGACCCCATAAAGACTTATCACATGGGGGTGGCTCTAGCGACGAGACAAACCCCCTTCGCTCTATTAAAATCGGATAATAATACTCCAGTTTTAGTAAAAGTGGTTGATACTAAACTGCCTGGTGGAAAACAAGTTAGTATGTTTATAAATACATATCGTCGTCTTTATGCTTACGTATTTGTCCAAATGACCAATTTAAAGAAAGATTTTAATACAGAATTATTGACTATAAAGTGTTAATTTTGTTAGTATAACGTTGTAGTTTAAAAAAATCTTATCAAATTGATTTCGATGAAAATGTAAATAAAAGTTAGTAAAACTGTTTTTTTTTTTTTTTTAAATATGATATTTTATTATAGATTGTTTAAGAATGATTTTTTTAGGGAATGAAATAATTTTTCAGATGCTAGTGCCTGCAACTGCTGAAGATTTGAAAATTGGCGGCAAAATAATTCTCAATAGCGAAGATAATTCTGCTGAGTCAGAAGTCAGTAAATCTAAAAACTATCATCTAGTTTAGTTTTCAACGATTTAAATCTCTTATACAATTTAGATTTTATACCATTTTAACCTCCAATTACTTTATCATAAATCTAGTTAAAATTACGTACCTATAGACAAATTCCATATAAAATTCTCAAACTAAAGAATTATACAGACGGAGCTCGCTCAAAAAATGTCAAAGTCAAAAATAATAGCGTGTTTTGCTGTGTAAGCTACCATTCTCTATCTTACCATGCAAATTGATTTCTTTCTCTAAATAATTTGGGAATTTTTATAAAGTTACTAGTCTTACCCCCTCGCTGCGCCCGGGTTCGTCCTTAGGTACATTTTGGTGGTTAGTATAGATTTCTCAGAGATGAGATATTTTCCCGCAGTAAGAAGTACCCTATATGTTGACCCGGATAACCAGCTATCATCATAGCAAATTTCATGAAAATCTGTTCACTGATTTTCTCTTGATACGATCACAGACAGACAGACGAAAATTCTAAAAACTATAGATTCAGCCTCTGTATCGATAATAATGAATATTTCAATAAGATTTCCCAAAAAATATTTATTGTATAAATTCGACTCAGTTTCAGTTAGAATTTTATTATATGTAGGTATAAATTAGTCGTTAATTTATAATTTTTAAGAAGAAAATATGAAATAAAAAATTACATTTATTTCCTATCACATTAATGAATATTGTTATTAATATATTTTGATGTATCAGTTTATTACATGTACATTATATAATATTATTTTAAAACATTATTTGACACTCGTATCTATAATATCATTCCTTCGTCTGAGATAAGAACGTATATGCCAGGTGATAGACATAGAGTCCCCGCAAGCGGACACGGCGGTGCAGATACGAGTGCCGGTGGTGGCCACCGTCGTGCCCCGCATGCGGCCCGGCGTCGGCCTGCAGCTGTCCGTGGAAGAACCACATCATGCGTACACTTTGTCTAATGGTATGTTCATGTTACTTAACTAGCGACTTACCCTCGCTTAAAATTCAAATTCAAAATATTTTATTTAGCATTAAATTATTAATTTTTTTTTACTGAACGTCATGAGTCTACTATCACTTTGGAAAGAGGCTGCGACTTCTCAGACCTGAGAAGAACTGGCGAAAGAAACTCAGCGGTTCTCTTGGGTGCGTCCTAAGATAAGCGGATTTTCTCCACAACTTCATGGGTTTTAATTTTTTGCGCGGAACACTAATTCTTTCTAAAATAAAAGTAAATAAAGGAAATTAATAAGTAGGTACCGTCAAAATCGATCCACCTGTTTCGGAGATAAGCCTACCTACCGTTTATAAAAGAAGCTGCTGTTTTAACATTACAAACAGACACTTCAATTTCATTTACATATATATGTACGAGAGTACGAGAGTACTAAAACAGACAAGAATAGAGAATGTTTGGTTTGGTGTTGTGTTTAGTTGGCTAGTCGCAGTAAGACTGGTCACCATGGCTTGAGTCGGTCAGGAGGATATTTGATTTCTTAATTATTGTTGCTGTTTATTTTTTAAGGAGAGGGAAGTTCAACAGGCTGCACCATTACGCCGTCAACGTCAACTGGAAGCACTGGACGTCTTGAAGCTAGCAACTATGATCATAATATTAAACCTGGTAAAAAAAAATGTTTTATTTTCTCTATATTATTTAAATATATGTATGTAGGTTGAAATGGACAGTTATAGTTACAAAGAGTAGTAGACATGTATTCAACCCTTTTTAACGACCCACTGCTGGGCACGGGCCTCCCTTAAATACGAGAGGATCAGGGGGGTCAGGCCCATAGTCCCCCACACGCAGGTTTCCTCACGATGTTTTCCTTCACCGTAAGACATAGGTATAGGTAGGTAATCACGTTGTAAATAATTCGCACATGAAAATATCAGAGGTGCGAGTCTAAAATCATATTTTGCATATCTGGTGGAAGATATACAAAATATGATTTTATACTTAAAACAACGAAATTTAATGTCAGACTAAGTACCTGTTATTCTACATGTTGAAGTATGTATGTTTGTATGTGTTTGTTTTTTTTTTTAACTGGAACAATAACTAGCTGGAACGGCTAGAAGTCTAGAACAGTTTAGATGAAATTGATTACACAAATGGACAAAAACTTTATGTGGATAGATTAAAAAAATAATTAGCCTAATTGTTCAAGCCACTCAAACAGCTGTATTTCATATTTAATATATAAATAAATAATGATTATATGTACGAGTATTATTGGTAATTTTGTGTAGGTCGCGCTTGTACGCCGCCCGTGGACCTCATCTCGCTTGACCTCTTCGAACCAATGGGATGCATTCCTCTAGGTGAGCTTTGCTAATCATCACACATGATATTTTATGTGTATATTCGAAGTAAATACTTGTATATTAAAAATAAATACGCGGACTTCACATGGTTTTCAAATCGCCTTAATAAGCCTTCTTAAGTGCAGGTTTCCTCACGATGTTCTCCTTTATCGTATAAGTATTGCATTATTCCTTTAAAAAAAAAAAAAACAAATGTATCTGTACTAATATTATAAAGAGGTAAAGTTTGTGAGGTTGTTATATTGTAGGGGGTAATCTCTGAATCTCTGAACCGATTAAGATGAAACTTCGTAAGAAGATAGTTTGAGATCCTAGGAAGGATATAGGTTACTTTTTATCCCGGAAATCATCCCTTAGGGGGGTGAAAATGGGGATGAAAGTTTGTATGGGGAATCAACCTAAGGACGAACCCGAGCGAAGCGAGGGTGAGTCGCTAGTATTCTTGTATTTTAATAAAGTTGTTATTATTGTAAAATAATAATATTTTTTCTAAATATATTCCTTTATTTTAAAAATGGACTTATTGTAAAATAATAACTAATTATAAAAAAAATATTATTTTTTTACAGGCTCACAAATAAATACAGCAGACAACATCGACCAACCCTCTGATGATTCAGACCTTTTCATCAGGAAATTCGAAGTAATTTTAAGCTTACATAAATATCTATTAATATATAGTTTTTAAATTGATCCATTTAATATTATCTATTTAATACCTCTTACGGGTATTGAATTGGCGACCTCAAACGTCCCTCACTCTTCAGTGTGAGAATAAACATGACAACGGCGTCGTTATGACTAATCTATTTCTATGATATTTATTTTCTAGAATAGGATATTTTAAACAAAACTGTCTTTTCGAATTTTTTCGCGGATTTATTTTGATTTTTGGTTCCCTAGAACTACAACCTACAAAAAAAATCCGTAAAGATCGTTTTATGTCAAATATTCGCCTAAGTCTAGGAGGATATTATTATTTCCGTTATGAAATTCGTGTATATTTTTAATGAATTTTAATTAATAATAAAACATACAATTTGATATCTAAAGATAATATTATATAATAATAGTGTCAATGTGTCATGTCTAATTTTTTATATATTAACGTGATGTTTTAAATGGAGACAAAGGACCTATATTAAGTGTCTAAATCCTTTTCAATAAGCTACTTTTAAAGTAACATGATTTAACTTTTTTTTTTCTTTTTCAGGAAAGCATTCCTTTATCGGATTCTGACTGAAATATGGTGGTTGTTGTGTGAATGAAGTAGAAATGTTTAGTTTTAAGTAATAAATATTTAGTATGCAAAAATAAAATAAATATATGAATACATATTTTAGATGCATTATTATTTTTCATTTATACCTAACTATTCGATTTTACTTTTTTCAAATCGTTGTTTTATCTATACATAATAAAATTCTGAGTTGAATCTGTTCATTGAATATTTTTTTGGAAAATCTTATTGAAATAGTCATTATTATTGATACAGAAGCCAAATGTATAATTTTTAGAATTTTTATCTGTCTGTCTGTCTGTCTGGGAACGTATAACGGGAAAACCACTGGACAGATTTTGATGAAATTTGGTATCATAGCTGGATATCCGGGTCAACCAATAGGATACTTTTTACTGCTGGAAAATATCTCATCTCTGAGAAATCTATACTAAACCTTAAAATAGAATATTATATAAACTATAAAACTATAAACACCTGAGCGAAACGAGGTTGAGTCTCTAGTAATTAATAAAAGAGTTTAAACATTAAAAAGTTAATATAATAAAATAAAAAAATTTCAACGTTTAAAAATCTTATATCGCATATTTTACCGGATTTTTAGATGAAATGATATTAAAATTTCTATCCCCTTATCTAAGATTCATAAAAGGCAATTTCCTGCACAGTGTAAATAATCCCATATAATGAAGACGCCATTATATCGCTTGAATATCGCTGTCATATCTCATTGTGATCGCCACGTGGACGGAAATAGGCCCTTTTGCCCTTTGGGGCGGATCTGAGGAAAACCGACAACAGATGGCGCTAGTAGTACTGTAAATTGTACTTTATGTTAATCTTATTAAATATTTTCAAATTGATTATTTTAGAGTTATTTAATACATGTAGTGTATGTTGTTGTATAGAGTTTTCTTATATGTAGAAACGAGAAATTAAACATGAAAAATTAATACAATTCAATTGTCTAATTTAAAACATACCGATATTTTTGTGATTATTTACAATACACTACATTACACTTTTTCAACTTTTCTACTTTTTGTGCACTATTCTAATAATAAGAGGCCATTCCTCGTTTCCAAAAGTGATGTTGTAACTAACTTTAGCTTGTCTATACACTAAGCTATACACAAAAAAATAGTGTACATAAAACATATTGTACTTGAAATTAATAATAAAATATATTTTATTACACAAAATGAAAACATAATTTATACATTTTAAATAAACTCTGTTAAGCTTAGTTAAGTCATGTTTGAATTTCTTGACACTTGACACAAGATGGCGCTAGTAAGAACAAATTTACTTTTATACAACATTTTTAGTTCCAAAAATAAGTAATCAATTGTAATACATGTGCCATCAAATATCCTATATTTTGATAAAAGTCCTAAAATTAAAAACATTTTTTATAATATGAATATAGTATTCTTATTATATAATAAAGGAAGTTATATTTTACGAATAGTTTTTGAAATATTTATATTATTTTTTTAAATAAAATATAAAATACTATAAATATCATATTCGGTTATTTATTTATATTATTGTAATCAATGTAACTTCTGACATCGATGTATGAGATCTTTGTCGTGTCGAGGCAAACGCGGATTCACCGTTGTGGGCACGGTGGGTATGCCCCAAACTTAATTGAGTTATTAATAAATAAATAAAAACATTTTTACAAATACTGGTGACTCTCCTGGTCAGCTTAGATACCTACTTGTGGCTAGGTTTATTTATCTCATTCTGAAGTTGCTAAGAATCGCCAGAAAATCTTGAAAACCATCATTAAATTGCTATTTACTGTTTTATTTTAATCAAAAGACACAAAAGTTTAACGATACTTGACCTGCCTACATGTTTAAGCCTATATGTTTATTTAATATCTACATAAATTGTGTATACCTAATGATTCATTTTAATTCGAGCATTTCAAATTACCCCCATCAAAAATGACAATAGCTAAAAATTACAATCAGTTCACTTTACAAGACGCAGCCAAGTTTAAAACACCATGGATTCCACATAGTTAAGTTCCATTCGAAATCAGTTAAATTACAAATAATTACACACCGTCCCTATACCATTAACCGCAAAAAGTATATGCCATAAAATTAACAAGTAGAATGCTACAATAAAATGCGAATTACTCGCGTCCAGTTTTTTACCAAAGGCCAACGCGTGGCGGTCACGTGACCGAAAATATTAAAACGGGTGTTAGTTCTGACACGCGGCCATTCCCACCAATAAATAGAGAAATCTTCTGGCAACCCTATTTAGAAAAACCATACAAATATCACAAGCAAAATAGTATTTTACTACTCTATTTTATAGTCGATTTTGCTTTAATTAGTTGTTCTTAGATCAATTCATAAGTGGTTATGAAAATTGTAACCTTATTGTAAGGAAATAAAGCACATTTTTTGTTAGGTAAGTCAATAGTAAAATAAGGGTTGTCGTCAATGATCTAAATACCGCCCCCGACGGTTATCAAATAATGGACCAGCACGTGTTGATCGCGTTTTTTATCGAATTTTTATTTCGTGCGAATGTCGAAGTGGCGTCTGGTACCGACTGCCTTACAATGCCATTGTGGGAACGACTTAAAAGAATATAATATAAAGTACCCAGATTCTACATATTAGTTCCTGCTTATGTACTATGAAGAAATTAGAAATTATCGCTTGTGACACTGTGTATAATATAATATTTAAATATACATTAATTAGTTGAACATTAGACTAAAAAATATTTTTATACAAAAGCTAATAAAGCTGTAAGCTCATACCTAAGCTATATCAATAAATAAAAATTAAAATATTATTTTATTTATGCCCCAACAAAAATTAATTCATAATCATAATCTTAGCACAACAATGATAAAATAAACTATCAATTTCATAAACTATCCTTCAAAAGCAAACACGAGGCAAAATCCCTCTCGAGCTCCCCCATAATTTCATATTTTGATTATGATATCAATGTCACCCATTTTTTATATCCCATTCACTATTGTCCTATAATACACATATTAAACCATTAAAAGTCGCGTGTCGACACAATATAATATTTCATACGTATAATAGATTTGGTCGTGAGTTAGTTCTTTATGAGAAAATGTTTTTTATTTGTTTTATTTGCTTAGCAAATCGTTATAGTGTTGTGAGAATTCATTATTTTATTAGTACACTTATGGTTCACCCTCGCTTCGCTCGAGTTCGTCCCTAGGTACGTTTTAACGGTATGGAATAGGTAGTCTGTATATTATATGACAATGAGCCTATAGCCTTCCTAAATAAAAGGGGGTATCTGATGCAATCATATTTTTTTAAATCGGATTAGTAGTTCCTGATATTAGCGCATTCAAACAAACAAACAAACAATCAATCGATTGATCAATCGGTCGATCAATCGATCGATAAACCTATCGATCAAACAGACAAACAAACGAACAAGCGCACAAACGAACAAACAAACAAACTCTGCCTCTTTATGATATTAGTATGTACCACTAGTAGAACCCGCGGCTTCACTCGCCGTACAACTACAAAAAACTATTGGGCTTTATGATATTAGTAATAAAGTAATAATTTGAAGGCTGTAATGTTTTTCAAATGTGTATTATTGTGGATGAGTATGATTTTGACTCGCACATCGTGGGTTCCATACCGCCGAATATTTTGTTGTTTTTACAAACATTTACACACAAATATTTTTTTACGTTTTCGCAATACATATTATATTTCGCAATGAAAATAAGTTCACGTTTCATATTATTTCTTAAAGATATTATAGAAAACAAATTTAATTTTAGTGATCGTAACTCAAAATATCCATCTGTATATGAAAAGATACATTACGTATACTCTGTAAAATTTTCATTTTAAGTATTTAGCAAGCCCCACATCTATTTTTTGCACCTACTTCATCTTTTCAAAGTTAGAGGAAGAGAGTACAATGATACAACTCGCATACAATGTTTACGACTTTAGAATCATGTAACATACTAACAGGCTTAAAGACACAACTTTAGTTATGTACATCTGAAACTTACAGTCTCCCTTCTCTCCCTCCTTTTTTAAGTTACTTTAAATTGCCATTCTTATTTTGTTAAGCTTTTTGCCCGTGGTTACGGTCGCGTGGACTAAAGCATTTGCTTAGGCCTACCGCATATATACAACTTTTAATCGAACAACTGTTTAGTTGTATGTCAAAAGTATATGGAAATGTATGAAGGACCGCATACTATCAACTAGATAGTTGCTCGACAAAATAATCAAAAAACCACATCGACTGCTTTTTGACTAATCAGTTGAACAACTATCGACCGACAACTCAATATGTATTGCAATGTATTGGAGCACGCATACACTCGACTAAACAGTCGATGCGTGACGGTCGTGCTGCCACGTTTGGCTCAGTTTGTAGTGACCCTAGTTGCTGTACAATTGGTCGCGGGTTCGAGTCCCGCTAGGGGCATTTATTTGTGTGATGATAACGAATGTTTGTACTCCAGTCATGGGTGCTTATGTATATATATTTAAAGTTATATATGTGTAGTGTATTAACTATGGAACCAGATGGCGACGAGTTTTATTGTCCCAACATATATTATAATTAGTAAAAATATATTTTTCTAAATAATTATTATTATAAAAATATAAATATATTAATAAATATATTTTATAATAATTATTACTTATAAAAATAAATATTTATTATACGCAAAGCATGTGTACTTTTTTTTTATTTAGCATTGCCCGTGTATTCGAGCATAGTTGAGTTCTACAAAACAACCGCTTAAGAGACGAAACAAAAGAAAACTAAAATAAATATGTTACAACAGAGTTGATTGTATGCGCACCCTCGTCGACTAAACTGTTTGGTCGTCATGAAATCGACACAAGCACACAACTCGACTAAACAGTTTAGTCGATGTAACAGTTGTATATATGCGGTAGGCCAATTTTGATTTCCATTGAATTTATATGTCGTCATATCGAAAATTTAAAATCTTTCTCACCAAACTTACTTTTGATAGAAGAAACCGGTTAAAGTATTTTTTTTTAATAGTCAGCCTAAAGTAAATTTGAACGCATTTAATTTCACCAAAGCAACTAGCCAAGAAAGCCTAAAATGGAAGAAAGAAAGAAGAAAAAAAGAAAGTTCAAACTTTGACACGAACGAATTTTTTTGTCTGAAACATAATCGCGAGCATTATTTTCTCCAAACCCGAAAATTCAATACAAAGCTAGGTCAAAATCTGTTAATTTCCATAAGTCACAGCCGTCAAAAAATAAATAACAATGTCATACTTCATTCCCAGAATCCTTCTATAAAGACATCCGATGTGATGAATGCAAGCGGATAATCCGCAGAGTGTGTCCGCCGCGTGGCGCGTCGTTAATTATTGTCAGACATGAGGACACGACTGGTACGACAAGGACAATAATTAAACATTTTCATTTTATTTTATAACTAGCTACAGACCGTGACTTCACTCGTTTAAATTTCTTGTCTTTCTTATAAGCGCGACTTAACAGCGCAATTTTTTTTTATTAAATTGAATTAATCAATGCAATATTGACAAGTAAGCATCTTAATACTTCCACAACTTTCCACAGTTATTATATTTAAAAGAATGACTGGGTGAGCAAGCTTCGCTCAGCGACCAGCGTTAGTTATACAAAAATGTTTATTTTTTTTTTATCGGAAAAAATACTTACATATCTAAACAAACTTAGAAAGCAAAACCTTATCTAAATTCAATATTTAATTCAAACCGTTAAAATCGTTTTCGAGAAACACGAATTAGAGTTGTATATCGACGGGTGCAAAGTAAAAAGAGTTATATGAAAAATAGCTACTTTTCAAGAGAGCGCATAATAGGAAAAAGTGCTCCCATTTTATTAATTTTCAACCAAATTTGTTGAAATTTTCATCAATACTTTATTATTTCATGAGGCACCCACAAGTATATTTAATTTTATATAGTTATGCTTACTTTACGAGATATTGCAGTTGTCTGCATCTACATTGTACTTTAAAATATGACAACTGTGTTAACTACCACTTGGTCGTTTCTACATGACAATTCAAAAATCTGGATTTATTGAAGTATGTTTCATATATTTCAGAAAATACCAAAAATGCAACATTTACGTTTATTAAAATTAGTTCTTGATTATGATAAATCCAGAATGCACCAAGTTCAGAACATAATTATGCAGATGTATCTTTCTACGTCTTAAAGTTTGTGCTAGTACAAGATTTAGAAGGAGGTTAAAATATGAAATATTTACTAAGGTTTTATTGATTTATTATAGAAATAAGTAATCTCTTCACATTTTTTTTCTAAATAAAAAAATTACTGAATATTTATGAGGTAGATTAAAGTAGTTTATTCAAGAATTCAACAAAAAAATATATAATCTTCTTATAACAAATCATTTAAAATTAAATCTAAAAAAGAGCTAAAGTATTAATACTAAAAAATAATTAACATCAGTCTAATAATCATCACATAATTAACTTTAGTCTTATAATCATCACAAACATCAGTATTAAAGTCATTTCAATGACCTAGTCATAGTCAAAATAATAATATTTTAACAAAAAATCTATATTTTATGAAAAAATAGGTATATCTTTAATGATAAAAATAAATCTTTTGGGACTATACTTAAAGAAATATGAAACAAAATAAATCTTTTCTAATAATTATCCAGTCTCATTATCGTTAGTATACGAACTATGTTTCAAATTTTTATAAAAACTTGGTACCTAGGAGGTATTAGATTTTGCTGGCAGAGGCTTAATAAGTCTTTGTACTTGGCACTTGTAATCATGATTGGTTCATTATAACATTTAGTTCATTATAACCCTTTCCGCGCCCCGCGTTATTACGGCCAGCGGCACTTAAACGTAGTTACATCGTGCAATTTTAAACAACAGTCGTAGTTGTCTCCTTTTACGCGAAAAAAGTACAAAAAATAAAGCGATATTTTATTTTTTTTCTTTGCCATGTTATAGAACACGATATTTTTAGTAAGTTACTGCAATAATCAGAAAATCGCAAAATTGCAGTTAACTTTTTTTACTTTGCACCCGTCGATATATATGTGTATCAGTGGCGAAGGGTCCATACAAGACGATTCCCACCGTCTTACCTTTTAAAAATCCAATAATCCGTCGTTCATTATAAATATTTATTTTTTGAATTAACATAATTAGTAAATAAAAAATCTATTTATTATTACAAAGTCAATTTCTGAAAATAATATAACGCAAAAAATCACAAGCAACACATAAGCAACGCAAAATACATTTTTGCGCTCCAAACTGCTTACGCGTTTCTTCAAAGAAATGCGACGATAAGACGTTGTATTTTAGCTTACCGCCTTCATACAAAATTGTATTTCATTCAATGTTTTGGATTGAACATTGTCACGTGACTTCATTCATTTTTAGTATTTTACGCATGCGCACTAATCAAATTTTTGTTGCTCGAAAAGCTGCTTCTTTACGTCTTATCCTGCCTGTGATTGGTCAAAAATTACAAAACGTCCCTAATTTGACAAGCGAAGCGTCAGACTATTTGAATGATTTAATATAAAATTATAAATTAATATGGCGGATTGTTATTGTTTACGACTGCATTGCTTAAGAGATTTTTTGTTTTATAGAGTTTTAATTTGGTTTTAGTGTAATATAGACATTTTGTGCTGTGTTTTTTTGTGGACTGTGAGTGTCTCACATATTTGTTAATTTCGGTGAGTTCTATTAGCCATTATGGCATTAATTTGCATACTATTGACTTTAGTTTTCTAAATTTAGTTGTTTAATAATTAAAAAGCATGTCGTCAAGATACTCATTTGTTTGAAATATGATTTAATTATTACATGAAATGAGTTACCTAAATATTTTCATAAAACGTTTTAATTAAATTATGTGTGAATGTGCTAAATTAGAAAGTATTTAGTTTTCCATGTTTATTATATTTTGATTCTATTTAAGTTTAGAGTGAATTTTAATATGTTAAAGTTATTTTAAAAATGTTACATTATTTAACAATATAATTTGACTAGTTAAGCTAAATACTAAATAGGATAGTCAGACATTTTAAAAACGGATGTATTGCTATATGATATTATAATTAAAGCCCGTGCTTCTTATCGTTCCTTTTTTGTGAATTATTTCATAATTTTCGTCCAATTTGGCTTGATAAATAAAATACAATAAAATAATAAATCAATTTCATTACTAAGCACGACGAAGTAGTTCAATGAGATTTAAGTAGATGGCGGTATTTATATTAAATATATTGATTAAATATATTTATGTAAAATTAACAAAAAAAAAAAGATAAAATAATATGTAAATCCCAAAACATATAGGTTGTAATATATGTACTTTTAATAAAGAAAAATAAAATAAAATCAAATTTCCGTACTTTCACTTACGAGTACTCGTACTAAGTCATGTGTAAAGATTTTTCATAGATGGCGTTATTAATATTTTATGAGGTTTTATTATTATATTAAATGTTAAATATATTTTGCTAGAATATTTTACATGTAACAACAATAAAAAACACAATAGCCTTATAAAAAATATCTTCACAATTACATTTCTATTTTTTTGCATTGATTGATATATAAAAATTTTGTATCAATGTTTTTTGTCTTTTTTTTGGAACGGCTTACCTCTGCTAAAATTTCACCCTTCGCCACTGATGTGTATATATACATAAATATTGCTCATTTAATATTATAAGATATTCTTAATTAATAGAAATAATAGAGGCGCATGATTTGTTTCTTGTAGGTTTACATTGCAGCTGCTTTTTACTTTTTAATTTAAGGGAAAAAATAAGACCATTTGGTAAAAAATTAAACACAACCTAGAGTCGCAAGAGATTTTTTCCCTCAGGTGAACATCATTTTCTAAAACTGAGGACAAAATCTGGACTAAATAAAAGTTTATACCAAATAAAAGGGAAAGTTTCGACAATTTTATTTAATATGCATTCAAACACAAACATTACGACCACGTAACAAGATTTCAAATAATAGATGGCGCTGTGCTACATTAAATGATGCTACCATCAAGTTTAATTATATTGCCACTATTAAATTACCTCTTATTAATAATATAATTTAACAGCTATAATTTTATTTAAGTACATAAAATATCCTTCAAAATGTGGTGATAAATATTTGCGTAGTGCTGACCTTTACCAGCTTTATTATTATCATATGAGTAGTAGGTATTGTATACATTTTTTCGTATTTTGTATTTGGTCAAAATATGATTTTAGGTTCAATTTAATTCAAATTTACAAAAAATGATAAACTTTTTATATAATATGATAAAACTACTTTCTCGAATTTTTTTACAAACCTTATACATAATTTAAAGGTAGTTTCGGCTTTGCTTGCAAGTTCCTAAATAAGCACTATAATATAAGGTACGTATAACTACGAATATTATTACATCACATATTAACAATTACTTTTAGTTATAAGTTTATATTTGTAAAATTTTCACAAAGATTTTAGAAGTTTACATTTCTAATAATATTGTCAGCTGGAACTATTTAATACGCTGAAGGTGGTGGCTTAAATTTCATACACGTCTTTAAATCAGTCAGGTTACTTTAGGTTATCAGGTAAGCACCGATTCCAGTACATCCTGTCTTAAAATAGAAAAAGAAAGGAGAACAGTATAATATTGTTACGTTCTATGAGTTCTCAGTTCGGGGATCGGAAACTAAAGCACATCTTTTGTACTACCGATGTTTAATTGCTCTTGGTTAACAAGAACGACTTATACAGATTCACCAAAACGCTTAGTATATGCATAGTTCTGAGTAAATTCAGTCACTGAACACTAATTTTCACCACTAGTTACACTTTCACTTAACTGCACTCCACTTTTTCACTGTTTCGTACTTCGTCATAATCTTCACTTAGCTCCAAAATTCAACTGATTTCTCGAAAAACGCCTGGCCTGCATAAACAAAGAACATTCTAGTATTCAAAAATAGAAACCTTTTTAGTAATTTCAATTCCTTTTCGAAAAATGTTTTGTTTCTCTCTTACACACTGCAATTTGCGATTAGCTGTCCTTCTCTGTTAATTGTCATGTGTTGACAACCGTCTTAGGTTGTAAAAAGCATGCTTCGTACGTGCCTTTTTAATTATTATTTTTGGTGTAATGACGTTACACACTCTCAAAACAACAAAAACAAAAACAAACCTATCCCACGGGAATTGTACATTTTTCCGGGATAAAGAGTAGCCTACGTGTTATTTCAGACTATAATCTATCTTTGTGCCAAATTTCATCTAGGTCCGTTTAGCCAAAGAGTAACAAACATCCATACTCACAAACTTTCACATAATATTAGTATAGATTTCTCACTTTTTCTCTCTGACACAACCACACACACACACATACTCGCTTTACTTCACAAATGAATGTGACTGAAAAATAAAAACAATAATAATAAGTAAAACTTAATTTGCAATTTGCAACCGGTGTTGAAACATTTTCATTTAATGATGCTTATTCGACAATAATCCATTGCGTGTGTCAGTCGCGTGGCAAATCTGGCATCGTTTATTATAATTAGTTTATAGTATTGGTACTTTAAGATTTTTTTATAGATATAAGTGTTAAAGTTGTACCGAGATTTATTTTGAACTTAAAGGTTAAACACATAACTCGCCTTTTCCGCAGTCGGGTAAAAAGTAACAAAATATCTGACAAAGATATAATATTGCAATTATAATATAATATTACTAAGAATATAATAAGAACCAGAACATATTTTGGTTTGGTTCAATTATAAACCTTAGACGCTTAAAACAGTTATATTCCTTTATATAAAAATCAAAATACAATCGCATACAAAAGTTATTATGCACAATAATATTTCATTATTCCACAAAACATTAAAACCGAAACTACGAGCTTAAAAAATCAATTGCAGAGAGATTTTACTGCCATATACCACGCATGGCCGGAGAGGCAAATTGTTCGCTAACCTGATTACAACTAGTGCACATTGTCTTTACCCGGCCCCTTGTCCGACTACAAGTGTCTAGATGTGACATTGATATAAAAAATAAATATTTTTTTCTTAGTGACTGATATTGAAAAATTGACGATTGTCTTATGGAAAAATCTTATTATATGAGCATTTTTTGTATACCTACATAATATATGTTTATAAAATTTCGCGTATCTTGAAAACGGCTCTAACGATTTGGATTAAATTTTGTATTTAGATGTTGCTTTTTAAGTTTATCTAGATAGATAAACTTAAAAAGCTACATAGGTGTCAGCTATAAAAGCTATAAAAGCTAGCTATAAAAGATATATAGGTGTTTGTTCTGAATAAAACCCAAAAAAAACGTCGAGTGAAGCTCAGGTCACTTAGGTGTTATTTTTAAAGATACGATGGTTTTTTAAAATTACTAATAGGGTGTTTTTTGTCGATTGCTACTATATATTGTAAATGGATAAACGTTATACTTTCTTAGATTTACGCGAATGTTTGACATTTAAATAAAACTATCTTTTCGGATTTTTTCGCGGATTTATTTTGATTTTTGGGTCCCGACGTTTCGATTGCTTTACAGCAATCACGGTATTATTACCCACTTTATCAATAATATGTGGTCATTACCGTTATCTAAAATGCCCTAACTCCAAAACTAGAAAACTGTTTCAAGAGTTAGTTCCTTCCCATAACAAGTTATATAAAATATTATTACAAAACAAAACAATTTGAATGTACTTAAGGCAACATCTCAAATCATATTTTAAACTAGCGGCTCATCCTAGCTTCGCTCGGATTCACCTCTAGAAAAAAAAAACAAACCTATCCCAAGGGAACCGTACATTTTTCCGGGATAAAAAGTAACCTATGTTCCAGACTATAATCTATGTCTGTGCCAAATTTCATTCAGATCCGTTAAGAAGTTAAAGAGTAACAAACATCCATACATATTCACAAACTTTCACATTTATAATATGAATACGGATATAATATAATACGGAAATTAATACGGATTTAAAAAAATACAAAACAAAGTAAACTACATTCAAAACATTTATTTCTATTCAAATCCCATGTATTTGTTAGTCGTTATAGGTCGGTCTATAAGTTTATTATAGCTCCACAGTAGGGATGCGATTTTAGTAATTTAATTTCGTGGTTAGAAATAGAATTGGAGTCTCTTTATGACAGTGCCATATGATTTAGTATGGAGTAATGAAAATTAAAATGAACGTTATAATGACGTCTATAATTTTAGTCTAATGTTTTGAGAAAGTAAATTTAAATAAATTACATATTATACTTGCATATATTTAAAAAAAAAAAAAAACGTTTCAAATAATTTAAATAAAATTATCTTTTTGGATTTCTTTCGCTGATTTATTTTGATTTTTGGTTTCCGACGTTTCGAATACTTTACAACTTTCCCGTGCTGTAAAGCATTCAAAACGTACGGAAAGTATTATAATTTTAAATAAATTTTAATGTTCTCTTAAGACCATTTATTGTTAACTAAAATGTTAAGTTAATTAATATTTTAATATAAATTATTTGTAATTGGTGTTAAATGATAATATAATAAATAATCATGAGGTTACAGTAAAAAATAGTAAATATATATTGTCAGTAGTATCATTGGTTGAATATTAGTGAGTTACTAGTTCTGTTTGAACTTTATTAAACTTTATTTTGTAGTCTTCTCGTGAAATTTGCAAAATCAATGACAATTGAAACAAATTACTAGAAAGGTTAAAATGATAGCTTTAAATGATACTTTGAAATTTGTAAATTCTTTTTCATCAACGCCATATTTTGATGCAATAGAGTCGATTTTATTACACGAACCACCCTAAAGCAATAAGGATTGGGTTGGCTTTATGCAATAACTGCTAATTTGATTTTTATTTTGATCTCGTTTGTGCCATTGTACCCTTGATTGTCCCCGGGGGTGAGTTAGCGGTAGTCATATTATTGTTTGACTAGTTGACGTCTTCGACCCCACTTAGTGTTTAAAACATGTCACTATTAAGGCCTTTTTAAATGTTTCTCATATATCAATTTATTTCAATTTTAATAAAATCAAAATAATGTTTGAAATTAAACTATTTTCTGTTTTTTTTTTTTTATTTTTGTTACCGATGTTCCGAATGCTTTAGCTAACGTGGTCACAGGAGAGACTAAGGTTTTTGACGTCGGAAAGTCATCAAGACAGCGTCTATCCATAAAATTATTACAATAACTAGCGACCCTAGCTTCGCTCGGGTTCGTCCCTAGGTTGCTTCCCTATACAAAGTTTCATCCCAATTTTCACCTCCTTAAGGAATGATTTCCGGAATAAAAACTATCCTATGTCCTTATCCGGGTCTCAAACTATCTTCTCACCAAATGTGAACTAAATGGGTTCAGTAGTTTCGGAGCTTATTCGGTACAAACAAACAAATAAACAAAAAAATCTTTCCTCTTTATAATATTAGTATACATTGGGAGTAAAAGAAAAAGTCTCTATCTCATCTCTCTATTTCTGTTTCTATTTTTTAGTATTGTAAAATATTCCAAATGTCGAGAATGGAAAATCAAAATAAAACTACGATAAAATCCAATAAAGTGGTTTAATTCATATAATATTTTAAAATGACTGCTTAATGAGGCGTCATGTTCAAAATGTTCAATACATGTCGATGTAGTGATGCAAAGTATGATGAAAAGTATTCCTCCACATAATAGATACTCAAATCCCACACCTGAAGTATGCATATTCCATACAATACTAATAAGCAAATTAAAAAAGTGAACTTCAAAAACATGCCCGTTGAATCTTTCAAAACAGAACAAGCCTTTGTGTCACAAAAACACTCAACGGAATTCACTTGTCGACAGATATAATTTATTTAATAAATATTTTAGACAATTTTATCCTTTATTATCTAGGTATAGAGGTTGCAATAGGGTGCAATTGTTTTTAAAGTAAGTAAAAACCTTGTTGATTTGCTGTAACGTATGTAAATATAGACTAATTTAATATGTGAAGTTCAAAGGGCACTTAGCGACAGGCTCTTTGTTTTCAACAACCTTTCTTTCAAAGTAAATGAAATGTTGAACTTTTATACTGAAACACAAAAAAATATTTTAACTAAACTAACAATCTGACTTGGCGTTAGGTATCATTCATTGATGTATTCAGTCTTTTTTAAAGTTCCACTGCTGGGCACTGGCTTCCCTTCAATATAAAAGGGATCCAGGCTATAGTTCACCACGCTGGCCAAGTGCCGGTTGGTGGACTTCACGTGTTATTCGAAAACTTACTAGGTTCTCTCAGACATGCAGGTTTCTTCACGATGTTTTCCTTCACCGTAAGACAAGAGGTAAAATTAATGGAAGTGATACGTACATGAAAATATCAGAGGGTCAACTCTGGATCCCGACTCGGGATTTCAACCCGCTTCGATTTTCCAAGTGAGCACGTTACCACTTTGCTACCACTGCCTTTAACTGTTCATACATACTCTTAAAATATGAACAACTTTTTTCAACAGACTACTACCTACTGAAATAATTATAAGGAAAAGTTTACAAGACTCAGCTAAAACAAACACAGTGTCATCCATACTAATATTATGAAGTTGAAGAGATTGTTTGTGTTTTTTTTTTTAAATTATAAGATAGTTTTATTTAAAACTAGCAGAACCCGCGGCTTCGCCCGCGATTAAACTTTATTACTTGCAAAAATAAGGAAAATAATTTCATTTTAGCGCTCGTAACTCAAAATATCCAGTATCTTCAAAGATGTTACGCGTATTTTATGTAAATAAATTGACACTTTAGGTATTTAGCAAGCTCCACTACCTGTATTTTTTGTACATTTTTCTACTCTCCTTCTTTTCAAAGTTAGAGGAAGAGAATACAATGATACAATCGCACACAATGTTTACGACTTTAGAATCATGTAACTCGGCTAATATGGGTTTTTTAACTAACATACTAACAGGCTAACATCTACGTTATTTTTAAAGACCCAATGCTATGTACACCTGAAGCTTACAGTCTCCCTCCTTCTCCTTTTTTTTACATATATAAATTGCCATTCTTATTTTGCTGTAGCATTTTGCACGCGACTACGCTCGCGTGGTCTAAAAAATTTGCTCAGGTTTAATTTTCATTTATTTGTTGTCGTATCGAATTTTTATATTATGTCAAGAGTAAAACTCTATATTCACTTAAGTTAGTCTACACTAAAAAACCAACCACAAATATACCACATTGATGGATGTTTTGTCTAGTTCTGCGTTCTGCTAAAATATACCTGTGAGAAGGAATCCCAGAATCTTTTAAGTCTACGCCTGCTACTTTTAAGGACTGGCCCTGAGATATATAAAAGTTCATTGCAAAGCAAACTTTAAGAAGAAATTACGATAGAATAAACTCAAAGGCGTAGTTAAAAGTTATCAGTGGTATTCGAGGTATAAATTCTTATTGTCCCCAGCAAACACAGTGGCCACTATAATGTTTAATGAATTAATCACAGTCTAATACCGTTACATATCTTAGGCGACTTTTTTATTGCAGATGTGCCAACCTTCAGAAGGATATATAGATAGCAGGATACTCTCTAGCTAGGTTCTCTCTCTCGCGCTCTACGTCTGTTATAGTTGTCGCTGCTGTGGCCAGCCGAAAAGTTGTATATAATTTTTCTTTGGATTCGGAATAATTTCCGTTTTCTACTTTATATCCCACACAGTAAGTGTGCACTTACGGAGAACTCGAGTCACGTTACTCTATATAAATATATTCAACAACGCCAACTTCACCGCCCAGTTTTACCCACTTAGGGGCTGATTTTAAAAAAAACCTACAAAACATGTTTATTTAATTGTATTGAAGAGCATTAATACCAAGTTTCATGTAATTCTGATCATAAAGAATTTTTTCCTCATATAAACAACACAACCCCCTTTTACCCTTTTAAGGGATGAGTTTAAAAATATATATATATATATTTGTATTGTTTTAGTTGTCATTTTAAAGAAAAATACCATTTTCCGTGCTTAATTACAGAATTTCATACAAACTTTCATCCCCTATTTGACAGCCTTATAGGATGAATTTCAAAAAAAATTAAAATACGTATTTATTTAATTGTATTGAAGAGCATTAATACCAAGTTTCAAGTAATTCTGATCATAAATAATTGTTTGCCCATATAAACTTTATCACCCCTTTTTACTCTTTTAAGGGATAAATTTCGAAAAAACTCTAATACATATGTTTCTTATTTTTCATCTTAAAGCTAAATACCACTTTCTGTGCATTTCGCGTTAAGAATGACAGAGTTTCATACAATCTTATATCACCTATTTTACCCCCTTAGGTGATGAATTTCGAAAAATCCTTTCTTAGCGGATGCCTACATTGTATAAGGAATATGTCTTCCAAATTTCACGTTTCTATGACCAGCGGTTTAGGCTGTGCGTTGATCGATCAGTCAGTCAGTCAGGACAAAGCATTTTATGTATATATATAGATGTCAAATATTCGCGTAAATCTAAGAAAGTATTATGTGTTTATGTTTGTTTAAACGTGCTAATCTCTGGAATGACTAGACAGATTTAAAATTTTTCCATAAATAATATAGTCTATTTATTTTGCTACGACACTTCGACTGTAGTCTGACTGACTTAGTCTGTAGCTTCAGAACCAATCTAGATTTGAACACATTACCGATAAAAAGTACCAACAGCAAATCTACACTAATATTATAATGAGGTAAGATTTGTATTTTTGTATTTTTGAATGATTATAACGAATAAGCTCAAAAACTGCTAAACCGATTTAGATGAAATTTGGTAAAAAGATAGTCTGAGACCCTAGGAAGGACATAGGATATTTTTCATTCCAGAAATCATCCCTAAAGGGGGTAAAAATGGGGATGAAAGTTTGCATGGGAAATCAACCTAAGGACGAATCTGAGCGAAGCGAGGGTGAGTCGCTAGTAATTTCATATACTGAAAGGACCAATATATATTTCACAGTTTTAAAGATTTCCAAAAATATTGAGGATTATAGTTTTGTTTATAAATATTACATAGACGCTACACTGTAGGTACTTTCTATTTTATAAAATGCGTTATACGTATTATTTGTTTTAAAATACAAGGTACTAACTTAACCAGCATTTATTATAATATAATAAATGTATTCTCTAGTATACTGTATAATATTATACAATATACTACGTGTATAATGTAAATCCTTTTACCCTTGAATCTATCATTTATCCTAGCGTAGATATACTTTGTCACATAAATACACGAGGAGGTGAAGTCAAACCCAATCAGTTTACATATCCCTCGTTTAGAGCAAATACTTAACTAAAGTACTTGTAAAAGGTGAAGATTTTTCTAGTGTTTTAGGAGCCAGCTCATTTTCTAGAAATATTTTTTTTTCAGCTCCCTCTAATACTTAGTAGTTAGTTGTAGTTTCTCAGATTGTGTAACGAACATAGTAACACGTCACGTTAATAACATATCTACCGATTTTTTAAAAAACTATATAGAGATAGCCCAAGTTAGGCAACAATCTTGTCAAAAATATTTATTTACAACAGCGCATCGAACCCGTTATCTCATACGTAGTAAACTGTTAAAGATCGTAATATCCACGACATAAAGATTTAAAAATAATTTTATTTTAAGAGAGACGAGTATATTTAGAGAACTGTCTTTTTTAGATAAGTCTAAATCCTTTTGAAGCAAACGTAAATAAATTCGTGCCTAGGTTTAGTAAATTTGCTAAAGTTTAAGTTCACCGGTTTCTTGGAAAACGCTATGCAAATTTTATTTCTCTACGCACTGGCTACGTAACGGTAGCGTTTTGAATCGAAAAGAAATAATCACTACATAGTATAAAACAAAGTCACTTCCCGCTGTCTGTCTGTCCCTATGTATGCTTAGATCTTTAAAACTACGCAACGGATTTTGATGCGGGTTTTTTAATAGATAGAGTGATTCAAGATTAAGGTTTATATAAAAAAATCATATTTTAATCAATATTATAGTCAATATTATAGTCATCAATGTTATAGTACAAAAAAGCCGAGAAATTCAAAGATTTGTATTTCATACTAACCGTTAAAACGTATCTAGGGACGGACCCGAGCGATGGTGAGTCGCTAGTACCTACAATTACAATTCTATGTAGATATTTGATTTTAGTGTAAACTTTTAATTGCGTGGTCATATAATGATATAGGTAACCGATAAGAAAGGTTTTTTGAAATTCAACCTCTCAAGAATAACTAAATAATATTTAAAAATTGTTTTTGAATTTCAATTTAAAAAAAGATCATTGAAAATAAAGTAACCCGCTAGTTTATTATGTAATCAAATAAAGTAGAATAGAAGAGAAGATATACACAGAAGATATCCTTAGGTAAAAAAGTAAAAAATATATATTATATACATTGCTAATCATAAATATATACATATCCCAAAATATTATTTTTAAATACTCATATTTGCTTATATTAATAATATGTAAGTAACATCTTATTTTATTTCTAGTTTGATAAACTAAACAAAATTTACAGGTAGTTTTATAAAAACGCGGCGTTTCCTCTGTACAGTGTATTAATTCCAGTCGCGGGTGAATTTTCAACGTTTTCAGAAGGGCACGTTTGGTCGTGGCAGGTTGTTTGAACAAAAGGGTTTCGAACGAAAATACGTCGACAGATTGTCTCGTTGACGTTGTGATTGGATTACGAGATTTGAATCTAGATGGTGAACTTCGATTTGCTTTTTATTATTTCATTTATTTTTTAAATTTCCATTAATTTTTTGTCAATTTAGAATCAATTATGGATGTCATTCAGATTCTATGGGTTGATTTGGTTTTATATTAATAAATGTTAAGAATAATTTAATTTTATGTAGTACCTACCAAAACAATTATTATAAATATAAAGGAGTAATGTTATTAAAAATTTGCTATATTTTTCGATACGGTATGTATGTTTATAACAGTATTATTATACTAGATAGTATATAAAAATATACTTAGATATGGGTAATATATAAAAAATATTCCAAACATTTCTCAACCCAAAAAATAATCGGTCATAAATGAAGCTTTTACAATGCACTTTACAGCACATAGCATATCGGAATATTATTTCCACTACGTATTTAAATACGAAATTGCCTCTGAATGACGCGAACAATAACGTGTCACAATGAAGGGTCCCGGGCCTATTCTGTAAAATTAAAAACGAAATTCGCATTGGAATCGTATTCCGCACGAGTGGTCGGCCGAAATGGAAACTTAACAACCGCGGTAAATAACCACAAATCACAGACTCCTAACACCCGGGGCGAGATTTAAATTCACGCAAATGTATTTTGTTGTACCCATTGTTCAATGTGTCAGTGAAAATGTCGTCGGATAAACTAACAAAGAGTTTTGTGCAACAAAAGAAAGGATAAGGAAAAGGATTATTTTAGGCTGTGAAATTTTATTTCATTCAATTTTTAATATTGTCGGAAATTAATTTCATACAAATTTGTATGTAGTATAACTAGATCAGATTGCGGATTCGATACTTACTCGTGATGAATGCTCATGTCAGAATATGGATATTTCGCAGTCTGTACAAATGATTAGCAAGTTAGTGTTTTTGTATAGGTACCTATTATAAAGGAAATTACAAATACACTTAATTATATGTACAAAACAAATGTACACTTAGTTATTACTGTACAAGTCATGTCCGCGTGGAACAGTGGCAAGAATGCTAGCCGCATTCCCCCGCTGAATGGCAATGCCGATTCTTTGGGCGAAAAAATACCTATTATAAAATTATCGTAAAATCAAGAAAACGTAGATGAACTTCTGCCTTAATTTATATGTTTACTTAAACCATGGGGTCACACTAGGAAGAAAAATTAGTTCAAATAAATGTCAATAGATGACGTTACATGTATCGATTTGTTAGTAAAGTTGTGTTAAATTAATAAAAGATAAAAAAAAATTCAAAAAGGTGTAATTATTGTTTTAATTTTTTAAAACAAAAATAATATTCTAAGTGAAGTGAAACGAATGCGCTCGTAAATCAAAGCGTAATTTTACTGATTATATTATTGAAATATCAGTAATTAGATAAAGGATTTGTAGTGTATATTCACAGATGGCGCTTTTACTTTTTATGAATTGTTTATCACTATTAAAAATTGTTAAAATCACAGACATTTTTTTTTCATTTGAATGCAGGATGAATTTTACAATATTTACCATAGGTTAATTTGCACATATTAATAAAATAAAACAGTTTAACTATTTGCGAATCAACGACATCTATTATCTATTCAAGCAAACAAAAATAACCCGAAGAATAGCCCGACTAATTCGGGCTGTCTGTCTGTCACTGTCCAATTTTTTGTATAGGATGAGGCATCTGTAAAAGTAGTCTTATGTGATCTTAATTAACTTAATTTTTATGCTATATCAAAAAGATACTATATTGTATGTACCTATATTGTAATTTGTCGCCAAAATTGGCAGTCTCGTTGTCAATATAAACAATAAATTTATGTAAAAACCCTTAATCTTTTCAAGTCACTTAGATTTTTCTTTTACTTATAAATTGTATTACTGTGAATTAATGTTAATTCATTCAAGTATTACGATATTTTCAAAGAAAAACAAAATAACGTCGTACATTGAACCTGTACCGATGGTACAGTGGAAACAGTTCTTATATACTCATCAAATTCAACATACGACCGTAACATGCATTACGGTACACTGAATCAAAAAGACAGAGGGACTGAGCAATGACGTATTATTATTTTTAAATTCATACACCGTTTCTCGTCCAGAAATATTTTATTTTTCCAACCAAAAGTCCAACGAAATATGGCCTCTTTTGTTAAATATTACAGTCTATTTTAGGGTTTTTTGTTGTCTGGCTAAATGACGTCATTGTAACACTTGTGCGTGCGAACACGCGGTCGGTGCATGTCGAATTAGTAGTTTTTAGAATTTGAATAACATATCGAATGTTTCGTAAGCCGTGGCGAATGTCTTGTGGCTATCTGAATAGGCTTAAAGTTGTGAAGGAGCTGTGGCTAATTTGGTTTCGATGATGTTTAGCTATTTTATAGAGAGGTTATGACGGTTGTCTATCTAATAATAGAGAGCTTAACTACCTTTTAACTTCAACCGAATATAAAACGGTCTTATGCTTCGAACCTTTGACAATCGAACGTACTCCTAGTTACCTCTATAATATTACTGTACCTACCAGACTATAATTTCTTAGTAGGTATATAACATAATGTATCTCATTAATCTATTTTCATGTAAATATCTTTCCATTATTCTAAAACCGAAGACCCCCCGTTGTATTTGCGCCATATCTCAAAGGACGTGACGTCATAAATGGGTCCTGCCTTCCGACGCTTGCCGCTTCCGCTATCTAATGTGCGTCACATCCGTATGCAATTTAGCAGCTATTTGGAAAATATTGCGGTTAATGACTATTTAGTTGAGTATATCTGGTTTTATTAACCAGTAAATAATCTAGTATTAGACTAAACTTCTTAGAGAGTCGTGAAAAAGAAACTTTTTTACGTATTAATTATAACAATTAAGTATATTTCTGACCACGCATATAATTTGAAATGGGATAAAAGTTATTTATATCAATATCCTCCCTATACTCCATATCCTTATTAAAGATCACATCGATTTTTTGCCTTGTTATTGTGTAATAAAAGTTGCAATCAACACACTTACCTAATATTACAAGAATATAAAGTGAGTGAGAAGATTTAACAAAATTTAGAGTGAAGATATGCTGGATTAACATATAGGTTTTTTTAGTTATATTTTTTATATGTATATGAATGTTAAAATATAATAAAATAAATAAGTAGAACTTTCCAAAAAAGTAACTTTTTTATTATAAGACGAAAAAGAAAAAGAATTATATAACATATTATATGAACTTACTAATATATACTTACACGTAGGATAGGAAGCTACGTAGATTATAGTTCTATCTAATATTTTTCTTTGAAATAAAACTGCTTTCGGTTTTTTTCGCGAATTTATTTTGATTTTGTTCCTGCCGTGTCGAATACTTTACAGAAAACATGATTTGTGGGTATACCTACACTGTTTGTAACAACTATATAAAAACTTTTGAGACGTCTAAAACTTTAGTCTCTCTTGTGACCGCAAAAATCTGAAAAGATATTTTTATTTAAAATGTCAAATATTCGCATAAATCTAAGAAAGTATTTTTAATTTTTTTTTCACTTATAGTGTAGATAAAGACAAAGTTTTTTCGCGTAATAAGCATTTTTATTCTTAAGCAGTCGTGGAAAAACGAAATAAACATCGATAAAAATAATATTTATCACAATTCACTATGTCGTGATGGTCAGCTCACTATATTTTAGGGAAACAAAACGGTTAGTCAATATCAGCTCTTCTCTTTCTAATGCTTTGTTAATCTGTGTCTTTCAAGTCTTGTGAATTATTAAAAAAGTAATTAGTGTTTTCAGTCAAGATCAAAATAATAAATATGTTGATACATTTGTGTTATAGATACTAGATAGCTGATACACTACACGTATATAACTTTAAATACATACATATTATAAATATAAATATCCATGACTGGAGTACAGTAGTACAGCACTGGTACAGCAAGTAGGGTCACTAAAAACTGAGCCAAAGTGGGCAAATTGGTTACCGTATACTCTCATGTGTTAGTTAACCCAAATAATTACTGGTTTGCGGTCCCATTGATTATGAAAATGAAATGATAGAAGTGCACCTGCATTTTCACAAACCTCATATCTCCTTGGTATGTAGTTGATATTTTGACCAAAAATTAGTTTATAAAAGACAATTATAATCAGAGAACATTTGAAATCAATATTTTATTTTTATTTATAAAACCAAAAAGTCCTTGTAAGTTCTATCCTTACCTTCTACAACAATCTTGTTATAGAATTTATTTGCACAAGCCTTACATTATTTGCTCTATTACATAAATATCACAATGTATAATGGGATGAACTTGTCAGTACCGAGCTTATCCAGTAGTTCATTAAGCAACAGTTTAAGATGTTAAATAAACATTGGAATATTATTGAATAACTGGATAGCGTTATGCAATATAGAAAAAATAATAATAATAACAAAGTACGTATATGTATAACTAAACACTAAAGTTCATAGTAAAATTATAATATTTTTAGTATATAACATAGTACATATTAAATAAAAAAAATGTAGATATAAATTATAAATAATTACTTAAGTTTAAAATAATAAATGGTAAGGAAAATCGTCATCACGGAATATAACAATATAAAACATTTATCTGCATAATTTCTTTATAAAATCTAATTACACAAACTAGTGTGAACCTAAAAAACTTAATTCAACCCCAAACAATAACATAACATTTCTAAATGCATAACATCATTCAAACAACCCTACTAGATTAAGAACGCTAATCAGCGAGGGTGCCAAATACCCCACACTCGCAACGAGGCCCAAGTGCTAAAAACACAATAAGATGCAATATTTCACAATGCACCATTAAAAAATTTACTTCCAAGCTAATTTAAACTCTATTACAATAATAATATGTAATAGAAAACGTATTCCTGATAGTAACAACGTTTTGGTCCAACACGATAATTCGTAACGCCTTCAAAGTGTCATATCATTCATAGCGAATATAAATACATATTTTCAATTGCGTCATTATAGTGACGTTCAAAGGGTGTTACATCATTGATAGCGTTTTGAAAGCAATAAATACTGTGGGGTAGTTTTAAAATGTCGTTAGTAATCATTTTAATGTTTGATGTTAGTAATTTAAATGTAGTTTTTTTTTATGAATGAATTATTATGAATATAGAGCTTAGTGTAGATATGGTAAATTAGATCTTACTAATATTATTGTGAATGTTTAGATGTTCGGATGTTTGTTACTCAATCACGCCAGAACGGCTCAATTGATCTGGATGTTTGGCACAGGGATAGATAATAGGCTGGAATAGCACATAGGCTACTTTTTATCCCGGAAATATTGTTACCGTGGGATAGATTTGTTTTTGTTTTTCGCCAGTAATTTATAATTTTTTTAAACATTGACTCTTTGTTATTGTGATGAAAATGTTTTTTTTTAATAATATTTTAAGTTTATAAATTAATCTATTTATTTTGTTCTTATTTATACTATTTTAATTAATTTTGTGGTATAAGTCGTTGTAGGTAATATTCAATATGTTTTGGTTTTCTTTAAATAAGTTAGTGAACCATACAAATTACACTACAAGAATACGAAATATTTTGTTACTCTGCCACGCTAAAACGGCTGGGCAGATTTGGATGAATTTTAGTAAACAATAGATTATGACCTGGCTACATAGGCTACTTTAAGTAGTAAAATTTACCAAAAGATGGCGCTACTATATAATATTATAAATATGCGTCTGAGCGAAGCACAGTGTGTGTCGCTAGTATGAAATAAAGTTTTGCTATGTTAAAGTATAGTATGTGAAATATGCATAGTAAATGCCCCATTTGCCTTTTTTAAAATAATTTTAACTAACTACATAATTTAAAAACTAAATATGTAAAGTAGAACTGCTTAAACATGTGTAAAATATGATTTGATTTCATATACAAAACTATACGTAGGTGGATATATAATGATCGTTAAATTAAGTACTTCTTTCTATTCTAACGTTAAAAATATTAAATAACTTGCTAAACGGCCACGGTCAGAAACCTGTTCTCAGTATGTATTTTATCTATTATATTTACTTTTCCTTTATCTATTTCCTAGGACTTTCGATGACAAAATGTCTATAATGTTGTAGGCAGTACGACTATAATCTATGTTACGCTTTACTACATTACGATGGTACATTTTTATATGCTTCATAAATATGCGAAACGTGCTCTTTAACATAAAATTTAGCCATATATTAAATTCTTAGCAGTCGGGACGTCTAGGCTATTTGAATGACAATACAAGGGTACGAGTTAGAGTGTCTGTCTGTACATAAGTTGAGAACTTCGGAAGGGTGGAATGTAGCATGAAGTATTTTGGGACTTTTCATAAGGGATGATTGGGGTAAGAATTTAAAATAGCTATTTTAGGTTATATTATGCCCATTTTATAAAAGAATGTTAAATGTATTCAGCACTTTTTAACATCCTACTGCTGGGCACGGGCCTCCCTTCAGTACGAAGAGGATGGATGAAGTGCGGGTTGGCGTAGTAACATAATTTGGTTATGTTATTAAACAATTATTTTTATTAAGTATATAAATAAAACTCTATTAGGTTGTTGAAATTGCAGTAAGAATCTATTACAGTGATTTATCAGTGAACTTTAAAATGCAATGCATGCGTGTATCTGATCGGTCGTTAGAGCGGGTTCGTTTCCGGCACGTGGCCGGTTTAAAATATATTGCTAAATTCATTTAAGGGAAGCAAATAGTAAAGTGTAACATCTGAAAAATTATTGACTTTATTTTTTATTATGAATATAGGGAAATTCAGAAATTTAAGAAATTCAAATTTTCATTGGACTACGTTTTATTTCATGTTTAATTTCATTTTGGTTAAGTCCTCAGAGTTTTTTTGACGAGACGTTTGGCTCAGTTTGTAGTGACCCTACTTTCTGTGTCAGCGGTCGCGGGTTCGAGTCCCGCTGGGGGCATTCATTTGTGTGATGAGCACGAATGTTTGAACTCCAGTCATGGGTGTTTATATTTATAATATGTATGTATTTAAAGTTATATATGTGTAGTGTATCAACTATCTGATATTCATAACACAGGCCTCGTAGCTTACCATGGAACTAGATGTTGCTGTGACATATTTATTATTATTATTTATTATTTATCGTGAACTATGAATAACATATGTACATATTAATGAAAGTATAACCTAATTTATCACAGTCTAAAATATAAGAAAATAATATTATTTAGTATTTACGAATAATTTCGATACTTCGCATTTTGACCTATTAGCAGAAAACACTTATAACACTCATGACTTATCTTCACTAATTCACGTTTTAATTCCTATAAAATAAGGATTTTTTTCAAAGTAGGCAAAAGTTAGTTAATTTAATGAATATATTGTATTTTTTAACAGTTTTTGTTATACAGATTATTAAAATTCTAATCGATTTTATTAATCAGTCAATAGTGGCGCAATTATTTTTTAACTATAAAGTTACACTACAACGACTTCAAAATCCCCAGAAAACTAAATAATTAACATGATTTATTCGCATGAAGACGTTATTGATGGAATTGCTTTTCCAAAATAAAGGTAGGTAGGTATATATAGCAGTACCAACATCAAGATAGCCAAATCATTAATATAGGGTTGTTAAAATTTATTAAAAATATACGAAGATATCGTGCAACGTAAAAGTACATAAAAACATACCTACACCTGAATTGAGAACTTGTTAAATTCGAAGTTGGTTAAAATATCCTAGATGGTACTTAGGTGTAACATACCTTCTTGTTAGTAGTTGTTTTTAAATAGTTTCAGACTATCAGAGATTGTGACATATATACAAAAAAAAAAAAACAAACCAAAACTAAATTATCTCACTATAATAGTAAGTATTGTATCTTTTTACCTAATATGTCAATATATTTTGAGCTATTCAGAGCTGTAATAAACGATTTTGGCCATAGAATAACAATGTAATTAATGTTTTCGATGTATAATCAACCTCTAAATACATATTACACTGTGCAAATGAAACAAAAATATATTCTTACAGACTAATCCCTTGCTATAAAATAGAGAAGAAATCTTTTCATTCTGTACAATAATGGATGGAAAAAGAATGGAAGTTAAAACGCACAACGCGATTGAAAGGCAGTGGAGCGAGCGACGCCGCACGATGAGCATTGTATAGCCATTATGTACGGTTTATTATTAAACTGGGGATTATTAAGCAATGATGGAAAATGACTTTGATATAGACATTGTTTTGTATCATGCTTTGAGTTTTATATGAATACTAGCGACTTACCCTAGCTATGCTCAAGTGCCTCCTAGGTTCTTAAAGTAGCCAATGTGCTACTTCATTTAATTAGCTATTTGAGTACTAGGTTTAATCTAAATCTGTCCAGCCGTTTTCGCGTAAAGGAGTAACAAACATATAGACAGCTTTTCCAAAATAAAGGTAGGTAGGTAGGTATATATAGCAGTACCAACATCAAGATAGCCAAATCATTAATATAGGGTTGTTAAAATTTATTAAAAATATACGAAGATATCGTGCAACGTAAAAGTACATAAAAACATACCTACACCTGAATTGAGAACTTGTTAAATTCGAAGTTGGTTAAAATATCCTAGATGGTACTTAGGTGTAACATACCTTCTTGTTAGTAGTTGTTTTTAAATAGTTTCAGACTATCAGAGATTGTGACATATATACAAAAAAAAAACAAACCAAAACTAAATTATCTCACTATAATAGTAAGTATTGTATCTTTTTACCTAATATGTCAATATATTTTGAGCTATTCAGAGCTGTAATAAACGATTTTGGCCATAGAATAACAATGTAATTAATGTTTTCGATGTATAATCAACCTCTAAATACATATTACACTGTGCAAATGAAACAAAAATATATTCTTACAGACTAATCCCTTGCTATAAAATAGAGAAGAAATCTTTTCATTCTGTACAATAATGGATGGAAAAAGAATGGAAGTTAAAACGCACAACGCGATTGAAAGGCAGTGGAGCGAGCGACGCCGCACGATGAGCATTGTATAGCCATTATGTACGGTTTATTATTAAACTGGGGATTATTAAGCAATGATAGAAAATGACTTTGATATAGACATTGTTTTGTATCATGCTTTGAGTTTTATATGAATACTAGCGACTTACCCTAGCTATGCTCAAGTGCCTCCTAGGTTCTTAAAGTAGCCAATGTGCTACTTCATTTAATTAGCTATTTGAGTACTAGGTTTAATCTAAATCTGTCCAGCCGTTTTCGCGTAAAGGAGTAACAAACATATAGACACATACAAACTTTTTAATTTATATTATGATACTAGCGACTCACCCTCGCTCCGCTAGGGTTCGTCCCTACTTGCGTTTTAACGTTTAGTATAGATTTCTCAGAGATGAGATATTTTCCCGCAATAAACAGTATCCTATATGTTGATCCGGATAACCAGCTATCATCATACCCAATTAAATTAAAATCCGTTCAGTGATTATTCCGTGATGTGGTAACAGACAGACAAACAGACAGACAGACAAAAATTCCAGAAACTATAGATTCGGCCTCTGCATCGATAATAATGTCTATTTCAATAAGATTTTCCAAAAAATATTTAATGTACAGATTCAGCTTAGTTACAATTTTATTATAAGTACATATGTATAGATTTAACAAGTAGTTAAGATTTAAAAAAAAATTAAGCAATCACGACATAAATAGGTACCTATGTATACCAATTCTTTCTTAGGCTGGATTTACCTTCGTACGAAATTGCAGTATATTGACCTAGTTAATACTTTAGTAAATAAATGAAGAATATTTTTAAAAAGCATCACAGTACCATATTGAAATGTTTTTTTATAGAGATAATTTATGGGTCTGATTGTAAAGAAGATCGTACATTTTGTATCCAGTAGGTTTATAATTAATAATATCCTAGTAGGGTGGCTAGTATTATTAGCCTGTTACACATTCAACATGTGGGGTTGTCCACGTGGCCATCCACACAAATATTATAAATGTCAAAGTAACTCTATCTGTTACCATTACTCTTAAACCGCTGAACAGATTATGATAAAAGGCAAAGACATAGATTTCATCCTGAACATAGGCTTGAACTTCACGCCGTTCATCGCGCGAGTGAAGCCGCGGGCAAAAACTACTAAATAAGGGTAAACTATCAATTTAACATAAAATTACATATGTTTATTTAAAAAAGTTACAAAGCTAGCTTTATACCGTTGCCTGTATGACAATACTTTTATCTAACCGCCTCGATTAGAGTAAGTCATAACAGCTGTGCACATGATGCGATTTGTGTGCACACTTCGCTTCACTCGTGCAATTATAACGACTCAATTGCTATTGCTATAATGTTAATCCGGTTTTTATTGTTATACTATGTAACGCTCACGGCATTGCTCGTTAATACTAATATATGTATATAAAATATCGTCGTCCGAACCAATTTACCGAAAGAGTTTTTATAATAGAAATATTAACCTTTAAATGTCAATTCTATTGGTACCTATAATATATATATATATATATATATATATATATATATATATATATATCTTTTCGCTTTTTTTTAATTTTAGATGTTTAAATTTGTTATTTAATATAGCTGTAAATTCTTCGTCGTTTTAAAAATCGCATTTATTTATTGTTACACTAATTATTATCTTATACCGAGCTTCGCTTAGCTTTTTCTTTGTGCAAAATCGTATTTTTACAGAAAAAAATAAAAAATGCGTTTTTTCAGAAAATCTTATACAAAATTTAATCCAAATTTTTAAAGCCTTTACAGAGATATGTACTTACACTAAATGAACTTATGTATGTTTATACAAGAATTGCTACTTTAATAAGATTAGATTATTTTGTGAGCCGTAATACACTACAACTCATTTTATGATTTTATTCTATCGTGATTGATATTATTTACTTTTATTTCACCCTAAAAATATGGAAATATCTTCAAAATTTCTCAACACATTTTACACATTTTGGTCACATATCAAGTACATTATAATTTCTACGCAATCGATTCGACATCTTCAGATTGAAATTGCAATATTTGCTATGAAATGAAAGAAAATGAAATGAAATAAACTTTATTCAATTAGACTTATACAAGTAGGTACTTTTGAATCGACAATATAATTTAAAGAGCGTCAGTGTAGTCAGTCCGTGAAAAAGCTACCAACGGCTCGAAAAGCAGTTCTGCCGAGAAGGACGGGCGAGAAACTCATCAGTTACTCTTTTAAATATCGACATTTATTTATTTTATTAACATAACTATATAGATAGCCCGCATATGAGTTAATATTTCTCAATTCTATACATTTCTATCAACAAAAAACTCTTGAACAGAGTTTTCAAGTCTCGTGTTGCTCAATAAAATATTTTTAATTTTATCTTTAAATTGTTGAAAAGGTAAATCGAAGACAATTTGTGGCTAAACCTAACTGACAAACACACGGCGTTTTTTGTAAATGTATGTAGATTTTGTTGAAAGTTGAAACGATAATAGGATTTATTTTTTTCATAGAAAACTAAATAATGATATTTTGTTATCACTTAGTATGTCAGATACGATGTTATTCTCTTACTATTATTAGCGATAACGATTGTAGAAAGTAACTTGGTAAAATTTTCAGTTTCTTTTTACACATGCGAGTAACTCATGTATCAAAGGTGCTATCCAGTTAACCATTCTAAGTTGAAAACTTAAGTTAACATAACATATACTTAAGGTAACTAATAAGTTTTTCTTACACTTAGAAAATCTTAATTCTCTTCGAGTCTTTCAAATTTTAATAATTAATCTTCAAATAGCTATTTATTCATGTTTTTTTTAGAAAACCATAATTGATTTCACAAAATTATACATAGTTCATTACTTGTATATATTATATTTAAAAATATACCATACGAAAACAAAACAATAATCTTTTATTTCTATCTAAATAAATATTTGACTACTACATTTTTAAATAGTACACCCAACTCCATTATTTCAGAGCAAAGTACATTACGCAAACGATTCAGAAATATGCAAAGATATAGAACATTCTGAATACAGCCGAACATCTGCCATTAACCTAAAACCCTGGGAAACCCAACTCCAGATCTTAGCGAATACCATCTGCATAGCAATCTTGAAAATGCATTTCCAGTGGGCGTGGCTTAAATCAGCCAATGTTCACTCAGGCGATATATAGTGCAGCCACTGTAACTAGAGTTACCTCGCCCCCTCATGTTGATACAAAACGGGTGTAAAAAGGAAAGTGGCTCGAATTTCCATGGGTCGACATAAACTGGTCACAGTTGAAGCCCCGCCCATCGGTACGCTTGGCCGATTCGCCCGTGCGCTAGACTGAGACGGTATATTGAATTAGAATGGAATGAAGGAATTTTCTTAAAGATAGTTACTAGGTATTCGTATATAAGAAAATGACAATGTGTTGGTATGTAAATGAGACGTGTATTTACGATTGGCTCGCTGGTTCCACGTAAATTGGCGTCAGATTTATATGAAAGCTATAAAAAGAGGTACCGAGTATGATGATTTGTTATAATAACTGTAAATATGGAAAATGTTATGTAATATTGTTAAATTTACTTTATTATGATTAAGATTCGTTTTAAATACTCAATGGAAATAAAATGAAATGAATTGATTTTCATGAAAATGCTATCCCGAAAGCTGTATTGTACCTACTATTAATGTCAATCCAAAAGTTAAGAAAAAGCTTGACATCCTCATTTGAAATTAAACAAAGCACATAGCTATAAAAAACCCACATTTTACTTGTATCTATCTATAGGTAGAAATTTTGAATTTAGTTATATAATATGAAGATACATACAGGTATTTTTAACATTTTCATATAATCTCCTGGTACATAAATTAACTCTTTTTCCAATTGTGTACGAATACATTCGCTACTAGACAGTAGTACAATTATAAAAATAACTTATACATTAAAGATAACAGATATTCATACAATGATAACCTTATTTATCTTATCTCTTAACTTATCAAGAATTTAATAATTTGATAATTATGTACATAAAGTCATATATTTCTTTATAATTTATAAAAGTCATAGTATTTACTTATATTTTATATATTTACTTATATATTATTATTATATATGTTTGTTAACTGTCCCTTATCGAATAAAAGCTAGAGCTCGATTTATTAATGTTTGTAACAACTACAAGCTATTATATAAAAACTTAATACAAATCATTTGTAGTGGTGAAACGTACGAGTAATTGCAAATAATTCGCCCGTGAACATTTCGAAATGTCTTCGAAAAACTGTTTAGAGTAAAAGAAAGTTAAATGAAGCTTAATTATGAACGATATCTTATTCATGTTCTTACTAAATGCATATCGTTGATCTAGATACGCGGCAGCGTGTCCAGCCAAGTTCAAGTCAAAGAAACTGGCGACGCAGCGGCCGCGTGTTATATTACACAAACCATTTGGAACCACTTTGAACATCTTATTAACTCAAAATCTATTTAACATAAACACATGAAACTTGGTTCATTTTTACTAGAGTTACATTTTTAACATGCGGATAGTTTCTTTTCTTTTAATTTAACTTACGTTTATTACTAATCTTACAATCTACTTCCTTAGTATATTGTTGCAACGCTTTATTATTTCACTAAAAACTAGATATTCAAACTTATTTTAGATAATTACGACACTTTTGGCTCAGTTTGTAGTGACCCTACTTGCTATGTCAGCGGTCGCGGGTTTGAGTCCCGCTAGGGGCATTCATTTGTGTGATGAGCACGAATGTTTGTTTATAATATGTATGTATTTAAATTTATATATATGTAGTGTATCAACTATCTGCTATCCATAACACAAGCCTCGTAGCTTACCATGGAACTAGATGGTGCTGAGAACAAAAATAAAATAATAAATAATTACTGCATTTCTCAACTATTTAGTTAATTAACGACCATTAAACGTTGCTATTTAACTTCACCGTACATTACAATACTACTAGCGTTTCCAACATTTTAAACTCCTGTTTTTTGCCATTAAAATATATCTTTCTTCCCTATATCTTGAAATGGCAATTTTTAAAACTTTACCCAAAACAGAAAGTGCAATGGCTCCCCAACAGTTTTACAGGCAAAATATTACAATTTAAGAGGGTCGAAATCTCCATACGTCCCTTTGGGGGAGTGGGGAGCTATAACCGTATTTCACTCGCGTCGTAAAAACTAAGACACATTTTACCACAAAAGTACTGTAATAAGAAATAGGTACAATGTATTTTTTTCAGTTTAAGACTTATAGAAACTCTTTGTAGAAATGTTTTTGTGTTTCTTTTTTATCGTAATTTACGTGATAATTTGCTATTAATCATATTTGTTACTAATCTAATATATAAATATCTCGTATTATATAGAATAAAGCTATTTCTAACGTTTTTTTTTAATTCATAATGTACTTTACTAACATTATAAGTGTGAAAGTTTGTGAGGGTATATGGATGACTGTTACTCCTTCACGCCAGAACGGCTGAACCGTCTGGATGAAATTTGACACAGAGATAGATTAAAGTTTGGAATAGCACATGGGTTACTTTTATCTTTTTATCTTTATTTAATTTGCTTTTGTTTAGGGATGAACCCAAAATGAAGTAAGGCTAGTATTATATATGTATGTACATATATGATTATCATAGGAATTATCACTAATGTGTGTAGTAATAAATTGGATAAATTTAATTGAATGAACAACAGTGACTTTGCTACTGGTATTATTTCTATATTACATGCTATTTTTTGTTAGTTTTTATTAGTGTATAATTTATTGGTGGCAGTACAATAAAGTTTTGAAATTGTCTCGCCTACACCTAAAGCGTAAAATAAAATCGGTCTTAAAAAAATCAAAAATATATACGTATATATTACAAAATCATAACTATTGAATAAAAATATCCTACAGACTTCAATATCATTTGAAAAGTATTTTTTTTTATTTTTAAGGATGAGATGGGATTTTTTTCTTAGGGTATAACTGATTTATTAAAAGTCAGTCAACACTTATTCTCTTTTTTTCAGTTTGCTCGCAACAAATATTCTTACTATAAGTATGGATCCGTGTCAAGCTAAAGGTCAAGGTGACATACAAAATATGCACAAAGATATATAATGTGTTACTTAAATTTCTTTACTTTTATATGCGTGTAGGAATGTTTGCTACTTCTTCACATTGTACCGACTGTATAGATTTGGATAAAATTTAATATCCAGATAAACTATGATCCGGAATAACACATAGGTCTGTTTTCCTAACACGGAGAGACATACCCTAAGCTAGTTCGCATCTGAGCGAAGCAAGGTTAAGTCGCTAGTCGGATATATATTCATGTCTGCAACAACAATAATTTCACGGAAGGAACCTATATATACAGATAAATAAAACTAAAGTGTCCGTTTGTAATGCCAAAATAACAGCTTTTTCTAAATGCATATGAAATATATGGTACTTATAAGAAAAACACAATTTTAAAAAATTTTGTATGTCTGTTAGTTCCGGCTAATCTCCAAAACAGCTGGACTGATTTTTGGCGGACTTTTACTTGCAGATAGCTGGTATTATATGGAGTATGATAAAAATTTATTTTAAAAAAGAAATAGGGTTCGCCGAAGCGAGGGTAAGTCGCCAGTAGATAATATTATTAAAAAAAAAACTAGAAATGATTTAGTAACATTGCAGCGAGACCACAATGTACAACGTAGCGAATTACTGAGGCAAAATAGGATTTAATCTCTATTAATGCAGGCACATATGTAGGTGCCAATATTCTTCGTACATATATAAGTGCATGTAGACGGATAACCGCACTAAATCTGACGGAGCGCTGGATCAGCCATTACTGCTAATGACTTCGCCACGGTACCTGCCTCCACTGTGTAGGGTTGTTAGCTAGGATTTAATATTAATATTATATTTGTATGGCATATGAAACATTTTATATATTTGTAAACAAAGCTTATAATACTCTAAACATAACTTGAAGTTATCTCACTTATATTCAACAATAAGTCTGTAGAAAAATAATTATTATTAAATGACATAAAAATTTTATTTACCTATTTTATTTATCTATAAGAAATCGATAATAATACTATAATAAATGTTAGATAAAAATTGTGAAAATTTATATGTATGAGTATAAGTTTTTTACTTCTTTACACTGAAACGGCTGAACAGATTTGGATGAAATTTAGTACAAATGGACTATAACCTGGAGCAACACATAGGCCGCTGGTAATAAACTTGTCAAAACGTGTAAAAAATATTATAAATGCACTTAAAAGTTAAATTATAAATACGCATAAAGAAACCATATTATTACTTTTAGTCTATTATTTCATCGACCTAACCTCTTAAATATAGGGAAAATTAATGTTAATAAAAATCGATCTCACATTATATATATTTCCCACAAATCATCAAAAATATAGTCCGCCAAGACGTACTTGACCAGCATGATGGTCTATAGCCTGATCCCCTGTGCCTAGCAGTGGGACGTTAAAAAGATATATTAAAAAAATAAATCTAAAATAAAGATAGCCTCCCCCCAGCCCTATATCCACGATGCTGCATCAATGCATCCGGCATATTGCAGCATCGCACAAACACTAGTGGCATAAACATCGCTATGAGCTACCGTTCCGTTGATTGGATTTACGCGCGCTGGCGGGTTGATGCCGTCGTCTCTACACTCTGCCTATATAATTGATCTGGTATTAGATGCAGATATTTGGTCATGTAATTCATGTAAATACATTGACTTGACTATCCATGCTTTATGGTAAAATTAATTTGCCGATGATGGGTTTTTCTTTTTTATAGTGTTATTTTTCAGTACTTAGAAAAAAATAAATCTCTGCATAAATATTTAACTTATTTATTATTTTACTGTAAAGTATACTTTATCGTTTTGGATGTTGTATTTTGCGTTATTCGATATTTTTAAGTTTTTTTTTTTGAATTTTCTACGAAGCTTACTATAGCATAAATTATAATAAATAGTATATATGTTCGTATGTTTGTCCTCTGAGCGTTTTCAAACCATTGATCTAATTGTGACGAAACTCTGTTGGGTATTCTGCATGTGCCTGTGTTTTCTGGCGCCAAAAAAAGATTTTTGTCTTTGGATGTTTGTCTTTTTGGCATTCCTAAGCCATTCAAACTTAGGAACGCAGGCGAGCGAAGTAAAGCTAGTTAATTATAAATAATAATAAATAACCACACTATATATATTTATATCCACATATAAACTATCTACATAAACGATAAGTATCAAGTATAGTTAAAGAAAAGCAAAGAAAAAATATCCAACACAATTATCTATTATACATGAATAGGTTTTAAAAATAAGGCAGTTTTAAAGAGCCGATGCCCTCACAAAGGGTAGTAGGCCTAATGGGCGTAAAGTGTAAAATTCCGTGATCACGCGCGCTTAGTTAGCGTGAAACGTGTCCACTGGGGGTAAGTGATGGCCAGGAACAGGATGTAAATTGACTCTATTATATGCATACAGGTATATAAATACATTATGTTATTATATTTAATACAGTCTGTCCCCTGGCAAAGTAAGGAAGGTGATTATCTACAGTAGATATCGCTAGTAGAAAACTAAGAAATATTAAATGGGTCATATTTCAGCCAATATAATGCTTAGATATGACATCCTCTTAAACTCTAATTTATCTACTAGCAATAGCGATAGTTCATGATCTAATCTACATTGCATTTCTATTGTTTTAATAGTTAAATTCTCATGTAACTTTAAAATTAATTCATAACATTTAATATGTTTCTAAAATTTTCATAGATCTCAAAATATTAAAGCATAGGAATTTACATTAATACACATATGCCGTAGAGAGGTATCGAACCTGAAACTTTAAATGTGTAATCGTTGACATCGCTGATCATTAGGTATTTCAAAGACGTTTTTGCATACTTCATTTTGTTTTATTTTAATTAATCTATAAATACCAATATACAGTTAGATAATGAACATATATACATAGATATATACGTATATACGTAAATAACTACTAAAAATAAAAATAAAAAGCTTTTATATAGAAATTCTAACTCGTGTACAATCTGTTAATTACAAGCCAGAATATATTTTAGTTAAACCTAGAAAAATAACAAAAAAACCAACATTTAACAAATGAAACTGTACTTCTTCGAAAACATTCACATATGACCATCATGCTATGGAAGTTCACAGACCTAAACGTTGATTTGATGACTGAACTAAAGTTAGTTCACAGGCTTTTATTAATAAAACCGCTCCAATCTTTGTCATAGCATCTAGCCACCGGTGCGTTACGACTTGCCAGTTGGTTGCATATACAATATATACACAGAACAAAAAGACCTAACTCTATATATATTTTAAAGGGAACTCTACTTTAATATGTTGGTGGTAAAGTCGAAATTTCATCATGCAACGTTAGGATAAATGTTAGGTTTTGTTAGACAGCTAGTACCTCTGTGCTTGACAATAATGCATGGCTGAACTAATGTTTGCTTTGTATCAAGCAACACTAGTTATGTTGACCGCGGTTCGCTTCGGGCGTGAATGTATAATTTGAATGACAGAATAGCCAATTAAAGAGGCTCATACATTTTGTATCAAGATGGTTTTAGATTATAGAGGGATAGATCGAGTGGGGTTCCGATACGTGGGGTTATGCTAATGATCTGTAATATCTAATATATTCATTATCATTTTCATTTATATTGTGGATATAACTTATGCGAGTTAATTATTATTTACAACATATTACTTTATATTAATTATTTCTTGTACGAATTTTTTAATATATAGCAATAGCAAATAGTTTTCATACATAATATGTACTTATATATGTTTATTACCTAAATTTCAAAATGTGTACAATTATTACTAAATATGATATTGTTGGCTTTTTGTGTTATAAACAATTAGAAGAAATATGGCTTACGGTAAGAAGTAATCTCAAATTAACAGCTTTCATATCTCCCATGATCTCAGTCAGTAAAACCATCACACAATAGTTCTAGTGCGGGCAATACGCCATAAAATACGTGTACTGTGGTCAACAGATTGATTGTAGTCATAAGAAACGTACAGACATGACAAATCTACTGAATTATATGTAGTTTCAATAAAATTGCCTATTTTATATTATTATAGATTGTAATTTTCTTAATTTCCTCTATTTGTCAAAAAAAAAACTGCATTTGAAAGCTATCTAATACTACTTGCCACGATAAGTTTGCGTAAATAACAACTTACTATTTTTTCTGTCCTAAATACATTTAGCTTCGACTTCAAAAATATCTAATTACATATATAAATAAAAGTTACAATTATTTTTAAGACGTCTTGTTTAAGAATAAAGTGAATTTCTCAACTAAAATCTCAAGACATGTCTTTAAATGCTATGTTCTATCTAGATGCAACACTGATTCATTCGGCAGGCGCTGCACGTCCGGGGTGCGGACAGACAGCCCAGACTTTAGCCTAAACAGAAATGGTTTAAAACCGTCTAACTTAATACTGAACTACACAAGTGGTATTTTACTAATAATATGCCTTCAAACTAATTATATGAAGAGGTATCGGACTATAATTATAATAGCGAAATTTTGTATTTGTGTATGTGTGTGTTTTACGTGTATGGTTGTTGTGTAAACGGCTGGACGGATTTGGATAAAATTTAGTAGTAAAGATAGTAAATAAATAAATAAGTTGGGACATTAATACACAGCACCATCTAGTTCCATGGTAAGCTACGAGGCCTGTGTTATGGATACCAGATAGTTGATACACTACACATATATAACTTTAAATACATACATATTATAAGTATAAACACCCATGACTAGAGTACAAACATTCGTGCTCATCACACAAATGAATGCCCCCATCGGGACTCGAACCCGCGACCGCTGGCACAGCAAGTACAAGTCACTACAAACTGAGCCAAACTTATTAAGTACTTATTACTAAAAGCGGGGATTTAGGGATATTTTTTTTATTTATATGGTATTATCTAATTATTATAAAAATAAAATCATGAAAATTAATAAATACAAAATTAGCAAATTTTTTTAGTAATATACATACACACAAAGAATTCTGTACTTCTTGTACTTTCAGAAAACAACTGAATTAATCATAATTTTCTTATGAGATCAGTGTAAACGTAAACAAACAAAGAAAAAAAAAAGAAAAAATAATCCAAAAAAAAACTTTTATTTTTATAAGGTACTAGCGGCTCAACCTCGCTTCGCTCGGATTTTTAGCATTTTTTCTTCTATATACAGACATTCGACCTCTACAGTTTTATTATATGTATAGAATAAGTTATAAGTTAGAAGAAAATAGTAATAAATAGTTATTTATATTTCTAGATCAAATCGATCATAAATGCACTGCTTGCATTCGATAAGCCTGTACTTCACGCACCCTCAAATATACATATATCTACATACATATATATAATAATCAGAACCCAGCCTCGGGCAGGCATAATTTTTCCGCTCTGTGACTACGGCATGGGTCGACTGTAAAAGATTTCCCCTACACAATATTTCTGCTATAGATTATAATAAAATAAACGAATTCAATTTGTACATTGAAGATCTAAAATAAACTTGATTTTGTTAGTTTGCTATTCGTTTTTTTTTATTAATATTATATCGTAATAAAACATCAGAGTCATATAATCTAATATATTTTTTTTTTAATTGGAAGAAAAGTTAATGGCATTAGAATACATTATAACCCAAAAAAATAGCAAATGTTTCTAATTAACGTTGCTTTGAAACTTTCGAGACGTCAAAAACGTTAGTCACTTCTTCGTCCATAAATCCAAGAAAGTGTTTAATATTTAGTGTTCTTCTATATGATTGGAAATTCGTGATTTTTGAACAGGTTTCTCTCTTTTAATATATTATTGATTTTTTTACTGGAACTAGCGTTTTTTGACTTTTTTATATAGCTTATATTGTGTTACGCTTAGTAATTTTATACATGCGAAAGTGTGTCTGTTGGTTGGTCATTCTGTTACGTAGCAACCTGTATAATAATAACTAGTAGTGTAGTGGCTAGCAAGTACGGCTGCACATCGAGAGGTCCTGGGTTCGGGTCCCGAGTCGGGCCAAGTTTAGTTATTGAGTCTTTCTATTTAGTAAGTCTCAGTAACAGCCCGGAGTTTGAAGTTGGCGGTGTTTCACCCCAGTGCCTCGGAGAGCACGTAAAGCCGTCGGTCCTGCGCCTTAACTCTCACCGGTCGTGTAGAGTAGTCATTCCACCGGAATATGAGAGTGACAGGAATAGAGAGTGCACTTGTATCTGTGCGTATACTTGTGCACTATAATATCTCCAGCGCAGAGGGCTACTGTCAATGAGACTGGCCGCCTTGGCCGAAGTCGGTAGGGAAGTCATTATTATTACGTAGAACCTCATTTTATATAGATATAGTTTATGAACTAGAGAATTACTACTACTTTCCCCGGTACATTAAGCGGGCGTGTGAGATATTAGTTTGAACCTGAACAAAATAACACGACATCACCCTTACTTGCTACTAATATTACTGGGTTATAAAACTTAACTTAAATAAAATTTTCTTTTATCTAATATTTTTCAGGACCTCAAAACAATGTTTATCCTATATACGTATATCTATTGCTAATTTACGCTTAGTCATAACGTTATTTGTTTATAATACCTATTATGTTAAGAGGGTTGTATAAAGGGCGTGGGTCTGATAGCGAGTGAAGCGTGAAAAGTGAAATAGTTTGGACACATGCCAGCTATCACGTTAATTTACATAATACTAGCCCTACCAGGATATAGGTATTAAATTGAGTCTAGTGGACTGAGATTCAAAATTCTAGGTACTTATAGTTAAAATTATTTTACGATTAATTTATTCATTTAGTTTTAAAACTTTATGTTTTAGATTAAAATAATTCAACTCCATATGATAGTTTTATATTTTAAAAATGATTTCATTAAATATAAATGATATTTTTCGATTTAGAACATATTGGATTGGACTTAACATTATCATGTACCTATGTGCAATTCGTAAGTTTTATAAAAGTAAGAGTTGTGAAAGTAGAGAACGAAGAAATAAAGGAAATTAAAGAAAACTTCTCAAACATTTTAAATTCATAACAGTTTTTTCTTTGTATGATTTTCTATGTTTTTAATATCGAAAACGAAGAAGAAAAATGTTTTTTTTTTCTAATACCAAAAATGGCATCTTTCCAAACAAACTTTCATCCCCTATTTAACTCCTTTAAGGCATGAATTCTTAGAAATCATTCCTTACTGCTCATCTTTTATACGTACTCTTTTACGTTTCTCAGCTTCAAAACCCAGTTTAAATTTTGCCTCTATTAGTCAGGATTTGAGATTTTTATTGAATAGATATGTGTCGGTATGTAATATTATGAAGTACTTTGCACAGCAGCTAGGGTGGGTCTGTAGTTTCATATACATACTAGCGACTTTCCCTCGCTTTGCTTGAGTGCATCCGGGCGGTACGCAGATTTTGTTCGTAATTTCATGGGTTTAAATTTTTTTGCGCGGAACTCTAATGCTTTTTCTAAAATAAAAGTAGCTTAAGCTACTCCTTATAACATCAACTATCTACCAGTGAAAGTCCCGTCAAAATCGGTCCAGCCGTTTTGGAAATTAGCCAGAACAAACAGAAAGGTAGACATACAGACAAAAAAAAATTAAGCTGTTTCTTTTATTATAAGTACCGTTTATATACTTTCATATGCATTTAGTAAAAAGTTGTTATTTTGACATTCCAAACAGACATTTCAATTTTATTTATCTGTATAGATGACACGCAGCTAACAGTTACTTAGAATATACCGGATCAAATATCGCGAATGTTACTACACCGCAAAACCGCCAATTTGTCGTGCAACTGTGATCAAAGACGCTCATAATTCTCTCAGCTTTGCTATTTACTTGACGAACTATCGATTAGCTTGGAATGCCTTCAAACTAATTATATGAAGATATTAAGATCCGTTATATGTATGTATATATGTATACATACATATTAGTAAGATAACTACTTCACAGATACATCACTTCGCTAGTTAATTTTATTTGTGAATAAAGAAATAAAAAGCTTTTGTCAGGTTATGTGTTTGTACAAAAAGTAAAAACATTGTCCTCGATATTCTAGAATATTAGATCCCACTTTAGAGTTAAAATTTTATAAGAAAATTTGACTGGTGAAGAAATAAATGCAAGGTGTTTATTTTTCAATAAACAGCCACTTCATTAACCGCTAGGAAAATAATTAAAAAGATCAATAATACAGTTGTTGTCTGATTTAGGCCAATAAGTTCAAGCATATTATCGTATACCCAAAAGTTTTTGATTTCATCATCTACATCGTCTTAGAAACTCCACTTTGCACCTATGTGTTTATTCTGGCTTAGAGCAAGTTTGTAAATTATTAAGTCCTTAACGAAAGCTCGTTGGAGGATTGAAAAGTGTGCTGAGTGAGACTCTGTTTTGTACCTACATATAATCTTGAGTTCTTGATCAAAATTAAAAAAAAAAATAGTTTGCTAGCCCAATTAACTAACATTAATATTACTTACTTTAAATGTATTTATGATTTTTGAAACAAGTTACTTAGCCGTAGTAAATAACGATGAAAAATAATTAATTTTATGGAAAATACTCCGAATTTATAGTTTAAAAATAAATATTTTAATGGATCTAGACAAAAAAATAGTTTAAATCTGAACAACGCACCCCTATCTTTTGATGATGTTCAAAAGTACGTTTGCGGAGGCAATACTGCGTTTGACGGTCGTCAACCGACACCAGCACGTCGATTTACGCATCAGCGACTTAGTTTGGAATGGAAATTCGATTTAAGTCCAGGGTGCAAAAATAAGATTCAGTGTAGATGCTATTAACTAGGACTTTGTAGGGTTTGTTTTAAATTTATTTGACCGATTTCCAAATAAGAAGAGATCCTCTTTTTTTGCGTTATCTTCGCCAGTCGTTAACTGTTTTTGAATAATATATTTGGTTCTGTACAAAGGGAAATTTTATTCTATAAGTGATAGCGTTAAAATCAGTGTACCTTTTTAGTTAATGTTATATATAAAAGAGGTGCGCACTTAGGTGTCTTTTGCGTTATAATAATCCCACACTCGCTTCTTTTGATCTCCATTATAAAATATCACTATCTATTTTCTATAAATATAATACACCAGAATATATAATATTTTAAGTCTCTTGCAGCAAAAATATAGGGTATTCATACTTTCATTTCACACTTTAAGTTTTATTTTCATGATATAAAGTAGCCTATGTCTTTATTCAACGTCTGTCTATAGAGACAGATTATTATAGATATTGGTTTGGACCAAAATTCATCAAAATTGGTTCAGTGGCTTAGGTATGAAAACGTAACAGACAGACAGAATTTCTTTCATATTAATATTAGTAGGGATAATGTAAAAAAATAAACATAAAACTATCCCTTTCAAAATCGGTTAGTGAAGTTTATATGTGAAAAGTTTGATATCTGCATGTGACGTGGCGTATGCGTTCGGCAAGTCAGCCATTTGTCTGTCAGCGGAGTACGCTTCAGCGAGCAGGTTTGGACAAGGGATCGGGATTCGTTTCTCCCATATGTTGTTCTACTGTTTCGAGGCAAATTCAAATTTGTTACTAGAAAACCTATCTTTTGTTACATATTTTGATTGTTTCTTAATATGGATAATAATTTCTTAGATTTACGCGAATATTTGACATTTTAAATAAAACTATCTTTTCGGATTTTTTGGCGGATTTATTTTATTCTTAGGTTCCCAACATTTCAAATGCTTTAAAGCAATCATGGTCACGGGAGAGACTAAGGTTTTAGATGTCTCAAAAGTCTTTATATATTTGTTACAGACAGTACCTATCCATAAAATTATACAACGATTTTCAGAAATACAAAAATGAATATTTGGATTTTTCTCTCTTTTTTTCTCTCTTTTTCCTTTGACTTTAACTATAGGTAACATAATTTCCATAAGCTCGTAACACGATTATGTTAAAGTAGCCAGTTACAGTTTTAAATAATATATTTTTTATTTATTTTAAGTATCACTAACAAACAAACTCATCCAGTAATGAATTATTCATAAATATATGTAACCACATAAATAAAATTTGTAAATCCAATATTGAGATCGCTTTATTTAAAAAATATGGAAGTTTGTAGTCATAATATCATTAGTTTTTGTTTGAAAATACTTTGATTCATTTCATATTAATCTGACTGCTATTATTTTTTTTTTCTCGGACATTTGTGTATGCGTACGAATTTGGATAAAATATAATATACAGATAGAATAAGACCTTGACACCTGCATACCAGAAAAGCGAGGATAAGCCGTTGTGACTTATAATTTTATTAGGGGATATTAGAATTGTAAATATTCTAAATTATGTATCAAATTATGTATTTTTTCAATTATATAATATTCTAATACCCCACGAAAATCAATTAATATCAAAATGTCATTTCAGCCCATAAACTCTACCTATATCTACTTTCAAAATCTGGTCGGTCTGTTACTCCATTACTGCGTGAAGTAACAAATGAACAAACAAAATTTAGTTTTTATACATATTTTGTATATTATAAAGGAAAAACCACATTTTTTTAAAATAGTAAAAAATTGTAATTCCCGTACCAGGCGAACGTTTGTGCTAACAATATGAATATATCATTACATATAAGTAAAAATATACAGATTTTGCCGTATTTTTTGGCTCAGTCGTTAACCAAGAACTACTCTCATGGTACTAGTATATTAATGTTACCAGAAAAAATACCTTTAAACTAAAAAAAAAAATCCAAAAAGACAAGTAACACTAGATTTATTAAACTAAAAGTAAAACTAATTTAGAAAATTTACAAAAAGATGATCAGTGGTTTTATTTTTATAAATAGCAAAACAATTGTGGAATATGTCTAACGTCTATTTCATTTAATAATATAGAGCTTTACGAAATGAGTTCTGGTGACGGCTATATCAGAGACTTAGGATATTTATGTGGTAGATACTGATCGAGATTTGATTCTATTTCACTTTACTGTATTTTAACTATAGGCACTATTTAATACACTTTATATATTATGTTGGTGAATACAAAGCACATAAATACAATATCATTATTTTTAAAATAATTTATAGCTTTAACTATTATAAAAGCTAAGTATCGACGTCACTATTACTAGAAAAAAATATTCAACCCCTATCCGTCCGTTCCAATCAATAGTCGATTAATCAGAAGGAGCGACGCGGGCGCAGCCGCGCGGAAAATCTTACAAAAAACGCGAGGGGTTGGGTGTACGCACTAGTGGACTGCGATTTAGGCTCAGAATAAGGGTGGTATGGAGTAGATAATATGTATTTTTTGATATTTGCTTTACTTTTTTATTACTCCGTCTACATTATACAGTTATTTATGAGTTGTTTATGATATACTATATATTTTACAATATATTGTATAAAATATATTTTACTTTATTATAATATAACTAAATCGAAAAAATAATAATAATGATTACATGTCATTATTGTAACTTGGTTCTTAAACATAAACAAAAATGTATATTAACAATATTAACACATAAAAAAATTAAATGGATTTCAAAAAAAACGTTTACTGAAATTATGAAATAATATTTTAATATATACCCGAAAACCGAAATTAACTAACAAAAAAGAAATCAAAAGTAGGTACAAAGCAAATTATGGGCTTACACCATTTTTTGAGGTCGGTACCTACCAGTTCTTAGGAAAAATACATAACAAATATATTCTATTCTTTTTTATTATTTTTATATTCGATGGCTTTGGTGGCACCGACCACTTAACTCCTTTCTTTTGAAACTGATTAATTAATGACAAGATACATGCTATTAATAAAATAAGATATCGTTAAAATAATAAAAAAATACTTTTATTCTTTAAATTTTGTGCCTATATTGAGATAATTTACAAACAAATACATATTTCTAACATGAACCCTCTCTATTCCTTTAGCACATAGAGAGTAGGGTAGCCGGCGTGTCGATAACAGCGCTCCATAAATCATTGCGGGCAAATGTCTCGTCGTTGGTTGCAGATTTGCTTGCTCCGCCCACGATCGACTAATAGCTTGACTTTATATTGTTAATGTGCAAATTGTACCAATTATTTCTTAAGAGTTATTAGTTACTTTTGAGCCTCGTCTTCACTGGACATGACAGCTTTAAATTTTTATACAAATAATTTAAATAACAAGAAACAAAATCTATTAGAATTTACATTCTAAAACGAAAATAAAAGTTTAAAATAAAAAATATTCAAGCTCAACGCTGTATTAACCAAATTTTATTTTAACCAACTTTTATTATTAGGTAGATATAAAGATAATATGTAAAGATTAGCGGCTCACTCTCGCTTCGCTTGGGTTCGCCTCTAGAAAAACAAAAACAAATCTATCCCACGGGACCCGTACATATTCCGGGATAAAAAGTAGCGTATGTGCTAAACTATAAGCTACCTCTGTACTGAATTTCATCCGGATCCATTTAGCCGTTTTGGCGTGATTGAGTAACAAACATCCAAACATTCATCTAAAATTTCAAATTTGTAATATTAGCACAGTGTACTAAAAAATAACAGTGGGCTATCGCCTTTGATGTTTGAAGAAAAGCCGACACCGCGTAGCGTACTTCGCATTACGCAGGGTTGTTACAGTTTTTTTTTGTAATTTAATTAAAGTATAATATTATTATTTAGTTATTTATCGTAGTTATTCATAGCAAAGAATACAAAAAGGCATTTCGCGGAGGCAAATTCAAATAGAGTTTTACAAAATCTCATATAATAATAATAAGCCTTTTATTTCTTTAGTAAAAAATAAAATATACAATTGGTTTAACAATTATTTGATTTGATTGAATGAATATTTTTATGTGACATTATAATTAATTTAATGAATAACTAGATAATTAAATGAAATAAATTAAGTTATAATAAAAATAAATTAAATCTAGCAAATTATATTACATAAGTCAAATTGAATTTAGTTATATATAAAATATTATATTTTCAATTTTTTAGCAAAGTTAGTTTTATATGATATAATGTAATTAATAGATTTCCAAATCACCTGTCATAAATGGGCAACGGACAAATATTTTCGGTTTCTAGATTTACTGGATTTGAAATTTCTGTTATTAAACTTAATTATGTAAAAAATCCTCATCCTAATAAATAATTTTAGCAAAAAATATATAATATAGCACAGGTAGTATGAACCATTTTAATTGCTTACAAATTAAAATAAACGCGCGACAGCCCTTAAAGTCGTGTCCCGAGCTGCTAACTAATTCGGGCGGCAGAAATGTATGCAGCTCGGGCTCGCCTACCCGCGTCTCACCTCTCACACCCCGCACGATTGCCCTGTCTAGACGGCTTCGTTGAATGACTGTATAGACTGTGATATTAGTAAGATTAAAGAGTGACGTCATTCTACTTATTTCTATATTTTAACACTGTATTGGCACAATACGCACCCCTGGTGGTTTCTACATAGATCCCAACTAAATATCTACTACATGCATAAAGTTTAAAATCGAACCCACTATCCCCATTTTACTAGAAATTATTATTTAAAAATGACTATATACGTCCAACGGATTCCACTAGTTTATACCTACTGTAGAAGATACTTATTATATAGCCAACACAAATGTTATTGTAAGTATATAAGCTAGAAGTGAACCCAAGACCTTCATAGTAACATAATACACAGTTTATAAAACAATAAAAATTATAATAGAGTCATGAAAAAATCGTGCTTTTAAATGTCATTTTCACATCAACAACAGATACTTACGCATGAATTAATAACAATGCAATATAAAATAGATACAGATCTATTACACCATAAATCAATGTGGAGAGTGCCTTGTCATCAGCAGACTTGTTAACCCCGCCCTTACAACATTAAGATTAACGGCTAGTTTCGTGTTAATCGACGTAAATTAAGCTAATAATTTCGTATATTTATTACAAGATACTAAAAATATTAATATTATTTTAGTATTTTATAATATACTAACGACTTACCCTGGTTTCGCTCGGGTTCGTCCCTAGGTACGTTTTAACTGTTAGTATGGAATAGATAGACATATATGATATATAGCGTATAGCCTTTTTTGATAAACGGGCTATCAAAAGAATTTTTCAAATCGGATTGGCAGTTCCTGAGATTAACGCATTCAAACAAACAAACTCTGTTTCTTTATTATATTAGTGTAGATCATATTTTATTTGCCTTGACATATTTTAAGAAAGTTTTCACAGGTGGTTAGGACTAAAGAAATTACATAGATGGTTGTATTATGAGAAATTAAGAATGTCTATGAAATAAAAAATAATAATGTATTGATATAAAACAAAGTATGATACGTATCAAAATAAACGTATTTAATTCTAAACTTCGACTAAAATAACTAATATTTTTATTATCAACTCAAAAAATTATAAAAATTACAAAGACTTAAGAAATCACACAGCACATTTGTTCACTTATCTCGACTTTAAAAATAACAAATCAAGGTGACTCGATATATTCGTGACTAGCAACTCACCCCCGCTCCGCTTGGGTTCGTCCCTAGGTACGTTTTCACGTTTAGTATAGATTTTTCAGAGATGAGATATTTTCCTGCAGTAAAAAGTATCCTATATGTTGACCCGGATAACCAGCTATCATCATTTCCATTTGCATTTCAACAAAATCCAGTGGTTTTCACGTGTTGCAGTCACAAACAGACAGACAAAAATTCTAAAAACTCGTCCTCTGTATCGATAATAATGACTGAAATAATAAGGTTTTCCCAAAAAATATTTAATGTACAGATTCGACTCAGAATTTTATTATATGTATAGAATACCACGAACCTTCATAACAATCAATTTGAAACCTATAACAATCTAAGTCTACATTTTCAAGATCTAACGACCTAGCTACCTAGAGCTACATCTCAAACATTCGGCAGGCCAAATAATTTAATATGTTACATGTGACGTCACGCGTGCAGGCATGTCTGCTGTTCCACACGGCCCGTAAATCGTTCCACCCTGTTGGCGCGTTTAATTAATTCTCAAATAACAGAATTTCGCAACATATTCTGTAAAGCTTTTTATACCTGTATCGAATTTATAATAAATATCTTCATGTGAGTTTTAGTAAATAAGTTACTTATTGGCTATATCATTTATTATACCTACTAGAATTTCGTGGACCATACACACTACACATACATACATATACGTATGTATGTAGTTTGGAATGAAAGGATCTATGAGTAGAATAAATAAGTTTTTTTGCCAATTTTTCTTAGAAATGAGATATTCTAGTAGTATAAGAGTATTTCCATCGGGATTCTATTACTACGCTGTCTTGTCATCCGTTCGTGTATCCTACCTTAAAAATAACTATTTCTAATGAACCATAATAGGTAACTGGTTTATTTATTATTTTTTGCTTATGTACATATGATGTGAAGCTGTTATAGATATTTCTACAATGTGCTTAAGTGGATATATATGATCAAGCGAAATCGATAGCAAAATGGAGTATTGACAATTAGTTTAAATAAATAACATACTTCTCTACGTAATACGTACCTAAAACAGCTACGTTATGATCTTAAAAAATTTACATTCAAACTAAAATATTACACAACCTAATAAAAATACACATAAAATTTCTGTCATAAAATTATAAAGAGGACTTATGTTATTATCCTCATACAATGACAAATGTAACATTCATTGGCATAATCTTGGTATATTAAATTAAGGCCACAAAGCAGGGCCGTATGCCCCTTCAATTTGCTGAGTATCCCGCAAATGGGACGTCAATTTGCGATGGCCTTTAGGATTGTCTTCTCTTCAACCAATTCAATTACGGCTTAGAACTGTATTAATGATGTATAATTAGAAATATTTTGTATAAAAAATTAAAAGCTCTATAAGCTTAAATTATAACGTCAATATGACGAGGTCGAATTTGTATATGTATGAACTTACGTTTAACGTTTAGTGTAGATTTCTCACAGTTGAGATACTTTCCCGCTGTAAAAAGTATCCTATACGGTGACCCGGACAACGAGCTATCGGCATACCCAACAAAATCTGATCAGTGGTTTTCTTGTGATGCGGTCACAGACAGACAGACAGATGGATAGATAGAGAGACAGACAGACAGACAAATATTCTAAAAGATGTAGATTCGGCTTCTGTATCGATAATAATGACTATTTCAATAAGATTTTCCGAAAAATATTGAATGTACAGATTCTACTCAGTTAGAATTTTATTATATGAACCTATAGATGAAAAATAAAAATGTTATTGGAAGAATTCTAAGCCTGGAATGAAACTAAAGTAATCTTTTAAAATTTGAATCCATTTCTCTGAATATATACGTATTACTTGATATACTGGAAGTTTTTTTTTTTTTAATATTACTTGAATCTGTCTTTAAAAGTGGGATAGATAAAGTAATGAGTTCTCTTTAGTGGCGTAAAAATCAGGGGTCATATTAAATGGTAGAGCTAAATGAACAAATTATGTTTTCATTATGAATTCAAAATGATCGTATTTATATATCACTAGAATTACAACGTTCTAATAAATATTATGGTAACTAAGGCCAGCAACTAAATAAATAGAGCAAACTAATTCCATCCTAATTATTCAACTACACTCAAAATAAAAATTTACATAAAGCAAAAAAAATAATCTTCAATTTGTAGGGCGGAGAAATGCAAGAATATTTCGAAATGAGATCTTTCGCTTTTATAGTTATTTTTTCACTCATTACTATAGCGGTTGGCCGTTTTTTGCCTTTTCCGGTGAACGAGATAAAAAATGAAGATGAACTGCGAGGTGCAGAGTAAATACGGGGTCAGATAGTTGCGTACCACATTAAAATATAGATATCGATAAACAATACAAACAAATATTTTTTCTTCATTTTCATATGAGGATTTAAACTTAAATATACATAAGGACATACTATTTAATTAATCGTATATTTAGTTTTTTTTTAATATAAGCAATTAATGAAAACAGTGCAGTGAAAAATATTTTAGTTGAGTTAAAAATCGTATAAATACCCACACTATTAGCTGTTTAAAGCTTAATTAGAAATGAAAAGAAATATTAAATTAATAAAAACGAAATTTCTATAATATATAATCGTCGGTACTCGTGCACATTTCCCCTCCCTACCGCCGGCCGCAGACCGCACGGGCCGGTAAGCACGAAAAGTCACTCCCAGCAAATATATTAGAATATACATTACCCTACGTGACTTTAGCGAAATGAATAGCTGTGCCTTCTATGGGTACATTTGATCCACCTTTTATACGTATACGTATTTGTATACAACTATTGCGTACCTGTCTTTGGTTGTAGTTAAGATAATTGCGGTTATTTATTTTTTATTTCTCTATTTTAGATCTGTGGATGTTGTTAGGGGTAAAGTCAAATTTAAAGCTATTTGGCCATCGCTGAAAGTATAACGAATTCAAATATATATTGTTGATTTATTATTTAGGTAAGAGTATAATACATTACAATTCAAATCTTCAAATACCAGTGTAATATAGTAATGTAAAGAAAAAATCTGCGAGTCGATTTTAAAAAATAGTTTTTAAACTATCGTAGTTTATTTGTGAAGGTTATCCAGAAAGTCAGTTTCGATATTCCTGTGATGGACAGGTAATGACTCATTACATTAATTGTACAAATTTGCCTACGAGTAATCAAAACAATTTGTGGTCTTGATCATTGCCTTTGATATACGTTATCTTAATAGATGCAAAATGTATGGCTTAAAGTAAAACGTGTATATAATTCTTCATTACATAGTAATTATTACCCACAAATCTGCTTGCATGGTAGGTACATCAACAAAAGTCGCAATCCTTAATAACATTCAAATCAGTGGAACCGTTACAGTGAGACAAACGTACATATTGCTACAGTTTAACAGATCTTCTTAGGAGGAATAATTCAGTAATACATTGTTTTTATATAACTCCAAGGGCTTACGTGGCGCACCCCAATAAAGCTTCCAGTCGGCATGGTTTTTTCCGAAATTTTCAAGAATCATCGTCATAATTTAGCCAATTTGTACAAAACCTAAATGAATTATATACCTGAACCATTTCATGAATCACTCCTTCCATTGGTAACAACCGTATAAAAATCAGTTCGATAGTTTTTGAGTTTATTGCGTTCAGACAGACAGAGTTTTATAACATGTAGTGACAAACAAATGAACAAACGAACACACAGAATAAAATGAAAGTTATTCGCTATATACAGACAAAACGTATTCATATTTTTAACTGACTCGTAGCTCTACGTTTTTACGTAAGCAATGTAAATTGAATAGCTGCCCCACATACGATATTTAATACTTTATGGGCTTTTTAAATTGAATGGTGCTTTATGCAGACCTGGTTTTGAGATCTCGTACGAGGTTATATGCGCAGTAATCAGTGATAGTGGAGTGTGTTTATATAATACTTTTATATTCATATATAATATGTATGTATTCATTATTTATATTATTTTTTTGTATATTATTCTGGGAAGAAAAAGGCTGTATTATGGCTTTGGTTAATTGAAATTTCAGCTTATTAATACCAACATGAATATATGTGGAAAGAAAAATATATGATAGTTAAGGTTTTATATATACACGTACACAATATATGTATATTATCGGAAATTAAAAAAACAATAAGATTTCACCAAGGTATATATTTATCGCTCATATCAGAAGAAGCTTTGGTTTAGTTTATTTTTATTCAGTAATATATTTCTTTTGTGTAGTAGATAGAAAGAATATAATATAAATATGTTGGGATATTAACATACAGCACCATCAAGTTCCGTGAGTAGCTACGAGGCTTGTGTTATGGAGACCAGATAGTTGATACACTAAACATATATAACTTTAAATACATACATATTATAAATATAAACACCCATGACTAGAGTATAAAAATTCGTGCTCATTACACAAATGAATGCCCCCAGCGGGACTCGAACCCGCAACCATTGGTATAGCAAGTAGGGTCACTATAAACTGAGCCAAACATGTTGTACATATATATAGTATATCGGAAGTCATCAAATCACATATTGTCCTCACACAGCACTGCAAAATAAACTTATTATTTACACATAAGTATAAACTTTATCTAAAAATTATCGTCGTAAATAAAGTAAACTTAGCACTGATCTTCACTTTCAGCCATCAGATGTCAAAACGTAACTGCCAAGTATTTTCTTCAAGCTTCCCTTTATATAAGGTACATTTTCAGTGGAGCTTAAAGTTCTGTAGAGCCGAAAGCTCACATTATGCGCCAGAGCACGCTCGCGTACCCTTGACTTGCTTCAATTATTTAATGATCGAGAAACTTTAAGTTGCCGTTTGAAGAAAAAGATGCTTAGATTTTTTTTTTTCTTTACTAATACTTTAAATAGATCATCAGTTCTCCTCGATAAATCCCGCATGGTTCTAAGTGACTTTTGCTACATGCTTAAATAAAACAGAAACTATCTATTGTACTTTTTTTAACGTCCTACTTCTGGGGCCTCTATTCAATACGAGGGGGATCAGGCCATAGTCCACCACGCTGGCCAAGTGCGGGTTGGCGGACTTCACATGTCTTTCGAAAGGTTGCTAGGTTCTCTCAGACATGCAGGTTTCCTCACGATGTTTTCCTTCACCGTAAGACAAGTGGTAATCATGTTGGAAATAATTCGCACATGAAAATATCAGAGGTGCGAGACCCGGAATTTGAACCCGCTTCACTCGGTTTCCCAAGCGAGCGCGTTACCACTGGGCTACCACTGCGTAGTCTTTGTACATAATATTATTAGAGTTCATTTACTTAATTATATAACGTTTAAAATTATTAAAGTACTTTACAGTAGTTTATAAGTGAGTTATAAACAATAACACAAATCTGCTTCTCTTCAGAGTAATGCAATAAGTTGGAATTGCGTTCAAATGTACCGGACCGTGAGCTACACTAAGGCTTCATTCACTGAACACTCCTTTAATAATTTATTTACTTTAAATTTTACTATTTTGAAAGCTTCAAAAGTTTATTTTAAGTGCTTAATTATATTTGGATTTCAACTTATCATTGTGTTATCAAAAGCTTTATACTTATAATAAAATTTTCATAGATCACTTGATAACATGTTGATATTTTAAAAATTATTCCGTTTTACCAGGTAAGATTTATTTAAATATAAGCTTTTTACCTAGAGATCACTCAAACTAGCTCTAAGTAGCTTTCGATCATAAAAGCTTGAAGTAGATAAAGAAGAAAAGTTTTATTTTAATGTTATTTGTTAAGGCAACTAAAAACTGTAAACTAAGAAGTAATGAATGTTTGGATAAGAAATTCCCTTGTTAGTTAATTACATCTTGTAATATCAAAATTTTTGAAAATATGTCATTATAACATACGTACGCTTTTTATATTTAACATTTTATGTATATATATGTACATACGAACTGTTTAGAGAAAATACCTTAATCGAAATAATATTTACTACGTTGTTAGTTGTTTATTCTTGCCCAAACAATATATCAAAAATGTTGCGCTGGAAACTTAAACCCTGCATCTTACTAACTTTAGTGGAAACATGTTAGTTATACGTTCTTCTGTATAAAATATATAATTTAAGTAACCAATAATAAGTTGATGTGAATAGAGGTTTATCCTACAATAGATTCATCAAGTGCTAGTTTGCAAATACTTGAGCAGTTAGCTCGAATTAGTACACCCTGAAATGTATGGTCTACAGTATAATTAATTGAAACGATTTTAGTCTCTAAATGTTAAAGGTAAGAGTGATTTTGGTTTAAAGATATTATTGTGGCATAGCGTTAGGGTAGATTATGCGATGAGCGTACGTCAGCCATCTTCAGAACTTTGGCGTGTCTTAGGGTTACGCCGTAACTGCTTCATACTGGGCATGATGTGATATAAGCGTATAAATTCATTGTAACCCAAGTAACATTAAAGACATAGAAGATACCTACTATGTAAAATGTACAATAAATAATATACTATATGCGAAAGTAAAGTATTTGCTTGTCTGTTTGAGTTTTATAGCTAGACCGTTAAATCGATTTTGATGTGTTTTAGACTTTTGTTAAAAAAACGATTCCTCAGGTATTAGTAATTTTGTTTTATTCTTGATATTAATTTTTATTACTATTCTGTCATTTCTTTCTAAAAAATACGATTATCATGAAAATATAATTATATTTTTTTATATTCTTAGAATTCTAAAGCAATTAATCATTTTATTTACTATTCACGTCTTTTGTATTAAAACATAAGTTTAGTATACGACCTCAAAGTTGGCAGCGGAAAGCTCTAACACAAAAAAGGATGTAAAGGATGCCAAATATGCAGCGACATCTTAGTAAAAGTTTGTCGTACTACAGTTTGGCGTATAATGGAGTAAACTTTGTCAATTCGAAGTGAATAATAAGTTCAAAGATGTTTTGATGCGAGTATGTAGCAAAATATGTTGTAATTTTCTTAGGATATTTCATATTTTTATAGTAATAGATTAACTAATTATGTGTGTATATTTTCTAATTTAAAACTAAATAAAATATTATCTATTTACTGATATATTTAATAAACAATAAAAATGATTTAAAAATTAAATACGAAATACGCCATGTTTTAGCTAGCTCTGTTTATTTTTTTTTATACCACGGCGGTGGCAATCAAGCATACGGCCAGCCTGGTGGTAAGCGGTTACAAGGTTATAACTACCCTAGCGGCTCACCCTCTTACGTTCCCCTTACGTTCTAAATAGATATAAATAGTTATTAGCCAGCGTTAGCCATATACATTTTTTTTTTCCGTTAATTTTTCATTTTTTCTCTCTATTAAAACTTTTCGTGGACCTTAAGGAACATACGAAAAAAAAACTTTATGGTATGGTGTTAGAGTTCAAATTGACTTTTAAGTAATTACGAATCTTTTGTATGGGAATATAGAAAAGTGTTGTTTTAAGATTTTTTCAGGCAATTTTTAAATTTTTCTCTCCGTAAAAACCATCCTCGTACTTCAAGGAATATTATAAAAAAAGAATTAGCGAAATCGGTTCAGCTGCTCTCGAGATTTGCGCTTAGCAACACATTCAGCGATTCATTTTTAATTATAGAAGATTACATATTACACTTGACTAAGCTTCACTTATATTTTATTTATCTAAAATAATTAATTTACTTTTCCTTTTATTACTTAGGGCCTTTATTATTTAACGTTTTTGAATTCGTTATATTTTACCATAAATGACTGCAAACATTTGAAACTAAAAAAATACAACGTATCGACATCTAAAACTACTTGTTATAAGTAAAATAAGAAAATATTCTAACAATTGGGGCACAGCTGTGGTTTACGTCGCACTGCGTAACAAACAGGCTCTAATATTTTCTGGTTTCCGCTTATAGTCACAGATTAAATTTTCACCTTCAGCTAACTGAAAAAATCCATTATTTCCGCCAGATGTCACCAAAATCAAATGTCGTTGGAATAAAAAGGGGGTGGAGCGCTATGCTCTACATTCTTAGCCTTTTATGTAAATTAATATAATTTTCGTCATTATAAAAATTCGCTTATTTATTTAAAAAATAATAATTTACAATTGATATATGTGTAATATATATACATAAAGTTTTGTCAGTGTATAATAAATTAGTAAGGACTTTAATAGTTATATTTTATATATGAAGATATTTTTAGAGAATTTTATAAGGATTATGTTGCCGTGAATATTTTAATTTAACATTTTAATGTAATATATTTCAATCATACTTAAGATTTATTATTAAAAAAGACATGATATAGTATGGTAAGTATGGATGCAAACTTTAGATCTTACTACGTCTCCATATATTTCTGTATTCTCTGACCGTATCACAGAAACACAAAGTTTTTTTAATCCATCTAGACAGACAGACAGACATTAATCAACGTCGATCAGTGGCAGACGAGAAAAAATGGAATATCACGGAGCGAGCCTCGTTCCACTGGTTCCATTGTCTGCTCAAATAATTATGTGTTTGGCCATTGATTGGTTTTGCGATTGGATGTTTAAGAGTTAGGGTGGAAATGGTTGAGTAAGTGCATATATAATACGTACTTTTATTACATGTCCCAGGATTCCCATAGTAGGTACTAGCCAGCATTTACATAAGCTATGTCCATTTCGATCTTCACTCAATTCCGTGGCCGTCTCTTGTGAAGAAGAAATACACTCATACACAATTCGTATCTTATTTTATATATTTATTTAAACCTTCATTACATAAAATGAAATACAAATTATATTATTTAGCGACTCATCCTCGCTTCGCTTCGAATTCATCCCTAGACAAAAATAGATCTATCCCACGGGAATCGTACATTTTTTGGAATAAAAGTAACCTATGTGCTATTTCAGATTATAATCTATCTCTGTGCCAAATTTCATCCAGACCCGTTTAGCCGTTTTGGTGTGAAAGAGTAACTAACAAACCTTTATCACTCCATCCTTACAAACGTTCACATTTATAATATTAGTATTGATAAAAATCAGCCTTTGATTGTAATATGAAATATCTTACTACTAGGCACGGGCCAATGGTTCATCATATTTGCCAAATGTGGGCTGGCGGACTTGTCTTTTGAAAACTGGTTAGATACGTATTTTTTCAGATAATATGCAGGTTTTCCTTTAACGTAAAAGTGGTAATCGTATTAAAAAAATATATTGAATAGTAAACGTACTCGATTTTCACCTGTTGAGAATTTTAATTATTCTTTTTATTAATAAAGAGTATAAAGTACGCGCTAATACGCTAATATATCTATCTAATACATTTAAACGAGCACTTATTGTATATTTATTTATTTATACCGGCGATCTCGGAAGCGGCTCTAACGATTTCGCTGAAATTTGGTATTTGGGGTTTTACGAGGGCGAAAAATCGATCTAAATTAGTCTTATGTCTGGGAAAACGCGTGTTTTCGAGTTTTCATGCGGATTTTTTTCGCGTTATACCACGCAAAATATGGTCGATAATTTCTTAAGCTTGGGCATAAGCATCGTGGTCAAGCGGCCAAGACGCAAGATTGACATTCACATGTGTCCGGGTTCGAATCCCGGTCGGATACGAAGTTTTTTTTGTTTATCTAAAAAATACGATAAAAAATACGCCCAGGTACTGTATTATAAACTTATATATGTATACAGTATATGTAAGCTCAATATACACCATGCCTGATACCACGTCCATAATATAATAACGAACATGAAATTTCCAATCTAAAATTCTAATTACCCTCGTGGCAGAATTAAAACTGGTTGTACGATTCTGGAGACCTTTCACACTAGCGATTATGTCCCACTTCGATATGGTCTTATGTTTGTAAATCAAAAAACTTATAACAATCAGATTTTAAAATATTATAAAAAATAACACAATATAATATATATTTTTGTCTGTTAGAGATTTTTGTGGTCTTATTTCGTAGTAATATGAAAGACGTAAGTGTGATAGTACCCTAAAATACTACCGGCTTCACGATACCGGAGTTAAATCAACAAAATAAGAGACAAACAAACTTTGCATATTTCGCTATTAATAATTAGGAATCCTCTATAGCGGCGAATGTAATTTATTCCGATTTTCAGGTTCAAAAACTTGTGCCGTGACGAGGAAAATGCGGAATTATTTATCTGCCAAGGCCTTTGTTATTAATAATTTCTGAAAGAAATGTTGTGAGTTAAGTAAATTATAAATACTATGATCATTTTGAAAACTTGTTATTATTATACTGTATATCAAATTCATATATTACGTATGATTTCATTGAAATATTAGTTTTAAATCTTAGTTTTCTACAGTAAACAAATTATTAAAAAAATATTTCTTATGGTTCTTATGATGTATAGTGTTTGTCAATTAACAGACGCTACGCTGGCATTCACAAGTTCGGTTCACGTACCAGCATTAACCATTATACACGTAATGTTATTGTTATTGTATGTATGTATGTATGTATGTATGTATTCAGCTCATTTTAACTTCCCACTGCTGGGCACGGGCCTTCCTTCAACACGAGGGGAATCAGGGCAAAGTCCACCACGCTGGCCTAGTGCGGGTTGGTGGACATTGTTATTACGATAAGTACAATATAGAGGTATAATCACTACATATTCTTCATTTATATGAAGTATTTGAATCTAATATAGATATAATTGGGCCACTTCAGTTTTCATCAGACCTACGAAATGGACGGTTAGTACTATTTTGAATTTAAAATTCCTTAATCTCCATTATTCAATTTACAACAATCGTATATATTTACAAATTCATCCGAAATAAGGTGAAGAAAATTCGTAGACATAATGAAATTATGTAAGAGTATTATACTAAGAACCAAAGTTGGAGCTACGTAGCGGAGCGTCGCTACGAAGTCTTCTACGTCAGTAGACGGATGTTTTCTTGGCCTTTCGTGATTCAAACATTTTATATGATTTAATGTTTATATTTAACATAAATAATATTTCCACATACATATATATTTCATACAAAAAAAGATGTATTATAAGACATATTTTATTAAAAAGAAACAAAAAACTAACTTTTAAAGAAAAACGTTCAAATATTATACAGATATACTCGCTCTAAAACTATTACGACCTTACTATTATTACCTTATAACTCTTAAACAATTGATTAAATTCGATGAAATTTTACAAAGATATACATATTTATATACATAGTGGGCAAAAAATATAATTTAATTTGATTACTGCCTTACACTTTCTTAAGACATTTATTCGAATATTTGTTTCACTAAGTAAAATTCAAAGACAATCAATTAATTCAATTTTCATAAACAATGAATCACGAAAGGCAAGCACACCTGTAGCTAAACTTACGTATTCGGTATTTCTCGGTCGAGAAGCGACGCGACTTGTAGGCGCTGCCACGCGCCACTGCGCGCGCATCGCGTTATGAGATTTACTAAAGGATTACCAACTGGGAAAGAGTTGATTATATTAGAATTCACCTTAGAAATGCCATTTTGTTGACTTTTTAGACTGAGTTTGCTTAAAATTGTAGAACTTTGTTCCAGCCATGTTAAATATATAAAGTAGTTTATTTTACAATTATAATTTGACGACACGTTTGGCTCAGTTTACCCGCAGGTCGCGGGTTCGAGTCCCACTGGCATGAGTTGTGTGATGAACACGAATGTTTGTACTCTAGTTATGAGTGTTTATATTTATATTTATAATATGTATATATTTAAAGTTATATATGTGTACCATAACACAAACCTCGTAATTTACCATAGAACTAGATGATGCTGTGTGTTAATGTCCTAACATATTTAAAAGCTTTTATTTGACTAACTTCGTCTGTCTGTTTGTCGGTTGAAAATTATGTTCTCAATCTCTTATACGGTATTAAATTAATATTTGACATATCTTAGTTACCTACTTTGTTTATAATATCTCAAAAAGATACCATTGAATTGATATCATGCAATTAGAATATGAACATAGGAATTGGTTTTGTTAGTATATGATATTATCACACAATAACTGAAAATAAATACTTTACAATCTAGAATCAAATATAAAGAACATATCTCAATTCTTAGAATGGATCAAAAAAACCTGACGAGGTTATTTACAAAATAATTATTCGTCATATTATAGGATGACGCGACTCAGCCTCGCTTCGCTTCGCGTTCGTCCCTAGACAAAAACGAATCTATCCCACGGGAACCGTCCATTTTTCCATTTCCGTCCATTCGATATATAGCCTATAGCCTTTCTCAGTTAACGGGCTATCTAATGCAAAAAGAATTTTTCAAATCGGATTACTAGTTTCTGAGATTAACGCGTTCAACCAAACAAACAAACAAACTCTTCAGCTTTATAATATTAGTATAGATATTAATATCATTGTGCAATGTAACTTAAAATAAATAACATCAATGAAAACAAACCGATATATATAAAAGTATAAAGTAACATAGTAAACGTTAAAAGGTCTCTGAATCCGTATAAACTATTCAGCAAAGTATTTCCGAACTGCGGCGCCGCGTGTGAGGAGTTAAGAACTGATGCAGACTGACACGCACTTGAAACTTGCACGTATAGCGAATATTTTATTATGTATTTACAAGAGCGATTAATACCATCCTTTACTAAGGAAAATATTCATCTCCTATTTTTTTATTTTAAACGCTGTCTTTAGCTACGTAAAAATTACAGAATTCCACAATTTTACTGCGTAAATTATAGCAAGTTATGAAGGTTATAAAAAAGTCAAAGTAGATTTATAAATTTTAATATTTCGAGTTGTTTTTTTTAACACGTTAAAAATAGTCATACAATATTATACCTTAGGAACAATTATTTATATAATAAACATATATTTTTTACAAAATTATTCGACACACTTTCATATTTGTAACAATTGTAATAACATATTTTATATACGAAAACGATTGTAAAATATCAATTTGTAATCTCCTTAGTGAGTATCAATTTAAAAATTAAAACTTGCATTTTAGTAAAGCAATACCCAATAGCATTTTTTTTGAATATTATTGGTTTAACTCGAATTTATAGTCTTTTCTTGCTACCAATATTGTAACATCACACATTACTTTTTTAACTAGACCGAACTATATACCATGATAACTACAAATTCCCTAAGAAAGAAATACAAATTATGATAAACTTCAGCTTTACTCTTAGTTATATTTAAAAAAAGTACTCTACACATATAATAAAATTGTAACTAAATCGAATCTGTACATTAAATATCTTTTGGAAAATCTTATTGAAATAGATAGATACAAAGGCCGAATCTATAGTTTTAATTTTTTTGTCTGTCTGTCTGTCATTTTGTTTTAATGAAATTTGGTATGATGATACCTGGTTATTCCGGTCAACGGTATATAGGATATTTTTAACTACAGAAAAATATCTCATCTCTGAGAAATCTATACAAAACGTATGTAGAGACGAACCCGAGCAGAACGAGGGTGAGTCGCTAGTATAAAATATAATAAAACATTTGTTTAAAATTTATTTCATTTTAAAACAGCTCTATGTGTATCTAAAATCAAATCCCAAAGCAGCGACGCGGAGAGGGCGACGTGACGACTTCCGCCCTCGGAACCGCGCTTGCTGTTTAATTTATTATATTTCAGTAGTTTATATTTGATAGTTGGTGAAAAGAACGGTACAAGATTGAAATAAAACTTAAAATAAGAAAAAAGCTTTGTAAAACACAAGAGATATTGTAAAATAATGTTGAAATATTAAACATCCATAAAAAAATATTTTAACTAATAAAAAAAATTAGAGTGCCTGAATGAATATGTACACCCGCAAGAAGTATAACTTTTGTAGGTTATCAGTATTCTTCATGAAACTTAATTTATGTTTTAAATAATTAGGTGAGAAACTAAAAAAAAAATTAAATAACGCATATTAGGCATATTACAATCATATATTAATAGAATATCATTTAAGCGAAGAATATAATATTATATATAATTTGTCAGATAATAACAACGGTTACCATGGCAACAAACGTTCGCCTCGCCCGATTACACTTTCGTAACGCTCACAAGTCAAGCGTGCGTAAAGAAGTTTTACTTTAAAAAGACAACACCTCATCTTATCGCCTCTACTGGTGACAGGAAAGCTGGCTCATTTTTCGCCCAAAGAATCGGCATTGCCATTTAGCGGGGGAATACAGCTAGCATTCTTGCCACTATCCCGCGCAGATATCACTTGTACAGTAATAATTAAGTATAAATTTGCTTTATATACATAATTAAATAAATTTGTAATTTTCTTTATAATGTGCATACGACATACTAATAAAATTACAGGTATATCAGATCAAAAAATATTTTTTTCTATCTGTATATATAAATCTAGGTTAGATTATGATAATACAGCTATTAGATTACTAACTTGTTTCATATACTGTTAAAGAAAACTCTCAAAATCATTCCAATTTTGACACTATTTCCGTTTCTCAAAACACAATCAATTTTGTCCAAGCAGTATAATATAATAAAATCACACAATGGTATAGGTAGGAGTTATCTCGCGTGATGACAATTGGAGGCAAATCAAGCGGCCACGTGGAAATCAGAACCTCATTTCTTCTTAAACAGCATTTGATGGGAGGACCACTAAAATGTGATCTTAGAAACGTTTTTATATCATTATATTTTTTTATGTGTATGCTAGTTTATAGTTAAACTAGCGACTCACCCTCGCTTCGCTTGGGTTCGTCCCTAGCTTATATATAGTAAAATTGATATAGTATGTTATTATTTTGATCTATCTCGTATGGTTTAGCCAGCGTTTGCAATGTAAGCGCAAAAAAAGGTGTTTATTTACGACATAACATTAGAAACCTCTAAAATTATCAGTGTTTCTCTACTATATTATGCATGTATTATACATATAAACTTTCCTCTTGAAACACTCTATCTATTAAAAAAACCGCATCAAAATCCGTTGCATAGTTTTAAACATCTAAGCATACATAGGGACAGACAGCGGGAAGCGACTTTGTTTTATAATATGTAATGTTTTAGATATTATTTACTTTACTTAAAAAATCCTATCTCTACATTTACAGTGGTTGTACAAAACAATTTCCTTGGCTCCGGATCTGAGAATATTCCTTAGAAATATAATTTAATCCGCACACAATAGTCGCATTGAGAGGCAGACCGCGTGAATGCACACTTGTGTGGGTTTTTGTAGAAATAAGCTTTTTTATGGAAGATGCATTTTTTAGATACAGGAATGGAGAAAATTCTTTGTGAACATAACGCGAATGCTATATTTTAGTTTATTATCCTATAGCGATCTATTTCTAACTCTATTTTAATTTATTTTTTCAATATATTAATGCACCATAGAATCTACTTTATGTACGTGAATAACTATGCTTATATGCATTTTGGCATTTATAATATAGGATTTCATTCATGTAGTATAAAGCAAAATTTAAAACTTTACACTTCCATAAGCAGTTGTATATTTTGTAATCAATACTTATATAAAACAGTTTTCCACGTTAAAAAAAGATAGGTAATAATTTTTATTATTTTCCCATATATCATTTTATTTTTATGGAAAATAGAAAAGCTATGGTAAAATTTTAAATATGTTCAAAATATCTTAAAATTTATGGAAGTAGTAAGTTAAAAAATAAAAATCTGAAAGCGATGGTAAATTTCTGGTGCCGGTTCTAAATCGTGAAGTCGGAATAGGATTCGAGATCACCACAGTTTGTATTCAGTCGACTCGCCAGACTCATAGGAACTATGAAGAACATTAAAATGGATTTGCTGATTCCAAAATATTGTATTATCGTCATACCAGTAGTAAATTTTCCAAAATTTTCATAAATTAGAGCCTATAGGCCTCCGTAGTTATTTCTATTGTTACAAATTGTATGAACATTTTAAAAGTTTCTAATACTAGCCTGAACAAAAATAAACAAAGCAGTCATGAGGACTGCCGACAGAAGTAAAAACTTAAAACTATAAACAAACAGTTGTTATTTTTGAATATTCAAATTCATTGTTTCATCTTAAATTAACATTTGTAAATTAAAACTGTTTACATTTATCTGGTTTTGACATCTATCGGCACTCTGAGTGTTAGCGTTAACCGTCATGTGACCATCTCGATGACGACTTACATGAATTTGCTCCCCATTGAAACCTGCTTATAGAAGTTTTCACTTCAACAAAACTCAGCGCAGCTGAGGAGGCATAGAATAAAAATACTTACTAGTCATATTATAAATGTCAAAATATCTTCGATTAAAATGATGTACATCTTTCTTCCTCGCAATGGAGCTACATATCGACATGACTTTTTGCATATACATTATATACATACATTGGTTATGTTACGGTGGTCAACATTAGTTTATTATTCAAGTACATAGATAAATGCTCACGGTCTTGATAGTGCCGAAAATTGTTTTCTTATCATTTAATTTTTCCCTCGGATGGGGTAGACCCCATCTTGAAGAAGTAGGACTCTAGGGCGTCCATAGAACGTCGCCAGCTTAGTCGATCTTGAGCTTCACGCTTCACTTTTTTCCAAGTCTTCACTATTACCTTTGCTTGCAATGATTGAGCATCACCAGGTTTACTTAGGATGACCACGGTTACGATTTTCTTGTCGATTTCAGGCTAAGGCTTGTCTCAGTATGTTTTTGAGATCCCTTCAGAGCGAGCGGCTAATCTACTGGTCGATCTGTAACTCATTGCAGCGCTCCCGCAGACTTGCGTCAGAGATTTTTTCAGCCCCCTATGTACCAAGAATTCGGCTTAAGCTGGGTTAACAAAGACCTGAAGACGGTGCAAAATGTCCTTTTATACCTTGCACCTGTATATCGATACTATTTTGACGTTCTACCGAAAAAAAAACCAGCTGGGTCTGACCGGAATATTTCATAATTTCTAAACAACATATTAATTATTTATTCACTTTAACAAAAACAATACCATATAACACAGAAATGAAACTATAATCATAAATATAATTTACTACTATTATAAGGGAACATTTTTAAAATCTGATCAGTAGTTTTTATAATAAAATTTAAAATTAATACTGTCTTATCCATTTTTACTTTCTTACATCCAAGTCAAGAACACAGCACGTGCCGTTGTCACGGTTCTTTGGTCACATTGGAACTCACGTTATATACCTGCTATGTAATATCGTATGTGACTGGGCCCATTGTTAGTGAACAATGACAGTAGATTATATTTTTATTAAAGATCCACCCGTTTCTTGAAAATCTCTAAGCAATAGTATTTAGAGCTAGATGAACGTTGGACAAAAAAAATATTTATAAATGAAATATTAGTACTTGAATAAATGTTATAGACTGTGTAGTGTGTGTTTCATATTGAAAGTACTGCATGAATTTGGGTGAAATTTAGTACATCTACGAGTATACAGATAAAAAAAATTGTAGTGTCTGTTTGTAATATTAAAATAACCGCTTTTTACTAAATGCATATAGATGTTTACACGGTACATATACCAAAACAACATTTTTTACAATTTTTGTCTGTCTGTCTGTTTGTTCCGGCTAATCTCTGAAATGGCTGAACAGATTTTGACGGGACTTTCACTGGCAGATAGCTAATGTAATAAGGAGTAACTTAGGCTACTTTTATTTTAGAAAAAAAAAGGTCCCACGAAAAAAAAAAAAACAAATTAGTTAATTAATTTTGTTTTGGGAAGCAACCTAGGGACGAACCCGAGCGAAGCGAGAGTGAGTCGCTAGTATATTATAAGACCTTATAGGCTACTGTTAGACACCGCCATAAGTCGCTATTATGAAATATATTTTAAATTAGTTTTAACCACAGACATATATAAAATGCATATCGGGATTACAAAAATACATAGCTTCACAGAGAACAGAGTGCCGAGCGCTACGATCTCTATCTCATACCTCTTTCGCTTCTTCCATTATTATAATTCTCTTCATATACTCTCGTCCGATTGTCCTCATTATAAAAATAAATTAGTAATATTTTTTTCATTAATTTGTTTGATTCATTGTAAAATACTAAAACAAGTAAAGTTAGAAATATAACTAATTCCTTTATTTTATTACCGTTTTATATCTTTACACCTACATTATGACTTGTTGATCAAAATGTATACTTTTCTACAGTAAAAGAATCGATTTCTAAACTATTTAAGGCCCATAAATAATAATCTACTTTTTGATTATTTCTCCCACCTGAGATATGTTTTCATATTAACTAATATGAACCTTCTATCCCTTCTGGTATTTAACCTAATTTCGAAAGATATGAGAGAAAGAACTTATGAAATACAGCATTCCTTTAAGCCTTTATGTGATTTTAATTCCCATATAATATTCCCATACAACATATACTAATTTGATAATTGTTTTGATACTTTAAAATATCCAAAACACAAAAATATCTCTAAAATACACGTGAAAGAAATATAATTAATCAAAGAGTGATTTGTGAGTGATTTGAAGTTTTTAGGTTTTAAGCACAAAGCTTCTTTTGCAATATATATATATATATATATATATATATATATATATATATATATATATATATATGTTGCAATATATATATATATATATATATATATATATATATATATATATATATATATATATTGTTTCATCGCCCTTTTCACCCCCTTAAGGGATGATTTCCAAGATAAAAACTATCCTATGTCCTTCCAGGGTCTTAAACTATCATTATACCAAATATCATCTAAATCGGTTCAGCGGATTAAGCGTGAAAAGGTAACAGACAGACATTCGCATTTATAATATTAGTATAGATTATTAAAACGTTACATACATTTGATATATAAATAGATATATAATTTAACATGAGAGTTAACTATTATATTAAACTTGTAAGATTGCCACAGTGCCATATATACAAAGACAAGTCACGTCAAAGCGTCGCAATAAACTTAATTACTCTGATACGCGCGATACATATTCGCTATGGTGGTTACGACATTGTAGCGAAATATATTAATATTCATTTATTAGGTATATTAAATTACATAACATATTCATTAATATATGTTTTTTAATAATTGTTTAAAAATTCACAGTCACAAATTAGATATTTGATCATTAATTATTTTAAATATGTATACCTATCTATATAATATGTATACATGTATGTATGTACATTATAACCGCATAACCTAACTTAGGAAAAATATAGAAACATCTACTATTCACCAAGGATAAAATAAGAAGGATATTAAATAATCAAATATGAGACTACTATTGTAAAGCAAACGTTTACTTGTGTGTAGGCATGTTTGTTAATTTTGTACTTCTTTCCGGATTACTAACAATATATATAAAAACGAAAAATTCTGCAAAAATATTGGCTATAAGTGCTCCTCTCCAAGATAAATGTGTGTTTGTGTAAATTTTTGTCTGTACTGATGTACAGACAGATAGTTCCTGTAGTATACCTTTTACCCATTAGTAATTACGAAAAGCCACGTCAGATATAATTTAAAACTTTGATTATATTAGTCTAGTTTCTCCTCTAAATCGCGCCTTTGCCGTCATATGAGCAATTTCTTGCTTATTACACAGTTCAAGAGCGCGGCCTACAGCTACTGTGATGTACCGACGTCACTGTGTACACGCCTCCCGTAATTACTACCGTATAGCATAGTCATACGTTTTAGCATTATTTAGTTTCATATACCTATTATGTTTACAAGGTTTCCTTGTTTTGATAATATTTCCTGTTTTGTTTTGATTCGCCACATATCAATTGCTATTACAGTATAAGTAAACCCTAAATGTTATGTTATCAATCTTTCAAATTTAGGAGATCGTAAGGGTTATTATCTGCCATTAAAATAACAAATTCCATTGAAATAGTATTATTATTTGTATGTATTGATATGTTGTGTTGTTATGTTGTGTTATTATGATGTTGTGTGTATTGTATTGATATTTTAGAAGCGATTAAAATGGATTTCTAATTTCTAACATCTTCTCTTCTAATATTGTTACTGTACTACATATATATCACTTGGAATTTTAATAATTTTTTTTTTAAATATGTATCAGTTTTTTATTCCTATCGTGATAGAAACCTAAGTTAGACACCTTTACCCACCACACTACATTTAGTTTTATCAATTTCAAGTAATGTCTGATTCATATCAGAACTATAAAAATACATACATCCATACTAATATTATAAATGTGAAAGTGTGTTTGTTTGTTTGTTCTTCTTTCACGTTTAAATAGAGTGACGGATTGGTGTAATTTTTTTTATGGAGATATTTAGAGGGCTGGAAAGTGACATAGGTTACTTTTTACCGCGTGAGATTATCTCATTTCCACGGGAAACACGTTATAATACAACCCACAAAAACTCAACATACCTATGTATATGTATTCCTTACTAACCGATAAAACGTACCATATAAAAATCTCAACATTTCCTGAACGATTTTATAAAAAATGAGTCTAATTTAAAATCTATTTCCTATAAATTGACAAGATATCTGTGCAGCAATTACTGGATGCAGGACTTGGATCACACGAGCGAGCGGTCGGGATGATCGCCGTATCGCGCCTGATGAGAAATTTACGCGCAGCGACTCGGAAATATTGCTATCAAATAAGCTATGGATAAAGGTTATTTAGAATTTATGATAATGTCACTAGTTTCGATGTAATTTATGTTTCTCGTGTGGAGTTAAGTAGAGCGATAAGTAATGGTGAATGTGTTAAATGTTTTTTTGTGAGTTATTATATTAATTTTTATTTTATATTATATGTAAGATTTATATAGTAATGCTAAAGAGAAATTCGGTCTGATTAAGATAAAATTATGGGAGGATTTAAGGAGAAAAAATAAATTCTCCTGTTTCATTTTTGTATCGCTTATAAAAATAAAGTTTTAAAGAAAGTAACGTTTCTGAGTAAAGTTATATTTATTATAATTTTAGCTTTGTATCTTGATTATAACAATTATATTTTATTAACAAATATCATAAGGAACAATAAAAAAATTATCAATAATATGATTAAACTGAAATACTCTTTGAATGAATGCCTGAAACGATTAAGTTATGTTTGTTTTAAAATGTTTACAATCAACTGAGGTTTTTAAGAGAGCAGATGCCTTAAAATAAAAATATAATGTTTTTTAATAATTTTTACAGAATCCTTATTTTGTTAATCATTATCGGATGATACAATAATATAAGTCATACTTACGTCATACTTACATATACTCGTACATATTCATTTGTAGAATAATCTTTTAATAGTGCTTTAAAGCTTTCTTTAAAGTTCTAACATATTAAGTTAATTTGTGCTAATTAATTATCCCATACATTAAAGTCAGAGCGAGCAGCGCCATCTATCCTGTAAACCTAATGGAGCGAAATCAAGCGCGATTAATAAATGACGCTTAAAACTCAACCTTTTTTCGGCTAAGCTAATGGTGCACGAGTAAATAGCAGCTTTTTTATAGCCAAATACTCGCCAAGATTTATCGTCGGATATTTTAACAGGATTTTGAATTAATTATTAAGATACGCTTTGTATTTTTTGGGCTAAATTGATTTTTAATAGACATTTTAATTTTTTTTGTTGGGCTGTATAAGCCTACGCATGAATCAATTTAAAAAATATCATTGCGATAGTATTTTGTACACAGACTTATTTTATTTGAAGGACCAAAAATAATTACATTTTCTTAAAAAATAGTAAAACTGGTTAAAATAAAAATATCGTTATCGTAATATCTGAAATATTTCAGTCGTTTTTTTTTTCTTGCAATTCGAACAGCGACGGCGCTGTGGTCTGTGATTTATAATATAGATTTGTTCAGCTTCGTCTGCATTCGTAATCTTATTTTCAATTTTAACCTCAGCCATATTCAAATCGGGGAATTTCTGAAAATACTTTTCCAATAGTTAAGGATGGATATCTAAATAATTTAGTTAACTTATAACTAGCAACTTATCCTAGTTTTGTTCGGGTTCGTATCTAGGCGCCTATTCCAGTCATAGGCTATTTTTTAGTATGATAAATTTCATCAAAATCCGTCCAGCTGTTCAACGTGAAGTAATAAACATACATACATATGCTTTCGAATTTACAATATTAGTATGATGACATTGAGCTCCTTATACACTAGTGCTTACTTTGCGCACTGTTATGTATATCAGTATGTTTTAGAACTAGCTAACGATCTTCATCACTATTATGTATACCTAACTTATAAGCAACCTCTAAACAAAAGTACCACTTCGATCTTTTCCTTACATTCTGCCTTAAATAAGGAAAGACTAAATAAATTAACGATTAAAATTGATAGTAATCATTAAGCCTTCATTAACATCCAACTGCTGGACATTAGCCTTTCTTCATCAACTTAATAATGTTGAAATATCATTTATATTATTAAGGGTTAATTCCCAGATATATTAGCAGTGATTTATCACATAACGTGATCGATTCCCGTTTTTAAACTATGTTGTAGGTACCTCTCATAATCCACTAAGTATATACTTTTTGAAAGTATTATTGTTTCAGCCCTTTTTAACGTCTCACTGTTGGGCACGGGCCTCCCTTCAATACGAGGAGGATCAGACCATTGACCAGACCGGAGACCGGATGATTGATCAGATCATGCTGGCCAAGTGCGGGTTAGCGGACTTCACACGTCTTTTAAAAACATGCTAGGTTCTCTCAGACATGCAGATTTCCTCGCGATGTTTTCCTTCGCCATAAGGCCACTTGCCTTATTTATGTTGAAAATGTACATGAAAATATCAAAGGTGCGAGACTCGAGATTTGACGGGTTCAAATCTTCAAATCTTCAATTCTTCACTTGGTTTCCCAAGCGCGTGCATTATTACTGGGCTAGTAGGTAGGTAGGTATATAAGAATACTTTTAAAAAGAAGATTTTTATCACATATTGATATGAAAAAACTTTTTTTTTTTAATTTTAACAATAAGGAATATAAATATTTTTTTTATACAATAGCTAACATCGTTATGCAATTGTAAAAAAATATCCAGCTCCGAAAGACTAAAATTTAGTACCTATATATTTTCTTAAATAACATATCGATACGGATACTTACTTTAACGCTTTGTTATGTATGATATACATACTCTGACGTCATATTCAGTCTGACCAATGCCGTGCGTTTCAACTACTTTGAATTTCCTACCTATATTTGCACTTTTTTTATAATTATTTTATTAATGAAAAAAAAAATACATTAAAAAATACAGATATACGCTTAATTCAAAAACAAAGATTATAAAAAATATATATTTCACATTTATTTAATTCACACATATTCCCCATCGATTTTGAAAAAAAAAACGGATTTGTAATTCTTCTTTTATAACTATATATATATATATATATATATATATATATATATATATATATATATATATATATATATATATATATATTTCTTTTATAATCGTATTGCTGTAGGTATGTATTATATTACTGTTTCGTTTCTTGGAATTGTTTCATGTGGTATATGATATAGGCCATTTCACGGTCGATTAACCTTGGGAGAGATAAAATAACATCGACGTGAAGAGTAATGTCGTAAAATATTAACAAAAGGTTAAACTGACGGTTAAATACGTTAACTTACTTTCTATTTAAAAACTATAATTTATATTTCAGCGAAATTGACATTATCTACACTAATATTATAAGGATAAGAGAAAGATTTGTATTTTTGTATGTTTGTAACGAATAAACTCAAAAACTATTTGACCGATTTAGATGAAATTTAGTAAGAAGATAGTTTAAGACTCTGGAAAGGACATAGGATATTTTTTATTCCGGAAATCATCCCTTAAGTTGGTGAAAATGGGGATGAAAGATAAAAAGAAATGTAATTGAAATGACAATTTTCTTTACATATATTCTTTGATGTGACTGTCTCGTTACTCTAGGCTAACATGTGCGATTGCAGATCTGTAGGTCTTGAGTTCGAACGCCAGCTTTGGCCGAGTATTACAGTTATTGGATGCAGTTTGCTAATCTCAGCGCAGCGAGAGTAGCCGCCGTAGTCGAAATCGGTCAGAAGTATATTACATTGATAGTACTTACCTATGTAAGTAAACCTAAACCTATGTCTATTTTTATCCAGTATCACTAAATGCTTTGGCAAACAATTCCGACGCACTACAAAGCAACGGTGGTAGCAATCGTATCCTCATAGCGTTGATCTACAACACGCCCAGGACATTGTAGGTTCGGGACTTGGGCCGTAAAAATGGAAGTCGGTAAATAACTTAGAATTGCAAGTAATGCTTGTATTTTCATCTTCTTTGTAATGATCTCTCTGAACACAGCATAATTTCAGTCCACATTTCTTATGTCACCGAGTAAAAAGTTAGTCTCTAAGTAGGTATATATTATACTCGTACTGTTAAATGTACTCTAATGCGATGAAGATAGAGAAAACTTAGTATAATAAGTTTTTAATTACACCATTTCTGTATACGTGAGATAAATATTTACCCCGTAGGATCGAACCCACGACTTTTGACGCATTTTTTTATATTCTTTATGCCTGTTAAAATTTTCTAACCGTAAATCATGAAGTTTTTGCATAGTTTTTCTTAGAATAAAAGGGTTTTTAGTAAAGAAATAAATAACTTAAATATATTGGGACATTAACACATAGCACCATCTAGCTCCATTGTATATACGAGATTTGTGTTATGGATACCAGATAGTTGATACACTATTAATATATAACTTTAAAATCCATATATATTACAAAATAAACACTCATGACTGGAGTACAAACAGTCGTGCTCATCACAAAAATGAATACCCCCAGCGGGACTCGAACCCGCGACCACTGGCACAGCAAGTAGGAGCACTACAGAGCCAAACGTGTAGTCATAACTTATATTATCTCCTTTGTATTTCCATTTAGGAAGGAATTTGAAATTATTTTATTAACCGTATATTCTATATTATTTGTAATGTTATAACCAAGTATTCTATAATAAGACGCCATTCTTGTATATTTAATCATTTATTATGAGCGTAGATATTTACAATAGATATCCATCTGAAATCTGCTACCGTAGTATAGAATAGATGTAAAGTCACTATAAATAAAAGATAGTTCGGTACACAACCAATATATTTTTCTATATTCAATTAGGTACTTAGAAGCGAGTTTCAAAGACTTATATAGTTAAGTATGAAGCATGCATAATAGAAGAAATGGCTAATTTGATAAATTATATATAGCATATAACTTTAAATTAAATATTTACATAATATAAATATATAAAACATGTATCTAAGAAAATTTCGTTTTGACGGCAGTGTTCATTGCAATACAAATTTAACAAATAAGAATTACATATACTAAGTATTTTTATAAATCTTTGGTATACATTCTTTTATAAAATAACTAATAAATTATCTCTACGTCTTTATTATATAAGTACATACTCATATATATTTGTGTACAATAAAATATGTAAAAAAAAGCATTTCGATTGAATAATTATTCTACGCATATTGTCACAAAAATGTCCTTTGTCGAATAAAATATGAATTACCTTTTTTATTTTATTTTTTTTTAAATTGAAAGATTCTATACAACTTCTACTGCTATTGAAAAATGTTTTAACAAAGTTAAATATATTTCTTAGATTGATAATTTTATATGAAAACACGTGTCGGGAATCGATCCCGGAACCAATTTTATTTAGGCTTCATTGGTGCTGCTGCGTTACTTATATTTTAATTATTTATTTAATCCATATGATACTATTTAATTGAAAAATAAAGAAAGTTTCAAAGGAAAACAAACGTTGGATTCAAATTGGCTTAAATTCCTGTATTATTGCAATTTGGCACAATTCGTATTCGCACATTATAAGAGCCTACATTACATCAACATTAATAGATACAATTTATAAATTCTATAATATAATACATTGAAAACCTTATATACTTTTAACAGTTATATAAAAGCTGTGCTACATATGTAATATATAAGCGAAGGTCAATAGCTTCAATGAAAGAACATACGTCATTTAAATATTTTTACTTTTATATCACATCGAGTACATCTCGAAACTAAAATTTCAGTATACAATAGGAAAATACAATTTAAAAACAATGTGTAGAACAGAAAACGACAACCAAATATCGATTGAGCAATATTAATTGATTTTTATTGTGAAAAGAACATATTTTTTGTCACTCACTCGACAGTGTACGCAATTTTTTTTAAAACTATGAGTAAAATGAGTATATATCCAAGAAACGTATCGATCAAGTTTATTTCTAGAATATATAATTTTGTATTGAATATTTATAATATAAACATGGTATGATATGTTTTATGTACTATACGTTAAAACAATTCATTGTCATAAGATGTGTCCAACAACCACTGTTAAGTCTATGCATACGATATTCTAACACTATATACATGACGACATTGAAATATTGGTAACATTACGATAATATCTTTCGAGATTATATTAGGCCCGTAATTATACTAGCGATTACCCACGGCTCTACCCGTCTAATAGTCAAAACACTATCAAAATCGATCTAGAAGTTTGAACAGACAACCAAACAGAGATCGTTAAATAGCAATCATTCATTACCAACAAGCTAAATTTGGATAATATATCCTTAAGTAATATAATACTAATAATACGTTTTTATATTGGACCAAATTATTAGACACTAAACAAATCACTTAAAAACATTACACACTTAAAAAACAAAAATATACAAACTATTATAAATAACAGCCGCCTTTCAACTCAACTTTCACTATTCCATAGCAAAATCCCGTTTACCTTATGTACAAATACAAAACACATGTTTTTTGAACAAAAATATTAATATACATACATACATACACATTATATATATATATATATATATATATATATATATATATATATATATATATATATATATATATATAAATTAGGCAAGTTATAAAGCCCTATTTATAATAAATAATTTGTCAATTCTATCCCTTTTAACCGCCTTGGGACGAGGAGGTTGTGCGTGTTATGCTATATTCAATACAATTGTAAAGTAATTTTTTATTTATTTTAGGGTTTTTTTACAACCCAAAGGTGGATATATCGTCTCAGTACTTATTTGTCCAAATGACCAATTTACAGAATGACTGACTTTTAAATGTCACTTCTATTGGTATAAAATATATGTTTTACTATACTATAAAAAGCCGAAAAGATGTTATTTATCTATACATATATGTATGTAATTATTAGAAATAAAGCTTAATTTTCTTTAAAACAGAGGAAAAAATACTGTATAGTACAACACGTAACGTATTTGTAGTTTGAACAAATAATTACTAACGATATAATATTCAAGAGAGAATTTACTCTTGAGAGTGGAATTACTCTTAAAATAATTTTAAAGTCGGTATACCTTTTTAATTAAATAGGGATAGTTCTAAGGGCCCTATTATTAATATATGTATGTATGTATTAATGTTTTTGTCCTCATAAGGGCGGATGAAAAAAAGTATCAAAAACGAATCTATCATAATAAAAACGTTAATATTGTCCAATAATCAAATTATAACGATGTAACACTAAACACTTAATGTAAAATATCGAATCGTTATATATCGCAAATTCGAGGTCTCCGTCAATGTGTATTAAATCTGATAAATCCAATATTATAAAAGAATTCATTATCAGATTTTTTGTAACGAATTAAATTGAAAACTTAGTTTACTTATAAAAATTATCCACTTTAGACCGTTGAGACACTTGACATTGAGACTGTCTCAGACCACAGTGTTATGGTGCGTAATTGATTTTTCATAATCAATCGGAAGACTTATCGACAATTTTATAAGCCAATTATTAGGCCTTAACTTTAATTCAAATATCATTAATAATACTAACAAAAAAAAAATACCGACGGATCGTCCGAAAAAAATTGGAAATCCTTTATAAAAACTGTTACATTATACTTTTTAAATATATTTATAATAGCTGTGTGTTTTTATACATCGTTTATTTGACTTTTAATCCAACAACAAATTGCAAATTTGAAACACTTCATAATCGCTATAAGCTGAATCTCAAAAGGAATATCTACATATTCAAGATATTATTTTATTTAAAATATTCTAATCACCTATATATAGTGAACGTTACCTTTTTCACAATTCTTCTGTAGAAGCTATAGGCGCTTTGAGGAGTGGATTCCTAGGGCTTCTAGAACCGTCTGGATTTTTCTGGAAATCTTCATTTGACAACGAAGCAGGCATCGGTGCGATTTTTAACTGATGTCCATTTAATTTAATTTCTGTTATGGAATGTGATCTGCCGTGGTTTACATTAACTTTTTCTTTATTAGTAGCTGTCGTGGGGTCGTGTGTCGGTGTTTTTGCAACGTTTTGTACGTTTTGAGGAATTCTAACTCTATTCGCTTGCTCTCGTAGTGCCATCTGGTAAGCTACTTCGAAAGCTTCTCCTAATGTTAAGATTACTTCAGTCGCTTGATCCTGAAAAGATGATAGGGTTTATTGTTACACTGTTAAATTTAGATATAATTGACAAATTAAGTATTAGTATTAGTAGCCCGAATTTATTTCTAACACTAATCGTATCGTTCCTTTTTTCTGTTTTTTTTTTTTTTAATTTTATTCTATACAAATTATATAGGGCATTAAAAATTTTTTTAGGGCTATTCCCTATCTATTAATGTGAATTTGATATAATTTCTATGGAGCTAATTTTAAATTTTTATCTTTAGTAAGTAAAATTTTAGATACGTTTTTGAGAATGACCATCAATACCTCAGAAGCTATCGCAATGACAACACAAAGTTTCAATTTAATCAGATGAACACGAAAATTATAGAAAAAATTAGAATATAGATAACACTAAATACAGAAAATATGGATAAAATCAATAGGAACTCAAGACTTACCATTGTAGCGACTCTAAAAACGTGACAGTAGTGGCTTTTAGTGGTGTGGTCCTTTGTGATGTAGGCGAAGTGCGTTAGATCATCTGCGTCTTGACACGCGCAGTGAATGTTGCGGATTTCATGTTCACACACCAGCTCCTTGGGACAAAAGAAGCTTATAATACAACAGATTATGCCTTCGCTTATTAACTAGTAGTACATTTTAACGGATAGACTATATATATATATATATATATATATATATATATATATATATATATATATATAAATAGGTATGATGAGTTGTTGTGGGTTATATCATAACGTGCTTTCCCGTAGGAATGAGATAATCTCCCGCGATAAAGTAGTAAGTCTATGTCACTCTCCAGCAATGCAACTATCTCCACACAAAAAATCACGACAATCCGTCCCTCTTTTGTCACGACACACAAACAAATAAAGAAAAAAACAAACAAACACACTTTCACATTTATAATATTAGTATGGATGTAAACGTTTATGCTTCGTCAATTTCCTTAAAAATTCTCAAATAACAGTAAATTTACCTGAAGAAAGGAGAAAAAAAATGGTAAAAACCTTATTTACTATTGTTTTTATTGTATACATTTAAAAAGGTATTTGATTTCAGAATTTCTCAACCAAAAAAAAATATTACCCTTAAAAATATTCCGCTCAAAAACACGATGTAAATGAGAATGAATTTCGAATTTTTGTTTCGCAGGCACAATAGCGGCAAAAACACTAATTATCCTGTCTAACTAACCGTGAAGCCTTCTGACATAAAATTTATCCTCGAAAAAATAATAAAAAATAATAATCCTTTTCCTGTAAGAAATACAAAGGATGGCCAAGAGGACCGATGGAGTGTAAACGGTGTGCCATAATTAAAAATCAAACGGGTAAAGTCAGGGCGTTAGCTACTCGCTAAGGGAGTTGGGATTTGCTTTTTGCACGCTTGGTTAATTCTCAAAGAAACTTTCTTCTCACAAACAATTTCGGAGGATAAAAAGGATCTGTCACCGCCTGTTTATTCAAATATTTTGCAACAAGAATGTTGATAATATTCCACGTATATTTTTTTATTCTTTATTTACGAGCTAAAACATAAGTTATATTATATTCAGATAAATAATAGATAACTCTATTATTTTTTCTATATAAGTTAAGCATTATATATCCAAATAATATAATTAAATTCTAAAATATCAGATTACGTTAGTTTTTAAAGTAGATAGTATAGAAAAAATAGCTATTAAATGAGAAGTATAAAATTGATGGGAAAAAATTACATAAAAGTACTTACTCTGGTAATGGTGTTGAGGAACTTGACCCCTCTGTAGCTGATCGACAGAATGATATCGGGAGAGTCACGCGGTTCTTTGGTAGTCTTCTTTAACTTTTGAATGGACTTCTTCGTGGACTCCGTGCCTCGGAGTTCTTTAACCACAGTTGATCCTAAATACTGTTAAAGCGGAATAACAAAATTACTATATATGTTAAGGATTTCCCATCCACTTCCCTTCATTTTGGCAAAAGCATAAATTGTAATATCTATATTTTTTACAAAAAAAATATTAATTTCCATGATAAATACATCCTCTATTTAATCCCTTTAGGGTATTAATTTCTACTGCTTAAGATTAATCAAAGGGTTAATTTGTTGATGGCATATCATATGTAAGTTGATTAGCAATATGATATTCTTAGAGTAACTTACATTAGCAACGTATGTCACAGCCCCTGTAACTAGCACGAAGGGTTGATGTTTCCATTGCGTTTTCAAAGCTCCTGGAACACCCACGAGTAATTCCGAAGGTGCTCTGATCTCCAGGTCCGAAGGTCGAGGAGGTTGAGGAGCAGGTCGGTTCTTCTTACTTCTTTTTAATGTTTCTCCACCAGGTGGTGCAAGAGTTGGGACCACAGGAGGTGGGACAGGTTTCAAGTTCTCCGATGGAGGTAACTTCTCTTTGATTTCTTCTTTTAATTGCTGAATATTGTTTTTCTACAACAAAAGATATTATTAATTTTTTAATTCATAATCACCTTAAGATAATATACTATATGTGTTTGACTAACACTATATATTTCTATTAGTGGCGGGGTTAATTTTAATGTAAGGTAAATATTTAAAATAAACATAATATAGATATTTTTAGGGGTTGAATTAAAACCTAATATGCCCTATAGGCCAACAGTCCTTATAACTGCTACATACGAAAAAAGTCGTGTAAGTAAAAAAAAATCTAAATTCCCATACCAACGTACAATCAACATAAAACACGACTCCTAATTAAAAGAATACGTTCACGCTTTTCATTATAGTACACACAAAAACAACATAATAACCTATCGACTACCTGAAAAAAATGCAAAAGAGTGCTAATTAAATCAAAAAGGGCCAAACAATAGCTGAAACAAAAAAGAAAAATGATTCAAACAGTTCACACTTCAGAAGTGTAAAACAAAAACGCTCCGACGCAAACACGTTGTAGACTAGCGTGAAATTTTAATTAAGCCTCTAGAAGCAAAAGGCACAAAAAGGATATAATTGACAGTGTCAACCGTCTAATTTAACGAGTGTCATTTGATGGAAATAAAAAAAATGGCAGGGCTATAGCTTTGGTGAGGCACCGTACTTATAGTTTCGTCGAATTGAATAATCTTCCGTTGCAATGAATTTGAATGGCAGATAGGGTTTTGCACGTGTGTTTACTACTCGCTCGTAGCTTCATTGGGCTTTACATTTCGAATGATAAAACGTTAAGTAGGACCTTGGAAATGGCTGGTATTATACAATTTGCTCATAGAATTCGTCTCACATCGTCATTAAAATTTTAAATGTTTAGAATGAGTATGAGAGAAATATCTAAACATCGTAGAAAGTAGATCTAAATATACTTGAAATAAACTATAAAAGGCTTGATTAAGTTATTTAAATGAAACATATAACGTTTAAGGCAAAGTAGTTTAAGCACAGTACATACCTTATACAAATTAAAGCCTAAATATACGTAATATCAACTTAACCATAATTGAATATGATGATACTTATACAACACTATCACTCTAAATATTAACGTTAAACTATTTAAAACAAAACAACATTAATAATAAATATAATAACTATCATATGAAGTAAATTCAACGGATATTTTTTCTAGCCATTAAATGCACATAGATTTCTTTTCACAACCTATGTATGTATTACGTACATAGAGTCAGTAGTTAGGGTAGAGTGGCACACTCGGCATGAATGGCAAGCTGAATACACGAATTGAGCACTAATTACCCATACAGAGTTGGCGACGTGTGAAATTAAAAAAAGGTCTCGCCTATGCCTTTTAAAAACATACGTAGGTAGCTATAATAACAAGTAGCGTTTGAATAGCTCTATATGTATTCTATATTATTATTGATGTGTAAGGTTAAGTTTTGTATGGTTTTCTTATATTTTTATATCAAAATACGATTATATAAAATTTTCTTGATTTTAATAAGTTTATAATATTTTTTGTTTAAGTAAGTCTATTTCATTTAACTTAGGCGTAACATATTCGAAAAAATCTCAATATTTTTAGTCCCAGGTTAAAAAAGGGGTTAGGATAAAACTATAGTATATTAGTTTATTACTCACAAAACCTTTGAAACTATTTGGGAGTACCTAAGTATAAAATCAATAATTTATAACATTTTTATGTAATATCATTTTTACTTACCATAGCCAATAATCAAACCCATAAACACTATAAATATCATATTACCAATGTGGTAAAACAGTTTCCATTAAAATCGATTTAAAACAAGTATGTTTAGAAAGTAATTGAATTATAGTAAAAGCGGTAAATGATCAATCTCGCCTGTCGCTTTATCCCTCTTTCATTATAGCACCTTGTTAAAGTATATAGTTATTTAACTATGATGCACGTGCCACTTCCCCCCCAATATTGCCTATCATTATAACATGTACAGGGTGTTGCCAGGTGACACATGTAATTAGTGGGATCAGCAATTTAAGGGATTACCTTTAAAACCCTTGAATTTCACGCTCGTAGCTTTTTAATAAACTTAAAGTGACGTGTCGGAAATTAAGATGTTTTTGGATTAATGTTTTTAAAGTAATGTAAGAAAATTTAAAGAAGTTTTCACTTTTATACTCTATTTAGAGCTTGAGGAGGAGTTTTGCTGTTACTTTTTAAGTGTCTGTCTGTCTAAAACTATTTTAATTTATATTGATTTAAGGCTGATTCCAATAACCTATCTATCAATGTAAATTTAATCTAAAACTAGGTACTTTAAATATAATTAATTTCGCGTTCAGAGGTTGTCAAAAATCATAAACGTAGAAGTAAATAATGGTCACTTTGCCAAATTACACGATAATATATATATATTTAAAACTAGCGACTCACTCTCGCTCCGCTCGGGTTCGTCCTTAGTTACGTTTTAACTTTTAGCGTAGATTTCTCAGAGATGAGGTATTTTTCCGCAGTAAGCAATATCCTATATGTTGACGCGGGTAACCAGCTATCATCATACCAATTTTCATCAAAATCTGTCCAGTGGTTTTCTCGTGATGCGTTCCCAGATAGACAGACAGATAAAAATTCTAAAGACTATAGATTCAGCCTCTGTATCGATAATAATGACTACTTCAATAAGATTTTCCAAAAAATATTTAATGTACAGATTCGACTCAGTTAGATTTTATTATATGTATAGATTTATAGATTAAATGGCCTGGCTTGGCATATTTTTTTCTTCCGAGGACCAAAGAAAAATACAAAATATTAAAGCCCCTAATGGCTTCTTAGTAAAATGATAACTTACTGTTTGTAGCAAACAATAAAATTATATGACGAATATAATAGCTGGTAATAAGGTATAATGGTTAGCGTATATGGCAAAGGGATGTCCTGCTTTAAATTAATTCAATAGTCAATAATCGTGTTCTGATAGACATCAAATGGTTATAAATGTTCTTATAACGCTTTTGAATGGTGAGAAAGTGTCAAGATTATGTATGCATATGTAAAGGACTAGCTTTTCTTTGCAACTTGTACGTGTTTTTAATTAATTTTGTATATTTAGGTGTATCTGATATAATGAAAAATTAATAATATTTTGAATCATAAAAAAATCTTACACAAGAAAACACATTCTGTTTAGTTCAAAATATTCTTAATTTCCAGGCATATTTTTTAATTCTTCGTCCCAAAATCTGTATAAATTAAAAAAATTGCAAAATCGGTCCAACGGTTCTAAAGTGATGCGCTTACCAACGAAAAGCATTTCATTTTTATTTATATAGATAAGTCTATTATATAGTAGATGCATACCTACTTTAAAAAAAAATCAACAATTGGAGAAAATTTGGAGAAATCAAATTGGAAATTACATAAATACCTGACTGTTAAAAAATATAAAAATAAACCTAATAAAAAATACTTTTATTTGGGAAATAACAACTTTGTGTTAAAAATGTCCCATAAAAGAAGGTTAAAATACAATAACATATTAACATATATTTAAGTTAACATATTAAGTAACGTTTAACAATAACACATGTATCGTACAATATCTTATAAGCAATTAATGCAATTTGTCAATGCAAGTATCATAGCGACTCCCTCGGTAGTTCAAACTCGTCATCGGATATCCTTTTTATGAGCTTTTGATTGAATTGATTGCATTATGTAAGGTAGATAAATATTCATGTAATATATCGACGAAGTTAATAGTAATTCTTGTGGGTTTGTTCGTCATATGATATGTAATTAAATGAAAGTAAATTCGAGTTCAAATTAATGAACTGTAGTAGATGTTCAATTTTTTTGTCGATTTATTAATAAGTAATCTATACTATACTAGATAGTGTTCTATAAAACATCCTTATAGGTTAGTTAAAATGATTAGATATTATTAATTTTTAAGAAACACGTAGTAAATAAGATTTCTCTTAGTAACATGAAATAAGAAACCACTTCGTAACAACACAAAAAAAAATACAAAATGAACGTGAACGTGTTTCCAGACAAAAATAAGTTTAAATATTTTAAATGCTTAATATTCTTAAGCCATGAATATAATTTAAATATCAATTTATAAAAAATCAAGTAAAACCGTAGAACTCAAACTAGTTTGGTTAATGTAAAAAATATAACATAGAATTTAGGCTACATGATGCAATTATATGACTCAAGTAATATTTCGTAAAGATAAGTGAAAAGTGAGGACGTGATGTGTTAACAAACAAACTTTCAATTTTGATTCAAGTGTTATATTAGATATTTATTTTGAAGTTTAAGCTATGAACAACCTTTTTTTAAGTAAGTTCTGTGTATTTTTTTTATTTGTAAGTAATTTCTTTTCTTTTGGGACTTATTGTATTTAGCCCTTTTTAACGTCCCGCTGCTGGGCACGGGCCTCCCTTCAATGCAAGGGGGGTCAGGCCATAGTCCACCACGCTGGCCAAGTGCGGGTTGGCGGACTTCACATGTCTTTCGAAAACTTGCTAGGTTCTCTCAGACATGCAGGTTTCCACCACGATGTTTTCCTTCACCGTTAAGACAAGTGGTGTTCATGTTGGAAATGATTCGCACATGAAAATCGCACATAAAATAAATATAAAAAATCATTTAGTTCCTGTATCTGTGGAGAACTGAGATTATGACGTCATATTATATTTGTGGTGATATTTTATTTAAACATTCAATCCGAATAGAACTTCTGAAGTAGTAGTATTATTTTACTTGCAACAACTAAAATATTAGTTTAATGGTGACTAGCGATTCACCCTTGCTACGCTTCGGGTTCGTCCCTAGACAAAAACAAACTCAAATCAAATTAAAAAAAAAACAAATCTATTCCACGGGAATCGCAGATTTTTCCAGGATAAAAAGTAGCCTATGTGTTATTCCAGACTATAAGCTATGTCTGTGCCAAATTTCATCCAGATCCGTTCAGTTGTTCTGGCGTGAAACAGTAACAAACATCCGTCTATCCATCCTCGCAAACTTTCGGTTTTATAATATTAGTATGGATTATGCATCGAAACTCCTTTCTATGAATTATTCTCTGCAGAAATCCTTCAGAAAGTGGTGTAATAAAGATTTTTCATAGAAATTTGAACACCTATATTCATATATTTAAATAAAGTTATATAATAATAAAATCTAACGGTTTCCCTTTTCAGTTATTGTGTAATTTTATGCTTGGGAACAATATTAATATGCAAACGTCGGTCTGTCTGTACGTGCAGACTGGTGCGGAATATGTATCGCTTTAAATCGGCGATCGGTAACTTCAAGGACGTTTTACTGGCATACTGTCTTAAATGTTTTTAAATTATTTCATAAGTACGCAAATTCAAACGTCCTAACACTATTGTGACTTAATCATTTACATTCTGTAATACTTTGAATACGTAACAGGATCTAGGTTGGTGTATTGATAATTATTAATTACTATTTTTGTAGAGGACTGTATTTAGACTTAATAAGCTATACAGTTATAGTTATGTGATTTATGAGATATAAGAGCACATGTAAATGAATTTTTCAAATATTTGATTGTGTTTCAAAAGAAGAGCAGGAGTTTCAATGGGACGAGTACTCCTATAATATTGTAAGTCTTACGCAGCTGATTGACGCAATGTTCCCTAAACGCAAACTATATGGACGCACGGCGCCCAATCTAGCCAATTGCTAAGGAGATATTATAGTGTACAAGTATACGCACTACGCACAGACCCAAGTGCACTTTCGATTCCTGTAATTTTCAAATTCCAATGGGACGATAATTCGACACGACCGGGAAGAGATTATTCGCAGGACCGACGGGTTTACGTGCACGGCGTGCGGGGTAAAACACTCAAAACTCCGGGCTGTTACTAGAACTTTCTTAACAGAAAGACTCAATAACTAAACTTGGTTCGACCGGGGATTCAAACCGAGTACCTCCAGACGTGCAGCCGTACATGCTAGCCACGACACCACCTAGGAGGTATACACAAGAACACCTTCAAGCAAGCGAACCTAGAAGACAGACGCTAGTATACTAATAACCTGATTAAAATAGTTTTAATAATTATATTGATTAATTAATTTTAACTAATATAACTCTTTGTTAAAAGATCCTCCAAACAAAATCTTATTTCAATGCCAGTTTCATAGTTTTGCAGATATAAGAACAAAACGACATACATACATATAAAACTGTCTTTTAATGATTTATAACTCAAGAATGTATCAAATGTAAGTACTTAAGCGCTCTAGTTTATTTGAACGTTAAATACCAATAATCCGGAAACCTTACTAGTTGTAATTCCTTAACATTCTTGTACTATGTTACAATTCGAATTAAATGCTTGTAAATGTTTCATGGAATGGTGTAAAATGAAGTATTAAACATATACAAATAAAAACTTTCGCATTTATCTTATTATATAAAAGGCAAAAGTGATTGACTAATGTATCAACGCACAGGCCAAACCCTTAAGGCTAGCAAATTGAAATTTCGCACACGTATTCCTCATATGACGAAGGCATCCACTAAGGAAGGATTTTTCAAAATTCGACCCCCAAGGGGGTGAAATAGGGGATAAAAGTTTGTATGAAACTTTTTATTCCTTGGACATATTTGCATGAAATTTCGTATTTCTCGTAGTTTGATCGCGAGCGAAGCCGCGAGTTCTGCTAGTAATACTATACCTGATAACAGTTTTAACAAACAGACGGACAAACAAAAATTTTAAAGTCGTGTTTTTTTTAACATATTTATATAAATAAAAATGAATGGCTAAATGTGTTGCTAAGCGCAAAACTCGAGGACGGCTGGGCCAATAAGCCTAATTTTTTTTCAAATATCCGTTAAAATCCGAGGAAGGTTCTTATGAAGAGAAAAAGTTAAAAAAAATCACGGAAAAACGTAAAATCTCATTTTTCTTTTTCCTTACTACTATATTATTATGAACGCAACCTTAAAATTAATATATATACTACTTGAATGCATTTGTAAATTTCACACTTTCTTTCTCTTTGTACGATATACGGTTTGACGTTGACATTATATGTTTGTTTGTCCTTCTTTTACGTCGAAACAAAGTACCGAATGTTTGTGATTTTTTGTGTGAAGATAGATGGAGGGCTGAAGAGTGACATTGGCTACTTTTACCGCAGGAGACTATCTTATTCCCACAGGAAAACAAGTTATATCTATTCCATACTAACCGTTAAAACATACCTAGGGACGAATCTGAGCGAAGCGAGGGTGAGTCGCTAGTCGTATATAATTTCATATGGATTTAGCAAAAGCTGTTACTTTTAATACGGTACATATGTATGTACCGTATTAAAAGTAATGTTGATAACATTACTTTTATTATTGCAGGATCTAAGTTCTATTTCTTCTTAAATATATAAATGATAAAGTTAAACTACCGAAAGCTAAACCCAATATAAAGGGATAACCCTTAATCAAATACAATATATAATACCACATAAAATACTAGCTTTTCCCCCAGATCCGCTCGCATAGTTTATTTATTTACATACATATAATTACTTCGTATAGTTCATAGGCGTGAAGTTAGACTATTGTTAGGTTCCTCAATAAATAGACAAGATAGATAGAATAGATTTTTATAAATATGACTGTTGATAGTTCAAGAGATAAATGGGTGCAAACAAACAAAATCTTTAGCTTCTCTAAAAATTAAATAAACACTTACCAAATTCTTGAGATCAGTGTTGATTTCTTCAATATTACAAGCTGGTCCATTCTGCTCACCGGATACAGAACAAAGTATCCTTTTCCTGTGGCCTGCCTTATTAATTTCTAACACCGCTGTCAACTCCACCTCCCAAATCCGCCTTACTCTATCCATGTCTACATACAAATGTCTCCTAAACGTATCACTGTATTGCTCTAGATTAATAGTTCTAAGCCAATCATCCACTGACTCGTTTTGGTTTTTACTTATATTATTATTGTTATGGTTATTGCTTATTTCTGCTATTTTAAGAGGTAACTGTTTTGCTGATTCTAGTATCTTTTGCCTATCGTTCTCTTCTATGCCCATTTCTCTTAGGTCATTTTCGTTGAGGATTCCGTTCTGGGAATAAATGTTTTGATATAATTGAGGTCATAAAATTACATTTGTATTAAATGTAACAACATATCCAAGATATCTTACATTATTGCTTAGCTACATGCCTTCGAATAATCTGTGTGTATTACACACAAAAAAAATACAAAAAAAAATATAAAAACTATAGATTCGGCCTCTATCGATAATAATGACCATTTCAATAAGATTTTCCAAAAAATATTCACGTACAGATTCGACTCAATTAGAATTTTATTATACGTGTAAGTTTGTTTACATAATAAATCAATTTAAACCTATAATGTTATTTAACAAATATAAAAAATCAAATATGTTATAAAATCTGTAATGTTATGACATTTTATATAATATTTAACAAAGATCGAAAGATTACTTACAACAAAATCAATGTCGTCGTAACCGCTCTCAACGAACAAAGGCTCATAATCGTGCATTCCAAGTCCAGACAGCCAAAGTCCTAATGTCGAGGCGACAGAAGGACTCAAACTGGACTCAGAACAACTTAGCCCCAGCCGGGAAGTGAACTCCTGCTCCAATTCTGACACAAACACTGACTCTCTAACAAGTTTACTGCCAAACGATGCCATGATCTCTGAAATTTTGGCCCATTCCTCCTGTGAAGAAAAAAAAAATATAATTACTATTTTTATAATGTTCCTCATTGTTTTACATGATGAATTAAATCGAGCCTATACAATTAAAGAACACCTTTATATCAATAATTGATTGAACAAATTGATTTGAATGATTAATTATTATTTGATAACCTACCATATTATTATAGTTGTATAACAAAATGCTGATAACACTAAGATCTTAGTAATAGTATTATATTCATAGATCTATGATTAGTATTTATAAAATATCATAGATTATTTAAACAAAACAATTTATAAGACAATGACAATGTGCTTTCGAAGCTATATACCGAGTGCCTCTAAACCATACATTGCATCGTTGATCGTACGTTTCGCTTGTTGACTCACGTTCTTTTAAAGGCGCCCAGCCATTGATGATTTCCGGTATATTGTTGTCTTTGGACCAGGAAAATCGCGAAATTAAAAATATAATAATTTCAAGTACATTTATAGATTACTAGCGACTCAGCCTCGCTCCGCTCGGGTTCGTCCCTACTTACGTTTTAACGTTTAGTATAGATTTTTCAGAGATGAGATATTTTCCACCAGTAAAAAGTATCTTATATGTTGACCAGGATAATCAGCTATGATCATACCACATGTCATTAAAATCTGTCCAGTGGTTTTCTCGTGATGCGTTCCCAGACAGAAACAAAGATAGAGAAAAATTCTAAAAACTATAGATTCGGCCTCCGTATCGATAATAATGTCTATTTCAATAAGATTTTCCAAAAAATATTTAATGTACAGATTCGGCGTTACAATTTTATTATATGTATAGATTAGAAATTTACATTCGCTTCGCTCTAGTGCTTAACAGTAGCCGGTTACTTCAGGTCTAAATAAGTTTCATCCAAATCCGTTAGGATAAAAGAGGAACATACTCGCTAAGTTCAGAGTTACAGGTTTGATTCTCGCAAGAGGTAATTTTGTTTTCTATACATACGACTTGGTCTGTTTAGCTCAAAGGTATCAATATCGGTCATTCAACATTCATATATCTCTCAAGGTAGCTTAAAAAACTGTGATGCACAGCTATATACTCGTAATTAATTATAACATACTTTTTTCTCGATTTTTCATTTTTATATAATAAGCAAGCTCAACAAGACTTACATAATAAAATTTTCACTTTATGGTCGGCTATCTCATATTTTATTTTGGATATGGTTTTCCATTATAAAACTTGTTGGTAATAACTTAATTTCTTCATAAACTATAATGGCTACATACTCGTAGCCTCAGGTAAGACTAATAACATCGTCTAGTTAAGTCTTGTTGTAGCGGATCGCTTAGGAATTAAAAAGTGTAATATACATAAGTAATAAATGTCAGTTAACTTTAATGTTCATATAAAGGAAAAAATTAAAAAAAAATCAACATTTTTAACAATTTTTCTGTATTTTTTTTATACAATATGTTTTTTTTATTTATGGTATTGCCCTTGGATATATAAAAATGATCAAACCTTTTAGCTATTATTAATATTTTATATATTTGGTATATAATATTGCACTGTAGAAAGCTATAAATATTTTTGTAATTAATTCTGAATACAATTTATTTTAAATCGAAGGAGATATCCAGGTGGGCATTAGCATACTACACCTGCTGTTGCAAAAAGGCTTAAGAACACCTGTCTGACATGTGCACGGACGGTGTTTACAATTATAAATATGATAAAAAGGTACAATATAAAATTATGTTCTTCTATATATCTGACTACTATTATAATTATGAATATTTGTATGTATGTATATTTGTTACTCTTTTCCGCTGGCACTACTGAACGGATTTAGATGAAATTTTGTATACAGGTAGGTATACCTGTAGTAACACAGAGGTTACTGTTTCTGTTTGGCACCTAGGGACGCACCTGAGCGAAGTCAGAGTAAATTTATTGTTTTATTTTATGTTTTATTTTGTGTATTAGATTTAAGTTATTTTAATGATACGGTCAACAATTTCTGTACAAGTTTATAACGCTTAGTCATGGATCAATATTTCGAAATATGTTAAAACCTATATACATTAACACATATGTTTATATTATATAGCATATACGTTAATAAACTAACGATTAACTATTCATATCACTCTCACTCTCTTTCCTTCTATTTGCCTTTTATATTAATTTTTATAAGTCTATTTGCTTACCAAATTTCATCCGAATTCGTAAAATTCAAATTACACATACAAATCGCATTTAAAGCAGTGTAATAAATTTTCTCTAACATAATGAGTTTAAAGCTCATAGTTTTAAAATATTACTATAGTAATACTCACATATGTCGTTCTCAAAATCATTGACGAAGTTAATTCAGAACTAATATAGTGCGTGAAAGAATAACTGAGCAACAAACACACATGCACATTTATAATATTACTAAAATAGACTTATAACTTTTGTGTTTTAGTCGTAGATACTTTGTCTTCCTGTATTTATGTCTTTACTGTGGTGTACAAATAAATAAATAAAATATAAATAATCCCGTCTTGTACCTTTTCTAACTTATAATAGTATATGATCTATGCTTATGATAACTATCAGCTATCTACAGGGCCGTGCATATATGAATGGTCACGATTCAAAAGGTCGCAGATTCGACGCCACGCCTTTCATCTGTTATTTCTATAAGTTAATGCGCAGTGCTTGCAATTGGAACAACTTTCCCTTGTAAGGAAAGTAATATATTTGATAAGATGTATAGTTATATTTTTTGTTTAAAAAATTAAAAATAATTAAAAGAAATCTCTCTTTGTTTGCATAGTTAATTAATGATAATATTCATCATTTTTGTTCGAGTCTGTTTATTATAAAAAAATACATTTAAATTTTAAATTACAGATGTGTTTTATTCTTTTTATGTAGAATTTGATGTGTATTTGTGTAGGTAAATCCCATAAATATTATAAATGCAAAAATTTGGATGGATGGATGTTTGTTACTCAATCACGCCACAACGGCCGAACGAATCTGGATGAAATTTGGCACAGAGATAGATTCTATATAGTCTGGAATGGCACATTATTTTTTATCCTGGAAAAATGTACGATTCCCGTAGGAGAGACTGTTTTTGTTGTTTGTTTGCACAAAATTTATGTATATGCGAAGGACCTAGCATTTTTTTTACTATACATAAATTTTATATATTCACTAGGCCACAACGCACTAGGCCACGAGCGCCCTAGGCCACGAGCACCCTAGGCCACGAGCGCCCTAGGCCACAACGCACTAGGCCACGAGCGCCCTAGGCCACAAAGCACTAGGCCACGAGCGCCCTAGGCCACAACGCACTAGGCCACGAGCGCCCTAGGCCACAACGCACTAGGCCACGAGCGCCCTAGGCCACAACGCATTAGGCCACGAGCACCCTAGACCACAACGCACTAGGCCACGAGCGCCCTAGGCCACAACGCACTAGGCTATGAGAGCCCTAGGCCACAACGCACTAGGCCATGAGAGCCCTAGGCCACAACGCACTAGTCCACGAGCGCCCTAGGCCACAACGCACTAGGCCACATCGCACTAGGCCACGAGCGCCCTAGGCCACAACGCACTATGCCACGAGCGCCCTAGGCCACAACGCACTACGCCACGAGCGCCCTAGGCCACAACGCACTAGGCCACGAGCGCCCTAGGCCACAACGCACTAGGCCACAGCGCCCTAGGCCACGAGCGCCCTAGGCCACAACGCACTAGGCCACAGCGCCCTAGGCCACGAGCGCCCTAGGCCACAACGCACTAGGCCACGAGCGCCCTAGGCCACAACGCACAAGGCCACAACGCATTAGGCCACGAGCGCCCTAGGCCACAACGCACTAGGCCACAGCGCCCTAGGCCACGAGCGCCCTAGGCCACAACGCACTAGGCCACGAGCGCCCTAGGCCACAACGCACTAGGCCACAGCGCACTAGGCCACGAGCGCCCTAGGCCACAACGAACTAGGCCACGAGCGCACTAGGCCACGAACGCACTAGGCCACGTGCGCACTAGGCCAGGAAAGCACTAGGCCACGAGCACCCTAGGCCACAACGCACTCGGGTAAGGTCTGGGTGGGTGCCCTAGCTGATGATTCGCTAGAGGGCGTGGTGCGTAATGCATTCACCCTGGCGCTTCGGCAGAGCACCTTCCCTCGACTCTGGAAGGAGGGGCTTCTCGTGCTCATCCGCAAGGAGGGTCGCCCAGCGGACAGCCCGTCTGCCTATAGACCCATCGTCTTGCTGGATGAGATCGGGAAGCTCTTCGAACGTGTTGTAGCGAGCCGTCTCATCGAGCATCTGCAGTCGCACGGCCCTGACCTGTCGGACAATCAGTTTGGCTTTCGTCCGGGTCGTTCGACTGTGGACGCTATTAAGCGGGTGCGATGTTTCGCAGAGGGGGCGGTTTCTCGGGGCGGGACGGTGTTGGCGGTGTCGCTAGACATAGCGAACGCGTTCAACTCCCTGCCCTGGGCTTGCATTGGGGAGGCCATGCGTTATCACAGGGTTCCTCCCTACCTCTGTAGGCTCATCGCCTCGTACCTCGCCGAGCGTCACATCTCGTTCGTCGCGAGTAGTGGGGACTGGGGACATCACCCGGTGACGTGCGGTGTCCCGCAGGGTTCGGTCCTTGGACCGCTCCTGTGGGACATCGGTTACGACTGGGTGTTGCGGGGGGAGTTGTTGCCGGGAGTGCGCGTCGTCTGCTACGCCGACGACACCCTCGTCTTGGCGAGGGAGGGGATTATCGGTCGTCGGCCATGCTAGCTACGGCTGGGGTTGCGACCACTGTGGCTCGAATCCGGAGGCTGGGACTGGAGGTGTCCCTCTATAAATCGAGGGCCCTCTGCTTCCACGGTCCTCGTCGGGGCCCGCCGCAGGGGTCGCAACTCATCGTGGGGGGAGTTTCCATTGCTGTCGAGTCGACGATGCGGTATCTCGGCCTCGTACTTGACAGCAGATGGAATTTTGTTGCGCACTTTCGGCAGCTTTCGCCGAAATTGATCGCCACCGCGGGAGCTTTGAGCCGACTTCTCCCGAATAAAGGGGGTCCAAGCGCTGCTTGTCGCCGCCTTTATGCGGGAGTCGTCCGCTCTATGGCCCTCTACGGGGCCCCAGTGTGGCACAATTCCATCAGTGCCAAGCTCAGGCCGCTCCTTCAGCGGCCTCAGCGCGTAGTGGCGATTCGGGTCGTCCGCGCGTACCGGACGGTCTCTTTCGAGGTGGCGTGTCTGCTTGCGGGCACGCCGCCTTGGGAGCTGGAGGCGGAGATCCTGGCGCTCAACTACGTTTCGCGTAGGTTGATGCTTCAGGGATCTCTCGCCTCCCCTTCCGAGATTCGGAGTCAGCGAAGTGCACGTGCGCACTTACTAACCGGGTGGGAGCAGCGCTTGACCTCCCCCGCTGCTGGGCACGAGACTGTTTCTGCGATTCGGCCCGTGCTCAGGAAGTGGGTGGGGCGAAAGCGCAAGAGCAATCTTACTTTCCACCTTACGCAAATCCTTTCCGGGCATGGATGCTTCGGAAAGTATCTTTGTAAGGTGGCCAGGAGAGAGCCAACTCCGGAGTGTGGCGCCCCAGAGGATACGGCGAGCCACACCCTTCAGGATTGCCCTGCATGGGTGCAACACAGACTCGCCCTTAGGGAGGTTTTGGGGCCGGATCTCTCCTTGCCGACTGTGGTGTGAGCTATGGTCGACGAGGAGAGGTGTTGGCGCTCGATGTTATCCTTCTGCGAATCCGTGATGTCGCAGAAGGAGGCCGCCGAGCGCGCGAGGGAGGTCGACCCACAGGCCGACCCGATTCGCCGCAGGCGCGCGGGGCGAAGACGGCGGCGCGACGTCACCGATCTGATGCCCCCTTAATGCGGACCGTCGGGTGGTTGGGTTCGGGGGAATCCACCACTCGACACGGACACGGTCCCCGGGGGAGGATGATGCACTGCTGAAAGTGATCCCGGTGCATCGTCCTGTCGACTAGTTTGGCAATAGTGGAACAATTCGGGGGGTTTGACTAAATTGGTAGGGAGGGCTCGATTTCGGTCGGGCAACGCTGACAGGGTCGCGGTCGAATGCGCAAGCGATCCCGTGGCCCTGTCTTTTGCATTAGGGATCACCGTGGTGGTTTTAGTGGGTAGTTTCTCGCGCTTCTCGCGACAGGAGTCCCACATACCCCGCGTGCCCCCGCACGTGGGTACCCGCAAATGGGTTTCCCCACGAATCAAAAAAAAAAAAAAAAAGGCCACGAGCGCCCTAGGCCACAACGAACTAGGCCACGAGCGCACTAGGCCACAACGCCCTAGGCCACAACGCACAGGGCCACGAGCGCCCTAGGCCACAACGCACTAGGCCACAACGCACTAGGCGACGAGCGCCCTAGGCCACAATGCACTAGGCCACGAGCGCCCTAGGCCACAACGCACTAGGCCACGAGCGCCCTAGGCCACAACGCACTAAGCCACGAGCGCCCTAGGCCACAACGCACTAGAAAATAATACTAATTGAATTTAAATATCACAACCACTAATCTAAAAGCTGTATAATTTAATTTAAATCAAATCTTGGTCATGGAATTACAGAGGCTTATAAATAAATAAATATAAAATACATAAATTTTTATATCGACACACTCGTACGAAAAAATCTTTCAAATTAGTAAATATTTGAGACGTATGTACAATGTACACAATGTAACCTATGAGGAAGTAAATTATAGTGAATTATAATAAATTAATGTTTATCAACATTAACAACAGTTGTTTTCTATGTCAAGGTAGCGTTATCACTTTGACAATGGATTTGAATACGGTATGATAAGACACGAGTGTTCATTGTAATACTAGTCGAGCAAACAATTCATTTTAATGTCGTGCTCAATGCTATTTATTATCCTTTTAAATCGCCAATATAAGTTAATTTTTTTTTCAACGACCTTAAAAATAATGGGGTACCTACTCAACAACTTTGACAGTTTTTAATCGATTTCAATTTTTAGTAGTCTTGAAGTTCATGTAACAATAATAATTTACAAAATCTAGCTAAAACTAACTATTCCGTTTTAAATAAAACTATCTTTTCGGATTTTATCGCGGATTTATTTTTATTTTTGGTTCCCGACCCGACGTTTCGATTGCTTTACAGTAATCATGGTCACGGGAGAGACTCTCCCATTTAAAATGTCAAATATTCGCGTAAACCTAAGAAAGTATTTATTATTATTAGAATGATAAAATTCATTATCATATTATACTAAGATGTCGACTTTTTTCACGTCGACCCTGAAATAACGAGTCTTTAAAAACTTACGATTTTATTTCATGCCATACCTATATGAACTTTATTACTACTAATACACCATGTATTATATTATTGTAACAAAAGGTATACAAAAAACTGCCACGATAACATATGTATTTGTATTAAAAAATATACTGTTAATAAACCTGTGGTTCACGAGTTGGACCGACAGACAAAGAAACTTTTTATAAAATGCAAGGACGATATCATATATAATACGACCGTAGCTAAAAACATTCCTCATGTAAAGCCTTAACGGTCACGCAGGTGTTCACACCAAAATGTAACCGCTAATTTTCATCGCTTCCTGCCTTTGTGGTAATGTTTCATGCGTATCGACAAATTGCACATCTGCATCTAGATATTACTGGTGGAATATTACTTAGACCTTTAAAACGAGATAATGATTACCTGTGTATATATTATTACTTGGAATATTCTATTATTACTATATTGCCGGGGACTATTTTAAAATGATATTTTTAAAATAATTGTAGTGTGCCACGCGCTTCATGGTACGCTTGTTTTTAACTAGACTAGAACAATATAACATTCAAATGGATAAGATATAAAAAAATACTATGCTTTAAACATAATAAGTCAATTCTTTTCCAAAAATAATTCAACTTAATAATATTCACTATATATATTTCAAATCTATATATACATATAGGTAATAAATTTCTAAGTCGAATCTGTACATTAAATATTTTTTGGAAAACCTTATTGAAATAATTATTCTTATCGATACAGAGGCCGAATCTGTAGTTTTGAGAATTTTTGTCTGTCTGTCTGTCTACCTGTCTGTATGTCTCTCTGGGAACGCATCACTTGAAAATCACTAGACAGATTTTGATGAAATTTGGTAGCTGGTCTGTTATAATTATTGAAGTTAAAACTTTATACTTAAATTTATGGCTTAGCTTGCAATGGAAAATGTATTCAAATAATTCGTCACTTCTTGTATTTCATTGGCGTATAAACAAATTAAATATTTGCATAAGAATAAGTGCCAATGAGGAAAATACGAAAATTCAAGGTGTCTATTGTTCTTTCAAGTAACTAACAGGAACACTTAAAGCTACTTCTTAACAGTTTAATCTTTTTTTTACTGTGGCTTTGAAATAATTGATATATGTACATATGTATATGATGTTTTCTACTGGCATGGTAATGGTGTTGTACCAAATAGATAATAACCCAATTTATTTATATAGAGTATAATAATAATCAATAATTAATTCGAGTAAGTCGCTAGTAAATAAATAAAATCAACGTGCTACCAATACCTACTACAAAAAAAGTGTTCTTTAAATGGACAGACGGTCGAATTAACCGATGAAAGCTTAATTAGGGAACTCTTTACAAGAAAAAATGATATATTACCTGTTCATCAAACGGACTAAGGATTGACAGTGATTTATCTCCACTTTGAGTCGAACTGGTGGTGTTACTCCTTCTCCTGACCTCATCTTCCACGCCATTAGGTCTCTCAGTACCATTGCTACTTAGATTGTTCACATTCTCTGTAGGTGAAGCGTCATACACTGATTTAAGTTTTCTTAAAGTCTTCGGCCGTTCTGCCGGCATCGGCCGCAGACCGATACCGTCGAGAGTCGTTGTGGAGCCTTTGAAGAGGCCTGTTGACAATGAAAATTAGATTTTAATAATTAAATCTATTAGGTATAAACCTACTTAAGTAAAAAAAGCCTTTAATTACTGAAATAAATTGACATTTTACACTCACACTTGCATATCATTTTATTTATATATGTATATACATATGGCAGATCGATCATTAATTAATATATTAATGATTAAATAACAAAAAATAATATAATTTATAAATATAGTGATATTATAATAATAACTCTAATTTTAATATCATATTGAATGTTTTTAATTTGTTTTAAACCCTGATAAACCTTTAATTATTATTTTTTTATATAATATTACAAATAATTTTCAAACGCTTGTTTTTTGGCGCCAATAATACCTACTAGTATTTGAAGTTTTGTTGACTTTTTTTATATTCTCTGTTTTCGTTAGCAAATAGGTTAAAGTAAAATAATATTCAGCCAAATATGGCATATATTTTTAATTACAATTAAATGTACAGTGATACTGTAGATGTCACTGTATATTTAAAATCTGAATAAAAAATCATTTTGATAATTTTAGAATTAATATATATTATAATATGTACAGTCGTATTTTTTAATTATTTATCTGATATTTATAATAAAAAATAGCTTTTTCGCCAGTTTGTTTGATTGTTTTTAACAAACAGTAAATTTGCTTAAAATTTGCAAGGTATTTTAATATACGTTTGTAGATATAGGAACAACAACATAATGGCATAATATTTGTCACATATGTGGTTAGAAATCGAATCTTACATTCAATTATAGATAATTTTGACAGTAAATATTGTAAGTGATAAGAAACCAGAACAGGGGCGGGGAAAGTTCACTGCAGAGCATAATTTTACTAACCTAATTAAGACAAAGACAATTTTATGTGGGTTTGTTTAATATCCATATTTCATAATATGTCCGATTGACGGTCACAGGCTCGATTCCCATAAGGTGTAGTTGTTTATTCTGCTAATTGAGGTATAACACCACGTATTTCGTAAAAAATCTACATAAAGCATAAATGAGATAAGACTACAATTCTACCTTAGGTTAATACTTTATATTTAACTAATAATATGTCTAACGCTTAAAAATAGGTAGGTAGCTATTGTAAAATAGAGGTCAATAAAAAATCGATATCTCAACAACCTTTTTTGTACCTAAATTAAAAAAAAACTTAACGTTGTTTAGTAACGCAATAAGGCCGAGGTCGGCCATTAGAAACACTATATTTTTAGAAATCAAATTGTTAAATGAAATTCGTGTCAACTATAAAGTTATAAAATTTCAATAATTTAGTATGCTTTTTTATACATATAAAATTATATTTCTCTAATATTAATATAATTGACTTTTGCAAGGTGCAATACCAAAAATACATTTTTAACCGTTAAGGCTGAGATAATAAAATAAACCTATTTATACACATGGTGATTAAATCACGTTCATGGTATGAATAAAAAGTACCATTTAAAAGGTCAAATTCAATAACAAAGCGATATTAATATTAAAAAAATTATGTATGTATTTAAAGTTATATATGTGTAGTGTATCAACCATCTGGTATCCATAACACAAGCTTCGTAGCTTACCATAGAACTAGATGGTGATGTGTGTTAATGTCCCAATAAACAAATAAAATTGTCAAAATCAAGCTAAAAATATAAATAATATTAGACTTTTATAGATCACTATGTGCCAATAACAGTCTATTTTTTTAATAAAGTAAGGAAGTCGCGGAAATAGTTAAAAGTGACAGCTAATATGTCATGTAATATCTCATGCTTCGAACCAAACCCAAACACTGATTTAGGTGCCAAAATATTTAACATAACAGTTCGAAGTTTGATAACTTATCAAATTCGATAAAACATTTGCCATTTTTAGGAAAAACTTACTTTACAGTATTAAATTTAAGTATTAATTTTAATTGAATTGTAATGTAGTACTTAACGGAGATTTAAATTTGCAAGATTTAATTTTTTGGAGATCTGTATTTTTTATCGCTCACGTTATACACTATACTACCACTGACGGGATTTAATACATATTTACGTAAGCGACTCACCATCGCTTCGCTCGGGTTCGTCCTTAGGTTGCTTCCCAAAATAAAATTAATTAATTAATTTGGTTTCAATATTTTTTCGTGGGAACCTATTTTTTTTAAATAAAAGTAGCCTATGTTACTCTTTATTACATCAGCTATCTGCCAGTGAAAGTCCCGTCAAAATCGGCCTAGCCGTTTCAGAGATTAGCCGGAACAAACAGACAGACAGACAGACAGACAGACAGACAGACAGACAGACAGACAGACAGACCGACAGACAGACAAAAATTGTGAAAAATGTTGTTTTGGTATATGTACCGTGTATACATTCATATGCGTTAAGTAAAAAGCGATTATTTTAATATTACAAACAGACACTCTAATTTTATTTATCTGTATAGATTAAAAGTTACTTTAAAAAAAGGAGACGTAATTTGGGTGTATGTTTTTTGTATGAATATCACACAATATCTCCATCAAATGTAACTTGATCTTTATGTTTTTTTAACGAATACTCCTATAATATAAATATATTAATGTAAATTTAGGAATGTATCGTGTAATATAATATAAACAAAAATATCATACAGTATACATGATTCATTGAAAATTTTGAAATCAATTTCGGTAATATTAACAAATGTCATTGTCATCATCATTGTCACTGCATAAAATCAATTGTTTTTCATATTTTTTTTTTTGCGTAAATTCGTAGATAACGAATTTAACCGGTGTTCAAAATCAAATGCTAATTAATGAAAACATTCCTAACCTACATAAAGCAGCCTGGTACATCTAATAATGATAATAGTACTGTTGATTTGTAAATAAGATAAATGTAAAGGAATGCTTTGTACAGTCTTCAAAGCGGAAGCAGATACAATTTGTATCAATTTGATCTCTACACAGTGTGAGATACACACAGCTTGAATTATTTAAATAGTTATATTGTATGAACTGATTTCGTTTTTATTATTATAAAAAGAAACGTAAAAAAATATATATGTTGTTGTTGTAATTTTTTTGTATACATACATAGTACGGAGTGTGTTGATGGATCTTAGCTATAATTTGATCCGGTAGGTGGTGCTGTTTTTGAGTTTCAGATTTTTTTGAAGTAAAACTTCTTACGCACGTTTGACTTGGGGGGTAAGCTGGTGAATGCGTTACGAAAAAATGTACGTACGTTTGTTGCCATGGTAACCGTTGTTATTGTCTTACAAATGATATATAATATTATATTCTTTCTTTAAATGATATGCTATAAATATATGATTGTAATATGCCTAATATGCGTTATTTTTAGTATCTCACCTATCCTAATTATTTAAAACATAAATTGAATTGCATAAAGAGTACCGATAACCTACAGAAATTTTACTTCTTGTGCGTGAACACATTCATACACGCACTCTTTATTTTTTTTATTATCCTACCAAACGCGTATCTAGTAATATTTAATACATACTTTATATTATGTTATAAAAGTTGCTTCATTCTTTTTTTTTCTCCGTTCTTTTCGCTTTTTCGCCTTTCCAGATTTCTTAACAGATTCATTAAACCCCTTTTTTATTAATTTTGACTTTTGGAACTAACTTTGTAATTTTCAAATAATAAAGTATTGTGAGGTTATTCGCATTCGTCCGCGTGCTGATGCCAAGCAATTCAGGCCAATTTAGATCGCAATGTATTTAACTGTGAACTCTATGTACATTTTAATTAGGCATTTACTTTTTAACAGAACGTATATTTGTTTGAATTACTATAACAAGAATTCATTTCTTATCTATCCTATATATGTTTAATTATTTTTATTGAAATTGCCCTTAAAGTAAGGCATTAGTAATTGCAAATATTAATTATTTAAATATTTTAGGGACGAAACCAAACGAAACGAGGGTGAGTTGCTAGTTCTTATATATTAGTCGCCTTACTTGTCTAAGCCTCAAACATAAATAACGAAAGCTTAAAAAGGACCGTGAAGAAAGAGCAGAACGACGGTGCACTTATATTACAAATGTATAGAATTTGTAATAGTTTTACAATAAAAAGATAAAATACATATGTATTATGTGTATAGATAAAAATATCGTTAATAATTAACATTAAATTTTTAAAATTTATATTTAAGTAAAATCTATACAGATAAATAAAATTGGAGTGTCTGTTTGTAATATTAAAATAACCGCTTTTTACTAAACGCATATGGATGTATACACGGTACATGTACCAAAACAACATTTTTTACAATTTTTGTCTGTCTGTCTGTCTGTTTGTTCCGGCTAATCTACGAAACGGCTGGACCGATTTTGACGGGACTTTCACTGGCAGGTAGCTGATGTTATAAGGAGTAACTTAGGTTACTTTTATTTTAGAAAAAGAATTAGAGTTCCGCGAAAAAAAATAAAACCATGAAATTGAAAACAAAATCCGCCCGAGCAAAGCGAGGGTAAATCGCTATATAATTTAAATAAATATCTTAGGAGTAGCAAGCTACTATTTATGTATACACATAGCTAACCGTGAAAACGTAGCTAGTGACGAACGCGGGCGAAGCGAGCGTGAGTCGCTAGTTTAAGATATAATAGTCAATAGCCAAAGTGTACATAGGTATACAATAGGTATACATATGTATACTGTCAAACCAAATCAAGTTTTCTTTTTAATATTTATTTCTGTCATCTCACATCATTCAAGATGCTACACTTATATTATATAATAGTAGGAAACCAATATTGCAGTCATATTGAATTACAATATGCCTTCCCATTCGAAATATATATAATTAATATTATACAACACGTTTGGCTCAGTTTATAGTGCTGTGTCAGTGGTCACGGGTTCGAGCCCCTCTGCGGGCATTCATTTGTGATAAGCACGAATGTTTGTACTCTAGTCATATTCATATCAACTATCTGGTATCCATAACACAAGCCTCGTAGCTTACCATGGAACTATATGGTGCTGTGTGCTAATATCCCAACATATTTATTTATTTATTCTACATAACTAAGGCTATTTTCACTCCTATTTAGTATTTTAGTTTAAAATGATTCCTAAGTAGGCTAACAGAATATGTAGTTTTGATAAAGTTATTCTACCACTTATACGAGTATTAAGTGCGTTTATATGATTAAAACAAAAAAAACTATATAATAGAGATGTTACAATAGGATTGACTATACTCCAGGTAACAATGATGAATCAGTCAAGGAGATAAGAACTAGATTTCTCGTTTTGCTCGCTTTACTAAGCTGAGTTTGTATCTAAGCCTAATCTAAATTAGGACTACCCTATGAACAAAAAAAACAATTAACAAAATACGTGAGTGGAATCAAATAGACTAACTAGTAAGTAAACAAATATTATTTTGATAAAATTTACATAACAATGAAAGTTAAAAACTATACATATAATAAAATTGTAACTAAGCCGAATCTATACATTAAATATATTTCGAAAATCTTATTGAAACAGACATTATTATCGATACAGAGGCCGAATCTATAGTTTTTAAAATTTTTGTCTGTCTGTCTGTTACCGCATCACAGAAAAACCACTGGAGGGATTTTGATGACATTTGGTATGGTCAAAGCTGGTTATGTGGTTCAACATATAGGATACTTTTTACCGCGGGAAATATCTCATCTCTGAGAAATCTATACTAAACTTGAAAACGTACGTAGGGACGAATCTAAGCGAAGCGAGGGTGAGTCGCTTGAAACTTTTAAAGTACTTAACTTATTTGTTTCATACGAAAATTCATTTTAGCTGATTTTCCAAGTCTAATACAATCAAAACAAAACTTAAAAGCACTTAACAATATAAAACAACATTTCTATTTAAGCTCTACATTTCTAAAAATAGGAACTTTCTTATTATGTATACTAATATTATAAAGAGACAGACTTTGTTTGTTTGAACGCACTATTCTCAGGAACTCCTAATCCAATTTGAAAAATTCTTTTTGCATTAGATAGCCCATTTATTGAGGAAGGCTATAGATTATACATCATCATGCTACCCAAGGGAGCGTATAATCATAAATGTCAACCAATCGGCCACTCACACATTATTGTAAAACTTATGATTATATCGGAAGATTGAATGCAGGCGAAGCCGTAGGCACTGCTAGTATATTCAAAATGACCCAATTATAGTTTCTTTCCCGATCTTAGTTTAATTCACAAGCCGTGACTGCACAGTGCACGGCCACGGCGCCCGCGTCGGGTGAGCGCTCACAATGGCCTATTGTTCTTACGAGGCAGTTAAACTTGTAACTGTCACTTGCTGTTTCTAGCTTACTTGTTACTTCAACTAAATGTATGCAGCTTGTTTTAAGTATTATAGTTTTCTCTTTGCTATATCTGATTTATCTATACTAATATCATAAAGAGGCAGAGTTTGTTTGTTTGTTTGAACGCGCTAATGTCAGGAACTACTAATCGGATTGGAAAAATTCTTTTTGCATAGATAGCCCGTTTATTGAGGAAGGCTATAGGCTATATATTATCATGCTACTACCCAAGGGAGCAGAGGAGTAATCATAAATGTCAACATTTCAGGCAGATTTCCATACTAATAGTATCAAGTCAAAGACTTTTTTTGTAGTTTTAGCGCGAGCAAAGCCGCGGGTTCTTCTAGTTTAGTGATATTTCAGTTTCATACTTAAATCTTATTGTTATTGAGATGAGATATAGAGAATGATATACATGGATTATGTAGCTTTCTATTGTCACGAAAGCGAAAGAATTTTCCGAATTAACTTTTGTTTGACTGTAGTTATATGGTCAGGTGGATATGAAGATTGATGACTTTGAGATTTACGAAATACACATTAAATATTAAAACACAAAAACTTAAATCCTGTACAATACTAATTTAGATGTATTAGTATGTATTATTTTTTATACAAGGTAGGAGTATATTTCACTAATTTTTCGCAATTTAATACATAGTAATAACGAATATTCATCAAGCGATATTTGAACCCCTTCACTACTTTATAATAGGCAGAGCCAGTCAAACACACGTCCCATTCTACAACGACGGTTGTCTACTTGGTGTCTAGAATACTAATAATGTTTTAAGGCTTCCCTTATATTCACGTATACCTTGCAATTGACGAACAGAAAGACAATTTTACAAACGTTAATCGTAATAAAAATTATATTACATAGTGTATAATACACTTATTTATAGTATATTTATATATACCATACTATTTTGTTTGAATATGTCTAATATTCGTAAAATAAATAAATATATGAGTTATTTTTAAGTATTTTAGTAACTATAGATTTTATTTACAGTATCGAGGAAAACTAAGTTAGATCGTGATAAAAACATTTCTTGATTTGTCCCTTTCACCTTGGAATCATCTCCGTTTAAATATTTGAGGTTTGACATCATGATTTTACGCTTATTTCTTATATTGAGGACGTTATTTATAATTTTACATTATCATAGTATTTTAAAAGCAATAAAAATGATTATTCCTGTAATAATAATAGTATTTTAAGGAATTACTTCATCCAATTATACAAAACTCAAAGTGATGTAAGCGTCTTAGAACAGCAGATGTTTTATAGAATATTTTTCTATAAAAATCTTCTATAGAACATTAACTCCTTTACTAATAACCTTTAATACATAATAATAAATCATATAATTCAGTTATATACATGTACATGTAGGTACGTGTTATAGCGTTTAAAATAAAACAATGGCACAATTTATTTTTTACATGTTTGAACAAGTGGAAACTTAGACTCCATTTAAAATGACCATAAAAAATCAACTTACAGTTTCCCATCAGTATGGCGGTCATTAAATATTCCAAAGCATTTAACAGCCGTCATCTCTACATTAGTCAGATTTATTTTGAGAAACACCGATTATATCACATAAATAACTATATTAGCACTCAATCACATAATTTAGAAACTTTTTAGTTAAAATAGAGTTAGTTAGTTAAAAAATATCACAAAATTCACTTAACGCTTAAGTTAATCGTGTTTAATGACGCATCGGCTATGACAATGTACGTTCGATTAGACACCCGTCGGAAGACTGCGAAATCGCAAGTGAAACAATACTGATAAGAAATGTGTACCGCGACGTCACATATCGACCGTTTTATTAATCTGAATCAATTTATTCATGTAGACAATTGGACACTTGGGGGTTTTAAATTGGTGCGAGAGTCTTGGTGGAAGGTTTTTAGTGAACTACGAGCTTTACTGGCTGGTTGTTTAGGGTAGACTTATCTGTTAATTAGATCTTACGCTTTTATACTACATATTTTTTTAACTTTCGTTATTCTGAAGCTTTGAAAAGCTCTGATAATGTCATATCAGTTCAAAGATAACTCGGATTTTAATTTTCGTTGAGCTTTTCTATAATGTTCCATTATTTTGTACTATTAATATAGTCTAACCTTTTTATTAATTAGCGGCTCACTCTCGCTCCGCTCGGATACGCCTCTAGTTACGTTTTAACGATCAGAATATTTTTCTAAAGTATAGATTTCTCAGAGATGAAATATTTTCCCACAATAAATAGTATCCTATATCTTGACCCGGATAACCAGCTGTTATCATACCAAATTTCATCAAAATCTATCCAGTGGTTTTCTCGTGATGCTATCACAGACAGATAGACAAAAATCTAAAAATTATAGATTGGGCCTCGGTATCGATAATAATGACTATTTCAATATGATTTTCCAAAAAATATTTAATGTACAAATTCGACTGAGTTAGATTTTATTATATATAAATTTAATAGTTAATTTAAAGAGCATAAATTGTATTATGTAGAGCCATTTGATGGTGCATCAATTATAGTGATATCTAGAAACTCCGTTAAACTTAAATTACGTTAAAAATATGAGATCATGGCATCATAATTTATATAGAAACTAGTACTATAAAGATCCATTTCCATTATTGCTCTACCTTTGACTGGTATCAAATGTATCTTATGCAGTTAAATTTAGAGTTAAAATTAACTGTATTTCTAACAGATAACCTTTAAAGATATACATAACCAGTTAAAATAATTGCCTTGATTTACATATCAGAACGTAATAGCTAGGTGTCATTAATCAAATGTTTTCATTTCGGCTTACAAATCGTATCGAAAAAAGTAATTTTATAGTTGTAATATTTTAACGAGACGTCGTCGTAGTGATTTATTTAACTGTTTCAGTTAAGACGTCTCAGCTTTTAGTAATCGAATTGCATGTTATTTATAAGAGATTGGTTATCGGTTTGGAAGTTAAATTATAATGTAGTAATATTTAAAGCAATTAAGTCCGAACGTGAACTTAAACATGCCATGTACAAGATAAGCTACCTTACAAGTGATATATTATGCACTAATTAGTTATTTATTTATATTTATCTGACTTAAAAAAGAGGGGTTCCATAAGTGTGCATGTTGTTTAGGGTTCTGTACCTCAAAATGAAAAAAGGAACCCTTATAGGATCACTTCGTTGTCCGTCTGTCAAGGCCATTTTTCTAAGGAATGCGTGGAGATATCAAATTGAAAATATTATCAAATACTTAGATCTTCAAAAGAAATAAAACTATTGAGTCAACGCAATCGTAAGATACGCCGCATATTTTGACACTAGCAAGAGAATTAAAACCTATAAGGTACTTCCCGCTTCGATTTAAAATTATTATAAACTTGTTTTAACGTTTAATGCTACGGAACCTGCGATATCTCGTACATCTCGTACTTATCCGTTTTCTTAATACATTACGACATATATTTAATCTATAACTCATAAGGCAACGAGTTGAAAATTACAGTAAAAGTTCCTTTAGGTACTCTACCCTTAGCAGTACCATGTGTTTTTAATTAAAGTTCGTAGAAACATTCCTGGCTATAATTCATTAGAAAAGTCGCTGATACGTTTAGTACAAAAGACGTTATTAAATTAGTTGCTCAAAATTTTAAAACAAATTTTACGTATCCATATGGAGCGATGTGTTGAAAGATTAGAAACAGCTTCTTATTATGAGCTTTTGTATATAAAAAAGTATTAAATGCAGATGGTTATAGTGAAATAATAGTTTCCTGTACTGATAGCCCGAAAGAAAAGCGATATAAAACTGCAAGTATTTTTTAAAGGATTTTTTGAATATTATGTCACAACAGTAACTCACCCGTTCCGTTTGGGTTCGTCCCTAGTTACGTTTTAACCTTTAGTATAGATTTCTCAGAGATGAGATATTTTCCCGCAGTAAAAGGTATCCTATATGTTGACCCGGACCAGCTATGACCATACCAAATTTCATCAAAATCTCTCCAGTGGTTTTTCTGTGATGCGGTAACAGACCGACAGACAGACAAAAATTCTAAAAACTATAGATTCGGCCTCTCTATAGATAATAATGACTATTAAGTAAGATTCTCCAAAAAATATTTAATGTACAGATTCGGTTCAGTTAGAATTTTATTATATGTATAGATTGGTGGAGTAGAGAAATGGCCTGTCAGTCAGCTGGTTTCCTTAGCGTTAGGCGAGGGAGCAGAGTTCCGTAAAAAAACTATAAACTACTTTCTAATAAGTAATACCTGAAAATTAATTTGCGAACAGTACAATATATTAATTAAAAATAAGTTTTATGTATAATTGTGACTGGGCGCGTCAGTCACGCGTTGAAGTTGTAAAAAATCGATTCATCGTGCAAGTACTTTCTAAAATTTGAAATTTAGTAAACAGATGAAGAATATTATTATAATAACTAAAATATAGTCAGTAAGTAGGTATATCTATACATAGGTCTACAAAAGTTTATTTGCTAGATTTATATAGAAAAGGTCACATTTAGTGTTTCTCGATATTATTTTCGTAATTTGCAAGCGGAATCGTGGGAGAATGTTAGTTACATTACCTACCAATTAAAAAACTATGAAAACTACATTATCTTGCTTAGAAGAATGTTACACATACAAAAAAGCAGTCGTTGATAACTAAACATGAAACTAAATCATAGATAAGTGTCTATTTAAAGATACTTTGTTATCGTTGTGTAATATAAGATATGTAGTAAGGTCAATGTTTCATTTGGTATGAAATTTTCGTAACACTGCAAGTATACTAGGAATATTAAGAAAAAAATATAAACCATATAATATGAATTTGTATTAGTATTACGTGTACTAATATACATTTATACTGATATTATAAATGTGAAAGTTTGTGAGTATGGATGTATGGATGTTTGTTACTCTTTCACGCCAAAACAACTAAACGGATCTTGATGAAATTTGGCGCAGAGATAGATTACAGTCTGGAATAACACATAGGTTACTTTTTATCCCGGAAAAATATACGGTTCCCCAGGGATAGATTTGTTTTTGTTTTTCTAGAGACGAACCCGAGCGAAGCGAGGATGGGCCGCTAATATTACATATACATATAAGCGATCTGCTTAAATGGAAAAATAATTGTCATTCAAAATATTGCTTCATTGAAGAGTCTTTAAAATACATAATTTTTATTTACTACTAGCGCTTCACCCTGGCCTCCCTTTGTTCGGGTTCGCCTCTAGAAAAATAAAAATAAATCTATCCCACGGGAACCTTACATATTTCCGGGATAAAAAGTAGCCTATGTGTTATTCTGATGTATGAGCTATATTATTGTAGTTAGTAGTAAGTTTCATTAAAATCCATTCAGTAGTTTTTGCGTGAAAGAGTAACAAACATCCAAATATCCTCAAAAACTTTCGTATTTATAATATTAGTAGTATGCACTTTCCTTAGATCTAGAGGATGTCCCGGGACATCGAATAATTTCCACACTTTGCTACAATAATTCAAGTAGAGAAGCGTATCCTTAGCGAAGGCTAGTTACTAGTATTATAATACAAAGTAAACAAAACCCTACAATAAAGAAACTATAAAGTCAAGCCACAAACTAAAGGAAACGCTATAAAAACCCCATCCCTTAAGACAACCACAGTAACATTAGACGAGATTTTTTATTAAAACGTCAAATTTTGTCGTAAGATAAAAATAAACTTAATTTGAATGTAAATGAAAATAAACCACGTTATAAGCTCATAAGGTTCGTTTTTATTTATCAAGTTGTTGATGTAAATAACAGTATCAGTTAAGATGTAATGAAATAGTTTCCGTATGGTTTGGACAACTTTTTTTTTACAAAATATCAACGCGTATGGTATTATAGAAAAGCAAATATTTTGAAAATAATTTACATCGAGAAATAATTTTATCCAAATAATTTTGGATGAATTTTGAGACAATAAGTATTTTAAATTAAAAAGACTTGGTAATTAAAATATACGATATTAGACGGATATTTTTGTTAGTTTTACTTTTTCTAATTCTTTTTCGAAAATAAAATTAGCCTAAGTTACTCTTTATAACATCAGCTATCTACCAAGGAAAGTCCCATCAAAATCAGTCCAGCCGTTTCGGAGATTAGCCGGAACAGACGGATAGACAGACAAAAATTTAAAAAAATGTGTTTTTCTTATAAGTACCGTATATGCATTTACTAAAATGGCTCTTACTTGGACATTACAAACCGACACTTTAATTTTATTTATCTGTGTAGATATAAATCTTAAATATAAAGTTACAAAGGCGCAATTAGCTTTTATTTCGCACATTTCCTTATAATTATCATATATTTAATAAGAAAGGAAATGACAAGTGATGCACCTCTTTATTTATAAACCCATTGTTACATCGCATTGCATCAGTGTATTGATAAGAATTCGATGATTCGTAGAGATAACACAGGGAAAACCAATATAATTGCACATATCACGTTCTCATTCTGTACAAAAATATAAAAGTTTGTTTGTGCAAATATACGAAACTTCTTAGCCGATTGCTTACAAATTTTGACAATTATATAGATGTAAATTTTGTTATCTATACATATATGTACATATAATAAAATTGTAAGCCGAATCTGTACATTAAATATTTTTTAGAAAATCTTATTGAAATAGACATTATTATCGATGCAGAGGCCAAATGTATAGTTTTTAAAAATTTTCTCTGTCTGTCTGCTGTCTCTCTTTGTCTGTCTGATAGGATACTTTTTACTGCGGGAAAATATCTCATCTCTGAGTAATCTAATAGGTAGGTACTAAGCGTTAAAAAGTATATAGGGACGCTAGTATAATATATATATACATATATATGTAATATGTATATGTATTGTATATGTACTACATATTTGAGATAAAATGTTCCCGACATTTATATGTTACGTCAGTTTCAATTTAGAATTATAAAATAAAAAAATATTCTATTGACTTACCTAACACATTATATTGATGAAGGTCACATTAAATTATATCATTCGCCGAAGAAGTTTTGGAGATTTGTGATTTTACACAATCAAACATTTACATTTATATACATATATACTGTGTACATATAAGTAAAAATAAAAAGGTACTAACTTCACTTACTATTTAGATCTTCTGTTGTTAAAAAAAATCGGATTTCCCAATAATACAAAATCTACGTTGTTAAATTATCTCCTTGCAGAATCATCGCCATCGACCCGTACCCATGACGTTGACTCACGATACTGAGTACATGACTCATACATTACTCACACGCGGTAAAACTGCTAAATATTTGATAACTCCACATTTTATTACCAAAGGCGAACTAGGGTATGTTTAGATGTAATATTGATATTTTTTGTAGTATGTAGAAAAAATAATTTAATAACAGCACTTCGCCTGTATGCCTCAAAAACACACACAGGACATAAAATATATATGTATGTATGTAAATAATTGTAATGTAAAGCATACTACTTGTTCCAACTCACCGTATTTTATGGGATAGAAACTAGTATATTATCCTGGATATCCTATATTATGTAATAAAAAATATATCATAGCAGATTAAAAAAGAAAAAAATATATTACCGTCCTTGGTTTACTTACATGAAATATCTATTTTTATTAAAAAGACATGAAATATAAATATAAAAGTACAATTAAATATTAGTAACAGTTATTGAAAGCAAGTGGCATAAATCTATTATGATAATTTATTAATATAATTATTCAAGCTGTAATGTTTGTTAGTTTGTTTGTATGGGTCAAATCTTGCAAGCTGAATTAGAACCACTTCCTTTTATTTTACAGAGATGAAATTTTACACGTTGGTTCAGTTCCGGTGACAGTAGCTTTTTATGATAATTATGACTTGATTTTCCACCTGTGATTAGTTCCAGACGAAGCAACTTCATAATGGCTAACAATACAGACACGAAATTTTATTGAAATGAAATAAACTTTATTCAATTAGACTTATTACAAGTGCTTTTGAATCGTCGATTTAAAAGTGTTGTCTCGGTAGACAGTGTGACGCCAGCTTTACCTAAACCAACAACGACCTTGCTGTCTATTAGATAATACTACGCAATACGGTTGACCGCTAAACAATATTTTTTTATCACACCACATTATTCTTTTCTAGTGTTTTAATGTAGAAAGTGCTAAATATTATTTATCGTTTTGTTCGCGTAAGTAGAATTTGAATTAAATTTTAAACAAAATGTTTTTTTTTTAATTAGAAATTAAACTATTTTTTTTAAATAAAACTATTTTTTTGATTTATTTCGCGATTTTCTTCTCTCCCTTCACTATATTTGCAGTAAAGCATTTGGAGCCTTGGTAACAAAAAATCAAAATAAAACCGCAACAAAATCCAAAAAAATAGTTTTATTTAACGTCGAATATGGGCGTAAATCTAAGAAAGTATTATGTTACTGGATATTTAAAAGCGTAATATATAAGCCAAATAAAATCTAACAACAAACATACATATATACATATGTATATGCACAAATGTTTCTGAATCATTATGATTAGTAAAGACCTTTTTGAAATATAGTAGGTAGGTACCTTTAAGGGATAAAATTTGTTTTGTTTATACTATAAATCTGAGACGATAGCAGTTAAACTGTTGCCCATAAAGGGTGGACAAAGAAGGTTCGATGACTTTATGAGGTCCCGACTCCATTGTTAATAAACGACTATTAAAAATATCATCTACAGAAAAAAATCTATTATACTAAAAATATCTTTGTTTGGATATTGTATTCATATTATTTTTTTTAGTTTCTTTTAATGTTCTTATATTGGATATTTGTTATATTTTTATTTTATGATTGTTTATTTGATAAATGTATATATCAATTAGAAAACTCTACATACATGTACATACATGTAGGCCAAGAGTTTTCTAATTTATATTATTCGTAGAATAAACACAAATTATGTGAATCGCCTCGCGCAAGAATCGAACTTATGACCACCTTTTTAATATTACCAAAAAAAAATTCAAGGATGCTGTCAATATTCTGGCTAAATAATATTTCCTAAAAGAAACAGGAAAAATTTTACAAAAAACAAGTAAATACAACAAAGTCGCGAAGAATAAAAGGTACGTATCAATATTTACATTTATACCTAGTATGTTATAAGAAACATGTTAAATTACGTCTTTATTATAAAGATTTATGTAGATTAACTTCGTGATATAATGGAAACTTATAATCGAGTCGTTGCACCTCAAAGCCACCTGCTAGCCTTGCACTGCCGTAGAAGTACGCAAGTTTATATCTAAATCTAAGGCTTTTTTACGCGTTTTGAAAACAAGTTTTCTTTTTAACTTATACCTATATAAGTACCTACTAAGTATAAAAAATATGAACATATCATGAAATGATAATATAAATAATATCAGAGCTCTTCACTTATGCCTTTTCAATAAGAAACTTGTTAAAGAAAGAACTTGTTAGGATAATTAGAACATGAAAATCAGTTTTTATTGGTCAATGCTTCTACAGCAAACTTTTATATATTTTATGTACACGACTGAGTAACAATATCTAATAATTTATACTCTGCTATAAATTGCTATAGATGCAATTGGGAATAGCAAGTAAGATAATATAAAACAAAATTTAAAACACGTTTTAATTTTTTTGAGCGAAACCCTAATTCTATTTCGTAAATAAAAGTAACCTAAGTTACTCCTTCTAACATCAGCTATCTGCCAGTGAAAATCCAGCTGTTTCGAAGATTAGCTGGAACAAACAGACAGACAGACAAAAATTTTAAAAATTGTGTTTTTCTCATAAGTATCGTATATAATTCCATATGCATTTAGTATAAAGCTGTTATTTTGACATTACAAACAGACACTTAAATTTTATTTATCTGTATAGATTACATTATATATCATCATTAGTTGACATCAATATTATATTCTAAGACTCACGTTGCTATAAAGCTCTAATAAAAGTACGTTCTTTAATTTGTGGTCGCAATTTTAGCGATAATTTTCCAATGTCTTATTAAAACGTACTTATATATAACCCCTGATCAAGGTTTAAATTTATATATTTTGTATATGAAAAAAATTGTCGTATAATGAGTTAGTGAATAATTTATATAAATATAAAAAAAAATAAAAAAGAAACAACTCCAATAAATTTAATCATAACAATAGCTATTATGAAGGCCATTCATTGTTCGATGAAGAAAACAAATAAATTTTAAAATCACGTATAAATGAGAACAATCTCAATAATAAACTTAATATAGTCACGTATTGAATTACTTTGCTAGTATAGAAATTTCTCGATGAGATTTGATGAGTATTATATAAAACCGTTTTTTTACTTACCTATCTATACAGATAAATAAAATTGAAGTGTCTGTTTGTAAGGTCAAAATAGCAGCTTTTTTCTAAATGCATATGAAATTATATACGGTAGTAATAAAAAAAAACACAATTTTTAAATTTTTTGTCTGTTTGTTCCGGCTCATCTCCGAAACGGCTGCACTGATTTTGACGGGATTTTCACAGGCAGATAGCTGATGTTAGAAGGAGTAACTTAGGCTACTTTTTTTTAGAAAAAAGAATTAAGATTCCGCTTAAAAAAATTAAAAAGTACCTAGGGACGCACCTGAGCGAAGCAAGGGTAAGTTGCTAGTATAAGTTATAAAGAAAAAAATATTATACATAAGGGGAAGTTTAAACATGTCTCTGTAAATATCTACACGTAGAATAAAAACAGTAAAGCTAACTCATTCAGTTATTATTCTTTAAAATTTAATTAAAGGCAATATAAATTAGTACACTACATCTATAAGTTACTTTAATCCAAAACATTTATTTATACGAGTATATATATGCCCTCTAATAAACGGGCCCCGCCCTATGGACATATAACAAAGTAGACGACCTTCTAACTGAAGTACCTTACTGGCATGGGAAAGGGCCCATCGCTGTTATTATAATAAGAGAAATCGTCTATACTAAATGTTACGTGTCATACTACCATACATTAAAAAGTAGCATTTGACGTCTGTTTGAAGAAATTATATAATTATAATATACATTTTTTTATTTTAATTTACATATATTTATATAATTAAAAATTGTATTAATTACTAGCAACTTTCCCTTGCTACGCTCGGGTGCTATTGTATTTATAATAATAACCAGCGACTCACCCTTGCTTCGCTCGTGTTTGTCCCTAGGTTGATTCCCCATACAAACTTTCATCCCCATTTTCACCCCCTTAAGAAATGATTTCCGGAATAAAAAAACCTATGTTCTTCCCAGGATCTCAAACAATCTTCTTACCAAATTTCTTCTAAATCGGTTCAGTAGATCCAGAGATTACTCACTACAACCTCACAAACTAACAAACTTTACCTCTTTATAATATTAGTATAGATATATAGGTAGCGTTATCTTTTGGATTATTTTATAACTAACAATAGCCTGTAGGTATGTTACTCCATATAGTCATGATTTATCAGTGTATCTACTAAATTAAATGTAAATCTGTCCATTTGTTACAGCTTGAAACAGTAACATACCTACATACAAACAAGTTTTCACATTTATAACAATAGTATGGTTAAGATAATAGAACCATACACAAATATTGTAGTATTTCTTTACCTAGGTATATCGCGTGAAAATGCCTAGATGTATAAATACCGTAAATTTTCGATGAAGTAATTAATAGCACAAGAGATAACTTAATTAATTGACAACAAAATATATTAAAGCATGTAAAGCCGCGGGATAAAGCTAGAGTTAAAACTAACACACATAAAAATAACGTTCACAATATTTCACTCGTAACTAAATAAGTTAACGAGCAAATTTAGCGATTTCTTTAACGATGTTGTTACATCTTAATGTCTTACTCGACTTAAACTTTCTCTATATATTTACATGCTCTTAGAAAAGCTTTTTTAGACCATCATTTTTACTTATAATGATTTTAAAGCGTGAATTTAAGGCTAACACTATTGTTATAATAAGAAATATTTACAAAATATTATATATTTATTATTTAGTATAGAATTCTAAGAGATGAAATATTTTCCTGGAATAAAAAGTATCCTGTATGTTGACCCGGATAACCAGCTATCATCATACCAAGTTTCATCAAAATCTGTCCAGTGCTTTTCTCGTGACGCGGTTACAGACAGACAGACAGGCAAAAATTCTAAAAACTATAGATTCGGCCTCTGTATCGATAATAATTACTATTTCAATAAGATTTTCCAAAAAAATATTCAATGTACAGATATTTAAGTTGAATTCATTTTAATTTCATATTTTGCACCTTTACGAATGTATTATACAAGTACCTATATATTTTAAGAGCCATTCCAGCTATATTATTATCAATTCTGCTTTATTTATTTTATTATTACTAATTAAAAAGACTAAGAATCATTTTAAATGACCTTAAAGCGTAATAATATAAAAAAAAACAATTAATTGTATTATAGAATGTAAATAAATAATTATGAAGTAAGACAATTAAATTTTATGATATCTGCACGAGAAAACACTAAGTTGATATAATTAAAACGATTAATTGATTTGCACTTTGATCTTAACGTTTTGATAAATAAGTTATCACCACAATATATTATAAATTTGAATGAATGTATGTGTGTTTATTTATTTCTATCTCAAAGATATGCTCTGGACCTACTGAACTAGTTCAAAACATATTTTTTAGTTAGATAGAATTTCTTCTTGAAATGTATAATATGGGATCATCTTCAATGTAAAATACTCTATATTAATGAAAATCGATCCATAATTGGTGGAGATATCGCGTAATATAAACTCATATAACTAAGTGACCTCTTTTTGAAGTCGGTTAAAAATAAGAAAACATACACAAAAACTTTTTTTTTATAAAAGTACTTAAGTGAAGCATTTCATAATAGAATCTTAAGTTTTGTAGAGTTACTATTGAATTTTATTAGAGCTTACTTCAAAAATATGTACGCTCTATAGAGTATAGTCTATAGATATAACAAAAGGCCATAAACCCAGCATTTGTATGAAATGTCCTTACACCATAGAATACCGGATGTTGCAGGTACCCTGCTTCCGTTTTTTACATTCAATCTGGAACAGCCGGAAATATGTTTCCAGTACTTTTTTGTGAGCGCGGTATCATTTAGCTTTAAAAATATTGTCATGTAACGACAACTATTTGTGAAACTTTTATATTCAAATAAAAAAGCTATATAAAACATCAAAAAAATATAACACAATTTAATACTATTTACACGCTATAAGAAACCACGTTACCAAACATTTTCTTATCAAAATATCAACTTTATCATCCAGTGATTCGACTTGTGTCTTATAAAGATTCATCAATTTTCTCATTTGTTTTATAGAGGTGTTTAGAATTTAGTATAATAATGATTTCCATATAATATTATTATAATTTTAAACACCTCTTACCTTTTTTCTTTAATTTCTCCTCTGGAGAAAGATTTCTTGGTAAAAATCGCTGACATAATGATAAGGCTGTCTATTGTGGATTTTTTTTTATATGTACTATGTACTACTAGCGACTCACCCTCGCTCCGCTCCGGTTCGTCCCTAGTTACGTTTTAACGTTTAGTATAGATTTCTCAGAGACGAGATATTTTCCCGCAGTGAAAAGTATCCCTATATGTCGAGCCGGATAACCAGTTATCATCATACTAAATTTCATCAAAATCTGTCCAGTGGTTTTCTCGTGATACGTTCCCAAACAGACAGAGGGACAAAAATTCTAAAAACTATAGATTATATCTCTGTATCGATAATAATGACTATTTAAATGAGATTTCACAAAAAAAAATATGTACAGATTCCACTCAAAATTTTATTATACATACATACATATGTATAGATGTACTGTTTGTGAATAATGACTATTTATTCTTTTACTTTATGATAAATTGTTCTCATTCTGTATAAAATTAATGGTTTCCTATAAAATAATAATTTCTTTTAATACAAAACTTGTAGTTTTATTATAGTGCCTGAATAGTATGTATGTACTTATATTTATGTAAGCAATAACAATAAATCTTTTTAATTATAAATCAAAATAAGCCTTATATTCTTATACATAAGGACAAGAGATGTGTATTGTGTATATCAACAAAGCTCGTACAATTTACATTTAGCCGCACATTTATGACTTAAAATTTATTGTCGCAAATGCCCTTCATAACTTAACGCTACGAACATTTTGTACACAATTTAATTTTGTTGTTCCCGATAAGGTCCATGCTACGTTAAAGGCATATTAATTTTTAAGTATTTTAATTTATTATAAGAACGTTAAGTAATGTTATAACGTTTTCATGTATTTATTATTACTGATAACAAAACGTGACTGTTTGTATCGGGGCGTTTTCTGTAATATAATCCCAATCCTTTCGTATTTTGGTTTAAAGAATTGAATGCTCTATTGAAATAAACAAATCCACTCAAAGTTACGTTTTTATAAACTAAAAAACAAACAAACAATACATATACCTTATATAAAAATAAAAGCTATATTTATTACGTAAACGTCTCCTTACCCATTTGGCCCTCAGTAGCCACGTAGTCCGGAATTGTAAAGCCGTACGCACACTCGTCAAAAATCCAAAACACGATATCACATTAATATGCACATTCACTCATTATGATAAACCTATAATATAAAATAGTAATAAACAATAGTGCTAACAATCCTAAGTACCCCACGAATTCCACTGTATTTTTTACTGTACTTTATACAGTAAAAGTTTGATACATACATACTTATGTATTAAGAGTTATAATGATCTCATATTGACAATAAATCACATCAACCAGTAGAAAGAAATGTTTCATCCCTGTATATAGGCGAATTTATTGATACTGACACATAGTACTAACATCTATTATATAAAAATCTCGTGTCAGTGTTTGTGGTCGCACTCCTCCGAAACGGCTCGACCGATTTTGTGTTTTTTTTGTATAATATTTAATAGGTATAAGAATAGGTCGTAAAGTATTTTTGACACTCCTACCCACACCCCCCATTTTTTAATCGCGATTTTAGTATTATTGTATGAATAATATTATGTATATTATATAAATACATAATATAAAGCCAAAGAGTTTTTTTATTATTCTAGTATATGTATATATTTTTATTGCCCATAAAAAAGTGAACTTTACCATTTCGAATATTTAAATTTTAAGGACTTTGTCTAAGATGATATTTTTATGCTAAATAATCATAAGGAAAAGGATATTACTACGACTTTACATTCAGCTAACTTGCAAGCAAATGTGTGGAATAGCTACCAGTCAAGTTCATTTGATATCTAAATGTCTGTAGACTGGTTTTAATTCTATACAGGTCTAGTATCTAGATTTATAAATTAGTGGAAATGGATGATGTATTTAAATAAACACGCGAGAAATAAAGATGAATTTTCATTAAAATTAACGATAAACATAAAAATATTGTATTATTGAGAAGATTACAATTGAATAGTAATACTATTTTTTTATTATAATATCAGGTATCCTAAGGTATCCACAATTACATTACAATACATTTTAAGATAAATACAAAACTCTTCTGTACAAGTGAAAGTCAAATAAAAGTTAGCTTTGATCCTTGCGCAAGCAAAAACAATAACGAAGCCATCGTCCCGAGTTCAGTGTTCGAGAATAGAACCCGTTCTAAATTTAAACCGACCGTTAGTGATGCGCCCGCGCAGGGAACTGGCTAAATTTAAATTTATTTTTAATTTTCGAATCCTGTCACGTTCAAGGTCGGATCTCCGTCAACGATTGAAAAAAAAAACTTTTAAAAATCGAAACATCTGGCGTTTAAATTGAGGATCTTTAACGGTTTGTTGACTATAAAGTTTTTGTAATGGTTATTTAAGCCAGAAATGGTGATTTGGTTTAATGTAGAGTATGTGGTCCTTGGTGGACTATTATGGTACGTGTGGGAGTTTAAATTAAATAATAGCTATGATTGCTGCTAAATGCGTTATAAACGCTTCTCTTTTCTGCGTAGAGACCTATTGTTATAAGATGACGAGGACTTATAGTTTATGGTCATTTGTTATTACCCAAAGAAATCTATTAAAAATGTAATATTAAAAAAAAAATTTTTGAAGTACTTTCTTTAGGTAAAAAGGCGAACTTCATGTTACAGTTTCAGTAGATATTACTCATTCACTTAAAAAATAGTTACTAAATATAGAGTTGACGAAATATCTACTAATACGGAGGGATCTGAAAGCCAAATATATCTATATCCCGTTGACAGATGAACAAACTACATTTCGAAATCCTCACGTTTCTAAATTCCAATTTATGTACGGATTCATTTAAAATAACTTCTACCAGATTTCATTATGAATAATACAATTTAACATAATGCAAAATATTCAGAAATAATTTTAATAAACTCTACTTTCTTAAATATTTTTATGAAAACAGATATAAGGCAGAAAGAGAATTGAGTTATTAATCTATACTTCTATACTAATATTATAAAGAGGTAAAGTTTGCGAGTTTTTGACGTTGTAGGGGGTAATATCTGGATGTACTGAACCGATTTAGATGAAATTTGGTAAGAAGGTAGTTTGAGACCCTGGGAAGAACATGAAGGGAAGGGGTGAAAATGGGGATGAAAGTTTGTATTGAGAAGCAAGCTAGGGACAAACCCGAACGAAGCAAGGGTGAATTGCTAGTCACCCATAAAACTATCTATCTCCTTCGCTACGATTTTAAATTACTCAAAATACGTGATAGAATTATACTTGTATACTTCACACATTTGTTATTAACCTTTAAAATGTATACTTTTGGTAGAAATCTTTACTTGATAATTAAATATTTATTTTATTTTAGAAGCTAGAATAAAATAAAATAGGAATATTGATGTATACTCGTAGATTCTCACTGACACGAATTAGCGGGTTTATGAGGTGTTTTACGACTACTTATAAGTGTCATTAACACTGTTTTAAATACGTGTATTATTTTTAATAATACCTAAGTGTATTTTTTTTCCTATAATACAAGAAAACAAGAAATGGCCCGCATATGAACTGATAAAGCCATACGTGATAAGGATTAATTTATTTGACAGTTAGCAGCTGTTACAGTTTTGGGACAAAAAGGTCAAACACGTGTGATCTGTCCTTCCATAAATTAATGGACTGTTTTGTTTACAAATGTCACGAATAACAATATGCTCGTTATAAAAAGGAACAAAAAATATTATGTAGGTCTGTCTGTTCGTAGACATTTTATGTTGGGAACTAGTTTTTGACTGCGGCTTCGCATATGTTGTGTAAGTGACAAGTAAGCTCTCTTTGTAATAAATCACCCCCATAGCTATTTCCTTATTCAATGAAGCTTTACGATATATTTGGAATTTCTGAACCAAATTTTAGAATAAGTAAAAATAACAACACAGCTTCATTAAATTCACGTCATTAGATTCATAATTGAAATTATTTCACCAGTAATTTGTACTTTTTTGCCGATTTCATAAATAAAGAAGGTACTCAATTTGAGTGTTTTCTTAAAAAAAATATAATTCAAGGTTTTCCTATGTAAATTAAAAAATATCTACTTCTAAGGGTTGGGATATAACTAATATTTGAAATGATATTGAGGTAAATTTATTTTTCAGTTAAAAATAAATTATTAAGTAATCTTATAACTAAGCTTGGATTTTTCAATCAAAAATAATATTACATGTACAATACCTAATTTGTAAAGTAAAATTGTTTGTATTACAAACAAAGTAGGCGGCACCTACCACTCTGCAGTAGTGCACTTAAACAACACCTGGTTGATATTTTTTCTAAATACATCGCAGTCGGTGGTCTTATGGGACTTCCTGTTTTAAATTTATAGATTTTATTGATATAGTGTTTCCAGATGGAAAATCCATTGATTTCTTATTAAAGGTACAAAAATCATGTTAGCATGTCCTAAGTCGATACAGTTTCCTAAAAGATTTACGTTTTAGATAACTTTATTTATTAGTATCTTATGTATTACACACGACATATACCTACGTAACAAGTCATAGATTCTATTCCGACGTAGAGCAATTTATTGATTTAATTAAGCATTCGTTTTCTTATGGAAAATTGCTAATCAATAGAAAATATAGTATTTACAATATATTTGCTAATTTTCCTAAAAAAACAGACATACTCGTACTAAGACAGACAGACAGACATAATAAGACCCATTCGCGAAATTGAAATAAATGTTTCACTCAAAACAAGTAGATACGAGTAGATTGAACAAGTAAATAGGTCCATCCTGTAAATTTCCTCCATTTAGTAGCCATGGCCCTAATACCGCTCTATCAGTAATCACGACAGCAATCATAATCAATCTCTATTTGTCTGCACAGCCATTACGGTCTCTTGTCATTACTTCAAACTAATATTATACTAATAATTCACTCTTACTTCACTCATTGCAAAAGACACTACTTATATATATATATATATATATATATATATATATATATATATATATATATATATACATAGCTGAATAAAAACTAGCCTATGCCACTCTTCGGCCCATAACATGGGCCAAACAAAAACAAAAAAAATCATGTTTTCTCTTGCTTCGTTGTTACGTGAAAGAAGAAAAAACAAAGAAAATCGAAACTAACAAATAGTAACTGTATAATTTATACTAATATTATAAAAGAGCAGAGTGTGTTTGTTTATTTTTTGTTTGTTTGTTTGATTGAACGAGGAGATTAGCCCGGAACTACTAATCCGATTTGAAAAATTCTTTTTGCATTAGACAGCCCGTTTATTAAGGAAGGTTATAGCTTATATATTATATAGTATATAGTCTTTCTATTCCATACTAACCGTTAACAAATAATATTAGTAAGGATATTAAAAATTACATTTCACTATGTCTAAATTATATCGTGTACACCGGCATAAGGTTTTGCATTAATGGTTTCGCTTTGTCAGATAACATAAATAATTATATATTATACCATTGGTATCTAAAACTAGCGTCAAAAAAAATCATAATGTAATATCCAAACTTAGATGATTAATATAGAACTAAATGAATAAACTTCCATCACACAACACGGAAACGTCATAACGATGATGAAACTTGTACCAGTTTGTTACAAACGGTCAATCTTTTTATTATCGCTCTGTCCTTCCCAGTCGCCTAAAATAAAACCAAACATGATATAAGGATAATAAAATCCACGAATTCACCGTTAAGTACGATCAGCAAAATAATTGTTTTGGTTCATCCTTAAAATTAAAAATCTAACTATTATAGTATTAATTCATATTTTTTTATTCTTAGATTCAAACTTCAATTTTTTTTAAAAGTTCTTTATATTTTTTTTTGTAGTAGCAACCAACCCAAGTGATATTTAAATCCCGGGTTTTCACCTCTGATATTCTTATATGTCATTTTCAACATCACTACCCTTACGATGACTTATGAGGAATAAAAACATCGTGAGGAAATCTGCATGTCTGAGAGAACCTAACTAGTTTTTGAAGGATACAGGAAGTCTTCCAAACCCGCATTGAAGAAAAGTGTCCAGCTGTAGGACGTAAAAAAATGACTAAATACGTACAATCTTTAAGTCGATATATATAAATATACAAAATCTAGTTAAAATTAACTATTCCGTTATAAAAAAATATTATTATTGCAATGATATAATTAATAAACTCTACCTATATAAAAACGTTATTTAATTGTTTTCATGTAATATTAAGATATCGACTTTGTTTCACGGAGAAATAACGAGTCTTTAAAAACATACATACATTTTTTTTTATTGTCTGTACATTTAATTGGTCAGGACCTATTAACGGGACGCCTCTACAGCGCACGATTCTTATTAGCATGTTACGTAAACCGGCCACACTCGTTCGTTTTTAGGACTCTATAACGATGTTTGTATAGTAAACACTTTCTTTACAAATATAAAGAGATACTTAACGGACAGACATTTTTAACTTATACTAGTTTGCATATAATCTTTGCTATACATACACATTCATATATCTGAAAACTATATTTTCTTATGAAGTAGAAGCATATTTTCAGATAAGATACGTTTAATGAACTTAGATGTATACTTAAAACGTATTCACCAAATATTTTTATATGTAAAACTAGTGATTTTCATTAACTCCTCTCAAATACGCGTTTAGGTAACTATTTAAAACAACTCGATATCCCATAGCAACAAACATTAAAACTAACACTCTTCAAACTATAAACTAAACAAATGTTTCACGAAAGAAAGACAAATCAATAAATAAAACATTACCAAAAAGGATACAGGTAATAACAATAAAAATAATCGACTGTAGAATACAAGAATCGTCAATACCACAAAGTTCACATTTTTACGACACGTTTGGCTCAGTTTGTAGTGACTCTACTTGCTGTGCCAGCGGTCGCGGGTTCGAGTCCCGCTGGGGGCATTCATTTGTGTGATGAGCACAAGTGTATCAACAAAAGCGCACAAGTGTATCAACTGTCTGGTATCCATAACACAGGCCTCGTAGCTTACCATGGAACTAGATGGTGGTGTGTTATAGTGTCCCAACATATTTATTTAATTATTTATTATTTACCGAAATGTAAGTATTTATATAACAAACATAAGTTATACCTATTAGCTTTACAAATATTTTCTTAATTTCACTTATTGTATCGCGTCCTTATCGGAAATGCGGCCTAAATCTGTGGCGCCACTTACTAATATAATGTTGTAATACGCCTACATTATAACTTGCAATGACATAATATTAATTCAATCCCTAGAAACATTATGTTACTGCATTATGGATAAAATTAATTATACAATTATTCTAGAAAATCGTTGTGGTGTAGTGCATGTGTCTGACTGACGCTGTACAAATACGAAAAGCACAGGTTCGGTTCTCATAAGATTTTTTTTGTATTCATGTATATAGGTAGATATATAAAATGTCTATTGATTACAAGGACTAATTGGATACACTACACTATACGCATAACATATCCTAACGTACATTTGAGTGGAAAAAGTTAAAAGAAATGAAAAAACATTGTATATTCTTTGCTTTTTTCCGCAATTACTTGAAAAAACTCAACTACAACTTCTAATTAATGTCTTTCGATCCTATAGAGAACATGTACACATAATTTTAAATTTAAAGGTTAATTTCGCTTTAGCAGTATATTTTAACTTAAATTTGCTTGCTAAAGCTGGCCTAATTCTCAATACATGCACTTTGCTTGCACACAGCGTGTAACAACGTAAAAAAAGATCCTGCGCAGGCGCCGAGACGCCACGCTTATTTATCTTCGACGGAATTCCGGTTAAATGCGTTATTGCACCGTCAATCAGTGTATAAAAGATTTATAATCGGATTCTTACAAACAGTGTGAAATAATAAGGACTGGGTTTAAGATTCTATAAAATTCAACATTATTTGTTGATTTATCCTTTATTCGTCTATATATTCACGTTTTATTACTAAGTAATGTCTTCTAAATCTGTATAGAGTAAGATACTATTACATAGTTTCGAATAACATATACACAACACTCTTCTTTTTAGGCATATAATATGTATATATTTGCAATGTACATACGTGTTATATAGCCTTTTTAGCTTATCAAAGGAAGTATTTAGATATTTTTCAAGATATAACTTAAAATTTGTAGCAAAATTACCGTTATTGTGACATTACATGATTACATAATATTTTTTTTATTTAACATTAAGGCACATCCATACAAATGTACAATAAAAACTGCTTCGGATAGATTTCAACAGATTACCAAATGATGCACGTGTGACGAGACCATATATTTTTTTTTAAATATTGTTGAAAATAAACATTTTTCTTATTCCCACGCTAAACTAAAAATAAGTAAATAATAAGAAACTATTTTCCCTCAATGTACTGCGATGTATAAGGCGTGTACAAGTGTAATTATACGAGTGTAAGACCAGTTAAATATAGCTAATTTCTCATGTCGACGCTTACAGACGTCAAGAGGCACGGAGGGATTGCGTCACATATTTAGCTACTATTTGCATAACACTCGATACATTCTCTACAATACCTACAGTGTAGTTAAAATATGCTTAAAAGGGAGTTAGGTCAAGATCACCTCTTATCAGTCTATAAAGAAGATTCTAACTGTAATGGGTGTAAAAGATCGTATGGTACAGTGGCAGCATTGCTTTACTAACTTCGAAAAAGAGGATGTATTCACTCACTTCATGACATACTACATAATATAATTGTATGTTATGCGATGTATTTACTAATTATGAAGTTATTTTCATTATTACTTTTATAATAAACTAGCGGTTGCTTCCCCATACAAACTTTCATCCCCCTTTGTGGGATGATTTCTGGGATAAAAACTCCTATACTATGTCCTTCCCAGGATCTCAAACTATCTTCTCACCAAATTTCATCTAAATCGGTCCAGTAGTTTCGGTACAAACAAACAAATAAATCTTTCCTTTTTATAATATTAGTATAGATAAGTTATCTCTCAAGGGCACCTTTCAATAAAATATCCGTTTAAGTTTAAAACAATTTTCTCTGAAGTGATTTTGAAGACGGTGTTCCTTTTTATAATGTAGTTTTGTTTAGTTTTACTAATAGCAAAATGTACTATAAATAACAATAGCTTCATTCATATGTCCACAAGTACTTTGATGTTCACCGAGTTGAGAGCACTTATTCATCACTAAAATTGCTGTCATCCTCGATTTGCATCCTCCATTTTTAATGCCAGGCTAAACAAATATCTAATATGTAGAGATAAAATATGATTGTTTGTTTATTTGTTTGCAGGAGATAATATCTGGAGCCTGTGACACGAATTACAGGTAGAAAATACTACAGTATCTCTCAGTAATATAGATATAGATCAGTTTTATTGCCGGGCGATGCGAATCCCAGCCGATATGTAAAAATGATTAATAATATATACACTTTGTTAATAAAATTAACGGAAATCAACGAAACACAAGTTGATGGAAAATATTACCAAAACTAACCTTGATTGCAATTATGCAAGTTCCTCATCGATTAGCTGATGTGCTATAAATAGATATTCAGTTTACGCTTCCTGTACATTCTTGGAATTTCCTCAAATGGCTTAGGTACGTGTTTCAAATCTATACTAATATTATAAAGCTGAAGAGTTTGTTTGCTTGTTTGTTTGGTTGAACGCGCTAATCTCAGGAACTACTAATGCGATTTGAAAAATTCTTTTTGCATTAGATATCCCGTTAACTGAGGAAGGCTATAGGCTATAATATATCATCCCGGTAAAATGTACAGTTCCCGTGGGATAGATTTGTTTTTGTCTAGAAACGAACCCGAAGCGAAGCGAGGGTTAGTCACTAGTCTGAATATATTTTGAAATTACACTCTCATACATTTGAAATGATATGCCTATTATTATTTATTGCTAGGTAAAAATTTAATACGTTTAAATACAACTTGTTCGAGTTTACTTCTGGTGGAAACCAACAATTGAGCCATGAGTCAAGACCAAAAAATTCAATGTTAGGAATATTTTTAAAGGAATTGTGATTTTGTTTGAAAAATTTATATAAACGATGACAATTTTTTAATAAAATAATGACAAAAATCATCATACCAAATGTCATCAAAATCTGTCCAGTGGTTTTTTCGTAATGCGTTCTTCGACAGACAGACAGACAAACAGACCAAAATTCTAAAAACTATAGATTCGGCCTCTGTATCGATAATAATGACTATTTCAATAAGATTTTCCAAAAAAATATTTAATGTATAGTTTCGACTTAGTTAGAATTTTATTGTATGTATGGATAAAAAAAATATTTAGATATAGTAAGTTATATGAGAATTAAAACAGTCTGTGGCGGCATGTGCGAGCGAACATGCATTCCACTCAATTGTCATTAATTGTCGTAATCAAGCAATTGTCAGCAGGATTATATTGCTGGTATTAACGATCATGTTCAACTATCTAACAGTGGTATAAAAAAGCTTAGCTTAAAAATAATAGAGTTAAACGTATGGATGTATTTATCTTAAAATAGTATTTTAAATACATAAGATGTATTATTGTCCTTCTTAAACTTTTTAAACATCTATAAAAATCAATATATATTTATTATGTATGTACATAAATACATATATACTCGTATTGTTAAATTAATAACTTAGATATGTCATTACATTATGTTTTAAAGCAACTTGCACTTTATGCACCTTTATGTATGTTTTTTCTATTTATTTTGTATCCTTTTCTAACGGTTTTCTTTAAGAGATCGCTTATACTCATAGTGATAAGGCCGCCTTGCACGTCTTTTTAATTGTATTTTTTTCTTACACCATTTTTATTGTGCAATAAAGTGTTCAAATAAATAAATAAAAAGAAGCGTATTGATGTAATTTTATTCCATAAAGAAAGCTAATTTATGGACCATAACGTAGACATTTACAACGGGTTAACACGATCCTAAATGGTTCCCGTGCGATAATGCTTGCTTTACCTACTAGGTATGTATATTATCTACCTACTAGCGTCCCTAGATAGATTTGATAGAATTTCATATATAATCCTACATATAATCAGACGACATCGTATAAAGGGCAAATTTTGTCCGTAAAGAACTTGAGATGAAATAATAAATATTATTTATGGATAAGAATAAAATCAAGTAGTTTAAAATAATCATCTAAACATTACTTAGTAAAAGAATCTTTTTAAAATATAAAAATAACTAAAGGTATCAAGTTTTATAAATATAAGAGTTAGTTAAATGGTATCTCAGACTTCTTTGTAGAACTATTGTGAAAGTTACTAAAGAACGCATAGTGTATATGTGTCCTACATATTGGCCCTGGGTTATAAAAGGTCAAATGACTAATGAATTATGTAATTGAATCATTTCATTATAGAAAAGTATACATACAAATGCAAATATGACATAAAATACAACAGTAATAAAATCTTATACCAAATGTAAAATAACAATTAAAAAAATTTAAAATGTTATGTTTAAACTAGCGACTCACACTCGCTTCGCTTCGAGTTCGTCCCTAGAAAAAATAAATCTATCCCACGGGAACCATACATTTTTCCGGGATGGTATGTAGCTATAGCCTTACTCAATTAACGGGCTATCTAATACAACAAGAATTTTTCAAATCGAATTAGTTTTTCCTGAGATTAGCGCGTTCAACCAAACAAACAAACAACCTTTTCAGCTATATAGTATTAGTATATATAAAAACCTGATTATGAAAGCATTATAAATTATAATATTTAATTATCATACAGTTACATATATTCATACAGTTTTCACTTGTGGATAATAGAAAGAGTAAAACGCTGACCTGGATACATATTACATATAATATGTACTATTATTTTGATCTACAACTTATTGTTATCTAAAAATTGTATGATTTATACAATTAAACTTTTTAAGTAATATTTATAATAAGTTTGTATTTAAAGTTATATATGTGTAGTGTATCAACTATCTGGTATCCATAACACAAGCCTTATAGCTTACCATGGAACTAGATGGTGCTCTCTGTTAATGTCCCAACATATTTATTTATTTATTAAGTTTTTAAATAAGCGAATTACATACAACTACGAAAAATCTACAATTGCACGATGATATACATACATTTCATTTATATATAGGTCAAGTGACTCGCACTTTACCCCAAGGTAAGCTTACTCTAACCATAGTTCTGAACAAACATCAGTAATAATTTAGAAGAAAAATGACTATTCTCCTTACGACAATGTCTATTACGCACGTAATTTCCATTTTAAATCATAAATTTAAAATAAAACAAGTATGTAATTATTTCTCTAGAAATCTATTACATATGATTTCGTCGTAACATCGAAACTTCTCAGTTGGGACATGTTGGGACATTAAAAAACAGCACCATCTAGTTCCATGGTAAGCTACGAGGCTTGTGTTATGGATACCAGATAGTTGAGACACTACACATATATAACTTTAAATGTATACTTATAAATATAAATACCCATGACTGGAGTACAAACATTCGTGCTCATCATACAAATGAATGCCCCCAGCGGGACTCGAACCCGCGACCGCTGGCACAGCAAGTAGGATCACTACAAACTGAACCAAACATGCCGTCAGTAGCAGTAAGGTACAGGATAGCAATATTAAAATACCTATGTACCCAGGGTCTTTTCCCTAGGGCCTATCTAACTACTTCCCTCTTGCCCTTTTTTAAGTAACTTTTTGTTTAGCTATTATACTGCGAGAACCACATCGTTGTTTGAGGATAAAAAGTAACCTACATCACTAGCTCATAGACTATTTCCACACAATAGACACGACACGAAAAAACGTTAATCCAATGGTTTATCTACGAGTAGATATATCTACATATATTAAAATTCTGAGTCGAATCTGTACATTAAATATTTTTTGGAAAATTTCATTGAAATAGTCATTATTATCGATACAGAGGCCGAATCTATAATTTTTAATTTTTTTTTGCGGGAAAATATCTTATCTTTGAAAAATCTATACTAAACGTTAAAACGCGATGAATTCGAGCGGAGCGAGGGTAAGTCGCTAGTCCATAATAAACTAATCGACCAACAAACAAAACTTGTTTTTAATAACACTAGTGAATCATTTATAAAATTTTAAAGCGGTTATTTTCCATATGAAGTACATACGTACATATTCGTAAAAATTGCAGGATTCTAAGTTAAGTAATAAAATATGAAATTTAAGTTCAATAAGTAAACAAAATATATAAATAAAATCAAAATAAGACACTAAAACAATTTATCTACTATCACACGCATATGAAAAATAACGTGATAACGACACGTTATATCAAATTAATTGAATATTTAAATGAAATTACCACAACAAAGCGTGACGAATGCAATTAAACGTTATAATTTTCAGTTCCCGTGACACAAAACATGAAGGTCATGACGATGATATCACAAGATACCTACTTAGTAGGTACCTACTTAGTAGGTTTAATATATAGAATTAGTCTGTAGAAACAGTTACGCCTTAGGCTACATTCATACAAAATTAAATAGGTACCTACTTACGAAAGCAATTACTATGAAATTGGACTAATTATTTCTATGGTTCACGGGCAAAGTTGATTTTGGTTTTAATTTTAGAGGAATATGAAGCAATTCTGCTAAAGTTATACTTGAGCAGTTCTTGTATAACATGTGAAATTATGATTTTTTGTTTATCCGTCTATCATTCACGGTAACGGTTAATTTAATGTAATGAAAGGGCTGAGTTTACATTTAAGTAGTAGCATAAGTAAAGGCGAAAACAAGTAAAAACTACCAGTGTAAATAAAGCCTAATGGCAGATTAAATTTGCAGAGATAGTTAAATGCAAGGTCAAACAGATCTTGAATAACAAACACTAGCTCTTAAATAATAAACTAAGTTTCTTGACAGTTGAGACTACGACATTATGAAATCGTCAAGTATCATTGTTGTTAACATAAATAAGTAATGGTATACGTATGTACGTATGTATGTAAGTAGATACGTGTGGTACTTCAAATAAAGTGCGAGTTATATACTGCACGTAGTTTTGTCAATCCTAAATTTTCATATATTTTCTTACTATTTTTAGGCAATGCAATCAATTGCAAAAATAGGAATATCTATACGTCCGCATTCCTAGAACACAATCAACTTAAAGACTCGACACTTTTTGTATGAGGGATCAAACGATCGATGTCGATCTACAAATTGTCCAATAAAATTGTTAATAATTATATATTAATAGTAAAACAAACACTTACGACACGTTTGACTCAGTTTGTAGTGACACTACTTGCTATGCCAGCGGTCGCGGGTTCCAGTTCCGCTGGAATTCATTTGTGTTATGAGCACGTATGTTTGTACTCTAATCATGGGTGTTTATATATATAATATGTATGTATTTAAAGTTATGTATGTGTAGTGTATCAACTATCTGGTATCCATAACACAAGCATCGTAGCTTACCATGGAACTAGATGGTGCTGTGTGTTAATGTACCAACATATTATTATATTATTATTACTTAATAAAAATTTTCAACTATAACATATATTTTTTTAACATAGTAAAGGTAATTATGTTCGCGCCTTCCTTGGGAGGTCAAAATGATATGAATCATCAGAATGAGAGCATTACATCTGCCATTGTTTTATTCAACGAAATATGGCGAACTGTTATGGAAATCGAGTAAAGTACTTTCAAACGTCAACAATCAAGTAAATTATTCTTGATTCTCCTATTATATACAAAATTATGTTCAAAGAACACATATTCACATTCCTTTACGGAAAACAATGATAAAAACCGATTACCTACTAATATTTTATGGATAAACATTAAACTTTGCATAACAAAATATTAAAAAAAAGGTAAACGGATTTTATACCAGTTCATAGTAAATATTTGATCTTTATTTTACGACATTTATATGGGAAGACCGTTGAGTTAAAACCTATTCATTCAAAAAATAAACATAAAAATTGTCTGATTTCTTAAATCCCTCAAAAAACATCTGATGTGGATAGGTACTGCGTAAAGCGTGAGAGACTCCGTAGAAAAAAAACCAACTTAAATATGTAGAAACGATAACAATAATAATTATGTTATTTGAGAAATATAAAATTGTAACATTCCTAAAAAAAGAGATTATTAAGTGAGTAGGTACAGCTTTTTAAAGTCGATAAACAAACGATATCAAATGTAGATAAGTGGGTCTTGAGCATAGCGAAAAAGAACAAGTAGAGAAACACCAACCTGAATCAATATAGAAATCGTAACAATAATAATTACCTATGTAGAAAAATATTAAAATTATAACATTCCTACAAAAAAGAGATTAATTGAGTACCACCTTTTAAATAGATAAACAAACGATATCAAATATAGATAGGTCCTGAGTAAAGCATGAAGAGCGACTCATTAGAAAAAAACGGACCTAAATAAATATGTACATACGATAACAATAATAATGTAGGGAAATGTTAAAATAGTAATATCCTATATGCTACGGATGTTAGTTCGCTACCTGGCATCGTTAGTCCGCTGGCGAAACCCTGATAACGTTCGCGTTGCATTCGTAAGAAACATTGTAAATACTCCGTAGCGAATATATTGAGAAACTGCACTGGCCTAGATATATTTGTGATTTACTACTTATTATATATTGCATCTATATCTATATAAATAAAAATGATTGTTTTTAAATCATTAATCTGATTGTGATGAAACTTTGGTGAGCTCTACGTACAAAAAATAGATTTATTCTCTATATGTTTGTCCTTTGTGCGTTTCTAAACCATTCCTAATGCCTATAGACAAACAAAGCGAAGCGAGGGTAAGCTGCTAGTAATCTATATATACGATTTCAAAAGTACAATCAATTGTGGAAATGTATATATTATACATAGTCATAAATGAATGATAGAAAGTAGAAACAATATTAAGACAGTTACAAATGATATGAATAATAAATTCTATCTTTATTAACGTTTACGTTGTGTACGTCAAATTAAATGAGAACTTAGTTACTCTCGTAACGCAAAAATTTTATAATACAGTACATTTATTAGTATTTTTATATTCTAATATAGAATTGTTTAATATAAGTACATATACTAGCAGTACCCGCGGCTTCGCCCGCATTCAAACTACTAAAAAAAACAAACTCTTTGACACACTGACTGCAATGCCACCTACCGGGTCGAATTGTATTTTCAAACCATCCAGGAGCCCATTGAAATATACACACAAAATTTCATCCAAGTCGGTCTAACCCTTTAAGAGGAGTAAGGTGACAAACACATGTACAGGAGAATTATATACTATATTAAGATAAATTATATTGAGGCTAATAAATAGCTCAATGAGATACTTTCCTCTACTCTTACTTTCCATTGGAACTGAAACATATATATTACATACATAAGTATATAATATATATCCAAAACACATACACCGCAGTACCTAATACAAAAAAAAACTCATAATATTCGTCCATTTAATATCCTGTAACTATTAACAATATGCTTCAGAGAGACAAAGATCACCCAGATATTTATTTTAAGCCACCGCAGTCTTCAATTTTGTACAATAGGAACAAAAACGTAATTTTAAACATACATCACGAAAACAATGGTAGAAATAGGGTGCTTAAAAACGCTGGTCCGAAGAAACAATGAGGGCATTTTAATACAAACAGATGTGACGGCATTCAGAATGTGTATAGACAAGTGAAACTAATAGAATTATTATAATGTAAGTACGTATGCAGTAAGGAATACAAATTACCAAGTCATTGGCCTGAAGCGATGGTTTTACGTTTTATAGAAGAAATTGTGGATTGCACAAAGTGAGTCTTTCTAACAAATTATATTTCTAAACAAAAGACCCAATAAACTGAAACAAAAATTAACGTATATACTTCTGCGACCTCAAACTCTATGTCGAATATTAAGCCGTTTTGTTGCTCTATTTTTGCATGAAAAAAGTAGTAACAAATAAACCTTACGTTTTGTCCTTCGTAAAAACTAAAAACTTTTCTTTCTTGTAACTATAATATACGATATTTTAAGCTATTATAAACTAAATTTAATACATCAACACAAACATTATACATACACCATCATAATCAATGTATATAATATATGTAAGTAAGCTTATATATAATATATGTTGGGACATTAACACGCAGCACCATCTAATTCCATGGTACGCTATGAGGCTTGTGATAACCAGATAGTTCATATACTACACATATATAACTGTAATACATACATATTATAAATATAAACACCCATGAATGGCAGCAAATATACCGCTGGGGGCATTCATTTGTGTGATACAAATGAATGCCCCCAGCGGGACTCGAACCCGCGACCGCTGGCACAGCAAGTGGGGTCACTACAAACTGAACCAAACGTATCGTCAATATTAAAACTATCGATAAGTAATTGCCCGATTACATGTTTCAGAAACAAAATCTCCAATGCCGATAACAAAGATAAATCTGGCTGTATTATCGCAATACTTCCCTTTTACGGCATATTAAATGTTAAAGATCAAAGCCCAATCAATAAGTGACTTGTGTAAGCTTATTAACTTGTCAGCTTTATAGAAAACACGAGTAAGATTCGAAGAAACCTCCTTGCTTCATACTTAATGTCTTACAATATGAGATTTCCTAATTAAGATATGCTCACTCGTATTTTTATTGATAAATTGATATGGTCATTTAATCGGACTTGATTACCGCAATGCTACTGTATTGCTATTCAATAGTGAGATGATCAACATTTACAGGCATGAAAATGTACAAATTCGTGAAGAGTGCGTATATTCTAAGCAGCTTTACTGATTGAAGTTGTACTCTTAACATTATGTTTGTTTAATGGAGATTAAAGCCCATAGATATACTAGGACAGACAGATGTTAAGTTATTTATAAATTCTATATTTATGAACAAAAATGGGTCATTTTAAAAAAAATACTAGTCTGTCGATGTGGTACTACGATCGATATTTGGTTTTCCTCTTTTTCTTATCCTTTTTACAAGGAAAGCAAAAACAAATTCTGCTAAGTTAAATACTTTGAAATTATATAAAATCTTTCGATATACGTATAGTTTATAACCTATATAATCAAATTCCTTCAATACAAAACTACATAGTCTTAAAGATTGAATTAATAGTTGCCATCCGGTGCATCTCAAGTACCAGTAACTCTTCAAAACTGACGAACATTTTACTATATTTTTCTTTATAATGATGTATGACTCGTGTTGTTTGAAAAAACATTGTTTAATGAAATATGTAAAAGTTTCTCATAACAAGGTTATGACTTTTTCTAAAGTTAAAAAATAATACGTACATACATATGATTTAATAGTCATAGCAAATGGAAACTTTCCCTGGGCGTATATCGAATCGGCGATCTATACTTTATTACACCGGCATTAAATCTAATGGTCTCTTAGAACCACCGATTACTCTAAGTGAAAACGTACATATATACTAGATTGGTCCATGAAGTTATCAATACGTCTGTAGAAGCAACATGCGGTAAATAATTCAGTATTAATTTAACCATTCTAATATTAACTCAAGCAATGGTAACCCAGTGGTAACGTGCTTGCTTTGGGGAACCAACCTATGATATCCGCATGTGTAAATAATTTTGAACATGATTACCACTTCCTTTGAAAACTGATGATGATGAAAACATCAAGAAGAAACTTGCATGTTTGAGAGAACCTAGTAAGTTTTGGAAAGACATGTGAAGTTTGCCAATCCGCATCCAGCGTAGTAGACTATAGCCTGATCCCTCTTGCTTTAAAAAGAGGCCCGTGTCCGGCAGTACGACGTTAATAAGATCTAGATACAATATTAACCCAAACTCAAAGGTCTGTCTTGTAACAACGTGGTCTGAGTCTGGACACATCTGAGAGATGGATAAAAGTTCGTAGGATCAATTGTATATTTCATCGTATATTGAGAATATTTAAATATACAGGCTTTTCTAAAATAATAACAATTAATTGAAGTCAGAGCGATGAAACGCTAAATTAGGTTCTTTCTATATAAAAAAAAAAACGTAAATAGTCCATACCTACCTGCTATTATTTCAACATAATTTCCCGTTTAATTTGTGCATTCAAGACCGGTCACTGTCTCTGAGGGTTAAGCAAATGTTTGCTAGAATAATACTATCACTGCCTAAGATAACAATGATTCATCGGGCGAATACACACGCCTCGTTATAAAATTAATGTTTTTTTTTTACGCAAACATATGTTTAATTGTACATGAATGAATAACTTTTATAAATATTCATATAAACAATATCTATTTAGAAAATCAGACATAATTATTTTAAAAATTGATAAGTATTATAAAACGGTCAAGTGATTATGAGAAAAAATGATCTAGAAGTGAATTATATCTGGTAAGAGAAATACAAGTTGAAACAAAATATTGAAAATCATGCTTTTGAAAAATACAACCTAAAATCTAATAGTAAAATTATGTGTTAAAACTTGTTTAATTTATGTGGAACTAATGAAAATCAATACCTGTTTCTTTACTCACGTATTGCCTAAATCAAACAAAAACGTCAGCGAATTTATTAATGGTAAAAATAAATATGTTGGGACATTAACACACAGCACCATCTAGTTCCATGGTAAGCTACGAGGCCTATGGATACCAGATAGTTGATACATTACACATATATAACATAACATATTATAAATATATAAACATACGTGCTCCCGCGCCTACGTTGTGTGATACAAATGAATGCCCCCAGCGGAACTTGAACCCGCGACCGTTGGCACAGCAAATAGGGTCACTACAAACCGAGTCAAACGTGTCGTCAAAAATGGTGTTATGGAAATTAAGTATGACATAAAATATCAGAGCAGTTTAAAGTTTTTTTTTTTAAATTACTTGACCATACATACGTATTGCCAAGATTATATAGAGCAATTAAAAAACCAATAAAGTTTCAAGATACAAAAGAATACGTAAAGCTGATTAAAATTAAATATTTAAACCGTCACAAGCTATGTATTATAATTATGTGAATAAAAGAGACATGGATTAATGTCACTAACTTGACATTTTGGTTAAAATTGAAGAGGTTATATTTCAAGATCTTGGTACGTATTTTCTTAAACGGTATAGTAACAAAAGGTAAAGGGAAAGATATTTATAATGTATTGTAATACAATTATTGAAAAACTTTACAAACAGATCCCTATTTATAACTATTTATTGGTCTCAAATATAAAATACTAAATAAATCAACGCAAAGCAGCACAAAAATGTTCTAAGTATACACAAAATAAATTTTTTTGTTTATATAAGTATGCAAGTATGTATTTTTTGCTGATAAACAAATGTCTATCATATAATGAGATACACAATTAACAATGATATGAAAAATTTACACAATCATTATTACGTAAACAAGTTATTGATAAATGATAATAAATGTATTAACATGATCGGTGCTAAATAGGTGTCAATGTCAAAAAAATATAATGCTTAATGCGTCACAAACTATAAATATATAACGTCTAGATCATTTATGAATTATTTGATAAATATAATTTATGTAAAAATAATGAAATCCATGGGTTACCCTTAGGAATGTAAGCACTATCACTCTTATCTGTATAGATGTTATTCTAACGACTACCAGCTCCGATAACGAATAGCTTCTAAACGTTATGTATAATTCACTTATTGATAACACGAGTCAAACACTAAGATATCTTTCAAGGATCAATAATCTGCGCGATCCACACACAACACCGATCGATGCGCGAGAGCAACTGACGAAGGAAATCATCGGGCCATGCGCCGGCGCACGTATTATGCGACCGACTTTAAAATCCACAACTTCAGTAGCTAGACGTGCGATAAGCGTTTCGTTAAATTTGGTCAGGTAAATCTCTGTTTATTCATCGTATAACCAGTGTATTTTTAGTAAATACAGGGGCAGGTAACGTCTTCTAGGGCCAAGGGCTTCAATAATGAGTAGTTCTTAAAGAATTTTTTGTAGTATTTTTAGCAGAAAAAAACCAAGCGTATTGTGTGGATCAAAATCACTTTAAGTATGATGAGTAATTATTTCACCTTCTCGAAGTACTTATTATTGGGGTGAAATAAATGACGAAATTTTAAAAGACCATTCTTAAGGTATAAGCTCCTCATTTATTTTTAATAATACGTAGGTCTATTTTCTGAGAAGGTGGATACTCGTCATTTTTAAATGACCATTTTCTATCGTTTGCAGTCAAATATCAGGTACTTCTATGGTAGTTTTAAAATACACTATTTGTTATTTCTGTATTATTTTTGGTCATTTACGTATAATGTATATTGCTATAAAAGCAAGGATTTCTCAAAGCTATATACAAGTGTGCAAGCATATTTATAGTTTAAGTGTATATGTTATTTATTATTTTTGAAACAATACAATATAGTTATTTCGAACGATTTAGATCATACTAGCGACTCACCCTCGCTCCGCTCGGGCTCGTCCCTAGTTTGTTTTAACGTTAAATATAGATTTCTCAGAGATGAGATATTTTCCCGCAGAAAAAAAGTATCCTATATGTTGACCCGGATAACCAGCTATCATCATACCAAATTTCATCAAAATCCCTCCAGTGGTTTTCCGTGATGCGATAACAGACAGACAGACGGACAGACAGACAGACAAAAATTCTAAAAACTATAGATTTGGCCTCTGTATCGATAATAATGTCTATTTCAATAAGATTTTTTTAAAAATATTTAATGTACAGATTCGGCTTAGTTAGAATTTTATTATATGTATAGATTACGCCTTAGTATTTACCTATAAGGCTATATCTCGTCAACATCTATGGCTATGGCTTTATAATGAAAGTATGGAAGGAGGAAATTTTAAATCAGTTGATTTTGATTTTAGCTTATACCGTAATGTTTTCAAATGCTTGATTGCTTTTTAAAGGTTATAGGTATCTATTACACACATATGTATATAATCACAGGATATGATATCACAGATTACTTTTATTAGGAAATGTGTATTTAATTTAGTTTTAAGTTTTATTAATATTTAGCGACTCACGCTCGCTTCGCTCGCGTTCGTCCCTAGGTACGTTTTCACGTTTATTATAGTAAATAAGTATCTACTTCAAAAATATAAAAAAAAATATATATATCCCTTACTTGAGAAATGATTCAACATACAAACTTTCATCACCCTTCTCACTCCCTAAGGGATGTCCTATGTCCTTCCCATGGTCTCAAACTATCTCCATACCAAATACCATCTAAATCGGTTCAGCGGATTAAGTGTGAAAAGGTAACAGACAGATAGATAGAGTTACTTTCGCATTTATAATATTAGTATAGATGTTTATAATTAGATATCATATCAACGATCATCAATCGACTCTATTAGAGGTAATTCATTAGTTTTTTATCATAACATTGAATTAATATGACAATATATAATCAGAGACTTTAAATATAAATTAATATTAACTTGGGTCAATGTTTTGTTTCTATTAGCAAGTTGATCACCTTGAATGTTATTTGATTGAATATTTTCATGTATATTATACAGTTGTCGTAAAAATTACGATATTCCATATGACCTTTATTGGACTAGTTTTTTGCAACATAGTACCGTTTTATCTCATTCGTATTTCTAACTACAGATTTATAGGTTAGTTAAAACTTAATTGCCGATAAATCTTTTTAATTATGAAGAAAACCGTTACAAAATAAAATGGCAAATCCAAATAAGACGTCTATAACCTTTTTTAATATAAGTTTTTGTAAACAAAAGCCTATCTATCGCTCTCAATTATCATTAAGATTGGGAGCAAAAAAATTATATTAGTCATATATTCGGGCATTAAAATGACTTTTTTGAGCTTTTAATGAAAAAATATTGCGTCTGGGTTTTAAAGTTACGACATTAAACACTAAAATTATTATTTAGACACTAGAGGCATTGTGTTGGGATGATTATTAATAAACATTATTCATAGAACTCAAGTTTTCGTAATATACTAAAATATTTAGGTAAATTACATTACACTTAATTAAGTACTGAGATGTAACAAGCTATTAAGTAAAGAATTTAAGTTAATATTTTAACTGATAATAAAATGAGTTAAATCATACATAACTACAGTCTTACGTCAATATTTGTTTTCTATAAACTTTTATACTTCAAATAACCTGTAACATTATTTTAGGATAATATACTATTTTACTACAGAATCTAGTTCTTCATTTATACTAATGTTCGCCTAGTGGTTGGAATTCGACCGTAAATACCATAATCATTATTAACTGTTTCCAACATTTACTACTACTACATTTACTATACTAAATAAAAAAATGGCTGACAAACGGAAGAGAAAAAGGAATTAAAATGAAAAGCCTTAGTCTCTCCCGCGACCATGTTTGCTGTAAAGCATTCGAAACGTCGGGAACCAAAATATAAAATAAAATCGGGACAAAATTATAGTTTCATTCAAAAATACCAAACGTTCGCGGAAATCTAGGAAAATGTTAGGTATTGAACTGTTTTGTCTTAGCCTATTTATATATAGATATGGCCAATTTTATAACTAAATTAATTTTCTCTCCTTACTAATACTTCAAAATGTATGTAATGTATGTATGTATGTTATATAGTCCTTCTTTACGTAGTAACGGAGCATCAGATCGAAGCGTTTTTTTTTACCTTATAAGCGACAGAAGCCATTTTTATACCGGTATATAGAACAAGAAGTATATTCAACGTATTAAATATAGTTATAACTTAAGGAAGGCGATGGTAAATAAACCAATATTAATAAAACGCACAACTTTTTAGCTAGCTTTGCGCTTAGAAAAGATGAAATCTACAATCGCTAATACTATAGAAATGGCATAACTAAACTTGGACAGAATAAGTTAATAGTTTTCTATATATTTTTTAATCGTAGAAAGCGATTTTTCTTAAAAAGGAGATAACTTGTATTGAACTATCAACCAAATCTTATTTCCATCCCCATCGATATAACCATTAAAATTAATCATACGCACGCCAGTACGTCAATAGTTCTAATTTGGGAGGATCAATAGCGTGGTAGAAGTCAATGTACGTAGTGTGGTGTAGGAGCTAAACGTGTCAAAGTAATTGACCTGAGTTATTTGAAACATTGCTCATTCTGTTCATTATTCATATAAAATATTAACTATCTCTAAGTTGACTCTAAAAATAGAATATGGTATTGCCTTATAGGGCTTGGTTAAGGGTTATGTTCCTGCTAAGGTTTTAAATATAAATATTTACAGTTAATCGTTCAAGTTCCCATATGTATATGGGTATGAAAATAATTTTAAATAACTGATATGTTCCTATACATTAAGTTAATTTAAACCCTCGAGGACCGCGTACATGCCGGCGTGTACGATAATAATTGAATTCTCGGAAATTCGCACGGATTTCTTAAAAATTATCCTGGAGATAGTAATAATAATGTCCTCCTGGCAGTTTCAGCCACGGCGGCCACTCTTATTGAGACTAGTGCGCAGGAAATAAGACATATTCGCATTCTCAATTCCTTTCATTCTCAAACTCCGGTGGAAAGACATTGAAAAAATTCTTGACATGAAACTATAATTATACTTGGCGGCCCGACTCGGAAGTTGAACCAAAGATCTCCATATCTCCAGCCATACATGATAACCACTAGACCACCTAGATAATTTGATTGCTAAGTATTTAGTTTGAAAGACCAGTGTTAACAAATTAACGAATATTATGTTAAGGGCATCTCGCGAGGTCAAAGGTTAAGTTCCATCTTAAAGTAAATTCGACAAATAAATTTACCTACGAATCTTGAATTTCAACTCTACAAAGCTCTACTTTCACATTAGTTAGAAAAAGTTTAAAGTCATAATAAATAAAATTTAATTGGCATTTTTTTGTGTTCATAATTTTAAAAGGCTATTGATATTCATGTTTTTGTCATATATTAATGTCAGTGGTGATCAATGGTGTTCTCTAATGTTCTAAGCGAGATATAAATATAATAATTAATTAAGGTTAATCGAATACAAAGTTAACGTATTAGGAGGCCAAAGTTTTACATCGTTTTAAAAATTGCTAGCTTCAGCATCGATTGAACAGCAGGCAATATTAATTTATTTTAAGGAATACTTAAGAGCTTGATTTTATTATTTTTATCTGTGTGTAAGTATACTGTAGAAAAAGTTAAAAGTTTTATTACTGGAAGGAGGAAACGTTTTTGTTATTATTATATATATAATATAATTGTAAATAAAATTTGTTACGAGTACATAAGCTACTAAAAATTGTTTGGACTTTCAAATAAGCCGAGTAATTTATACGTTAACGTCAATATTTATATTATATAGATATAAAAAAACTGTAAATAATATTTTAACAGACACAAACACAAGTGGACAGAAAATAATTCATACAATTATACAAATTTTCTTGGAGATAAAGTGTAATGCGAGTGACGATAAATAAAACATCAGCTTACAAAATAATGGTTCAATTTTGAATCTGACTCACACACTGAAAGTTCCGTAGCATGAAACATTAAAATTATGTTTTAAAATATGCAATCTGCAACGTTAAAAGTATTTTTTTTTATTTCATAGTTATACGTCTACTTTCATTAAATACTGGCGACTCATCGTCCCTAGGTTGATTCCCCATACAAACTTTCATCGCCATTTTCACCCCCTCAAGTGATAATTTCCGGAATAAAAAACCTATGTCCTTCCCAGGGTCTCAAACTATCTTCTTACTAAATTTCATCTAAATCAGTTTAGTAGTATTTAAATTTATTCGTTACAAACATACAAAAATAAAAATTTTTCGTTTTTATAATAGTAGTGCAGATGTCTACCGAATTATCTAGCGGTTCACATGAGACACTGTCTTATTAAATATTAGCGGTATTATCCCAATAGTCCCTGAGTAAAATAGCTGTGACATACGAACAAGTGGACATATCGAATTCATAAGGTTTTGTCTTTTGGTACCTTAAAAACCAAAAAAGAAACAAAATGATACAGAGCGGCGTTTTTAAGCCTTGCTTCATTTAGCTATAAAGCTAACAAACAAACCCAGGTACCAAAAAGACAATGAAAGTGTATGTAAATTTTGTTTCTTTTTCTCTAAGACAATATGACTAATAAGATCCCTTTTCGTTCCGGGCTGGTAATTTTGGCGTCAAACGTTGACGGGACGACACGCGACAGGGACACGGCGCCGGTGCGTCAACAACACGACAGTGACGTCATATACTTTGTTCATGTCTATCCAATAATACATTTTATTTTTACAGTTTCTCATCTGTCAATTCTTATTAGCAATACTAGCGACTCAATCTCGCTTCGCTCGGGTTCGTCTCTAGTTTCGTTTTTAACGGTTAGTATGCATACCGAGATTTTTCAGAGATTAGATATTTTCCAGCACTAAAAGGTATCCTATATGTTGAAATCCGGATAATCAGTTATCATCATACCAATTTTTATCAAAATTTGTCCAGTGATTTTCTGTGTGATGCGATCACAGACAGACAAAAATTCTAAAAACTATAGATTCGGCCTCTGTATCGATAACAATAACTATTTCAATAAAATTTTCCAAAAAATATTTAATGTACAGATTCGACTCAGTTAGAATTTTATTATACGAGATAGATACTATATCATCGTACTACTATTATAAATGCGAAAGATTGTATGTGTTTGTATGTTTGTTACTCTTTCATACAGAAATTGCTGGACCAATTTGGATGAAATGTACATAGATAGACAATGAATATACCTGGAGTAACACATAAGCTGTTAGGCCTAGCTTAGTCGCTAGTGAATGAAAAACGCAAAAGCAGACGCAAAACGAAGGGAATTATAAGTTTAACGTGTGTCTGTCGGTGGCATCGTAGCGATGAACTGATATATATATATATATATATATATATATATATATATATATATATATATATATATATATATATATATATATATATATATATTGTTTGGAATGAGACTTAACCGAGAGTGTTTTTAGCTATAAATCAAGAAAATCCATTCAGCCGTTTGCAGGCTATCAGCTCTTTTTTAGACGGTAAAAGGATATAAACAACTTCCTCCACAAATCTAATCGTTTCGAAACTTCATATCCCTTTATTAGAACTATTGCCTGTTTGGTCGTGCATTACTCGAGAATAGTCCAACATATCTAATATAACTTAGGTATTTAATTAACAATTTTAGGACTTAAACTTAGAATGTTATTTTAGTCTGGTAATTTAAGCAGGTGCTCGTCGTCCTTTGTGATCGTATTAGATAGTTATATTTAGTATTTACACTTGTCTAATATAAAACTATAATTAAAACACTGCAACGAGAAGCTATTATTTTATTATATATAATCTAGTTATCTTTGCCATACTTTCGAGTTTATTTAGATATTTTATAATAACTAGTGTTTATTAATTTAATCTCTTTATACGAGGACATTGACTTTTCTCGATTGACATAATCGAGACCTAAGTGATTCTAAAAATAGTTATTTAGACTACGCTCAATTAGCTTTAGTCTCCTCGACCTCTGTACCTACATTAAGTACTTCTATCAAATCCAAGTCCACTTGTTATCAGACTTTCCTCTCACTTGACCCATAGGTAATTTCTATGGTAACTAAGCTTAGTTATTCCTGTAAGTTAAAAACTAATCGATGTGCTAATATGCAATGTGTGTACATTAAAACTAGTTCAGATATTCATACAAAAGAAGACCTAATGAAAGGTACAATAAGAAAAGAATGTAAACATTTCTCCGTCTTAAATAATCTGATAATTACTTAGTTTTTTTAACATTTATACAAACAAACTGTACTGAACTACATTCATTCACTACTTTTATCCCATTAAGTATACGTCAAAACAAATTTAACAATCAATATAACTATTATATTAGAATGATAAACAAATACAATATACATATTTTTTAATATGTATACCCATTACATTGTAAAACAAATAATGTTTGATTGTAAGTTTAATCTCTGAAACTAAAGAACCAATTGTAAGTTCTTTCCAAACATCTTTTATCGATATACCATACCTTATATAACGTAACGACGATAGTGACGTTTGATTTTGTAGTAAATAATATGAAAAACAACGTAATTAACGTAAGTCCATTATTGAACGTATTATTGTAAACTCGATATAATAATTAATTAGCTGAACGATAAAACACATATTTAATGTTTGAAAGTGAAGTGGAAAGTTTACGTTGCATATTAAATGAGCTTATTTATGATTGTTTACTTTGCCAATTAATACGCAGTTAAAGACTTAAGTTTGTATTGAAATCTATAAATCTATACTAATATTGTAAAGCCGAAGAGTTTGTTTGTTTGTTCGTTTGTTTGGTTGAACGCGCTAATCTCAGGAACTACTAATCCGATTTAAAAAAATCTTTTTGCATTAGATAGCCCGTTAATTGAGGAAGGCTATAGGCTATATATGTCATCCCGGAAAAATGTACGGTTTCCGTGGGATAGATTTGTTTTTGTCTAGGGACAAAGGGTGAGTCGCTAGTATAACATATATAGCAAAAAAAAATGTACATCTCGTGCAAAATCAAAATAAAACTTGAATGAAAAAAGAACGAAAAATTCAATCAAGTTTTTTTTTTAACTAAAAAATAAAACATTTCAAATCAACTTTTACAGTCTTCTTTGTTAAAGTACTTGAAAAAGTTCAAGTCTTCGAGTGAGTCTTAAAACTAACTAACTAAGAAATTATTCAGTTCTTATAATAGCGTCGTAGACTTAAATAGATTTGACCAATTTCATTTAAATAGCTAACCAAAAACGCGCCAAGATGACCGTATAATCTAATATTTTTTCAGAAAAACAAAATATTTAAAAGAAAAGAAAAAAATAATCTTATAATTTGAAAAACATTTTTTAAAATGCTTTTATATAGTCGTGTTTGTAATATAATAAAAAAATATATAATTTACTAAACTTCAATTTCAAGACACAGTTCTTCTTCAGTTCAAGACTTCTGTTATCTATAATTTAATGTAAATTATGAAATTTAGCCTTATTAAATTTACATCTCTGTTTATTTACCGTACCATATTTTAAAAGTTACAAAGTTAAGCCTTCTTTGCTCTGGCAACGTAATAGCTATAATCATAAAGAAATAGATGACATTAATAAAATCAGTGGAACCTAAAGGTTAAATAATGTACATTGTACATTTTATCTGACAACTATCTATTAAAATTAATTTAAAAAAAACGTGTGAGAAGTTAACTTCTTTGGCATAACAGAACAAAAATAGCTAAAGATTTCATCCCGTAGGTCACAACTCTCTGTTTGTAAAAGGAGTGCAGTTAACTTCATCATGTCGCTTTTTGGCTGTCGGTGTGCGCGCGCATCGTAAAAATTTTACTCTCATATTTTTTTCCAAACGTGCCAAAGGAAGTTTAACTTTAAAAAACGATTTTTTGACAATAGCTTTATATAGACTGTAAAATTTAGTTGGGTGTGTAAATCTATTATGGAAAAAGTATGTTTTATATATAATACCTACTGACAATATCAATATAACAAGAAACCATACAAAGTACCAATTTATTACAAAAATCCTTCAAGCGAAATCGTGGAATAATATTCACTTCAACACTATAATTAAATTGTAATCAATTAAAATTGCAATAATATTAAGAGTGTTAATTAATAAAAACTCACAGTGACAGCCGTCATATCGTAACTTAAATTAATTGTTCAAAAAAGTCAGCCAAGTCACTCAGCGTAACAACTCATGTATACATACATATGTACATACATGGGTTGTTATCCACATTAAAAAAGTGATATTTACTAATATTTTAATAATTATAAATAATAACGATCAAATAAGGCAGTGGTAGCCCAATGGTAACGCGTTCGCTTGGGGAACCGAGTGAAACGGGTTCAAATCCCGGGTCTCGCACTTGTGATATTTTCATGTGCGAATCATTTCCAACATTCTTACCACTTGTCATACGGTGAAGGAAAACACCGTGAGAGAATGAGAGAACCTAGCAAGTTTTAGAAAGACATGTAAAGTCCGCGTGGTGGACTATCTGGCCTGGCCATGGCCTGATCCCACTCGTATTGAGTGGAGGCCCGTGCCCAGTAATGGGACATTAAAAAAAGGGCTGAATACATACACACAATCACAAGGTATTGGATTTCGTGCGGTTAATTTTCTAATAGTATGAAATTGATTTTTGTAGATATTTTGGAAAGATATGCATAGATTTTAAAATTTTGGAGAAAGTTGGAGAACGAGGCAAATGTTGATGGGTAATTTTCACGAAATCCCGAAATTCGGCTATCTTAAAATGACAAAAAATATTGAAGTTATTTGATATTTATTTTATGTGAATTTGATAGTACTAATGTTACTAGAATTAAATTATGTAGTGGTCCCAAAAATTATCGCGATTTATGAAAGTTATGAAGACATTAAAAAAAATCAAAGTGAGGGAATTACAATTAAGGTGAGGGAATGATTATTGCAGACAAGTCATGAAGCTTTTTAAATGAAATTAGTTTTCTTTCAAAGAAATTCTTTTATTAAATGAAATTTTGTTCTTAAACAATAAGTAAGATCAATGATAGCCTGTACGTTGATCTGGGTCTACTCTACTTAATCTATCTGTGCTTCTAAATTAAATCCAAATCCGTACAGGGGTTTATATAAATACAAATTATTTAATAATTATATATACATATAAGAATGCTGATAGCGTAAAAAAAATATTGCATACGTCAAAAATACTACTACATACATCGTAAGAAGTCTGTGTAAGATGTAAATTATTTTTAACCGCAGGTAAGAAGTTTTTATTATTAAGCCATGACCTAGCGTAAGGCCTGTGTCGCGACGGCGCCAACTTCATGTATACGGTAAAAACAACTTATAACCCCTATAGTTAACTTATAAGGGCTTTGAGACAATAAAGGTACTTTACATACATATTTAAAATATGCAGCAATAAAATAAATATGTTTTAAATTAATATAAGTTGCTATGTTGTTAATTTTTGTACATATTTTAATGTGGTAAGTAAGATAATTAAACTATTAAGTAAATTAAGTACCTACTAGACTAATGCCCTTAAAAAATGTTATAAAGACAATGTTGTACTGAGTTTATTACTTCTACCAAAATGTCACTATCTATACTAATATTAAAAAGAGGAAAGATTTTTTTGTTTGTTTGTACTGAATAAGCTCCGAAACTACAAGACCGATTTAGATGAAATTTGGTAAGAAGATAATTTGAGACCCTGGGAAGGACATAGGATAGGTTTTATCCCGGATATCATCCCTTAAGGGGGTAAAAATGGGAATGAAAGCTTATATGGGGAATCGACCTAGGGACGAACCCGAGCGAAGCGAGGGTGAGTCGCTAGTTACAAAATATTTTGATTAGTATTTAATTATAAGTACAATTTTTACCAATATTTAACTGAATTTGTGTGTTTGAAAGGTTGGAAAAGGTGCACGTTGATGAAACATACTTTATAAACGGCTAAAATCTGGAACTTTATATGTAACTTTAACTTTTAATTTAATATTATCCTCAAATATTGCAAAGTTCTTGGAATTTTACGCTTTGCGCAATTAAGCGTGAAAAATTGACATAAATAATATGTACATTTGTTTATCTATCCACTTGTTTCCGGTAGCTACATCGCAATTACAAGATAAGCTGCGTATAATAAAAATGTAATTGTATAAGTTATCAGCTGAACACATTTATTACACTTCTTAATAATATTGATATATAAATGAATAGCGACTCACCCTCGCTTCGTTTGGGTTCGTCCCTAGGTTCTTTAAATTTTCATAACCTTTTTATTTATGAACCGATTAGAATAAAACAAATACTAAATGTTAAGTGAAGCTTAACACAATACATTAGTGAAAACCACACAAATCGATTAAGCCGTTTCTGAGATTAGCGCGCACAAACGCACAGACAAACAGACAAAAATTCTAAAAATCATTGTCTTGGGTTTTATTGCATTAACAAAACCCCCGATAATAGTTTTTCAGAAATACATAACTTCCACGTACAGACAGCGATCAGTTACACTTTTATTATATGTATAGGGTTTTTGCATTACTGTAAGATCTTATCATTTTTGACCGATTTCACTCAAATGTGAATTGATTTTCGTAAAGTTTGGAAAGTTTAAACTTAAGGGGTATATATATATATATATATATATACATATATACTCCTAAAAGTGGAATAATTTCTTTAATATGATTTTAAAGTCGGTATTTTAAACGTCTAAAAGGCATTATATAGTTGTTATAGAGCCTATCCACGAAATAACAAAATAAATTAAAAAAAAAAAAAAAAAATCAGCATACTTATAATAAATAATAGTAATTGAATAAAAACAGAGCAAATTCTTTTCACTTAAATCCCCAGGTAGCTTTAGGTGAAGAACGTGAAGGGGCAACTTAGGAAGCTTAACTCTACGACAGTAATACATATCTAATACCTATATAGGGTAGATAAGAGAAATTTTTGGTTAAATTTTTATTTTATTGCTCTTAGTATATTATTATAATATTATCATCTTATAATATTATCTCTTTATAATATTATCATCTTACCTACCACTTATACGCATTTTTCATCAAATTCAGTATAGTACATATAAAAGCAGAGTAAATTTAAAATAAAAAGATCGAATCCAATATATAATGTTATATTTTATAGCAGGAAAGTCACTATATAATACCTTTATAAGACACGGTAAATAATTTCCTTCAGAGATAAGCAAATATGTATGCAAGAATTTGGGGTCACAGGTTCAAATGGACACGTGTTTTATGGCATTTTATAGAACTTATTTCAATAAAAAATAATGTTTAAATCTGCAGTAGTTATTTTAATAACTTAATTTTCGTATTAATGACAATAATTAATTTTTAACATGAGTTAAAAACTGTCTGTATGAACAGACCATTGACTTCAAAATTATTATTTAACTCTTACGTGTATTTTTTTTTTCAATTTTGATTTGGAAACTATTGGGATCACACTTGGGGTGGTTATAGCGTAATAAAAATATGTACATACATAAATTATGTAATATGAAAATTAGTACTCATTTTTTTAAATCGGTTAAAAATAAGTAAAAAATTGCATACTAAACAACATTTTATTACAAAAAAATTTCAAAATCTGTTACAATGTAACATTTTCAGTTTGTTTCACTCCTTGACATTTTATTCGACACTGTTTTTTAAAGAAATCATTATTACTTTTTGTTTGCGTAATCTGGTAACTTAATATTTCATCAGATTGAATTAACGGCTAAAAGTTTAACCTTTGCTGAGAACGATGCTATAAAGTATCCTGTATATTTAATGGTCGCTCTACACGTGCTTACTTGTTTTATTATTTTGAGAGCCGATATTACGGTTATCAGGATAAAAGTTATACAACTACATAAGAATTTCAATTAATCTACATTAATATTATAAAGAGGTAAAGTTTGTAAGTTTATATGTCTATTTTTATTTTTTCACTCATTGAAAGCTATATTTTAATTTTGGTAAATATGTGTCTACTGTCAAAATTTATAATAACTTTAATTGAAGCCAGAAAAAACTGACCGTCGAGTCATCGGCGTGCGCTACTTAAATGGTTTGAAATAAAACAAAATGTATGGCAAGAACACATGTAGGGACGCACCCGAGCGAAGCAAGGATTAATTGCGTGTATAGAAATAAAATAATACAACAAATTCATTCATTTTACTATAAGATTTAAATTGTTTCTATAATAGTTTCTCTTATGAATGAATACCTTTCCTCTGATGTAAAATAAATCTTAAAAAAATGGCACAATATGACTGAAAATGTTGCTTTATTTAAAATCACACATGAAGGCTAAACGCATCTGCCGTGTTTGGACAAGTTTTATCATAATTTACGGTTATAAAATAAATAAACACTTCGGCTTCTGCGCCGGAGGTTACGACTTATCCTGATAGTGTATATTTAAACAGGCTTCTTAGTAGGCAGTAGGAACATCGTATTAAAATTACCTAAGTAATAAGAGCTTATAACTTTGCCTATTAAATTACCCGCGACTCCGCCCGTGTAGTTTTATGTATAACCTGACTCGTCTTAATATCTTCCTGCTATCAGCAAAAAACATATTTTCCTTTTACAAGTAATATATATAGATTACATTTATTTATTTTTTTAAAAACACCAAACAATATTTTTTTTAAAAAACATAAAACAATATGGCAAATTAACTTAATATCTGTATAATCTAATTTATAATTATTTTCTACTCTAAACTCTTTTTCTTAAATAAATATCACATTTTAGCACGATCATTATATTATGTACATAGATATTTACATTATAAGCTGTAAATGTATGACACGATAATTTAAATAAATAAAAAAGTCTTAACTGTAAAATATGCAAACCTCATAAGAGTTAATAATAAATATCCTTTTCCCAAGCTCAATACGATTAAATATCGAAACAATTCATTATGGCTCCCACGTGCATCGTCGCGTTACAACTGGAGACAAGAGAGTAAAAAGGACAAGACTGCGACGCGTCGGCGCCTGCGCAGCCGTTGCTATCGAAATCGTCATGCCTAGCTAATTATATTAGGAAGTGATCTATAAATGAAACATAGGTATTCTATGTTCTGTCTTTCTTGACTGTTGTGCATGAATTAAAAGGTTTGTTTTGGTAAAATCTTCATATATATAGGTATATTGCATCCTTATCGGAATACTATAATTGTATTCAGCCCTTTTTAATGTCCCACTGCTGGCCACGGCCACGCACGACCACGGGCCTCCCTTCAATAAGAGGGGGATCAGTCCATAGTCCACAAGCTGGCCAAGTGCGGGTTGGCAGACTTCACGTGTCTTTTGAAAACTTGGTAGGTTCTCTCAGATATGCAGGCTTTCTCGCGGTGTTTTCATTCATCGTAAGCCAAATGGTAATCATGTTAGAAATGATTCGCACATGAATATATCAGATGTACGAGATATGGGATTTGAACTCACAACACTCGATTTTCCAAGCGAATGCGTTACCACTGGACTACCACTGCCACTAATACTGTAATAAATGTGATTTGTTTGGGTGTACGTGTATACGCAGGATGAAATACAATAAAAAATACATGAGGAAGGCATATTCTGATCCCTTCATATAATACTTAGATATGTCGTTTCCCTATTTTTTTTATATTCAACTGGCGACATTTGTTGTCCACTTTTCTAAGAATGCAAAACAGTCTGGTTGATAATATTATACATTTCTCATAATAATTATATTGATTATTTCCAAAAAAATAAAAGTTCCAGAATTCACATTTCAAACATACCTATTACCTATACATAGTGTATGTTGGATCCCGATAAAATAAAATTCATGAACGCATTATATCGGAAGCTTATACTTTATATTATATGAGTCCATGATCTGCCTCAAGCTATTTGGCTTTGCACATTATTATGACGATATATTGAAATTTAAGGCCAATCTTTACTAATATACTAGTATAAACCCAAACGTGTTTATTTGTTTGTTTGTGTATCCTTTTTCATGCAGTAAAGTAGGAATAGCTGTAGAGACAAGGCTCCAATCTATCAGAGATTTAGAGAGTGTGAGATGATAGAGTGGATAGGATGGCTCTACTTTATATTCAATCACATCAAGTTATTTTCTTGGGACAGTGGTACCAAAAGTTACTGAAAAATAAGTTAAAAATAAAAGAGGATTTGAGTAAAATGAGAGTTTGCTGCCAGCTCTTTAATACTAAAAAAGATAATAAACTGGGAAATAGTAAAACTATCCTCCTTGCGGAGTTTGGCCTAATGACTGCCTGATGACATCACAGGAAGTCACGGGATCGATACCCATATGAGACGAATATATGTAATAACATTTAATCCAGTCTGATTAAAACAAAGAATTATAATTTACAAAAAAATATTGGTATCAAAGCCACAACCAAAAAATCATGTCTCACAATGTTGCCGAAAAGTGCAAAGCGATGTCAAAAGTTATGTTCTTTCTCTAAGGAAAAACTTGTGAAATTATTCGCATAAAAATAATAAAATAAGGCAAATCCACTATTCTCAACTAGTATATCAAAAATTTGATATTCATAGGATAGAAGCTTTGTGGTGAGGCAGCTAATGCGTTTTAACGTGTAAATCGCAGCTATGAGGAAGCTGTGGCTTTTGAGATGCGGTTTGCGTATCCTATAGCTGGTTTTCTTAATTATCATATCCATAACGACATATTGACCGTTGAAACAAGGTTGACGTGTGAAACAAGGACGTGTAACGACAAATTAAATAGAAATTATAATAAAGAATATTATATCGTTACATAAATACAATAATATTATGTAAACCAAAGTAAAAACACACTTGTAATTGATAAAGATTCATAAGTATTTTACTTTCTAAATCCCTTTTCCATTAGCCTTTATTTGAACTTAGTCGTGGGAATGGTGAACGTGATCTTTAATTTTCGTATTTTTCCCACGTTATAACTATAGGTTAAATGATTAAACTAAATAAATATAATTATATAACACATATAATTATAGGTATATCAAATGAAAGTAAAAGATTGAATACGTAAATGGTATTTCACTTCTGAAATCAATACAAATGTCTATTATATATGTACGTACATGAAATATCCAAAATATCGTCATAGCATCTTACATATATAAGACTATTTTACAAATAAAATTGTAAGTGTCCTCGTTATGAAAGGTCATAGGACTATAATGTATATAATAAAGTGGCGAAGTGGTCAAGAAAGAACATAGATTATAGTACATTAGTGCATTTCTGTTTTCGCACGTGTTCGTAAAAACATTTGGACATACATATGTACATTACCTACTTCAAAAGGATTTAAATAACCCACAAGAGATAATCTAACTTTTAATATTCCTATAATGACTTCTTAAGCTTTTGTCCTTTTGGACTATCACATACTATACTATGTAATACGAAAGTTTATGTGTATGTTTTTAACTCTTCACGGTGACATGGCTGGATCATTTTAGATAAAATTTAGTACACAGTTGACTCTGGAATAACACACAGGCTGACGGAGAACTTACTCTTGGACACGAGAGATGAGCGAGCGAAACAAGGGTAAGAAGCTAGTATAATTTAATTTATTTATTATTCTTTTATTTTATTATGTCTGACCAAGTACTGTTTTATACTATTGTTAAACTTTGACATAATAGCCAAAAATAAAAACATGAGAATTAACCCAGTAACGCTATATTATAACAATGTTATGAACAAAAAAATATAAGCCACCGTTAGCTGGACACCGTTAAATGTATTTCATTGTTTGAATATAAATTCAAAATAAGTAAATCATTCTCACGAACTCTTTTGCGATCGCACGAAACACATTAAACATTAATAGCAATAATTACTTGAAAATTGCACTCAGTATTTCTTATACACATTGGGAATGCTTAACCACTGGTTTCGTAAATTTTTTGCCATCTGACGAATTATTCTTGATTAATTTAAAGCATTTAGAAACGTAAAGCAATTACACATTACTAACATACACCATCCTTAATGGTACCTTTTATTTTCTACTTGATTATTTTATCACTTTATGCATAATATTCTAAGTTATCAAATATTACCAATTGGAGTCAAATGAAGTACCATTTAACTGCTTTTTTACTACACATGATTACGTATAGTTAAAAAAATATATATTAATGAATTCAAAAGCCCCTGAATGTCACCTGTCGCGGGTGGAAAACGTACAAAAACATATGGACGTACACCGAAAAATACTTATTCGGTCAATAATAGCATATGGCGGGACTCGAACCCGTATCCAGTTTGGAGACAAACTTATACGCCAAGCGGTCGTAAAATATATGAATATAGCTTGGTATATCACGACAATAAGAGTTTGCATAACGTTTTTGCACTTCCAAGTAATAACTTACACACAGAATGAGAATGTTAACATAGATTGCAGTTTCTCAATTTTACGGTATGGCATTTATATTAGATGGTGAGGACCTTCAAAAGTGTAATTTACTTGCGGTTGTTATGGTGACAAGTTCAATAAATCAAATTTTATGTTACTTATGTTTTTCTTAGGCCTATATAAGTATAAATAATTTTTAATATTATTACTAAAAGCAATGGATATATTTAAAACAATATTTCCACTAGAGAAAAATATGATGTGAACTTATTACACTTCGTACTTTAAATATTGTCTGATTTTTTAGCAGCAACGTCAATATATTAAAAGGAAATGGCTCAGAGAGAAACACTTTTTAACACAAATTATTTATTTAAATATTCAATCACAATTTTGACATAATAACCACTCACGTAAGAAAAAATATGAATAACTGTTGCTCAATAGACAACGACACATTTTTAAATACTGTTCTGTAGGCCCCACTCTTTTACGTTGACGGTGCTCAAATTTTCGAACTACCTTACAATATTGATATTTTTACAGTAATTCCTTTCCTCTGTTTATTTTGGTGTGCAACAAACCTTTACAAAATTAAATTTTTCAAATCATGAAATAATTAAATGATGCAATTCTAAGTAAAAGGTAGTGGTAGCCCAATGGTAACGCGCTCGCTTGGGAAACGAGTGAAGCGGGTTCAAATCCCGGGTCTCGCACCTCTGATATTTTCATGTGCGAATCACTTCTAACATGATTACCACTTGCCTTACGGTGAAGGAAAACATCGTTAGGAAACCTGCATGTCTTAGAAAAACGTAGCAAGTTTTCGAAAGACATGTGAAATCCGCCAACCTGCACTTGGCCAGCGTGGTGGACTATGACCTGATCCCCCTCGTATTGAAGGGAGGCCCGTGCCCAGCAGTGGGACGTTAAAAAGGGCTGAATATATACACTTCTAAGTACCCACAATTTCTAATGCAACAAAATAGTACTAAAATTTCTTAAAATCGTTTTGCAACATGTAAAACCTGATAAGTACTATTTTAGTTGACTCTCGTTTACCTCCAATAACAAACCTATAATAACTATAATCTCATGGCGTAAGACCATTAAGCATTTACTACTTCGATACAAGCGGTAAATATAAGTTTGATTGCTAATAAAAAAACTAATTCCCTTCTTGCGATAGAAACCTTAAATAGAATTTTCGTTTTAAAGTCATTGACCTTTAATCTAGGGAAATTGTTACTTCGCGTGTTTGACTATTTGCTACATCATTATTGTCTGTTTGTAGCAATGAATAAATTACTATAATATCATGTTGCACGCAAAATTCTTTGACATTTGAGTGAATTAGAAACGTAGGAATAGGTCAAAAGTTTAAAGGTCAGGGGTTCGATATTGGATGGAATGTAACTTTATATTTTATTTATTTTATATTAGCCTTATTAAGTATTTTGAATTATTAATAGATATAATAACTTATAATATTAAATGAGCAATTCTTGCATATATACAAAATTTCATAAATCTCGGAGACGGCTAGATCTATATATACATAAAATGCTTTGTCCTGACTGACTGACTGATCGATCAACGCACAGCCTAAACCGCTGATCGCAGAAACGTAAAATTTGGAGGACATATTTATCATATAATGTAAGCATCCGCTAAGAAAGGATTTTTCAAAATTCATCCCCTAAGAGGGTAAAATAGGGGATAAAAGATTGTATGAAACTCCGTCATTCGTAACGCGAAATGCACGGAAAGTGGTATTTAGCTTTAAGGTAAAAAATAAGAAATATGTGTATTAGATTTTTTTCGAAATTCATCCCCTAAAAGGGTAAAAGGGGGTAATGAAGTTTGTATGGGCAAACGATTATTTATGATCAGAATAACTTGAAACTTGGTATTAATGCTCTTCAATACAATTAAATAAATACGTATTTTAGCATTTTTTGAAATTCATCCTATGAGGCTGTCAAATAAGGGATGAAAGTTTGTATGAAACTCTGTAATTGATGCACGGAAAATAGTATTTACCTATAAAATGAAAAACAAAACAATACAAATATCTTTTTTTTTCGAAATCTATCTCTTAAAAGGGTAAAAGGGGGTTATGCTGTTTATATAAGGAAAAAATGTTTATTATCATAATTACTTGAAACTTAGTATTAATGGTCTTTAAAATAATTAAACAAACATGTATTGTAATTTTTTTTTAAATTCAGCTCCTAAGTGGGTAAAACTAGGAGTTGAACTTTAAGTTGTTAAATATATTTAAATAGAGTAACATGGCTCAAGTTATCTGTAAGTGCACACTTACTGTTTGGGATAAAGTACAGGACGGAAATTATAAATCCAAAGAAAAATTATGTATAACTTTTGGGCTGGCCACTGCAGCGACAACTATAACATATAAATTCAATGGAAATTAAAACTGAGCAAATTTTTCAGTCCACGCGAGCGTAGCCGCGGGCAAAAAGCTACAGCAAAAATAAGAATGGCACTTTATATGTGTAACTTAAAAAAGAAGGAGAAGAAGGGAGACTGTAAGCTTCAGGTGTACATAGCACTGGGCCTTAAAAATAACGAAGATGTTAGCCTGTTAGTATGTTAGTTAAAAAACCCACATTAGCCGAGTTACAGGATTCTAAAGTCGTAAATATTGTATGCGATTGTATCATTGTACTCTCTTCCTCTAACTTTGGAAAGATGGAGTACAAAAATGTGCAAAAAACACAGGTAGTGGAGCTTGCTAAATACCTAAAGTGTAAATTTATTTACAGAATATACGCTTAACATCTTTTAAGATACTGGATATTTTGAGCTACGATGGCTAAAATTTAATTTGTTTTCCATATTATATATTTAAGAAATAATAAAACTTAATTAAACTTAATAAAAAGTTAATTTTTTTCGTGGTTTGATCGCGGGCGAAGCCGCGGGGTCTGCTAGTCTTACATATTTATATAAGGTTTAGCTTTTTACGTTAATCTATATTGGTGTCTTTTCCGAAAAAAAAACACGTAATTTTTATACCGGTGCCGAAAACGTCGAGCGAAGCTAGTGCGCCTAGTTAGGTACTCAATATATATATATATATATACATATATATATATGTAAACATGTTTTTGTAGAGATTTTAGTACTTATTTTGGTAACAACTCTCATTACATGGTAGTTTATTTTGTCTAGCTACCCCCATAACGCATATAACGTGAATATAATGCCAAATATATAGAATTTCCTTTGTATAAAGCATATTTCAACACATATAATTGGTGTTATTTGAAACATTCATTTACATCTCCGTACCGAAGATCAAACAATAATAAATATGAAGCAAAGGCCACTCTACGTTGTTACTCAATTCAATATGTTAAAAGGAAACGCAAAGATACTTTTATAATGAAACTGTTCTTATATACTTGTGTATAAACGAATCGTTGTATGAACTTCCCTTTTAAATCATTTTCACTTAAGTTGCGTATGTTTTTACCTGATTTTACTAAAAAAAGGGTAATGTTTTTAATTAATTTATTTAATTTTAATTGTTAAAGGGTAATGTATGTTAGTTATTTTGAAATAGAAGGTTTTTAGATTCGTCTTATTTGTAAAACAGATACGGCGTATAAAATATAACCTAAAAACTATTGGTTTGACTTATTCTTGTTACATTATAATATTTAATACACGTACATACATTCTCATATAATTATTTTAAGCTATATTTCTTGCAGAGTAGTTCGACAGAACAGAGTGCCAAGGCTGCCAAGCTCTATGACTTTTGTTGTATATAAAAATCTTAATGTTTTTCGTCACTGCTTTCTATTTGTGACACATGTAAATGTTTTAACAGGCAGAAGGTTTTTATAAACATTTTAATGTAACTCGCAACTCGCCACCGTTCAACTGATTGTTCATGAAATTGGTACTTAGTATGGAGTATATAATCGTGTTATATTTTACTCGGGCGGAGCGGCAATAGCTAGTAAATAATAAAAGCAGGAAATAATAATCGTATTGTAGAAAATTCACCTATTCTAAGACAAGACTATACAATCTATAAAATAACTTTCACTATCTATTCGATTAAAGTCATAATATCAAAAATTGTGAAGTAAAAGTGTAAAACGATTAAAATGAAAAGCAAATAAAACGGCTTTAAAAAATTTGATCTGTATGGGTAACATCCATCATAGAATCCGAGTAACGTCCTGATCGTGAACGTCTGATTAATGTAAAGTCTTGTTAAAGTTATAATAAATAATATAGTAGGTACATATATACATATATACGTATATTTTATATATTATTTTTTAAAAAACTACGACTCCCAGATTGTACATATGTGAGATAATATTCGTATATGCTACTTAGCCTATTTAAATACGTAAACACACAATCCGCAACCGAAAAACAATCGGAATTCCAAAAGTGCTTTGTGAAAACGTCGAAATGAAACTGCCGAATTCGTCAAATATTGGTAGAATATTTCGCAACTGGATTTTTGGCTCTGTTTACAGTCTGGCAGTTCGGTGCCATATTTACAAGGTAAACACAGAGGATTCTGGAATTGGGAATTTGCGCCTCAGATCTACCACTTTGGTATATTACATTGGAAAAATGGATTTTCGCTATGAGAAATGATTTATGACTTTTGAATTTTTTTTAGATTGAAATATAGCATGGTTTGTCTTTAAATTTAAATGTTTTCCTAATATTAAGATGTCATAATAGGTACTTCTGACTGGAATTTAATGGAGAATTACAAGTAGGTATAAGTAGGTACATTTAAGCACATAATCACACAGATTCTCTTTTTTTTATTTTAAAATAATCTTAACTTTCGTTTGCACATGTTTTTTTAAAGAAACTGCCAGGGGCAGAACAAATAATATTTTTAGCAAAGTGTCTACCGAAGGTATCGCTCCAGAAGTCACTTCTATCAAATAACATAGTAATAAATTTATTTAAAAATAATAATAATTGGAAAATAAATAATACTTTCTTAGATTTACGTGAATATTCGATAAAATTAGTAAAACTATTTTTTCGGAAGGATTTTTTTTGGGGTTTAATTCTTTACCGTCTACATTGACGCTCCCGTGGCCATTTTAGCTGCAAAGCAATTAAAAACTACGGGATCCAAAGATCAAAATATACGCTTCAAAAATCCGAAAATATAGTTTTATTTGAAAGAAAATTAAATTTGACTTACCAGCAAAAGGCACGTCACACACGTACTCTTCAACGCAGTTGTCAGTCCCGCTGCGATCTGTAGCACCGCTGGCCACAGAGACCGCTGAGGGGGCCCGAAGCAAACTTAGTTCCGTTTCCGTCTGACTGTCCCGCAACATTGATCTTCTTTTGTATTCCTGTTGGAAAAGTATGTTCTGAGGGTAATGAATTAATGAGAGAACGCAGACGCCGACTGTTGGACCCCTTTTTTAATTAAGACCTAAACATGTTGAGTGATGATTGGGTGGTCTAGAATTTTTACGTAATAGAAAAATAGCACGCACATAGACATCCCGCTTATAATGTTCACGCTTAACCATCTAATGTATACAATATAAATGATGGGAGAAAGGGAGAGACAGTATGGTTAGGTTTTTGCCTCCAGTATGAGATTGTCATATTTTACACAAATCTTTATATGTTGAATTTAGAATTAATATTGTTATATAATAATCGATTCAGTATTTCTTGGAAATAAACTATTATTAGACCAATTTAGTTAATAAGCTAACCTTTATGATATTGAGTAAGTTGTTATAATTTGGACCGAATTACATGCAATATTTTCATTAAAATACCTTTGATAGCTTTCGGTTACGTAGTCCTTTTGAAAAATATAAGTTACTATTTCACTAACCATTTTTGCATATTTAACTTAATCTTTAATTTTTAAAATAAAAAAAAAAAACATTTTAATATTTTAAATACATTTAAATACAATATAGTCAAAGACCTAGCTGACCTTAAAGTAAAATATATATTCTAAGTTATATAAAAAAGTGATATCTTACCGTTTTATCTGCAATCTTTTTTATATTTTATCACAAAGAAGTTTATAAAGTTTATCAAATAAGCCTGATCTTTCAGTTAATTTACCTATAGCAAAATTGCTGGGGTTTTTCCTTAAAATTTATACAGATAAATAAAATTGAAGTGTCTGTCTGTATACACGGTACACATAGCAAAACAAAATTTTTTACAATTTTTGTCTGTCTGCTGTCTGTTTGTTCCGGCTAATCTCCGAAACGGCTGAACCAATTTTGACGGGACTTTCACTGGCAGATAGCTGATGTTATAAGGAGTAACTTAAGCTACTTTTATTTTAGAAAAAGAATCAGGGTTCCGCGAAAAAAATTATAACCCATGAAATTGTAAACAAAATCCGGGTACGGCGTACGCACCCGAGCGAAACGAGGGTAAATCGCTATATAATTTAAATGAATATCTTAGCAGTAGCAAGCTACTATTAATCTATAAACATAGCTAACCGTGAAAACGTACCTAGGGACGAACGCGAGCGAAGCAAGCGTGAGTCGCTAGTATCTTATAAAATATCTCATATTCCTACTATTTCCTATTAACTATAGAGTCAAGTGTCCCGAGTCATTATAATACTCTCTTTACCTGCTCCTCAGAAGATAGTAGGTACATGATGATGAAACGATATTATATAATTAATTACATTGAAAAATTTAAATTTGCTTGCACTGCTACATAATATTACGTCAATTTAAATCATAATTGATATATTTTTTAATTATATCTAACATTAACAAAAAAAAAGTTATTTTTATGACTCCATACAAAGAACGTATAGTGTTTTCACTTTTTTTCCGCTCTCTGTCAGTATTATGAAAGTGTATGTATGTTGATGTAATTAAAGACTGGTTTAAACATTTACATAGTCAATAACAACTTTTACCTTAGACGCAAATCGAACTGACTACCCCTGGTGTACAGGCAATAATAATCTTACACAATATAAAACGTACCAAAAAAAAATACTTTCCTAAATTATAACTTGTACCTACTATTTTGATTAAACTAACGCTTAGTCTTTAATTTATTTATTGCAACAATATATGAGATTGCTCCTTTATTTTACGTAGGCGTAACTTAGAATATTTTCATGTACCTAAGTATAAAATATATTATAGGCAGTGGTAGCTCAGTGGTAACGCGCTCGCTTGGGAAACCGAGTGAAGCGGGTTCAAATCCCGGGTCTCACACATCTGAAATTTTCATGTGCGAATCATTTCCAACATGATTACCACTTGTCTTAGCGTGGTTGACTACGGCCTGATCCCCCTCGTATTGAAGGAAAGCCCGTGCCCAGCAGTGGGACGTTAAAAAGGGCTGCATACAAGTATAAATAGCAAAATTAAATATTTCAAACAATCTAATTCAAACACGTACTTGTATTGATTTGTTGTATTAATTGACTTGCTTTATAAAACCGACCCCATATCAAAAAGGTAAGTATAATGTAGTGAAAAGAGATATTTCAATAAAAAAAAGGTAATTTAACTATTGAATATCAAAAGATTCGGTGTTCATAATATGTATTAAGAAATTTACATAATACCTATATCAAAATTTGATATACCCATTGTCCGAGCGTATTGAAGAAATTTCATATTACGGTATCTCTGAAAATAATATTAAGTTAATTATAATGCTACTGCAAAACAAAATATAAAAGTATTTTTTGATGAACTATTGGACTATCAATACAGTGCTACTAGAATCATTTGGCACTTAGGTGACATTGAAATGAGGGCTTGGATGTGAAATTTGGGTTTTTATTTTAGAAAAAAAAACTATTTTGAAATATTTTTTATTGAAATAAAAGCACGAAATATCCACAACAAACGTCAACTCCAACTTCTCTCAAAAGTGACTCTTCACAAGATGGCGGTGTTAGTTCCGATTTCCGCCAAGTGCCAAATGATCCTTGTAGCACTGTACCTTGTAGTTGATTGATACATATTATATATGGCACTATCGAGCTTTAGTTTTGTATTTGACTATTCCCAAAGAGTATTGTTTCCCATTCAAATTGTATTTCTATATTTTCTGTTTGATAAGAGGTATTTGGCAAACTGGTGGACCTTAGTTTTCAAAATGACAGTTTGAAATCTATTCCAAATGTCCATGCAAGAATGGGTAGCTGTAGATAGTTTTTATTTTATATAGTAATCTTTTTAAACGTCTGTAACACATGAAAAGTTGTGGAACAGAACTATTTATTTACCACGTAGTTTATTTTGTTACGAACTCTGGACTTTTTTTATTACAAAATGGTGTTAGCGGAAACGAAATTGGTGATTCGGGATAACGGGAAATTAAAGATAGACATCACTATTCCAGAAGTAATACTTGCCTTGCCATTTCAGGGGTATTCTTTCCAGCAGACCCATGACTCTAAGGAAGTTTTAAAACATAAGAAGTTCTTAATGGGACAATAATACTTCTTGTTGGGAATGAAGTTCAGATATTTATTTTACATTTATTTTGTGTTTTTTTTTTTTCGTTATTAAGTAGCGGTTCGTTCTTTTGTTTGTTGAGTATTGTATTAACGATGGGGAACATTGCTGGCAAGTCATCCGAGGCACAGTCAATACGGGAGCAAATATCAGAATAATTAGTAATAATAATTTATAAAAAATAAAAGTAGGTACTATATAATATAAAGTATAACAAATTAAGAAGTTCCGTGTCAATGTGTTGAATTAAGTAAGAAGATAATTTTGAAAAAAATATATGTATTTAACCTAAAATATTTAGAATACGTTTTATATTTATAAAATATAATAGTATATATAGTATAAACAATAATACCAGCCGTGAAATACACTAGCCAAACAAAAAACATCATCTCACCTTTTTAAATTCTCTTAGGGTTTAGATATCAAAGAAAACTTTCTTACTGACATAGAAATATGGTGAATAGACCTCTGCTTTGGTAAAGGTGCTGAGTTGATGTGAATAAATTAGTCAACCAGAACGTGTAATAAGTACACCGACTTTAACATCACATTATAAATAAAAACAATATTTCATCCTTAAGGGTATTTTCCTTGACGTGTTTAGTGGACCACCGCTATATTACACGTATCCATGAACAAAAAAAAAATCAAACAAATTGTTTACGATTGGCTAAGATGTCGCGTAATACACTCATACCAAAAAACATACTCGAATTGCGAACCACCCTTCTATGACTAAAATGTCTAACCCTTTTTATTTTTGAAGCAAAAATACAATATATTTATGCTTTATAGAAAGAATATGTTCCATTAACAAAAAAACAAAAAAGTTCAAAAACAAAAACATAGTAAATTAAATAAACAAACATAGCAAAATAAGAACAACGAAACAGGTAAAAAATAAAAACAACAACATATAGTAATAATTATAATATTTATTTTATGAACGAAAATAAAATTGAACATAATACAAAAGAAGCCTTAAAATATAGGAAAAAAATGCTAAATCATAAAATAACATAATTATTATTCTTTTTTTTTTCATATAACATGGTAATTATTTTGATAAATACTTCAGACGGTAATCAATGAATAGTAATTCGTTTTAAACAAGTGGTAAAGAATACATTTATTCGATTTTCCATACAACGGATAAATCTATCAATGTTAAACTGATTCCTCCATTTAAAAAATATATTTCCTAAAACCATGTAAGAACATGAAATCTTATTCTAAGTTCTTATTATTACCGATTTTGTATTAATTTAGTTAAAATCGATATTACGGTAATAAAATACAATAATAGAGTCGATGTTAAAGAGGTATTCACACATTGATAGTGATAGGAATGATAGCTAACTAGTTAAGACGACAAATGTCATTTTTTTCAAAGACATCAAATAATATCTATGTTTATACTGCATTCAATTCCAATTTGTACGATAATCTAACAATCATAATATTCACCTTTCATTGCCATAACGTATGTAAATAACTAAAAAATAAGTCGATTTCCGAGCGAATGACTTGCTCAGTTAGAATAATTCATAAAACCTAGCACGATACTGTCATGTCGGTAATATAATAAAAATATACGTATAAAACGAAATTGTTTTACAAACATAGGACTCATGAATATTTAAAAGTATTTTCAAAACACTGTTATTGCAAAACAGTTTCGACCTAAAACAATACTATATAGTTATAAAAAAGTTTATAAAATCTATAAATTAGCACCTTAATGTTAGTATATAAAAGATACACGAATAAAATTTATTTACAAAGAACGCGAATTCAATCATGTAGCACCATACAAAATACTAAATCACATTTATGTGTAGCAAAACTAACATATCTTATAATAATTTCTAAAAGCATCAACTATTCGCAATATCGCCTTGCGATTTCTTTCTAATTCTTATTTCTTCTACAACCTCCATAATTAGCTGAAATATTTCAAAAATACAAATAAATTTAGAGAACTTTATCGTCTAGCATGCTCATATAACATATTTGAATCGGCCTTAGTGAAATATAGAAAATCATACAAACAAAAACTTTGTTCTTCTAATAATAAAAAAACGTGTGTGTGAGTACTTATGTACGCACGTAAGAAGCTATACTTCTTTGGCGTAACAGAACAAAAATAGCTAAGGATTTCATCCCGTACGACACAACTCTCTGTTTGTAAAAGGAATGCAGCTAACTTCATCATGTCGCTTTCGGCTAACTTCATCATGTCGCTTTGTAAAAATTTTACTCTCTACTTATATTTTTTTCCAAACGTGCCAAAAGAAGTATAACTTCAAAAAAAATTGAGCACATACTAACATAAACACACATACTAACATAAACATGAAAAAAATAAGTCGATCTAAACATATGACTTTAAATAAATCCTCATAATAATACAAAAACCGAAAAATTCATAATATTTAGACAATTTTTTTCGTCGTTTCGTTTTTAATTTAAGTGCAATGCAATGTTATACAAATATAACATAAGTAAGTTATGTATGTATTTAATGTGTTGTTAATATTTTCTTAAAAATGAATTGTATACAGTATACGAACGAAATTGTTAGTTTTAGATATAAATAAATAGATGATGAAATAATAATAAATATGAAACAATCTTATGAATTACATATTATAAGTAAAATATATCATTAGCAACAATTTAATTAAAAAAAAATGTTTTTGATCGAGCTGCGTAACAGGAAAAACGTGATACAAAATGCTAAAAATATTTTAATTCATTCACAAAGCAGCATGCGTTAGTGACAATGGGAAGACACAAAATTCTTTGAAATACGAGCTTTTAATATCAATCAGGACTAACCTGACTTAGCGGCCTGATTCTTTCGTGGATGCTGTTCTCTGCTTGCTTTGCCGAAGGTGGTGGATGGTCAGGGGTGGGTGGTTGTACATAATGACTTGGCGATAACGGAATATCTATTTTCGGCCCTTCAGAATAGCGATCACATTCGCTTGGACTGATCTGGTCATCTAATAGACTCTCCATAGATGATTTCTCTTGGTTCGAATATTTCCGAACCCTTTTGTCCATTCTGGGCTCAAAGTTCTCGTATTGGGGGCCAAATGTGTTCCTTCTAAGTTTTCTGCGAGGATTTTGTTCCTTTACAACGACATTTTCGTACATAGCCGTGATAGCGACAGGTTGGGTACGATTTTTTATGCTCGGCCTGGGGTTAGGTACTGGGATAGCTCTGGGTGAATTATGATTTTCTTCGTACTCAGAGTAAGATAATTTTGTGTCCACGTACTGGTCGACCGATCTACCGTGTTTGAGGTAATTTTTAGCACCCTGTAACAAAGAGCTATTGTTAGAGAAATCAGTAAAACTGATAATTTGTTGAAGCGCTTAAATCATATATGTAAGTAGGTCACATTACGATAATATTTTATTGTTAAGCCTTAAAGTGCGACCGTTTTTAATAATTTATATTTCCTTTAAACATATTTCCTGACGCATTATCTACAACAAAACATAAAATAAAAGAAAACCAAACTACATAACGTTGTGATGAAAAGAATATTATTATATGTAATAAGAAAAACTTGGGTCTGCAACTAAGGACTCACCTGTATTTCATCCAGGTCGTCCTGACTCCGCGCATGGGCTCTCAGCTCATAGCTGTACCCAGAAGATGGAGAATTGACATGGGTGGGGGAAACCGATAAATTCCTCCGTGGAGGCTTCTTAGGAGGGGTGGGCTGTAAATGAGTGACTTGTGAAGACAACTTTCTAATCATAATGATATTTGACATGGAGATATTTAAGCGTGGAGTAAAATGTAAAGGGACTATTGAAGAAATCTAAACTACATATAAGTCCCAACGACCCAACCTATAATAATCAAGACGAAATTATAAATATAATAACATTTAGGATAACAGAAATAAATCTCACGACATAATCATTATATATATCCTTAAACAAACTCAAAAAATATGCGCATGAATTTCACAAAGAAATTTGCGTGTAATTAAGATTTGAATTTTCTAGGCCAAAAACGTATAAAAAGCTGTCCTAATAAGGTCTAATGGGATCCACGTAAGGATCTCAAATAGATAAGCAGAGAACAAAGCAATTTAGGGAAATAAAGGGAAACTGTGCCTATTTATAGCAGAACTCATTGTCGTCAGAGAACCGAGATAAGTGCTCGCAATTGCGTAATTGTGAATTTCAATGATTGCGAACAACAGATATGTACGGTCCAAAACACAAAATAGCTTCTTATTATTTAAACAATGAAGATTTAAGTTTCGAATACAAAGCTTATATTAAAACACACGCAGGGATTTAAGCGATATTCGTAATTTTGCAAAAACGCTGTGCAAAATGTTAAAATGGCGGTTTTTTAATGATTAATTCTCTTTTTCTTTAACGACGTAAAATAATCTAAATTCGACAATTTCATTGAAATTGAAGGAACAAACAAAAAAAATATTTTATATTTTGTTAAGTTTTAAGTAGCTTTTTAAAAATAAATATATTTTCGGATTTATTTTGATTTTTGGTTCTCGACGTTTCGAATGCTTTACAGCAATCATGGTCACGGGAGCGACTAAGGTTTTAGAGGTCTCAAAGGTTATATAAAGTTCTTATAGACAGTGCCTACCCACAAAATTACAAAATGATTTCAAAAAATACAAAAAAATTTTAGCTACTAAATTACCATATCTACTACAAACCGAGTTCTAATCTGACATCAAGCATTGTATTAGAACCAGTCCTGAATTGGTTGTTTTAAAAAACTATGTATGGTTTATCAGAAGATTCGCGTATAAGCAGCAACGATTAAAAAACTAATTAAAAATTAAAAAACTTAATGCAACTTAAAAATAGGACCAAACAACGTTATAGATTAAAAGGTCTTGGCTAAATAACACTTGCGTAAAGAGGTTTCTGTAAATAAGGACATGAAATATAGTGAAATATTTTTCCTAAAATTTAAAATTTTCGAATAAGTTCATACATTTTGAATTACCTTTTTAATAATTTTGGATTGTTATTTTGTAAAAAAAAGCAAAGTTTTATTTTCATATATTTCGTTAATAACCTTAATTAAATTAAAAAAAAAAAAACTTAAATTTAAATTTGCCGGATTTGAAGAAAGCAGCCTATAACAGGTATACAGAGAGCTGAATACTTATATAAGCAATTTGTTGTCACCAGAATGATCTTATAAGGGTTCTGTTTTCTAAGATATACGAAACCCTTAGAAAAAACATATTGTACTTTGGCATAACTCATTTCATTTTCACTATACATATTTATTTAAATTATTGTGCACTCATAAATATAGTACTAGTAATACTAATAGAGTTTGATAAAGATTTCCGCTTTCGCAATCTCCTTATGTTTGAACCAAATAGAATCCCGAGAGGTCCAAGTAATTTAATATCGAGCCGCGGATGAGGGCTAAATTGGCAGCAGCCGGCCGCTGAATGGACAATTTTCCACATAATAGCTTGTTAGACATGATACCGGCTCTCGACAAATTTCTCTTAAATTCTAACCTAATGATTAAGATGGTTCTTTATAAGATAAGAATTTTTTTAATATATAAATACATTATATTGTCAACTACAGAAAGGTTAAATTAAAAAATATTAATACTTAATGCAATTTCACAGAAATATTCAATTCAATTTTTTGCAAAATAGTATTTTACTCTTCATTACCCTAAAAAAATAGCTTTTAGACTAATCTGGTTACTCTACAAAATACATGTATAATACTAATAAAAATATATCACATTTCTTCACTACAATCACTAGGTATATGTTTTAAATTCATATAATATCATCAAACAGCAATTTATTAAAATTATAAAACAATTTCCTTAGCTGTTTCCGCAAATATAATAGCATTTTGGTGAAGCTTACATCAAAGAGAGTTATATAAATCAAGATGCGCACGCGCAGACGTCGCGGTCCTGATGCAATTAATACGGCGCCAACATGTCCGAAACATCAGTGATTTGTGTAAATGATGAAGGATTTTATTGAGCGTGACCGATAAGGCCAATTAGTTTTAAAGGTTAATTAATTGTCATTTAGTTTTTAAGGAAGTTCGGTTTCTCAGAAGTTATGGCTACCATAAAAGTAGGATTTATAAAAGGAGATAAAAGTGTCGTGACTTTTATTTGCGTTTTAGTTTTATATCGCGTTGTTTCTATGGTAAAATTAGATATTTTATGAAGCTTTGAATTTGGAATGGCACAAGACCTAAAAATATTTTGAAATGACATAATATTATGATTGTGTGACAATACGATTTTTGTCATTTCAATAAAATTATAAAAATTTATACCCTAATAAACTTTTTCCTATCAAATTAGAATTTCCATCAAACAACAAGTATTATTCCTAGTGTATCTGAGATAACAATTGTAAAATATTTACATTTTACATTTAAACATTCGATGGTTTATTACAAAATAGTCTGTTGAAAATCGATTCAGTACTATTTATTGTAATCCAATATATCGAATGCATATCTCATCGAGTTCCACTGACCCACATAGAGTGGCATCATTTAGTTATAAACACGAACATTAGCCACGCAATTCATAACGCATCTGGCTAAACCAAATGTCGATGAAGTAATTTTTATCTACTGATTGAGGTTCATACTCAATATAGTTAGTAACAAGCTTTTGACTGTTCATTTTGATGTAACCAAAAGATCAAAAAATATCATCTAATCATCATCATACACTTGAGTAACAATTAACTATTGAAATACTACATATATACATATCATTAAAGAAGTGTAAGTTTTAGTTATTCATATCATTAAGTGAGAAGACATACATGGAAATAAAATATAATGGGGATGATTGAAAATTTTGTATCATTTTCGAAATCATTGGATATTCCACAATACTGATAATACGTGATCCATAAGTCAAAAAGTCCTGACGTAAGAGAAATCAGAATTCAGAAACAGCACGAAACGTCGATGACTTCATAAGAGCACGATTTCGTAATTTAATTTGAAAAATGTATCATAAAAACAATAATCCAAGGCTCTCCATAATATACCACAACATACTATTATAACATGTACGTTTTATACTTCGGTACGTTGGCGAGTCGCCAAATATCAGTCCGTGAAATCCTATTTTCGTAGATTTCCACTATTTAGTAGACAAAGAAGAAGTATCGACAGATAGTATATTTTTACATTAGAACAAGAAATGTTTATTATTAGAAATGTTATCCTTTCTACATCTTAAAATATTTAATTAGGCTATGGAAACGTATGTATACATAAAAAAAATAGCAAGGTAAATTATGAAATTTAAATTTTTGTTAGAGTTCGTGGGACGGAAAGTATCATTTATAGATACTAGTTTTTTTAGAGGCAATAACAAAAAACAATAATTATAGGGCAGACAATTAAAAAAGGACTGTATTCACAACATTTTAATTTAAAAACTTCAAGTAAAAGACAACAGGTATTTAAAATTCATAAAAAATTCAATGTAGTAACCTCATCTATTATTCTTTGACACATTGTTACAAGTATCGGCCATATGGGAAATTGCGAAACACAAAATTAGGTTATCGAGTCCTTGACATGCACATAATCTCAGTTTTGACTTCCTAAGATTTTGTGTACGTTATTTTTACCACCGATGTTGCATTGGAATTTCTGCAACATTGAGAGAAAATAATTTAAGAAAATATTGTAGTGTAAACGTACCGAATATAAATTAATGAGAATTTGTTTACATTACAATGCTTACATATCAAAACAATTACATATACGTATACACGTATGTATATATATTTTGGTATCATTCCAAAGAGAATTTGCGAGCTCGTTAGCGAATTCCTAAAATTAATTATAGAAAGGATTCTAGTATCACCAAGACGTTGACATTTAGTGTTCATCGTTAAATACCAATTTACTATCGAGGAATTTTATTCAACACCCATTAATTTCCATAATTAAAACAAATTGATCTATAGTCTAAACCTAAAAGTTAGTATAAATTAGAAATAAATCTACAAAAATAATAACTTACAAAAAAAATCGACACAATTTAACACTCACACGCACAAACAAACACGGACAATTCTCAAACCTATCAACAATATCTCAAAATAATCAAAATAATCACTAAATCTATTCACTGATGCACGACAAACGCATGCTTCGATCACACTCGCGGCGAGACTGACATCCTAATTCTTACGTTCAAAAATCCAGTGCCCATGTGGGAATGTGTTATGATTACGGTTAATCTAGTACTATTACGAGTGATTATAATAAGCCAGTGGAACACGATCGTGCGTTTATTTTAATATGGCCATCATTATCTTAGTTACGATCAGAATTGTTTAAAATGCTTTTGGGACCATGTTCTATTTAAAGATTTACTTAACGTATTATTATTTCCATTATTTTTCTATTGCAAGCTCAGAGGTACAAAAATAATATTTCTCAAATATGTTATAATATTACAATATTACAAACGCAAATGAAAACAGACAAAACGGGTTGAAAAACTTGTGAATGTATTATTTATGAGACGTCCATCCGGCACGAGCTCTACATGTTTTGCTTATGAAGTTTTATTATTTATAGCAAAACAACATTGAAATAAAACTTTTCTGTTACGAAAACATAAGAAATTAAGATATATGAGTGAAGGTAAAAGTTAATTCGGAAAAGCTAATAAAATATGACATGGGTGCAGATGAAATAGCATCAACTAATTGACGATATTAAATCTTGGTTATGACATCCGTTTCCACAAGTGACGACAGACACCATATGTGGGAATTAATCTGATGGTGTTAATAGCAATTTCTCACGACATTTTAATTGTCTCTTATCAACGTTTATATATTCCTCTTACATTAGACTTATGCACTGTACAATTTGCACAACGGTCACGAAACATTCCGTTACAGCGAAAACTAATTTAAGAATCTTTATAAGGTTGCCCGTCTGATAGCTGAAATTATGGCTGGGTCGTTAGGTGTTCAAACGTGATTATAATTATTATAATATAATTGAGTTAAGAATTAAAATAGTAGTTAAATAAAATTGACATGTGTAATTTATCAATGAAACTGCGTGGACTGGCAACATATACAACACAAAAAAAGAGCTTTTAATTGAGAAAACCTTAATTAAAAAAAATCTTTTATTAAAAAACTCACCGAAACTTTACTATATTCGTGATGGTGCGCCAAATGTAGCGGAGCACAGCTCGACGCCGCGCTAGAAATGCTCAACGCATCACCCTCACTCGTGCCCTCCATTTCCTCCCATCTTCGCCTCCCAGACCCGCTGCGAACATCCCCAATCCCCGAACAAAGCGAAGCATCAAGCGACACATCACGACCCCCCGAAACCAACCCCCTCGGATCCCCCTCACCACTATCTTCACAATCAGACGAGGATAGTGAACCAACGCTTATACCACTCTCAAATTTAGAAGATTCCGCTGAAACGAATTCTTCGTCAATGGTATCATCATTTTTTTGTTTATTACCGAATCTAAAAGAGCTACTATGAATCCAAGGACGTTTGGTGGTACTAACGTCCGATTTAATTGTTTCCGCGTCAGAACTATCCTCATCTGAATGTAACGTGCCATCCGAAGAAGAATCTTCAGATTCTTCTAAGCAAGTTTTAAATGATGCTTCAGAAACGATAGTAATGTTAGAATTGCAAGATTGTAACGACCAATGGCCTGAATGTTCCGAGGAGCTTGATTTCTGTAAATGCATAGAATCAGAAGCACAAGAAATGTTAGCGTTGGTCAATGTCGAATTTGAACTTATTGAAATAACTTCTGATATATCTTTAACAGAATAAGGTCGATTAGTAGATGATAAGGAAGAATGTGGGGACATTGCTTCATATCCAATCTGCGATTCTTTATCACCTAAACTATATTCTTTTCTTCTGATGACATCTTGTATATCAACCACAGCGTAAGGATCTTCTAAAGATGGTACTGATCTATTTTTAATTAAACCAGTTTTTTTTATTGTCGTTGTTGGGGACGGTATTAAAGTTATATCAGGTGTAGAAATACTCTTTTTCATAGCGGAAAACCTTACAACTAATTCCATAGGTGACTCACGTTTACTGGCGTGCAAGGAACATTTATCTGAATCACAGAAACATCGAAACGATGAAGAAACAAATTTCATTTTATTTTTAATCGCATCTATGTCAATTGTGACTTTCTCATCAATTTCCGCGCTTGGCATGTCTAATAAATCTTCAGCACTGGTATGGCGTTTAGGAGGTCGAGGCTTACAAAAGCATATACCTGTTTCAAAATAACTATCTCTTTTATCATTTGGTACTTTTGTAAACGGTTCTACGTCACTATAAAGAGTGTCTCTGTTGAAAATATAAATGAATTCTTGAACTGTTGGCGCTTTGTAAATACAGTGGCCGGTACCACGTATATGGTAATTGCCCAGAGTGTCTTTTAAAAATGAATAATCTCGCCTTCCAAACATATTGGCGTTAACTGAGTTTCTATCTACTTCTATATTCGTAAACGTTTTATGTCTGAAGAGTACTTTTTTCTTAACCTTTTCAGTTTTCTTGTTAGGTAATGTACCTGTCATCGTGAGATATATTGATTTCTCTTCAATATCATCACTACAATCAACATTTTCTAGAGCACTAGCAGCAGTTACATCAGAAAAATCGGATGCATTTGATTTAGTTCTATTTACAGAATTAATAGATTTGCTTGATTCTCTCCGGACCAACATTTTTGTACCGTGACGAAAAGATTTGGATTTTTCGGAGAGCAAAATATCTTCTAAATTACTTTCATCAATCATCGAATCAGATGATAAAGTAGATGATCTGCTTACACTGGGCGATGAGGTATTTGATATAATATTTGAAGGCATAAATGTTCGCTTAGGTGGATCCGGTGCTTTTCTTTCAGGTTTTATTGAAACGTTTTCGTATAAAACTTTCTTTTGTTCTTCCTCAATGGGAGCTTTTGCTGGAATGTGCGTTCTCACAGCAGGAGTAGGACGATTTATTTTAGAATTTTCAGGAATAATATTCTCGTAAATTGAATCTTTGTTATCTAGTGTACTTGTTAAATTAAGCCTTGGAGGTGGTTTAGGAATTAATACTGCACTTTCTGATTCTATAGATGTTTTGGACGAAAATTCATAGGACTCGTAACATTCATTTACTAAATGAGCTGAATCAGATGAGATGTTAGAAGCTACAGATATTCTTTTACTATTTTCTCGTGGTTCAAATATATTTAGTTTAGCTTCATAATTAATGGCTTCTGGTATTCCTTTTATATTTTTATTATCACAGTTCAAATCCGCATTATTGCCATTGTGAGTAATAGATTCACTAGAATCACTTAATTCATTGTTTTCGGAAATATTCGGTAATGATGTCTTAAATCCAGGACAACTTCTATTACTCCTATTAACTGCAGAGTCCCTATTTAACGTACCTAGCCTATCTAACGATATGGTATCAAATTCGTCGTTACAAGCAATATCACCAGATTCCTCCTTTTTTGATAGCCTTTTAAAAAATTTACTATTGCCTATATGTAGCGCATTGATGCTATGTTTTGAATCGGAATGTTTAAGTTTTACATCGATATTCGACTCTAACCCAGGATTAGATATGTTAGGAGCAGAGTTAAACTTTGCTTTAAAGCCCAAGCATTTAGAAGCAAGCTTTTTGACAAAACTCTGGGGTGTATTTTTTGTTAGAAAAGATGAAGATGGTGTTAATAGGCTATCACTTAAGTTATTGTTTTTCTGGGTCTCTGGGGCTTTCCTGTAAAACATATAAAGCAACAAAAATAAATAATAAGAATATTTCAAACAAAATATAAAATGTTAGTAAAATCTTAATCTACCGCCACCGAAAGCTTTTACTTTTTGATATTTAAGTACTCCAGTCACTTAACAATGTTGTCAATTGACTAAATTTCTTTTTGATAACACTTTTAACTTTGCTGTTAGACTTATTTAGTGGATTATTTTTATCAAATGGTTCAAAAGTCATATATTTTAGGCTATCTGCGTCTAAAGAAGCTTTTTTAATTTTTACACTGTCATCATTCGTAACACTTGCTTGATGCAAACCTTCACAACTATAGAATAAATCAGATTGATTACTTCTTACGAATTTTCGTTTCTTATCTTCATGACAAAAACAAGGTAAACGTTCAAATTTTTGTTTTTCCTCAAACGGATACGCATGATTACGTACATTCATGAGATTTAAAGTATAATGTGTGTAATATTCTTTACTCGCTTGATAAATACATCCCAAATCGCCTCTATGGTGGTAATATGAGGTTGAACTATTTACTTCTGAAGATTCCCTCGTTTTGTCAACCATTATATATTCATTGGATGAACGTCTTTTCACATTAAATTCTTCATAATCATCGATAGTATCATTTGAAATACCAGCAATTGGTACCGGATCCATACTAACATATTTATCATTTGTATCGTAACGACTTAGTTGGACTTTTATTTCATCTGGAACATTCTCATATACATCCATGTGTGTCTCATTGTTCACATATATGGGATCATTTGTATTATTTGAGAGAATTACTTGATTTATATAAGGATGTGTATCACTTGGCTGTCGGTTAAAAGGTTTTGGTAATGGCTTGGGTTTCTTTTTAGATGAATCACTATCAACATCTGATGATGATAGCGACTGACCTGACAGTTGAATTATAGTGGCATTCCCATAAATATCTTGATCTATTCTCTTTTTATTTAAAAGATAATTTAAATTTTGAAGCACCAATTGATTTTTTGACAAAACCGGTCTACTAATACCCCAAAAATTTTCGTTGTCACGCTTTTGTGAACACGAGAAAGTATTACTACGTTTATGAATATATGCATTTCTTTCAAATTGATCGGTATCTTCGGTGGCTTCGTTATCAGCATTATATACATCCTTATAACTATCTTTTTTAGTTAAAGCATGATTATTAGCAATAGCCGATAAAAATACGGGGACCCTGACGTATTTAGAGGACCTGTAATTAAACGCTCAATATTTTAATTGGCAATTTCTGGCACAACTGATAGAAATACATTGCGTATTTAAAATCGTACCAAACAAAAAAATCCAAAAGAAGAAACACGTTTAAGGTCTATGTTATTTTAATTTTGTTTGAATGTGCTCATCGCAGTCAGTCCTTAAGCGAACCTTCAAAGGACGGTAGACTTTTTCATACAAACTTGTACCTGACCGTTTCTAGACAAAATCAAAGGAACGGAAGATTTTAATGAGACTCGCATTGACAGTTTTTTGTTTTGCATCTCTCTGCGAGGGCTCTGTTAAGAAAGCTTATACTCCAACGGAAAACGATGCGATTGTATTTTACTAGACGTGTTACACTTTCAATTGGCACACAACAAATTAAATTTAATACAAATCAATATAATACACACAAGTTATTTATTACAAAGGAGACGAGTTTTATTCATACTGACTAAAGATTCGTTATTGAAATGTCTGTGTATATTGTTATCTGTCATATCAGCTATTCTTATTAAAAACCTCTTCCTCAAAGCTTGAAATACTTAAAATCTCAAACGACAATTTGCTCGAAAATCTTAATTGAACTTTGCTTTTGAAAAATACCAAAAAAGGAACATTTCCAAGATAGCAATCATGAGTTCAAAGGTAGCGTGTGTCATAATTGAGCTCTCCAATTAAAAGCGAATGTTTAGAGCCTCCTGAAGAGTCTTTAGAGCAATTACAGAGATTCCTTTGCCCCTTAACACGAACATTTAGAACCGCAACTCTACTCGTAGTTATCTCAATACGTTTAAATATCAAAGAGCATAAAGTTTAATGTAAGCATGCAACGTTAGTGGGTTAGAAGCGAACAAACAAGAGAACAACTATGAATATATCCACAAATTAACAAATTTATATGAGTTTTTTTTTTTTTAATTTACTCAATTCGTCCATATTTATATGGACGAATTCCGTATGAATTCCGTAAATTGTAACAATCATTAGTATCGCAAAAAGTGCTAGACATATTTTGATAGAAATTTTAATACTTTATAGCTAGATAAAATTATTTAAAAAAATGATTAATTACATAAAAAGGTAGGTAAAATATAACTTACATGCCAGGCAAGGGGATGTAGCTTGTGGGACTGCTATCGGTTGGAAATGGAGGTACGTCTTCTTCACTCTCGTAATTATTTCTTTTTCTGTTCTTGTATTCTGCGAAATGAACAAATTAAGTATACTTTTCTTTTGAAACATAAACGCCAATACTTAAAAAAGTTAAGTATTATACTGTTATTTTAATTTAAATTGCTTTCATTCCCCATATAGGTAGGTAGTCTCGTATGGTGGATCACATCTGCGATATTCTGTAGTGCAAAAACACTCTCTCCCCGGTTTTTTTTTTTATATTATTAAATGTGATACCATTTTAAAATATTTAAATTACTATAATTAAAGTTTTTTATGTGATTCTATTATCTACCATTGTATATTATGAAGAAATATGTATTTTATAAATAAAACAAAGAATGGCTTTAAGCGTAAAAATATCTCAAGGTAACGAAAATTTACACTAGAGGCACACTGAGTTTATCATCCATATACCCAATATAGCTATAATCTATATTTTTTGCCATGTGCGGAGATCGAACCGACAATAGTCAATGCACATATCAGTTCCGATATAACGAGTAACTGCCAGCGACTTTACTTGGATGTGTTTTTCTTAACAATCTACCAAATATCATGGTTTTGTACAAAGAGTGTTTCATTCAAAAATCACAGGCTGTCTGTCTTAATGGCCAATTCAAATGATACTTAACTGTTCCTAATAGGATTATATCTAGGAAGTCGATTTTAACATACTTCTAAATGTTACAGATTTAAATCTTTGTAAAAGTGCAAAATCGATGGTAATACAATATTTTAATTCAAGGATCTGATCATAGATTTAAGAAGGTAAATGGGTCAATTCAATAGGGCATAATAAAATCGATTTCGTTTATTTAATTCGTTTTAACTTATCCCATACATACATTCAGTCGAAATCGTGTTTATTATTTTTTAAACGATCTTGTACCTATATACATATTTCCTTCAAGGAATCCCATCTATCTCTGTAAAAAAAAAATCATCAAAATTGGTCCAACTGTTTCGGCGTGAAAACGTGACAAACAGACAGACAGACATTTATAATATTAATATGGATGAAATTATCTCGTTTCAATTTTAATAAAAGTAGAAATATATAAAACACATACCTCTTATAACTCTTCTGACCCTTCTCGTGGCCTCTTCTGAATAATCTGCTAACAAATCTTCGACAGTTTTGTCTCTACCGTCTACCGCATTCAAATCAGCACCCGCATCTAACAGTATCTGTACTACAGACGCTTTCCCAAAGCATGCTGCTTCATGCAAGGGCGTGCCGGAGTTGGTCCTTATATTGGGATCGATTCCCGCCGCGAGGAGGAGTTTCACTACTTCTCTGGTTAAAAAAATATGAATTTTAGTGTCACTGTTTATTATATAAGATAGGTAAATATTGTGTCATCACAAGTCAAATTATATGTTCGAAAAAGGAATAAATTTGTTACTTATAATAATTCTGTGACTTGTTTTAATAAGTTACGCAAAATGTCTATTCATTATATATTATATTTCATCATTTACAAAACAAATTAACCCTCAAAACATTTATAGTAAAATTATTAAAATTGTAAGGCAGTTGCACCGAAATAGGTGCTATTTTTGTTTTTTTATTTTTTTTATTTTAGGTAGACACCTATAATAACACTTTAGTCTCTCGACCCTATTTGCTACAAAGCAGAGTCGTAAAAAATAAAAAAAAACGCGAAAGTTCATAAAATAACTTTTATTTCAATGTCAAAAATTGGCGTTAACATAAGAAACTATTCAACTGTGCCTTATTAATCTTACCTAATATAAAAAAAGTACGAAAAAAAAAATATATTTTTATATAATATATGTATATTTTATATTTTCTCGATATGAATCAATTAACCGCAATACAAAAGGCAAATATCTGTCACGAATGAGCCTCGTGAATATTCATGAAATGGTACAAATGTATCGAATTTAGTAGTCGCTGCATATCGATACGCTTTTTATGCTGTTTGCTTTCGTTTATTGGGAAAATAAAGTTATTTTTTCGTTTTTACATAAAACAATAAAAACAATGCGCGAAATAGAGGGAAGTAGATATCAATTTTTATTGTAAATATGAGTTTATTAATATTATTTCAATAAGGCAGTGAATTTTGTGTATTGTATATAGCCTACGATATACTCGTAATTTAAGAATAGAAATAAATTTTGAAAGTATAGGTCTATATATATATTTTTATTAGAGTTGTGCGTCAATATGATTAAATTTGTTTTCTTTTTATACAAAAGATTTTTTAGTACTTGATTTTTTTTATAGATTTTACTCAAACATGCTACATTTATCTATGTTTTAAATCAGCGGCATTTTCTTAGTTCAAACACTATTAAAAAATTATACACCGCTAAACATTAATTTTTCAAATACTCCTCTTAGTACAAAAAATGATATCGAACTTTAATGCGGTTTTGAAACCGAAATGATGTCATAAATGCAGTTTTCCTTTTAACTTAAAATATAGATATAATAAAATAAGCAATTATATACATAATATATATATATATATATATATATATATATATATATATATATATATATATATATATATATCCTGGCAAATTCGTAACTAAGGGATTATCGGTTGTTAGGAGGAAAACTATATAAATGGTACCTTATACGTGTACCGACTTTCCTGGTCCAAAATAGAATTAAATTTCATGCAAATTATACAAATTATGTAATTTGACTACGACTTATACCCAACCAGGGGTACCTTGTATAGCTTAACACCCTTATTAAGTTAACGTCCTTATTAAGAATAAATTATTTTCTTTACAACTATATTGAATCAAACTTAAGGTACCGTTATGGTATGACCTATTGAATAAAAAACTATCGCGTACAAACAAACAAGCACACAAATTACTTTGTAACAAAAAGAAAATTACTATACGACTTAAGAAGTTATTTTTTCATCGGTGTTTTTTTTTAATTGATTGATTTTTTGAATTAATTTAATTTAACTTAAGGCATTATCTATTTATTGAAAAAAATATGAAAACCAATTCATAATTGACGAATCGTGTGACACCCACAAAAAAGTGCAGACGAATTGAGACTTTTTAAAGTCGATCAAAAATGCAACTACCTCCTTACATGAAGATAATTAAAAAAAATATATAACGTGTCGTATTGTGGAACATCAGATAGGAACGAAGTTCCTTATTACATAAATAATAATTTCAAGTTCTAGTCGAGGTAAAAAGAAAATAATTATTCGGGTATACATTTTTTATTATGATTTTTTTATTGATAAAAATCAAAAAACTACTTAACAAAATTATCTTAAAACTTATTTTATTCACAATGATTCATAAAAATATATAAAATAACAGTCATCACGTAGACTATACATTAGACACTGTATAGCGAACACACATCAACTATACATAAAAATCTTACTCCACGCATTTTCGTTACGGACGTGTTTTCGTTACGGACGTTACGGACGTTTTTTGCCGGCTAGGGTACTCCTCCGCATCATTACATATTAAGGAACTTCGTTCCAAAATATCCCCTATATGGGAAATTCGTATACCAACATACATACATAATGCTACATCTGAAAATTGAACGTCACGTATATTTATTTATTCAGAATACGTAACTACAAGCGATCTTTAAGCGAACATCAGAGATACGCAAATTCTGGTTGATGGGTGTGCGAGCGTAAAATTGACTCGTTACGTATTCCCTTACCGTAGTTACGGTGATTACTACGAAAAGATTACTACTTGATAAATAACCCTGAGTGTACGTTCATTTTATATTTTCATACATACAAGTCATATTATGTAAAGGATTAAAATCGTCGTTAACATGATTATGACGACATATTGTGTAAACGTGTAAACGAGTTTATAGAGCTGTGTACACTGTGAGTGTACACTGTACGGTATTTTTATTACCGTTGAATTTAAATTGGAGTGAATTGAAAATAATATTTTAGTAACATTGGTAAGTACGTTAATTACCGTGCAACTTATGCAAAACTTAACCAAAACTTCATTCGCAATATAATTTTGTGCCAAATACAAAAGTTATAACGTCTTGTACTCCGAAATTCCCATAGAAGCAAATATTTACTATTGCGTGTCACACCAGTTTTATTAAGTTTAACTAAACTCTAATTTTCTCAATTTTTAAAAATCATTTAAAATTTTAATTAGGGTCCGTCTAAAAAGGTAAAATTTTGTGTGACGTATTTTATGAACGGCTCCTTATTCCATTCTTAGAAATCAACTACATCTACCCTACACTACTACAACTACCCTAACCCTTAAATATTCGCCACCTACTCAAAATAAAACAATCAATAAAATCAATTCAAAATTCACAAAAACCGACATACAATCAAATAGACACCCTCCCTTTTCGTAGTCGGTCCAAAAATAAAAATAAAAAATGACCATTATTACCGGCATTCAGGTACAAAGCTAGTATTAAAATCATATCCGTATTGACGACTGACAATTTCTGACAACGGAACAATGAAGTGAATTCGCGGGCCGATTGAAGCGTTATAACGAACGAATGAATATGAATACCGCAGTGTGTACACGCCTTTACATTACCATATATTAATATTCAACGATTAATAGTTACGTCACGTTATGGTATTAGATTGTAACATTAAAACATCACATTTTTAAAGTACATACGTCTCGTATATTTACTGAAGAAAACATTTTCATTTGCTTCCTTTTATTATTCATATGAACTATTTTTCGATTAAGTTATGTACGATTTCAAGATATTATACAAGTTTCACAAAATTTGACTTTAAATTACAAAAGAACACGTAAGTTTAACATTTGTTGAACGTGTATAAAATATATAAATGAAAATCAAGTTAATGGAGGTTACCGGGCATGAAGTGGCCGCGAGAGGGCGCTAGTGTAGAGTGAGGTCTCTAGAAATGTCAAATGATACTGAACGTTTACTGTTTGCGATCTTTTTATCGCGGATTTTCACTAATATTCATGATTATTATAAAGATTGTCCCATTTCTGATTAATTATGGCAGACACGATACTGCACAATAAATCTTATCGGCTTAAAAGAAGAGTTAAGAAAAGGTCAATATTATTTTTATTTGGTTATTGAATAATTATTTAAAGTCTTGATAGAACTGTTTTCGCGCTAACTATTATAATTATTATATTAAATTTATTGGTTTTGTCGCACTAACAAATACTTTTCAACAACAGCAATAGGACCTCACTCGCCAGTGGCGCCAACTGGTGCCGTCAGAAACGATAACCCTCATTAAATAAAAATATTCAAAATCTAAACAAAAATAATTTCGTTACAAAAAAAGCATAATAATAACTTAATAAATCTTTAGATTACAATATAATATGTACTTACTCGTGACCGTTCATACTGGCTCTATGTAGAGGGGTGTTGGAGAAGTTCCTTACTCTCCAATTTGGAAATTTGTAAGGATGCACCAACGTTGGATGGATTTTTATCAACCTTTTGACGGTTTTTAACCTGTGGATAACGACATATACTATAGATTAACTTATAATTAAGTATTAACGTTTACAATAATTATCGTGAACATCTGAGCACATACTCTATATAAAAATACGAAGTATTTAATCATTATAGATTCTTGGTAATCTTGTTCGCAATTTCATTTAACTTCTCCTTTGATATTTCAAACCAACAACTACAAAAAATTAACTTTGATGTATATTGAATTCAATTTTAAAACTATACACTTTATATTTATATATATATATATATATATATATATATATATATATATATATATACACACATACATACGTATATAATTATAATATTTACAATCCTATTAACTTAAAAGATATAATCCGTTCAATGAAAATTTAATATTTTTTCCAAGTTACGTGTCAACCACAAAAGGATAACTTTTCAAATATACTGAAATGCCTCACCTTTAACTTGCTCTAACGAAACCGCTAAAGAGAAGTCAAAGTTCCTAACATCCGCGAACTATTCGAAGCGGCGAAATCTAATTTCTGGAGTCAGCCGCAAACTCTAAAGATCCACGAGATAGTTTCAAACAGCCAACGTTATATTTTACACATCACATGTTTTATAAGATTTACGAATAACTCGTATTACTTTGGGAAGTTTTGTATCGTTTGTAAATTCACTGTAATATCTTACATACTAATAATATGGCCTGATTCCCTAACATAAAAGGGAGGTACGTGCTCGCGCCCTGTAGTGTAACTTTTAAAAAAAGGGCTATCATAATCATTAATCATTATGATAGTGTGATTGCAAATAATTTCACTATCTAAAATTAATATGATGATATTAATTAATATCCTAATTCTAGGCAGTGGTAGCCCAGTAGAAACGCGCTCACTTGGGAAACCGACTGAAGCGAGTTAAGATTCCGAGTGTCGCACGTGTGATATTTGAATGTGCGAATCATATCCAACATAATTACCACTTGTCCTACTATGAAAGAAAACATCGTGAGGAAACCTACATGTCTGAGATAACCTAGCAAGTGTTTGAAAAACATGTGAAGTCCGCCAACCCACACTTGGCCAGCGTGACGGACTAAGACCAGAACCTCCCAGTAGTATACGGAGGCCAGTGCCCAGAAGTGGGACATTAAAAAAGGATTGAATACAATCCTAAGCAAACATATTGCAATTGAAGAGAAACCTATTAATTATATAATAACAATATTATGAAGATATCTGATATTATAAGCATACAATATTGTAAACTTTACCTTCCATACTGAGCCGCTAGGTCCAAAGCACTCTCGTCCTTCACATTCCGTATGTTGACGTTAGCTCCTTTGGCCAAGAGCTGAGACACCACGTGAACGGAGCCGAATTCCGCTGCCATAATCAATGCTGTCTCGTTGGCTAACGTCTGATGACATATTGTAGGGTTATAATTGAACTAACATAATATTATTCCAATGCCCAGCTTGGGATTCTAATCCAGGACTTCACAATATGCCCCCACAATTAGCTTAAATATAACAATTATACAACATAGTTACTTAAATTACTGAAAAATGTTGTTGATTGTGTATCTAGTACTTTTTTGGTCGATGGTGTGAATAATGTTAGTAGGGACAAAAATATTTTCCTTACCACATGATTGACATCGACGGGTGGGTTGTTGTGAGCTAGAAGCATTGCGACGATTTCCGAATCGCCTTTGAATGCCGCGAGATGAAGGGGCGTAGCCCCCTTGTCGTTTGTGATGCATGGGTTCGCGTCAACCGATAGCAGGTGACGGACTATTTCTCTGGGACAGATATTTTGATTTTTAATATTGTTAACCAGGTTATCCATTTGTTGATACGAGATCGTCAAAATAATTATGTATTTAAAATATTAAATATTACATTCTTAATATAATATTAAAATATTTACTTTTGTGAAAGATTACTATGTTATTTTATAATATAAATAAAATGAATGTTGGTAAGCGCATAAATCAAGAATGGCTGAATCAATTCGGCTATTTTATTTTTTTGTATGTTCCTAAAAGTCCACGGAAAGTTTTAATACTTAAAAATACATATACATATATCCATGTTACTATATCCAAGCTAGGGACGAACCCGAGCGAAGCGAGGGTGAGTCGCTAGTTTTATAATATTAAGAGCTGATTATTTCAAATATTAAAAAATATTTAAAAGTTTAATAATTTAGATAGACATAAGATATACGTTCTAGAAATATATGCAGGCATGCAAAAAATGTTATTGTTAGAACTTAGAAGTAAACTTTTAGATCGATCGGCAAATTTTGTTTATTTATTTTTTTATATTGCAATTTATATTTTAATCCTAATATAACATTTGATTGTAGTAAAATCACAGACAGTCACTTAATACAGAAACTTAATAGTAATAGTGAATATATAAATTTAATTAAATTCTAAATTTCTAATTTTGATTCAATTAATTATGTAGTATATTGTAATTTACGTGTAGTAATTATGTAGAGATACCAAAATAAGAGCCTCTATAAGAAAGTCACAAGATGTCATTTACTACGATAGATGGCGGTAGTAGTAGATTGAATCGCGCTATCGTTTGGTTCAAGCGAAAACGACACAGAGCCAAGAGTTCCTCTAAAACAGAACCAGAGAAACAAAAATTTCGCTATTTTTGAAAGCAATATTATTTAGTATCTGCATATTATTTAATTAGTACCTATTAATTTTGCATCGATAAGAAATATTAAAGTGAATAAACACACCACATAGTTAATACCTATGGTTAATATTATAAATATATATCTTGTTTTGATTGCCCGACATTATTGAAAAGCTTAGAAATTGAAAATTTTGTTTAGACGCGAGTAACGAAGCTTTTTTTTAAGTTTAAGAAATGCAGATATTTTTTTAAGTAGATTATTACGCTTATTTTACTAGTAATCTTTGAATACTTCCACTATCCTCCTCCTAGCTCCCATTAATTATTATCAAATCAATTCAATAGTATTAAATTATTATTTTATCATCCAAAGTTTTAAATTAATACAACGATAAAAAGTAAGGTATTTATTGACTTCCTAGATTTGATTAAAACGTCAGTTACAAGCATTGATATATAAAACATACCTACACAATTTGCGTCTCAAGTGTCCTAAAAATAAGCGCACAATTAGAAATAATGCGCTTTTTTCAAAACACTTTTGTTCATTGCTTTACGGGTGATAAAATTAAAACGTATGTTGTTTCCTTTAAAAAAGTACTTGATTGTGTGTGACGGTGACGTTATTGTTAACGTCACTTGTCGCCACTTTTTAAAGAAATATTAGTTAGGAAATATGCATGTGTTTTTATATAATAACAACAAGTGAAGATATATATAAAGTTACACACTATCATTCGTAATATTTTCGTTAAATAAGGCCAACCAAAGTTACCTTACATGAATGGTAATACATATCGCGTAGGTATATAAAATTTTAAATAAACCGCATTATAGGAAAATCGTATACATAAATTAATTATATGAACAAAACTAAAATTCCGTTGTTCATACATACGTTACGTGAATTTTGACGATATATCTTAAATATATTTAATTACAAATTAAGAAAAGTCCTAAAACAAAACACAGTGTCATTGTAGAATAAAAAAAATAATGTAGAGTCCGATTTAATTTACTTTAAAAAAAAGCCGCAAAAATTAAAAATAAAATAATGTATTCACACATATAATATATATTTTTTTCAAATATACATGTATTTAAATATAATTTTAAAACTTTTAAACAATATGTAACTAACGCAAGGAACCAAGACTACATGACACGACGCGACGGCAAGTTTCGCTTCGTAAAAATAGATGGCGCTAGTGGTAGATTACATCGCGCTATCGTTTGGTTCTCGCGAAAAGTACATATAGGCAAGAGTTCGTTTCAACGGTAGACAAACAGACAAAAATTTTTAATATTTTTGCAAAGTGATTCGACACTTCGGTGTTAGAATTACTCGAAAACACTAAATAAAAACTATGAAAGGAGAATACTTTCATAAATTTAAAAAACTAACTTCGATTATAAATCGAAAGAGTTTAATGGTTTAACATGCTTGCTTTAAATCTAAAATTAACTTAGCGAATTTGAACTTTGAAGATAAAATATGTATGGTATGATGCTTAATTTATATATTATAAATTATAAACTAGCGCCTCACCCTCGCTTCGCTTGGGTTTAGCCCTAGGTACGTTTTAAGTTAGTATGGGATAGACTACATAGTTTAATATAATACATCGGTACAAAATAATCAGATCAGAACTTTTCGGATTTTTGTGGTGTTTTCACTATTTTTATACTTAAACGACCCCTGACACACAAAAAAAGAATTATTCAAATCGGTCCAGCCGTTTTTGAGTTTTACATATTTTTATATAAACAGATGAATTTAAATTCAATCCTATGACTTCGAAAAGATAAATAAACATCAAAGTCCATTTATGAATGGATTTTTTATTTTATAAAAACATGCAAAATGTACATATATTAAAGTTATTCTAAACTTCCTTACTTGTGACCCTGAAGACAAGCATGATGGAGGGGAGTATAACCACTATCATCTTGAACATTAACACCGGCAGCGTTTCTTCTTAAACTAGAACAATAAAAAACAAACATTAAAAAAAGAAAAAATAATTCGCAGTCGGTAGGATTCGAACCTACGCTCCCAGAGGGAATCTGATTTCTAGTCAGACGCCTTAACCGCTCGGCCACGACTGCTGCTTGGCTTTTTGTCGAAAATATCATACATAATTGAGATTATCATTATTAATCGATAAATTGATTACTTATTGAGTTAATTAAATAAAATTTTAAGTTAATAGATACTCTAAAGTCTAAACTAAAACAAGTAGAGCATTTAAAATAACAAAACGAAGCCAAATTCAACCGTGATACACACTATTTTTTTTTTAATCAATTAAGTACCCAAGTATAAGCGTCAGTTGGAGTTATAGGTGCTGATTAGGTTCCCTGTTTAAAAACTGCAATAGGAACCCATCAAAAGCGACAAAAGCCATATAGAAACCAATAAATATTTATTGGTATCGATCTTATTTAAGTGTCATAATAAAATAAAATAAGAAAATTAAACAAATTTATTGTTAACCGTGTTATTGTAAAACCTTTGTTAAACAAAATATTACACGATAGATATTATCGTATTCAAACGACAGTAAAAGAAACATAAATGCCTATTGTATGAACTATGAAGCTTTTTTCCGGCCTTGACACGTTCTCAGATTATTAGACGGTGGTTCAACGATCTTAAGAGAGAATGCTATCGTAATATTATCAGAAATGTAATCAACTATACATTACAAATTCTTAATATAATGATAATGGTATCTTTCGTCTCAAAACATCTGTTTTAACAAACATTATTAAATAACTTGAAAAGGAAATATTTTATTGGAGGTAATATTAGAGTGTATTCAGTGCTTCAAAACACATAATGATCTTTAAGTTTTCGCAGGAATAGAAGAATAAGCTAACAATTTTTTGAAGAAAAAAATTTTGTTTGTGCCTACCTAAAAGTATTTTTAAGTTATTTTTTTCTAAAAAAATTGGCAAAAAATATAATATTATAAAGAATATATTTTCCTTGTATGTCCTTCCGTCACGCAGCCATGGTTTGTAGTTTTTTTATAGTTTAACGGCCCGAGAATGGTTACCGTGAAATATTACTGTCTAGCAAAAAATTACTTAAAGTTTAAACCAAGAAACGAGGGCTGATCGCAATGGTTTATATAATAAATGATAAGTACGTGTACAAAATTTTAATAGTTTCATTTATTTGGATGAAATAAGAACATTTTACAAGTTTTAACAATTGCTTTCGCAATTGCCATTGCCGAGAATAAACGAAATGAGCAACCATGTTTGCTTACTATTTTGTATATATATTATACGTCTTGCAATAGATCTCCTATTTATAACATTTATACCTAATATAAACTAAATAAAGACCTTATAAGTATTTCAATTAATTTTATGTATTAAATTTGCACAATGCTGCAAAATTTGACCACAAAATTTAGATATACATAATTTTGAGGATAGGTAGTGTAATACATATTATTTTGAATATACATGTTAAATTCAGTATCAAATTTCAGTTATAATGACTATAGAAAATCGTTTATACGGTTTTCTGTCTCCAGACAGGGACTGGCCTCAATAAAGTATGAATATTAACATTCGCTGAATGCAGAACCTACGACCTCCGACTAGGTAGGCATAGCCAACCAAATGCTATACTAGCTACGATAGTTAATAGTTTAAATAACCCTAAATAACCATTTACCCCAAATTTAATACATTGACACAACACCTTCAATGTAAGTAATAAATAAATATTTATCTATGATCTAGATAAGAGCAGTTAAAGACTATAAACAAATAATAATAAACGTTTATCATCATTGTCATATTTAACATGGCTTTTTCATCATATTTATATCCCTACTTGTAAATTAAACAGCTAACTCACCTATCCACGAACAATTTCCTTTTAATTTTCATTTTAGCTCGGACGTAATTTTTGTGAAAATTCGATCTCGCGTCACACACATTACCACATAAATCAAGTCCACCGAAGCAATTCACGTTTTTTTGCAAATCACTCATTTCTACATAAACAACATATTATATCGAACGAGACAAGAGAGGATAAACATTTAAGCATGACGATCTCTCAAACAGTGGTAAGATGACTCACAGGATAGCCCCGTGTCATATCAGAAATAGGTTTAACGTTAAACATAGTTGAAAAATAACGACTAAACTGTATTGGAAGGGCACTGTTTAATGAAATCAGATTGTAGGCAAAGTGACCAAAGATAAATATAATTTTTGATAAGATAGTGTAAGTGGCTCAAGGAATATTGCGAATTTATGTGCGTTTGATTTAAATATTGTGAACGATAATCGTTCATTAAATCAATAATCAATCAATATTTTGGTTTCGTCTTTTTGATTAGTGTGTGAGGTACCTACTCCTAAAGTAAAAAATGATAGAAACAAAGGAATAATATCATAATCATTGTTATAATATATTAGAAAGTCATTAGAACAAAATGATCAAATATCAATTACTGTGCCTTATTCTTCGATATCAACTAGTCAGTAATGATTGCGATTAAATTTAGTTAGTAAGCCTTTATAATAAATAAAATAAATAAATAAATTTAGTCAATTACTAACAGGTATTAGATAATTAATATAATATAATTATTTTTTTATAATATTATTTATTATTTTATATTATTTTTTTATTACACTATGCCAAAAAATGATTATAAGACTACTTACATTCATATGGTATTTTTCGTTAAGAACTACCTGTTCCATGGTCATTCTCGTTAAGGCCCGTTGGTAATTTATCGTTAAAACACGAATTAGGCTTAAGATCATAGCGACAAAATGGCCCACCATGACTTGACTCAACGTACCTATGCTAAAAAGAAGTTTCATACAAATAATAAAAATATTTTTTGGGAATCGGTTAAAGACGATACCTGTAGATCGTTGAACCAGTTCTTAGAATTGATACAATCCAACTCCTTTGAACATTATGTAAAGCTACTTTGTTACATACATCGACAGGTCTGTAATCACTTAGCCTACTTCAAACGTTATGTTTATTTTGTTCTACACTCAATAACACAATAAACATTGACTTTCCCAATTTTAAGTAATCACCTTATCATTAGTAAGTATCTGTTTCAATGAATTTTTGTATAACATTTAATATCTAGATAGTACAACGATACATGTTATATGCTTTTTTATTTATGATTCAAACAAATAAATGACATATTAACTTTTTATAAAGTTTTAGGTTTTTATTAAAAGAATAGTGGCTTTACAATAAACTATGATGATGATAACTTAAAACCCACAGATTATATAATATAAGATTAATCATAAAAACGATAGGAATGTCTTGTTCTATTCAATACTAGAATTGTTTGAAACATGGCTGTAATATATTACCCAGAGGGAATAATGCTAGGAACGCGGCAAGGAATAGAAGGGTCCATTGCCCGTAACGGGACGCCTCATTTAAAACTAAACAGCAAGGTAAATACGCGAAAACGAGTAAGTTCAATAAACCGACATGGGTATAATCGGACAAACAGACCGCCGTACTGTAAACAATAGCAAAAGTACGTACAGTGTAACTGTAAAGTTTCAGTCGTAATGACTTTGTTTAGGATCTTTGAAAACAATTTTAATTTTTTATAAAAATTCGATATGTCACAATTTAAATAAAAACTATATTTTTTTTTAAATTATGTACCAACCCGTAAATAAACTTTATCTTCATAATCATAAATAAATCTTGTAGGTCTGGTATCTTGTACTTCATCTTCAATCTTAAACTCGATATTGGACGAAACCAACACGAGAAAAATTTACACCGTATTTTACAACTAACACGCACTAACTTTTATGGTTATACCATATCTAATGGTAAAACGTTTTATCAGTTAAAACGAATTCTCGAACAAATATTGAATTTAATTTTTTTAGACTAGTGCGTCCTGCGAAATGCTACAAATGACTAAGAGAGTGATTCATTGTCAGCAAGCAGGTCTGTTGGTTAGAACTTTTTATTGCGGTATTTTAAGTAACTGTTCTTTTTGAGTTTTTAAGCTAGTGCTCTAATTACTTATATGTTCACTTAAAAATATAAGTGGCACACTTTTTAATGTAGAAATAAATGTATAGAAATTACAGTTTGCTTACTTGCTATGTAAAGTACTTATTTGGTATGTAAAGTTGTGAATATTTGTTTTCGCTAAACTGTGGAACAATCACAGCGATTCTTCCTGTCATGAATTGTTAATTGTATACAATTTTATCGGCCACGGCTTGTCATTGCGAGGTCAGTGTTACCAGCAACAAGTGTATTCGTATTTGGAATGTTGTCAACGAAATGGAAACCGTTCGTGTCAAGAACAACCTATTAATGAAGATAAACGTTTGCCATAAATGAACGTGGACAGGATTTTTATGTAAAAATAGTACATTCTAAAAGGAATAGTCTTTTAGTTATATAATAAATCATCATCATCATCATATTAGTATGTGTCTTTAATATATTACAATACATTTTACAATGTTTTTTTTTTTATTTTTACATTCAAAAATATTATTTTCTGTACATTATTTGCCGCTCCTTTTAACCTTTTTAAGGAGTTAAATTCTAATTTTAGCATTTGAACCCAGCATTTTAATATTTGCTTTGATCAATCGGACATGAATAATCATTTGATACTATATAATAAAACATCGATTAGATTCTTTAAACATTAAGAAAAATACCTACCCAGTATCTCTATTAATATCTTATATACAATATTATCAGCCTATTGTAATATTAGATACGTAATAGCACCATTAAACTTAATCGTATTTTAAAATAGATCTGGTATTTCTACATCTTTACTAGGTCATTAGATGATTAATTAAAAGAGTACAATTTCTTAGAATCCCATAGAAGTGAACAAAATGTACAATAAAATAATTTAAAATCTAATCATTGTGCTTACGAACATAAAATTAGACAAGTGTCATGGAACAATGACCACGTGTTTCAAACAGGCATATGTTAACTTTCATCACATCATCTGTTTTATGACATATAATAACAGACATAGAACACTGTCGATAAATGGATCCGTGTACATCTAATTGCTAGATAATCTATACATATAATAAAATTGTAACTGATCGCTGTCTGTACGTGGAAGATATTTGAGAAAAACTATTATTGGGGGTCATTATTAACGCAATAGAACCCAAAACAATGATTTTTAGTTTTTTGTCTGTATATTTGGTTTTGTCGATTTTTGAACTAGATCAGGTAATTTGTTTAATAAAAGTAATTTATAGTTTGTTCAGACATCTTTAAATACATATAAGATTCGATATGTGTATGTATGTTCCCTACAAACTGCAAAACAAATAAAGCGATTATAATGAAATTTTCAGGCAACCTTCAGATTAGCCTAGCGGGTGATCTTATGAACTTGGTAGCAATCGGAAGTTTGAAGGCGGGTGAATCCGCGGATACAGTGCCAAATAAAATACGAAATACTAAAATATATTTAGGAATTTGATAGAAAAAGTTAAGACTTACGAAATGTTCATAAACAATATTACCCCTTAGGTGTCAGAAATTCACAGAAATCTATGTACAAACAACAACAAAATTAAGTTAATACTGCACCGCCCACTTCAAATTAGAATTTGTAATTTTTCTCTGCTCGTTGAAGGCGCCTTCCGTTCAAGATTAAAGATTCTGGGTCAATGAGACATAACCTATACATACCTACGTCACTTTCATGTTTCAATTTCCCTAATCATGCATATTCTGTATGGGGATACGTATGCTATAGCTAGATCTATACTCGAAACAAGATTATAATTTATAACATTTAATAGATTCATTTGGGACATAATAATTGTACATAGTTTGAAATAAAAAACAAAATATTAAGATGAACGCGAACTCGAGTTTTCCTACTAGCCATTGAAAAGTTACAGTACCACCAACTCACCTACCTACCATAACTGTTATACCATCATCTATTCAGTTGCATTCAGCCCTTTTTACGTCCCACTGTTGGGCACGGGCCTCCCTTCAATATGAGGGGGATCAGGCCGTAGTCTACCACGCTGGTCAAGTGCGGGTTGGCGGACTTCACATGTCTTTTGAAAACATGCTAAGTTCTTTCAGACTTGCAGGTTTCCTCACGATGTTTCTTCTTTCTCCGTAAGTGATAGTTATGTTAGAAATGATTCGCACATGAAAATATCAGAGGTGCGAGACCCGGGATTTTGATCCGCTTCACTCGGTTTCTCAAGCGAGCGCATTACCACTGGGCTACCACTGCCTCTGTTCAGTTAGTATCAATTTATTATACTGTCATGCTGATTTCATATGCTCGCCATGTCTCAAATAGATACGACGGTTAAAAGTAGGTTAAAATCAACTTCCAAGATGTGATTACATAGTTAGAAGTGGAGCTCATAAAAATGATTTCAAATAATGATTATGCATATTAAGTGGTAGTTAATTTATAAATACGCTTACTTAGTCTTTATGAAGAAACTTATTATAAAAATAATAACTTCATGAATGAAAAAATATCGATATTTATCTCTTCCCTATTTTAATAGCAAGAAGATATACTGCCTAATACTTTGAATTATAACAAACGTCATTTTTAATCAGACAGGTTATTTACAATGTTTGGCCCTATAACTTTAAAAGTAACGAATTTTTATGCAAACTTTTAACCTTCTTCTTTTTACAGTTTTAGGGAATAAATTTTCCAAAAATCATTTGTTAGCTTAGATACCTTCCACTATGAAGAATCTACTTGCCAAGTTTGTAGCTTTCTGAGATTTCATGGTTAGTAAGTCGATATGACTTTGATATAGATGTCTTTTACTAAAGTGAAAACTTCTATAGCCAGGTTTGAATGGACAGTAAATTTACGTAAATCGTCATCGACATGGTCACGTGACGTGTTAACGCTAACACTCATAGTGCCGATAGATGTCAAACCCAGATAAATGTAAACAGTTTTAATTTACAAATTTTAATTTAAGATCAAACAATTAATTTGAATTCCAAAAATGACAACTGTTTGTTTATAGTTTTAAGTTTTTACTTCTGTCGGCAGTCCTCATGACTACTTTTTTTTAGACATACTTAGGTAGGTTTGTGATACTAGGTAGATATTGACTGAAGGGATATGAAGAGGAAGGGGTATCAAAATATACAATGAATGAAAGAGCATTATCACCGTTACATTATAATAAATATAAAACATTAACTAGCAACAACATTTGAATTAGTCATTGGCTTTTACGTCAAAAGTTCATAACATCGATGAGGCATAGGTTTTCTTTAGCGAGTTCCATAAATCAACATACTTATAATACTTTGAATTAAATATTTTTGTTTTCATTATATTTATATACTTCAATTGAATAACAACACTAATATTATATAAATAAGTATAAACGTACAGACATGTCTTGTGAGTTAAATACTACGAATATAGCTTATGCTAAGACAAAATCAGAACAGCAGAATTCGTCCAGAATGCTAGTAAATAAATGTACAGTCGTAACAACATAACACTACAGAACTTCTCTCAATTATTATTATTAAAATATTGAGATCGCATATTTAAATTTTACAATTCAAGTTCCTGGTTTCCTCATATATCCATACTAATATTATAAATGTGAAAGTGTGTTTGTTTGTTTGTCCTTCTTTCACATAAAAACAGAGTGACAGATTGGCGTGATTTTTTGTGGGGAGATAGTTGGAGGGCTGGAGAGCGAGATAGCTACTTTTTACCGCGGGAGATTATCTCATTCTGACGGGATACACGTTATAATACAACCTAAAAAAATATGATCAGAATTATTTGAAACTTGGTAATAATGCTCTTCAATACAATTAAATAAATACGTGTTTTAGCATTTTTTGAAATTCATCCCATAAGGGGATAAAATAGGGATTGGAAATTTGTATGAACCTTTTTAGTTTTTTTTTTTGTAGTTTTAGCGCTAACGAAACCACGGGTTCTGCTAGTATTTTTATGAAAAGTTTGTCTGCCTAACCGTTTGTACATTTATAACTCGAGAAACAGTAGTTCTATTTCCATGATTTATTAATAAATCATGCGGCGATCACAATAGACAGATATGGCCGCAGTGATATCTAATAGCGGCAACAAAAAAATAAAAAAATGATTATTGTTGGGAACATGTTAGCTCATCCTTTCCGCAGACCTTCTCTCCTCTTCTCGTATCTTCATCTAAGCGTACAAACATGATAGCGGAGCAACTTTATTTTATACTATGTATAGATTCGCCATAACATGAAGTCATGGAAATAATTACCTTAATCCAACATGATGAGTTAGAAATTATCGAAGTTTTCACCAAAAAGGACGAGGTCGTCTACAAAATATTTATAAGCAACGTGTCTTTAAAATAAAAATCCTCAAAATCAGTAAGAATTTTTGGCAAAATGTTGTCTTACTCCCATAAGTTGATCAACACTCCGGTACAGGGTTGGTCAGATCATGCAGTCGAATCTATTTTGTGACTTGTGTGCTAATGAGCACATCATATTGTAAATCGATGAACAGCGATGGAGAACGTGGAACACGGCCCAGTCTTTGACATGCCTTCCAAAGCCATGACAGGAGGCAGGTTATACACGTGACATTTCTGATATTATAAGTCATATCTAATCTATACATATTATAAAATTCTAACTAAGCCGAATCTGTACATTAAATATTTTTTAGAAAATCTTATTGAAGAGACATTATTATCGATGCAGAGGCCGAATCTATAGTTTTTAGAATTTTTGTCTGTCTGTCTGTCTGTCTGTCTGTTACCGCATCACAGAAAAACCACTGGAGGAATTTTGATGAAATTTGGTATGATGGTAGCTGGTTATTACTATAGGTAAATCTAGTCTCAAATGTGAGTAAAGTCTGAAGAAATTCTAAAGTCTGAAGCAAAATGAGGGCAGGTCGTATGTTTATGTATATACGAAAGCACGTATGAACGCTAGTCCCAGCGAGATAAAAATAATTTAACTGTCCATAATGCTTGGGATGCGGCATCCGCAATAAAAACCTAGCGGGCCGGTAGCGTTTAACCTACAAAACCTAGGTTACAAATTACAAATAACTATCGCCTACATGCACCTACATTTGAATCGTCCTAAAAAAACCACAATTGAAGTTGTGGATAATTTCCTTAAATAATAAGATATTTGTACATATTTTTAAGAATAAATAGGTACTATTGTTTTGGTCGGTTTTAAAAAAAACACGAATAACTCTTTGGTCGACATATTGTTATGTAAAGTTATAGCGAACCAATGAGTTTAACTAAATATATAGGTACTCTGTTTTAGTAAAAGCCATTAAAAAGTTCCACATGCCTCTCTGGCTCCATCATCAGGAGTCGTAGGTTGTATTAAATTATTGTTTTGCATCTGATCATACGTTGAACATACTTACAAGTTCCAAATCGATACGACAATTAGAAATTAAAATCGACTTCCAAGATTTTAATTACAAAATGACCTAAAACTAAACCTAAAAAAAACGCTTTAAAAATACATATAGAACATTATTATTATTATTTTACTTATTAATGCACTTTAACACTCATTCTATGAAAAATTAAAAATAAACAAGAAAGAAAAATTAATAGGCTTCCTTTGGATGTCGTCAGTCACGTAAAAGATGCGAATTTAGTAAGATTGCTAAGTAGATAGGTACTATGGCACAAAAAATTCATGTAATTTTAGATATAAATACATAATATTTGTACCGTCTTTATTTTTGTTTTTTAGATGAAGGACAGAGGATATATACTATATACGTATTTATTTCAACCAAATAATTATTACACTGTAAATTATAATTAACGTTTGAATAAAATAAATGTAATCAAGTGGCTGACATTAAGTGTCTACTGTCTAGTTTATTCTAATGGTTTCAGTCGAGTGCAGGCTTGCATACAAAGGTGTTTTATGTAGGATAATAGGATATAAGCTTGGATAGGTTCAATGCACTTTCTTAACATCGATTGCTGGCTGGCAACAAGCCAAACACTTAAAGCAAAGGTATACTTCCTTAAATAGATAACGATTAATTTGCCGCCATCATTTTATTTTTCCCGCCAGTTTATGGTGTGCAAAACTCATGCATTGTACACGTAGAATGTTATTGTTGATGTAATTAAGCTATTGTTTGATGTAATATCAAAGAGTCTAATCACGTGCAACCGTGCAATGTAAGAAACCGGTCTCGATATATCGTATGATTTTCGTTAATGTACTTTATAATATGTAAGCAAAATTTTATTCATAAATCACTTTATAATTGGTTATTTTTTATTATTCTAACCACACAATCGAAAATATTTTTCAGACTTCACAAAAACAAACAAGTTATACAAACAACGACAGTATTATTTTCCTATGAATAAAGTAGGTACCTATATGTTCTATACTCTGTACACTGCATAAGGAAAACAATATTGACACACGTAGGTAACAAAATTTAACATTCATGATTAATAGTGTATTAAGCAAAAAAAACCTGATTATGAAGCGTGAAAGAAAATGCCTTAAATGGAATAATAAAAATACTTCAGTTATCTTAGTACAAATCTAAAACGAGATTTGTTCACAGACCTTGCTGCTTTAATTGGTAATTGTCGCCCAGATCTCTTTAGTTGTTGAGCTCGTTAAGGAAATTGCAAGAGCAGTGTATTTTACTCGAACTTAAAATTCATTACAAGTCAAGATAAGACTAAGATATGCACGTAAACATTGGAAACTCACTTGTCACAAACAGTATTGTCTATTGATAACAACAAAATTTGAAAATAGGATAAAATATAAGTGTTTACTAAAGAATTTTAATTCATAAATCTTTTAGTTTGTAAAAATAACATTAAAAAACATGTAAAGACCCACCTTGGAAAAGGACCACTCCTTTTAGATATTTGCCCTAATATTTTTTCTACACTCTTCTCGTCGCCCTTACGCGCCGCATCCAATAAATCCTGACCTTTTCCCATGGCCCATTTAATCGAATGCACCACTCACAAATACAACACAAATATAATCATTTCAATTTTTTACACTAGACTTCACTACTCACTACAACTTCATTGATCGCGCCGCCATATTTAGATTAGACGTGAGTGCGCTCTAGCGGCCGGTGAAGGAATCGATATCGAGATTCAACTTCTTGTCTAGAGCCTACTCGACCTACTCTGAAACTTGTACCGTTTAAAAAAAAAATACTAATTGAATAAGTTTGATTGCTTCAATATATAAATATAATTTAAAATAAGAATTAAATAATTATTGAAAACTAAAACCAAACACGTATATATGAGAAAACAAGTCAGAAATGAATAGGGCTCTGGCCTTTGTAGTGTATAGGCTATCTTGCTCGCACTCATAAACCTATCACATCTTTTGCTTCATCTTCGTTTCATTCGTTCAGTGAAATTATGCTATCATTCAGTCCATTCGTTCTCACATGTATGTCATTCAGGTTGTTTTGAACGTGAATTGTGAAGTGTTGTAAAGTTACAGTTGTTTTTCTCTACATTTATCACTGTTTTTAAGTTCACTGTGCTTCGTTTTGTTTGCAGTTGAGTTATATTGTTTCAATGTTATCGTGTACACTTTCAATTGATGGCTGGATTCAAAATCAATCTACAAATAGAGCGCTCATTGATTTTGTAGCTGTCAAAATGAACAGCTGATAACCATCCTTGAATTGTGTGTGCATCGCTGATTTTCTGTTTATCAGTTTATTTACCTAAGAAACCGTGACTCAAATGAGTACCTAATTAGATTAAGATAGTAATTAAATATTGCTCTATTGATATCCAACATGCTTAAAACTAACTTTTTACAACTATTAGTATTCCTATTTGCTGAAATAGTCAAATGTCAGAGTAAGTATAATAATGAATAACAATAATTTCTATAATTACAAGATATAATAATAAATCTTAGTTAATAAATAAATTTGTGAAGTCTATATTTTATTTTTCAATTTGTATAGTTTCCTGTAAAATTTTAAAACAAAATTTTATTTCAGATATAAGCATAACATTGCCTCTTAATAAAACAACGACTTTGGGTAACAAAGAACTGTACAATGGTTTTACTAATCTTAATTCCTCATCAACATTGCAAATAGACTTTGAGAATGTCAATAAAAATGTATCTTTTATCATATTTCAAGTGCACAGCCACTTATATAATATCACTTTATATAACAATACATTAATAAGAGGTTCCTATGTGTCTGGCACTAATGTAGGATTATATAGCAGCATAAAACCAAAATTGGATACATTTTTTATATACAACCCAAATGCAGTTAATTTGAAATTGTACATCTCGGTACATGGATATACAGCTACAGGTTCGTGTTTAAATTAAAAATGTGATTGTTGATAGATAATTTTTATCATATGACTTAATATAATTTTTATTTACTACTACATAGATAGTACTATTTAGCAATTTCAACCAAAAATACAGTAATTAAATTGTTACAATAAATGATCAAGTGACAATTTTTAAATTTAATAATATTAAATTAAGGCTATTTACAGATCCCATACCGGGTGGATGTAACATGGAGTTTGCTGTACCGACATCTCCATATATGCAAGTTTCATATAATAAAAATTATATATTAGTAGATGCTGCCATGGCTAAAGATTTTTCTGACAAAACTTGTAATACAATAGACAAAGTTGTTGTTTTATTTTACAAAGTATATTTGCCGGAGAGAAATTTTGATGAGGATTCATATTTTGATGGTATCAAAAGTTTGATGACTTTAGATAACATTAAAGATTTTGGAGAATATGTAAGTATTTTTTACTTTCAAGAAAATCAGTTGCATTAAAATAAATATCTTGAATATAGACATCAGGCTATACTAAAGGGAGATTTAACGACTAAAAATGATGAGTGATATCATCTTTTTCCCTAACACACCAAAAGAAGTATAGCATCAAAAAAGTTTAATATTTATTTTAAAATTTATACATGTTTATTTAAGCCTTTCATCTTATGTCATAGCATACCAGCATGTCAGCGTTCATCATTAAGATAAGTTCTACCTATACTTCAGATCTTAGCATTGGTCAGTGATTTGCATCTTTGCCAAAAACATACTAAGCTCAAATATATTGTAATAAAGATAATGTTTTGATTTTATTTTGAGAATGGGTATTTTTATTTAAAAAACAACAGTTTTCATTTAAAATCTATAATCCCCTAGATTTGAATTTCATCGCTCATATTCATTTTAAAAATTCAGTTAAGTCTAGTTTGTTTCTAGATTTTTTTGAGAACTTAGACCATTTTTAGATACCGGATAATGGTCTTGGTACGCGTCGCATGCTTAGTGCGTATCCCGGCACAGGCGCAGTGTATGTAGCTGTGGCTATCAGTGCTAAGAATACAAGTTCTTACTCTGTATATGTACCGATTTCGACGTACGCTTGTTCGCCGTTGGATGAAGGGGGATGCGAATTATTATGTATGTTTTTTTTATTATTAAGTTTTTTTATTATTAATTATTAAGTAAAATTTTTGATGTTTTAGGGTTCATAGTCAAAATGTTATATACGTTCGTCCGTATGTCATAGACTAATTTCTTCAGGAACTGTTATTGTTATAGGTGTGTGATTTGGAAGGAAGATATTACATGAGATACCACATAGCCAGCCACATAAAAATAAATTCTGTCCATGAATCAGGCTTTGTCTGTTTGCTCCTTATTTATTAATAAAAAATAAATTGGTGTGTTACATCTTATTTTTATTTTAATAATATTTCGACGAACCGCTAAATCGATTTCAAAGAACATAGGGATGATCAGCTATAGCAGTAGATAAAAAAACAGAGATTATTATTATTTTTTGCACTTCTCTTTTTCTTGTATAACAATAAAATAAAATGCATAATAATTGTGTAACTAAGTTAAAAACAACATTTTGTTTTAGATGACTACTTTTCGCAAATGCTATGCGCCTCTCTTATATTTATTGGACTGTTTGTATGCTTTTTTGGGCATAGATTTTTCAAGACTGAAATGTTTTTAGTGGGATTGATAACTGGATTTATTTTAACATTTATACTCATTTCTCTTATTGCTGATTTGGAAACGCCTGGTGAGTATTTAATATTAAAATACAAGTATTTATTATGTATATTTTAACTTTGATGGAGGTTGTAGGTTTGATACTTGCACAGACTAAGTTACATAATACATATATTTCTATAACGCAATATTTAAATTTCCAATACTAATAAAACACGGTAAACGAACTAATGAGGTTTTATATTATCCATATCTTTTCTCTTCACGGAATGGGTAGGTATAAGTGTGAAAAAAATTACACCTACTTACGTAAATATTTTTCTAACAAAATTTCTTAAATACAATTAGTTAGATATATAGATATCACGATATGCAGATTTATTTTGTTTTGAAATTTAGTTCTTGATTTTCTTGTTTTTTTTTTATTCATTTTAAATTGCTTTTAGATTAATAGTGTAATATTCCTAATGAAATTAGCAATCATGAAAAAGGAACATCTCTAATATACAATATGTGTGTATTCCGCCCTTTTTGACGTCCCACTGTTGGGCACAAGCCTCCTTGAATGCGAAGGGTATCAAGCCACAGTCGTAGTAGTAAATAATTAAATAAAAATCATGCGAAGTCGTTAACTTCTTAATTATATTATAATTAAAGTTGTTTATCGTTATTTTTATTAATACGACTAGTGTCAAGGTCGCCCTCCTTATTTAAATATTTTTCTATGCCTACAGGCTATAGCAGAAAAATATTTAAATTTTTAAAGATTGTAAGTACCTATGCGTTAATGACAATCTGTTTTACTAATTGAAATATATTAGTAATAATTAAATAAAATCATTCAATTTTTACTGGATTTTTAGAAATATTAAATATAAAATTTTATATTAATTTACTAAACGATGACACTAATCACTGAAGATTTTAAATAAAAAATTGTTTCGTATAAATAAAGTTATATGTTATATGTATGTATGTGTGTATGTTAGGTAATGAAATAAAACGTGTATCTATGTCTCTACGTATGTGTATGCGCATAATGAATCGTACTGGGCTGATATTTCTACACTCTACATAAATAAAAATAATTTGCGGCCCTTCTATGTGTAGCGTGTCTTCTCCATTCTTCGCGACATTGGCGAGGTAAATTATGCCCACACGGCACTCCTAGAAGGCACTAAACAAAGAAATTTATTTAAATTGAAAAATAATTTGCTCAACCGGCACACTTTGAAGCCATTAACAGGAAAATTGAATTGAATTGAAAAAAAAAACTTTGTTCGTGTTGTATATATTATATATCTGATTCTGATAATTGAAAAATCAGTTTGAAACTATCTTATTGTATTTTATGATCCTTTCAGTGAGCTTTCCAATTTTTTGATATTTATTTCTTGTATGTCTTTGACTTCTCTAGTAGCTATTATGTAGGTGCGGTTGCAGATCGAGTGGTCCTGGGTTCGAATCCCAAGTTGGGCTAAAATAGCTATTGAATTTTTGGTAGGTATAACCATTGAATTGGAGTTTGGTAGATTTAAACCACCGCGTTTCGGAAACTATGTATGTTCTGCGCTTGATCTCTCACAGGTCGTGTCGAATTGTCGCCACGCCGAAATATGAGGTTCAAATTAATATTTAATGCACTTTTGTCTGTACACTCGTGTTAAATTAGCTAGCCTCAGTTCATCATATATTTTATTATATATATTTTTTTTATTTTAAAATATATTATATATCTAATGTGTTCAATTGTACTATATAATTGGATAGTGAAAAACCTATTTAATACTATATTGTCTTGTAGCTCTATTAGGCGCTTCCGTACTCTCCGGAATATGTTTCGGAGCGATTTGGTTGTTGTTCTGGTGGTTCTACGGAATTCCTTTGATTGCTGTTCTTCTCTCTACTCTGAACGTTGGATTTTTATTTTCCGCCATCATATATTATGGTTTACCAGGTAAAATGTTATTTTTTAATATCTATTTTATACATTTACCGTAGGTTTTATTTAACAATGTATTTTAGATGTAATAAAAGAATAATGTTAGTTAATGTAAGGTTAGTTATGTAACTGAAATAGTTGAAAATACTTTGATCACTACAACACTTAAAAATGACTTGGCGTATTTCTACAGGATTATTTTTATATATGTAATGGTATGAATTAAATATATATCTTAGTTTTGTTTCAATTGATCTAGCTAGTCTAGTCTGAAACCTAATATATGAATGTGAAAAAACTCTTCTACAAGATCTTGACTAAAAAGAAACACGCGTCCGAACGTATATTATAAACGTACATATATATATTACGTGCTAAGGTCAATGATATTTATTGAATACAATTACTATTTCTCATACAAGAATAAATAACAACTAAAATAATATAGAAAACGTAATTAATGCCAGTAGGTACTCATATGAGAAGATAACCCATTAGTCTCTTTGTGTGATCTCTCAAAGTAAAAAATATTATAATTTACTAGAGAATTATCCTTGGTCTATTCGGGTACTTCCATATTTGCCTAACATTAAGTAGTAAGTAGCCTACCTGTTACTCTAGGCTATAAACTACCTGTATTAATAAATTTCATCCAAATCGGTCTAGCAGTTTCAACGTAAAAGATTAACAAACATACACATATACAAACTTTTACGTTTATGATAGTAGTGCCATATATTATATATGTAGGTGAAAGTACATACATGACTTATAGTGGCCGCCATAATACAGTGGAGTAGATGAATTTGACACTGCCAATTTTACATGAGGTTACAGGTTCGACACCTGTACGCGAATACATATATCGTGCATAGATTTGTCTTAAAATATATATTTATTAGAGGAGAACCAAGTACTTGCTTTCTTTAACCTAACTTGCACGAAAATCCTGAAAACAAGAAAAAAATATTGTTCTATGTAAACATGTGAATTAATGTAATGAAACGTGAAACTTTTTTATCATTAGGTAAGTACCTACAATTATAATAAACGTGTATGTGTGTTTGTTGGTTTTTGCATAGTGTAAAAGTAGTGTAACTTTTTATTTCGGCTTATTTAAGTATGGGAAAAGTGTGTTGTTACTTTAGCCTAAAAAATACAGACTATATTTAAAATATGTGTTTAATAATAATAATTTATTGCAGGTGGTCTATTAGCTCTACAATTGGGTTTAAACTTTTGGACACTATTTATCCTAGTCGCTCTAATGACGTCAATCATGCTCGTGTCTATGACATTTCTATCTAACATACTATGCTGTGCCATACTCGGCGCGTACGCGACTATATACCCTATGGACTATTACTTAGGGTCCAATTTGAAATACATAATCATAAATACAATTCGAAGGGCAACTGTACCACAGTTCAATAAGGCAGTGCTTTCGCCGCCTTTTGAATGGAGGGGTGAGGGTTTTTTTTATTATATTTTCCCGAATTCCATCACTTTTAGTAAGGGTGTGTTTATTATTAGGGATATGTTATGTACGAAATTTATGGATAAATGAATGAAATGAATGAATGATTATCTCTTTATTGTGTTTATGCAAAGCTTATATTTTTGTGAAATTATTAGACTATGAGATAATTATACAGCAATGTTGTCCCTGTTCCGGTTTTTAAACTACGAGTTAAGGTGCATAACCTTCTTGTGCGTCTTAAATGAAAACGTGTTACACGCAAAGGACATATAATATTACCTCATTAACGTCATAATAGCTACTTTATTTTTCATACATATTACTATAAAAGTCACGATTTCAATTATTGCACATGTATGTACTTATGTGTGTATGTATTCAGCCCTTTTTAACGTCCCAATGCTGGGCATAGACCCTTCAATATCCCTTCAATACTAGAAAGATCAGTCCATAGTCCACCACGCTGACCCCATGCAGGTTGGCTGATTTCACATATCTTTCGAAAACTTGCTAGGTTCTCTCAGATTATTGCACTTAAAAATTATCAAACTTATTCGTAATACTCATTAACTACAGATTAAATTTCAGATGCACTAATAACCATGTTGTGGATATCACTAGCGATGTCAGGGTTTTTGTTTCAACACTTCCACAATAGGAGTCGACCCCCATTCCCGCCACCACCACGAAGTGTTAGAGAGGTCCCTAGTACTTACTACGGGACAGTGGAACCCAGACGACGACGGTGTGTATTTTGTAGTTATATTTTGCTTAAATATTCAATAGTAATTTGGCGTAAGTAAGTTTGATTCTTATTGGGTTAAATACTTAATGACGCTACTTAATATATATTTGTATTTGAATACTAATTTAAAGAACATTGTGTCAATGAAATCTTTTTTTGTTTTTTTTTTTTTTATCTTTAATTAAGCAAAATATTATAGAAGAACACGTTATTAAAGTAGGTATATCCCTATAATATTATTAAAAGATATTATGTAGAAAAATATTGTAAAAAAATCTATTACACACTTGAAATATTGATACATTCGCTAATAAAAATTCAAAAACATAACTTTTAATATACTTTTGTTTATTTTAAATTATTTATACAATGTAGTAATTTTGACATATTATGTTTTTCAGATATGGCACAATGCCTCCTATTTCGCCGACCATGATCGCACAAACCGAACGGACGCCATTATTAGCATAAATAAATATAAGATTAAAGTTTCTCTATATCACTTCTACAATTATTTAATCTGTGAGCTTATATTAGATAGGCTTCAGCCTTCAACTATGTACCTTTAATATAACACATACATATCTATTTTATTGTCATATGCTGATATTATAAACTATCTTTTTCTATTATTATTTAATAATAGAAAAAAAATTACCGACCGATCGATTAGTTTCAATAAAATTTATAGAAATTAGAAAAAAAAAATATTTTCATTACCAGATTATAAAGTAAGTCAATGTCATTAAAACGCTCGTCTTTTTATCCAAAATGTAATAATCTTATAATAATATAATCATTATTAATATAATATTCTCACTTGTAATTTTTGGTATACATAGTTAAATAATAAGCGGACGTCAGCTATTTATAGCAACATTTATCTATTAAGTAGATATAATATCTACATTCGTTATATTAGATTCTTCGATATCGCTATACTATTTAGGCATAAATGTTATTTGCTGCTTAAATATTGTATAAAAATCGTTAATAATAAGTTTATATTATTATATAAGCTTCTACAGGTATATAAATCGATGTGATATTATTTTTTTGCAGTTTTATACTTACAAATGCCAAAGGCATTATGTTGTAAGGTTAAATAAACTTATGTTCTTAATACGGTCTAAATGCTTACCAAATAGGCGATTCAATATGTAAGTTTTTCTAAGGATTAATAGATATAATGTACAACCATCAAATAATATTAGAATTTGTACAGTGCAAAAGTGACCTAATCTCTTTAACAATTATAATGCAATATTTTTAAATGTTTATATAGTATGTATATTGCTTAAATTTATAAATGAAGTCTTAATATAGCTATAATACTGAGAAAAATGTATATATACATAAATATATTAATTTATGATGTACTAGAGAGTAGCGACTTACCTAGCTTCGCTCGGGTGCGTCTTTAGATATATTTTATTTCTTTGAGCGAAACCCTAATTATTTTTCTAAAATAAAAGTAGCCTAAGTTACACCTTATCACATCATCTATCTGCCAGTGAAAGTCCCATCAAAATCGATCTCGCCGTTTCAGAGATTAGCCGGAACAAACAGACAGTCAAAAATGTTAATAATTGTGTTTTTCCTATAAAAACTTATTTCGACATTACCAACAGACATTTTAATTTCATTTATCTGTATAGATATAGAATATTTTGTTAATAATTTTAAAAGTGGCTTAAGTCGTTTTTGCACTGACGATATGATATTCCACATAATAACGAATATAGTCCTGAAAAGTAGTCAAATGTAGTTGTGCCAATATATTACAAGTGATATTTTTGTTTTATTTTGTATGTAGCACTTAACAAAACGAATTTATTAGACAATATTTATTGTTTTAAAAGCCTTAATGGTTAAGTAAATGTTTATTTTATGTAGTTTTACTCACTTGTTTCTTTTTCTAGCACATAATTCAGTCACACAATATTGGAAATATTTCATTTTCATAAAAAATGTGACTTTTTATCATTCAAAATATTCATACTTAGGGCATGTTTTTTTTTAAGCAAGCCATGACATTACATTGTTTTATTGTGATTTGTACTATATATTTAGTTATATATAGATAGTTTCGATGACTGCTTTGTAATTGTTGATTTCCAGTGTTACACCCTACATATGTAATAAAAAGTATTTGTTTCTATACTTGTTTTACTAAATTATATTTTAAACTAGGGACCTGTGTTCGATTTAAAATCAAAACATGTAAAAAACGATAGCGTGTATAGTTTATATATAAAAAAAATAAAAATCAACCTTATATTTACCATTAAAAACCGCAGATGTAGCTAAATAAGATGAAAGCATTGTAATCAAACGCAGTTGCGCCCGTATGAGGGGACAGACAGACATCTAAACCAATTATAAGCGTCGATAATCCCTGCAATTGTTTGCTGATGTAAAGGGACTTGATCTCTAAGTATATTTAGACAGTTTTAATAGAATCAAATTATAGCTACACAAAATAGTTTAAGAGGGAATGAAGTTTAAATATCAATATATCATATATATTGGTAAAGCTTGTTTCTTTGCTGAAGCCCAAATTGATGGTTATGTGTTTGACCTGTATGTATGTATGTGTATGAATTATACATATAGTAAGATTCGCCGCAAGTATAAAACATATATTATGTCTCCGATTGCATAATTTTTTTATCATAATTTGTAGTTAGCGTAGATTTTTTTGTATTAAATTTTCTATACTTCACATATAATATATTTTTTAACTATATGAACCAACGTTTTTCACCGTTCTGATAAAGACAAGACGATAATAACTGTCCAAGTTTTATATAAGTAACTAAACATCTACGAAAATGCATAATTATCATAAATGTTAATTACCACACTGTATACGCCTCACTTCACCTAAGTATAACGCCAATTTAATCCGTCCATTGTGCAACCCTCGGTGCAACCCCATGTAAAGTGCCAACACGCAAAATATAATGCCGCCCGAATATAGTTGAATTTTGAAAATAACATAAAGCATTGTGTACATTTGTCTTATCAGATATAAAAGTATTTTTAGTAGGTAGTGCTATGAAAATTATCTTTGTTTATTTTGTTTGAAAAAGTTATAGCAAAATAGGTTATATATATACTTGATAATATAAAATATAAATAAAAAATAATAGGTAATCAAGTGTTGTATTTTGTTGACAGGTTTTTTAGTTTTTTTTTTTTTAGTTTTTTTTTTTTTACTATATTGTGTAGTTTTTAAGTTAATTAAGTACATACCATATAAAAATAGTTTTACCAAATTTTTATACATTTTTATTATTTATTTTAACTATTAACTTTTACTAGGAATTACGTCCGCCTACTGATTGTAAGATGGCGCCACAGGCCACTTTTATTATACAAACTCCTAACATCTGTTATGTGTTTATTAAAATGAAACCCACTCGATCATATTTCTACCCTTTGCAGAATTAAAATACATCTGGCAAATATATAATAGACTTATAAACTTCTACGGTTAGTAAAATAATTTTATATAACTTTGAGGGTTCATAGTTTACTATGTTATTTTTGAGGGGGTCAAAGTAAAACAAAGAAATAATGGTTAATGCGATATTTATTAAATTTCACTGTAACCTTCTCAATCTATATGCACTTATAATCGAATAATAATTTATTTTACACTTATTTTCAAACTAGATTACACGCCTACACCCTCCGTATTGCATTCAATGAAAATATATTAGCATTTTTACATTACTCCATATAACATGAGAAATTGTGCTGCGCTAGAACTTAAACTTAATACACTATTTATGTATACATGTATATTTGAATTTCGTCAAGTGTTCCCAATAACTTTCAAACGGTAAAAATAAATCTAACTACCTAAGTTAATCACAGCAACATCTTAATTATCGTAATAAATAACATAAATTAATTCGTTTCGAGGTTTACTATTGTAAGTTTGCGACTTCAACACATTACAACATCTATTAATGTTACTATTATACAAATATACAAACACGCTCAGTTTGTATGACAATTTGCTGCAGGGGTGGAAAACAAATCGCCGTAACGAAGCTTATTGCCACGTTTTTCTCTATAGCATTAATATTTGCACCCCCATTGCATACATCAAAGAAATAAAAGGGTTGTACGCGAAGGGCGCGTAACTTAATCATTACAAACGTTGGCACAAACAATTTACATTTAACTCCTCGTCGAGACGCTCTCGAGGAGCCTCGTCTACTCAACAATAGATGGCGCTTTATATATATACAATGCCGCCGTCTCTTAGCTAGTCGTACACGATGAAACATGCTGCCTCGGCAACGTGCACAACAACGTATACAGGTAGACCCGCGAGACACACAACAACCCGGCGCAGCACGGTGTACGAAAACTTACCATTATTTGAACATCATCAGTTGCTTAGCGGTAAATAACAACGCACCATAGAAACACTGAATTAATAAAATAGTTTATGACACAGAGTTGTTCTCTTGGATGTCTCCCGCCAAAACGGCACTGTCATGGCCGGCTGTCATGTTGAGGGCGTTCATAGACAAGGAGTCTGCGTAGTTGTGCGCGATGTCGCTAGATGGCGACTCTGGTACTGTATTCGGGTTGTCAGGCATCGAGAGAAGTCGATGCGAGAACCCGAAAAGCTGAGATCACTGAAGCCGTCCCCAGTAATTGGACGCGAGGTCCGGCCCCTGCGATGGTATTTGCACTGGCACGCTCACGCCCGCCGATATCACACCTAGGGGAGAAATATTAAAATGTTATTTAAATTGCTTTAACACGTAGAAAAGGCATCCAATATACAAGTGTAGGTATAATATTTGTAGTTGGATTTTATATTTCTGATTTGTAAAAGTGAGAGGGGTTTTCATAATTTAAAATATAATTATACACCAAACGTTAAAGTTTGGTAATTCCTAATAGGTACTTAGGAGATGGAAGATTCGTTTATATGCATTTCGTTTAGAGCATGGTTGCTTGGTAGTAAATCCCGTCAGATTCACTAACAATATAGTAAGTGAGAACGATATAAATGACTCTCAGTACAATTAAGTACCTAATGTCTAAATATATAACAAAAGAAAAAAAAAACAAATCATTTCACTTAAACTATATTCTATACTATGTAGAACTTCTCGCAGTGACCTAAATATAATAACTAGATACTAACATCCCACCGTGCCGTTACGTATGAACCATATCGTAGTATTCGTATTACATGTAGCTTCATGACTAGCGGCACGAGCGCACGGCATACTGTGTCCATATAACGCGATTGTGTGTAATAAACTGAATGCAATTGGAATCCTATTAGACATATGGCTGGACTGATACCGATACATGACGTTAATAGGTTTCGTATTAGATTATGTGGCGTACGTATGATGAAATTTGATTGAGGCTTATAACGTGTCTAATGTCTTCTATGATATGATAATCATTTTTATAACGAAGTATCTAAATTATTATCATATATTTCTATGTATATATATAAGATGTTTTAAGTTTAGTTATGAAAGTAATTCTCTCGAAATGTTTATAAAAAAATCAACTGCATTATTCTCCTCTATTTACTATATATTAACTATGTCCCAAATCATACTTAACCTTAATTCAAGATTTTTATCAAAAATCTATTTTCCATAATATTGCTCAGCAAAACGTTAAATAATATCGCTCGAAGACATTGAACATTTGATGTATCGCACATTATTTACAGTCGTCTGGCTCAGTCTATATATTTCTATATCGCTACCGCGTGCGAGCTCGCGATAACACTCCGCTCAGAAGGGTAACCGTTTACATTCATTACATGATATTATCGCCTTTAAACAGCTCCGTCGAGACTCGTTTAGTCAATGGTCTGTGTCTATGACCGCCCTCTTGTTTATGCCAGACGTTATATTGAGAAATATGGCTTTTATTGCCAATTTATTGTAGAAACGATGGGTATCAAGTCTAAAGTATTTTAAAATTGATTTTGTGGTATTTTCTAATATATTTTGCTAGATCAAAATGGGATTATTTTTGCCTGGAAAGGATTATAAACATAAGTAATGATTAAAATCGTAAAGGACCGGAACCGAAAAACAAGTAGAATAAATCCGTATTATTAATACCGCGCGAAGCTGGAAATGCACCCGTCGAAAGAGCGTAAAAGAGTAAATGAAACGAGAGCGTGCATTTTGAATTGTGAAAAACTCTTTTGTTCGCGGTTACTGCTGAAAACTCTGCAGTGGAACAATGAAAACGCCCCAAACAACAATAATTCATACCGCTTTCCGCCACCTACGGCTAAAAATGTCCGCCGCATGATATATAATATCAAGTGGAAAAGTTATAGCTTTTTAAAACAATGGAAACGCCAGCGCCTCGCAGTTTGTTCTTTTGCTGAATACTAATAAATCTACAATGTTTATGTTACTTTTGGGCGTTTACGCGTCGGCAATTGGAGAAATACAAGGTTCAGTCGAGGTCCACATTGAAATGGAAGGACCATAGACAAATATACGAAAGTGCTCTTCGATTCTACTATTTGTTAACAAAAGCATTCAATATTCAAAATCAATTTAAAAGCCATTTGTAAGGAACAGACAACGGCAAATCCAATCGAGGCTTGAGCTCCTATTTTTTCCTTTTATTTTTTGTTTCCCGTCATGTCGCGGTCTTGTGAGCCAGACGCCCCTTGCTCTTGACTCAGCGTTTTTTACATTTTATTACGAAGTTGGTAAATATTTTGCAAGCCTTGATTTTGCCGATTTTGTAACGTTTCCCGAGAAGCTGTATACATTTTACTTACAGAAATAAAATTGAATTCAAATTAGAAAACTCTGCTAAGACATCTGAGGGGTTTTAATGTTTATAATTGAATAAATCGAGTCTACGATTATTATAATTATTATAGTAAGAATATTGTAACATATTGCTTAATGTCAATAACAAACAAATAATAACTAGGTATATTATACTATGTGTATAATAATAAAAACTATACTCTAAGTTTAAATTATTTTTAAATAAAAATATATAAGTACTTTAATTCGTCCAAATATCATTGACTCCTAAATTGATAACTAAATGTCAAAATGTTGTTTTTTTTTTTCATTAATTAATTATTTTTTCCATATTTATTAACGGCAGATCGACGTAATGTTTATGCATAGAGATATTTTATGGGCCGCTTATTAAGTGGCCACCGTGTGACATTAAGTAGTCTTGAATGTAAAAAAATACTTAAGAGTTACTTAAGACTCCTCATTTATAATACATACTTAGCTCCAAACTATATAGACCTATCAGACTAGGTATACAATATAACAAGACAAGCCTATTCACACTGGCTGCAAAATATTTTGATGATCGCATGATCATCAAAATATTTTGTCGCACATAATTTTATTGAAATATAAATTTGTTCAGTCTAATTTCAGTTGCTATTTCATGGATTTTCTTACAGTTTTCACCAATATGAAGAAGATTTACATATCTATAAAGTGTATAGGCTATACAAATATACTGCAAAAACAAGCTACCAGTATGATGATATTTGTGATTTAAGTCCGAAAATTCCTCCCTTCTGAGGACTTTCGTAATATTATAAATACGAAGGGCATTAATCTATACATATAATAAAATTGTAACTGAATCGAATCTGTACATTAAAAATTTTTTGGAAAATCTAATGAAATCGACTTTATTATCGATACATAGGCCGAACCTATAGTTTTTAGAATTTTTGTCTGTCTGTCTGTCTGTTACCACATCACGGGAAAACTACTGGATAGATTTTCATGAAATTTAGTATGATGATAGCTGGTTATTCGGGTCAACATATAGGATAGTTTTTACTACGGAAAAATATCTCATCTCTGAGCTAAACGTTAAAAAGTAACTAGGGACGAACGCGAGCGGAGCGAAGGTGAGTCGCTAGTATTTAAAATAAATATAATTAAATAGCTCACCGGTACTGGCAGCGGCTTGGGGTTGTGAATAGGCAGCGTGTTGCTGATGTGCCGCCGGCGCTCTCGAGTAGCCTCCACTTCCAAGCACATCTCCAAACATGTAGGGATAGCCACTGTCACGTTGCTGCAGGCACGAAGAGGACAGTCCGCCAGACATAGAGCTGTCAGAAATTGTACTGTCAATATGTGATTGTTTACAATTAGTCTTGTTTCATTTAAATAATAGTTCTCAGTATGAGTATGTAACCATTGATATTTTCCAACAGCATTGGTAGCTGCCAACTGCAACTAAAATTGGAACTACTAAAAAAGTAAGGGTAGATTGTAATGAAAAATTGTCGTATCTATTATCAATTCCATACAACATTGTATGCAATAAAATTAGTGGTAATTACAAGTTATAATTTAAAAAAAACTCCTCCAACTATCTCTTACTATCAGAGCTTAAAAAGAAAAAGCAGTCAAAGTTTTGAAAACCAATAAAGAGGATGTGATAAAATACCGTAGACCGAGTTAAAGAGGAAACTTCGTCGCACTAAGTTAATTTGCTTCGACAAAAGTTAAAGCCCGTCGATTCACTATTAAAAATCAATTCGAGTGGAAGGACGACCTTCGGCGCTCAACTTAGCGTCTCGTGCATGGCGGGAAAGGCAAGGAGGCGCGACCTTTGCGTTTGCCGCACGATTTCTCGCGCTATTTAATTAGTGCCACCTCTTGATAATAGATGGCGTTAGAATGTTCACGTTTTACACGTTTTTATATTGCGTGTAAGATTTTGTTAATGATTAAATCAATTACTTAATAAATAGGAATGTAAACTATTTTGAAACTATTTAAATCACAGATTTAGTTTGACTAATCTAACCATTCAATTTATTTACATTATTATTTATATCTCAAACAAGTTTTACGAAACAGAATGTCAGTATCTCTTTATAGCATGAATTGATCCTGCTAAAATTTTATTGCCGTACTTAGCTCTATTTAAATTAAAATGTAATAAAAAGCATGTGAGTTCCTAAAATAAATTTAAGTGTGTCCATTCGTATATTTCATAGAATAAAAGTGCATAATTACCTGTACGTATCACTCATAGTAGCAATAGGCTGTGGTATAGGACTGTACATGGAGTTAAAGCCACCGTTCAGCGGTAGGCGGGCGGGCGGCGCGGGCGGCGAGGCGGGCGCGTCTCTGCGTTGGCTACGTAGCTTTTCCTCTCGTCGCCACTTCGCTCGCCGGTTTGAGAACCATACCTGATGTTTAGGGATTGTTAGTTTTTGGGTTGTTAAAAGTCATCTATATAACTATAAATACTAATTATATATACAAAAAAATGTATGTGTGTGTACGTTTGTTACTCCTTCGGGCGGTTTTGTATGAAATTATGTATACAGATAGACTAGGACTTGGAGTAACATATATGCTGTTTGGCACCTAAGGATGCATCCAAGTGAACGAGGGTAAGTCACTAGTAATTTATATTTTTATAGTAGGTACTATAATTTACGTCTTAAGTAAAGTCATATTATGTGCGAAAAGTTGTAGTTTTTCCTCTACCATATAAAATATTGTAGGTATATTATTATATGATTACAGTGATAGTTTCAAATGACATATTCATTGTGCCTACTTCTACCTGTAGGCATTGTACCTACTTTATTTCAAAAATATAAATTTTTACAACTGTACGATTTCTCGTGACTTCAGTGTGCTTTATTAAATATTCCACTGTAATAACAAAATCGTCGTTATAAAGAATAATACTTGCCTGCTGAATGTAAAAACATATAATATAATTAATTAACTAATTTGACAAATTTATAACGAATCCTGAGTCAACTCAATTCCTCTAAATACTAACTTCATTTAATTCATTAACGAGAATTTCCAAGAATCAAAGTTAAAATTGCAATTAATTGAACCGTAGACAATATTGTGACATTGAACTGCGTGGAACTGAATGCTTCCCGGAAGCGGCGCTCACGTGCGCGTCACTTCCGCCGACATGGCGACGGCAATATGGCGCCCTTCCCGCGCTTTGCAAAGGCGGGAGACGGAACAATGGCGATAAGATATTGTTATTATTATCTATTGTATTTATATTTTATAAGTAGGTCCTTGTATTGTAGTTATATCTATTAAAATTAATTATTATATTCATTTGTTTAATATTAATAACATTTGTAAAATAATATATTTTTGCATGATATCCAGTGATGATAATAAATATTTATAATGAATTTCTTATTTTTTAACAACTAAAATATAATAAGAAGATAGTACCTAACGGAAAGTTACGTAACGCAATAACTAATGACTGTTACTAAGGTTTGTATTTTATATTCGCAAGGCCTTTTATTATAACTTTGAAAATTACATCGTCAAAGAAAAACAATAAAAATTTTCCTCAATTATTTAAATACTTACACAAAATAAGTAAAAACACACAGAGACGTTATACAAGCATTGTTCGGTACATAATATTTATACATTATGTTATTTTATAAAATATACAAAGAAGGCTATAAATAACAAACTATTCCTCAATTTTATATGAGTAGGTACAAATATTGAAATGGGAAAATAGGAAAAAAAGCAAAGAAAAGGTCGTGCGAGGTAATATGTCATAATATTATTGCTGCCCGGCAAAGAAATCGCCAGTTGCTGGCTATATTTTATACGAGCCCTCGCAAAAAGGGTCGGTAAAGCTCAATACATACTATTGAAGCTGTAAGAGCCTCAAGTGCGTAACTTTGCTTGTAGGAAAATGTTTGTTTTAGATTTTAAACTGGCATGTAAATAATTAGTACATGAAAAATATATTTTAAAAGAGTATCCGATCGTTATATCACATTATTAATCTAATATATGTAAATATTAATTTCAAAAGCATCAAAATTAAGCTTTTAATGCATGAATATATACTACGAAATATAATAATATTACGTAAAATAAGCTTCAAAATTATTAGCATAGTTTTATACGGTACATAAGTCGGAGGTAAGGCTCTTCATATTTTCACATAACAACCCTGCCATTTACGTAAAACGTTTCACCCCGTGTGAACACCGCCGACGTTACAGTAAAATATTATGACATTCCTCGTTTTTTCCCATTCTGCCTATAGATATTTTCTCTTGACAGTGATGACAGCCGTTTCCCGCCTCTGTCACTCCCGTTGGCCTTTTATAAATTGTTCCTACCCTCACTTGGGTCGAAATAATGTTACAGGGGTTCACTAAATGGGATTTACCATAATTCTGTTATTTCGCCAACAAGTTGACGATTGCGTCTAATAAGTTTATTAGAATATTTTATAGGCAACCATACATACGATACATCAAATTATATACTATCAATTATTTCAACTGTTCTCTAAACGAAAGTACTCTGAAACACTATTTACCCTAGAAAAACTAGTAACTACATACTGCATACACATTATAATGTAGTACCTGGGCGACCGAGCTTCGCTTGGAGTTTTTGGCTATAAGTATAATTTTCTTTTTAATTTGATTTAAAAACAAAAAAAAACTAAAAACTTAAATAAACGCAAAAAAGTAAAAACTTTGTATCCGACCGGGATTCGAACCTGGACACCTGTGATTGTCAATCTTGCGCCGTGGCTGCTTTACCACGATGCTTATGCCCGAGCGTGCGAAATTAGCGACCATATTTTGCGTGGAATAATGCGAAAGTTAACCGCATGAAAACTCGAAAACACGCGTTTTCCCAGACATAAGACTAATCTAGATCGATTGCACGCCCCCTAAAATCCCCACGTGCCAAATTTCAGCGAAATCGTTAGAACCGTTTCTGAGATCGCCGTTATAAATTAAATAAATAAATAAATAAATAAACAAGAATTGTTCGTTTAAAGGTATTAGATTTCAATGAATGAATCGAAATTTATAACAATAAGTTGTAAACACGTATGTAACTAAATATTAAATAACGAAAGTCATACAATAGTAAAAATGTTTATATATATATATATATATATATATATATATATATATATATATATATATATATATATTAATATATAATGCGTATGTACAGACATATATGATAAAATTCAATAACAAAATACATATTTGACATTGACAATATCAAACCTGTAAATATAAGAAGCGTTTCCATCACATAGAAAGAAAAATATAACACTTCAGTACAGTTGAATCTTTGTTGGCAAATCGTTTTAATATGGCCTTTAGCATTAGGATTTAAGGGTGAATTTTGCATGACAAGTGTAAAAAGGTTTTGTCGTGGGTGCCAATTTTTCAAAACATCCCCTCCTAGAGGGTTCCCCTCCTTGCGATAGGCCGTGGGATCGATACCCGACCCCTGTGCGATGGCTATGTTTTATGTAAATAATTGAGGATAATTTTCCTAGCTGTTTTCATAATATGCATAAAGATGCTGTGGGGAGTAGAGAAAAGTTATTACATAGTACGTAGAAGTATTTTATGTGCACTTTATTTATAGTCTGATTAAATGTTATTGATATTCCCATTTGTTTCACTTGTTTGTTTAAGGAAGTACCTACATAATAATACTATAACCGGATATTAAGAATTATTATTTTATTTTTATTTCTATTAAATTAAATATCCTAGTCATTTCAGAAAAGTTGAAAATCTAGGTACTTTTGCCAGTATATGAAAGCTATTTAAGCTAAAAAAGGTATTATTTATTATCAAATATGACAGCAAATAATTTTTTAATGATCGATGTATTATTCAGATAATCGACATACTAGAATATAGAAAATCAAAACTAATTATCAGGTGCTAATATATCAGGTTATATAAAAATATATATTACAGTCCGATAAGTTTTGGTCTTCTGGTATCCCTAACATTCAGCCTTGAACCCGGGGCAACACGTGGTGGCGTCCATACAAAACGTTCCTAGAAAGCCTCAATATTGATTTTATCAAATTCAACTTTACCCCTCTCTGTTAAAGTCCAATCTAGGTTGAAATATGTACACCGAATTTCCATTCAGGGTTGGTGCCTTTTAAATTGGATTTTTCGTGTAATCTTGTTTGAACTGTTACGTCGGTGAGTTATATAAAAACGTAGAATCTTCTTTACATAAATTTAGGTATTCATAAGTACGGCTATTTACAAAATATATATGACAATTTTACGAGAATTCTTCGAAATCTAGAAAATTATTAACAGTTTTGTTTTTGCTCGCAACCACTTTTATTTTAAAATCTATATAAAAGTAATTTTATGTTAGTTATTTCTTTTACTTATCTTCAAAATTAGGTCTTGTTTATCAAACATTTGATTTACTTAACATTTATTTAAAACGTCGTACTTTCATCCTTAGGCAACCCTAAACATTTATTGACTGTACAGAGTGCAGCGCTCTCGCGAATGTTAACTAATGGCTGATGATAGGTTAATGTGCAGCGAAAAACAATTTAACTAGTATTCTTCTTCAAAATATTCTCATTCAATTTATAAAATAACATTAACTAAGCTAAGTAATAAAAACTATAATATAAACTAACATTAGTAAAATGTGCTTATAAGATTTTTTTTAGATTCATTTGTCAAAAGAGAATGAATTTGGAATTCGTTTCATACATAAGTGTATACTTAGCATTGGCAGTATTGCCACTAGGCAAAACGTGAAAATCGCTATATAATCTAGATTGTTATTTTTGAACCGCCTCCCTCTCCCCCTAAGGGGGCTGGCAACCCTAAACAGCACTTGTTGACCGTACGTTGCATCGTCGCGAATGTTAACTACCAGTCGACGAGAGGTTAATGTGGAGCTTAGCCCCGCCGAAAACAATGTCGCCGCCATTTTCTTTTACGTTTTTTACAAACAAGGAAACTGCTGTTTGACGAAAGTTGTACTTTTTGGAACACAATGATTTCTAGGTTTTATTGCTCATTATTTAATTTGCTTACTTTTTAAATTTATGCTGCGCGTTTGGTAGAGAATAAGAGTAATAAGCATATTGAACTTAAATGTTAGGAAAATGTAAATTAACTGTTTTTTCATTGTATTTACATTTAGTATTTTTAGTTAAACAATAAATAATAATTCATTTGAAAAATCTTAATCGACTCTCTGATTGACAAATAAATTTTATTATTATAGATTCTCAGAATTTAAATTTGAGCGTCAAACAAAAATGCAAGCCGTTAAATAAATTGTAAATTGATAATGCGAGCTAAGGCAGCGACGTCCTGTAAAACTAATTCGATTTAGCTCCACAGCTAAGTGCTCTAAAAATAGTTAAAAGGTTGCAGTCAAAATTGCATTAAACCGTTATAAAAGTTGCCAAGTTTCCTGTCCGTGATAAATGGTATTTTAAACTGTTGGCAACACCGAGTGTGGCGACTAAGTGAAACGAGATGTCTACGATTTAATAGATTCATCTTTTTTTAGTTTGACATCTACTTTATCATATTTTTATATTAATTTATTTAATCTGTAACTATATCATAATAATCAATATTATTTTATAATATTATCTGTTTTAAATAATGTAGAGCTTACTGACAAAGTTTCATACTAAGTTCAGAATTTCTTTTAATTCCCTAATGTATTTGAATTTCCAATTACACTCTTAAACTACCCTATTTTAATTACATACATGAGCGAAAATGAATAAGTACATATGAAAAAACAAACATGAAAGATGAAAAATTTAAACAATAAAAACATGTTTAACATATTGCCGAGTTATTTATTGAAGCTATATATCGCTATGTATATTTGAACAACGGCTTGGGTTTATATAATACCCTTGTTTTTTTAGTGTGTTTGCTAAAGACGCATCTACATGCGGCCCGCGCCTATGTAAACAGTCAATGTAAACAGGCCCTTATGAACGCATCGACGTCCGTTTTTTAATAAAGCACCCTTATTTTTTATTTTATTTTATAAAAAATAACATCAAATATATCATAAGTTAAATAAAAATAGCTCAAGTTAGTTTATAAGTTAATTAGTAAGACAGATTATAGTACTTAGTAAGTAAATGTCAGTGTAAACCATAGAGTACCGGTTAGTTAACGAGGCATAGACAATACAGCCACCTTACCGGTGTATTGGAGTTTATTTTACCTGGATACGTGCCTCAGGCAATCCAATCTTTTCAGCAAGCCGCTCCCGCGCGAAAACGTCCGGGTAGTGCGTGCGCTCGAACTCTGTGGACAGAGGATTTTGATTTAATTATGAATGTTAAATGTCTACTTTAAATCATTTGTTATTTAAATTAACTAAGAAATGTGTGTAATTGAAACACGCTTTGAAAGTTACAAACGTTTCTCAGAATGTAATTTATGTGCTCTTACAAATATAACTCATATTTTATATGTTATTCGGAAAAGGGTAGAATTGACAAAATATAGAAACCTCCGCATAACTGTAATAAATATAACAATTCGTATTCCCCAAAATTCCCAGAACAAACTCATAAGAAAATATATAAATGAAATAGCAATAACTAAAGCAATAAGACGATAGAATGGCAACACAAACAAACAAATAATAAAAACTGAGATTAACACGGCACTATAATTGTCCGTGCCACCGGCCGAGAGCTGTGCAAATAGGAGGGACAATATTTATTTATTTACTAATAACTTGTTATTGCAAATAATAAATAAGATGAAAGGGACCAAATTGGTTTATGAAGGCCCGGGGGAGCGCTTGCGTGACTCTTAGCTGTACTCTTGGTACTCGACCGTATTAGTCTATTTGAGATATTTGATATGTTCAAAAACTAGAATATAGCAAGTGTAATGTAAAATATCTAAAACATTGTAATATATGTATACTTAGATTAAAGACGGAATATGCCAAAATAAATGTCAAAGTCGAAAATAGTAGCAGCTTTTGCTGTTTATACTATTATTTTCGATATTGCTATACCTTACGTTTGCTTTGTTTAAATAATAAAGGATTTTTTTATAGATATTATTCGTTAATTTATAATTCATTAGAAAAAAAATATAAATAATAAAAATAATACTATATTCTTTTGTATCTTTTAAGCATTATTTTTCTTCCTCTTGAAAAATACATAGCATAATATTAGCTTATTTGCTTATTTTTTTCTTTATTTTAACAATATCCATTAGCTATTTTTATTTATTAACATTTGCTTTTCACAGTAATGAGTATTTTATTAAGATCTATATATTGTGGGAAAACATTATGTATTATTTTAAAATATTTGTTTGGCTTCATGTTTAGTTTTATTACACTCTGTCTATTCTTTAGTCTGAGTATATGTATATAGCTATAGTTATATCAAATGTCTTGTAAATAAGCACGAAGATTAAATTCAATGAAAAAATCTAATACGATAATTCACATCTCATTCACATTGAGTGGTACAATGTAGCTTCTCTATATATTTGTCGTTATATATACACATATGATATACAATCTAACCCAACATCATTCTGTCCAAATTTTAGTTTGAAATGTTCCCAATTTTCACAGTTTTATAGATTACTTTTTAACAAACAGCATTTTATTTACATATATAGATACAATATAAATAACAATAAAAAACAAAAATAAATAAACATATTGAGTATTCGCAAATTCTCTCTATCATACCTTTTTCAAGGCTATCGATTTGGTCATTTGTAAAGGAGGTCCGGTTTCTTTGCAACTTTCTCTTCAGCCGCAACCTCATCTGAGAGTCTTCATCGCCTGATGACGCATGCTCACTATTGCCATCTGACCCGGCTTCCGATTGCAGAGTATCTGATAAAAAAATTAAGTTTAATTACTGACATAATAATTTAAAGGAGTAGCTACTACCTTTTAAATAAAACTATTTTTTCGAATTTTTTCGCGGATTTATTTTGATTTTTGGTTCCCGACGTTTCGAATGCTTTACAGCAATCATGGTCAATGATTGCTGATCCCGTAATCATAAGTGACTGGAGACCATGATTGCTGTAAGATCTAAGAAAGTATTAGCTACTACCTTGTTAGAAAAATTAACTTATAACATATCTAATTTGGTAGGTTTTTAACAGTGTAAATTTTCAAAGAGCATACATATATTGTTTTTATAGTTAGTACTTAAAAAATAAAGAATTTAAAGAATACCGAGAAATAAAAGGTTTTAAGGCAAATAGATACAATATAACTCAAAAACGCCATATGTAGAGACCAATTTACAACTATTATATCGAATTCATTTTTTTACTGCATCCATATTTATAATGTGCGCTCCATTACACCATAAACAGTGGCAGTTGTAAATAACTTTAAAACGGTACTATTAATAAATGTATCTAAGGGGTTGTGGCTCTTCATCATAAACTATCAACACAACACTCGAACCAAACGATGACGACTATCAAGCGAATGCATCAGCAGAATTGCACAATTGAACCCTAGAATTACAGACAAAAACTTCAAAAAAACCAGTCATCCTGACCCCTAGCTTCCCTACCCCCAGAGATCATTAAGGGTCTACTTACACTAAACGCATTCCCCGAGGGCGATGTCAAAATTAAACGTTACTCGTAATGTTGTCGACATGCCCTCAGCTAATTGATTAATTTGCTTTATGGTCGGTCCACTTGAGCGAGTTCGATTCCCGACTCGGTAATGGCCGCACGGCTTGCTGGCTATGAAAGGCCGGCCTGTTACACAATCTGTCACATTTTTCGAATAATACGCGAAGACGTGGGCGGGAGCTAATTTTCCTAATGGATAAGATGCATTATATGGACTATCTATTTTCTTATATAAGAAGTACCTACATCGCTGAAGTTTCACAGTATAATTTCTAAATACTAATATTTGGGTTTTTTCTTCTTCCTATTATGCATTCTAGGTAACCTAAATAATTAACATTAATAAATAACGAGGACATATACCTAAGCTATGCTTTATAAAAAATAAGATATTTCTTTATATTTAAATACATTGCAGATTTGAATGCTTATCTCGTTTTAAACGTGTATGGAACTTTCACGCGACGTGTACCACATGATTGATGCGACGCGGATACTTCCCGATAGCTGACAATTGTGATTGATCGCGGTGTGCGTGCGCCCTTATCATCTAATGAGTATGTTACATGCTCGTAATACAAATGAAGTTCAAATATTGAATTTGAGTTTAACTTGTTATTCATGTATTGATATCAAAGTGATAGAATAGAACATTAGATCGATCATAAGATTATTTTTTAAGTTAGTTAATAGTTATGTAAAAAACAGGCGGTCAATCAACCTAAATAAGTAGTTCGTACAAGTAGACGATGACGGAAAACAAATACTTGTAATGCCTGATGGAAATAACTTAAGTACACTGAAGTAGCGTAAAGCTTTGCTTTATAACTGAACGGGGTCTGTAAATAAGACTTAAAACTTAGGACACATGTTTCACCAAAGTTCGCGAGCAAAATCTCAGAAACACTTTAAGCTTGATTAACGAACACGCGGACTTATTTACGATACGATACTTTCTCAAAGGAGCTACCAAGATGAATATTTTTCATTCATCGTTATTTATCGCGAACATAAAGGAGGAATTCATTAAAAAACCGCCCCGAGAGCTAGCACTTAGCCACAATCTCACCAATAACGACCCACAAATGATCGAAGGAATAACTCGGATACTGGCGGGCGAAAAATACCTCAGAGAAAATAATAGTAGATAAATAAAAGATATAAAAGTGGGGGTGGAAAAAATTGGAGAAAATAAGTACAAAGGGGAAGAAACGGGAACGGAGAGTGACGAGATAAAGCGAATTGAAGCTATCGGTGCGGACGGCGCGGCGTGGCGTAGGTGGGGGCGATTATGTGGATCGATACTATCACTCAAGCGAGCCGCCGCGAATCTGCAGTGTAAGCGTAGACGGGCAGCGGACGGCGGACGCGGGAATTGACCAATTGACCATTGTTAAACTTTACTATAAATACATTATATTAAGTTTCTAATGAAAAAGACATTATCAGCTAATTGTAGTTTTTGTGATATCGTAGAAGCTACACAACATATTTTAGTGGAGTGTACCCAAAGCGAAACCTTGCAAAATAATTTGATTAAAAATTTTAATGTAAAAGATGTTGATAGATTTCATAGCATACTTGCTACTCCTGTAACAGAGCAAGCTTAATTAGTTTTTAATGAAATGATAAAAATATTTAAGGAAGCAACAGCTATGTAGATGAATATATGTTTCTGTGATACGATAGGTCTGGCATAATCTCAAGAGATTCAAAGACCTTTGAATATTAAAGAATAAAAAAAGTACCTTATATCATTACTAGTGACTTCCACTTGTTTTACTCAAATGCGTCCCTAGGTGGCTAACAGTAGCCTATGTATTAATCCAGGTCATATCTGTATACTAAATATCATCCAAATCTATCAAGCAATTTCAACGTGAAGGAGTGACAAACATACATACATATACATATAAAAACTTTTCGCATTTATAATAGTAGTCTGACAGATAACATATTATAATGATTAATTATTTACAGTATATGTATTTTCAATTATCAAGTTCTAACTGTATTCATATACCTAACTTATAACAATAATAAAGCTTCACTGACACACTCATTGGAAAACTTTACATGTTTATTTAACCCAAAACAATAGAAAAATCTAAAAGTAAAATACAATTACTAATTTAATTATAAAAAATATATACTAATAACCTATAAAAGATATGATTACAGCAAGCACTCTTCATAAGCCCTCTTCTCTTTACAATCGAGATATTTTTACAGTCATTTTATTTTATTTTTTAATATTATTTTCTTCTGAACGCTATAAAATCACAACCCGCTACCGCCCATGCCGTATACCAAACCAAAGCGCTCGCGACGAGCCCGCGGCCGGACAAGACGCACTTCGCTTAATTCGACACGCTCCCAAATACGTTTGCAAATTGATATTACAATACGTTATTTGTAAAAGGTGTATTAATAGGTATAATTATACTATTTTAAATACCGATATTATGTATAATGGTCGTGGGTTTGAACCCCGCTTAAGGTAAACATTTGTATTCAATCTCTTCAATCTTATTAAGAGAAACCTACATTGGGTAGCTCTATGAAAAGCCGAGTCGAGTGAAAAAATTCTGGATTTTCTCCATTTTTAGTAACCAAAGCGTAAAAAAAAGCAAATAAATAAATATTACGTTATTTTTACGTTCTAAACAGCTACTTGTTTTTAAAATTAGCGGAAATAATTACGGTATATACGTCAATTAGTATTATTTAGATTTATGTATGAAATATTAAACCAAAAAAATTAACCTGTCAGTTAAAGATGTTATCTAACGATTCGAGTTAAATATGGTTAAAATGTAAACAATTGAAGTTAATTCTGCGTAATCAATCCGGATATATTTAATTAATTGTAAAGCAATTATCTTATAACTCATTATATTATTAAAGTTATAAAAAAATAGAATAGTTTTGGCTGTTAATTATGTTCTTATAGCTACGTGTCGCAAATATTTAGAGATATATTTTAGATAAACGTCTGTATTCAGCCCTTTTTAACGTCCCACTGCTGGGCACGGGCTTCCCTTCAATACGAGGAGAATCAGGCTATAGTTCACCACGCTGGCCAAGTACGGGTTGGCGGACTTCACACGTCTTTCGAAAACTTGCTAGGTTCTTTCAGACATGAAGGTTCCCTCACGATGTTTTCCTTCACCGTAAGGCAAGTGGTAATCATGTTAGAAATGATACGCACATGAAAATATCAGAAGTGCGAGACCTGTGATTTGAACTCGCTTCACTCGGTTTCCCAAGCGAGCGCGTTACCACTGGGCTACCACTGCCTTAAATAAACGTCTATACGATCTTAAAAAAAACCTAAAACAGTATTAAGACATGTGTTATTCGCATTCGACAGTCTACTTTACTTACAATTTATAGCAAATTAATGGCTCGTACGACCACTTTTCCGCCCGTCCTAATAAACCATTATTACCAAACATCGACCAGCTTTATTTGACCTTTACGAAAATACGACTAGTATTAACTATAATACTATACGAAGGATAGAAGGGCTCATTTTGAGTGGTTGTTTGTAATCAACATCTAGCCCCTGCAGGGTCATCTAAATTACTTAGTAGTGGGGTAGATAAGGTTTAGTTTTTATTATTGTGAGTTGGAGTGAGAGTCAATTGATGCCTTGTATCAGGGGAGCGTTGGGTACGTCTCTATCGTGTGTCGTTCCCTGGTAATTACGAATCGTTTAGATATTGCTTTTATTTGTATAATGTATATTTATTTTTTACCCACGACTTCCACGGAGAGGTATATGCGTTTGGGGTAAAAGGTGTTTGTGTGTCTGATACCATTCTTCTCGGAAACGGCTTAGCCGATTTTGAAACGGTTTTTCGCTTTGTTTAAGTATCATTCCTAAGCATGTTCTTAGCTAAGCCTTGTAGTCTCTTAGCTAAGTATACAGATGATTCTCCAAAACGCTTTTTTTACTATTCAAGTAAAAATAAGGTAGTTTAATATTTAAATAAATGTATTGCATTTACTTATAACATTTAAAAAGGCCACAAATAAAACATAATTATGTTTTACTAGCGACTCACCCTCGCTTCGCTTCGGGTTCGGTCCTAGACAAAAACAAATCTTTCCCACGGGAACCGTACATTTTTCCGGGACTATATATAGCCTAAAGCCTTCCTCGATAAATGGACTATCCAACACAAAAAGAATTTTTCAATTCCAACCAGTAGTTCCTGAGATTAGCGCGTTCAACCAAAGAAACAAACAATCAAACAAACTCTTCAGCTTTATAATATTAGTATAGATTTGTTCACGGAAAATATCCCATCGTTGGTTTTTCAAATTTTTAATTATAAGAAAGTATTATGGGTAATTTTTCTTTTATTTGTTTTCACAGTATTAATATGTGAAAAATAATAATAATTATATTAAATTTAATTAAGAAAAATTGTAAGACACTTATTCGATACGTCAATATAGGAAATCCATTCACATATATCTCAAATTCGGATAAATCAAAATAGAATGTTTTCCGAAAAGTAAACATGGGTTGGCACTGAAATTCTTACTTACTACGAGTATAAATAACACATTACTGAAAAAGATCTCTAATTTAAATCAGTAAATGATACAAGTAGATTGAAACAACCCAAGTGGGAAACCTAAGCTATTAACTTTTTAACTGTCACTTTGATCATTGAGGGCCTTTGAATTAAAGTCGATTGCACATTGAATGGCTCGATTAAAAAGCTATTGTTTCATAGCTACAATCGAGTACTCGTGTGTAATCGATAGTTCTGTTATAACGGGTTTATAATACGAATGATGTAGCACCTGGCAAGGGGACGCAGTCTGCACAAATAAAAACGATCTCTATTTGTTTTTGTGAATCAATGACCTGTTAAATATTTAAATATTTTTTTATGTTATGACGATACTTTTGGCTTAGTTTGTAATTGCTGTGCCAGCGGTCGCAGGTTCGAGTCCGGCTCGAGGCATTCATTTGTGTGATGACCACGAATGTTTGTACGCCAGTCATAGGTGTTTATATTTATAACTAGCGACTCACCCTCGCTTTGCTTCGGGTTCGTCTCTAGACAAAAACAACCCTATCCCACGGGAACCATACATTTTTCCGGGATGATATATAGCCTAAAGCCTTCCTCGATAAATGGACTTTCCAACACAAAAAGAATTTTTCAATTCCATCCAGTAGTTTCTGAGATTAGCGCGTTCAACCAAACAAACAAACAAACAATCAAACAAACTCTTCAGCTTTATAATATTAGTATAGATGTGTATGTAGTTAAAGTTATATATGTGTAGTGTATCAACTATCTGGTATCTATAACACAAGCTTCGTAGCTGATCATGGAACTAGACGGTGCTGTGTATTGATGTCCCGACATATTTATGTTATGCTTGTTCGTAGAGAAACCAGATTTTAGGTAAAATTGTAACAATAAAGAAATTTGAAATCTACATACTTTTGTTTCCTGCCTAATTATAAAATGCTTAAGTTGGATTAGATTAATCGTGATAATTTAATTATATGTATAATAATCTCTCAGTCATCTTAATTTTAATTGTTTTGTTTTCTGAGAAAATATCTAATTTTATTTTGCAATTAGCGTGCTTATGTCTTTTTCTTGAGTTCAAACAAAAAACAGCGAAACGTACTACAATTTTGAACAATTAATCATCAAGCCTAATCACACTATATATAAATGTATAACGCGAAAGTTTGTATGGCCTGGAGTAACATATAGGCTACTGATTGTAATTAAATTTGCCAAACGGTAACATTGTCTGTATAATATATGTAATATTAAAAAAAAAGGCACCGAGTTAAGTGACGTTAAGTCGCTGGTTACATATACATATATATATGTACAAACATATATATGTATATGTAGTTGCATAGGCGAAGTGAAGTTGATCATAGTATCTATCATATTAATAGTTAAGTGTCGATCTGTTTATTCCAATATCGCAGTTAATTTGTTAGTGCAATTGTGCGGCCGTGGCGCCTGACCGCCGAGTCCGGACTGTTTATGTTCTAAACCGGTGTGTACAAGCAATTTGTACAATTATTTGAACTAGCCCGCAACACAACAAATATCAACATTTTCCACGTTTTCATATCAATTTTGAACAAATATTTACTCTAACAGACAACTTATTTAAGCTTCATTAAACTATTTATAATATTTTGTTTTGATTAAACATGATAGATTAACTTTAATGTTGCCACGCTATAAATATTGCTATTACCCGGTAATTTTCAGAATGTAGAGCAAAATAAAATAGCTGTAGGTTTCATTACAATAATTAAAAAGTCGAAATCCATACAAGTCACGTTTTATACTCACAATGTTTATGGAAAAAAAGGAATGAAAATTTACAGCCTGCGTCAATCACTTTTTTTTTCGTCCGGAATGAAAAACATCAGCCATTTTGTTTTTATTCGTATACTTTGGGAACATTGGCCGCACCCGCCGACCCGTGAACCAACACTGCGTTGAATATTAAAAATTTGTAGGCCATTGCGCGCAAAAAAAGCTTAATTGATCAATTCTGTTATTGTTTTTTGATATCGTAATATCAATGTAGAGGGAATAACAAATTGATTTAATATTAGCCAAAGGTTCTTATTGGTTTTTTGTTAGAGCTCGATAAGTCTTTAAAATAGAACTTCTAATAAGAATTAGTTTGTAAAATAACTGAATATTAAAGATATTATACTGTTTCTAAAGACACAGCAGATTTAGATATTTTGAAATATTTTAGGAAATCATATCATATTTTAAATTTTAGGCAATGATTTTTTTTACCATGGTTTTTTGTGATTATTTCTTATCCATTAGTATAATTATGGAATAGTTGAGTTAACTTTTTTGCTACAATGGCTAACTTTTGTTTTATTTAATTTCTACGCCTTTATGAAGAAGTTTTATTCAAATTTTATAGGTATTAGTAAAGAAATAAATATATTAAATGTAAACGTTCAGTGTGTGTTATTACTTAATACAATGAGACTGTATGTAATACTATGTTTGCTTCATATTTAAAATAAAACATATTAACATTTTTAATTAAAACAAGCATTGTATATTTTACACATTACTGAAATTTTCATATATAAGTAAATAAGTGGGAGAAAAATACAATTTATTTCTCAATAACTTTAACTGAAATCGAATTTATAAAAGCGGTGACGGTGAAAGTTAATTAGCCCACACGTTCACGTATAACTTGGTACCGCAAGTTATACTGCGACATATAGTAGAAGATTTTTAACTAAATTTGTTCTGACATTAAATATATTATTTACATGAAAAAAATCTAAATAAACCTATGTAAATATGTATATACACAAAATAAAATATACATACATATAAGATTATATAAGTAATGTCAGTGTGTTATTTTTGTTATTAACATTAATTTATTTTTAACTAGCAGAACCTGCGGCTTCGCTCGCACTAAAGCTAAGGTGGGTTTCATACAAACATTCATCCCCTATTTCACCCTCTTATTGGATGAATTTCGAAAAATGCTAAATCACGTATTAATTTAATTGTATTGAAGAGCATTAATACTAAGTTTTAAGTAATTCCGATCATAAATATTTTTTGGATTGTATCATAACGTGTTTTCCCCTGGGAATGAGACAATCTCCCGCGGTAAAAAGTGGCCTATGTCACTCCTCAGCCCCCCAACTATCTTTACACAAAAAGTCAAGCCAATCGGTGTTTTGACATGAAAGAAGGAAAAACAAACAAACACACTTTCACATTTATAATGTTAGTATGGAAGTATGGATATATGTAACTAGCATGTACGGCTGCACATCCTGAGGTCCTGGGTTCGAGTCCCGGGTCGGGCCAAGTTTAGTTATTGAGTCTTTCTGTATAGTAAGCCTCAGTAACAGCCCGGAGTTGGGAAGTTGGCGGTGTTTCACCCCCGTGCCTCGGAGAGCACGTAAAGCCGTCGGTCCTGCGCCTTAACTCTCACCGGTCGTGGCGAGTAGTCGTCCCACCGGAGTATGAGAGTGACAGGAATAGGGAGTGCACTTGTGTCTGCGCGTACACTTGTGCACTATAATATCTCCTGCGCAGTTGGCTAGTCTCATTGAGATTGGCCGCCGTGGCCGGAAACGGCCAGGAGGACATTATTATTATTATTACTAACAGTGCAGTCTAGGCAGTGGTAACACGCTCGCTTGGGAAAACAAGTGAAGTGGATTCAATTCCGGGTCTCGCACCTCTGATATTTTCATGTGCCTATCATTTCTAACATGATTACCACTTGCCTCACAGTGAAAGAAAACATCGTGAGAAAATCTGCATGTCTGAGAAAACCTAGCAAGTTTTCGAAAGGCATGTGAAGTCCGCCAACCTGCACTTGGCCAGCGTGGTGGACTTTGGCCTGATCCTCCCTCCTCGTATTGAAGGGAAGCCCGTGCCCAGCAGTGGGACGTTAAAAAAGGTTGAATAAAAATACTAGCTTGTTCCCGTGACATCACTTAAGCAGCAATAATAAGAACTTTTGAATTGTAAAAACAACCTATGAAGGACTTGTTATGAATATAGCCCAATCAGACATATTGTCTGTCATTATGATATAAAGAAGACAAATATTTATTTCATAACAATAATTATATGAATTTACTACATACTTGATTATGTTCTGATCGTAAGTTTGCAACAAAAAATTGATTACATAATTCTGAAGACGATCATAAAAACTTCTTAAATATTACTTTTTGCTAAAGTAGATAAACAAAGAAAAAGCCATCGTTTGTATAAAGAAGCAAGTACTTCATTGCTTCAATATAGTTTTATCCGTTTTCAAGTAAAGTGAGAAGTTAACGCAAGAGTTTAGTTCTAAAGTCACACCGCAGTTACTTTGTTGGAGCTGGTCTCCCGAACTTATAGGTCTAGCCATGCATGGTCGCGGAGAAAGATAACTAAAACTGTAACTAAAGTTAGCTTATATTTATGACTAGCGACTTACCCTCGCTTTGCTTCGGGTTCGTCCCTAGACAAAAACAAACCTATCCCACGGGAACCGTACATTTTCCGGGATGATATATAGCCTATAGCCTTCCTAACTTAACGGTCTATCCGATGCAAAAAAAAATTTTCAAATCGGATTAGTACTTCCTGAGATTAGCGCGTTCAACCAAACAAACAAACAAACATACTCTTCAGCTTTATAATATTAAGTATAGATTTAAGCCTTGTTGTGTGTCTAAAGTAGTCCAAGTGTTTGTCAGATCATAGTCTGTGGACTAAATTTCATGCAATCTCGCATTTGTATGGTAGTCCGATAATTTAATGATAGTTAATTAAAAGAATCGTACTATTTTGCTTTGCTAAAATTGCTGTTTTTGATATTCGTTCTGTTACTTTATCAACATTGGTAAACAATAAGTGTATTTCTGAAGTTCCAATATAGAATCAAACAAATACGATGAATACAAATTAAACGATTTAATTTAAGTTCATTCATTTTTTACTTTATGGTTTTTAGAACAAATAAGAAATATAATCCGTCAACCCGCACTTGGTCAGCGTGGTGGACTATGGCCTGATTCCCCTTGTATTGGGAGGCCTGTACCCAACAGTGGGACGTTAAATATAATCATAATAAAGATAATGTGGAAAAGGAACTCCATGTTAAGCACACCAAAGAAGACATTCTAAATATCGCTCTAATTTAAACATATCAAAGAAGACGTTTTATATATCTAACAATATAATAAGCACATAGAATAGTTTTCAAAAAAAAAAGTAGGCTTAAAGGAAAAGGTATATAATTTTCCTTTGGAAAAGTACTATCTTTCAAGTCACGCGCGGGGCGAAGTGCCGCGTCAAAGTGCATAGAGCGGGACGTGTCCTCATTTATAAGCGACACGCTTATGTGGACCTTGTTCTTTAATGTTTACACCGAATATTTAAAATAAAATACTAACTTAATAATATATGTCGCTTTTGGAATCATTTAAAATACTAAACCTTATACAAAAAATGCCGACTCTACGTGCAGATAAAATACTCATATTTCATTTTTAAAATCTAGGAAAGAAAGAAAGAAATCATTTTTTAAGGAAGATAATATAATTTATTTATACTTAAGTATAATATAATATTTTTATATAACTGACAATACTTATTGATTTTACGTTATTGTTTTTAGAGTAAATTTTATAATACTATAAAAGAACCAAATAAAAGAATCATTGCTGTAGATATATATTTTTGAAATTAATATTCTAGTTGTTAATCATTTACATATGAAACAGTTGAGACCAATAAATTCTCCAGCAAATTTATTATCTCTAAAGGATCTAAACGAGCGTTTAGTTGTAAACATTGAATTTGCAACGAAAGTGGTTGGTTTTACGAGAAATCGCACTCCGAGATGCGCGCGGGAGAATAGGAAATAGGGATTTAATAGATGCGTTTTCAATGATAGAGTTTAGATACATATAACATTAGTAGTAGAGCATTGTAGTCATGGTAAAAAAACTTCTAAAATATGGATGTGTCGCCGCAAAATCAAAAATATTAATCTAAAGTCGTATATATTAGTTGGAATTAAATATAAGCATGGGTTCTTTAGATTTTTAAACAAAGTTAATTTTTATTTTGGTTTTGTGATAACTTAATAAATATTAATATTTAAGATAAGTATTAATGTCATATTAGGTGTCATATGCATGCTATTGTTGGTATAAGTAAGTTAACTGCAAAAACTTGAATTAAACTTGAGAATTCCATTATACTCATACATCAATAAAAATATTTTAATTATTCACTAAAATCTTACTAAATGAGATGTGACAAAATTATCTCTTTAATGTAAGGACATTTTATATAATCAATTACAATAAATAGGTACATATATTGATCAGCCAATTTTATGTAACACTTGTAAGAGTGTATTTAGTTCGCAAATCCGCGCGTAATAACGTAAAACCGAACATCACACAAGGAACAAAGAGGCATAATCTTAGAAGCCACAAAGACGAACGAAGAAACGTTGGTTCCACCCCCCACCCCCTCCACCTAGCTACATCCTCTTCAGGGCTATGATACTTCCATTTTCGTGTATCGATTGTTTTATGAGTATTCGAATGTTATAAGCAAGGCAAGATAAATTGATATTTCATGAGAATTTAGAGATTTAGATTAAAAAAAACGAAGATTTTGTATTAAAATATATCTAATTTATATAGAAATAAATAAACCAATTATTTACTATATATAAATATACTTGTAGTTAATGAATATAAAAATGTAAATATATGATTATGTAGATTAAATATATGTATATACATACATACGTACAATTAAATATATGTAGACGTAAAGTAAAATGTTGCAAATTTTAATACAACATTTATACACAACAATATGTATGTATGTAATTGGCACTTGCCAGCCCTAGTTAGGTTTCAGGCATTCAGTCTAGTTCAGCTCAAAGCAGACGGGAAAAAGGACATCGCTGTCATGTCGTGACCTCTATTAGGTGCCTGACGTTGTTATACGTCCTAAATATACCTTTTAGTGGCTCTTTTTATATATTTCTCAACATAAAACTAAAAACTTATGAAAATTAGGTTATTTGATGTGAGTTATAACATATCAATATACTTTCTAATTGGCTTTTGCATATTACAAGTATTTTATTTACACATACTAGCGATATACTGTTCGCCTCTAGGAAAACAAAAACAAATCTATCCCACGGGAACCGTACATTTTACTAAATTAGGTGCATAAGTTGTTGTGTAGTAAGCTGTATAAGTTACTATAGTTTTTTTTATATCCCACGGGAACTCTTTAATTTTCCGAGATGAAAAGTATCTAAAATATTGACCGGGGATATAAGGTACCACCATACAAAATTTCATTTAAATCAGTCCGACAGTTTCGGAGGCAAACAGACAAACAGACAAAGAAACAAAGAATTTGAAACAAACCTGGATTTATTCTATTTCTCTTCTTACATCCCCATGACTCGGTTTTTAGCATTTTTTTTCTATGTACATGTACACATTAAAGTCGTTAAATAAGGAACAATATACATATGAAAATTTTAATGCCTGAAAACATAACTTTTTCAGTACATGTTTACTTTGACTAGTAAAAGTCAAATATGTTAAGAAAATAGTTAAATAACATATACAACACTAACAAACGTTATACCTCAAAATTGAACTCTATATGGCTTTCAGGAAAAACCCATCAATGAGGGTGGAAAAATTACTGTTGGACTGGCATTTAAATCGATATAGGTACTTTTTAGTTAAGAAGTATCTAATATAACTTACCCCTCTTATGTTCTTCAGTATTCGGCCTATTTAGCTGTGGTGGGAGTGGTGCAGGTAGCGTTGGCGCTGCGGGCGCGGTGGGCAGGCCTGGGTACCACCACCCCGTTGCTGCCTGGCCGTTAAACATCCTCAGTTTTTCATACACACTGTCATTTTGCGCAGACGCAGCCTGCTCCTTTTGAGACGCCAAGTTCCTTAGCACTCGGTTGATTGATGATACCTATATTTGGAAAATAAATTTTGTTGTTTAAATCGTGTTTTATTGTTTTTTAAAAGTTCGTTAGTTATTTATATTATATTGTATATAAGATTTTTTTTGTATAGATATAGTTTTCTTTATTATTTACATTTACATATTAAACTTAAATCATCTAAATCAGATCATGCAATATTAAAATATGTAATTTTGTACATATTTAAAAAAGTTCTTATGTAAAGAACATATTATGTAACTGCAAAACTCCACAAAATCGATATAACATTAAAGTAGAATATTAAGAGAACGCAATCCCAGGTCAAACAGTAATAAAGAAACCATTAGAAGCAGTCGGACAATATGGAGGAACAACACGAACTTTCGTACACAAAGTTGGTCGTATTCGGTATATCCAACGCTACACACCCATCCCAATCTCGCCCAACTAAATAACTATCTAATGGGAAACAAATTGCAAAACGTTCCCCGCCCTTTTAACTTTCAAGCACGTGTAATTTAAAATTTAATATGATTACTAAATTCCAATCGGGAGCCTCAAAGGGACACAGATTAGGCCCTCCCCACTCACCCCTGAGGGTCTAAAAACCCCAATATCTATCTACTTTCGGTGAAAAAGCACGCATGCGTAAAAACCTAACTCACACAAATATAGCCTATATGCCCATTTTAACACGTAGGATCTTTGTTATACGTATAACGTATATAGACGATGCCGCGGGGCGTCCCTAGATAATAATATCTATCTGTTTTCTTGTTGCCGAGCAACGGGGAAAATATATTTTTCCCCGTAACGCCGGGGTGGGGGTTGGAAATTCACAAATGTGTTCACAGTTCTTTAGATATTACGATCATAATCGATTCTCTTTGGACATTTACGTTTTTGTCGGATACAAGTGACTCCTTTTATATTTTATTTCTTTATGTTTGCTGTATACGAATATTGTAGGTATTCTGAAATTTAGTATTTTATAAGTTAGGTGCGTATATTGTATATGAAAATATCATGAATAGAATGAGATGAATAGGATTAAAATTACCAAATATTGATAAAATTGATTTTCAGCTTTTATCTTAATTATTTCGCTATGAAAGCTCTTACGGAGTTTACATATTAAAAAAAATGTAAATATTTTAAAGTACAAAGTGAATGCAAACTATCGGTGTAACGGACGGGTTTAATCCCGTGTTGCGCTAATGGAAGGTAATGTACTCGCACAGGTGCGTTTAAACCACCATACATTTAGTGCTAAAAGCTTTTGATTCGATACAAAATGTATATTTTTTGATCCATACGAAAATATGGATTTTGAACGGCTTAGTATAAAGTTAACGATGAGAGACGTAAGAATTTGAAAATATTTATAAATAGCGAAATTTAGCAAAATTACTTATAACTTAATATATTGCATTGGAAAAAGTATAATTAATTAGTGGAATAATCTTGTTGGGATAAAAAATTACCAACTGGAAAAAGGAAACGGCACTCTTGGCTCAGTTTGTAGTGTCCCTACATGTTGTGACAGCGGTCGTGGGTTCGAGTCCTGCCGGGGGCATTCATTTGTGTGATGAGCACGAATGTTTGTTCTCCAGGTATGGGTGTCAATTTATAATATATATGTATTTAAAGTTATATATATATATATATATATATATATATATATATATGTGTGTGTGTGTTTGTAGTGTATCAACTATCTGGTATCTTTAACACAAGCCTCGTAGCTTACCATGGAACTCGATGGTGCTGTGTGTTAATGTCCCAACATATTTATTTATTTAAATACACGCTACAATTTAAGTTCTTATATGAATTTGGATTATGAATTGATTTTGTTCATTTTCTTATAGATTTAACTTACGATAATCCAAGTGGATTACGATCACAATTGGTCGACGCTTCTTACATAGGTACTACATTCTAGAATAAATGAACTCCACTTAGCAGAAAAAGTATTAATAATAATAAGTTATATTATTACTCTTTTATGCTTATTCATTTTATGATTAGTATTAGTACTAATTTGGTTTTAGTATTAATAATTAAGACTAATATTAATTTTGTAAATAATAATATAACATGTCATGAAATTGATTCATTCACGTATTGAATACTTTTTAAAATACAGTTATTTTCCAACGTACTTTTGTTTACTGTTTCGAAAAATACTTTTAAAATATATTTTTCATTTTAATAATTGAATATTTAAAATTAAAAAGTTATTAAAATTAAAATTTTAATAATTAAAAAGGGTTTACCGTTTTTATTTTTATATACATTACTTCTCGGCATAGAGACAAAGTAATGGCTCGCGATTTATTGTGTTACTAGCATTTCCCGCGGCTCCGCCCGCGTTCAGATGATCAAAAACCAAATTCTTAGGTTTTACACATTAGTATACTCTTACATTATACATTACTTTCATTGCGCACCGCATGATTGGTAAATAATGGCAGAGATTGACAATGCCACAAAGGTTCCTCCGTTAAATTGAACTTTTTGTTTTAACAATAACATGTATGTATGTCTATACTTGTGTTTTGTTTGTTTTTTTAGTTTTTCACGATAAACTCTCAAACTACGGAATTAATTTTACTCATTTTTTACTAATAGTATTAGTAATATTAGTATTTATACTATAGATTCATTTAATATATAGCTGATTATTTCAATTACATAATGATAACTTTTCTTAATTAGCGCTAATTAGTAACATTTTCCAAAAAGATTTTCAAAAGAAAGTGTAATAAGTAAATAATTCTAAGCGAATACATTTTTTTATTTCATATGGCTCTGCTAATATGATTAAAGTCGTAAGCATTTTATTGTGTCCTTTAAGCCTTTACCTTCCAAGAAAAGGTGTCAAGAAAAAGTGAAAAAGTTGAGGTATAACAGTTCCTAAAATACTTTTTCATAGTTTTTGAGATATGAAATATTTTTAGTTACCCGCTTTGGCAGTTTAACAGCCATAAACTTGTTTTCCATAAAATGTTATAAAATAATATAAATTGAACTTATTTTTACGGTGCAAAAAATGAGTAGGTATTGTGGAAACGTAAATATTATTCGTATTTATTTTAGTGTTAACCATACAAAACACGTAAGTAAGAAAAACAACATAGCATTTTGCTATACGAAACCTAAAATGCGCGAGTTGGATTTACATTTGCCCAATTTTTACATTAAAAGATTAAAAAACATTAACATTATTTACTAAACAAAAAAAAATTACAAATATTCTCATTTGAAAATTGTTTCGGCCAACAAAATATTACTAATTTGTTACCTACTAATTTATAAAGCCAAAAAGTTTGTTTTATTAAAAATTTAAGCACGGGCGGGGCCGCGGGTAATTTAGTAGTAATTATAGTAAAGTCATAGAAAGGTTATATCTGTACATTTTTTTTTTTTGGATAAAACTACGTATTTTAAAAACACATGGTGACATCTATTGTCAAATAGCTAAATAACACATAAATAAATTTTCATTAAAATAACTATTTTAATGAATAAAATAGCGCTGTTAATATTTCTTTTAAGATAAGTTTTTTTAATAGTCTTAACATAATATATAAGTAAGTTACCTTGCTAAAATATTAATAGCATCATCGTGCTTTTACTTTAACCAGTTTTTGTATTTTTTCTCAGAAATGAGATATTTTCCTGCGGTAAAAAGAATCCTATGTGTTGACCCGGATAACCTGCTATTACCATACCAAATTTCTTAAAAATCCCTCTAGTGGTTTTTCTGTGATGCGGTCACATACAGACAGACAGAAAAAATTCTAAAAACTATAGACTCGGGCTCTATATCGCTAATAATGAATATTTCAATAAGATTTTCCGAAAAAATATTGAATTTACGGGTTCGGCTTAGTTACAATTTTATTGTATGTGTAGTTACTAATTTATGAAGCGAAAAAGTTTGCTTTACTGATAATTTAAACACGGGCGGAGCCGCGGGTGATTTAGTAGTAATTCTAATAAAATCAAAAAAAGGTCATATCTGTACATTAATTTTTTTGGGATTAAAACTATGTATTTTAAAAACACATGGCGACATCTATTGTCGAATATCTAAATAACACATAAATAAATATTAATTAAAATAACTATTTTAATGGATAAAATAGCGCTTTTGATAATTTGATTTTCAAGATAAGCTATTTTTATAGGTTTTACCATATTTTGTAAGTTACCTTGCTAAACTGTTTACAAATAGTATCGTCGTGGTTTTGTTCCTGCCAGTTTTTGTATTTTTTTTCAGAAATGAGATATTTTCTTGCGGTAAAAAGTATCCTATATGTTGACCCGGATACCCAGCTATCATCATACCAAATTTCATCAAAATCCCTCCAGTGGTTTTTCTGTGATGCGGTAACAGACAGACAGACAGACAGACAGACAGACAGACAGACAGACAGACAGACAAAAATTCTAAAAACTATAGATTCGGCCTCTGCATCGATAATAATGTCTATTTCAATAAGATTTTCCAAAAAATATTTAATGTACAGATTCGACTTAGTTAGAATTTTATAATATGTATAGATTATTAAAAAATTATTATTAAAAAATCAAGAGTAAGTTATTTAGATTATGCCATACTCAAAAGTATTTCACATAAACTAAATAGGGTGCATTAACAAAACTTGTTAGTAATTATATATTAATTTATACAGTAGGTATGTACATAATTCACAAAATGGACACACAAAGCAGTATCTACTAACTAGTAAACCCAAATGTCAGACGACTCATGACAAAAAGCAATTACAATTTAAATTAATATCCAATAAGACCGGGCCAACAAAAAATCCGTCAAATAAAAGTGGAATTTTAAAACAGCCAATACGAGAGTTGCATTTAAAAGCATTCTGTAAGTGACAGCTCACCGGCCAATCCGATAGGAAAAGATTAAAGTGTTCAGTGCCTTCCTATTAGAATTTCAAAGGATTTATTTTGTTTGTTGCTTAAATTAGAATCTGTTGTAGTAATGACATGAGGCAGTCTATTTAAATGATTGGACTTTGAGGACTCTATTAGATAGCGAAGAAGTACTATGAACTGGATAAAACACTATGAGAAGTCTAATTTTGAGTTATTACAAGCTAATCGGATATAAATTAAGGCGAAATTCTTCAATAGCTTACGAATAGAAATAAGAAAAAAAATATGGAAGTTGTGTACAGTTTCCAAATAATTAACTAAATTAATGAGGTTGTGAATCATAATATGTCATTATTAACAATTGTTTAGTTTTCTTACTTATATACTTTATAAATATACTTTTGTATATAATCTTCATTTCAAAGGCTTTCAATATTAACTTTATCAATATTTGTCCGAACGACTCACGCTCGCTTCGCTTGCGTTCGTCCCTAGGTACGTTTTCACGGTTAGTATAGAATAAACTATATATATGTACATACATAGGTATAGAAAAGTAAGTACCTACTTTAAAAATTACAAAAACTATACAAATCCCTTACTTGAGAAATGATTCCCCATACAAACTTTCATCGCCCTTTTCATCCTCTTAAGGAATGATTTTCGGGATAAAAACTACCCTATGTCCTTCCCAGGGTCTCAAACTATCTTCATACCAATGTAATAATATCATATAAATCGGTTCAGCGGATTACGCGTGAAAAGATAACAGACAGATAGACAGACAGACAGAATTACTTTCGCATTTATAATATTAGTATAGATTAGTATAGATAATGTAGGTATGTTACGTGTATTAATTATAGACCTATACGAAATCTTAAAGTTTAATGCATTTATAAGTTATTAATTCCCAACTCCTCATTGGTACCACTTAAAAATAAATAACTCTATGGAACTCGTATATTTTTTAAATTATTTTTTTACTTAATATTTTTAAGTTACATCCTTTTTGTCCTAGGGTAGTCGAATTAGTAATCATTGATGTGTGTAAAGGGTCCGCAAGGTTTTGAGAGAGAACACAGGGGGGGTTTAAACGAGATTTAAAAAAATACCCGCAGAAATCTGGGGTTCATTATGAATAGACCTTAAAACAAATATGTTGTAAATAGCTACATACATATTGTAATACCATTTAAATTTTAAAATCGTTGTAGAATTAAATTTATTAATATAAACTAACTTGAAAAAAAAGAGAAACGAGTCTATGAGCATGATTTAAAAAAAAGTAGAAACGTTAAAGTTTTATTAGTTATATTTTTTATTAATACTCACGTAGGTAGACTTTTGACTATGCAGTATTGAGTATGTCTTTACCAAACATAGGCTTAAACGATAAAATGTGATATTTGAAACAAACAGATAGAAATATGAATAACATATATAGGATAAATGTTATACTTTCGGATTTTATGACGGTTTTATATAAAAAATTTCAAAACATATATCATATGTATATAAAAAGCGAAGCAATGGTGAACGACCTCCAAGACGACGAAACTCAAATGACATTAGGAGCTCTACCGCCTGTCCTTTCTTAAGCTTAATTATAATTCAATATAATAATAAGTGAAACGAAGCCGAAAATCCAACTACTGTATATGGCCTGAAATATGACACGGATATTTTCAACTGATGGGTCTTTTGGATTTAAGCTACGAGTAAATAATAAGTATGCAAGGATAGATATTTAACTACGTTATAAGTATAATTTTTTTATTTTTTATAATATTACATGTGTCTATGTTTTAATAAAAATGTATAAACTATGTTATTCTTTTTTTTATTTTCAAAATAAACAAAAAATATAGTGCCTTCTCCTTCTTAACTTCTTATATATTCCAAAGTTGGAAAAGGACGTATATATATTTCCCATTTCATTTTTTCATATTACGAACATAGAAAGAAATATTAATAAAGTATTGTAAGTTATATAGAAACGTTATAGTTTTCTCGATAGTTGTCGTATAATAAAACTTAAGCAGTGAGCCGTGTCGGGTATTACTTGAATGTTTCAAGTTGGGACTTAGTTCTAGACGCTAGTTAGGCAACTATGGAACTTATATCTTTGAGACGCAGGTCACTTAACTTTTATCGACAATAGAATTATAATGTATAACAAAATATTATCTTCGTATATTGTAGTGATAACGTAATTTTTTTTTAATGTTTATGAGATTGATTTGCAAAGGATACCTATGGATATAAAATTAGTCGTTCTAATTTTATTTTTACACTAGCGACTCATCCTCGCTTCGCTCGGGTTTGTTCCTAGGTACGTTTTATCGATTCCCATACAAAATAAACAGTTCAAAACTTTTTGCTTTTCCAGCAGTTTTTTTTTGTTTTCACAATTTTTTTTTTATTTAAACCACCTCTGACACACCCCTAACAAAACAAAAAAAGAATTATTCTAATCGGTCCAGCCGTTTTTGAGTTTTAGCGAGACTAGCGAACAGCAATTGATTTTTATATGTATAGATTTTTACTTAAAATTACTACATAGCAAATATTCTTTTAAACAATAACTTTAAATCTGAATAATTACCATAACGCTTTATAAATTTTAAAAATATTTTAAAATAAAACACTCAAGTTTTATCAGTTAATAGTCAGTTACCGTGAGAATCATGCCTACAAAAAATATTTCACATTTAATATACGTTATTTCTTACATTACGCCTACTATGATAACAAGGAAGTTAAAAGCTGCTCTTATTATAATATTAATAAAAGAGAATGTAAAATAATGAAATAAGAGTAAAGATAAAATCTTAGTGTGAGGGAACGTATCGAGTTTCGCGATGCGACATGACGTGCGGAGATAGCGATGCACGCGACGTAGCCGTCTACTACGACGCAACGACCATGGTTTTGCTCACATTATACTGTAAAGTAGCTCAAAGTTACTAAAATTTATTTATAAATCATGAACTTCAGTTGAGTAATATTATATTTCGTAATTATGTCACAAGGCTGCGATAAAGAATAATTAAAATTGTTGTTATTTAAACGAAAGTATAACTTCATAACTTGATTTCAATATGGAGATATTTAATTTTAAATATATACATGATTTAATATTTCTGCAACTATTTATAGTAACTGTATTATTTAAAATTAAAATAACACCCTCTCTGAATCCTTACGCAAAGGATCTAAAAATCATTTTTTTTAAAAGAAAACAGTATAAAAAAATAACCCATGCATCCATATAGGTGTTCAATAGTTTACCCAAGCTTTTAAATCTGTATATATAGAGTCATAGATCATCTTCGCACGGGCGTTCTCGCGTCGTTTTGACAATGACAGGTGTCACTAGGGATGCGCGCGCGCACGTCGTTGAGCCGAGACACGTCGATAGATCATGTGATAGTGCGGTGGTGTAGGTGGTCTCGAGTAACGCGTTAGAACAAAAGCGCGGTTATCTAACCGATCAAGTTTTTATCGATAGCCCTGTTAATTAAATTGAATGTAAAATGAACCACATAACGGAAGATAGGTTAATGATAGACATATTTTTTTATGGAGATTTTAGTATATCTACCCAAGTGGAAACAGATTTGAGCTAAGAAATATTTGTTTGTTCAAAATATGTTAATATCTACGTAATTACTATTTAAATGAAACTTAAAACTAAGAAGATTACAATGTTAAAAAATGTGTTACAATGCAGGTAACTATCGAAAATACAATTATAATGGAATGTAGAGGCGCGATCAAAGAACGTTCCCCATCACGGTTGCGCAACGTTCACTTTTCCGACCATTCAGCATCAAAACCGATACAGACATCCGGACAAAAGCCATTACATTCCTTCAGAGGGGTCGTCAACCCTCAGGATTAGAATTACTATTACCTACATTGGTATTATCTATAAACATTTTAACGTACACGCTTAACCCGCGGAGACCCAGGTTTGAATCCCGGGTGAAAAGCGGTTGGGGTACGTGCGGTCGAGGGGTTTTTTGCAATTCCCTTGGGATGTGTTTCGAGACTGGCGAACTGTAGCAGTCGATTATCGCTTTTAAGTTCCTGAGATTTTCTGATTAAATAATAAAAAGTGTATTTTATGTGATACAAATAAGTAGTTTGTATATTTGTGATGTATTTGTTTGTTAATTTTCAACGCTGAAATGACCGGAAAGATTAGGGAAAAATTTTATACAAAAATAGACTACAACTTGGAGTAATATATAGGAGTACTATTAGGCACCTAAAATACACCTGAGCGAAGTAAGGATAAGTCACTAGTATGCAACATGATGAAACAATATTGTGTCTAAATTTTAAAGTTTTTATTCAATCATAGAGAGAATAAATGATTAAATAAAGCGTACAATTATTGATAATTAACATTTGAAAGGTATTTTGAAATAACAAATGAATCAAGTAATTGAAGTCACGCAAATTAAACACTATTATGCGACAAACACACAGTTATTACAAAACCTTGATTTAGCTTTATTTGTAGACCGTGAATATGCGTTGTTGCATGTATATCTTTGATAAAATAATTTAATTGGAATATATAATATATATGTATATATATAAAGAATATATACCATATGGTTTCTGCGTCCCATTTAAACTGGATTAACACAGGCTATTTATCAAGGTGCCACGCAATCACTAAGAATTGCTAATCAATAATCTCACATCAGATATTAATTGAAAAGTTCGCATATGACCTAAACAAGAATATCAAAAGACGTTCATCTTGAAAAGTAACATCTTAATTACGATGTAATTCGAGAGATCCAGTTACATGCGTGTAAACGAAAACGTATTACGTGCGGCTACATAATACGTGTCACGAAGCCCCCTAAATGCGCCGCAGTAGCATTTTGGCGGTGTCACGTTACTACTCGATCAAGCAAGCCACAAATTAATAATAAATTATGTTATAATTTCTTAGTTTCATGCTGACTGTATTATGTCTTTTTAATAAAGAATCTAGACCAATGAATATCTAGGTACGACATTGAATTTAGATTTTGTGTAGCGCTAGAAAGAGCACGCCAATTTGTTCTTATAAAGCTTTTAGAATTTTTCGTCTTAATTTTAAGCCTATTTGTGTATGAAGGAATATTTTTAACGATTCAATACTCTTTTATTTCAGCCATTTTGGGAAATAAAGTAAAATTTAAATGATAGGTATTTCAAAATAAGCCATTTGTTTCAAATATGATTATGTTTAAAAGTTTAGAATATTTTATTAGATACTTTACATACTTTTCTATGATAATAAGTTTTTTACATTTCTTATACAAGTATAGAGAATAGGATCAGAAAATTTCCACATTTTTATACATTTCATCTTGAGCATCAATTCCTATGACATCATAGCTGGTGAGTAGAGAGGGATAGATGAGCCAGATGTATGGAATTACGGGAAAAGTGAGCGGGACGACGCACATTTGTGCATCCATGCGTAAAACGCGGCATTATAGTACACGCTGATGGAAAGAATAACGCCGTAAGCGACAAACAGTACAGAGCAACAGTAAAGCTTACTATTAGTAGTTGCTTTTACGTATACGCATATTAACATCTGCTTTTTTTATAAACATATATACAATTAAAATATATTTCTATATGATACTATTAAAGCATGTAAAACATCAATTTATTATATTTATTGAAATGATTAAGGCTATAGTAATTCAAGATGTATGTATGTATTTACGCTTAAAAGCTGCATCCTTGGAAACTGATCCATAAATGCCAGATAGAAAACTGGAAAATCCTTAAATCGGCACTTACGCTGTTGTTACTCGGAATCGGCATCGATTGTTCGTATTTTTGTCTACGGCAAGAAACATCACGCCCATTCGACCGTTATGACTCGAATCGCAACTCAGAACAAATACGTATCTCCCTCTAACACACGTGTTGTGGTATTTTCCCTCTTGCCCACTGGGCCGAATGCGTGCGACACTCATAAAAATAGCCCCTTCAATCTTCTAGGTAAGGGATGAAGTACGATTCCAATTTGCCCTCTCGTTATGGATATAGGTGTTTAGAGGTGTTTGTGTTGACTTGCTAGATTAGGTATGTAGGATGACTTGTGATTTCGTTTGAAACGCGGTCTGTTTGGTTTTAGAAATAGTTTTATTCTAGTGATATTGTTTATATTTGGTTAAATTAGACTTTCATTTTATAAGCTATCCAAAAATAAAATTTCAAGAAATCGTTTTCAAATAGGTTCATTCCACCTTTTTATAATCGTCTAGCGTTTATATTGAATTAATTTTATTCATTCTATAACGTTTTTTTTTAATTATATAACTTTTCAACGTTTCTTAAGATACGCTACAGACTTTTTGCAATTATACAAAAACTCGCCCGCGGCTTTGTCACGGCATGTTTACACTATATCACAAAAGACTCCATTTTGACATGATTAACAGAAAAATTGGCCCGATCTATGGAAAAAAATAACAATATTCGCTTTTGAAATTTTTTTTTTTTGCAGCAGATGTCGCATACGTCGGGCTCGATTACCGATCGTGTCACTTAAAATTGCTTTGTTTGAGATTATAGCATTCAAAATTGAACTGCGGTTTTGTTTTTATTTAAGCGACTGTCACTTTTTTAAATATGTTTTACTTTTATATAAAAAATGCGTGATAGAAAATAAATTGACATTTAATAAAGTATATGTATCTATTAAGCGCCATTCATAAAAAATACCTATAGTAAGTTAAGTAAGTTATCGTTAAGTCTTACTTAACACTTAACATTAAATAAAGTAAATACTTAACGTAATTTTTTAACATAATACCTATATATATATCTTAAAAATATAATTTTGTTAACTTAAAAGTCCGTTAATAAAACATAAAGAATTTATGATCTTCATGCTAGTCAATAGTGACCGATTTGTATCGACAATGTAGGGGAGCGAGGGGCTTGTTGTAACAGTTTTCATTAAAACTAATATATCTTGATATCTATTGATTAAATCTCTACTAAATAAAGATGGATGGATACTGTAACTATTCCTCTACCAAATCAAGTAAAAATAATACCATAACTAATGGTCATTATTTTACAATTAATTATTTTCTAGAAGAAGTGCGGTGTTACAACTTACCTCGTGCTTGGGGCAAGTTGTAACGTCTACCGGGGCAAGTAGTAACGACAAAAAAAAAACGACAATAATACCTCTAATCATTTATTCTTTGTTTATTTTTAACAAAATTGACATCTTTCTAAAGTAAGTATTATGTAATTCTTATCAAAAATCAACTCAAATACACTTTTTTAGTAATCAACACTTAAAAATTAAATAATTAACAGTTTTATTTAGTTAAACACTACTTATGATCATCATGGCACTTTTAAATCACAGTAAGTAATTAAATTATTTATATCTAAGGTATGCTTCGTAATTATCTCTTCTTAAAGCTATCTAACAATGTATTATACTTATGTAAGAATCAACATTTGGTGGGTTTCATTATAATTAAATTCAGTCTTCATCTGAGCTACAATTAATACAAATAAAAGATATAATGTCTCCTGTAACACATCCTACATGTGCCCACATCTTACAAGTGATACACTCCATCCAATCTTCTTTATTTGTATCTGTGTAAGCTTCACCACATACCAGACAATACCACTCTTCTGCTTCAGATTTTGAATCTGAACATAAAATCTTTTTTTTAGCTCTGCCCACTCCGGTTTTATTATTTGTTGATTTACCTTTGGCTTTTCCCTTCCCCTTCCCCTTTCCTTTTCCTTTACCAGTCAATTCCAGCCACGTTATTTTGATGCCAAGAAGGAGGAATGTTTTTAGCACTAAGCTGCACACCGCATTGGTAAGCTAGTTTCCTTACTTCTATAGGAAGTAGTCCAAAATATATATCGGTGCACTTGAGTAGGTAGGAAGCTATCTTACCTTCCTCTTCTGCAGTAAATACTTGTCTAGACTTAACATAACCAACTCTTAATCTTTCATTATTCTTCTTTTTCTTTATGTATCTATAAAGAGAGACGTGACATAATCCGAAAGTCTGATTAGCTTTCCGAAAACTGCATTTTTTTTTCTAAAACTTCAGCTGCCGCTAACTCGTACACTTCTTGGCTTTGTGTTGCCCGCTCTGACTTTCTTTTATACACCTTCATTCTAAAACAAAGTAAAAAAGTAGGTATCTACATCATAACTTGGGGCATGTTGTAACATGTTACAACAAGCCCCGGGATTTTGTTACAACTAACCCTATGGTATGATTTTTAACATTTACCAAGATTACTATTTAAACAATTTAGCAATCATAAAAACTGTTACACATTATCAGAGATAGATAAATTTGAATGGAAATAAGATATAGAAAATTTGACATTAGTCGATATTAAAAACGCAAACCGAAATTTTACGATAGTACAATTTTATATTACCTGGCAAAAATGATGCGCGTGCACACTTCCGCTCACTGCGCCGCCTGGCGGGACACTTGCTATGACAACATGATGCGGCGCGGTTTATAGGTTAAATCGAGTCAAAGAAATACGTTAATAGCGTTTAAGATCCTAGTGAAAAGAGCCTGTTACTACTTACCCCTGTTACAACAAGCCCCACGCTCCCCTACACAAAGCGATCCAAACGAAAAATTTTATAAACTGTCGTCAATAGTTCGCAGAATGAAGTTTATTACTTGAATGGTGCTTCAAAAGGAGCTTGGACGATGGCCGGGCTTATAACATATGCTCGAAAACTAGTTAAATTTCAAAATTGGATTAGAGTTCTGTTGTGAAACTGTCTAGTTTACTGTCACAATACGTTTGAATTTAATGAAATCTATATTTTGAATATATTTTGACATGGCCAATTGTCCATTTAAATACGTACTGGAATTGTATTTAAACTGTGGGTCAGCACAGATGCTTGCTTTTTCTCTTCAAATAGCAAAATAGAGTAATCGTTTCTTCTTCACTTAAAGGTTATGATGGCAATGTGTTCTTTTAATTTAAACTAAGCCATTGCAACGGATGATATAAAATTGATAAGTGCATATCTAAGTCAGAGATAATTTTTTTTTTTATATAGATTATTAGAAAGAGAAAATAATTTTAAAATGAGGTAGGGGCTTAAAATCAATTGTGAGTAAATACACAAGCATATTTGTGACTCAATTTGTCTAGTTTGGTTCCACATGATTTTTGTATAGGTTTTTGTGGCTCGTATTGCTTACTTTTTGGGTAGGTACCTACTATAGGATTTTACATAAAGGCTTATTGTTTAAATAATGCAATTTACTTACACTGGGTATATTATCGTTATTGCACACGTTCTCGCTCAGCAGACGATCTCTGATCTCCCACGCGAAGATTGAAGGGCACTCTCGTTTGTAGTCGGCTATCTTCTGCACTACGGGAGTGGTGGCCACCCGCGGCTTAGAGCCTCCGATAGCGCGGGGCTTTATCGACCCCGTTTCATAGTACCTGCGAACAAAGTTGACGCTAAACGAATCGGCTTTGACATGAAATAAATAATTTTGATTGATTTGCCCCTGAAAAGTTTTATTTAAGTGTCAAACTTAATGATGTACATTTGGTATTTTATTATGCCCCATGAATTCAGTACAATATTAAAAATTTAAAATCAGGAAAAAGATGCTTTCTATTTCTCTGATATATATAGTAAGAAGCAACTCTTTATTATTACTATAATTTATACAATTTTTCATCCAAAACTATTTTTTTAGTTCGAGTTTTAAGAAACCATAATGTAATAGTGGTCATATGAAATAAAATTAAGCGTTTTTTTCAGATCCTCCAGTAAAAAATCAATGAATATGATTTATAATTATTACAGGTTACATAAATAATAATTTTATATAGTTTTTAAATTCTCTAATCAAGGAAAATGTAAAAATAAGCTTTAAACGTTATCTATACACATAATAAAACAGTAACTTAGCGAAATCTATGTGCGCGTTTCACGCAAAAAGTACTGTACCGATTTCAACTAAATTTTGTGTGATAACTTATTACTCAGGTCAACATTTAGGATAATTTTTACTACAGGGAAATCTTTCATTCCCACGGGAAAACAAAATAACTGGTTCTATCGAGTCGTTCTTGGAAATTAACATGTCTAACGCTGGCTAAACCTTAAGAGATACCTACATCAAAACAATGTATGTACTAGAAAATTATAGGTCTTAATAAGGCCGTCAGAAAAATCTGTAATGGTATAAGTCTTTCTTCTAAGGTGCACCCGCAATAACCATTTAAAGTGTACCTAGGGAGGCACCCAAGCGAAACGAGAGCAAGTCACTAGTATCTAATAAAAAAAAACTATATTTATAAAAAAAAAACTGTATAATTTATAACGTACCTTCAAAATATTCTCGCATCCCTTCATAATAAGTACTTAAAATAATCTCAATTCTTAGAATAAATAGTACGTATGTTGCATTTACTATTGAAAACATTAAGCCTTCGACCCACTCGAACAGCATTAGCTCACAATTACGAATATAATCTCTTCAGCTATCCCCTTATTTCGAGTGTCTATACAAACATATTTAACTAATTTATTATACATATCAAAAATAAATATTGTACGAAAATAACTCTTATTTTTATAAACTTAGAATACATTGTACGTTCTGTGAAGTGCAATAATATTCTGGTTTCGATATAGGATGTACTGGCGGCATTGTTGCACGCGACATGTGTCGATATTTGCAGTGAAATGTCGATGGGGACGATACGATTGTCGAATTTCTGGATACAGTTTGATATTTAAGAATGTTCGCGTTTTATTGGACGGGGTTGAAGGATTTATTGACGTTAAGGGCGATAAAGAAATATCTAAGTTTTTGTTTTAATAGAAAATAGGAACGTATTATTATGAAGGCACTCCTAAGCGTTTTGTTATAAATAAAAATTCTTAAAACATATCTATATTGCGTAATTATTAAGTTACTTTTTTAAATGTGAGCATTTTTAAAGTAACTTAATTTAACAAACCTACTGTAAACAAAAGGAAATTTAAAATAAATAGTACCTATATCACTATTTTTATAGGCATGAAATATATTATTAGGAGTATATCCTAAGAAAAATATTAATATAGGTAATAATGTTTGATTAAATTCCCAAGACATACTTACTCATATCTATACAGATAAATAAAAATTGGAGTGTCTGTTTGTAATATTAAAATAACCGCTTTTTACTAAATGCATATGGACGTATACACGGTACATATACCAAAACAACATTTTTTAGATTTTTTGTCTGTCTGTCTATCTGTCTGTCTGTCGGTCTGTCTGTTTGTTCCGGCTAATCTCCGAAACGGCTGGACCGATTTTGACGGGACTTTCACTGGCAGATAGCTGATGTTGTAGGGCGTAACTTAGGCTACTTTTATTTTAGAAAAAGAATCAGGGTTCCGCGAAAAAAAGTTAAAACCCGTGAAATTGTGAACAAAATCCGCGTACGGCGTACGCAACCGAGCAAAGCGAGGATAAATCGCTATATAATTTAAATGAATATCTTAGAAGTAGCGAGCTACTATTTATATATAAACATAGCTAACCGTGAAAACGTACCATAATATAAAGTATATACCATATTGAAATAGTATCTAAGGAGTCCTCATAGTCAAACACGATCAAGCTATATTACCAACAGAACCAACCAAAGAAATAGACATACACACTCAAAAACTTAACTCTCTTTTGAAGCAGTCGGTTAAAAATCGTTACATGACATGTATAAAAAACAATATTGATCCCTAAATAAACTATCAAACGTTGTCATCTAGATACATGTTTACTTTATTGTGCACTGCCATTAGACGGTTATTATCATGACGCCGCAAGCTAATCGCAATCGTTTTAGCCCCCGGGTACAAATACACGCACTGTAATAGAGTTTTTGATTTATTTTTTGAACTACATAAATATTATGGAATTGAATTGGCTTTATACGAATTGTACTCAATCCATAATATAGAAAGTTTCACAAAATAAATATAAAAATTATGAACAAACCTGAAATTTAAGCAAACCTGTAATACCTATTTTATTATTTTGCGTCGAGTTGTTTGCTGTTACAGGAACATTGACTAAAAATGTTTTTGACCAAAATGAATAATGTCTATTTTTATTTAAAGCGTTTTATATGTTTTGTAGTTTAAATTAATTCTATTACACTGACTTCTAACTTTTCGGAAATCTCCACTCTATACAATATAATATAATGTTAAAGTAGATAGTAAGCTACATTGTAAATTTGTAAAAACTTTTTTTCATACATCATTAGGTATTAATTTATCATGGAATAGGTATTAGTGAGTATAGATAAAGAATAAGCGACTTTAAGTAAAATGTCACTTGATAAAGAACATTAAAGCTATTGTAATCTTCTTGGATGCATCAGGTTATACTTTAGGATATTTCTAAATATAAACTCCTCCTAACAGAATTTCGGTTATAGCGGCAAATCTTACGGACACAATAACCATGTGTATGTCTGTACATTTTATACCTACATATATGTAAGCATAAATAAAATTAATCTTATTATATAAAATTCCCGTGTCACGATGTTGGTCCGCGAAGAACTCTGAAACTATATATCCGATCCTAACGTATTTTTTTTTCAAAATATGTGATTCGTTCCAACTTAAAAGATAGGATAAGAAGAAGGATAGTTTTTATCCCGATTATTTCGTTTTTTTTTTGCCTCATTAACGATCCTCATATGTGTGCTAATAAATCTCTAATATAAATAATAAATTACACACAATAAATAATTATTAGCAAATAAAAATGCGTATGTGAAAAAAATGCTAAGATCTGTATCACTATCAAGTATTAATAGAGCCGCCTAGATATAATTGTTCCATTCCTCATTTAATGTATAAAAAAGTTTATACTAAAAACGAATCATCGTATCAAAAAGTCGTTAAGCCGCTAGGGGTCGCGAATTTGATCAGTTAAGATCTCCGCGGGATCCAACTTTGCACTTATCTGATTTTTGATTTGGCTACTGTATATATAAATACATATAATAAATACTGTATAAACATATAATTCGTAGGAATATATAAAAAATGTAACTACTAATAAAATACCAGCCCATATTATATAACTGAAATATTTTTCCAGACCTATTTTAGCCTTATCTTTGTTATTTTTTTGTGTATATTTGCTATATTTTAATAATAATTTCTACTTACTGCATATTCCGTGATAATCTGGGACAAAAGAGAATATGTATCAGTCATTTCATTTAACCGACTTTTAAAAGGGATATAACAATAATTTTATATTACTATAATTTATTTATGCAGTAAAATTATTTACATCAAGTGTTTTAGCATTATTTGTCAATCATTATTAAATTATCATGGTCTCATCAATGAAAAATTTCTTTAAAAATAAGCAATGAGCTTGAATCGTTTATTTTTAGGTATAATTAAAGTTGTACATTTTTAACAGTTTTTTTTTTAATGTTTGATGAAAGTATAGAAATAGCAGTAAAAATCAAAAATCAAGATGTGAACAACACAAGCTTCGCGGGAGGGCTCCTTAATTAGGAGTCCCGCCGCTTGCCCTTTACAAAGCCCTAAGGAACAGAACCCTTTACGTAATTGGCACGATAAGAATTTTAGGGGCGGGCGTGTGGGAAAAATGCACTTGCACTTGCAGTCGCGACTTAGTGTTTAGTTATGCTTACTCCAAACATAAAGTACCTACTCATTAAACCTTTTTTTAATTGTAAAGAAAATAGAGAAATTAGAAGAAAATAAACAAAAGATATAAAAAATAATATAAGAAGGTAACACTTTAACAAAAGTTAACTTTTTACATTTTAGTAGATTTAATAGTTAGTATAATATTACCATAAAGAAATAGCATGAAGCTATACCTAAAGTTTTTATTTACATTGTATCATTTTCATTTTTTCTCATTTATATATAGGAGTAACCACTCTAAAAGCAAAACATTGCAAAACAATAACACGCACCCAGCCAGCGGCCAAAATCACTTTTCTACAAGATCTCTTGAAGTCAAGTGCCAGCAGGGGTGCCAATTACTGACAAATATTATTATTTTCCTCTTTATCGCGTTTATTTAGGGGCGGTCGTGGGACAGCCCTGAAAGGCACACCATACATTAAAAATAGTTCTTTTGATTGACGTCTTTTACATTTCTTTATTGTCCCAAATTGACTTTTGAATTGTTCACATCAATGCGTACAATGGAAATTAAAATATTGCATACGATTTCTATGAGAATGTAAAGCTTAATTGTACAATAACTTTAGCAATAAATGTTAATATGGTAGTTCTAGTTTTAATACAGTACCTACAGATCATGTTATTAATAATATAACCTAATCTTCAATATTAAAACAACCAAGAATTGACAATATATCAAAATTTGCTCAAAATATTGTATGAACGAACACCATTTGCATGAAGCAAATAGCATCTGAAGTGGCATTTAAAATAACTCGCATATAGATTTAGTTTTAACGGCAATAGGATTGAGCGTTTCAATAAGCACTCGAGTGGAGGGCCGAAATCCTCGCGATAACCGATAAAATCGCAATCAAACGATAAACTCCCTTACGAAATTAGTCGACGCCCCGCCGTCAGCACCCGATGTCGATTCCCACCTAGCACCCGCGGCGCGTTCATTCACACAAAAACAATACACTATGGGAATGCAAACTTTTTGTATTGATTAAGTCATTGAAATATTTCCTTAAATTCAGAGTGAAGCATTGTTAACGCCTTTGTGAGCTTCCTTAGGCGGTATTATGGGAACTCCGTCAATTTGCTCGCGTGGCCCAAGACTGCGACCTATCGGACAACCGCCACAATCGATTCTTACGCCTTTGTTGGCCTACAATGGGTTTTGTGCTAAATAATTCATTTATTTGTGTAATAGTACTCGATTTAATTGTTAGCGCCCTTTCCTGATGGCTCAATACTGTTAGACTTATTGTAATAGTTAAGAATTTAAGGAAGGCATTTGCGTTAATGGGATTATCGAACAATTAATATTTGTTATAAGCTTTATTTCTAAAGTTTACATTTTTAGTATATGATTTGGGTTTCATGTGAAATATGATAATTATGGAATTTTAACTACCAACAAAAAATATGTGACCGGTGAGATCTAAAAAATTTGATCTTTTAGTTTGTAAATGTTAAAAAGTGACGAAAACAGAAATATATTTGTGTTTAGGCTTCAGTTTATCCATTTATATAAACATTAGCGAGACAAATACAAATACTGACCTGCCAAGTATCTTGGACACGCAGCCGTTGGAGACCTGCAGGATCCTGCTGATGTCACAAGGCCGGGCGCCAGAGTGTGCGAGCTCTACAATCTTCTGCCTCGTAGAGTCGGGTAACGGCCTGCCGTTCACGTATACCCCTCCTAACTGATTGATCCCACTGTGACCGGCAGAGGAGCACCCGAATAGAGCTCCTCCACCCATTGCCGCGCTATGCATCAGCTCATCTATAACAACCATAAATATAAGGGAAATTGTTTATTATGAAAATATTAACAAAAAACCTAATATATTATGTATAAAATTTAAAAAAAGTTTTAGGGATAATGCACATGTGTGTTAGGACACGTGTAAAAAAACAATTATTATACACTTTAAACCGCTATAAAAGAGTAATTTTAAACTGAAGTGGATTCATCGATTTGCAAAGATCTCTTTTCAAACATATTGAAAGTCCGCAAAATTTTAACTACCTGTCAATTCAAATAAAGGGCATCCTATGGAGCGTTAAAAAACTAACCCTTTTTTAAAAATAATCTGCTTTGCGAAAATAAAAAGTGAGTCTATTCTGTACACAAAAGGGTTTGCGGCGTAAGAAAGGAAACCACAAATTATTATCTAATCCTCTAAGATCTTCCTAAGATACTTCAGCATCTTTCATAATGAAAAACCGTTATTCAAAGCTTCTTTTCAAGTTTTTTTAATTAATCGCTTTGGAGAAATAACAAATTGGTTATTTTATTTTGCTGTTATATGAAGTTGGAAATTTATGTGAAATTAATTCACTAGAAATAATTAATCAATCATCTACAGAAATAGTGCCTAAGTTAATTAAGACCAATACCTTAGACGATGTAGATATTTTTATTATTATGTGATATCTAGTATCTCCTTTTAAAAATCAATATATAGTATAGCTCCTTAAAGCTGTAGGCACACAAATAGATACACACACACATCCTTTTTACACTTTTCTATTTTTAATTAAGACCTTTCTATAAATTACGTTTTTGACAGATTTGAATAAAATGTAAAAAATGAAATTTAAAAAAAGCGTAGAATGATATGCGCTATTTTTATTTCAATTCCAATAAAATAGATTTAAACAATCTAATATTGTTGCAACGACCATAGAGCAATGAATTTTATAAAATTTTAGAGTGCCTTAAATATACAATATTGTATGAGATGTTGTAAAATAACACTGAAAAAGAAATCTATCCTCGTAGAAAACGAAACCCGAAAAATATTTTCATAACATTTTATATTCACATTTTAGAATTATTTAAACAAAGGCCGCGCTATAATAGCTTGCTGAAATATGCGAGGCTGTGTAATGAAATAAGCAAAAAGTTCACCTTTACTAATGGTTCCTACATGCTCTTGGAATATGTACATTACGTAATTAAATAATTTAAAAAGAATATTACTTTATTGTATGCAGAAAGACTATTTGTAGTTTCGCAAGTAAGCGTGTCGATTTTCGCAAGATTTTCTGCCGAATTTCTAGGATATAAATGTATTTCACCCCTACTTCGTATAATATTTTTTTAATTTATATGAAAAGTTTACCCATTGAGAAAGGATGTGAATGTTTACTGTTTTTTTTTTCAAAATTACCAATTTCCATCGTCCATAGACTATAAGTACTCTTTTCAAATATACATTTCTACATACTACTACATACAAATCTAAATTTACTATTCTACATATTTATTCTTGCTTATTTCCAAAGTGACGAAATTTACTTATTGGATATGATTTAAAAATATAGATATCAAGCCAAAACTTGTGTTGACAATTTTAAAATTTTTATTTGAAGTGCATTCTTTACATAAATTGCATTACTTGCAATTATAGATGGCCTCAACAGTTGTCTCGACTCAATTACAACCTTCCTCCACGCCAATAGTTTTCAATAGAACATTAGATCAAACTCGCCCGACCGTTAGTTCGGATAATTCCTTTTTTTCTCTTCTACCCCACCCCCTACAAACACGTTTCGCGGTAAAAAGTGAACAATTGGATGCAATTTGTGGGTGAATTTAGGGCAGGATCTGATTAAAGCCTGAAGGGGATGACGAAAAGTTCATTGTTTTGGCCCTTTTTTGCGGTCGCTCATAATTTTGGACGCGTGATTCTAATGCCAATACTTATTACTCGACAAGGCTCCATTTGGAAATAAGCTACCTCAATGAATCCTAACTTGTCCAAATAGTAATTGGGTTTACATGATTTTGTAAGCTGATATAAATCGGTGTTTCGTATATTATAGTAGCCATCAACCTTAATTAACCGCTCTACATTACTGTTTTCGTAAATATATACCTATACTAGATATATATCAGGATATCGTGATAATATTTCAGCGCACGCAATTGAAATTAATTATAGCCACCGTTCGCCAATTAAATGACGTATTTTCGCGACGAAACTCGTTATTAATAGCACCTCTTAGCTCTCGTCAGGCGTTACCAGTCGCTGGTCGTGCACTAACAAGCGAGCTGTTAAAAGAACAATGGACAATCGCTACGTACGCCCCACGCCCAGTGTGAAGGTGGCCTAAGGTAGGAGGAAATGCGGGCTGATTTGATATAAGATGTCGCATTATTAGTGAATAGATAAAGAAAGATTAGAAATTTAGAGTGGAATGCTTTGGAAAGTCATTAAAAAGATATGTATAGCAAATAAAAAACTTTACTTATATTTTACTTTTCAATACAAAATCAAATAAAAATTTATAAGTCATTTGTTACGTATCTCTGTAATGTGGTCATACTCGTAACATGTGTGCTATCATAGAGTACCTAGTTTAATAAATAATGGTCACGTACTGTTTAAAATTTTAAAATATAAATCTTTGACGTAAAAATCAAATGAAAATAACAGAATGACTTTCAAATTTTATAGTCTTATAGGATTTAAAAATAAAAATACGTCTATATATAACCTTCATATTTCACAATTTAAAAGTTAAAATACTTATATGTATCAATTATTATCAACTTAAATATTACCTGTAAAGTATTCAAAACATCAGAAGTCAAAAAGTAAAAAAAAACCGCTAGAAATTAAAAAAAGAATATTTAAAATGTCATATATTCGCATAAATCTAAGAAAATACTAGTAACTTCTACTACTGTGTGTACTAAATTTCACCCAAATTAGCACAGCCATTTAAACATGAAGGAGTAACAAAGATACATACATACAATCTTTCTCATATATAATAGTAACAGACATATGTATGTATATATATATATATATATATATATATATATATATACATATGTCTGTATGTCACACCATATCCTAATAATCGCTCTCACTCGTCACTCGCACGCTCTGTCGGCGCAAGTGCGCGTGTCGTGAGGGAGTGTTTTAATTTCAGAGGTGCAATTTATTCGAGCGATTTATTTTTAATCCCCGTTTTTATGGCCGCCACTCTATAAATTTATGTGTAGTTGTAGTTATTTTTATAAATTAAGCCCACAATGCTTGATGCGTTTAATGTTATACGAAAGTTTATTGGCATGCCCATTTGTCAGCGAATTAAAAGTATGATTTTTTTTTTCACCTGTCAAAGTGTCAATATAATGTTTTAAAATATCTTAATGCTTTCGAGTATTTCTTTGGTTTGTTGTATTTTTAGTTTTTGTTAATTCCGTTTGTAATCTAGATACTTTGAGGTTATTACATACATACACACATATAACTTCAAAAAAAAACATGTAAGTATATATAATATATATTATGTATATTGTATATGTTACAGTCAAGAATGTAGTCATACAATTCTAACAATTGTTATATTGTTATTGGTATTTGAATCTTCTTAGTTACAAAAGAATTTATTAGTTATTTCAGTAACAAAAAGGTTCATGGATAAAAATATTCCATTATAACATTTAAATTTCACCTTTAATGAGGGAGAGGACGCGATTAAATATAAAAAAGAAACTATTAAATACATTAACATTAATCAAACACTTTACATATAATAAGTACATAAGGGTCGTCCCTGCAAACGACAGGGCACACCTGGTGTCACAGACAGACAACCCCCACTTAATGCCCTTCTTATTATTATTTTGTATCTGTTTTTGAATTTAATCTGTGGGGGAAGTTTAATTGTATAGACGCCATTTTGGATGTACCAAATCCCGTTTGAATTTCGATTTCGAAACGATTAGGGTTTAGCGCCTACAGCTTGTGGCCGTTACGAAACAGACAATACATAAAAAATATCCATTTACATAATTTATATAATGGAAATAATTTTATATTTCAAATTATTAAATAAAATTATCGATATCAATTTAAAATATTGTTTTCTAAGATCAAACAAATATCTATTGCACTAACATGTTTTTACATCATATACCATGTTCTTCGTTAAATAGAGTACCAATGGTTTAAAATTAGTGTAACATCTTTTGCTTCCTACAATATTATTGACCTCAAATCCATTCATGAGTTTTTCTTAGAGAGAAAGAAATGAATAAGATTTAATCATAGAATAAGGGGCTATGGCGTAGCCTAAATTCTTGGATCTGATACCTTTAAATGTAGAGAGATCTTTAGATAGCTAGGGTTAGACAACATATGTATGTATGTATGTATATTCAATTTCTAAAAAGTATAACTAGTAACCTCAGACTAAAGAATAATATAGAGTGTTATAGACTTACACATGAAGTCGAACAATAATGTTTTAAAATAATATATAATGTCTTTTAATAATACCTATATTATATGCAATTTGTATAATGAGTAATAAGTAAATAAATGTTAATAAATAGAAATAGCTAACGGATTTTATTATAATAGTAAAGAAAAATAGTTAAACAAGCTAATATTATCCGATCTCTCTTTCAAGACGAAGAGAATTAATGGTTTTAAAATACAAATGAAAATAGTATGACTAGCAATTCACCCTCGTTTCGCTTGGTTTCGTCCCTGGTGAAAAACAAAAATTAGTCTATCTCACGGAAACCGTACATTTTTCCGGGATAAAAAGCAGCCTATGTGCTATTCCAGACTATAATCTATCTCTGTACGAAATTTCATCCAGCTCCGTTTAGCCGTTCTGGCGTGATAAAGTAACAAACATCCATCCAAACTTTAGCATTTATAATATCTTCTTACCAAATTTCATCTAATTCGGTTCAGTAGTTTCGGAGCTTATTCGATACAAACAAACAAACAAAAAAACTATTTTTTCCTCTTTATAATATTAGAATAGATTATGGGAATTTTATTACATATTTATATTTTATTTTCAGAAATTGTAAATCACTGACTAATACCATATATAAAATTTTCCTTATTCTTTTTAGAAAGTAAATGACCTGCATGGTAAAATCAAGAATCTTTACCTACTTATATTATAAAGAGGTAATGTTCGTTCGTGAGTTTGTGAGGTTGTAGGGGGTAATCTCTGCATCTACTGAACCGATTTAGATGATGATTTGGTAAGAAGATAGTTTGAGACCCTGGGAAGGACATAGGATACGTTTTATTACGGAAATCATCCCTTAAGGGGGTGAAAAAGGAGAAGAAAATTTGTATGGAGAATCAACTTAGGGACGAACCAGAGCGAAGCGTGGGTGAGCCACTAGTAGTAACATAAACAGCAAATCACGCGGCTATTTTTGACTTTGACATTTGTTTTATCGGACTTCGTTTTATATAATTCTTTAGTCTAGCAAGTAATGAAATTAGATTGAAAAAAAAAACACATACCTAAATGCCTAACAGTTACTCCGCGGGAGTAGGTACCTACTGCTTACAATATCAATACAATATTTTCAGAAGTAAATATTCCACTCACATGTGCAACTTTTTTGCCATAAAATATTTCATAAGACCCATTCACAATGTTATATCGTTTGTTTTGCCGTGACATAATTTATAGCAAATATCGACCACGCCCCTTGAAGACGGTAAAAGGCCGCCATTGAAAGACTACTGAGTGTGTCAATGTCTTTTTTGTGAATGAAATTTAACGACTTGTAATAAATCAGTAAAAAAATATTTATATAAAAAATATAGGATTTTTGTCATATTTTAAATTTATATTACACGTTTTCAATTAAATAATAAAATGTTTCAATCAAGTTTTACTTTTTATTTTTTCTAAATTTACCAAAGGAAGTTTGTTTATAATTTAATTAGATAACTGTAAATTAAATCAATATAAAGATGGATTTTCTTTATTAAACCGAGACCCGTAATTTTAATAATAATACTTAGAAGAATAAGTGGTTGTATTTTAAATATTTCCTATTAAGGAATTTTTAAAAATAATAATAATATATAATAAAATACTACTTTACCTACCATATGCTTAATAGAAAATTAAAAAGCATACGAAGATGACTCGATGTGACCACGTGGATAAAAGTATTGATTTGTATAGAAATAAAAAATACTATAAAGAATAACGTTTATAAATGTCAACCTAATATTTAAGAAAATCTTCTTCTTTTTAATCGTTAGAGTCTTGACAGGCTGTTCGTAGTCATCATGTAGGTTTTGTAAGCCGCTCGACTATTCTCCTCCATTCCTCTCTAGTATTTGCCTTTCTGGCACATTCATACAGTGGGACATCTACTGCCGCTCTAATTCGGTCTGTCCACCTCATTGCCGTTTAGAAAATAGATCCATCTTTACTATTTTTCAACGTATAAGAAATGTGTGACTTAATTACGAGTCTGGATGACATTATCTATACTTATTAATATTATAAAACTGAAGAGTTTGTTTGTTTGTTTGGTTGAACACGCTAATCTCAGGAACTACTAATCCGATTTGAAAAATTGTTTTTGCATTGGATAGCCCGTTAACTGAGGAAGGCTATAGGCTATATATCATCCCAGAAAAATGTACGGTTCCCGTGGGATAGATTTGGTTTTGTCTAGGGACGAACCCGAAGCGAAGCGAGGGTGAGTCGCTAGTCTATATATAAATAGGCAAAAACAAAACAATTCAGCCTTGTTCTCCTCTATTTGACAAACGATTACCTTGTTTTTGTTTCGTAGCTATTGACGAGCTTTTTTTGAAAACAGTTGTTTTTATTAGATACGTAGATTTATCCCATATGTTTTCCTCAAACTTCATTAGCGATTTTGATCGAATTTCGACCACTAGACGAATACTAGTGTAAATAAATAGTAAACTAGCAATATTTAAATCCTTGTCTAATAATTATAAATAATAAATATGTTGGGACATTAACACACAACACCATCTAGTTCCATGGTAAGCTACGAGGCTTGTGTTATGGATACCAGATAGTTGATACACTACACATATATAACTTTAAATACATATTATAAATATAAATATATATCATATTATCTAATAATTGTTTTGTATACTCATTTATATTGTGCTTATTTGTAAAGTCCATTTTTTAATTTACTTACAGTTATCTTCTATTTTACATGTTTTTCAAAGGCTTCTTGTCAAACTACGGATTTAGTTCGAGTATCGATTTTAGTTAAGTCCGATTACTGTTGTTAGGAACTGTTTGTTTTAAGTGTGGTTTAACTGTATTTTTTGTTTTATTTCAACACTTGAGTTAATGCTGGATTACGTATTCGACTTTTCATAGGAAAAGTTTTAAAGCTACCAAATTTTACTATTATTACAAACAAAAAAAATGCGTTTGTCAATTTGTCCCGATAATATTAGTCACTATTATATTATTCAAAGGCTTACACGATATATGTACGATGTAATTAAAAGAAGTTATATAATTAAACGAAATATAAAACACTAGCGACTCATCCTCACTTCGCTTCGGGTTCGCCCGTAGACAAAAACAAATCTATCCCATGGCAACCGTACATTTTTCCAGGATGATATATAGCCTATAGTCTTCCTCAGTGAACGGGCTATCTAATGCAAAAAGAATTTTTCAAATCGGATTAGTAGTTCCTGAGATTAGCGCGTTCAACCAAACAAACAAACAAACTCTTGAGCTTTATAATATTAAGTATAGATATAAAAACTTAGTAATAGAATAGAAATAAATAAATTTAATATGTATTTATGAAATAATATATTAAGCTTTTACATTGATAGAAAACTACAATAATATTGAAACATCATTATATTATTTTATAACCAATATAATGAAAATTGAATGCTTATTATCTATGTTTCTATTTGAATTATTCCAGTCTATTTTTTGGTTAGTAATTTTTAATATTACAAGTAGGCAAGTAATATTAAAAATTATAAACTAAGCCAGACATAAGACCAATTACGCCATTGTTCACTTTTTTTAAGGTTTGAAACAATATCTTTAGTAAACATCATTGGCGTTCACTTAACTTTTATTTAAAAACATTTAAATTAAAAATATCGGTGTCCTTATCAAGCTCTTATTGATATGATATTTCAAAAAACAAATGATCAATGAAGATTAAAGAAATTACCATTCAATTAATAGTTATATTTACACAAATGTAAGATGAAAATTAATTAATAAATCTATATCCTACTTTGCTATGATATCCCAACCACGAACGTATCTTGCAAAACAAAGACTTTGAAACATAGACTGAGTGCTTAATCATTAAAATTCCTAGCGGCGTAACAAAGAAACTGCTGTTTATCTCCCTCTTACCGTCGATTTTCCGCTCTATTTGTCTCTATCTGGCGCTTAATGTGACAAGATTGTCGCATGCTCCGTTTGCCATGGTATAATTATATTTTGCTGGCAACTTGCAAAACGTTCATGGGACGTTTTGTGATCTATATACTTGTATGGGGAATATACTCACGTGGTACATTCGAATAGATATATGTATGTATGTACATAGATACCTATTATATATAAACCTTTAAACAGGTGTTTTAATGATTAGGTGACCTAAGAGACGTCCTGACTTATTTTAATATTATAATATGATCTTTGAGTTCATAAAAAATCCTGAAGAAAAAACACTTGCAATTTTCCCAATTTTCCGAATTTCCTGAGCAATCCTTTCTAGAATATTTTTTATAATACGTATTCGAACTATTATATACATTTTAAAATCAAAATAACTCCCCGGTCTAGTCGTTTTCAAGTGATTCTCATACCAAAGAACAGATTTTTATTATAAAGATTAAGTTAAAATAAGTTTCAAGATTTCATTATAATGTTTGTTTATCGTTTAGCAGAGGGAGTTGAGAAATTTATTTATTAACGTACTTGTCACATTTACTGTATTTATTTTTAAGAGCTAAGGCTGAGCTACATCTGACATTCAATTACATCTAAAGCAAATTATTACATTTAACTCCGTCAACAAATCTATTCCTTTGTCTGTTGTGTAAATAGATAAATTAACGTGCATATTATTTAATCTTACATAAAAATTATTACATTAAGCTAACATATTAAAATTGTAACATAATAAACATCTAATATTGTTAGGGTGGTATGTATGGATAATAATAATATAATTACTCATAATGTTTGTCTCACGACGACTCTTTCTCGGCGACGCTGATGCACGGTAAAACTCGAATGAGTTCATAATTGTACCTTAAATTCCAATCCTTTTTCTATTGTACTTGTATAAACTAGTTATTAAAAAAAAATAATGATAACAACTCTAATATCTATTTCGTAATGCCTAAGAAAAATTAGGTATCATTATATAAAAATATAACGAATTTAAACCTAAATAGTAGTTAGATGGATTAACCAAAGCTCTTTCACAATGCAATGTATGCTCATTTATTTTAACTAACTTTTGTTTTTCTCTAATTGGACTATTACAAATGAAAATCATTTAGATTGTTTAGTAATTAATATTTATGGTTACCGTTTATTCAAATACAATGTACGGCGTGTGAAATCATGATAATGGGGCATAAATATAGTTTATTTCATTGTTACCTATGTTTGTATTAATTTTCCTATGAAATTGTATTATGATGAGATCAGTATATATAAATAAATAGGTTACACTATATTGAAAGTTTGGGAATGACAATTTCTAGATCATTCAAATGTTTATTTGTTCCGATCGGGATTCAAACCCGCGCTCAGCTATAATATGCTAAAAATAATAAGTTTTAGGTCTTTTTTATATATATATCAATATCATTATACATACTTTAGGTATTCTTTCTTGTCTTTCTTTGGATGTTTTTATTGTTTTTAAAGGGACTATGTGGATTAAGACCTAACGTATCTGTAATATAGGATTGATGGTTACTAAGAAAATATTTTGGTTGACAAAACCTTGAAAATTTTATTACATATTTATTAGATTAAACTAGTCACGTTTTAACGTTCAGTATAGATTTTTCAGAGATGAGATATTGTCATATCATTAATTTCATCAAAATCTGTCTAGTTGTTTTCTCGTGAAGCGTTCCCAGACAGACAAATAGACAAAAATTCTAAAAATTATTATTTCAATAAGATTTTCAAAAGAATATCTAATATACAGATTCGACTTAGAATTGTATTATATGTATAGATTAGATAAATATAACAATACCATGTTTTAACAGTAAAATTGAACTTCTGGCTCTGAATAGGTCAACCGACGTTAACAAACTCGCGAAGTTTAAGATGCTCGTCAATTTAAACTGTGAGTAAAATTAGTGTTTCCAAGAATGTAAATAGTATCACAAAACTTAGAATTAGTCTCAGATATTCAATTATTATTTACTGATAATAATTTCTGAATTATTAATTTAAATTAATTATTATTGATTTACTAATTTTTAAAGTAAATTTATTAAAGGTCTGGTTGCTCTCATTTATTTATTATAAGTGATGGATCTTTTTTCATAATACAGTTAGATGTAAATAAATAAATATAAGTATGTTGGGACATTAACACACAGCACCATCTAGTTTCATGGTAAGCTTGGCTTGACTTGTGTTATGGATACCAGATAGTTGATAAACTATACACAATATAACAATACACATACATAACTTTAAATACATACATATTATAAACATAAACACCCATGACTGGAGTACAAACATTCGTGCTCATCACACAACGGGACTCGATCCCGCGACCGCTGACACAGCAAGTAAGTGTAGGTCCCTGACTGAGCCAAACGTGTCGTCAAAATGATGTAGTAGTTCTAATTCTTTTTTTGTGTACTTCTTATTAGATTCCCACAACTAAATTAGTTACTTATATTTATATTATGTCAAAAATTAAAAAAAAAATTACTGAGCAAAGCATATTATATTATTCCGTCACGGAATACTTTGCAGCATACTTTTGAATTTAAAATATAAAATTGATGATTCAAAAGTCTATTTAAATAAAGTATATTTTGATTTGATTTTTTGGATTTCAAAAAACAGCATTTACCATAAATTAAAAGGTGTGTACTCGTTTAGACATTTAATAGCGACTAGCGACTCACCCTTGCTTCGCTCGGGTTCGTCCCTAGATGATTCTTTAGACTGATACATTTTTTTTATTTATTAACCGATTGAAATAAAACAAATACTAAATATTAAGTGAAGCTTATCACTATATATTAGTGGAAACCGCACCCAAATAAAAATACAAAAAATCATTGTTTTGTTCCTATTGCGTTAATAAAGACCCCCAGTAATAGTTTTTCTCAAATATCTTCCATGTACAGAAAAATCTCGTATCACGATGTTTGTGGTCGCACTCCCCCGAAACGGCTCGACCGATTTTAATGATTTTTTTGTATATTTGGTAGGTATGAGAATAGGTCGTAAAGTATTTTTCACCCTCCTACTCCTACCCCCCTTTTTTAATCGCGATTTTAGTATTTTTGTATGAACAATCTATACTAATAATATAAGGCTGAAGAATTTGTTTGTTTGTTTGGTTGAACGCGCTAATCTTAGGAAGTAGGTACTAATCCGATTTAAAAAATTCTTTTTGCATTAGGTAGCCGTTAACTGAGGAAGGCTATAGGCTTTATATCATCCCGGAAAAATGAACGGTTCCCTGGGATAGATTTGTTTTTGTCTAGGGACGAACCCGAAGGGAAGCGAGGGTAAGTCGGTAGTATTATATAAATACATAGCGACGAACCCGAGCGATACGAGGGTGAGTCGCTGTATAACATAAAGCCAAAGAGTTTTTTGTTTGCAAATTAAACGCGGGCGTACCCGCGGGTTCTACTAGTATGTATATATATTATATATATAGATGATTCGATTTCCCTGCTAATTATAGCAATAATTATTTAATACGATGGTACAAGAAGTTCTATATTCTTTATTATACGTAGTCCCTCCTACGTACTTTCAAAGTTTTTTAGATAGTGGCAGCACTTGCCAACAGCAAATATGACGTAAAAAATAAAAATTATACAGAACTGCTTTGTTGTAAATAGTAAAGATAAACAAGATTTATAATCAAATCCATAATTTTTAACAGTTGATGAATAAAGAAGGTAACTTTGAAATGGAGTGAAGTTAGTAAGTAATCTGTGAACTAGCCACAATACTGCCAACTGGCTAGCAGTCACGTTGGACTGCGAAGTTTGGAACTCGCCGGATTGTTAGTACAGTGTTCCCAAAACTTACATTTAAGATCTATCTCCTTGTGTTTTTTCATAAAATAAGCAATAATAAAAGTATAATTAAATAAATCTAGATATTTCAAGTGTGTTGCTCCGTTAGTTTAGATATGTACCTCATATGTAGTAATCCAGAATATAATAGGTACCTACATATGTATGTGAAAAAGTAAGAAACTAACAAAGTTACGCAGTTTTATTATTAACTAGCGACTCACCCTCGCTTCGCTCGGGTTCGTCCCTATGTTGCTTCTCAAACAAAATTAATTAATTAATTTGGTTTTATATTTTTTTCATGGGACCCTATTTTTTTTCTAAAATAAAAGTAACCTAAGTTACTCCTTATTACATCAGCTATCTGCCAGTGAAAGTCCCGTCAAAATCGGTTCAGCTATTTCAAAGATTAGCCAGAACAAACCGACAGACAGACAGACAGACAAAAATTGTAAAAAATGTTGTTCTAGTATATGTACCTACTGTATATCTATATCTGTATGCATTTAGTAAAAAACGTTTATTTTAATATTACAAACAGACACTCCAATTTTATTTATCTGTATAGATGTTATCAGATTACTATTATATGTATATGTAATAGTTTGTATGTATGTATGTATGTTTATTACTTCACGCTAAAATGGCTGGACGGATTTTGATGTTTAGTAAGTACATGAATAGACTATGACCTAGAGAAACAAAACAGTAGTCACTGTTAGGCACCTAGAGACGCAACCGAGCGAAGCGGGAATATCTCTACCATCTATACATATAATAAAATTCTGAGTCGAATCTGTACATTAAATATTTTTTGGAAAATCTTATTGAAATAATCATTATTATCGATACAGAGGCCGAATCTGTAGTTTTTAGAATTTTTGTCTGTCTGTTTGTCTGGGAAAGCCTCACAAAAAACCACTGGACGGATTTTGATGAAATTTAGTATGATGATAGCTGGTTATCCGGGTCAACATATAGGATACTTTTTACTGCGGGAAAATATATTATCTCTGAGAAATCTATACTAAACGTTAAATAAATTCATTGGTTAAAATTATGTGGGTATGACAACAGCAAAATGCAATATTACGTATCGTTTTAGCGATTGCAATTAAATAACTTTTAATTGAACTGTCTTTCAGATTTAGTCGTGATTTTTTTTCATATTTATGTTCCCGGCATTTCGAATGCTTTTCAGCAAACATGACCACGGGAGAGACTAAGGTTGTAGACGTCTCAAAAGTTATTACATATAATATAATATAGTAGTTATAGGCACAGAAGTACCATAGTAAGTATGACTTAAGTTAAATTTGTTTTTATTGTAATCTTTACAATTAAAAAAATATTCAATAAAATCCGCAAAAATAATTTCATTTAAAATATTAAATATTCACGTAAATGTAAGAAAGTACAACAAATATTATCCATTTAAACTAAATGTAGTAACCAACCTTTGTGTGGCATCTTCCAGAAGGCTTCTGCCGCCGTGGTAGGTTCCCGCGGCGGCGCCACCAGCCCGCCCACCAGCGTGGTGGCGGCGTGCGCGGGCGCCGGCGCCCGCCCCCACCCCCCGTGCAGCGCCACGCTGCACCCTAACAGCCTACCTTTAGCACCCTAACAGCACCCTAACCCCCTAGCACCCGTATGCACCGTGCGCATGAAATTTTTAGAAATAATAATAGCTTTATAATGCTATGTTATTTAGGAACCCTTATTTACGATAATGAAGGCTAAAATTTGTTTAATAATACTAAGAAGGAAAGAGTTTTTTTTAATAAAATTATTTGATTTACTAGTTTTTATGTATAGGTTTCCCCTCAATACACTTTCGACGCGGCGTGTGGTGACCTGCAAAGAAAACATTGGTTATAGAAATTTATTGACCTCAAGGCGGCATTAGACAATCGCATCATCAATTACAATCAAGGCTCACGTTCTTTGAAAGCTGTAGCGTCTCATTGAGCGCTACTTTCCCGCACGAGTGAAAGAGGTGAACGCTAATTGGTAGATGATTTTGCTGAATTGTGTTAAGAGAGCGCCATCTATTGTTGCATAGTACAAATAGTTGGCCTTCGTGCCTTGATAATGATCGATGGGATGGAGTAATGAAGTGAGATCGGTTGATAGCCGGCTCTTATGCCACCCAGCATGTTAGCATCCGAACGGTAGTCGAGACCGTATGTCAGTCTGTCGGGGAGTTGTTTGTTATTTGACAGAGATGTTGCGTGCAGGTCATGGGAGCACGATGAAACACACTTTTTGTTTGGTACTGTTATAGTTATATATAGTTGTAAATTGTAACATACGTCTTTATTTGTAATTGAGTTGAGAAATGAAAAAAATACTATTAATAGTCGAAAAATATTTGGAACAATAAAATATATATAATATATACTTCTATTGGTGCTTACTTTGTAGTAAGATAAGGAAAAGTGATAAAGATGTGTTTCGCGAGAGCTCGATATTATAAATAAATTGAATAACGATCGCATTATAAAAGTCACAGGTACTCAAATGTAGGGACATGTATTTGATCTTTTCAAGTCCCAATCGAATGACTTTGATATTCCCCTATGGAAGTGGGGTACAATGAAGCTAAGGGTCGCCTAAATTGAAGACTCACTTTGAATCTAGTCAAAGCGAATGCGTAGTGGTAGTCGACTAACATGAAAAGTCGGTAAGTACCGACCGCGGACATTAAGGCCATGGTTGTATCGAGCGATGTTTATTTATTATTGTACACATGCTTATAATAACAAAGTTATGTATGAAAATGTATGTAGTGTAATAAAATATTTAACATATAATTAAAATTTATTAAATATTATTACTTGTACAGTGTCATTATTTGGCGTACATTTGTTTTGTGTTTGTCTAAGTATAGTTTTAGCTTCATTGTTGTTTAAATATATAAATAAATATATGGGGACATTAAAAAACAGCACCATCTAGTTCCATGGTAAGCTACGGCTTGTGTTATGGATACCAGTTAGTTGATACACTATACATATATAATTTTAAATACATACATCAAACGTCACTACAAGATTCTTCAAATAGTAGCTTTTAATATTTAAATACGCTATTTATGTAAGCTATGTAGTAGAGATGTACCGAGTAATGGTCGATTAGTCGGGAAAGCCGACTATCCGCCTATATTTATATTTGGCAACTAGTCGGGAAAAAGCACCGACTAGTCTATTATTAATAATTATTTATATTTTAGTATAGTAAAATATAAATATTTATTATTAATAATTATTTATATTTTAGTATCAGTCTTATAATTTGCAATATAATCTAGGAATAGGTAGGAAGGAATAGAAAACTTACTACTATATGACTAAGATTAACAAAAATATAAATTTTGAACTCAAGTTTCTACAACTCTGAACAAAGAACATAATTATGTAATCTCCTGTTTATTATTTATTGTTGAATCACGGTTTTAATCACTGTGTATTCATTATTAAAAGAAATATAACCTAGAGGCAGGAACCGACTAGTCGGCCTTTAAGTCGGCATTTTTCCAACCAATCAGTCGGCTAGTCAGATAGTCAACAAAACTCATATTCGCCCATCTCTTCTGTGTACTAATACTATTATATGCTAACTTAAAACTATATTTACTTGTTTTACATAACAATTTGGTGTAAGTCTTTCTACCATCTATACATATAATAAAATTCTGAGTCGATTAAATATTTTTTGGAAAATCTTATTAAAATATTCATTATTATCGATACAGAGGCCGAATCTGTAGTTTTTAGAATTTTTGTCTGTCTGTCTGTTTGTGACCGCATCACGAGGAAACCACTAGACAGATTTTGATGAAATTTGGTATGATGATAGCTGGTTACCCGGGTCAACATATAGGATACTTTTTACTGCGGGAAAATATCTCATCTCTGAGAAATCTATACTAAACATTAAAACGTAAGTAGGGACGAACTCGTGAGTCGCTCGTGAGTCGCTAGTAACTTATATGAATTTTCAATACCTTTGTCTATTGTAGAAGCTATAAATAAATAAAAAACAACAATTTTACGAATGAGAATAACAATTTTACATCGCGTTTAAAAAACAAATACATATGAATACGTAACAAAATTATTAACAAAAGTAAAAATACCCTACTGTAATAACATCTCGTCTGAATTTATATCCACGATAAAGCCGTAGTTCGAACATAGTGAGGTTTGCGGCGATTTAAAATACACAGTACAAACTATATAGAGATTTAAACATTTATTGTTAAAGTTCATTTTCCATTGCATGAGCGTGAATTGATTTCACATCGAAGATATGAATAATTGAGAATGGTAAGTTGGAATTGTATGAACCTATTCAGAGCTTGTAAGTATCTGATAGCCGTTGATTTTTTATTAAAATTATAATTAACTATACGTGAGGAGTGCAACTGTCTAGATTTTATGCTAAAAATCCGATCTTGAAGAGATAATTTTGCATTTTAAAAGTCTTTTAAGCTTAGTTATTAATTATTATTATTAACTTTCAAACATTAAATGTTAGAAACCATTTTAAAAATCGTTAATAGATAAAGGAGGGTTAAACTAATAAAACTTAAAATCCTCTTATTTGGTAAAGCTTTATATTATATATAAATAAACCTATCTCACGGGAACCGTACATTTTTCCGGGATAAAAAGTAGCCTATGTGTTATTCCAGACTACAATCTATCTCTGTGCCAAATTTCATCCAGATCCGTTCAGCCGTTCTGGCGTGAAAGAGTAACAATCATCCATGCTCACTCATATTTATAATATTGATACGGATGTACATATAAAAATCTTAATTTTTAAGCCATCACAAAAATAAGTTGAACTAGCCCGAAATCCGTATAAGTAATAATTTAAAAATCAATAATCAATTATCACATATCAAATTGATAAAAGTCAAGATATACAGTACAGTCGACTACATATAAACAACTTAGTTTTTGACAATTAATGTTCATTTCCCGCAATAAAACCGAGTATCAGAACTCTCGGCCCACCGTACACCAAGATCACCAATAAGAGGGCTCTACATCTCAGCCTAAAATAATACTTATAAAATAATTGTTTTTACTCTATCCACAAATAAGTTAAATTATCCGTAAAACCTTAAAATAAATCGTTATATAAAAAGGTACTTAATCAAAAAATCAAATTGACAACTCACTAACTGTAACACTTAATTCATAGTACAGTCGACCACATATAAGCAGTTTGGTTTTTGGCGATTTATTCATTCTCCGTAAGAAAAGCGAGTATCTAACTCTCGGCTTACCATACAGCAACATCAACAAATATAATGCATCACCAATCAGACGGCTCTTTATCTCGCCGATCGCCGGCCCCTTTATACTTATCTGCCGGATCGAGTTACTACGGAATGTACAAAAACTTGTTTCTAATTAGTATAATTAACTGGCCATAGATTGCTGTGTGTAGAGACTGCTTTGCGAATGATAAATATTTTATGAGTCGTGCAGAAAAATGGTGACTATTTCAGGTATTTCAATGCTATTATTTTCCGCATGCAAATGTTATGTATATGTAATATTAGTATGGATAATTTTAAATAAAACTATCTTTTCGCGGATTAATTTTGATTTTTGGTTCCCAAATAGGGAACCAAAAATCCAAATAAATCCGCGAAAATATCCGAAAAGATAGTTTTATTTAAAATGCAAATATTCGCGTAAATCTAAGAAAGTATTAGTATAGATAAGTATAAAATATTAAATAACACATATAATATTTCAGTGCAGGACTACTTGCTACGGGTTTCTAAAGACGAAATTATTTAAACGATACATATAATAACATTTTAATTGAGTCGAATCTGTACATTAGGTATTTTTTGGAAAATCTTGAAATAGACATTAATCATTATTATCGATACAGAGATCGAATCTATGGTTTTTAGAATTTTTGTCTGTCTGTCTGTCGGTCTGGGAACGCATCACGAGAAAACCACTGGACAGATTTTGATGAAATTTGGTATGATGATGCTGGTTACCCGGGTCAACTTAAAGGATACTTTTTACTGTGGAAAATATTTCATCTGAGAAATCTATACTAAACTCGTATTTACATACATATGTACATACATATATAACTAAAAACATTGAAAGTTATTAAGATAGACAAAAATTAAACCAAATCTTGCATTAAATCTTCTATAACTTAACTACTCTGTGTCGAACTGTGAGTTGTGTAGTAGTATAGATAATATTAATTTACGTAATGCGTGCTTAATTAATTAGAATATCACGTTTTATTAAAAAATGACTTATCACCTGCGACTTACGAATGAAAGCCCACGCCTATCTTTATGATACTTTTTTTTATTTAAAAATATATTATTAACATATCGACCCTTTGCTTGAATATTTTATTTGACATGTTTATTTAATGCGTACATTTTGCTATTTTCCTAAATTATGTTTATGTTGGTAGTGAAATTGCATAATGTGTAACCAATACACTCATATCTTTATATTGTCGCGAGTGGAGTGTAACGTTATTACACCAAAAACAATAATTAATAAATAAATAATATAAAAAAAAAAAAAAACATTTTTAAAAACAAGTTTTCATATCATAAAATATGTGTTATTATAAATGAGTTTGATTTTATTTAAAGTTTTTTTTTTTTTATACACACATTGCAAGTTAAATAAAACCTTTGTAAATGGCACGTCTGGAACATGCTTTATACATCCTAAAACAGTTGTCAACACATGACAATTAACAGACAAGGACAGTTAATTATAAAATGCCGTGTGTAAGAAACGAACAAAACATTTATAGTGTAGAAGACGTGCTTTAATTTCCGATCCACATACTCATAGAAAGTAACAATATCTATACATATACGCATAGCTAATATATCATCATTTATATAAATATTCTGTTTTATATGTATATTTTTTATGGTACATAAATAAACTGATTACCACTTGCCTTACGGTGAAGGAAAACATCGTGAGGAAACCTGCATGTCTGAGAAAACCTAACAAGTTTTCGAAAGACATGTGAGGTCCGCCAATCCGCACTTGGCCAGCGTGGTGGACTATGGCCTGATTCCCTCGTATTGAAGGGAGGCCTGTGCCCAGCAGTGGGACGTTAAAAAGGGCTGAATACATACATACATAAATAAATAAATAAATTCTAATAAAAAATCATATTTATTGAAGAAATTAATTATATTTTACACGTTTGATTTCATTAAAAAAGAAAAAGATAGAATCCATCATAAATTGAATATGATATTACGCCATAAGAGCATCATATCGTGTAACTATAGCTGTATTTTAAACTGTTAAGTAAAAGTAAGTAAGCGTAAAAAACGTAAAAATCAGTTGAAACCTAAGTGGCCGCCCGAGCGAGGCAAAGGCAAACTTCTGAAAACTAAGGTTGGGAATTTAAAACTCTATATTATTAAGATAATGTCGATTTGTCGATAACTTTGCTTTTTTACATGAGTTTTTCATACGTTAACTTATTTAATAAACTTAAAATCTAACATCTCATTGGCGTACGTTAACTAATATGTCTGTGTCTATTATCCAAGCGATACTTTTTGTTCTAATATTTAATATATAACTTAAATGAATTAAAACATTATTTAAAAACTAGCGAATTTACCTTCGCTTCGCTCGGGTGCATCCCATTTCATGGTTTTTAATTATTTTTTGCGCAGAACCCTAATTCTTTTTCTAAAATTAAAGTAGCCTAAGTTACTCCTTATACGAGTAACATCAGCTATCTGCCAGTGAAAGTCCCGTCAAAATCGGTTCAGCCGTTTTAAAGATTAGCCAAAACAAACTGACAGAGAGGCAAACAAAAATTTTAAAAATGTTTTTTCTTATAATTAAAGTATGTACTTTCAAATGTATTTAATAAAAACCTGTTATTTTAACAATACAAACAGACACTTTAATTTTATTTAATTGTATAGATGTATAGATGAAAAAGAACAGTTAGATGAGAACTACTTATACATAAATTATATTATCATGTCATATTTCGCACGTTTAGCAGTCAGTTAAAGATATCTCAACTCTGATAAAAGACACACAAATTATCATAATTACGTTAATACATTAGACCTGGCTTATAGAATCTAGTTTGAGAACTACTTAGTAGCTATAAACGTGATGTAAAAAGTGAGTTCTCGCAAGTGGCCGTCTGAGTACGTCAAAGGCAAAACTCGGGGAATTTAAATTTAACCAAGATAATGTTGGCTTGTCGATAGCTGTACGGTGAAATACTATTTCTAGTTATTTTTTTAACTGTAACGTAAGATTTTCACTGAAATTTTTCCTTAAATGTTAAGAAGTTTTTAAATTTACTTGATTTGGAGAAAGTAAAAGTTTATGTTCAAGGAAGAAAATTTATAAATATATGTATGATAAACTGGCTTGTCCAAGGCCAAACCGGTTCATCCAAAATGTGCAGTTTAGCCCAGGACAAAATACTAAACACTTAAGTCTTAACTGGTTTGGTACAAAGCCTAACTAAGTTTAGAGGTATTCGGCTGCAGTTTAGTATGACTGCAGTGGGACGCGGCCTCTAGAGGAGGGGGTGGTATTATTATGTGACAGACCCTACTTGGATGACGTAGGTTTGTCTCGTTAGGTCATCGTTTTTATTTCAAACCCAGAAACCACAATAACATAGCTAAATAATTTAAATCAATTTGGCCTAGGCCAAACTAGTTAAGCCTAAAGTATTTAGGCACAAACCAGATTGTCCTAGGCTAAGCTAGTAGGTCCTGACTCCTGACACACTTTGGATGAACTGGTATGGCTGATAACGTATACAACAACAATGAATGAAAAAACTATGTAATATAACTATGAAATGTATGAAATCTAATACTATATAACTTTATAAAAGTCTACTTGTGTTTTTGCGGTTACTCTAACAGTAGATTATTGTATTCTATTTATTAAAGATAGAAAGAAAAAAAGATAGATTAGAAAAAATAAATAAATATGTAATATTTATATGAACATATGTTTATTTTTATATTTATAAAAATAAACATATGTTAATATAACTATTTAATTTCTCTAAAATCACTTTTTTCTATACCATATACCTACCTACTTTATTGTATTTTGAACTACAAAGACCAAATAAGGTTTAAAATAGGTAAACATTTAAAAATGCGAAAAACGAAGTAGAATCATTTTCATTGAAAATAGTATTTAAATAAAATAGAAACTAATATTGAAAACTTTTACTTTCTCAATCTTAATATATTTTCAGGTATAAAATGAAACCAGTTTTTATATTCACGAGTTTTATTATTTTATTCATTAAGACACTAAAAATGTTAAAACATCATACAGTTTCAGCGCTTAAGCGCTTATTTTGCTCTTACTCTATACCTCAAAAAACTGTCACAAACCAAACCTGAGTTCAAAAACAATTTTATTGTCAACATCTATCATTCATTCAATTACATCAGACTAAAAATTACACCTAAAAATGTACCACTAAGTCATTTTTAGTTTAACTAAAGTTAATACCGATTCAGTTTAAACTATCAGATGTAGATTACATAAGTTACTGTAAAACAATTTAAAACGACCTGAGATTCGAGTTAAGCAATCTTAAAGATCGGATGTCTGAGATCCGCTCACACCTCATTAGACGCTTTGATTCAGACACAGGTGGCACTAATGCGATAAGTGGGATAGATCGTTGCCTTGCAAATCTATGCACTTACACAATTTTAACCTAAAAACACCACTATTTGACATAACTTCAAGTTGGTTTGGGCGCTCTTGAAGTCGTTTTGGACATGGTCTTAGCTTTTAATAAGCTTCTATCGTAATAATATAAATAATAATTTGTTAAAAATGTTTTTTTACACGATTGATGATATGTTTTGCTGTGCCAGCGGTCGCGGGTTCGAGTCCCGCTGGGGGCATTCATTTGATGATGAGCACGAATGTTTGTACTTCAGTCATGGGTGTTTATATTTATAATATGTATGCATTTAAAGTTATATATATGTAGTGTATCAACTATCTGGTATCCATAACACAGCCTCGTAGCTTACCATGGAACTAGATGGTGCTGTGTTTTAATATCCCAACATATATTTTTGCTGTGATTTTTTTAAGTTTTGTGGTTATTTTACATTACCTTTTTTTTCGTGATGGCATATAAACCTTTACCTTTATTTCATGAAATATGTTAAATAAAATGGGACATCGGCATTAATTGTTTAGAATTGGGCAATTCGATTTTGTTATGTTGTTTTGGTGTTTACTTACACAACAAACGTTAATAAGTAATAGCAAATATTTTTATTGATTTTATTATCATCTATACATACGAGTATAATAATATTGTAAATAAGTCGAATCTGTACATTAAATATTTTTTGGAAAATCTTGTTGAAATAGTCATTATTATCGATAAAGAGGCCGAATCTATAGTTTTTAGAATTTTTGTCTGTCTGTCTGTTACCACATCAAAAACCACAGGAGAGATTTTGATGAAATTTGGTATAATGATAGATGGTTATCCGGGTCAACATATAGGATACTTTTTACTGCGGGAAAATATGTCATCTCTGAGAAATCTATACTAAACGTTAATACGTAAGTAGGGACGAACCCGAGCGGAGCGAGGATGAGTCGCTAGTTTTATTAATAAATTAGGCCGCTGATGTCAGTTTGCAATTATTAGCACTTAGCAGTTAGGGTCTAATACGGAAAAGAAGTTTTGTTGTATAATTTGGATAGTTTATGGAGAATACGCAATGGCATGATACAATTAAAAATAGAGAATTTCACTGCAATTCAAATATTAATCTCACGTGGGAAGTTGATCTCACAATATCTAGCATTAGTTGCTGATAGAGCCAATTTAAAATGGACATTTTGCCAAAAAATATAGAGATGTTATTAGATAGTTGTATTAAAAGGAATATTACAATGTAACAAGTTTCAACTACAGTGGTAGAGTCTGTAGCACACTTAATTTTTATCGAAATTGTCTATAATTGAATTCGGCATCAAAGTAACGCACGTGCGTGGTTTACACAAAACATATACCGTCGAGGGCTCTCGTACTAACTTGCAACCGTCAAAGCCTCTTCCTTTTCACTGCGCATAAAAAAATAACCTCGCATTCAGTATATAATTAACAGTGCGGTTACAGATTTGAATTGTCGAGTGTCATAATGTTCGTTTGATGTTTTCCTTTCTGCAATCTGATTATGTAAAATCTTTTAAAAATGAATTTTGTTTAGATGAAATTGCTTTCTCTAATAAGTACAATGTCGTGGTTTTTTTTAATATGGTCAGGTAAAAATTATATTTAACTAGCGATTTACCCTCACTTCACTCGGGTGCGTCCCTAGGTATTTTTAATAGATATGAATAGTTATTGCGAGTGTATCTTAGGAGAAAGACTTATGTTCTTGCAGATTTTTCTGTAGGCCTTATTAAGACCTACAATTTACTAAAACATTGTTTTGATATACCTCTTAAGGTTTAGCCAGCGTTAGCCAAATAAATTTCTAACGACGACTCGATAGAACCAGTTATTTTGTTTTCTAAGTGTTGATCCGAGTAATGAGTTATCACTAAACAAAATTTTGCCATAATCGGTCCAGTACTTTTTGTGTGAAACGCGAAAACACAAACAGACATACATAATACGTTACAGTCATTGTTTTTAAAAAATATTTCATGTAGGTACATACTTCGCTAAATTATTGTTTTATTACATGTACAGATAAACTTACACAGACGTACAAACTTTCCCAGTTATAATAATAGTCCTTTTACTTAATTCTCTACTTTTATTACGTCCATTTATAACCTACACTTATGTTTGTATGTAAATGTTAATAGGTAATAAATAGTAAGATATTTTTTGTTAAGATTCTATAAGATTCTTTCAATTTATACAAATAATTAGAACATTGAGGCTATCAAAGCAAATAATATTTTTTGTGACGATCTTTCTGAAAACAACTATTTTATGATGAGTATACTAATTTTGGTTCAAAATGTCATAAACTGTATACTTGTACCTACTGTAAAAATGTAGAGTTTAAAGATTTCTACAATAAAACATACCAAATTGTATTATTTTCAAGATTGTCAGTTACCTAAACTTTTTGTTCTGATGATATTAATGAAGTAAGTAGTAATTATAAGCTTTATTCTAAATGTACGCGACATCTTTGCCAATTGCGAACTAATTTTAATGAATCTTTTTTAATGAATAGTATGAATAGTGTAGAATAAAATGGGAGTCGATGGTAATCAACACATACTGAATCCTATGTAGGTACATTTAATTTATAAATAATCCTTGATAAACTGTAAATATTTATTATCTTATAATATTAAATTAGCAATGCTTGTATATTTATAAATACATTTATTTCCTGTATCTCACAAACGGCTTTAACGATTTGGAACAAATTTTGTATTTAGATAAGGTTTTGATTATTAAGCTCATCTATATATGTAGTGTCTTTTCCAAATAAACGACACGTTTGGCTCAGTTTGTAATGATCCTATTAGCTGTGCCAGTGGTCGCGCGTTCGAGTCCCGCTGGGGGCATTCATTTGTGTGATGAACACGAATGTTTGTACTCCAGTCATAGGTGTTTATATTTATAATATGTATGTATTTAAAGATTATATAATATGTAAAGTGTATCAATTATCTATTATCCATAACACAAGCCTCGTAGCTTAACATGGAACTAGATTATGTTGTGTGTTAATATCCCAACATATTTATTTATTTATAAGTGCAGTTTTTATATCTTTACCGAGAAAAGAACGATTTTACAAAAAAAAATGTTCGGTCGCCCAGGTACATTTATCGAAGAAAGTAACAGAACTAAACTTATATAATTCGAACATGTCATAAATGTGCAATATGGCTGTATAGCAAACATAGTGAGCCGAAATCCGACCACATACGCAACAATTTTATTAATGATCTATTCCCATACAATTGATATTTTAGCGCTCACATTTGTGAATAGCCTAGAAGCGAGAGCATACTAAATACTGAGAATAAAACATAGGTAAATATATTACATAGTCAGTATTCAATAAGGCAATGTGTGATGAAATGCAAGCAATATGTTGCTCTCGTGAGGGAACGTCAGTAAAATATATATTTACATATATTTTAGAGTGGCTACAGTTTTTATTATTTTATATATGACTAGTTGTTAGCCTTGGCTCTGTCTGTATAGTACGAAAAACAAAATAGAATATGTTATTCGAAGATAGTGTAGCTTAGATTCTATTAGAAAAATATTGGAAATCATTTTAGAATTGACATACAAGTAAAAGATTGATTTGACTCTTATTTTGATTTAAAGTTAAATATTAGGATTAAAAATATAATTAATGTAGCGATTACTAACCTCGCCTATCTCTAGTTTTACGATAAGTATTAACATATATGTATAAACACACATACAGTATATAAATACTTGTATAGAATATTATAATATTTGAGAATCTTTTTTTTAATTAAAACATACAGAAAAATTAAAATAAATATTAGTATAAAAATTATGTTTCATGGAAAAGACTCTGTGAATTAATTACTGAAGTAAAACTTCTTTACGCACGCTTGACTTGGGGGGCAAGCTAGTGAATGCGTTACGAAAAAATGTACGTACATTTGTTGCCATGGTAACCGTTGTTATTGTCTGACAAATGATATATAATATTATATTCTTTCCCTAAATGATATTCTATAAATATATGATTGTAATATGCCTAATATGCGTTATTTTTAGTATCTCATCTGTCTTAATTATTTAAAACATAAATCGAATTTCATAAAGAGTACAGATAACCTACAGAAGTTTTACTTCTTGCGCGTGTACACATTCACACACGCACTCTTTAATTTTTTAATAATAAATACTATATTATATATATTTTCATATCAGAAATGACTAGTGGTTCAGCTTCATTAGTGATTAAGAAAACATCGTAGTACTAAGGACTAATATAATATTAGTAAATTGTGAGAGAAATAAATTACTGGCCGTTGCCTGCAATGGAACTCGGCAGGCGATTTGTTACCGTGACGGAAACCGTCAGCAGAATAATTATATGTAAATGATGTTATGGTTTTCAACGACCTGATCAGTTTGACGCGAAATTAATTATATTTACTTGATAGATTTATTACTTTATTTAGATGTATGTTTTTTCTCAAATAGGGCACTATAAATATTTTTATTTTTATAGTGTACTAGCAACTCACCCTCGCTTCACTCGGGTTCGTCGCTAGATACGTTAGCCATAAAAATTTTAATTTTTTTGGTTTTTTTTTTATTTTTTCTCTTTATTAGAACCTTCCGTGGACCTTAAGGAACATACAAAAAAATAAATTAGCTGAATTGGTCCAACCATTCTTGAGTTATGCGCTTACCAACATTCATTTTTATTTATATAGAAGATGTGTACATATGTATGTTTGGTGACACATACTTATTTGTTTTTTTTTAATGTTTCTAAAATAAATGTCTATTACAAATATGTATATAACATACGTATATACATGTATATAATTTAAACGACTAAATAATAAATAAAATACTCCTTACATCATTCATAACTTGCATAATTTTATTTCTATATTATTATTATTTTAATTTTAATAGTATAGTAAAGTGAATAATTAATTATTTTTTCTGTCGTCTCTACATTTTGACTTGCATAGCGCGGCGGTTCGGCTCGATAAATCACTTAGTTATTGTGTATTCAAAACACCTTTGAGCTACTAGAGCTATAAAAAATATAAAACTCATACTAAAAAGCAGGCAAATGATGATCCGTAATGATATCATTGCTTAGGAATTAGGATATATTTCAATGATAGATTTCTCTTAGAAATCTTTTTGTAGGCTTTGATTAGCAATTCTTTGGGAATTTGAATTCTTTTGGACGTACTAAGTTACACACTAAGTTTTTGTTCTCAATATTTTGTGATACAAGTTTTTATATTAACTTATTTTATACAAGTACATTTATGTATTACCTATCTTATTTAACTTTCCGTTTGATTTATTATCGTTATATATGGAAAAAAAAGTATAATTTCGTTATATTAAATTATATTTTAAGAATTATATTAATACTATTTCTGTTTGTATAAGTTCATTTTGGTACGATTTTTCAAAAGTACGACTTTTCATAAAAAATATTATTTTTCACTAGCATTACATATTGTATTTTGTTGTATTGTGCATTGTTTATGTTGGAAACTAATGCGTTATTTTTGATATTCTATTTGATAATCTATTCGTTTAAATCTGCTAAACGTTACGCTCAATGACTCGCTTCGCTCGGGTTCGTTCCTAGGTTGCTTCCCCATACAAACTTTCACTCCTATTTTCACGCTCTTAAAGGATGATTTCCGAGATAAAAATTATCATATATTCAGGGTCTCAAACTATCTTCTTACCAAATTTCATCTAAATCAGTTCAGTGTTTTCGGAGCCTATTATTCGGTACAAACAAACAAACAAAAAAAAGAATTTTTTCCTCTTTGTAATATTATAATAGATAAATCACATTATTCTAGTTTACAATTGTGCAAAAATCAATCATTAGTACAGTAGGTACTTATTTAACAAGTTTATTTTTTGTAATAAAATATTTTAAATATATTATTATGCCTATAGCACAATTCTAAGGCATAAATATATATTTAAATTTCATGTTATAATATAAATAAAAAGACAATAAATTAAAACGGACACTTTGCCGACATAAAAATAAAAATATCATAAGCGAGATACATCGAAAGCTTTTTACTTTAAAAAGGCTCTATCTTAATCCTTATTAAGCCTCATCGTCAAGGGTGAGTCGGCTATTGACACCGAAGTGTTATTATGAACTCATCATGGATTATATTATTTTTTTTCTTAAAATATATTGTGCCGTAACACGGGAGGCTGTGTCGATATTAAATTTAAGACGATTATCTTTGAATATGAATTTTTATTTAGTTTTGTATATAATTGAGAGAACACACTCAAAACTGGCTGGCTTTAAAATTTAATTATCTCCTTATAAATACACATTGATCTTAGTCTAAGTAACAAAGCCTGGATACAAAATAACAAAAACTGATATACCTACTCATAAGTCTTTTTGGTATTTATAAATACATCATATTATATATTTTATTATAAGATAGAATATATTTCTGTTAATATTTCAAGCTATTTCGAGGATCTCTTTGCTTCAACAGATTTTTTTATTGAAAAAATATTAAACTATCTTCACAGAATACTTACCATTACACAAAAAAACTAAGCACCTACGAATGATGAATTTATATAATATCTTTTATGGGTCTATATAATAAATTTTATGCAAGAATGTTTATTTAACTTTGTGATTTTTGTGATAACTTAAAAAAAAATAAAGTTGTTGTAAAGTAATTCTAACTCCACTTTTTAAACTTATCGTGGATTTTATTTTTGCTTTTTGTTCCCAAGATTCAGCTTACAGCAAACATGTTCATGAGAAAAACTAAGGTTTTAAGTCACTAAGTTCATAACTATTACAGACGGTGTCTACCCATAAAATAATACATTAATTATCATAAAATTGTACTAAAAATATAAAAATGTATTCTACATACGTAAATATATCAGTATCAAAAAATCGATACTTTACAACGTTTTTTTGATACTTTAGCAACGATCGCTCCCTAGACATTTGCTAAATCGCTGTTAGCAACCGTGTTATTACATGAGAACTGTCAATGGTTATGTCTCTATTGTCAAAAATGTCATTAAAAGGTGAAAAGGCAAAAAAAACACATGCACTATACTCTATAGCATCCCCAATAGTGTTGTCAACACTCGAACTGCTTTCAAGTATAAATAATAGCTCGTATGAATGCTTCGATACTTTGTCGGCATGAATTGACTTTCAAATTTATTGATTTGCCATTTTTTATACGTTTGTCGGAGACATGGTACAAAGTTATGGTATAAAATATTAAGTGAGAGCACCCCAGATGTACCTACATATGTCATGTATCTATTAGTTTCTAAAATGTTTAAATTTTTACTAAATACGAGTATACTGAGTTTTTTGATAAATTGTACGTCTATCAATTGTCTACGGGAAAAATAGGTGTGACATGTATTTAAGTGTTTTTATACAATTTAACTTATTTCTATCAAGTAAGTAGCCTAACATGTATCCTTTCTGATAATAGCACAAGCGATTATTTTATCATCCATAAGCATTTTCCAAAGTACAATTAACACTCTGAATTTTATATATCAGTCAAGGACTTGATAAAAATAATAAATAATATAATGTAAAAAAATGTATTAGGCTACCTACATAGATAGAAATGGTTTAAATAGTGCCTACAACATGTTCTTGTTAATTATGGTTTATAAAGAGGTTATATTTTATTTTGTCACGTTTTTTAAGCAAACTATGGAAATTATAACTTTTTAAGAGAAATTACATCACCTCATACTATATTTAATGGTATTAAATTTCTTACTGTGAAAAAAATACATTTACTTTTAATAATAAATGAAGTTATAAAACATATTTACATTGAACAAACATTTTCAAGTTGATATTTCAAAACATATTTAAAAAGGAGCCGATCCAAAGTGTGTACTTGTAAAAAAAACTACTCTACCCGCGTCACTGTCACCCATTGTATCGCAAGTATCGTTTACCGCAAAAATTATTTGCTCTACAATACATTTTGAGATCTCTATTTAACGAAATTACAAATTTTCGGACACAAGCTCTACAATAGAGTCCATTGAATATATTCGGTACAGATCAAAGATACTTTTGTCATTTTTTTCTATCCGTTAAAATTCTGTTTGATGCTAGCAGCTAATTTTTAAATTGAAATTTATCATCGATAGTGTGTGAATTATATAAATAAAGTATTTAAAAAAATATGAGTATCTCAAACTTTTAATGACCCACTTTAATAATATTAGAGCTAATATAACGATATTCGTGTAAATTAAGTTATTTTACTAAAAATTTATACTTTTTTATAAAAAATATTAAGATACGTATATTAAAAAAATATATTTTTAACAATTAAAAGTATTAAAATATAAGTATTATTTAATTAGTAGGCTCCATTCACTGTTAATATTATTCTTAAATAGCCTACATTTATAGCAGTTTGCCAATATAAAGAGAAAATATAAAAAAAATATCAAATTACAATTTGTAGTACAAAGAATAGGACCAAATGTTTACTATTACAAATTATCCAACAATAGATTAAAGGCACAAGATTCGATTACTGTTTAAAATGACCCGCATTAGGAATTTATGCCAAATAAAATATCAAGTTACAAACATGTTCTCCAACTTGAAGACAGGTAGTTTTTTTATATTTTTACAACGTTCCTCGACTAAAATATAGGGCACATCATATTTAATTAAGTCTAACTATCTAAAATGGATTAGTAAATATTACAGCAGATTTTAGATTTAGAATGAACATTGTTCTCATTAAATCTATAATAATTGCAATTCAATTATATGGATATATATTTATTGAGATATTTATTTAAAAAAAAATAACATACTATAGTTTACTAAAAAATTGTATTACACAAAATATAAGTATGTTACAAATAGATTGAATTTTGCATTTTTATAATGAAATCAAGAAATGTTTATGCGTTATTTATTATTACTTTTGTCGGTTAAAGAATAACTTCAATTATTTTATTATTCAGTTATATTAGATATACTACTTTATTTATTTATTATTATTTATATTATACTAGCCATTTGGAATGTGGCTAAAGATTTTATTTTGTATAACGACACTATGTTTAGTTGATAACAATTTGAATTCAATTGAGAGTGTTTTTAAATTACATTGTTTTTTACGTGAAAATTTATTTACAACACATGTTGTATGTAAGTAGCAGAAATATAGAGTCAGCTTATTACGATTATTAAGGGCGATTTTTTGATTTATTAATTTTTGCTTAACGTTCAATATAAAGAATAAAAAAGAAACGCTTCTCATACTAAAATATACAAAATGTAGAGTCAACTTATTCTCATAGTTAGACGCCGGGTAACATAAGACCATTTACTTAGCCCAATCCAAAAATATTCACAAAAACCTACCTAAATCGTCGCTCAAACACAAACAGTCCTTATCACTCGCACTTAACACAACCGATGAAGCGTTTCCTCAAATACAAATTCAAGTTTCTGACCGGGCAATGTACCGTGATCATCGAACCTCGTATATGCGAGCTGCGAACCGTTACCGATGTCACGGCTCGATTACGACTGGCCGAGCCATCTGATTGCAAGTCAGCCGTGTGAGCAGGGAAGGCGGGGCTTAGGGGGTGCCAGGGGGGCGCACACTACGAAACTCTACCCGCACATAGACGTCACACGCCCACAAAGACTTGTGAAGTTTCGGTTAACGCAAGTTTTCGTATGTAAGTTTGTTTGGTTGGCTTTTTTATTGTGGATTGATTATTTTGTGGATTAATTGTCTTTTAATATAAAAAAATGATTAAAAAATTATAATTTTATAAAGAAAACTTTGTAAAATAAAATACTTATATGTATATAGATACCTACCTAAAATATTAGTATATAGATAGTTTTAATGAAAATCATCCGGCTTAAGAAAGGTAATATACCTTTACCAATTTTACTATAATTGTAGATCTTAGCAATTCGGTAAGCAATTAAATTAATGTCTTCGATAATATTTTTCAAAACATTTTAATTTAAAAGCAAAACAAATGTAACTGAAGTATATAGTAGATATAAATAAAATTGCCAAGAATATGTCCGAGGCAGGTCATAAACGGTTAGGTTTTATAACCGGGTCTAGTGCGGCGAAGTGCCGGCTAAGCAAAAGATGTAAAACTTTTACACTCCACTATTTGACTGCTTTTCCGAAATGGTAATATTTTATTATCAGTTAACTGCTTATTTAATAGGTCAATATGTGAAGACCGTAAATCAGATATAAAAATTAACGTACGTTTTACATACATACCTACTGATATTAAAATAAACGAATATATTTTTTTTTTTTTACATAATTATAGGTATATGTCTATAGATATTTATTTGTAAATAAAATGTATGTTTAAATTATGTAATATAAAACTAATATTACAATAAATTTAGCTATTGTGCAATATTTTTCTCGAGAAAATTGACGTGTAAAACGTCTAGACAGACTATCCAATGAAAAGGGGTCAGCGTGGAGGGGCTCTTTATTTGACATTAGAAGTTACCGACGAAAAAGAATTTAATCCATCATAATACAGATAAGCTAATATTTTGTTATAATTATGACGTAACAAGTAGCGTCACAGGCAATTAATTCACAAATCACAACGCCCGCCAAAATGTATAACCTAAAAATCAACAAAAACGCATTCGCACGGCATAACAATGGCGGCCACGCGGCGATCGTCACGCCGCTAACGCTTAGCCCTCATTATACAGAACTAATTTCACGCTCGCTCTTAACCATTGTGAGATTTTGCGATTCCATATCACGCTTTTCGTCACGACTGGTTATCTCGGATTGACTCGTTACTTTTTTTAGACACAAACCCACGGGTCAAATGCTACGTTTAAAGAGATCCGTTACAAAGGAGGTCGATACAATACGATTGAAAATTCGACCTAAGTCAACCATTAAAAATCGTTTTCCACAATAGACCTAAAAAATAAATAATACTTTATTTAAAAAAAAAGTATTTGTACAAGAACAATGTGTATACCACAGCGGGACATCTAGATAGTGCGTATTTTCTTTATATTTTTTTATTTGCACTTATACCTTGGCTGAATGGCGTCGGATCCTTAATTTACGCATCGCTAGATGTATTCTGTGCTTAGAATTTGTAAGGGATTGTTCTTGTTTTGTAACATTACATAGTGTATTGTGCAAGCTTTATTTTGTATTAGATGTTGTGTTTAAGTTGGAGTTGAGTTAGTTAACATTTTATATTTATCATTTAAGTTACCATATCTTAAAATAATACTATTTTCAATACTTAAAACGTAAGTAAAATATAAATGTATGTAATAACTATAAAAATAACCAACATCCATGTCGCAGCGACTGCCTCTATTTGCTTTTATTTTAAACAACTTTTATTTATATATAAAAATAACAGAAAAAATTCTTTACCTCAGATGATACTAATGTATCACTCTACATTTATTGTAATTCTATATAGAAATAATACTAGTGTTTACGTGATGCCATCCACCGTGCCGTGCAGCTGTAGCGCCTTACACGCATCACTGGCGGCTCACAACATCCGCGAGTAACGAATGCTTTGTGCATCCCGATAGATAGCTGTCTGAGTGATAGGAAGTAGCGGGGTAATGTAAGAGGCTGTTGACATGAAACAAAAAATAGATATCATCATCATCATCATCATCAGGACTTTTCAGCCAATTGATGCCTGTCTCTCCCAAGGTGTAGTGCCATTGAGCGATCTTGAGCTTTGGGAAAATATAAATTTTGTTAAATTTCATGTAATTCTTTTAAACATTTATAAAAATGGTCCGATGTTATGATTTTTTTAATTAATTCGTTTTTTAGAATTAAATGGTCTCCATTTAAATTATTTTATAACTGAGTTATTTTTCGCTATGGCCAATGTATATAATATGATGACACGAAAACGACCCTAAATTTAACTATGCACATAATTCTCCCAAGTTTTCATGTATAACGTAAGGGAAAAAGGGTTGGTAAAGATGAGATATTGATAAAATTAAATCATATGATTGAATTTTAAATTTAGGACCCTTTCTATAACTATAGATGTATCAAGAATATGAATAAGAATAAAATTAAAAGTATGTTTTTACTTAAATACCTACAATTTATACCTACTAAAAAAGTAATCTAATATAAGGCATTCTACAATTTAGTCTATACGAAAAACCTATTTTGCTTAAAAATTGAAAATCGGAAAGTTTAAAACTTGTGCCAAAATAAGGCATTAAAAAAGGATGAGACTCTTTTCACCGATAGATTACAGATTAGATCGCAGGCCAATTTGGCGTGCGGTGCTTTACTAGGTTGCGGTGCGAGTCATCCGCATATCACGCTTTCGCCACGTCCTAGTATTTAGTGGTTTAGTGTTTTATCTAATTTTGGTTTACTTCAAATAATGACGTTAATGAAAAAATATTTTTCACTAGAACTAACTACACAAGTATTTTAGAAATAAGTGTATTTTTTCTTGTATGCTATAAATGAAGTATAAGTGACAATTACAGCCCGTTATATCGGAAATAGCAGATTCGAGCGTAGAGTGAATATATTTAATATTATACAGAGGTCTAACTTGGTTTAGGACTTGAATCCCACAATTTGACTTACATATATATAGTAATAGGTACCTACCCGTAGATAGAAAAAAAGATCTAGATCTAGAGAGATTCTATTTATCAATCCCCTAACAAAAAGCGTAAGGGTAATATATATTTATAACTTTTTTTAGGCATATATACCTTCGAGTAAATTATGCTAATGATTCGATTAGTAAACAGGTGTAGTTAAATTTAATAAAGGGTTTAGCAAATTAATCTCCGAACTCCGAAGGGTTGTACAGCAAATTAAATAACTTTATAATTACTTCAAGAATCCCTTTTCTTTCCCAGTCTTTTCCCAGACCTACCTACTCATTTGGCATCCGTTTCAATTATAATACTTCATACATTCAAAATTATGAAAAAAAAAAAAGCTCTTCAATTGGCAGTTATGAATTTAAATATCAATTATTGCCTATAACGCTTAAACATTGTTTAAACAATACGAATTTGTATTTATTAAAAGGAAACAAAACAATGGCATAAATATTATTAATGATATGTACCCTTCGCCGCCCAAAGCGATGAATTAAACAAAGAATTGAATATATAATCGCGTTGCATCTAATGAGAAGGGGAAGTTATAATGTACCGAAATTATGAGCGCTGAAATATTTACAGAGATACAGTCAAATATATAAAACTAGCTTTCAACCGCAGATGTTCTCGCGTGTTAGCACAATGACAATGTTTATAGTACCTACTTTATAACAATCTTTTTGAAATCTGTTCAGTCGTTGTCAGTTTGTATATAAACATACAGATAGAGATATGTATGTTATATATATAAAAAAAAAATTTTTACGAGTTCTTTTGGATTGGCGGTCGCGCAAATAACTATTTAAACTAAACTTCTCTATTTGGATATACAGACACTTGAATTTTATTTATACATACGTAACTATATAATCTACGAGGGTTTTTTTTTTATATAGGTAGGTTTTTCTGTGAATCTTTGTACTTTAACAAACAAAGAGAACAAAACATTTTATTTCAACAAAAAGATTAAACCTATATTAACTTCAAGGTTAGGTTAATCAAAAAATACTTTTACAAATAGGTATATAAGTATTATGCTTTGTTTTAATGTCTTATTGAAAAAAATAAAATAAAAGAAATTTGTGATGAACAAAGTCTCGATTTTACGTAGATAATTAAGTTACAAATAAAAGGTCAATAATAGGTTAGCTTACCCAAAGTTAAAGATACTTAATTATATTTAAGTAATTAAGTTAAAAATCGTCAATCTACGAAAATGCTTTAAAAAATACAATAGTGTCGCCACAAACAAAAAGTAATCAAACCAGTATTTTAAATGACACCGCGTTTGAATATTTGAAAAAGTTAAAAAGACATTTTTAAAATGTGCCCCGAGAGCTTTCCCCTTCAGCCTAAACGCACACAGACGCATTTACATTATACTTTTGAATCTGTATTAATTTTTGCGTCGCTTAATCTGTGCACTAAAGTTCTTTTTCATAATAATATTCTTACATTTTTCTCATGTTACATAATAAAATAATATTTTATTATATTTATTATTCATATTTACTAAACAAAACTATAAATATTATTCACAAAAAAAAACAATAGTTTATAGACCTATAATTTCTCAACTCCTTACCTTTCAGAAAAAAAAACGTAAATAATCGAACAGTAACCGATATTAAAACAACACGATGCATCATATTTCCCCCGTATAAACACGCATGACGGGTATCTCTTTCTGACGTATAGCTTTTCTCGATATACCCGTCTCAGTCTGTTTAGGGCGTGTTCTGGGCTGTGATTGGTGGAGGGGATGGTGTTCGGTCGCCGTCGGTGTTGTCTTTCCGACGGCGTTTTCCCGACGGTAGGCGTTCGAAAATCGAACATGGATGGTATTCTTGTAACGCAATGTGTAATTAAAAACCTGTTCGTATGACAGTAGTGATATATTTTACTTTCTTGTGGTTGTTTCGTGTTTTGTTGGTTAGTAAATTGTTTTGCGAGCTGGTGTTACCTGATACTAACTGTGCAATTTTTGATAAAATTTTTGTAAATATTCTACGTAAATTAGGATTTTCTGTTCAAATAATGTGTTAAATGAACCTACATAGTTATTTTGTCAAAAATATTAGTGGATAAAATACCCAAAAGTTTCTACTTAACTAAAGTGAAACTAAGCTAACTTATTAAAGTTTTTTGTAACAAAAAAAAACTAAAATACTTTGTGAAGAAATAAAAATTAGACAAATTCATATTTTTTTATTTAATAAATTTTCGCTTGTGAATAAAAAAATATACATATTAGTGAATAGCATGTCAAAATACGTAACTCAACTATAAATTACCTTTGCAGCATATTTTTTGTTATATTTAATTTATGTCGGTGCATTATTAAATGAATATTGTATATAATTTTTAAATGTATTGTTACCGCTAAACTTTTTTATATAAAGATTTAAGTAAAAGCTGCAGTATTATAAGCAAAATAGTTTAAGAAAAAAATTGCAGTTTGTTACTTGGTAGGTTTTTATCAATAGATAATTAATAATTACCTCGTTTTTGCTTATTTCTGTTATAATAGGTATATTTTACATATCGGTTTAATATATGATAAGCTATAAGATAGGTAAGCGATAGCTTATAATATCTATATAATGTTAAGAAATTATAAGTTATAAAGCACCACATAGGTACCTCTGAGTTCATTAATATCTTCTGTTATAACACGATTAGTAAAATTCAAGACTAAACATTATATTCTAAAGTACCTACGTACATACCTACATGTTAATGGAAAATCTTCATTCAAAAATGTTAATATACCTACATTTCTACCATATTATTTTTGTATGTGTCATCGCCAAAGTTCTCAAATGTAATTGACCCCTTAATATTGCTATATTCAAAATGTGATTTGTTATATTTTATAAATAACAATTTTTTGTATAAGTTCAGATAACTGGTATAAATAATAATAAAGGTAGTAATATCAAAGTAACTTCAAAAAACGCTATAAAGTTAAAGAGCATCAGCGTTACCGTTCCAAGTTTCTGAGACATTGTAAGTAAAACAAATGGAGTTTTTAGGTATCTACATATTTTTGTCCTGATTTGTACAGATCCTAGGTTTTATTATAATTGTATAATATTGGTATTATGTAATTCCTTAATAAGTGTACTCCGATTTTTTTACCTAAGAGTAAAATTACCTATGTATTAGTATTTTTTTCAATTTTAAAGGTCATTTTTACCTTTAAAAACCTATAGGTATTGGAAGTAGAAATTTGAAATATAGGTATGTATATACCATTAAAATATATAGGTAGCTTTAACTAAGGCAATAGACATATAAAATTACTCAATAATTTTTATATTTGAATTAAATATAGGTTTCTCAATGGTAAAGACATTAGAAATTTTAGTATATTGAGAGAATAAAGCTCTATTTTATATATATATATATATATATATATATATATATATATATATATATATATATATATATATATTTAAACAAACTAATACTTACAACCATAGCATTAAACTTTTATTATAACTTTCTTTCATACGTAACCTTAAATATACCAATATTAGTAAACATAATAGATGAATTACAAAAGTGTATAAGGCTGGTTATGCACGATACACACTTAATTACACTGTTTCACGTATGAACGCTCACTGCTATGCGTATGCGCACTGCATGTTATAATACATTGTGGTTAGAATGGAATAGAATCCGGAAGATTGAAGTTATTATTTATTAAAATTACTTTATAACAGATTCAAATGTCAAATGACTTATTAAATCTTCAAATTCACATGTTGAGCCAGTAGTAGATAAACAATGATAATAATATATCCTTGAAAGATTTAAGGTTGCACTGTTCTGTAACGACTGAATGATAGCCCTTATATGTTTTTACCTACAATATAATTTAGTTCTAGAAGGCAAAAATGTAATATTGCAATAAAAATAATAACGAAATCGATCTACAACATCTCTAATCGGACAATGACTATTTCGATATTTTTGAAACTTCAAGTTCAATTCTTTATATTGATGGCTTTCTGACAAGCCTTTTGATTATATTTGATTTAAATGTATAATAATTTACCTATAACTCGACCTGAAATAGTAGCAGTATATTATATAAATGTTAACATTCCTTATATTCATAAAATCATCCGTAGTCGGCTAAAAAGTGAAGACATACAGCTAACTTCTTTTATTTTATATGAAACTCATTCTAAGCATAAATAACATAAGAGTATAAGGCTGGCTGCACACGACACGCACTCAATTACTCAGTTTCACGACTGACTGAGTTAGCGCAGTCTGCGCGCGCGCAACTCATGGCTCAATAGATCTGTGCATGTAGCTGAGGTTTATTAGAGTGCATTACGTTACTATAATATTAAGTGTTAAATAAACATTTTTTTAAAAGGAAATCGCTTATCCTTTGATTTTAGCAATTCTTATTACTAAAGATTACGATAAGATCGTTATTTACAGGAAGTATAGAGATTTTTAGTTGTATAAAATATCATCGAAGGAATTTTTAAAGGTTTCACATTCTTGTCACATGGACGAAATTTGCTCAAAATGAATTTATATATATGTCCTATTACAATGTTCACTTTAACGATGTTAATTTAATGAATTTTACTTTAGAAAATTTTAAAAGACAAATTAGAAATCTATTTCTTCAAAAAGATTTGTAATTTAGCTTATTATATATCTTTTTAATATATCAATATTTTGTTATATATAATATAATTCAAGTATATATTCCGGGTGTTTTGTTAAATATCTACTCTTATACTACACTAGCGACTCACCCTCGCTTCGCTCGGGTTTGTCCCTAGCATGGATATAGTAAAATCGATCCGATAATCGATTATCCTTAAGAGATAGACATATGCTATCGCGAACTTTTTGTAGACCTTTTTAAGGTGTACAATACTGTAGTACATTATTTTAATCTATCTTGTAAGTTCAGCCAGCATATGCAATGTAAGCGCATCACATTAGAAACTTCTAAAATATTATCAGTGTTTCCTTAACTTTCCTCTTGAATCACTCTACCTATTAAAAAACCGCATTAAAATCCTTTGCGTAATTTTAAAGATCTAAGCAAATATACGGACAGACAGCGGGAAGCGACTTTGTTGAATACTATTTAGTGATAAATTGTTTGTTTGTGGAAATTTTAACGGTGTATTTACTATTATTATTATTGTTGTAACACTGTTCGTTTCCCTAATAATAAATAAAATAAAATAAAAATAATTCACATCATCGTTACGCAGCATCTCGAAGATCTCGAATCGAAACAAAAATCACACTTCGCTAAGAGCATTACGAACATTTATAATCGGCTAAATATCGAATTGTTCCATCCATTGTTTGGAGGGTTTAAACCTTCTACCCTCGAGAATTGGTTTCGGGAGTTTTAAGCCTACCGCCTTCGGAAAAACTCCGCGATACCGATCTAAAATAACCTTTAAAACGAAACACTTGAGTCTAATTTAGATTAGAGAAATATCTAAAATAATTCCTGAAAAGTGAAAGCTTTCCTACGCAAGGTATTTAGGTTTAAACTCCTATTGAAAGAGGTGAAAGTTTTAGGGTGGTTGAGTATAACCATTTTGTGCTTTACTGCTTGGTTTTAGAGGTTATTTTCGTTTGATTGTGACGGATTGTTGAGAAGATTGTGCAGTAACGAGTCTACACACAGGGTGTAATTGTATCGGGGATCAGAATCGACCCGCGAGCCGATAGTGATGGTACAGTGTCGATGGATTCATAATAAATGTGCAGGCTATAACCACCCTTATGCATCTTCACTATATTTTTAAAGTAATAATATTAAAAATCTTTTATAGACTACAGGATACTTCTTCACGATTTTTTCTTTTACCAAATAAACTAGTTGTAATCATGTTAGAAAATTTTCATTTTTATCGTTTGTCTTAAAATCCAAAAGGAAGAAATGGAATTTTAATAGTCAGTTATCAGTTATCATAGTCAGCCTGCTTTCGTCCACTGCTACTGCTGCCTCTCCTTGTACATGCCACTGAGCTCGATCTTCAGCTCATTTTACTTTACTTATACACGCTTCAAGTATAAGTGAGGAGCGTCCTATACTATGTTAATAGAATTTTACTTAAATATAATAAAATTACTCAAGTTTTGCTGAAATGGAAAGAAAATAGTATTGTTCGTATCATGTGACCTTTTTACAATGTCTACAACTATTGGTGGAAGTTGTAATGACGTCAGCATTTTATTTAAAGAAAATTAGAGAATTATATTGAATCAATCTCTACTGTAATACTTTTAATATGAAATAAAAAAATCAAAAACTTATTTGTATTACTTTATTATCTCAATAGGTCTATATTTAGATTCATATAGTACATGAAATAAGCCTACGGTGTGTGGTCCAATGCAATTACTTAAATAGACTTATTTTATAGATAATATTGTATTAATGTCCGCCAACCCGCACTTGGCCAGCGTGGTGGACTATGGCCTGATCCCCCTCGTATTGAATTTAGGCCCGTACCCAGCAGTGGGACGATAAAAAGGGCTGAATACATACATACATTGTATTAATGTAATGTATTATACAGGCGAAAAATTCGAAAATGATGCGTGGTTATACATATTACATAACCTTCGATGTACGTTACAAAAAGAAACAATTTTCTAGTATTGACATATTAAAATCTTTAGCTTAACTGGCTTACAGGCCTCTAAAATAAGAAGTTCTAATTTTATAAGGTATTAGGTATACTTTATAGGTCATATATAGGGTAAAAAAAGATAAGAAAAGTTAGATAGTAAAAAATTATTCTGGACTGTTTTCGTATGAAGCCAAGGAAACGGCTGCTACCTAAAATACAATATATAAAAATCTGTATTATATGAAAATATTACCAAAAAAAAACGAGTTATTGCTAGACTAAATATAACCAAACATTAACTAAGGGAACGCTAAAGGTCAAAATCACGTGCATCTATATTTATCGATACATCCCTATAATTGGTGGCACATCACTATTTTTACAATAGGGTCCGACCCCCGTGGTAAGCAAAGGGCGAGATAGGGCGGATATTTATTATTGTGTACATTTTATTTTTATTTGTTTCGCTTTTGTTATAATTGCTATTTGGTGCTTAATGATCGGTCTGTTAGTTTGGGAACAACGATATGTTCCCATTCAAGATGGTGTTTAGCTTTCCTTGTGTTTTAGATGGTAATATATCTGTGGGTTTATTAATTGTATGAATTCAAATATAATATGCGTTAAATAACTTCAAAAAAACCTAAAACCTATATAGTAAAACCTATATAATATAATGAATAATATATAAACAAATAACATATTTCATGTTACATTATTAAGATTAGTTCATAATATGTAATTGATAAAACATGTAAAGTATTCTTTTAATCCTTCTGAAACACAAAATGTGTGTTTAGTTAGAATTTATTTTATATCGAAATATACCTGTTTTAATTTTATACATAATATAAATAAAGCTTAAGAGCTGAATCGAGTTCAGTGGCATGCCATAGTAGAAGCCTAAATCGAGGAGTGAACCAAAGTAGGCTGCTTATGATGATGATGACTGTTTTTATAAGCTTTTCTCTTTTGGGAAAAGAAATTGATTCGACGTAATTTAATAGCATGTGTAAAAAAATCTTTAAGAAACTTCCCGTCATACAAAAATACCATCTATTTTTAGGGCCGATTTACCATCGTTTAAAGTTATGCAACAGAAATGAGATAGTGTAATGAAAACAATAGAAATACATATCTTTGGTATGGTTTCCAATCGATTAATATCCCATGTTATTCTACCACTAACCAATGATAGACTTCAAGTTTACTCTACCATACTATCCTAGATGTAACGCTTACCTAAATACAGTCTCCACTCCAATACCAGTCAACTATAGTTACTATGAAAATATGATATTAAAAATAAAAAAATACTTACATGATAACATACATAGAAACTTAAAAACCGCTAAATAATTTAGAATAATATGAATGAGCGTTTGAATAAAGTTATAATGCTACAGTATCCATGAAGAGAATGTACAAAAACGGATTAACGTAAAATACGGAAATATCTTACCACATAATGGTTTCTCTTCTCTTACAGAGAGACTAATCCATTAAAAATGTTTGAATATATAAGCGTTTCATATTTTTTATGTTATACATATAAAAAGTTTAAAAATGTTTGAATATATAAACCTTTCATATTGTTTACGTTATATATATATAGATAATCACATCACTAGTATTTTAGTAGGTACCCTACGTGTTAGGCGAAAATCGAAAAAAGCATTTATAGATGTTATATTTATAAATAAATAATAAATATGTTGGGACATTCACACACAGCACCATTTTGTTCCATGGTAAGCTACGAGGCCTGTGTTATGGATACCAGATAGTTGATATACAACACATATATAACTTTAAATACATACATATTATAAATATAAACACCCATGACCGGAGTACAAACGTTCATGACACAAATGAATGCCCCCAGCGGGGCTCGAACCCGCGACCGCTGGCACAGCAAGTACAACAAAGGGTCACTACAAACTGAGCCAAACGTGTCGTCAGATAGATTTGCATATACATATGATTTATCCGTGTCTTCTCCATTCTACGTGACATTGTCGAAGTAATCTGTGCTCAACTGACACGCTTAGACGCCATTAGCAAGAAAATTGAATTGGATTAAACATTATTTTACAATTTACATCTAATACTTAGTAAAAATTAAAGATTTTCATTTCAACTTTTTCGTATCATATAAACAGAGAAATCTATACTAATATTATAAAGCTGAAGAGTTTATTTGTTTGTTTGGTTGGTTGAACGCGCTAATCTCAGTAACTATTAATCTGATTTGTAAAATTCTTTTTGCATTAGATAGCCCATTAACTGAGGAAGGCTATAGGCTATATATCATTCCGGAAAAATATACGGTTCCCGTGGGATAGCTTTGTTTTTGTCTAGGGCGAACCCGAAGCGAAGCGAGGGTGAGTCGCTAGTCATCTTATAATCATATATCACCAAGTTCGCGGTCGCCAACGCAATACATAATTCACATTTTCTTTTTAATTGAATTGATAAATAGTCTTACTACTACGAGTATATTAGAGGAAGATATACGCTTACATGTCTACGTCACGAGGTATTACTTGCTATTACATATTTAAATAGATTAAGCACAATGTGACGTGTAAAACCTGTTATCGCTCGCGATTACGCATTTCTTTAGTATTTCTATTAAAATGATTGAAGGCGTCATAAGGAATATCTTATTATGGATCGTTAATGGTTTTATACGTCATACGTATATGATTTTATTAACAGCTTCAAGATATAATGAAGTCTTACAAATCTAGGTAAGATGTTAAGGCTTGATGACGTTTACGTTATTTTTTTGTTGTTTATAGTAGTTAATTATTACGGCTTTTTGTTTACTTAATGTTGTTGGTAAAGTAATGAAGAAAATTAATATTATAAAGAGGCAGAATTTGTTTGTTTGAACGCGCTAATCTTAGGAACTACTGATCCGATTTGAAAAATTCTTAAATAGTCCGTTTATTGAGGAAGGCTATAGACTATATATCATATGGTATATAGTCTATCTAATCCATACTAAACATTAAAACATACCTAGGAACGAGCCCGAGTGAAGCGAGAGCAAGCAAGAATCAATTTTATAATAATTCATTAAAATTATTGTAATCGAATCGATTCGAGTCAGTCTAATAGACTACTGGAAAAATTAAAACTTTCCTTTAGGATAACCCTTCAGGTATAAACAAAACTCGGTCTGGTCTACATGCTTATAAATTGAAAATTAATACAAGGTTAAGACTAAGTCCAATGTCACGTGGTGAGACTTAAGTCATTTCCAATTATTTAATAGTTTTCTAAATCGATTTGTAGAGTCAACTTGTGTAAGAAGAATGGTACTTTAACCACGTGATAATTATTATATCATCTTCCATTAGACATATTATATTCAGAATATCACATATTATTATATTTACAATTATTAATAAACTAATAAATCTCTTAATTATTTATTTAATACTAGAGTTTTTTTTTTATTGAGGCGAAAGTACAAAAATACATAGGAATTATGTACCTTTATTTTAAGAATCGGTCAAAAAGCCTAGAAGTCTTAATTTTAATTACATGTAACGCAAACATAAAACACTACAAAAATAGCTCTTGAAAGTCAAATAGTATATCTAAGCAAAAAAGGAAAAAAATACTTTTACATAGGTACAAAAATATTTGCAATTATCCTTAAAAATAACTAAATCGAGACGGATAACGACATCTATTAACAAGAAGATAGATTGTGCAGAAGGTGAAATTAATAAGAGATGGTTCTGATTAAGGTTGAGAGGTCAGAGGGCAGTGCGCTTTTGCTACCCTCCCAGAGATGGCACTCAATATTTGATTCAAGGAAGGAAAATCTTGCTTTGCCTCTTGGTTCACCTTTTTAATTTAAATTCTAAATTTATACATTATATTAGTTATCACAAAATTAGATCAGATTTATATTTGTACGTATGGAATGATTAATGTTATTTTTTGAGTCAAAAATATCACCCCATTATCTAATATTATAAAGAGGTAAAGTTTGCGAGTTTGTGAGGTTGTAGGAAGTAATCTCTGGATTTACTGAACTGATTTATATGAAATTTGGTAAGAAGTTAGTTTGAGACCCTAGGAAGGGCATAGGGCACTTTTTATCCCAGAAATCATCCCTTAAGGGGGTGAAAATGGAGATGAAAGTTTGTGCGGGGAATCAACCTCGGGACGAACCCGAGCGAAATGAGGGTGAGTCGCTAGTTGAGTCATAATATGGTTTTTTGCACCATACTAAAATTCACAATTAGACCATTAATATTTCGTCTGCTTGTTTGTCTGTGAGCTTTATGAAATCTTTAAGTTTCATGAATTTCATGATCAAATTAGGAACAGTACAACGCGAGATCACCAGTAACAAAATCAAATTGAAGGTATTGCTATCAAATCGGAATTTTGGGTAAATAATACTTGTATATATTTTTTTATATTTCAACCTCAAAGACTTACCGATGTCGGGATTTACACCAAAAAGATGATTTTTTACCGCTGTATTATAGTACATTGTCGGCGCGTCCTTTCAGCGTTTTAGCGCTTACCGACTCACAAAAATGTTGGATGTAATCTGTGCATTGTGCAACATAGTGTTTGGTTTGTAAACAGATAACTTAAAAGGTTTTAAATTTTCTCATGCGGAACTTGTATTCTATAGAACGGAATTTTATACCGCTTAATTGCTTGGTATTGATAAATAACGCTTTTAATAACTACATAGCTTTGATAAAAATTGCATAAGTCTGAACATTTAATTTAATTACATTGGTATGGCATGGCATTGGTATGGCATGGCATTAATCTATTATTATTATTATTATGTGTTTTAAGCCATATTGAACCATTTAGAAGATGAATTTAAAAAAAATCCTTTACAATAATCACCATATTATAAGGAACACCTATTATGTAAAATTTCATGCTTTTAGATCCAATGACTTACACTGCGTTTTCCGTCAGTCAGTGTTCGAGTTTTATTGAAAAGATATTTAGACATTAAATTGTTACGAGTAGTTTCTAGTCATTTTTTGTCATTTAGACCCATTATCTATACATATAATAAAATTCTAACTAAGTCGAATATGTACATTAAATATTTTTTTGGAAAATCTTATTGAAATAATCATTATTATCGGTACAAAGGCTGAATCTATAGTTTTTAGAATTTTTGTCTGCCTGTCTGTCTGTTACCGCATCATGAGGAAACCACGGGACAGATTTTGATGGATATGATGATAGTTATCCGTTTCAACATATAGGATACTTTTTATTGCGGGAAAATATCTCATCTCTCAGAAGTCTATACTAACTTTAAATCGTAACTAGGGACGAACCCGAGCGAATTGAGGGTGAGTCGCTAGTTTATATATAAATAGGCAAACACAAAATAGTTCAGTACTTTTTGCTCCTCTGTTTGTCAACCAATTTTCTTTTTTTTTTTTGTTTGGTAGCTATTACCGAGCTTCAGTGTGATCAATAAAATTAACAATTATGATAATGATAGAGTTTTGACCATTGGACAAACACTAATGTTTAAATGTGAGAGTATTTCTCGATTTGTCCATCTTTCATGAAGAAACGGAGATTTTTAACAACAATGTCCATATAACGTTATATAACACAATAACAAACTATTTTGTATTCCATACAATGAGCACTAGCCTCAGGTTTTCTTTTCCATCCTACTGATATAAAACAACGGAGAACGTGTCACTAATTTTATTGGGACATTGTTCCACATTTGTGAGAATGCTTATTCTTTCGCCAATTCATACATATGTGATGGAGAATTTCAAAAAATGGGTTTCAAAAAATTTCAAGAGAAGGTTTACATCGATGATCCTGTATTTTCGTGTTAAATACAATTACTTTATACTCGATTTATTTTCCCCTCTTTGTTAAAAGTTTATTCTCGAAATAACTTTCACTAATTGTTTTAATTAAATCGTATGTTCTTTTAAATGATTATTATCTCTATTAATTAAGTTGAATATTTTAAGAAGAAACAAACACATGTAATTATATCATAAAATAAAATTTCATTTAAGTATTTTGCTTTAAAATACTGACATAGTTTAAGAGATCAATGTAATCAATGCATTAAAAAAAATTAAGAAAGTCTGAAACGACTTTCTTAATTTTTTTTACGTTTTTTACGTTTGACGAAAATATCACGTAATAGATACATGTATGTAATCAGCCCTTTTTAACGTCCTACTAATGGGAACGGGTCTCCCTTCAATACGAGGGGGATCAGACCAAGGTCCACCACGCCGGCCAAGTGCGGGTTGGCGGACTTCACATATCTTTCGAAAACTTGCTATGTTCTCTCAGACATGCAGGTTTCCTCACGATGTTTTCCTTCACCGTAAGGCAAGTGGTAATCATGTTAGAAATAATTTGCACGTGAAAATATGAGAGGTTTGAGACCTGGGTTTTGAACCCGCTACACTCGGTTTCTCAAGCGAGCGCGTTACCACTAGGTAACCACTGCCTTTTACTTTTACAATAGATACATGGTAGAAAATAAAATACAGCCGAATTGACCTATTAATTTTGAAGTCGGTGAAAATTATAAGCAATTAACCATCTGCCAAGTTTGGGTATCGCTACCTACAATCACCATAATCCTACCCCGTTACCTGTGGTATTATTAAAGGGGAGAGGGGAGGGGGTATAAAGAAATCCTATTTTCATAGTTCACTTCATCTACCGCCGTAATTTGGTTAGCACGCATCGCTGCATTGGGCTCCCGGTTTAAAGTTAGGATTAACATCTTAGATACTTATTAGTTTTATAACTTACTACTGGTCGATGTTTGACTGTAATCATTTTTTTTTTTTAATAACACTAAAGCTCGTCAATAGCTACTAAACAAAAAAAAACAAAAAGAAGGAGATGGGGAAAAAGTACTGAACTGTTTTGTCTTTGTTTATTTATATACAGATTTCCTTACTATATAGTATTTGTCCAAAGCTTTGTCTAAATATCTGATATACTAGGTCCACAGAATTACTACTTTTTAATTTAATTAAAAAAAAAACGACATCAAAACTATGTACTTTAAAAAACTTATTCTACCTTCCACCACTTGGTGGTGGAATTACGTTTTTGAAATTTATATAGATTCACTCGTGAGGTTTAATTTTAAACGCTAACCAAAATTAAGAAAATAATCATAAAAATCAATTTATATTATAACAATCGCATAATTCATACAAAAAACTCACTTACATCGTTCTTCAAAGAATTAAAACTTAACTAAATAAAAATCTAAAATAAATAGAACTATTACAGAATCCTCATTTTTTAGATTTAAAGCAATCTAATTATAATTTATGATGTATTTTATATTATAAATAACTTATCCAGTCTTAAATATTTTATTCCAAGTATCAAGATCGTCTAAACATCTTCAAAATGCTAAAGATGTTTACAAAGTTATTTCATATTTTCAATTCGTGCAGACGGCGGGCGGCGTGGGAAGGGGATTTGTTCTACCCATAGCAGAGGTAACGCTTTGCATGTTTGTTTTACTATTGTTCATAGTTTGCTTCAAGTAACATAAGTAGGTAATAGGTATTATAATTGATGAGAAAACCCAGATTGAGATTATATAAACTATTTTACAATTTATCCGTATTAATATTATAAATGTGAAAGTTTGTGAGTATGTATGGATGTTTGTTACTCTTTCACGCCAGAACGGCTGAACAGATCTGGATGAGATTTGACACAGAGGCACAGAGATAGATTATAGTATGAAATAACACATAGACTACTTTTTATTTCGGAAAAATGTACGGTTCCCGAGGTATAGGTTTTTTTCTGTTTTCCTAGAGGTGAACCCGAATAAGCGAGGGTGAGCCGCTAGTATTATTATATATGATTTGCAACAATCGAGAATTTTTTACTAATTATCAAACTTGATTTTTAACAAAACGTCAGGGCAAGATTATATCTATCATCATTGTATCATCATAACCGACATTCATTAGAGCAGATGAGCAGGAAAAAAAATTGTCTCACATATGCTAGTGCAGTGTGGGCCGGGTCGCCTTAAAACTTGCTTTCCAATATTATTGCTGATAATAAAAGGTAGTAAATAGTAATTGGGGCAAGTTCAGATGCACTAATACAGGCGTATTTGTGCACTTTCTAGTACCTTATTCTCAATCCGTTGGAACAGCATTCCGACACCAGAGGAAAGAAGGAGCAAGAACGACACTTTTAGGTGCGATCGGCATCGGGTGTAATACCCTGAACTTTCCAACCCTGATCTTTTACTACAACTTTCTGCTAGAAATGCCTATTGAATTTTTAATATTAGCTGAGAATCGAACCGGTAGGTTGCAGTCTCATGAGTCATAAGGTATCATGTCTTGCAGCTATGAGCTAGCCGCTAGACGCACAAGACATTATTGAAAAAACTAAGCAAACCTACCTACGAGTTAATTTTTTTAATGCAGTGATTACTTATTTTAGAGCATTATATTATAAGCTTATTTTAAAGCAAAATACTTAAATGAAATTTTATTTTATCTGCCAAAACCCCGTTTTTTTAAAGTTAATTTTTCGTTTGCACTTAGATTTTGTAACTTATATGTATATGAATTCCAAAAGTACATAGTATTTTATTATGTTTTTTTTTATCTCAAGTCCACGACAATTATGCGTATAAATATTTCATCCTGTCCTCAATAGACGGTAGACCGTCACAATATAATCTTTGATTTCCACATCCGATCTTCGATCACAGTGAATGATGATGCATAAGTAATTATTTTGAAAATATAATTCATGCTACCATTATTGTCATTTTGCAACAACTAGAAAACGTCTGCATCATAGCCTCGTTCGTCTATTTGGGCAGTGGGGCGGTAAATCTATAATAATCGACATTGGATGCCAACAGCTTTGTGTCTTACATTATTGGAAATATTCCACAATAAGTTTGAATTGAAACAATGATATGATTTTTTGCGTATAACGATAACTAAAATGAAAAATGTGAATATAATAGGTTTTAATTTGATCACGTTATAGTACGCTATTGCTTATTGCAGAGGAGGACATGGATTCGAGTCCCGTATGAAGTAAATATTTTAATGAACTTTTTATATCAGTTTATATTAGAGCAGAAAGCGGACGAAAATTAAAATATAATTACAATACCTCTAAGGAAAAGTGTATGGAGAAATAAGTTGTCAGTATTCCTGGATCACTAACAAAATAATCAAACATTTTAAATGTCATCCCACACACTTTAAGCAACTGCGCCAGAGCTCATGCCTCCAAGTATAACTATAAGTCGGATTAGTGTACTGCCGTCATAAGAAAGAAAGCAGTAACTTCGTCAAAGTTGATTTCGAGATATTTGAAGTTTTGTCTTACTACTACGTCAAAATTACTACTAGTTTTGACGCAGTTACGATTAAAATGCTTATGGTATCTCCGGACTCATAAGACTTAGAGGTTTATGAGTGAAACTACTAAGTAGCATTTTTTTGCTGATTCCGAATCTGCATATAAATTATTTTTGACCAAATTGATAGTTACAGCCTCCTTTCTTATAACGGCAGTGTAGTGGTCGAGTTTTAAGTGCTATATTATATAGCGTAATGTACAAAATAGTCGCTGAAAATCATGATCGTAGTCACAGTCATCTAGTGCGATAACTTAAAATTGATTACTTTAAAAATATTTAATTGCAATTTTTTTTAGAATATAATACTTTACAAACAATATCGTCACCAGTATCAGATCATTGACCAGTAATATTTAATCTAGACGAAGATCAAGATATGAAACCAAATCAGAATTGAGACCAAACCAAAAGGTTAGCTCGAAATGTCATACATTCTTAAGTGCCTCAAATTGTTTTTAATAAGGCAAATTAATTGCAAAACGTCATACAATTATGAATCAAGACGGATGATACTTCCAAGAAGACGGGAGCAACGCACGTACCTATACTCTGCGCAGGCGCACCGCCATGCCATACCGCCTGCCCGCGCGGAAACTGTCACAATTTGACGTTTCACTTGACATGACGCGTTCTTTTTCAAACAGGCCGTCTTTTATTTTTATATCTTTATCTCCTTTTTAATCTACCTGCCAGCATTTTTAATATCACACCTAAATCAAAGTAAAAAGGTTGTATATCGGTTAAATAAAATATATAATTTTAATCGGCTGCTATCTGGATAACTTGTTAGGGATTTCGTTTCGTTCCTTGCATCGGACGCGATGAATGCATAATTAAGTGGAAGCTTTTTTATAATTTCGTTAATCTGAGAAGGACGCGTTACGCCTTGAAACTTGACGTAAGGGTTACATTTTGCGTTTGTAAATTTTGCAAAATAAATTCTAAACAGATGTGATAACTATTACTGTATAGATACAGAAAAAATAAAGTAACTTGTTCCTTCATAAATGAAAATAGCAAATAAAATTTCATATTTTACAAACAAGTAATTCATTCATCAATTTTTATATTTATATTACATATCTGACACTCATGTAGAAGATGAGGATCGAAAAATAATTTCGTATAAGCTAAATAAAGCCCATGTGATATTGTAAAAGCACAACCTTGATTGACCACCTAACAAGTTCCAAAATTTTAGAAACTTAGAACCTAAGTAAGACCTTGATATTTAATCCAATAGGTAGGTATACCTTATACATCGAAAGTGGTAAAGCATGAAAAATTGGTTTTGTAAACATAATTTATACTTTAGATCCGCCATTTGCTCACACCTGTAGTTGTGGTAACACGGTAAAAAGTTAAAAATATCCTATAACATTGTACTTTCTTAGATTTACGTGAATATTTGAAATTTTAAATAAAACTATCTTTTCGGATTATTTAGCGGATTTATTTTGATTTTTGGTTCCCGACGTTTCGATTGCTTTATAGCAATCATGGTCACGGGAGAGACAATCGAAACGTCGGGAACCAAAAATCAAAATAAATCCGCGAAATAATCCGAAAAGATAGTTTTATTTAAAATATTCTATAATATTATTTATTTTTCCTAAATCCGTCTGTAAAAGTTTCCCTCCTTTCATTTCAATTAAAGACAACTATAACAAAATTAAAAATAATTTCGATAAATATGTATGTTATTGTAAGGTACGTTTTGAAAAGATAAGCGTTTAAAAAATAAATATTTATTTATATAAAGCATTTATTTATGCAACCTTGGCCGATAGCAATCTATTAAAATAACCTAAAAAAAAAAACGAAGATTTGCTATCTATCCCGCACTTTCAGAGAAAAAACAACAAATGTATGTTTATCAACAAACATCCATTTTGGTTAAGTTCTAAATCGGTTATTAAACTGTAAATTGATAATGATAATACCTCACTCAATATTTAAATCAACTACTGTTTAATTTCTTGTCGTCTCTTCTCAGCAGAACTGTTTTACAATTTGGTAGCTTTCTCATGGGCTGACTATGACGATCTTAAAAATTAAGTTGATGATTCAAAATTATTGAAGATAAGTATAGATACAAGTATTATGGCAGTGGTAGCCCAGTGGTAACGCGCTCGCTTGGGAAACCAAGTGAAGCGGGTTCAAATCCCGGGTCTAGCACCTCTGATATTTTCATGTGCGAATCATTTCTAACATGATTACCATTTGCCTTACGGTGAAGGAAAATATCGTGAGGAAACCTGCATGTCTGAGAGAACCTAGCAAGTTTTCGAAAGACATGTGACGTCCACCAACCCGTCATAGACCAGCATGGTGGACTACGGCCTGATCCCCTTCGTATTATAGGGAGGCCCGTGCCCAGCAGTGGGACGTTAGACAGGGCAAAATACATGCATACAAGGAAATATCTCGAAGGTTAATTAGAGTTATCTTTTTATATGAACTTTGTCTTAAAAAGATACGTTTTTAACTTTATAACTACTTACAAACGCGAAAGTTTGTGAGGATGGATTTATGGATGTTTGCATTTATGGATGAATTCATTCACGCAAAAACTACTGAACGGATTTTGATGAATCTTTACAGTAATATAGGTTATACATTAGAGTAATACGTAATTGAACTACATTTGCGGAGCAGTGGGAAAACGCTTATGCATTATTAAAATTATATCGATCAGGTTTATTAAAGAGGTTATCTGATAGAGACAAAATGAAATGTAATTTTATTACAAGAATTACAAAAAAATATACTATAAGAACTAATTCATGATACATTATTACGATTCACACTTCACCATGCCATTGAAAGTGAAACCGACATTTTCGATCCTGTTGACGTTACCCGCCTCGAACGTTACATTTGAGATGTAAAAGAAATATTTTTTTATGGGCAACCCGATCTCAGAAATTCACTTGCTACCAACTTTATTATTTGATACTCAGAGCGGATTAATATTTTTTTATTTAGTTTTTACTTCGGTCGGACCGTCGGCATCGCTTTGGCGCTCGTATTAAAGAATTGTCGGTTAGATAATATGTTTGCTGCAAGCTGTCGAATGGATCGTAGATGTTTATATCGGCAGGTACCTAATTATTTTGTTTATATATCTGCTTTCAATATATAAAAAATGTACATTTTTATTATATTCTATCGTAACCTTTTATATGGATATAGGACCCATTTAGAAAGTTATTAGAAAAAATATGTATGTTGAAACATACACACACAGCACCATCTAGTTCCATGGTAAGCTACGAGGCTTGTGTAATGGATACCAGATAGTTGATACACATACATAACTTTATATACATTTATATTATAAATATATACATCCATGACTGGAATACAAACACTCGTGCTCATCAAACAAATGAATGCTCCCAGCGGGACTCGAACCCGCGACCGTTGGCACAGCTAGTGTCCCTAATACTACATACAGTCAAACGTGTCGTCAAAATTTTATATTAATTATTACGTGGTCAAAGATGCAGATAGATATATTTTAATAAGGAAATAAGGAAAATATTATGGAATATCGAGTTTAAAATCACTTTAAATGTAATTATATTAACCTTAAATCTAGATAAATATTTAACACTCGGTGAAGGTATCGTAGTATACAACAGAAAACATCAACCAAATTTAGTACCTCTTTTACCTCTTTTCTACCTCCTTTAAGTTCACCAAAAATCAGGAAGGTATGTTTGGAATGTTGTGATGGAAATATGTTGATCTAACTATCTTTTTTGACCAACTTTAAAAAGTAAGAGGCACAAACAATATTTTCCGTGATATCTTCGTCAATTTCTTATCGATTTTCCTAATTTTACGATGACGATATAAGAATTTATATATATAAATTTATTTCGTGTAGGTATCTCGTAGACGGCTTTGGATCAAATATTGTATTTACATAAAGTTTTGCTATGTAAGTTTATCTATCTATACATATAATAAAATTCTAACTTAGCTAGAAAAAGTAATTGTTATCGATACAGAGGCCGAATCTATAGTTTCAGAATTTTTTCTGTCTGTCTGGAAACGCATCACAGAAAACCGCTGGACAAATTTTGATGGGTATAATGATAGCTAGTTATCAGGGTCAACATATAGAATACTTTATACTGCGGGAAAATATCTCATCTCTGAGAAAACCATACTAAACGTCAAAACATAACTAGGAACGAACCCGAGCGGAGGGAGGGTGAGTCGCTAGTCTGCCTACGTTGGTATTCTTTCTGAAAAAAAAAAACAATGTAATTTTTTACATCTTTTCTGAAAATACACCCAGCGAAACTCGGTCGCTAGGTAGGTTTTAAATGAAAAAGTTGTTTATAAAGAATTACAAATATGTTGGGACTTTAACACACAGCACCATCTAGTTCCATGGTAAGGCTTGTGTTATGGATACCAGATAGTTGATACACAACAACATTTTTAAACATATTAACTACATATGTTATAAATATAAACAATCGCGCTTGGAGTACAAACATTCGTGTTCATTACACAATTGAATGCCCCCAGCGGGACTCGAACCAGCGACCGTTGTAAGGTCGCAAGTACAAGTACACTACAAACTGAGCCAAACATGTAGTCAAGTTGTACTTCATGGGTTCCATATAGTTCCATTTTCTTCTTGCTAAGTATAATATTATATCACCTTTATTTTCAAGCACGGTAGATCAGTAGTCACAAAATCGTCTTTTGAATCGACGGTTGCGGGTCTGATTCAGCATACAATAAAATATCTGTTATCTAAATAGTCACGCTTTGCAGTTTAGGTACTGGTTATTTATCTTGTATGTACTAATGTGTTTGCTTTGAAGAATCTAAAAAGAACTTTATAGCATAACTTTACATAATTTCGTGGTAACTCTCAAGTAAATATCATTTATATTGTATAATTTCTACGTTAAAACTTACTCAATATAACAAATATTCTTTCGCATCACATTCCTTAGTTCTTCATCCTTAATACAAAATATTTCTCACTAATTGTTATTTAAACTATCTCTATCTAAGTCTCTATCTAACAAGACGTCACATGGTGGTCCTCAAACCGCCTGACACTTTCCTAACGTACAAAATTGTCAAAATGTCGGCCGATCACGACAGCCTTACAAATTTAACAATTTCAATTAAATTACCCATTTTAAACTTTATTTTAATAGAAATAAGCCTCTTCATAAATGACCGTAAGATGTGGTAAAGTTTCAATGAAGATGAGTTACGACAAAAAGTTTGAGATGCTGAGATAAGGAAATCTAAGATACGTACATTTATGGGTTCGCCTTTTGGTTTTAATGAAATTTTGTTTTGTTTGTGCCAATTGATAAAATGTTTTTTAACTTTCGTGTAGGGAGAGAATAGCTTTAGTTTAGATATTTTTTTCAAGAGTACGTATATGTATATGTACATATATACTGTAATATTACATGTAACATTTACACTAAAGTTATTCATTAACTAATTTTATATTATAACTAGCATTTCCCGCGGCTCCGCCCGCGTTCAGATGATCAAAAACCAAATTCTTAGGTTTTACACATTAGTATACTCTTACATTATACATTACTTTCATTGCGCACCGCATGATTGATAAATAATGGCAGTGATTGTCAATGCCACAAAGGTTCCTCCGTTAAATTGAATTTTTTGTTTTAGCAATAACATTTATGTATGTCGATACCTCTGTTTTGTTTGTTTTTTTAGTTTTGGGCGATAAACTCTCAAACTACGGAATTAATTTTAATCATTTTTTACTAATAGACAGCTATTGATTAACTTAATATATAGCTGATTATTTAAATTACATAATAATAACTTTTCTTAATTAGCGCTAGTTAATAATATTTTTCAAAACGATTTTCAAAAGAAAGTGTAATAAGTAAATAATTCTAAGCGAATACATTTCTTTATTTCATATGGCTCGGCTAATATGATTAAAGTCGTAAGCATTTTATTGTGTCCTTTAAGCCTTTACCTTCCAAGAAAAGGTGTCAAGAAAAAGTGAAAAAGTTGAGGTATAACAGTTCCTAAAATACTTTTTCATAGTTTTTGAGATATGAAATATTTTTAGTTACCCGCTTTGACAGTTTAACACCCATAAACTTGTTTTCCATAAAATGTTATAAAATAATATAAATTGAACTTATTTTTACGGTGCAAAAAATAAGTAGGTATTGTGGAAACGTAAATATTATTCGTATTTATTTTAATGTTAACCATACAAAACACGTAAGTAAGAAAAACAACATAGCATTTTGCTATACGAAACCTAAAATGCGCGAGTTGGATTTACATTTGCCCAATTTTTACATTAAAAGATTAAAAAACATTAACATTATTTACTAAACAATAAAAATTTACAAATATTCTCATTTGAAAATTGTTTCGGCCAACAAAATATTACTAATATGTTACTAATTTATAAAGGCAAAAAGTATGTTTTATTAAAAATTTAAGCACGGGCAGGGCCGCGGGTAATTTAGTAGTAATTATAGTAAAGTCATAGAAAGGTTATATCTGTACTTTTTTTTTTTTTTTGATAAAACTACGTATTTTAAAAACACATGGCGACATCTATTGTCAAATAGCTAAATAACACATAAATAAATTTTCATTAAAATAACTATTTTAATGAATAAAATAGCGCTGTTAATATTTCTTTTAAGATAAGTTTTTTTAATAGTTTTACCATAATATATAAGTAAGTTACCTTGCTAAAATATTAATAGCATCATCGTGCTTTTACTTTAACCAGTTTTTGTATTTTTTCTCAGAAATGAGATATTTCCCTGCGGTAAAAAGAATCCTATGTGTTGACCCGGATAACCCGCTATTACCATACCAAATTTCATAAAAATCCCTCTAGTGGTTTTTCTGTGATGCGGTCACATACAGACACACAGAAAAAATTCCAAAAACTATAGATTCGGGCTCTATATCGCCAATAATGAATATTTCAATAAGATTTTCCGAAAAAGTATTAAATTTAGGGGTTCGGCTTAGTAACAATTTTATTGTATGTATAGTTACTAATTTATGAAGCGAAAAAGTTTGCTTTACTGATAATTTAAACACGGGCGGAGCCGTGGGTGATTTAGTAGTAATTCTAATAAATTCGAAAAAAGGTCATATCTGTACATTAATTTTTTTGGGATTAAAACTATGTATTTTAAAAACACATGGCGACATCTATTGTCGAATATCTAAACAACACATAAATAAATATTAATTAAAATAACTATTTTAATGGATAAAATAGCGCTTTTGATAATTTGATTTTCAAGATAAGCTATTTTTATAGTTTTTACCATATTTTGTAAGTTACCTTGCTAAACTGTTTACAAATAGTATCGTCGTGGTTTTGTTCCTATCAGTTTTTGTATTTTTTTTCAGAAATGAGATATTTTCTCGCGGTAAAAAGTATCCTATATGTTGACCCGGATAACCAGCTATCATCATACCGAATTTCATCAAAATCCCTCCAGTGGTTTTTCTGTGATGCGGTAACAGACAGACAGACAGACAGACAGACAGACAGACAGACAGACAGACAGACAGACAGACAAAAATTCTAAAAACTATAGATTCGGCCTCTGCATCGATAATAATGTCTATTTCAATAAGATTTTCCAAAAAATATTTAATGTACAGATTCGACTTAGTTAGAATTTTATAATATGTATAGAAGAAAGAAATTAATAATTTCTCAAAATAATATCTTATTTATCTATACTAATATTATAAAGCTGAAGAGTTTGTTTGTTTGGCTAAACGCGCTAATCTCAGAAACTGCTAATCCGATTTGAAAAATTCTTTTTGCATTAGAGAACCTGTTAACTGAGGAGAGCTATAGGCTATATATCATCCCGGAAAAACGTACGGTTCCCGTGGGATAGATTTGTTTTTGTTTAGGGACGAACCCGAAGCGAAGCGAGGTTGCTATGGTATAAAATATGCAAAGTGGATATCTGTACTCGTATAGTATTATGTGATCTGTGATTATACTATAAATCAGTATTTTTATAATAATAGTTTGAAACTAGTGTCGTAGTAATAAAATTCTGAGTCGAATCTGTACATTAAATATTTTTTGGAAAATCTTATTGATATAGTCATTATAATCGTTGCAAGGGCCGAATCTATAGTTTTTAGAATTTTTGTCTGTCTGTCTGTCTGTGACCGCATCACGGAAAAACCACTGGAAGGATTTTGATGAAATTTATTATGATGATAGCTGGTTATCCGGGTTAACAAATAGGATACTTTTTACTGTGGGGAAATATCTCATACCTGAGAAATCTATACTAAATGTTAAAACGTAACGTGATTATAAATGTATAATTTCAAAATATTCTTTTCATTTATATATTTCATTATTTTATTACTAATTTTCCCCCTCGTCTATGTTTATGAAGTATGTACTCGTAACTACTGTAGTCGTCGTTACATTAAGAGATTTTTAGGAATGCATGAATTTTCATAATTAATATATTAATTCATTCCAGAATATACATTAGATGTGAACACCAAACGAGTTTCGCTTTGCTTGTGTGCATCCCTAGGTGTCTAACAGCCTATATGTTAGTTACTCTAGGTTACAGTCTACCTGTATACTAAATTTTACCCACAATATTAATTCAATAAATGTATTTAGAGTCAAATAAAAGTTATGATTTTAAATAAAAAATATAAAATTTACGTGAATTGATATTTTAAATAAAAATTATATCTGTAAATCTAAAACCTTAGTCTCTCCCGTGACCATGTTTGCTGTCAAACGTTAAAAAAAATACAATCGCGACAAAATCCGATAATCTCTTTATTTTGAGTTTTATTTAAAATTTATTTATTATTTTTGGAATAATCGCCATGCATAAATGTATCTTTTTTATAATTTCCAAAATGTCAATTTTAAATAATACTACAGTATTTAAATAACTAAGAAAATATGTATTAAATTAGTTGTACATATAAAAAAATATTAGTCTATATATTATTATGTTACGCGCGAGTATGCATCGTATCAATCTATGTACGAGTGGGGTCAGTCTAATTATTCGGAATAATCGCCGTGTATCGATCTATCGATAATTAGCCGCGACGATGTCGCGCGACCGCCCGCAAACCTACAACTTCTCAAAGTTTACTTTTAATTTTTAATAAAATGGCATTGAATTTATAAGAATATATAATATAAAATATTTTAGTAGGTTAATAGAAAGTAAAAACAGGTTTTAAAGATTGTACACTTTATATTTTTTGAGAAATAAATTGTTTAGTGCAAATATTGTGATAAAGAAAAATAAGGAAGTCAGGTAAGGACACAGATTTTTTTTACAAATTATTTATTGTATATTTTGTATTATAAGATATTTTGACGATACTATGTAAAATATTTTAACAATACGTATAAAATTCAATTTATTTAACACAATACTCAAATATAACCTTTTTTTAAATAACAAAATTGACTTAGTTAACAAAATAGCAATTTTAGATTTAATTTATTCTTTACAAATTTTAAAATAATAAAAGCCAATAAGTCTAAATATGTTGAAACTTTGAGCACCGTCCGCATCCCAGGATATGATGGATCGGCAACTCGATGAGGTGTCGGAGCGGGACGTCCTGTAATCGAACAATAATCTTTATCGCGTAATCGATTCACTCGACCCGAACCGATTCGGGTCTTTTGAGATTAATCATTTTTAATTTTGGCAAAGATGACACACTTGTTTGTAATCATTAATATATTAAAGTATTTTATATAAAAATTGTTTTAAACACCAACTTTTTTGAAACAAAAGGGCTTTTTTTTTTAAAAGAAATAAATTTGATATCGACACAAAAAATTAAGTCTTTACTACGTACCTATTTAGTGTAGAGATTATTGAATATATCAAAATTAATTGATTGTATATTCTAATAGCTTTACATAATAAATAAGTTAAAATTAAAGTTTCTATTGGGAAAACTATTATACTTTATAATATGATATGCTTTATAAAGTTCATATTGAGATAAAAAAAATCAAAAGAGATTTAATTGATATTGAATTGAAATACATAAATATTTTACATACTAGTAATCGCCTTCACATCGATTAACGTTATTGATATTATCCATGGACTCTACCTAGTCCTTATCTACAGATAATGTTAATAAAAGAATTTCATTCTTTTTCTTAGGAGTTTCTAGTTAGTAACGTCTAAATAAAAAAGATGTTTTTTTGGGTTACTTTATACCACAAGAAAAATTAATATTTGAGACGGTTTTTTTGTAAAAATATCATGATCTATTATTCATGTCCAAAAATAAAGTGGTTGTAGTTGTGAAATAGAATGCATTTATCCAAATCATTTTACAAAATGATTTAAGTCACGAATATTTGACATTTTAAATAAAACTATCTTTTCGGATTGTTTCGTGGATTTATTTTGATTTTTAGTTCATTTTATAGTATATAACACCTCTATGATGTCTAAAACCTTAGTCTCTCCCGTGACCATGATTGCTGTAAAGCATTTGAAACGTCGGGAACCAAAAATTAAAATAAATCCGCGAAATAATCCGAAAAGATAGTCTTATTTAAAATGGTTTAAACCAATTATTATTAATAAAATATCATCCAAACTTTTATAATATCACTAGCAACTTGCCTTCGCTTCGTTCGGGTACATCTTTGGATGTCTAACGAATGCCTATGTGCTACTCCAAGTCATAGTCTCTCTGTATACTTATCATCCAAATCTGTTAAGGGATAAAAAGCGTGGAAAAAACTAGGTAAGTTACATAAGGATAGTTGTTAGAATTTTAAATTATACGTCGTTGACCCTTTTTAATTAAACTTTACTAGTTAATTCTTAATGTTAAAAATAACTCTTATAGTAAGCCAGCCAGTTATCTCCATTCAAATTTTCATTCGAATCTTTAATAAACTATTACAGCAGAAGTAACAAATACTCACACACTTACTGTCAGTAAGTCTATTAGTGTGTTTTTCACTCAAACACAATTTTGATATTTGCTTGCATAATTACGATTATGTCCATAGTTAATATCATAAATGTGAAAGTGCGTTTGTTTATTTGTTTGTTTGTTTGTTTGTCCTTCTTTAACATCGAAACAGAGTGACGGATTGGCGTGATTTTTTGTGTGGAGATCGTTGGAGGGCTAGAGACTGATATAGACTTTTTACTGCGCGAGATTATCTTATTCCCACGTGAAAACAAGTTATATTACAACCTAAAATAACTTACCATACCTATGGATATAAAATATAGTCTACCATTAAAACGTACCCAGGGATCAACCCAAGCGAAGCGAGGATGAATCACTAGTATTCTATAAGTAAAGTTTAAGAAGCTTAGCCGATAGAGACGTCGTTATGGCGCGATCAGCCCGAGCGTACCGAGTTGCCAACCCACTTGCTCACCGAGTGAACAATAACATTACAGGGTTGGTTAAAAGCATTTAACTCTTAGGCAACTGATACTAAAAGCCTGATAAAGAAACTAGCTCAGAAACATTGAACCCTGAATACATGAGAGCCCTTTTTATGTAGCGATTTAATAATGCAAGTTTAGTATGTTAACTAAGAAGCTATTCCAATATAATATACTAACGACTCACCCTCGCTTCGCTTCGGGTTCGTCCCTAGACAAAAATAAACATATCCCATGGGAACCATACATTTTTCTGGAATAAAAGTAGCCTATGTATTATTCCAGACTATAACCTATTTCTGTCCCAAATTTCATCCAGATCCGTTCAGCCGTTCTGGCGTGAAAGAGTAACAAACATCATGGATGTTACATACATGAACATACATACTCACAATCTTTCACATTTATAATATTAATACGGATTTTATTCACCGACTTCATAAAAGAAGAGAAGCAGAAGATAAACTAAATTCAGGTGTTTTATAGTGTGTTTTAAGTTGTCATGATTTTTCTTATAAATACACCATACTTTTATTCCAAGTCTTCCAATAAGCAAATTCCAATCCTAAAGGTTTATGACCTAAATGTTTTTCTTTTAATATGGTTTTAAGTTCTTATTTACTCAAAGTGAAAGTGGTTAAAATAAAAAAAACAAGACAAACTTCATCCGAGATCTTTACCGACTGTCAAAAAAGAAGAGATCAACAATCCGTCATCATTTTCGATATATGTCATAACTATTTTTTGCGCTCGACCGCCCAGTAGCGGACCACGGTGTATTAACTTGCATTGTTGAAAATTATTGGCCAAAAGTTAATTTTTAAATTCTTTTCAAATACTTTTCTTTTCATCCGCCACAAAACTGCTTAAAGATTTTCTAAAAGGAAGTAAATAAAGTAAGTATACATTAACTTTATATAAAAGATGGTTCCGTACTTATTTAAGTTAAAATTTATTTTCAAAGACAATGTTTTAAATATAAATATACTCAGATGCATTTTTGGAACAGTGTTAGAGGACGAATATTGGCGAACCAGTTACAATTACGAGCTTTCCCAATCTTACGACAACCCAAATATTATTCAGACTCGGCTTGCAGTGAGGATGAAGGATGCACAAACGCGTACTCGAAGGTAAACCGAAGGGGTAAAAGTCCAGACCCAAGAAGCTTAGACCTAAGCTCAGGTATTTGGACAACGTAGAGCAGGATATAAAAGAAATTGGTATCTGGAGTTGGAGACAGACAGTTGGAGATAGAGTAAACTGGAAAAACATTCTTCACTAGGCCAAGGGTTACCTGGGTTGTATAGCCATGATGATGATGACGAATTCTGAATTAATTATAACTTTCAAATTGACTTATTTAGTGTGATTTTTTCATTATTTTTTATTGTGTTGTTTTTTATTACAATAATCCTCGAATCGTATATATATCAATTTTGGTTGAAAATAAACCAAACTAAAGTATATACATAAACATATTTATTAAGTAAAATTATATTCATAACACTAATTGGTATTAACTATTTACCTTATTCACTGAGTTGATATGCACATCTAATAAAACAATGATAGTTTAAAAAACTAACTTGTTGCATGATGAGTCCAACTTGGAAGATTTTACTACCTATTGAAGATCAGATCAGCTGAATAGTAATTAAAATATTATATTGTCATACGAATTTCACATACTTTAAATTTTTCATATTGAAACGACATTTAGAAGTAAATTAAAATCGACAGCTAAAATTCTATTATATATAATAAGTTAAACGTGAAATTAATAAAATATAAACAATTTCTATTCGTTAGTTTCGCTAAAACTCACTGCTGGACTGATTTGTATAATTCTTTTTGTGTTTTTTTGGGGGGTTGGGGGTGTGTCAGGGGTGGTTTAAGTATATAAAAAAATAGGGGAAAACCCAAAAGGACAGTTGAAAAATCAAAAAATTCAAAACTGTTTATTTTGTATCAATGTATATATAATATATAGTCTATCTATTCCATAGTAACCGTTAAAACATACCTAGCGATGAACCCAAGCGAAGCGAGGGTGAGTCGATAGTTGTTTATAAAGTAACTTGTACCTGAATTTAACTAACAATAAGACAAAACCTCCATACTTTAAAGTGGAAAAATAATAATTAAATAATATTGTTAAATTCTTGCAAGAATAAATAAATAATTCAAAATAAACTTAATATGATTAAATAAATAACATTTACTTATAAATAAAAGTAAAAACATTTTTAACAAGCTGTTATTTAAGATATTTAACTTTTAGTAACAATGGCATGTACTTTATGATAAATCCTACTTTTAGCACCTAAGACGGTTTTCAAGGACTTATTACGGGACCCTCGAAAACAGTTGCAAAGTAGTTTGTTGGGAGTTAACAAAGAAATGTCATTATGATAATCCTTTTGGGTCCGTTCTAAGTTGTTTATATGCTGTTTATTTCGATTTTTTTCTTAGAATTACAATACTAAAGTTGTTAATTTTAAAAAATAATACCCTTTATATATAAAATTGTATATTTTTTAAATTAAGTATCCTTTAAAATAATCCTTTCGAAGAGAACAGAAACAAAACAGAAGAACACTTGAGAGGCGTCAAAAATAGACTTCATGTACCTGTGCGTATTATCTTAAATGGACTCGACAGTCACCTTAAAAATTCTTTACTTTTTTTTATGGCATTACATTCAATAATAATTCTATTAAATATCATCAGTGAGTTAATAAGTATCACTATTTATATCTATATATAAAAATATTAATCATGCTTAAATTATGTCCTTTTGATCGTCAGTCGAACATAATGAAGACCAAACGCAACAGCGATGACACGAGGGTTTAGCTCTCTCTTAGTCTCTTTAACAGAAGCCAATGACTCTGTCGTAAAGATACAGAATTTAAACCTATCAGCTTATCTTTAGTGTATAGAAAATTTACGTTACGACTAACGTTATAAAATACTAACATACTCGTATCAATCTGTTTTTTAATCGGACTGAGAGCTCTCAAGATTAACTCGTTCAAAATAAAAAATAACATAACTTTATAATATATATTAGTATACGTTAAAATTCTATTGCAAGTAATAAATACTATGATATAAATAATTTTTCATTTAAGAGGTTCAAGAAGAAAATGCCTCCATCCCAAGAAGAACCGGAGGAAAAAGTTCCAAAAAGTACATTACTATAACATATTTTTCCACAAAATACAGGTTTTCATTCACAATGAAGGATTCAGTATTTATATTTAAATGTAATATTCTACTACTGTTATTTTATTTTTTAACGAGTTCATTACATTACGATCGGTAGCAGAGGTCAATTTGTAATTCAATTAATTCTGTAATCATTATTCATACGTACTTATAGTTTTTGTTTCCTTTATATAATATCTACGTTCAAGAAGTTACAAAATAGCAGCTTACTTAAAATGGACATGATTTACATAAAAACAATGTATGACTCAGTATGGCTCAGTTTGTAGTGACCCTACTTGCTGTGCCAGCGGTCGCGGGTTCGGGTCCCGCTGGTGAGATTCATTTGTGTGATGAGCACTATTGTTTGTACTCCAGTCATAGGTGTTTATATTTATAATGTGTATGTATTTAATGTTATATATGTGTAGTGTATCAACTATCTGGTATCCATAACACAAGCCTCGTAGCTCACCATGGAACTAGATAGTGCTGTGTGTTAATATCCCAACACATTTATTTATTTTATAATTTCTTTAATATTGAGTAATTTTTATAAATATTTGTTTTAACGTCTTTTAAACTATATTTTTCATTAAAGTAAGGAAAGAGTTTATTTCATTAAAAAAGTTCAGGATATTAGGAAATTACATGAGTACCTAATACAAATTTTCTCTACACAGGTAAAATGTAGAGAATTTACAGTTCATAAATATCAAGTATAATTTTACTTATCCATAAATAGTACAAAGTCCCCTAATTCTGAGTTAAAATCTTTAAAATTACGAGATAAATAAATACCTTATCCATTTTAAATAAATCGCACCCCGCAGTGGTGATTGATGATCGCTGCAGTGAATTACATATGCAGATTAACATAGGCTTGGGTCACCAGATGAACTTCAATAGGTATATTTTACTTTTCGTGAGAATGCTACGTTTAACCTGTTAACGACCGTCGAGTCACTGGTGGTCCAGTTAACAGTTAATTTCTTAGAAATTAACCAGGTGGTGTTAAATAAGAACTCGTGTCTTAGGCTGAGATAGCTCAGTCGTAACGCACTCGCTTGAATAACCAAATTAAGTCGGTTCAAATCGTGTCTTGCAGCTCTAATGTGCGAATTAAACACTATTACCATTTGTATTGCGGTGAAGGAAAATATCCTGAAAAACCTACATATCTGAGACAACCTCAGTTATGTTTTAAAAAAGGCACGCGAAGTCTGCGCTTGGCCAGCATGGTGGCCTTAAATCAGCTAGTATTAAAGGGATGCCTGTACCCAGCTGTGGGACTGTAAAAGTAATAAGTAAAGTATACTTATGTGACGATCGCTTCGCAAAGTACGAATATCTGTCCAAACTTTAAGGTTTTCGGTTTTGATTCTAGCTCCAGATAAATCAACACTTGCAAAAAGAACAAAATTATAACTAAAATTGTGACACTATAAGGTAAACTACTATATTTTCACGAAACTAATGGTAAATAAATGTACATGTAAATTTATTTGTTTTAAAATTATTGTTAAATAAATAAACTTGCAATAGATAATATCATCATCATCATCACATGTATACATGCTTCGAAAAATTAATGACGATATGAAAAGTGAAGATTTTTTTATTACTTAGCTTACTTCTGATCCTCGAATGTTTTAAAAAATCTAACTAACCAAAGTTAAGCATTCAAAATATTTGTAGACAAAACTTAAAACGTATTTCTTATTGATACATTTTTTTTTAATTTTAATAAAAAAATCTATAGTCACGATAAGATTCTTTCAATGACTTCTTCTTGTCAAAACTGAGGAATTTACTACTGTATATATTTTTACAATGACTTTGTACATTATTCATATATGCCTTACTAGCAACTCACCCTCGCTTCGCTCGGGCTCATCCCTAGCTTGATTTTACCATACAAACTTTCATCCCCATTTTCACCCCTTTGAGGGATTATTTCCGAGATAAAAGTCATAAGAAATATCCTATGTCCTTCCCAAGTCCCAAACTATCTTCTTACCAAATTTTATCTAAAGCGGTTCAGAAGATCCAGAGTTACCCCCTACAAACTCACACATTTTACCTCTTTATAATATTAGTATAGATTATTGTAGAAAAGTATTTTTATGTTGTATGTTATATTATTTATGTATCTATGTAAAGAATAATCTCAGAAAATGAGACTGAACGTATTCGAAAAATATTTCCAATAGGACCGCGGTCTCCGGATAGCAAAAATTATTTTTCAACGTACGCAATCGAAACCGCGGTCAAAAACTAGTAACTAGAACCAATTTACGAAATTAACATTTCAATATAAACAAACGAATTACTGTATAGGCATTTGTAATACAAATTCAGTTACAATCTAATCAATTCCCAATTGAAAATCGACAGGGGAGTTCATCCATCATTTTGGACAAACGGTAGTTCTGTTCTGTTCACTTTCATTAAACGTAGCGCAATGACCCGAGGTTCAAATATTATATTACATATTGCAATACATTATTATGTTAATATCTAAAAGGTTTAATTATCTATACATATAATAAAATTCTGAGTCAAATCTGTACATTAAATATTTTTTGGAAAATCTTATTGAAGTCATTATTATCGATACAGAGGCCGAATCTATAGTTTTAAGATTTTTTGTCTGTTTGTCTGGGAACACATCACAGGAAAACTAGACAGATTTTGATGAAATTTGGTATGATAATAGCTAGTTATCTTAGTTATAATTTGTCCTTAGCTTATATTACAATATTACTAATCCAGAGCTCAACAACAAATCTTGTCTTTTTCAATAATTTTATCTTACTTATTACATTTGTTGACGCTAACTTCAGAAGACTGCTCATTTCCGGTAGATAATAATTATAACATCTTAGTAAAATGCAATTGCTAAAGAAGTCAAATAACTTTCTTTATAATCATTATTAAATTAAAATAATATTTTATTTTTAATTTATTATTTTACATTTAAATATTGGGCCAGCACATATTATCTAAGTAAGTATATATAATATATTACCTGATAGACGAACTCTAGCCACGAGTGCATTTCATCCTTAATCCAGTAGTTAATAAAAAAAAAGTTAAATGCAAATACCTCAAAGATCAAAGTATTGGACGGTGGTCATTGGTGATCCTTAGTAACAATTACAAAAATAACAATAAGTATATGTATTTGAACGTCGGCGTCACAAACAAACAAACCATTTATGCTTTAGTGCATATCCATTACACGCAACAATGTTTAATACCAGCTTAAAACCTCCTTGGTCTGTCGGCTGTTGAAAGTGATGCATTTGCTTGCTGAAAAAATGGCGCCGAAAACAACAGACGTTTTAAGTTCAAAACGAAAAATCTACACTTTGTAGTCGCATATCAAAAAAAAATTGTAAGGAATTAATATTGAAAATTGATATTTTTTATTTAGATATATAAATATTAAAACCGCGATAAGATACGATAAATGTTTTATTTATGATGTCTAATATTCGCGTAAATCTAAAAAAATATTTCTCTTAAACCTAAATCCACTAGCTTAATTACTACAGTATATTAAATTAGTAAATGCCTTATATTTTACGAAAGATTATATTTTTATATAACATATATTTGGGACAAAAGTACTTCAACGTCCTTTTAACACTGGAGTGTAGGTGTTCTTAAAATTAGATATCGTCCAATGAGTATGAATCGATTTCTTTCGGTCAGATTCACTATAACGCTTTTGTATAACATAATACTATTCTAAATTAAAAGTATGTGGAGAGTGGATATGGTAAGAAGAATACGGGTATTCTAAAGACCTACGTACTTACATTAGTTATTGTTTGCGTACGCGACGGTGCATGGATGCATGATGCGTGTACATGATTAGTATCGGTTTATTTTTATTAGTATACATACTTAGTTATATTTCGTATGCTTTTCTATATATATATATATATATATATATATATATATATATATATATAAGAAAATATCAAAAGGTATCAATGAATATTTAAAAATAATATGTTAGAAAATGTTTTCAAATTTTTTTTGTCAATTTAATAGATAATAATAACGTAAGTTTCACATCTAATGCGCGACTCATTTAGCTCTAATAGACAAAATTAAATATATGTACAATTATGGACGAACTAATCTGTATGTTAAGCAATAGTATGTAAATAAAAGTAATAATTTACATCTGTTTATAGGTAACGTTACGATAACAGTGTATATAATTATTAATATTAAGTAAGTATAGTAGTATAGCCTCTATCTCTTTTCCGAATTTGTTGGGACATTCACTTTATAGAAGCATAGGTACAAACATAGTACCTATTATTTTCAGTTTTCACTCAGCTTTTAAGTATTTAAAGCTTTAGCCAAATAAACAGTAGAAACTTTTGAAAAAAAAAAGTGAAACTCCACAAAAAAAACGTTCATTGAAATTTCCAAGAGACGTTTACATCTAAGTACACGCATATCAGAGAAAGGCAAATCAAAAAGCGATTCTTTATTCATACAACATGTATCGGAGATGGCATCAAACACGCCGCCTTCTTTGTGACGCCGCGTGCGCTACTGAACCTGCCTTCAGAGATTTTCAATTGATAATAATTAAGCTCACATTACAGTACTTTCTTTAAAGAATCAATCGCTTTTGTTTCGTGCGGCTTTTTTCCTTGAATATTGAGGATGCAATTGCAACATTTGTATGTAACTACATTACTGTAATATCTGTATAAATAAAAGTGGAATATTTTTCATTGATAAGCAACAGTTGAGAATGGCTAGACCGATTTTACGATTTTTTTTAGTATAATCTATACTAATATTATAAAGCTGAAGAATTTGTTTGTTTGTATGTTTGGTTGAACGCATTAATTTCAGGAAATACTAATCCGATTTGAAAAGATCTTTTTGCATTAGATAGCCTAGTAACTGAGGAAAGCTATAGGCTATAATATATCATCCCGGAAAATATACGGTTTCCGTGGGATAGATTTGTCTAGGGACGAACCCGAAGCGAAGCGAGGGTGAGTGGCTAGTAAATAATAACATTCGAAAAATTGCTGGAAAAATTCGGTAAAAAATGAAAATGTTTCTTTCTACAGAATTTTTATAAAGTAATTAAAGAGTCAGCTAGTACAAAAATGTTATGAATTTTGAATAGTGCCATTCTAGCTGAGGTATAGTTTTATAATATCATAATATAATTATTTTTCTGACGTTTTAAATGAAATATAAAAAAATGAGATCCACTTGCACCAAATTCTTGTTTTTTTTTTAATATCTTAAAAATGTGATGTAGGTATCTGTTTTAACTAAAATATCTTCTGTATACATTTTTAAAAAACATCAAATTACAGCATTCCGATATCAACAAAGTACTTTACCGGCATCTTAAAGGCGGATAAAGTGCAGATTATCCGTCAAAGTGCCGATACCTCCCAAGGCGAGTGGATTTTATTTGCAATGCATTGTTGTGGGAAAGGTTTGGGTGTTGATACTATTGGGACAAATCGATTTTTTTTTACTATATATAGCTGATAATAAAAAAATCTAACTACGATTAAAATTGCAAGCTTTCGCAATTAAAATAGTACGACTTCTTTATGATGTGTGCACACACATAGTGTAGGTATGTTTGTTACTTCTTCAGCCGTAAACGGCTGAATGGATTTGAATGAAATTCTGAAGTACAGATAGACCGTGATCTGGAGTAACACATAGGTCACCTTATGATTGGCACCTACGGGCACATCCCGAGGGTGACGAGGGTAAGTCGCTGACAAAATAAAAGATTATTTAAGGTTTTAATAATTACCCTACATTGTAGCTCAGCTAATACATAAATGTATGATGTATCATACTAGTAACTATTAGAAATGAAATCCATCCACAATAGATCCAAAGTATTACATATTTTTTTATAAAAGTTGTACTTTTTTGGTACGTTATACTATAAATATGTATTCAAAATCAATAAAAACGAAAAACTATTAAATCAATAAAACTTTTGCGCTGCATAGGTTTCCTGAATGTTTGAATTAAAATATAGCAACTGGTGCTCTCCTCCCTTTAGCCGTATTGGTCTAGTGGATAGCTTGTAACGCCACTGACCCAGAGGTACTGGTTTCCAGTCCCAGTTAAGTATTTTCGGTGTTTGTCAAGTTTCCCGGAAAAAGGAAGTTTGGAAGCGGTGTGACACCTCCGTGCCTGAAAAAATATATATAAACAGGCAAAGGCAAAAGAGTTCAGTACCTTTTTCTCCTCTGTTTGTCAACCATTTTTTTTTGTTTAGTAGACGTTGACGTTGACGAGCTTTAGTGTTGAATGATTACTATAATCGATTTTCGACTCCTGGACGAACACTAGTATTGTTAATTATGCAAATTTAAAATTAAACATATAATTTGACAACACTTGACAACACTTTTGGCTCAGTTTGTAGTGACCCTACTTGCTGTGCCAGCGGTCGCGGGTTCGAGTCCCGCTGGGGGCATTCATTTGTGTGATAAGCACGAATGTTTGTTCTCCAGTCGTGGGTGCTTATATTCATAATATGTATGTATTTAAAGTTTCCATAACACAAGCCTCGTAGTTTACCATAAAAGCAGATGGTGCTGCGGGTTAATGTCCCAAAAAAAATTACATTACATTAGCCATATGTTTTATAAAGTACAGAATTCTATGTTAAAATTAAATTTATTTCAAGACAATATGAACAGATAGAAGTGACAGCCTACTGTGGGTACTCAGAAGTCGAATTTAATTAAATATGATGCAACGTTATTAATGTATCAGATTAAAATGTAATAATATTAAAAGAAACATTTATAATAGATTCATTACATACTTCCACCATCTCGATATCAAGGAGATGTTTGAACTGCTATCATATTTAGTGTTATAACCAGTAAAAGAAGAAAGACGTTGTTGAAATAAATATAATATTCTCTTATACCAAAAAGATATCATGGAGCTCTAATATTTTAACTCTATCACTTAGTCAATATCAACACTATTATAAGTTACCGTTAGAAAACAGCAAATTGAATGATATGAGCAAATAACAAAGTTATTCTCGAATGTGTGAAGCCTAACTTCAGAACAATACAGTATATATGTATGTACATATTGTATATATTATAATTAATACATACATATACATATATGTAGAATCATACATATATACATGTAACTATACATACTTTTCGATCAACATAGCATAATCACCTGAAGTTAAACACAAAATAATGAAATAGTTTGATGATTTATTTCAAGCACATTCCACGTCGGTCGGGACGGCGCTCGTGACAGCGGGAGCTTCACGGACCTCACTGTCACTATGATATTATATATGTACTGATAGCAGGCACATACATCATAAACTGTTGTAATATAAGCTATTTTTTCAATTTTTTGTTCAAGCTTTATTTGTAAAACTTGAAAACTCGGGGCTACACTGCGTTACACAAGCCAGTAGTTTGTTAAATACAAGAGGGGAAGGTATATTTTTGTTTTGACTTACCATATTTTTCAGCATAAAATATTCAATTGAGGATGGTTGTGTCCTTAATTTGTATTTTCGTGTAGAACATATAGACGCTTGTTACGGTTTAATTGTAGTCAACATAATCTCTGCTTCGCAAAATAGAGCAACGTACTTAGCCAGAAGATATAGGAAATCTCCAGAAGATACACATAGATCTCTCACTAATTGTTTTATATATAATATAAAACTTACTATAGGACTGTAATGTCCGAAAATATATAACAAAATTATTATTATTCTATCCATTTTACAACAACTCGTATCTCGATGACACTTCAACGTAAAGAGAATATTTCAACGTTAACAACCTGCTATCGCCACTAAGACAACAACACTAGGTTGTGTACAGCTGTTATAAAGAAAGCTCTTATAAAATAGTTGTTCAAATTCTATTTAAGCAGCAATTATGATAGTCAATAGTTTTAATAATGATACTACAGGAATAATACCTAAAACTTTACAAAACAGCTTAGATATTTTAAACATTCCCAAAACCACTATAAATATAATACAGAAAGCTACAATTCTTGCCGAATCACACGTAAATTCTTATCTAGCTCATCAATTCATTCTATCGCCACTATGCTTGGCTGAAGCCCGTATGATGGTAATAAAAAAAGTGAAAATTAAATATATATAAATAAAAATAATATTAATATAATAAACAGTATATTTTTTTCTGCTGACGCTACATGCGTACGCGCAACAAGTGCCCAGAAGCCGCGTATGACGTGCGCAGCGTGGGGCCAATCTGTGAGATCTCACTGTCTTCCTACTATCGCTTGCCCGCAACTTGATCAACTAAATAAACCTCTTGATACCATCTATTTGGTATATCTTTTGATTAGATTTTATTATTTCGCATGGTAGGGTATTAAATATTAAAAGTTATAATTGTATTCAGCCCTTTTTTACGTCCCACTGCTGGGCACGGGCCTCCCTTAAATACGAGGGGTATCAGGCCATAGTCCACCACGCTGGCCAAGTGCGGGTTGGCGGACTTCACACGTCTTTCGAAAACTTGCTAGGTTCTCTCAGACATGCAGGTTTCTTCACGATGTTGTCCTTCACCGTAAGGCAAGTGGTAATCTTGTTAGAAATGATTTGAACATGAAAATATCAGAGGTGCGAGACCCGGGATTTGAACCCGCTTCACTCGGTTTCCCAAGCGAGCGCGTTACCATTGGGTTTCCACTGCCTTATTAAAGTTATAATTACAAAATATATTTCCATTTTTGGCATCAAATTTTTGCTACGCTTACATGGTTAGTAAGAAGATAGAAAGTAGGCTATGAAATCTATTTAGTCTTTAAAGCACGAAGATGTAAAAGACATACTCACAGCGTTTATAATATTGTTAATGTGATTTTTGATTGACGTTCATATAATTTTAATTACTAGTACAGTATATTATTATATAAAAAATTATATTTTTTTTTAAATTTATTAATAAACTTGTTATACTAAAGGTTTCTGTGCCTTAGTGGAGACTAAGAATAAATTTTAATTTCAATGATTTTTTTTTTTTGAAAAATAGTATATTTCGTTAGCTTTCGTTAGACACAATTACTCGGATTTTAACGAAATTATGTAAAAGCATATTTATGAATTTCGCTCGGGTTTGTCCCTAGGTAGTTTAGTAGGTAGATTAGTATAAAAAAATAGACTACATAATTATATACACATATGTAAGTATGATGAGTTGTTGTGGGTTGTATTATAACGTGTTTCCCGTTGGAATGAGATAATAATCTCCCACTATAAAAAGTAGCTTATGTCACTCTTCAGCTCTCCAACTATCTCCACATAAAAAATCAAGCTAATTCGTCACTATGTATCGACGTGAAAGAAGGACAAACAAACAAACACACTTTCTCATTTAAATAACTTATAATATTAATAAGTATGGATAATATGGTTAATAAGTGCTTTAGTTAAATATATACTAATGTCGACACACTGATGTAAGCAAATTAACGAGAAATAATCGATTACACACGAGATTATCACGACCAACATTATAACAATGCAAGATTTCATTCACACATTCATTAAAATATTACATTTTACATGATTACATGATGTATGTAACATATGATTTTTTTTAAATATGATTGGGTACCAAATACCAATACTAATATTATAAAAAGGAATAATTTGTTTGTTTGTTTGTTTGTTTGTTTATACTGAATAGGGTCCGAAAATACTGAACCGATTTAGATGAAATTTAGTAAGAAGATAGTTTGAGACCCTGGGAAGGACATAGGGTAGTTTTCATCTCGGAAATCATCCTCCAAGGGGGTGAAAATGGGGATGAAAATTTGTATGGGGAAGCAATCTAGGGACGAACCCGAGCGAAGCGAGGGTGAGTCGCTAATCGTTTATTATTTGAATTGTGAAATAAATATCTATCACATATCGCAAAAAAAACATCGTTTTTATTAATCAATATTTTGAAGGTAAAATATGATATTTAATTTAAAAATACAAAATATTTTACTAACAATATTTATTTACTAGAGATTTACTAAACATATAACATTTAGGTTCTATTCCTTCTTTTCGCTACTATCCGCGGTTGGCTTATCCAGGCGTTTTTTCAACTCTTCTATTTGTTGCTTTGCTTTTTGTGCAAAATATCCTTCTTCGTGCATCGTCTGTGGATGAACAAATCCTGGCATCTTTACTGAATCTATTTGTTCTTCCTTAGAAGGCTCCTTAGTGTCACATCTTTTCGTATAACATCTACATATTTTTACATTTAAATCATTAATATATCTTTTACTGCATAAACTGTAATTTTTGTATAATACATGAGAATAGGAAGACGCAATCAATGCAACGAATTTCATAGTATAAAATGTGAATCAAAACTTGTTTTTGATGGAATTATTGATACATTTTAAAGTAAAACCAAACAGATTATAGATTATTATTGCTAGCATATTGTACAGGTCAAATGTCAAAACAGAAGCATTATATAATCTTTGTGCATATTTTGGTAAAGAAATTGATATGTTCTTACATTAAAATCTATTGTTATAATCTCTTTATTCTAAATATTATCTCTTGGCCGTATTAATAATTAATTTTAATAATTACCTCATTCTATACGAGTAATATCTATGATTCTATGGTAAGACAACTGCATACGTTCAATGTTCAGTCCGAGACTAGCAACTACCGGCAAGTTCTAAGGAGCTTTTCCCCCTAATTATAGATAAAATAATATCAAACACACAAAAAGGGGGGGTTATGGTGAAATGAAGATAAAAATGCTATTTACATCTAAAAAAGACTAGGAAAGAGCAGGAAAATTGGGAAATTCGAAGTCGAAGTGAATTCAGAATCAATACTGAATCTGTTCTGCAAATACGGCAGTCTATTCAGTTTTCAGTTTTTTTTTTTGTATCCATATTCCTTGTATCCCAATAGTCAGCTCCAACTTTTGGAGACTTGATCTAATAATTGAAAACAAAAACGACATTGTCTGGAAAGTAGTGGTGGCATAAAACAAATTGATTTATTTTATAATGGCAACTAATAAAATAAATCAATTTGTCATTCATTATTAGTTAGTTGCCATAAAAAATTCAAACAAAATATAACTTTATCATTAATTATCGACACCTCATTTAAATGAATAGATTACGTATTTTACCAAAAAAAATCCTCAAAAACATAAAATATATGGGATGTACATTGTACATGGGAAAAATTTGGGACTTCCTAAAGATTCGAGAGAATAAGACCGTAATAAAGCGTGTCATAATGTATGGATCAAAATGTTAGGAAGCGTGAATGAAAGGTACATGAGTGAAATGTGAATGTTAAATTGAATATGTAGAGTAACTAGTACACACAAGATGAGGAATGAACGCAAGTGTAACAGCTTAGTATACTACTAATACTACCCATATCAATTTTAAATCCTTTTAACTAAGATCCTTATAAAAATCAGTATCGCAGGCTCTCGAAAGTTAAACACATGTGGAACCTAGAGTAATTAGTATGATGATTAGATATTAAGTTCAACATATATATATATAATATGTTACCTGGGAAATGGAAGTTTTGTTAGGTATCACAGACTAAAGCTTATCAAAAAGACTCCCGAAATGAATTTGTGATGTAAATAATTTAACAGTTCTAATATATACAAAGTGCAGCATTTATCCTACATACCGATGACACAATACTATACATTGTATCAACTAATAAATCGCTAGTTATGCTGCAATAAAATTTTAATATTTATTTTTAATCATTCCACCTCATCAAAAAAGTATCAATTTTTCACAAATTGTATATGGAGGGTTTCTTATATAAATGAATAATCGATATAAAGCATATAAATATTAGAAATAGTCGTAGTCCCTAGGATGAGCAGTTTTGTCTTAGAATAACCTGAGAGACGTAAACGTATTTATTTTTTCATAATTTATCATTTAAATAATAAATCGTTAATTTACGTGATCGATATAATTGTTAATCGAGTAAGTATGTGTTTCTTTATTAAATTTTGATGTCTAACGTTTTTAGTTATTTAAAAGAAGATGGATACAGAATTTTAAACCGGTAAATAGTAAGACCATGAACAAACAGAAGGTGGTAAACTATTTTAAAATTAATAGATAATATAATAAATAATATATATTACTACAATTTTTATCATGATTTTATTCATATATTATTAATCATATATTATTAATCATCTATTAGATAAAATATCAATCATGTTTTTCTTCTTTTTGCGTCATATCTCCAATTTTACCTTCCTTGAGTTTCTTCTTTATTTTTTCCAACTGTTCTCGTTGTTTATTAAAGAAAAATTGTTCTTCTTGCGCGGTGCCATATTGGCCTAGACCACCGCCAGATTCTCTGATGGAACCACCACCGCCACCGCCCTTCCCTGCACCAGATCCTGGAATACCAGTTGGGTTAGTGTAACTCTTGTTTCTAACAAAATCCAGGAGTACATTCTTCTGCGAAAGACTCAATTGATTGTTATTTTTAATGAATATTCTGTTCCAACGGACTTGAAACAGATTGAAATTCCGGATGGACATTTTTATTTTATGACAAGTGTCAATAACACTTTCGTTGTCAATAGTGTATTTTTTATTTATCCAACCAGTTTATATATTAGAGAAAGTAAAATATATTTTGGCAATGAGATTATAAATAACATCATTGTATATAGTCCAGTCAAATAAGGTTTGAAATCAAAATGTTGACACTCAACTTTGCATTTTTGATATAATGTAGTTTTAATGATACAAAAACAATCAGGTTTTAATTAATTTTTTTCTTTTAAAAATAAACGATTCCGATCGGTCTAAAAACCTCCCTAACTCGGTTAATTTTGACCGGAGGAAAAAAAGTCATGAAACCTTTTTTATGCAAAATGTTAAGCTTTACACATTTTTCCTAAAACTTTTTTGTCTAATTTTTACCATTTTCGAGTAATTGCGAAAAAAAAACTTTTGACAATTTATTTTGGACCCTTGCCGGGGGTTGCGGACACGAAAACCTTTGCACATTGGTATTACGAGTATTAATTAGTTCATGACTCTTCTCATTGAAAGCAATCTAATCTGTCCTATTGTTAGACAAAATAATTTATTTCTCATTTTTTAAATAGATTTCGTAATAAATAATGTCATTTACCTACTTAGAATTATAGTAAAATACAAAAATTAATCTTTTGAAGCTTATTTTTACTCAGCCACTATTTTTATACCGGTAATACAAGTATATACATAATGACATGGGGTATCATCAGGAACAAAGAAAAATGAGTTCGAATTAATCTCAATTCATGCCATTATGTGTATCGATTTGTTATTTAAGTTGGTGTAAAATTAATAAATGATAATATACGGAGAGATAAAAATCAACAATCCGCTAATGGATTTAACATTCAGAGATGGCGCTTTTACTTTTTATGAGTTTTTTTTTCATGGTCAAAACGTATTCACCCACATTTAATTAAATACAGGATGAATTAATATAAAAATCACAATGGTTAATATATTTTAGTTTTCGTATATTTTTATAATAAAATAGTGCGAAAATTTGCTGATCAACCACATGTGTTTATAGATTGATTAGAATCAAGCTAAGAAAAATAACTCAAAAGAATAGCGCGAATTAACGCTGTCCAATTTCTTTGTATACCGGTGTACCTAGTAGTAAAATATTGTATAGCTTAGATAGATAGCTTTTTTAAGCATAACGTTTCTCGTCGAATTCTTTAAGGACGATGACACACGGACGGGACATATTATTTTGTAAGCTTTTAAAATATATTATTTTTCAAACATATAAACTTTTTTTAAACTAGCAATAAAAGCTTTTAATTAGACTTGCAACAAATATTCGGTTACTATTCGGTATTCGGCCTATTTGGCTACTTTTTTCCTATTCTGCCTATTACCGAATATCTAGATACTATTCGGCCGAATACCGAATACTTTTAATATGTTTTATTGTAATCAAATAATTGGTAAAACGAAAATATTGATTTATTTTATAGTAATACATTTTTATTATAATCATTAAAGTAGTTATATGATATTATCATAATTTAGATGTGACAATACCAGCTTCAAAGAAAAGATGTTCTGAATAAATACTACTTCCTGGAGCCAAACAAGAAACAAACACGATGATACAAGTTTTGCACTGACCGAATACTTTTGCCTGATATTCGGCTATTCGGCCAGAAATCCCACCGAATATTAGGTATTCGTCGTATGGCCGAATATACTATTCGTTGCAAGTCTACTTTTAATGTAATCCAAACTAAAGAATTTAAATGTATACAAAAAAAGCCACTAAATAAAATTGAAATGTCTGTTTGTAATGTCAAAATAACACCTTTTAGTTTTTACTAATTGAATATGAAATTATATACGGTACTCATAAGAAAAACACAATTTTATATTTTTTATCTGTCTGTCTGTTTGTTACGGCTAATCCCCGAAACGGCTGGACTGATTTTGACGGGACTTTCACTGCAGATAGCTGATGTTATAAGGAGTAATTTATGTTACTTTTATTTTAGAAAAAGATTTAGGATTCTGCTCAAAACAAAAATCTACCTAGGGACGAACTCGAGCGAAGCGATGGTCAGTCGCTAGTAGTTAAAAGATATTACAGTACACTACTTAGCGTACAGTATTATATTGATAACGTAATTTGTTTCAGTTAATTTTAGAATATAATTTATCTCAGTTAAAATACATTTACATTTCTTAGTTTTCATTAATTAAAACTGCTAATTAGCACAGTTATAAATTTAAACGCAGTTTTCTTATAGCTTATTCTATGTGGTCACATTCTATGGTAATGTTTTTTACCATGGGGATATTTCAGGTACGAAAGTATTAGATTATTATCTACATTTAGTGTTACAATATGATTTTATATTTGTTTTACGACAAATTATACATAAACTTACTGCATGTCTCATTCATACTTTACTAATAAATATATAAATATAAAGTATACCTACAGTTTATGTTATAAATTTTATTTGCAGGTTCTGCTATTGCACTGTTTAATACTGTCCATATTTGCGGGGTAAGAATAGTTATGATCTTAGAATATTATTTTCAAATATTCATATTTATAATTTAACATAGTACCTATTCGTTTTTGCAGAATATTACCAGATTCTAATACATTATTAAAAAATGCCAAAAAGACTACCGAAGAATGTTATTGCGTGCCTATAAAAGATTCCGAAATGCGTGTGTCAGAAATACTCGATTCAGAGTTACAACAGGACGAAAGATTAGTGGTTTACTTTTACAAAAATAGCTTTAATGAAGTAACCATTTACATACCGAATAATGAAAAACAGAAATTTTTACCAGAATTTACTCTAGACAATAACGATTTACTGAAAAAAAACACAACGGTCAATATTAATAACTTATTCAGCTTAGATAACTCGGATGTGATGGGACATGAGAGCAGTAGCAGACCTGCTAACATTATTTTATCAAATCAACCATATTTAGTTACAGGTTACACACAATTTTTGCAAATACCGCAGAATTTCCAAAATATACCAAATTGTTGTGACGAGAAAAAGAAGCCCTCAAACGTAGATACCTTGCATCCACAGGACGTATGGAATTATATAATACCGGAGCTGAGTGAAGAAAACATATATTCAGATGGCATATACAATGTATGGGATTTAATAATACCTCAGTTAAATGAAGATAAGCCTTCAAACTCAGATAATGTTCATCCACAGGGTGTATTGGATTTTATAATATCTCAGTCAAAGGAAGAAAAACCTTCAAGTTCAGATAATGTTCATCCACAGAATGGATTGGATTTAATAATTTCTCAGTCAAAGGAAGAAAAACCTTCAAACTCAGATAATGTTCATTCACAGGATGTTCCGCATTTAATAATATCTCAGTCAAAGGAAGGAAAACCTTCAAACTCAGATAATATTTATCCACAGGATGTATTGGATTTAATAATATCTCAGTTAAATAAAGAAAAGCCTTCAAACTCAGACAATGATTATCCAGAGGATGTTTTGGATTTAATAATATCTCAGTCAAAGGCAGAAAGATCTTCAAACTCAGATAATGTTCATCCACAGGGTGTATTGGATTTAGTAATATCTCAGTTAAATAAAGAAAAGCCTTCAAACTCAGATAATGATTATCCAGAGGATGTTTTGGATTTAATAATATCTCAGTCAAAGGAAGAAAAACCTTCAAACTCAGATGACGTTCATACACAGGCTGTATTGGATTTAATAACAGCTCAGTTAAATAAAGATAAGCCTTCAAACTCAGATAACTTTCATCCACAGGATGTATTGGATTTAATAATATCTCAGTCAAAGGAAGGAAAACCTTCAAACTCAGATAATATCTATTCACAGGATGTATTGGATTTAATAATATCTCAGTTAAATAAAGAAAAGCCTTCAAACTCAGATAATGATTATCCAGAGGATGTTTTGGATTTAATAATATCTCAGTCAAAGGAAGAAAAACCTTCAAACTCAGATGACGTTCATACACAGGCTATATTGGATTTAATAATAGCTCAGTTAAATAAAGATAAGCCTTCAAACTCAGATAACTTTCATCCACAGGATGTACTGGATTTAATAATATCTCAGTCAAAGGAAGGAAAACCTTCAAACTCAGATAATATCTATTCACAGGATGTATTGGATTTAATAATATCTCAGTTAAATAAAGAAAAACCTTCAAACTCAGATAATGCTCATCCCCAGGATGTTTTGGATTTAATAATACCTCAGTCAAATAAAGAAAAGCCTTCAAACTCAGATAATGTTCATCCACAGGATGTTTCGGATTTAATAATATCTCAGTCAAAGGAAGAAAAACCTTCGAACTCAGATAACGTTCGTCCACAGGATGTATTGGATTTAATATTAGCTCAGTTAAATAAAGGAGAGCCTTCAAACTCAGATAATGTTTATCCACGGGATGTTTTGGATTTAATAATAACTCGGTTAAATAAAGAAAAGCCTTCAAACTCAGATAATGTTCATCTACAGGATGTATTGGATTTGATAATATCTCAATCAAAGGAAGAAAATCCTTTAAACTCTGATAATATTTATCCACAAAGTGTATTGGATTTAATAATATCTCAGCTAAATAAAGAAAAGCCTTCAAACTCAGATAATGTTTATCCACAAGATGTTTTGGGTTTAATAATATCTCAGTCAAATGAGGAAAAACCTTCAAACTCAGATAACTTTCATCCACAGGATGTATTGGATTTATTGATAGCTCAGTTAAATAAAGAAAAACATACCCATCTTTTTCATCAAAATAAAACATCGGGGGTTGAAGGACGTAATGGACCCTCACAAATAAGTGATCATTATATAATAAGTCTATTAAATCGACCTCAAATGAATTATCGACCTCCTAGTAATGCTTTTGGACATATTACATTTGATCAATGGTTTTCACTGCAAGTTAATCTTTTGAAGAAAGATAAGTATGTCATGCCATACGCTATAGATATAGAAATGTTAAAAATCCTTTTACAGAATACCTTGTACAAAAATGGAATAAGCATAACAAATGCAGGTGATTTAATTGATTTTAATGGTCAAAGATTGAGTATTGACAGTCTAGAACTGCGACCAGTCCTAATAGGTGATCCTACAAAATATGAAGAGTTTCTGTCATCACATGATTGTGTCAAAGCAAGTAAATTTCCATATATAGAAGCAATTCTTGTTACACTTTCCAAACCACGTCGATTTTTAGGACTAATATCGCTGAGTGAGGCGTCGTTCTTTGATACTAGAATATCAGGTTCCCTTATTTGTCCGCCATCTTCCCATGGAAATAGCTTTAGTAGTGTTCCGATCATACCAGTGAATTTAGTCGAGAACAGTAATGGTCTGTGGAATAGGCGCAGCTCTCCAAATGATTTGCCTATTTATTCTGAGAAAATCTGGAGATCGGAGAAAATTAACGTAACAAATGACAATGATTTTGAAGATATATCTTCGCCAAAGAGACTCGGCTCGGAGGATAAAGACTACAGTGACGTCGGGCTTAGAATAATAGGCGGTCAAGCGGCAACCAGCAGCGGTACGCCAGTCAGCAACAAAGGGAGGAGATCAGTAACTGATTGAAATGAAATACGATAATATGTGAATTGTATAATTATTATAGCGATGATACTAAAAATAAATCTAATTATTTTACATTTCTGTTATAATAAACATTGAAGCACTTATTATGTATCAAAAGAATCATTAATAAAATTATAATATGCTTACTATGCATTTTTAATAAATACTAATATTTTTTTTTGAGAGCGCCATCTATTGCATAGATATCGAACTTTCTTGAACTGCTATTAATTAAACAGTAAATACGGTACAAGCTTACAGCGCCATCTTTGATACATCTATTAAACTATATAAATACAGTGTAGTTAATTGGCAACAGATGTCAGTTGCATTAATATTAAATTATTAAATATATACCTCTTAATAAGACTAGTTGCATTATTTTATTAAAAAGAAACCTATATATATTAAAAAAATATTTATCAAGTATAAATGAAAATATTAACATTTAAAACAGTTACAGTGATCAAGCATCAAGTGTACCAACTGGTAAACACTAGTTAAAGTAGTAACCACTAACCAGTCGAGTTCAGGTTTCAACTTAGTCAGTCAGTGACCGAGTCGATCGACGGGTGGAGTGTTGTCGAGCGCTAAAAATAACATCGAAACTTTAAATAAAAAACTTGGTTGTGACGATGAAACAATATTTCAATAAAAGAGAATCAACATCATCTATTTACAAAGTTATGTGTTGATATATTTCGATTTCATTTTCGCGGTATTCTGTGAATGAACCTTGTATAGTTACGAAAGGATGTTGTTAGTGTACTAAACAAATATCCGCCTTTTTTTGAAAATTAATGGAATTGCACTACTGGTAAGTAACTTTAAAATAACCTAAAGTTCAAGTTAGGTTGGCATTACTCTATTTTTATATCTGATGTCGGAAATAATTTGAAATATTCCCTTTGTAGCTTCGTTCTAAAGTTGCAGTTTTCAGATTTGCCCTGTGATCAGCTTTTATTTTTAATTGACATAAAAATAATTTTAATACTTTTGAATAATGGTACAAAACTATGTAAATTAAATATTTGTGTTTAATTCTTTTGTCAGTAATTGTTAAATAATTTTTAATTATCATTGTTTATTTAAACAATAGACCTAAATGGATTTAAAGTCGCCATATTTATATGAAAACATAAAATTATTTATTAGTTAATTATAAATATTTCAAATCAACTTACACAACAATTCATCATATGATACACTAAGATATTGCAACTTTTCGTCCAAACGACCTTGACCACTTGGTTGCTTATTTAAAAAAATTATATACTTAGTAATTATGCAAACGAAAAAAATAAAAGAACAAAACATTTAACGATTGCCAAAAAAACTTAATAAATTAAAAAAATACCTTAATTTTTTATAAAAAAAAAAAAACTATCAAAAACAACATTTTCCTTATAAATCTTAAATATTCTATACAGGTTTTTATTCGAATCGATGCCTTTATTATGTTTTAACTTTGATTTATATTCAGTAGATATTTTTAATATTTGTCAAATATTCCATAAACTATTAGGTACCTATATTACAGACTGTATGACAGGTATTTCCTTTTTTGGGAGACAAAGCCTACATTAAGAAATAATAAACTCCTATAAAGTTTGATGTGGTTAGAAGTTGATACGGAAAATCATAGTTTTAACATTCTTGAGCTTGTTTTTATCAATTTAGAAGTTGTTACAAAGAGGCCATAAGGGAGCCAAGAGGCTTATGTCCAGCAGTGGAAGAAAGCAGGTTGATTATGATAACGATGATACAAAAAGAGTTCTCCAAATCGGCGTTTACGTATCGGAACAATGACCCAAATGAAATTATAAAAAAAATAACAATTTTATCCTATGGACAGTATGACTGAAATTCTAAAAATAGCTTGTAAATATGCAAAGTGCTTAAATTGGCTAAAAAATATAATCCCTCATTTTTAATAGGTAGGTACATTATAGATTTAAACTTAATTTACGAGTACATGATACTTGTTTCTATACATATAATAAAATTCTGAGTCGAATCTGTACATTAAATATTTTTTTTAAATACTTATTGAAATAGTCATTATTATAGATACAAAGGCCGAATCTATAGATTTTAGAACTTTGCCTGTCTGTCTCTTTGTCTGGGAACGCATCACGAGTAAAACCACTGGACCGATTTTGATGAAATTTGGTATGATGATAGCTGGTTATCCGGGTCAACATATAGGATACTTTTACTGTGGAAAAATATCTCATCTCTGAAAAATCTATATTAAACGTTAAAACGTAACTAGGGACGAACCCGAGCGGAACGAGGGTGAGTCGCTAGTTAGATTTGTAACAATAAATGAATCTATTAATGTATTATGTTATAAATAACTTACAACGATCATTTGTCTGTATTGTCACCGTATCTTGTTTACCATTTGATGAATTTATTACACAGATAAATAATTAAGAGGATCGTGCCAATGATTATTTGATATCTACATTGCTTTTTAGGTTAAATTTATTTGTTATATTATATTTTAACTAACAATTAAAAAAATATTAGATGTTGATAAAACATAAATCCACATTTTGCAAATATTAAAGCACAAAGAAAAAAAAATGTTAAAATTGTCGTTAGTATAAAATAGAAGCTAAGATGCAAAAAAAGGGGCCTCACATTTCATCGTCTGCCTGTTCGTATGTCACAATAATAATTATTAATTAATCTTATTAAACTCGGAAGCTTCTGGACTTAGAAAGGTATCTTCTATAAACTAATATGTAAAAAATCTATGTCAAATATAAAATATACAAAATATAAAACAACTGTAAGGGTATAGATGTATGGGGGATGATAAAAATAATTCGAGTTTACATAAGCACACAATTGCAGAGTATTTTTGATAAATCTTTAAAAAAGACATATAGGTAGATATGTTATAGTTTCAAAGTTACTATTTATCGAATGTAAACAAATTATGAACCCATAGCCTAAAGGTAGTATCGAAATCTAATCACGGATGATAACTTATGCTATCAGTATACAAAAACTTTACTCTATTCTAACATTACAAAGAGGAAAAATTTAGTTTTTTTTTGTTTGTTTATTTGTATCGAATAGGCTCCGAAACTACTGAACCGATTTAGATGAAATTTTGGTAAGAAGATAGTTTGAGACCCTGGAAAGGACATAGGATAGTTTTCATCCCGGAAATCATCCCTTAAGGGGGAGAAAGTTTGCATGGGGAACAACGTAGGGACGCATCCGAGCGAAACGAGGGTGAGTCGCTAGCGAATAGTATAATAAACTAAATAAACAAACCGTTTGGACACCTTTCATTATATCTATAATGCAGGTCAGCTATGCGTTTTTTTTCACCTTAACGAGCCCATTGAAGCATGTCAATGTTGCCATTGCAAGATATTAGGTAATTCACCATGTTAAAATGTCTGAGTATAATTCTAATAAGTTCGAACTCCAATTTAGATAATCTTTCAGATAGAATTAATATGTAACCTAGATTTATTTTCCAATATAACGATAAAATCTGTTATTTTTTCAATTTCCACTTTTTATCCTTCATTCTTTAACATATTTTTCCCCAAATTAAAGTAGGCTAGCCTTCTAGCTTAAGTCCTTTACTCGTCAGTGAAAATCCCGATAAAAGCAGTTACCCCGTTCCGCAGATTAGTGGATACAATAATAAAAGTGTGTTAAAAAGAAAGACAAGATTTCTTTGAACAGTTTCTTTAGCTTTGGTAAGATTCAAATTAAGTGATAGCTATTTTTCAAAATACAGACGCACATTTTCATTTTATTTATAAATATACATTTTACAATGTGTTTGTACTTTTATTTGTTGATAACTTTGTGGTGTAGTGTGTGGGTCACCTCAGTCATTCTGAAAGCGAAGACGGCAAAATCTGCAAGGTATTCAGAATGTGGTTGTAGCATGCGCAAGTTATCTGATGACATCCATGGTGATGAAAGTACCATCCCACATACCCAACTGCAACCTTAGTAAAGCAGCGAGAATATTAAATATAATTTACTAGCGACCTTCTCTTTTTTCGCTCAGGTACGTCCTTAGGAACCTAATAGTAGACTATGTATTCCAGGTCTGAAGTCTAACTGTGCACTAAATTTCATTAAAATCTATCCAACCGTTTTAACTTGACGGAGTAACAAACCTACATATACATACAATCTTTCGTATTTATAATAGTAGTTCGACATATTTTTAAGTAACAATTTCATAAGTGAACGTTTGCTAAACATCGATCTTGTCACTTACAACACTAGCAGAATACGCAGATGGTTTCGTTACAGATACTTAGATGTAATTTTATAAGACAGTCATTTAGAATAAACATTTGATTTATGAGAGAAATAAAGCAGATTTTATAGAAAACTAGCGACTCCCCCTCGCTCCGCTCGGGTTCGTCCCGGGTTACGTTTTAACGTTTTGCTTAGAGATGAGATATTTTCTCGTAGTAAAAAGTATCCTATATGTTGACCCGAATAACAAATCTGTCCAGGGGTTTTTTCGTGGTGTGGTCATAAACAGACGAACAAAAAATCTGAAAACTATCAATTCGGCCTCTGTATCGATAATAATGACTATTTGAATAAGATTTTCCAAACAATGTTTAATGTACGGATTCGGCTTAGTTAGAATTTTATTATATGTATAGATAACAAGTTTTTTTTTATACTTGAACCTAAAGTTCAGTATTCAATTTCCTGTTGAAATATAGTATACAGTTTTAAGGCTAAATATTTTGCAATATTACTTATCTTGTTGTCAACCATTTAGTCAGTAAAAAAGGGATTATTTACTTATGTATTTTAGATTTTTATTTTTTTATTAACTATTACTTATAAAGTACAGTCTATATTATTATTCAAAAATAAATTGCTTGACAAGAAGGAATTTATTGTTTGTTAGTTTATACAACTATCATCATTCATCCCTTGATCATATAGACTTCGATACTAAATAGTATAATAATACAGTTTAAAGCTAATCTTAAATTAAATTAAAAGGTAAGCTTTTTGTTAAAAAAATCTTTTAAGTCTAACAACTTTAAAACGGGGCTAACCAATTTGAAACATGTATTATATTGTATTCAAACACAGACAATTCAACTTAAATTGTCTGTGTATTCAAATTACCATTCTCAAAGACACGCGCGATATTAAGAAAATAGAACAAGGAATACAATTTACAACAAAAAAATAACAAAAATATACACTAACCATGTAATAGCTTTTATAAAATCACTTTTAAACGTAATTATTCCACCTCTAGGAGTGGCAAAATTTCTTGATATTAGTCGACACCTATGGACTTACACAAAAAAAGTACATCCGAAGTTTAAGTGAATCGACATTGGGAAGTAACGTTTAATATTAAAACCAATAAACATATTTTCCCGTCATAATTAATTAATGAAGCCAAACCATTTAGAAACCTGCTTTATTTCCGTATCTCGGTAGTCATCAACAAGTTCCCCAACCTTGAGCTGAAATGTCATATTGCACACAATATCATATTACTTTCGAAATCTATACATATTATAAAGTTGTAACTAAGCCGAATCTGTACATTAAATATTTTTTGGAAAACCTTATTGAAATAGACTTTATTATCGATACAGAAGCCAAATCTATAGTTTTTAGAATTTTTGTCTGTCTGTCTGTCTGTCTGTCTGTCTGTCTGTCTGTCTGTTACCGCATCACGGGAAAACCACTGGACAGATTTTGATGAAATTTGGTATGATGATAGCTGGTTATCCGGGTCAACATATAGGATACTTTTTACTGCGGCAAAATATCTCATCTCTGAGCTAAACGTAAGAACGTAACTAGGGACGAACCCGAGCGGAGCGAGGGTGAGTTGCTAGTGTTTACATATTTAGCGATTATTGGGGCTTTTGTTTGATTACAGTATATTTTAAACAACTATTCAGTATATTATGTTTTTATCACATTAATGTTTTTTATCTAACCCGAAAGACGTTATCCAAATGACCAAATAATGTATTAAATTTTATCAACGATCTTTGATTTCAACAAAAATCGTTTAGAAAAAAGCACTTTTACTCTTTCCCTCGGTCAAATTTTCATTTTCGCGTTTTTTTCCTCATCCTGAATGATAAATTCAGATTACGTAACTATAAAAATTATACATCTATGCTATAATATTATAAATGTAAAAGTTTGTGAATATGGATGTATGGATGGTTGTTACTCATGCCAGAACGGCTGAACGGATCTGGATGAAATTTGGCACAGAGATTATAGTCTGGAATAACACATAGGCTACTTTTTATCCCAGAAAAATATACGATTCCTAAGGGATAGATTTGTATTATTTTTCAAAAAAAAAATATAGATATTAAATTATCTATTCTATTGTAGATTTTCTATTTTGCTAACAATATCAATAGTCAAAACAATGTCCATTAAACCTCAGTGTTTCCATAATAGAGGCTAAAATGGACATAAAATTCAATATCCAGGAAACACTTAACCCGCTAAGTGGCGCCGGTATAACGAACACGTGCAGTTCAAGATTTTGTTAGCTACCGACGCGACCGGCGACGTATCATGTGTACGATATTTTTACTCTCACTAAGAGATAGTAAATTCCTAATATTCAAGGTTTTGATTTTGAAACAATCCATGCAATATTTCTGCAAGACTGCTTAATTTCATGGCTAAATGGATCATTCATTAACTTAGATTTACGAGTAAAAACTCGAAGAATTGTAATATCAATAAATATAAATAAAATTATGTGGATAGTGAACATTTTAATGAAATAAGAATAAAATCTGGTCAATGCACATTTTGTGGCTTATAATAATTGTTGGGAGATATTTCCTTTTAATTTATATGGTGGCTATAATGGTATAGTGTGTTCAGGCCTTTTTTTACGTCCTACTGCTGGGCACGGACCTACCATCAATAAGAGGGGGATCGGGCCATAGTCCACCACCCTGGCCAAGTGCGTGTTCCCGGACTGCACATGTCTTTCGAAGACTTGCTAGGTTCTCTCAGACATGCAGGTTTTCTCACGATGTTTTCTTTTACCGTAAGGCAAGTGGTAATCATGTTGGAAATGATTCGCACGTGAAAATATCAGAGGTGCGAGACTCGGGATTTGAATGCGCTTCACTCGGTTTCCCAAGCGAGCGCGTTACCACTGGGCTACCACTGCCATTAATGGTGTAGTAAATATCTTTAATTAAAGAAAATTTTGTTTAATTTTGCTCTAAACCCTTAATCTATACAGAGTTAAAATCCCATCAATTTTATACTTTTAGTTTTTACATCGTGCATATCGAAATAAATCATTGACGATAACTATTTAAAATAAAATAATAATATTTTATACTTTTTGACATTAATAATACCTTAAAAAGATTCCGTGATCACAATCGATTGTAATAATCGTGAAGCAAATTAGGCATGAGCTTCACTCACGATTGGTATTTTATAAGTTGTTCATTGGAGTACAGCCATTCCATCACGACAAAGATCTAACTTAAAGAAGGCTAGATAGAAGAAGGATAGGTATAATAAAAATATTTTTTCAAACAACGTCCACTAAAAAATCTTATCTAAAAAATGTAGAGCACCTGTTTGTAGAAAGAACTTATAATATAAAAAAAAACGTGTTTTACTTATGATAGGTAGTTATACTTCTTTGGCGTAATAGAACAAAAATAGCTAAAGATTTCATCCCGTGTGTCACAACTCTCTGTTTGTAAAAGGAATGATAAATTAATAAAAATAAATATATTTTTTATCTCCACTGATATAAAACACATGTTATAGATTTAAGAATATTTGAGAAACTACTTTGAATATAGTTATAAGTTTTCACGGGAACCGGAGAGACAGTTATCAGCTAACTTTATCATGTCGCTTTCAGCTAAATTCATCATGTCGCTTTTCGGCTGTCGGTGTGCGCGCGCATCGTAAAAATTTTACTCTCATATTTTTTTCCAAACGTGCCAAAAGAAGTATAACTTCAATAATTCTAACTCAATAACTCTTTATTATTAGTAACTCTAATCTCGAGCAAAAGTATGAAATAGGAGTAGTCTGTTGTTGTAGGTAAAATAAAGTCGCTTTACATTTTGCATGCTTTGTATTATACGAAAAACCCATGCAAAATAGTATTCCAAGGTGAAACAGGTAAGGTTAAATTTCATAAACGTTGCGGCTGGCGTCTCGAACAGGTTCTGCATTAAGAAAATATTTCCTAACATCCACGTGTTGTTCGATACCGAGTGTAAATATTGAACCGGTCTATCCGTAATGTAATGTTATTAAAATGTATTAAAGTACAATATATGTGTATCTTTGCGATACGTTTAAATGATAAACCATAGAGGTATGTACAAATATTCGTATACTACACTAGGTTTTGCCCGTGACTTCGCTCGTGCGTTATCATGATATTTTTTGCTCAAATTCTCTAATCGCCAATTATAACTTTAAAATTATAATCTGTTCAGCCGATGTGAAGGAAGGTTGTTTCGTACAAACAGTCTGTTAAACTTTATTTGACACATTTTAATTTTCTTTGTCAGTATAGGTACTCTTAGTTTACAATTATTCAGACTCATGCGAAGGTATTTAGATTATACACACAAAAAATATAAACCCGATTTGAGTACACCCTTCTATTTGAAATTTGTCTAAAAATATGTCATATACTGTTGTATATGTTAACTAGTTTGTTGACTAAAAGAAGGCAGTCTTTTCCTTTTCCAACCCACAAATTACCGTATCACGTCGATTCGTAAATCTACTGCTGCGGAAAAACACAAACTAACGAAACAACAAAAACACTTTCTTATTTAAGATGTCTTTTATTTAGGGGGGAGCGGGGAGGTGTTTAAGGGTAACCTATTTCCGATCCCAGGATACAATCTATGTCCTTGCCAAATTTTATCAAAATCTGTTTATTGGTTTAAGCGTGAAGAAGTAACAGACAGACTTACTTTCACGTTTATAATATTAACAAGGATAAGTAAAAAGTAAATTATTATAATAATAGTAAAAACAATATTCCCACGATACCAATTCAAAAAATCTTACTACACGCATTTACCCTACATACGGTAATCATGCCATTGTTATCCGAATATATTATATGGGTTAAAGGATCAACAACCAATACTTTAGAGACGTACAGACAGACGGGAAGCGGTAATTTACAAGCTGAGTTCTCGGGGTCAATTGAATATTGCGTTTGAGACTTACACTAGCTTTACACGTTATGAGTTATGACTAAACGAGTCCACATTGTTATCTTGTAAGTATATAGATCTAGCCGTACAGTTAAAATCATCTTATGTATATCATCTTATATTTCTTATCTTTTTAGTATGTTTAAATATGCAAAGTCACGGGTGCAGGTGTATGCAAATATAGTGCTCTCAACTTGTTCAATGGGACGGCAATCTGATATGATTAAAAATAAATTCATTTACGGAGGGAGATATGGTGATAACGCGCTCGCTTGGGAAACCGAGTGAAGCGGGTTCAAATTCCGAGTCCCGCATCTACGATATTCTCATGTGCGTATCATTTTTAACATGATTACCACTTGCCTTACGGTGAAGGAAAATATCGTGAAGAAATCTTTATATCTGAGAGAACCTAGCAAGTTTTCATAAGACATGTGAAGTCCGCCAACCCGTACTTGGCTAGCATGGAACTCTCCTCGTACTAAAGGGAGGCACATGTCCAACAGTGGCACATTAAAAATGGCTAAATACAAATACAATAAGAACATATATATTTTTTTTTATTTTATTGAGAAAAAAAGGTACGAAATGAACAAAAGAACAAGTAAAAACGATAATAATTTCAGAATTTAATAAACTGTGTCGCAATATTGTTGTGATACTAAGTTATTAACTCTCGACTGTTACTATATTTATAATATGTATGTATTTATAGTTATATATGTGTAGTGTATCAACTGTCTGGTATCCATAACACAGGCCTCGTAGCTTACCATGGAACTAGATGGTGCTGTGTGTTAATTTCCCAACATATTTATTTATTATTTATTACTATGGTTCTTTTTGATAGAAAAAACCAATAGATCTGATGACTTAGCCCAAGACTTAAACTAGAAAGAACTCCTAGAACTTTATGATCGCAGCCATAATATATAATTATAGCTTATATAGAGAAGGAATGCAGAATGCTATTTTTTTTTAATTATGCATAAAAAATACATTAAATCAATAAAAAAAACATTACACACACTACCATGTATTTGACGCACACACTCATAGGTATATACTTTTTTGTTTATTGTTAAAGTCTGTGGTCAAATTGAGAATAGATTAATATTGTAATACACGCAAGACGATAAATATATAACTTAATGAATTATGGTTGAATTTCAACCACGCGGCGATCACTAGTAGGTATAATTTAAATTAAAATACCAGATAGGATAAAATATTAAACTATGAAACAGGTCTAAGACTTTAATATACTTTTATCATATAATATTTAATATTTAATTAAAATAAAAATTTTAATGTTATACTTATCGTATGTATTGTTTATAAAAAATGATTCGCATGCCAACTATAAATGTAACTTCAGCTGTGTTTGACAGAGGTTTTGTGTTTGGAATTAAACTAAATTAAAAAATAAACTCGATAAACTCAATTTTTAACACTTTGTTTTGAGGTAACCTGAAAAGTAACTAAACTTTTTTGTGCAGAATAAGACGACAGCAAAAAGCAAGAATAAGTTACCTTAACATACCTATTGCGAACATTCGTAAAGTTCGAGAATATTTTAGTGCAAGTGAAAAAAAAAATAATAAACAAAATCCTTTCATAAAAACCAATATTTAAAATTGCTTTTGGTTTTAAAATTACTGGTGTTTGCTCATATTAACATGTTATTATGCACATACGTTATTTATCAAACCCCGAAATGACTACTGTGAAATTTTCTGCTTTTTTTTTTGATCTTGCTCTATCTTCCAAACGTCTAAAAGATGTTTTATGTTGGTTACATGTTGGGACATTAACACACAGCACCATCTAGTTCCATGGTAAGCTACGAGGCTTGTGTTATGGATAACAGATAGTTGATACACTACACATATATAACTTTAAATACATACATATTATTATAAATATAAACATTCATGACTTGAGTACAAACATTCGTGATCATCACACAAATGAATGCCCTCGGCGGGACTCGAACTCGCGACCGCTGGCACAACTAGTAGGGTCATTACAAACTGTTTCAAACATGTCGTCACAAATAAACACTAGACTAACATAATAGATAAAAAAATCTACAGAATATGAAAAAAGTTTTATATTCTAAGTCTAAGATAATGCATTGTTTTGGTTAAACTTGTATGATGAACGAATGATGAATGAAGCATGTACTTATGACGTATTCTAATATTATAGTTATTTAATGGAGAAAAGTAAAGTATACATACATACATACATACTTTTTCATAGCTCCTTAAACAACTAATGCCCAAAATGAAGGTATCAAGGTATTTGTTTATCAGTAGGTAGGCCAAGGAGAGGATGCTTGTGTTGACATCCGCTTAGTTTTTGCCTAATTTCCATAATTCCATATTAACCTTTTTGGATATAGCATTGGTTTCTTGTGCGATGTCTCATGTAACCTACATACATAAAATAATATACTTAATTAATTTTATTCAATATTGTAAATTATTCAATTTTAAAAATAATACAAATTAAGGTTGTATATTTAAAATTATATTAATAGTCACTTGAAAAAAGCTAGATAGATTTTTTTAAAGTAAAAGCCAAAGTAAACATAAAGGCGCAAAATTTAAGATTCATCTACATTTTTGTTCGCGTATTACAAAAAAACCGGCCAAGTGCGAGCGAAGGGTTCCGTGCCATTAAACGTTAAGTATAAAAAAGGCAAAATAATCATGTCTGTTGTATGAGAGCCCCACTTAAATATTTTTTTTTTCTAGTTTTTAGTATTTGTTGTTATAGCGGCAACAAAAATACATCATCTGTGAAAATTTCAACTGTCTAACTATCACGGTCCATGAGATACAGCCTGGTGACAGACGGACAGACAGACAGACGGACGGACAGCGGAGTCTTAGTAGTAGGGTCCCGTTTTACCCTTGGGGTACGGAACCCTAAAAACAGCACATACCTAATGACACTTTACTCCACTTCACTAATATCGATGTAGTTAGATTAAGTTACAGTTGATTCCTGTTAATCAACACCGTTGTTTTACTAAATCTAAACACTGTCCAATAAATAAAAATTGTACATCGTCCGGAATCGAACCCGATCTGTTGCTTCTATCTCTATCTGATAGTGTAAAACAGTAATAAATACCACTGCATTACGATCATTAGAAAGGATGGATCATTAGAAACAAACAATAATAAAAATTGTGGACCCAATTGACTGCGTACATAATAGATATCAAGATGCGTTCGATTATATTTGCCTCTATAGTTAAAATCTATTAATTTTATACAAGTACATGTTCTCAAGCGTGCACAGTGCACATAACATTCACATTGAATTAAAATGGTAATTTATGTTACCAAATAACCTTTTTAAAAGTTCATAGAATCGGGATTGTAGCAAATATAGTGAATAAATAATTATAATTTATACAATTCTTATTTAAATATATAAAAGATGATATGTAAAGCTTATTTTGTATGTTATTATATTAGATTTCTACATATTTTAGAAACATTTTTGAACGAACCATGTATCCTAAGTTCCTTCAAAAATATATAAATGGAAGTACCAAAATATCTTCTTAAAAATCAATAACCTTTGACTGACTAACTCATAATTGCTTAGACTAAGCCTCTGGATCTAGAACAGCATATTCCTCTAATGACCATTAAGATCATTAATCTTTTAATCCCTAAACGGGTAAAAAGTTTAGATAAAGTTTAGTATAAACTCAGAGATAAGATATTTTCCCGCAGTAAAATGTCCTATATGTTGAGTGTTGACCCAGATAACCAGCTATCATCATACCAAACATCAAAATCCCTCTAATAGTTTTCTTGTGATGCTTTCCCAGACAGACAGACAAAAATTCAAAAAACTATAGATTCGATCTCTGTATCGATAATAATGACTATTTCAATAAGATTTTCCAAAAAATATTTAATGTACAGATTTGTCTCAATTAGAATTTTATTATATGTACCTATAGATATCCTTTTTATATAAACAAAACTTAAAATTTAGTAGGTACTAGCGACTCACCCTCGCTTCGCTCGGGTTCGTCCCTAGGTACGTTTTAACGGTTAGTGATTTCCATACAAAATAATCAGTTCAGAGCTTTTTGATTTTCCAGCTGTTTTTTTTGTTTTCGCTAAATTTTATTTATATTTAAACCACCCCTGACACACCCCCAACAAAACAAAAAAGAATTATTCAAATCGGTCCAGCCGTTTTTGAGTTTTAGCGAGACTAACGAACAGCAATTGATTTTTATATATATAGATAACTGCGTTTTGAGTTAATATTTACCTATGTTCAGTACGTGTACGAAAATGTTATGTATGTTCGTAAAAATATACACGAATTTCCCAAGAATTGTGACATGCATAACATTAATACTAGGAGCAAACACAAACTTGTAATGCCTGTGACTCGTCTACAGAGAGTCAGTAATTCTTTTTATGGACAATGTATACGCTTGTACAACAGGATCCCAGAAAATGTTCAAAAAGCCTCCATCGGTAAATTCAAAAAAATTGTTAAAGAACGTTTGTGTGCTAAAGGCTATTATACGATAAATGATTTTATAGAAGATAGCACGCCTTGGGAATGAAGTGATCGCCTCCAGGCTACTTCAACTTTATAGTAATATTGTAAATTATAATTTATTAAAAAAATATTAGTCCCGCTGAGTTTCTTTCGCCAGTTCTTCTCAGGTCTGAGGCTTCTTCTTTCCGAACTGGTAGTAGACTCATGACGTTCAGTAAAAAAATGTAATAATTTAATGCTGAATAAAATATTTTGAATTTTGAATTTATGAAAGGTTAAAAAAACACAGGCGAAGCCGATTTAAACCTCTAGTATTATATGTTTATGTAAATCCAAGATGTCATTTATATGACAAAAATGAATTTAAAGGTCAGTAAGTTTCGAAATAGTGATCATCTCTGTAATGCATAAAGTAATAAATTGTGCTTCATTACTGCACATCGGGTTTCAAAACGTGACCTCCGACGGCCATGACTGATTTTCCAACTAAGGTTGTTTTTTTTATTAATGATTAATGTGTTAGATTTAAATTTTGTATGAGACATTAATTGTAATTATTTATTTTAATTCTTAATGAGTTTACTATATAGATGCGAACTTTTGCATGTGTGTACGTTTGTTACTCGTTCACGCAGAAACTGCTGGAAGGATTCGGATGAATTTTAGTAAACGGATGACCTGTAGTAATACATAGGCTATTGTTAGATACTATTATATATGTGAAAAAGAGGTTGTCATTCATGAACAGATTTCTTGCTTATTATAGTTTAATGGCCGGAGAATAACAGACTATAAAATACCTAAGCCCTAAACCTAAGACCTAAGTCTGGAAAAGAATAGTTAGCGGTACTAACCTTATCTTACTAATTGGATGGATGTTTGTTACTCAATCACGCTGGAAGCGCTGAACGGATCTGGATGAAATTTAGCACAAAGATAGATTATAGTCGGAAATAACACATAGGCTTTTTATCCCGGAAAAATGTACGGTTCCCGTAGGATAGATTCGTTTTTGTTTTTCACTAGGGAGTAGAGACGACCCGACCGAAGCGAGGGTGAGCAGCTAGTATTACATATTATGTACATTATATTTATGATAAAACAATAAGAAACGGTTTGTTGTTGACATGGATTTCCTAAATTTCCACAAACAGTTTTGCAGAAATGTAAAATTTTATTTTAATTTATTCATTGGATAGAATAATTAGAATTTAGTTAAAATATGCGAACCTTTGATAAAATTAGCAATATGGGTAATACCTAAAATAGACAAATTCGTATACAAATAAAGCAGAACCGATCATGATATTTTAATTTAATTTTATGTTGTTTTGTTTACCCTACACTACTCTATAGGTATATTTTTAGTGTCCTTTTATAAGATCTATATTAATAAGAGCTTCAAACAAAGTTCTTATATTATTTTTCATCATGTTTAATCTACGAGTAATATATGAATATAAAAATCTCATGTCACGGTGTTTGTGTACCGATTATGATATTTTTTTTATATGTTTAGTAGGTATGAGAATAAGTCACACTTCTTAAACAACCCCCCCCCCCACTCCCCCCCCCCACCCTCCACTCTCACCGGTAATCAACGGTTAAACAGATTTTAGTGCTTTACCTTTGTTCTTAGAAAAATCATCGTCTCAAAGTTTTGAGCAAAACCAATTAAAATGTGAAGGGAACATATTCTCGGTAGTGTCTTATTGTGCCTTGGAATAAGGTTATTTTAGTCTTACTAAGCACGTTACATGTCATGAATTAAAAATATATACCAAAACACTCCCTATTTTATAACCATCAAAGGCTGTTATTCCTTGATATTATTTTGTTGTATTTGAGTTGAATACCAATGAGATGAAGCTTAGGTTAACTTTTTACGGTATTTTTTATTCATCTTTTAGACTCGAATAGCCGAAATCATGTTATCGTTCTTGATATTTCTCTAAATATTATAAACATTTTTTCCCTTAAAGGAAGGAAGAAGGAAGTTAAAATGTAAAATAATTTTATTATGAACAATTGTATAATTGTACTACGAGTTAAGTATTCAAATGATTGTATTGTTATCTTGATTTTATTTACTTTCAAAGATCTAAATCGATGCGATAGATAGGAGACTAATATCGACTTTTAAGTTTGCGAAAATCTGTAAGGATGTATGGATGTTTGTTACTCTTTCATGCAAAAACTACTGAATGGATTTTAATGAAACTTAATAAAAATATAGCTCATATATCAGAATAACACATAGGCTACATTTTATCCCGGGAAAATGTACGGTTCCTGTGGGATAGATTTGTTTTTGTTTTTCTAAAGGCGAACTCGATCGAAGCGAGTGGAAGCCGCTATTATGTAATAAATACCTATTACCTATTAACTTAATTACAAGAAATATTAATAAAATCATGTTAAAATATTGTTAATATCCGCTTCAGGGCGGACATATGTACAAACACACATACATACAAACATAAATACCAAAAAATGTACATGCATTTATAATATTAGTAATTATTATATAATGTAACTTTAACTACATAACTGCATATATTTACTATGATATAAAACCAAGTAGCACTTGCTTAACCTTGCCCTAGTCTCCATAACAGAGACCTACATTTGTTCCGTGGTCGTCTATCCATCTACCCGAGCGTGAAAGGCGTCCTTGCCATATTATAGTCATACACTTCCAACAAATTATATATTATTATTTTTTCGTCAGCTTTGCTATATCAAAATGGGCTTGTAAAAAAAATCTTCCTGTATTTTTTAAATTATATGAAATTTTTGCAATTTTTAATGTTAAAAATGAACTAAGAAAATATTGATTGTTATATGTAATTTCTAAATGGACCATCATCTAATGTAAACCTTTCATTCGTTTGAATAAGTAGGTATGTTGTATTTAAAAATGTAGGTCATCATTGTAGGTCTACGCTGTTATAAAGAAATAAAATAGTTTATTTCTTGGATAATATATAGAATTATTGAAGCGATTTTAAATAATCATTAACAGGGGTACTTTCTCCCTGAACAACATAATATTATTTCTAACAAAGTATCACGCGAGTGGAACTGCCGGCAGAAGCTAATCTATACTAATATAGAAAGCCGAAGAGTGTGTTTGTTTAAACGCGCTCATCACTGGTTCGATTTGAAAAATTCTTTTTGCGTTTTATAGCCTACTCGCAACTTAACTTCGCTTCGCTCGTGTGCATCCGTAGGTAAGTTTTCAATAGATAAAAATAGTTATTTTGAGTGTTTAATTAGGACATAGACCCGTGCTATCGCGAACTTTTTGTATGTAACAGTTATTGTGTCTTCCCTTGGAAATGAGAGATTTTCCTATTGTAAAATGTATCCTAATCCTAAACGTTGTCCCTAGTAATAAATTGTCATTAAACAACAACAGCAACGTTTAGGATAACTTTTACTTCAAAAAAATCTTTCATTTCCACAGTAAAACACAATAACTGGTTCGGTCGAGTTGTTTCTAGAAATTTCTATTGCTAACGATGGCCAAACCTTAAGAGATACATCAACACAATATACTAGAAAATTGTAAGTCTGAAAAAGGCCTACATAAAAGTCCGCAATTGTATATGTCTATCTTCTAAGATACAATCGCGATAACAATTTTTATCATCGGGTAGGTAAGTCGTTAAATATAGACCAAATATCCGTCTTATTATATTTTAAAAGGCGGATTAAGGATTTATACCGATATTGATTGAAGCTTATAAATTCCGATGCGATCGACAAATAAAGCGTTAACATATATTTGATTCTATTGTTCTTAATAGGTACGTGATAAGAAATCTATTTGAATTAACTTGAAAGCTTACAACCGATCTACAAATCTTAGATCTTGAAGGCTATATCCATATAAGATGTTATTTGCATAAGTGGATCACGTTACGCAATATTTTTTCTGTTTACTCTTAAAATTGAGTATTACTTATAAAAATACATACATATATATTTAACACGAAGAGATAGTCAAAGTCAAAAAGCACAGGAATTGTTTGGTGACCACTTAATTTTATTACTATAAGGCTTTATTACTATTTATATTTTGAAGGCCCCTATGGGGCCGGAAAACTCTGCCAGTTACTTTTTCCCTATACTTAAAAAAAAACCATCGGTTACCAAAAGTACGTACCTAAAGATTAACTCCAGTGTTTAATATAACAGACGGATGCATATAACGTAACCTTCTTGTATAACAACCATAATTACTCAAATTATTTCAACTCTATTACCTACATTATGTTAAAAAAAACTTGTATTTCATTACGCTCGAATATCTCAAGGTCAGAAGTAAGTGCTTTTGATGATTCTCATTTTTCCTTCAATGATGCTGATGTTTTTTGGTTCCGAACACGTCATGATCTAATCGCTAACTACATCACGTTTTATTTAATTGCTCTGTGCAGGTAAAAAAATATTTACCTAAATTATTATTCAAACCAGTTTTCTTTACTTAGGAAGTTAAATTTTAAACTATATAACAAGTTTTTATACATATCCGAATAAAATTAATAACTTCATTCCGGAATAAATAGAACTCAATACATTTAGGCTGTGGTAGCCCAGTGGTAACTCGCTCGCTTGGGAAACCGAGTGAAGCGAGTTCAAATCACGGGTGTCGCACCTCTGATATTTTCATGTGCGAATATGTGAAGTCCGCCAACTCGCCAGTCCGCCACTTGGCTAGCATGGTGGACTATGGATTGATTCCCCTCGTACTGAAGGGAGGCCCGTGCCCAGCAGTAGGACGTTAAAAAGGGCTGAATACAATACACTTATATTGTTATAAAGAATAAATAAGATGTTGAGCCTATTTAGTTTAGGTTTTTTAAGCTAAGTATGTAGATAATATGTTAAAAAATACTACATAACATACATAAATATATTAATTAATAACATAAAAACAAAATCGCCGTAGGTATGTGGAAATTCGTCATTATGTTTTTTGATGACTACTTCGAGTTTGGTTTTTGAAACAATGTAATTTTCAAGGTCAATAGTCCCTTCGAATTAAAGTTATAAAATACTAGCGACTTACCCTCACTTCGCTCGGGTGCGTCCCTAGGTAGGTTTTAGTCATTTGGAGTGGAACCCTAATTCTTTTTCTAAAATAAAAGTAGTCTAAGTTCTCCTTCTCTATTTATAACATCAGGTATCTGCCAGTGAAGGTCGCGTCAAAATCGGTCCAGCCGTTTCGGAGATTGGCCGAAACAAACAGACAGACAGACAAAAATGGTAAAAATTGTGTTCTTTTTTCTTATAAGTGCCGTATAAATTCCATATACATTTAGTGAAAAGCTATTATTTTGACATTACAAACAGACACTTCAATTTTGTTTATCTGTAGGTATAGACAAATTACAAGAAAATTACGTAACATCTCATACTCTTAAAAAAATCAATGTAGTATGTCTTGATATTTAAAGTCGGGTTTTTAATTGAAAAATTTAAAAATACGTACTAATTAATAAAAAGTATTACTAATATATAAAAAAAATGTATGCTTGTTTGTAATTGGTCAACTCCAATAGCACTGAACCGATTTTAATCGTGTTTCCACTATTTGTAAACTACATTAGAAAAACTAACATAAGCTATTCTTTTAAGGAATAACATTCGGGTTAAATATAACCTGAAATAATATACCTAATATTGGGTTAGAATCCTAGATATTAAGAACATCATAGGATACTTAGGGATAATAAAAAACGTTTAGATGAAGTCTAAGATGTATCGAAAGACAGATTGATAGATTTTATAATTTTTGTATGTCTGTCTAATCGTTTATTACTTGAGAACTACATGAATTCCTATTTATATTATAACGCTTATCACAGTAACAGCAATGAGCTGCTTAGTATATACCTCAGTGAAATAAACTTATTAGGCAATACGTTGAATTATGTGATAATATATAATGAAAGGGCTTTTCTAAGGTATCTATACATATACATAGAAACTTTTAAGATAAAATCTAGTTATGAAATGGAGGTAGTACATATTTACTCCACTGCTATTACATAACATCTCGGTCAATGTCTCGTCCGACAGACTTTGCTCTAATTGCCGTATTTTCGCAAACTCATACTACCTGTGTACTAGTTTATATAGTCATTTTATTTGCTATTATATAATTGTATAGTCTATCTCCAAAGTTTGCGTAATATCGGTTAGACACTGCAAAAATGACTCAGTTATTCAGTGTCTTTAAGCAACACTATGAAATATTATTTTGCCGCTAAAATGAATTTGATATATTTACATATAGCCTATAGGTATGTACATATATATGGTATAGTATTATTATGTTACAGTCAAAAGTAATTTTGACTGCAGGCTTTGGTTAATAGCAGTTTTGAATGGCATATCGGTCAAAACTCTTAAAAAATTAAGGGAGGTAAGTAGGTTGAAGGTTACTCAGAAGAACCCTTTTTTTCTTTCTAGGTTAGGTTAGGTTAGAACAGTGACCACAGCCATCATTTTAAGAGTTTTGACCGATATGCCAGTAAAAAGTGCTATTGACAAGGCCTGCAGTCAAAACTACTTTTAACTGTTTTTGTCAGTCAAAAGTAGTTTTGACCACGAAAGAGTTCTGACTGTAACATATATAATATTTAATTAGCTATTTATTTTTAAGTGTCTATATATTATTTATATGATTACAACTGCACGATTTTAGCTTGCTTTATAACACTATTTCTCACTATCATAGGTTGGCTGGAAGAAATCTCTTCTAGAGATAAGTGCACCTTTGCGAACAAAAATTATATTTTAATTACTGTGTTTATTTTTAAATGCAATATAGTATAGTATATATGTACATACGTAGCTGGTGTAAAATGAAATTGTATGCTTTAAGAAATTTAATACGATTTAGGTCCCATACTGACGGCATTTTAAATCGATATAGTACCTACAAGTAGGGTATAATCCTCTCCTTAAATTTGTTTATCTTCTATTCTATACATATATGTAATAAAATTGTAACTGGTCGCTGTCTGTACATGAAAGATATTTGAGAAAAACTATTATTAAGGGTCTTTATTAACGCAATAGAACCCAAAACAATGATTTTTAGAATTTTCGTCGGTGCATTTTTCACTAATGTATTGTGGTAAGCTACACTTAACATTTAGTATTTGTTTATTTCAATCGGTTCAAAAATAAAAAAGTTATGTCAATTTAAAAAATCGCCTAGAAACGAACCCGAGCGAAGTAAGGGTGAGTCACTACTAAATAATAAGTAATTAATTTGTTATTTTATTAGTTACTTTAGTTAGATATAAGTGCAGCTAATGAAAACGAATTGAATAGCACCTCCTTTTTCTGATGTTGGTCAAAAAATATTTTTGACAAGATCCACTTGCGTTACAAACATGATATTCATGTTACCTTCTTGTTTACAGAAATAGATCTTTTACAAAGCACATGACTGTTTTGATGTCAATCATGCAAATGTTTACAGTCTGATCTGCTTCACTGATTAAAATGACTCATCCTCGCTTCGCTCGGGTTCGTCTCTGGGTACGTTTTAGTTTTTGTTTTTTTTAGCGGAACCCTAATTTTTTTTCTGAAATAAAAGTTAAAATTAAATCTTATAACATAACTTATCTGCAAGTAAAATTATTTTCAAAATCGGTCTAGCCGTTTCGGAAATTAGCCGAAACAAACAGATAGACAGGCAGATATAAAAAAAAATTAAAAAATGTGTTTTTCTTATCTTTTTATATATTATATTCTTAGTATCGTATATAATTTCATATGCATTTAGTAAAAAGCTGTTATTTTGATACAACAAAATAAAAGAGACGAGTCGAAATCTTTTTTCTTTACAATTTTAGAACAAAGGGATTAATTATATAGGGGATAATAAACCGGTCAAGTGCGAGTCGTACTCGCACAAAGGGTTCCGTACCATCGTGCAAGATATATCACTATGTACTAATCGATTTATTTAATTTGCATGGCGGTCATTTTATTATTTGTTGTTATAGCGGCAATAGGAATACACACTGAAAATTTCAACTTTCAACCTATTACGATTCATGAAATACATCCCGCTCACAGACAGTCCCGTTGGCACCCTTCGGGTAGTTACGGAACCGTAAGAATTGTATGGAAATATGATATTTTTGGACTTTTAAGTGTTTGTTTATTATTGTGGCCTATCAGACATAACCAATACGAATGTTAGGAAAATATTAGAATAAAACATAAAATTAGGAAGATATTAACGGTAACTCAGATATCTTAAAAAAAACATTGCGTGTAAAAAAAACGAAGAAATCGACGTAGTTGTAGTGTAGTACTACGAGTAGGACAATTACAAGTTATGTAACCGTGTATTGAGTATTCCTATCACACAATTTGTTATTTATACCTTAACGATAAACTGAAGTTATTAATGTAATAAATGGTAAATTAAACCCTAGAAATGATGTAATCACTGTTTGTTTGTAACAAACCACTTACATAGGTACTAATATTTTAAGTGCTAATTAAATATAACGTCAAGATATTGATACTTATATTATATTTCTATGACGGCTACGTATCCGTAGTAGAGCATTTCCTTGATTGGCTCTACCTTTCTATATCGTAGGTCGCAGAGTTGATTCCCGGGAAGGAGGATTGGGCAAATTTTTGCATTTATTGTTACACATATATTCAGGCATATTTTTAATGAATAATTTATGTGTTAATTTTTTTTTTGTACAATACCAAAAATAATAAAGACAATAGCAATAGAGCTCAAGTACATTCTCATTAGAGTTAGAATTATAGCATAATTTATATACATAATGTACGTTGTTACAGAAATGTAGGTGATTCTAATTTAGAGAATAAATGGACATTCTTCAGACTCAAAAGTGGAAAGAATTACGTCATAGACAAATATAGAACATTTATGCGCATAAAGTAAACTCCTTTTAGTATTTATTTTTATTGCCGAAGCAAGCAATGATTTATTTATTAAAATTATATACATATACTGTTATTTTGGAAATATTAAGCAAACTTCTTTACATATTCATACATTCTTAATCTATATATACATAAAATGCTTTGTCCTGACTGACTGATCGATCAACGCACAGCCTAAACCGCTGATCGTAAAAACGTGAAATTTAGAGGACATATTCCTTATACAATGTAGGCATCCGCTAAGAAAGGATTTTTCGAAATTCATTCGCTAAGGGGGTAAAATAGGGGGTAAAAGATTGTATGAAACTCTGTCATTCTTAACGCGAAATGCACGAAAAGTGGTATTTAGCTTTATAATGAAAAATAAGAAATATTTGTATAAGATTTTTTTCGAAATTCATCCCTTAAAGGGGTAAAAAAGGGTGATGAAGTTTATATGGGCAAACAATTGTTTATGATCAGAATTACTTGAAACTTAGTCTTAATGCTCTTCAATACAATTAAATAAATACGTATTTTAGCATTTTTTGAAATTCATCCCATAAGGCTGTCAAATGGGGGATGAAAGTTTGTATGAGACTCTGTAATTGATGCACGGAAAACGGTTTTTACCTTCAAAATAAAAACTAAAACAATACAAACATCATTCTTTTTTTAAATTCATCCCTTAAAAGAGTAAAGGGGGGTTGTGCTGTTATATGAGGAAAAAATTGTTTATGATCAGAATTACTTGAAACTTGGTCTTAATGCTCTTCAATACAATTAAATAAACATCTATTGTAGATTTTTTTAAATTTTGCCCGTATGTGTACAACTGGGCGGTGAAGTTTAAGTTGTTGAATATATTTAACCAGAGTAACATAAGTCAAGTTCTCCGTAAGTGCACACTTACTGTGTGGATATAAAGTAGAGAACGAAGATTATTCCAAACCCAAAGGAAAATTATGTATAACTTCTCGGTTGGCCACAGCAGTGACAACTATAATAGACCTAGAGCGCGAGAGAGAAAACCTAGCCAGAGAGTATCTTCTTAATTATATCCTCCTTCTGAAAGTTCGCACAACTTTAATGAAAAAGTCACCTAAGCTATGTAACGGGATTAGACTGTAAGTAATTCATTAAACATGATAGTGGCCACTGTGTTTGCTGGATGTGCTCGGGGGGGAATCAGAATTCATACCTCGAATACCACTGATTCTTATTCCTTCTTAAAGTTTGCTTTGCAATGACTATTACCATATATCTCAGTGCCAGCCGTTAAAAGTAGCAGGCGTAGACTTGAGAAAGGATAGCTCCTCACAGGGACATTTTAGTAGAACCCAGAACTAGATAGAACATACATCAGTGTGATATATTTGTGTTCGGGATTTTTAGTGTAGACTGAGTTAAATGAATCTAGAGTTTTACTCTAGACATGATATAAAAAAATCGATATGACCACATATAAATTCAACAGAAATTAAAACTGAGCGAATTTTTCACTCCTCGCGAGTGTAGCCGCGGGCAAAAAGCTACAGCAAAATAAGAATGGCAATTTATATAATGTAACTTAAAAAAGAAGGAGAAGGAGGGAGACTGTAAGCATTAGGTGTACATAGCATTGGGTCTTTAAAAATAACGTAGATGTTAGTCTGTTATTATGTAATTAAAAATCCCATATTAGCCGAGTTACATGATTTTAAAGTCGTAAACATTGTATGCGATTGTATCATTGTACTCTCTTCCTCTAACTTTGAAAAGATGGAGTAGAAAAATGTCCAAAAAATACAGGTAAAAAGTAAATAAATTTATTTACAGAGTATACGCTAAACATCTTTTAAGATATTACATATTTTGAGTTACGATCGCTAAAATTAAATTTGTTTTCCATATAAATTAAGAAATAATAAAACTTACACGAACTTATTTTGGCAAGTAATAAAGTGTCTATGTATTACGAAAAAGTTTATTTTTTTCGTAGTTTGATCGCGGGCGAAGCCGCGGGTTTCTGCTAGTTCCTACATACATATGTAGCGGAGTAAAAACCTGTACTTTTTTGGTTAAGATACATTTCTAATTTAATATATAAAAAAAAAACCTAAAAACTATTGAAGGGTTCAACTATCTAGGGCTATGATTAGATGATTATTTTTCTGTACCAACTTTTGGTGTCACCTGGACGATTCTTATGCCAGATCCACACGCTTGCCAAGGTTTGACAAGCCATCACAAATTAAAACATGAGAGAGGCGTTTAACTTGGCTTGTGTAGGTTTGTCAGCACTTGTGTCCGATCGTGTCGGTTTTTGTACAAGAATCACAAGAAGTATGCGGCAAGAGCTGGTGATGCATTCACATGTTTATGCGTGTGTAAAGATTTGAAGTTTGTGACTAATTATAAGCGTGTGGATCCGGCATTAGCTATAGTTAGGTCCAGTAGGTAGCAGTTTTTTTTTTTTTTTATAGTATTCTGAATTAGTGCTTGACTACGTTCCACCTGATGGTAAGTGGTAACGCAGTCATAGATGGTAAGTCGCACTAATTCAGTAGCCACCTATTCACTCTTGTCATGAAGACACCCATATTGTAATATAATATAGCAGTGTTATCGATATATTAATTTTTTTTTTCTTTTTTTTTTTAAATCAAACGAGGTCTATGGCTAAACAACGTCTGCCTACCGTTAGTATCATAATCCTTATTATTTAAAATATTCATAATAGGTATAGGTATGAATGTTAAAATTTAATAAAACATTTTTAGCAAAAGGTCGTGACAATATAGTTCGAAGTATGATATTCAAATGCATTTATTAAACAGACGAATCTCTAGTTTCTCGGTACTCCCTTATACAATAGGATTTCCTTATACAATTTGAATTGAAAAATTAAAAAAAAATGCTTTAATTGTTACATACGGCCTTACCTACTTTTTTTGTTATGTATATTCTAAGTTAGTTAAAATTAATTAAAATAAAAACGTAATAATATGTGGGAAATATTTTTATTTACATCTAAGTTCTAACATATTATAATTAAAATAGTAAATTCTGTATCTACATTTTTTTTTAATCTTTGGATTATAATTTATTCAAATGCAATAAAAGCCTGTAAAGTTTTTAGATATTTTGCCTATGTCGACTTATAGTGCGTATTTCTAAAATTACTGGACAGATTTTAATATAACTATGTTGATTGTACTTACAAATTAGAAATCCTCTTTATTTTTCATTGCACTGAACGCTTTTACATAGAAATACCACAAGGTTAAAGCTGATATTAAATATTTGAAAAATAAGTAGTGCGGGGAGTTCCCCGCATAATATTATGTTCTTCAGGTATCCAAATACCACATTCTATAGAACTCGGTTATCAGTGTTTTCACTGCAAGCGGAAAGACGGAGTACATTATGTATTTCTTTTGCATTTGTAACATTAGGAATGATTCATTTTTCATTTTGAAATCGAACCCGTTACCAGCATATTACGCAAATCCATTCACACACCACACAGCGTTATAAGGTCTAAAAAATTATGTAAATCAAATTAAAAGGTATCTCTTCTTCACACGTCCCTTTGTTATTTATTTACTTCATAAATCGCAGGTATGCATCTTACTTTGCAAAATCCATCGTGACATTGATATTGCGTACTTACAACGTGACATAACAACTGTCCTCGTTTCATATCGGATTTGCATTAACGTACAAAAACATGCATCTTAAATCGTCTAAGAAGCACAAGGCTTTCTTTGTACATGTTTCTTTTGCAACTTGTTTAAAACGTCTCTTTTTTAATATTATACTTATATGGTGCGGATATTTGGCCATTTTTGAATTTTAAATGATCCGTAACTATCGACTTTCCGTTGCTTCCCTCGAGTGTGTTTTTAGATGCCTAGCAGTCATTATTACGGTTATACTCTGACTCGTGACCATGTCGCTTGTAACAGTGCCGAAATATGGTGGACTCTCAAAATTAAGTGATTAATATGGTAAATAACCTCTTTTAACATAATAATAGTAGCTCATGTGTTACTTCAGCTCATCATCATCTCGCTGCCCATTACCCAAACATTTTATATCGGGCAAATTTGTGTTGTTATTCTTTTGTTTTATTGTTGTATGATAGTAAATAATAAATACATTCCACACTATTTAAAACTATATAAGTATTTAATAAAAAAATATTATTTAATAAAAAATACTTGTATTTTTAATTCCCTCCTGACTGTACAAAGCGTAAGTCACATTAGCTAATTTGACGAGCTAAGAATTTGACGATATGACAATTTGACAAATTTAGGTTTTGACCAACCTTTAATTTGACCAATCTAGAATTTGACGAATGTCTACGGAACCGACATCAACCTTCCTTGTGTTACTCCAGCTCACAGTGTGAAATTCATCGAAATCCGTTTCAACGTACAAGAGTACACAAACACACATAATAACTTGCATATATAATAGCAGTCCAATAATTTAATCGAAACTCTTACCGCATCGTTTGACCAAACCTATAGAAGAAACGCTATCGAAGGATTTCTTAAAATTGTGTAACGCTTTTCTATTTAAATTTAATTATGTTTTCAACTCATTACTCACCTGACTCCATCCAACTATACCCTTTGTCTTAATGAGATTTAATTAGTAATCACTCGTACTAACTTACGTAGTGAACGATGTTGTCGTAATTATCATAGAAATCGCTATCGTTTCGACAGCTTTTGTTCTAAGATTACAAATAGACCGTGCAACATATATTTTTTTTCTTAAAATATTTCGTGTTGGTGTATACAATTGTGTAGATGTAAGGTTGCGTTTTGACCTTATGTATCTATTGTTATACTATATCTTTTTTATATTATATCTTAATCACAAAAGTGTTGTTCTGCCACTGGGTTTAAAATATACAAGACTAGCGACTCACCCTCGCTCCGCTCAGGTTTTTCCCTAGTTACGTTTTAACATTTAGTACCTATAGATTTCTTAGGGATGAGATACTTTTTCACAGTAAAAAGTATCCTATGTGTTGATCCGGAAAACCAACTATCATCATATCAAATTTCATCAAAATCTGTCCAGTAGTTTTCTCGTGATGCGCTCCCAGACAAACAAAACTATAGATTCGGCCTGAAAATCGATAATAATTACTATTTCAATATAATTTTCCAAAAAATATTTAATGTACAGATTCGGCTCAGTTAATTTTTTTTAAATGTATAGATAATCTTAATTATTTAATCTATATCAATACCTAGTTCTATGTATGTAATGCTAGATAATATTAGAAAATAATGTACCTATCTACTCATTATGGTATACGCTGCCATGTGAAATTAACATCATATTTATTACCTACACTACAATACCATAAACAGAAACTAGTTTTTGCCCATCCACAGACAGAAGACCCGACCAGACCTATAGACAGAAGGACAGTGCACGTGTAGGTGTAATAGAGCTGATTTACTATATTATAAATATTAATATTGTCATGAATAGGAGAACTTTATCGATATTGGCTACGGCGTTGAGTCTCACTAATTGTAAGATTAGTTAAAACTAAACACAACGTGTACTCTCTGTCCCTTATTCTCTTAAACTGCGATGGGACGTCAAAAGATCACGCAACGTAAATCAGTCGGCTGATTTACGTGCTTTCTGAGGTACGGGGATGAAATACCGACAGCTATCAATCTCTGAGATTTTCCCAAGAATATCTTCACAGAAGCAGTGGTAGCCTAGTGGTAACGCGCTCGCTTGGGAAACCGAGCGAAGCGGGTTCAAATCCCGGGTCTCGCACCTCTGATATTTTCATGTGCCAATCATTTCTAACATGATTACCACTTGCCTTACGGTGAAGGAAAACATCGTGAGGAAACCTGCATGTCTAAGAAAACCAAACAAGTTTTCGAAAGATATGTGAAGTCCGCCAATCCGCACTCGGCCAGCGTGGTGGCCAGCCTGATCCCCCTCGTATTGAAGGGAGGCCCGTGTCCCGTGAGCAGTGGGATGTTAAAAAGGGCTGTATACATCTTCACAGAAAAACCTTATGACTGTACTATACCTAACCCTGGACTAGAATCCAGGACCTTTGGATGGAGAACCTTACACACTAGCAATTAGAACACAAAATAGTTATTATATCATCGATAGGTCAAGAGTTCCGATAGCGACATTTTTATACATAGCTGATAAAAATCTATCACTGGCCGGATGTTAAGTAATGATATAATTTATTTGTAAAATATAATAAATATCAAACTTACTAACTCTTAAAGGTCGAGGTCAATATTTGAGGAAGAATAACGTTAAATACGTGGTCACGATTCACACATTTTAGCGACATTGACCAAGAACAAGGTTAGTTTTAGGAAAACGTCTAAAGCATGACTTTTAGGAATATATTAAAAGCTGGACTTTGTTCACTTTTAGCTTTACCTAAATAAATCTATGCGGTTACTTAATTTTGTATATTTGTACATATATCTGTATATAGTTTGCCCAATTTTAGAACTCTTTTTTTTTTTGCTTCACTCTTACTTAACAGATAATATCAAATTAACTCTATATTCACAAGAAAACTGATTATAATCTAATTTTAATAGTCATATCAATTTGAGACTTCAATTGCATGTAATTCAGATTACAATATAATAATTTGATGCCGTAGAGATGATGGCGCTAGAAAATACCTAGATGGTAAAAATCTATATATAATACTTAATGCTTACTAATACTCATAAGTGCAGTGATTCGTAGATGTCCTTATTATAATATGTAGAAGCATACTTTAAATGTCAATTTCAACGTCTTCAACTATATCTATACTGAAAACTACATAAATCGAAAATTTGTGCATGAGTTTAATTTTAACGTCAAAATATGATACTTTATCGCAGTAAAAATATTACATCAATCTGTGGCCTCGTTTTGTCGTCAAAGAATGACAAACAAACAAACACGAAACGTATAAAGAATCTGGATGAAGGCACAGAGATAGATTATAGTCTAAAATAGCTCATAGGTTATTTATTATCCCCGAAAAATCTACGGTTCCCGTGGGATAAATTAGTTTTCGATTTTCCCGACCCGAGCGAAGCGAGGATGACCTGCTAGTTCCGTATATTTTTAAAGTGAAAATGTAAATTCGTACACTTGTAGGTGATGATTTTTACTATAATAAAATGTCTCGTAGGTCGTTTTGGTTTATTTAAACAATTCACACCCCGCCCTTTCTTCATTAACTGATAATAAATTTAACTTTATAATGAGGCATTCATTTAAATAATATCACACGGGAACCATAAAATGAAGCAACATAAAAAGAAGCATAATATACCTACTTTTCCAACCATAGGCTACGTGCGTACCTAATTTCGCCACAATTAACCGCGATGTCATGAAGTAAAGGAATTTAACTTATGAACCTTTGCATTAATATTATTAGTATAAACTAGCGACTTACCCTCGCTTTACTCGGGTGCATCCCTAGGTAAGTTTTAAATTTTCAGCGGAACCCTAATTCATTTTCTAAAATAAAAGTAGCCTAAGTTACTCCTTATAACAGCAGCTATCTGCCAGTGCCGTCGCATCAAAATCAGTCCAACCGTTTCGGAGATTAGCCGGAACAAACAGACAGATAGACAGACCAAAATTTTAATTATTGTTTTTTTCTTATACGTACCGTATATATGTAATTCCATATTAATCCAGATCAATCTATCTGTATATTAAATTTCATCCAAATCTGTCCAGCCATCCCACTGTTCCTATACAAATATTCGCATTTAAAATACGAGTACTACCTACGATTAAAAAATAATTTCTCTGACAGTTACACAATAATGGAAAATGTTTTTATTTAGCACATCTGATAACCGTTCATTATCGATATATATCTTGAAGTACAGTTATTAAAATGCCGTTAGATGCATCCATTATGCAGTTAATTGCTTGCGTTTTACTAGACACTTGATATTTTACACTTTTTACCTATTTTAATGTAACATATTTAATAGTAAAACAAATATTTAAAAACTAGCGGCTCACCCTCGCTTCGCTCGGGTTCGCATTTAGGAAAACAAAAACAAATCTATCCCACGGCAACCGTACATTTTTCCGGGATAAAAAGTAGCCTATGTGTTATTCCAGACTATAATCTATCTCTGTGCCAAATTTCATCCAGATCCGTTCTGCCGTTCTGGCGTGAAAGAGTAAGAAACATCCATACTCACAAACTACATTTATAATATTAGTATAGATAATCTATACTAATATTATAAAGAGGCAGAGTTTGTTTGTTTGTTTGAACGCGCTAATCTCAGGGACTATTAATCCGATTTGAAAAAATCTTTTTGCATTAGATAGCCCGTTTATTGAGAAAGGCTATAGGCTATATATCATCATGCTGCTACCCGAGGGAGCGGAGCAGTAATCATAAATGTCAGCAAATCGGACAGATTTCCATACATTATTACTAATAAGTTAGAACCAATGAGTTTTTTTTTGTAGTTTTAATGCGAGCGAAACTTCGGGTTCTACTAGTACAAAATAAATGTGCATATTCCTATAATAAAGATATTTATATATTAATATACATATATCTAAAGTAAATAAATGCGGACAAACATAAAAATCTAATTTCACACGTTTTAAAAAATAAAAACTTTTTTAAATAAATCATGTTTTAAATTCTCAATATTTTTTTAATTAAAAAAAAAAAAAAGGTTTTCCTGAACTACTTTAAGAGAAATATACAAATAGACATACTCTTAACAGTATTAGTGTATACGTTTACGATAACTCTTATATTCCCAGCCCACTGGACTAATTCCGTTGCCATTGTTGTGTACGTTGCTGTTATTGATAATTACAGTCATTTTAAATAATGTCTTGCTCTAACATTAAGCTTTTAAAGCGACCTTAGTTGTTTTACAAAGGTCTTAATGAACAAGCGTTTTAAATTTTCATTTTAACTTAAAATATTTCGAAATAAAGTAATTTTAGTATATTTTTAAATTACGGTCAAAATAATTTATCACACTTTCGTATCATCATTATGCTAAGTGGCGGTCCTCTTTTTTGAAACTAATATGAGACTGCCCTTTAGAAATATATAACCTATTTATTAAGAAAAAAAATCGGTTAAGTGCGAGTCAGACTCGCACACGAAGAGTTCCATACCATAATCGATTTTTTTTTATTTGTATGACAGTCTTTTTGATATTCTCCATCTTGGTTTTTCATTAATTGTTGTTACAGCGATAATAGAAATACATACTCTGTAAAAGTTTCAACCCTCTACCCCAAGAAGACTTGTGAAAATCGGTTTACAATTGCCAAAGATATCACGTAACATACCTACACACACAATTCAGCCGAGTTGAGTACCTCCTTCTTTTGAAGTAGGTTAAAAAGAAGTGATGAAGCAAGATATACCAACAGGTAGAATATTATTATCGTTTACAGTTTCTTTTATACGTTAAGAAGGTATAATAATTGTATGAACTAGCGACTAGATTAGTCCTTAATTGTGTCCTGCTCATGTTTCAGCTACCTTTATTTTGCTTTTCTCTAAAAAAGTATTGGCTGAATACACACACACACACATATATATATATATATATATATATATATATATATATATATATACGTACATACTTATGTACATAATTTATAAATAGGAAAATGAAATTTACTGTACTTAAATCGCAATCAATATTCCTAGACATTTAGTATTATGGCAAAGTACGGTTATGTGGCTGTTGCATATTATGTTATATTTAAGCAAGCAATATGTTCTTCATTTGCTCTGACAAATTTACCCACGTTATTGCTAAACAGAATGTAAAACTGGTGTTTACATAGTTTTTATACAAAACTTGTCTTGATTACCAACTGAATTTCATTAATATAATTAATTTTTACCTATAAGCGCATACCAACTTAAAAATCACCTTTAAAAGTTTTACTCAAAGGAGCTCTTAAGTTCTCGACGTGAATCTACTGATGACAAAAGAATCGTGAAAAATCAGTTATCGTGTAACGTACACAAAAAAAACATATTTACATTCGCGTTAAGTACCTCTTCTTTTTTTTAAAGTTGGTCAATGAAGTGAAATGTACAAAAATCAAACGATAAAATGTGCAAATAAAGCGCCATAATAAATCACTTTACATTCATAATCATACAGTATTCATCAGAATTGAATGTGACAACATGATGATGTTTTCATTGACAGAAATGTGCTGTATCCGTAAAGCTTGCAAAATTGACATATAAGCAGTAATTTTATACATATATTATGAATAAACGTATATATGTTTATTGTTTATATCTTAAAGGCATATCTCTTGCATAATTGCTTGCTCATTAGCGTCAGGTAATCCAGCCGAGCACGAAGCCAAGAAACGCACTGGGAGGAGACCTACCTCGGTGGGTGGTGTACCATGCGGGTTGCTCCTGGTACTTCTCTTACAGCAGAATGGAACGTGGGACAACCCTATGGTTGTTTTGGTCTGCTTCGACAGACCTGCCGTCGCCGCTTCATAGTTGAGTGCGTAAGCGATCCTGTGACGCCCCATTTAAGACGGGGGTGGTTCTGCTGGGTTTTAGTGGGTAGTACTGGCTTTTCCGGCCGTCGAGTCCCACATAACCACCTATATGTATACAGATGGTATGCGTAAATGCATTTGCCAACATTAAAAAACAAAAAAAAAACATGCTTAAACTTAGTGTTAGTACGCGCTTACTCTAAACTGCAATAATATAAAATACTAAAAGCTGGTCAAATGGCCTACCATAGTATCGCTCTTAAAGTTGCAATCACTACTTGATTAAAGGTTTTATTTATTAAACTACCTTTTGCCATGGGCTCCATTCGCACAGTTTATTTATATGTAAATAAGCTAAGAAAAACAGTTCAGTACCTTTTTCTCCTTCTTTTGTGCACCGATTTTTTTTTTGTTTAGAAAATCAATGAAAAAAAATTGGAAACTGTTATTTTTTTTTTATTATATAAGTAATTTCTATTCATATAGGTTTTGACGGCAGGTTTGGCTCAGTTTCTAGTGACCCTACTTGCTGTGCCAGCGGTCGCGGTTCGAATCCCGCTGCGGGAATTCATTTGTATGACCAGCACGAATGTTTGTACTCCACTCATGGGTGTTTATATTTATAATATTATGTATGTATTTAAAGTTATATAGGTGAAGTGTATCAACTATCTGCTATCCATAACACAAGCCTCATAGCTCACTATGGAACCAAATGGTGCTGTGTGTTAATGTCCCAACATATTTATTTATTTATTAGTAACGCAACATACCCGTTTGCACGGAACCTTTGGTTTTAGCTCTTGACTCGACTGAACGTTCGTCTCACACTTGACCAATTTTAACTAGGTAACTTGCAAGTAGGTATATTTACTAACCATGTGTCAAATACATGCAACTGGCTAGTTTGGAAACTGTTCCTGTTACTGTGATATTGATTTCGTCCTTTCACTAATAAATTACCCAACTTTTAGACGGCGAGGACAACAGTTATTGCTAAGCCTATGTCACACTTTAATCTGTTAAAGATATATAAAACTTGTTTTTGTATGCAACTCTGTCTGTTATTTGAACCTAAATCTGAATGATTTAGAAAATTGCAATATAAACTTTGAAAATTTTATTCCTATATTTTTTTATACATTTCTTCAATAAATAAAATTTATCTCTTGTCATTTAGGTACTTTAGATGAAATTATTTAGCACTAACGACTCACCCTCACTTCGCTGGGGTTCGTCCCTAGGTACGTTTTAATTTTTTTGAGCGAAACCCTAATTCTTTTTCTAAAGTAAAAGTAGCCTAAGTTATTCCTTATAATATCAGCTATCTGCCAGTGAAAGTCCCGTTAAAATTGGTCCAGCTGCTTCAGAGATTAGCGGAAACAAACAGACAGACAGACAAACATTTTAAAAGTTGTGTTTTTCTTATAAGTAACATATATAATTCCATATGCATTTAGTGTAAAGCTGTTATTTTGACATTACAAACAGACACTTCAATTTTATTTATCTGTATATATAAGTCAGAACATTATAAATTATACATGTATATATGGAAAAAATATGCCAAACTATATAAATTTAAGTGTTAGTTATTATTTTATTCTTGTAATCTAGGTCTGAAACAATTATTTTTTATTTACTCCTTTCACTTTTTTAAATAGGTATTGAAGTATGTTTATTGTTTATATAATAGCACTAGCTTTGGTCATGGCTCCGTTCGCTAACATCATTAATTATGTAGTTATAATCGTTGTTCATAAAGATCGTGTTCAAGTCAAGTAGGATTGGAAGTCCCAAAAATAAGCGCGTCTAAACAAACAAACAAAAAAACAAGGTTTTTTTCTACCTACATATATACATATATAATACTATAGGTACTCGTAGATTAAATGTAAAAGTTATCAGAGCAAATGAAGGTAAATAATAATAAATTCAAATATCATTTAAGTAATCTATACTAATATTATAAAGAGGAAATTTTTTTTTTGTTTGTTTGTTTGTACCGAATAGGCTCCAGAACTACTGAACCGATTTAGTTGAAAGGTAAGAAGACAGTTTGAGAGCCTGGGAAGGATATACGATAGCTTTTATCCCGTTAATCATCCCTGAAGGGAGTGAAAAGGGAGATAAAAGCTTGTATGGGGAAGAAACCTAGGGACAAACCTAAACGAAGCAAGGCTGAGTCGCTAGTGCTACATATAGAGATGCTGTAGAAATACATTTCTAACCAGATCGTTCACTTTTTTAGTGGTACTTACTTTTTATATTATATTACGAAGAATAAAACAGAATTCATGAATATATGACGAAATATGAATTGAGCTTTTTCGATACTTACATGTTTATAATTATTAAAACATTCTATAAAATAATTGAGTAGTAAACGTCCAACTGATTAACAAATACTAGTCATAAAAAACAAGGTTCTGTCGATGTATTTTTTAAAACTGTAATCATACTTATAGTCGTATCTGTTACCAAAGTTATATAAAATTTTAATGTTCATCTATAACATTATAATCCAAAGTAAAATCGAAGTATCAGTCAATTATATTAGCTTATTAATAAAATTAAAAAAAATATATATTAAAAAGCTGTATTAGGTAATACTGTATCATGGGGGTCTCATCACGAACAAAGACACATTAGTTCAAATAAATGTCAATAGATGACGTTACATATATCGATTTATTATTAAAGTTGTTTTAAATTAACAAAAGATAAAAAAATTGATTCCGAAAAGGTGTAATTATTGTTTTAAAAATATTCTAAGTGAATTAAAACGAAATAATGCACCTCTAAATCTTTACGTAATTTTACTGATTATTGAAATATCAGCAATCAGATAATGGGTTTGTACTGTATATTCACAGATGGCGCATTTACTTTTTATGAATTGTTTATCACAGTTAAAAATTGTTAAAATCACTGAAATATTTTTATTTGAATGCAAGATGAATTTTACAATATTTACCATACGATAATTTACTCATATTTATAAAATAAAACAGTGTAACCATTTGCGAATCAACGACATCTATTATCTATTCAAGCGAACAAAATTAGCCCAAAGTCCTAATTAGCGCTGTCCAATTTCTTTGTATGGGATGAGGTATCTGTACTAGTATAGAATTATATGATCTGTGATTGTATGAAAAAACTTTTTTTTAATACTAATATTCAAGTAATACGAAGTTCAAAATCGAAGAATCTACGTGCTAACAAATTAGAATAACTTTAGTTTTTAGGGCAAAATGCATTTCCGTCAATTTGTTAAAACGTCAAAACTTTGTTCTACACTAGATCAAAATTGATTCAACACTATTGTATCAACGTAACAGGAAGAGTTAGAGCTTATGTGGTATGCAAATATAATTATTTTATTAACCTTCTACAACAATTAACACTGTCTGTTTCCATAATACATGAATATTAAATAATTTATTTAATTATCATATTATTTAAAAAATATGCACTTTAGTAGGACTTTGTGTATTTTTTTAAGTTTTTTTATTATTTCCAGAGAAATTCACAAGCTATAAGTGTGTCATCAATGAAGTGACAAATGCGATGAATTGATTTAAAATAATAATAGGTAGGCATCTTAGCTGTACCTACTTAAACCTAAAATATAGGCTTGCGTAGTAAAGATATAAGGATAAAAGTATCGTTGAATAAATTAGCAAGTTCATTAAAATATGTTAATACATATATGTATATTAAAAATAATTTACGACTGAATACCTTGAACTGGCAAATTGATGCTTGAATCTACATCCGTAACGCTAAAAATCACTGTAAATATTATAATTTTTTATCATTTTTTTTATCATCAGTATATATTTATTAATATTTTTTATTACCTGGTAAAAAAATTGATCAAAAAAAATCAATACTTTTTAAAGTGATAATTTTATTACAAAATTGCACGTTTTGTGCGATTATGAAAAATCTTAATTATTTTTTAATGCCCGAAAAGTGAAGGATTTAAGTTTGACGCCTATGTCTATCTATGGTGTCATAGCCCCCAAACTCATGCCCATGAATTGAATTATCACGTATTTTTAACGTTTTTGTTGCTAATTTAAATTTCACTGGTTATTGCATTCTTATAATACTATTTGATAATTCATAGATATCAACATACATCATAACATTATTAGTCACGACGACATAAGATACGTGACAAAAACTCTTATTGAAGCGCTTTTCAAGGTTCTACGTGACTTCCTCTATATGGTATTTGTTTGGTGTTTTTAGTAGACGGTTATACGAACATAACGTAGCAATAGCCCTATTTAAATAATAAACAATATATCTATGTAAAACCAACGTCAACATTTTTAAAGACTTCCATCCTTCAGAGCGTAATATTTCTTGAGATATGTATATGACCCCACCATTTAGGTATATATTATACATTAAGAAAAGAATCAGGAAAATCAGTAGGCGAAATTTACACCACAAAAAAACATACTGCTTGTACCCGAATTGAGTACCTTTTTAAGTCGATCAAAAATAAAGAGTGCTGTCTATTTTCTTAAAAATCAACGACACATAAGTAATACTTATAGGGTAATAACCTCAAACACTATGGCTTTTGCTAATATACTGTTATCTAAATAAACATGGGCGCCGGGAGCGGGGTTCAAGTGGGTGCACCCCCTTGAACCCTTGAATCTGTCATGAAGGAAAATATATAAAAAAAGTTAAAGAAATAAAATTATATGAGTGAAATCCCTGTTTAAATTTAGATATCTTCAAAAAAATATGAATAAAAAAAATAAAGATAATCATTTAAAGATTAGTAGTTTAATATGAAGAAACAGATGCACCCCCGTGGAAATAATTCTGCTGGCGCCCATGTGTTATTTTACCCACAACTGAAATGGGTTCAGTCAATCTTAAAATCCTCTTTTAGTACCTAATTAGAACCCTTTTTGACAATAGGTACTTAACATATAATAAGACCTTAAAATATCAAAATATTTTTTAAATTATTTGTATATTACATTTGTGTGAAAATCTACTCCCAACTTGGTAAAGTGCGAAAGTTTTTGTAAGTTTCTCCTCATTTTACGCAATAATGAGTACGCAACTTTTATCATAATTGCCTTAGTGAACCTGAGATTGCCATAGAGTACTTAAAATCCAGATATGATATTAAGCCAGTCAAATAATATACAGCAGTCAAATAACAGCAAATATTCTATGGAAAAGGCTTTATCTGGATTAAACGTGTACAAGTAATTCCAACAGTTTGTGAGATAAGCTTGAATTAAACCATATACCATATTTGGCAACGTCTAACTAAAGCAATTATTCTACCTCCTACTTTCACTTGCACCACAATTTGAACAATATTTAGCAATAACAAACTAAAAGACTATAAATAACGTTTTCATGCTCAAAAGATTATCATAACTAAGGTTTATTATAATATTACAAATCCAAAAGTCTGTTTGTTTATTGGTTGATTATATTGTTGGTTAGACATAGTTTTAGAGCTGGTGCGGAGAGTTTTTATTTTGAGAATTGATATTTGTACTTTTATACTACTTTGATTCAAATGCAATGGATGTTGGGGTCTGATTATGTATATTTAAAAAAAACTTATACAATAAAGGTTTTGGTTTCATATTTACATTATAACATTAATATTATGATCAACTAAAAAGTGTATTAATTGTTTAAAAATGTAAATATCTATAATAATATAAAATTCGATTTGTCGATTGAAAAGATCGACAAAAACGATAAATAGATATGCATCATGAAATGCCACCTCGTAACCGTAACTTTAAATTTTACGATGCTTTTATCTATCTTACAATCTAGGGCATATTGGCACGTGCCTTAACAGAAGTCACAACAAAACTAACCTTGTAACTAAAGACAAGACGTTTAAAGATATTCTACCAATATTGTAAACGCGAAAGTTTGTAAGAATGTATGTATGGATGTATGTTTGTTGCTCTTTAACGCCAGAACGGCTGAACAGATCTGGATGAAATTTAGCACAGACATAGATTATGGTCTGGAATAACACACAGGCTACTTTTTATCCCGGAAAAATGCACGGTTCCCGTGAGATAGGTTTGTTTTTGCGTTGCTAGGGGCGAACTCGAGCGAAGCGAGAGTGAGCCGCTAGTTCCTATATAACTCTACCTACATACAATTGAGTAAAAATTTAAATTAGATAAAAAGCTAAATAAAGTATTAGATTTGCGTATTACGTTAAAACCATTAATATAAGATTTTGCTATTTTAAAATATTCTTATAATTATTAATCAGCAAGTAGGTTTAAATTTTTATTCATCTTTGTCTATTCTGTTGGTTTTACTATTCTATTTGTCTATTCTGTTGGTTTTGACCGATCGTTTCGGTGCGAGATGCCGTGTCCGATTGCTGATGCCATTTCGTTCTGGTCCTTGGTTTCGCTTTTCTTTCGGATGAATGCTGAAAGGTTTACTTAACGCGTGACATTGCAAATCGTTACCCATCTCCTAAATCGGCAATTACAAACATAAAAAAAACCTTACTGAGTAAAATGGGAACTAAAATGATGACAACAAGTTGACGAAGGAACATAGTATTATGCAGTCGGAGACGTTTTATACTAGCCGCAAATCTTGCGTGTGTGTGTGTCTCCGACTGCATAATACTATGAATCTTCGTCAACTTGTTCTCATGTTTTTAGTTTCCATTTTACGCAGCTGGTTTTTTTTTTTAATTTTTGTAAATAATTTTTTTCTTTACAGCTTTTTAGTTTTTGGTCAAGTTAAGACATTTTTAGTTTTATATTACAATTTCTTATCCTAAACAATTTTTAAACATATATTATATAAGTATATATTTTTGTAATCACCTGTTAAAAACCTGTATTTTGATAATTTCAATACGTCTATAACAGAATACCTAACTGTACGTTAATTCACAACCTATTGCATTGCTTAGATTGTATTGAAATATTTGTCACGAAAGTAACACACGACATTCAATACACGTTGAACGTGACGATAAAACAATATTAGCATATTTACTAAACATCAAGTATATTCTAAGCTTTTGTCCAAGTGTCCCATTGAAGGAATTTTCTATTGCCTTCCATATAACTTATTGTGACTATTTGAGTATAAATTACTTATTGTTTTGCACTTGTAAAGGTTTTTGAGGTTAACATTTAAAAAGCTTTTGTATGATATAGCACTTTATATTATTTTATTTACTTGTACTTTAATAGTACGTAATTGTTAACAATAATCTTAAGTATTGTCTTTGTCACGTACCATTTCCATATGTTTTTTACAAAAAAAAAGTTATAAAAACTTTTTATAAAAATCGTATAGGTGTATTATAATTTTCGCTTACCTATCATTTGCATATAAAGATGATTTTTACAAAAAAAAAATATTTTAAAACTTTTTATAAAAATAACTAGCGACTCACCCTCGCTTCGCTTCGGGTTTGTCCCTAGATAAAAACAAATCTATCCCACGGGAACCGCACATTTTTTCGAGATGATATACAAATAGGTATCCTATAGCCTTCCTCAGTTAACGGGCTATCTAATGCAAAAAGAATTTTTCAAATCGCATTAGTAGTTCCTGAGATTAGCGCGTTCAACCAAACAAACAAACAAACTCTTCAGTTTTATAATATTAGTATAGACATTTGCATATAGAACATAGAAGGTGCCATCTATTGACATTTGACACTGATCTATTACTGTGTAAAAATTTATTTGACAATTTATTTATATTATTTTGTCGAATATAACGTACAAAACGTTATTTTCGAAAAATTATTTCAGTAGGTAAATCTAAGAAAATGCATAATATCATACTATATAATGGGACTCTTGACCTTCAAGAAGCAGTGTCTCATTGTATATAAAAAGTATAAGTATGCCTAATGTTTTTAATGTTAGCCAATCAAATATAATGGTTAAAATTATTTTCTCTTCAAAACTACTACCAAAGTCAATGTCACGTTTTACGAGTTTAGATATTTTTTTGGAAATTCAAAATCTTCTCAGTGAAGTTAATCATAAATTGATTATACGTTTTCCGTCTTAGTTTTAATGATAATATTGCTTTCAAACATAACAAGATTAATTTGAAAATGATAAAAATAATTAAGATGGTGAAAAAGGCGATTTGTTAGACACTATACATCAGGGGTTCCCAAACTTATTTTGTCTACTGCCCACTTTGACAATAAATTATTTTTTAGCGCCCCCATTTTTTCACCTACTAAGAGTCCTCCTAGCTACATGAAATTACAAATCGCCCCCTAAGCCTCTACACAATGCCCCCATTTTTTCTCTGGGTCTCTTACCGCCCCCCTTTAGGCCTACAGCGCCCACAAGGGGGCGTTATCGCCCACTTTGGGAAAGACTCCTACAGCGCCCACAAGGGGGCGTTATCGCTCACTTTGGGAAAGACTACTATACATCGATCAAAAAAGTACTAGATACACAATCCCACGCAAAATTTCTCTTAAAACTGTCACCAATTGTGTAATGGTAATTATTCTAGTTAAAATAAATATACAACAATGTAGATTGAACCTTAAATGCATTGTTTAAAGTTGTTTTCACAAAAAAAAATACTTAAAAGCGAGCTCAAATGTTCAAATGAGCGCCCATTCGGTAAGGACATTTTTTGTCGCAGATTGTGTATCTAGTAATTTTTTAATCGATGACACTATGGCCGAGTATCCAGGAGTCGAAAGATCAATCCTCGTATTAAAACATATTTTTTTTATTTAATACTGTCAAGATAAAACGGGACATTTTTTTTTTATTACAAAATAAAAAAAAACTTGTCCCGTTTGTTAGGTACAAACCTATTATACGAAATTTCTAAGTCGTGAGTAACGTCAACAATTGCATATTTTCTAGATATCTAATACACAAGGAAACGTGAAAAAATAAGTAATTTTTTGTAAAAAAGTATCTATAGACAAGAATATGTAATAAGTATTACGTAGGTACTAGATTTTAATGATATTTAAATACAACGATTAGCTATACAAAAATCGTTTTTGTGAATGTATTACACGATATCTAATGAAAAATGTTTAATGTCACAAGAGTGAAATACTTCGTTGGAATTATTATTTTTGTAGTAAATTTGAGGTCGGTGTTCCCATGGTAGATAATAAGCTAGTTTTTAAGTGAAACAGCATACTATAATTAGTATTGTATACTGTTTTATTTAATTACTAGCAGAACCCGCGGCTACGCCCGCGTTCAATTTAAAAAAAAAGTTTTTGGTTTTATGTTATACAGCTATGTATTTATATAATATTGTTCATACAAAAATACTAAAATCGCGATTAAAAAAAAAAGGGGGGGGGGTGTAGGAGGGTGAAAAATACTTTCCGACCTATTCTCATACCTACCAAATACACAAAAAATCATTAAACTCGGTCGAGCCGCTTCGGAGGAGTGCGACCACAAACACCGTGACACGACATATTTATATATTAGATGAGACCCCATGAGACTAAACTCACATGATAGAGTCCATCTGTCGCTTTTACCTTATTTCTCCACCCTAACTCCGACCATACTTTCAAATAAACCTAATTCGCCTGTATGACCCAGACTTACTGACTTTGTCATTGGTTAATCTACCTGTTTCCTGTGTTGTTGGTCAAGTTCATTTATCAGCATTTAGGTCGCATGGTAAATGCTTCATCAGATAATTTGACTCATTCGCGTAAATTGATACTACGTGTAATGGACAACAGGAAGATCTCTTTTGAAATTATATGACACTGCGTTTAATAATTGGTATACTTTTGCGATAAATAGTGGGTGTCGGGTCGAATCTAGTACGGATTTTTTTGTTGGGTTTACTATTAAATGTGTATTTGTATATTTGTTACTCTTTTACGCTAGCACAGCTTGATAAGTTCACAATTGTTCAAGATATTGTATAACTAGCAACTCACCCTCGCTTCGCTTCGGATTCGTCCCTAGACAAAAACAAATCTATCCCACGGAAACCGTACAGTTTTCCGAGATGATATATAGCCTATAGTCTTCCTCAGTTAACGGACTATCTAATACAAAAAGAATTTTTCAAATCGGATTAGTAGTTTCTGAGATTAGCGCATTCAACCAAACAAACAAACTCTTCAGCTTTATAATATTAGTATAAAAGTATAGATTGGCTAGAATCAAACAATATTAGAAAAACCAGTACATTATAGTATCAGTTATAACTTAAAAGTATTTTTACTTAAACTGTAGGACTATAATTAAGGCGTACTAAACAAGCCTCTAAAATTCCTTTGTCTAGTATAAATTGTTAGTGCACGTAAAATGTCAAGTATACAATGCACAAAGGTCCAGCACGTACGTAAAGGTCACCTTTGTGAAGCATTTGATACTATGAATTATATATAACATTTTTTAAATACTAATACGTATAAAGAAGTAAAAGACAGTGTTGATGTAAGAAATGATCTACAGAATAATCTTGCTCTTATAAGATCATTCCTTAGTGCTGAGGCTTTTTTATTATGACAAAAATGAATTTTCAGTGAAAAATTACAATATCAGCCCACTCTCTAAGCTACGGTCGCAGTAGAGCATGTGTTTTCATCTTTTGATACGTTTTATGCAGTTGTTATGGTAATGGATTTGATTCCCGAACGAGGTTAACGCTTGCGTTGACTATATAGAAATGGTTAAAGTGGAAAGTGCAGTTTTATTACCCAACATGATAAATACGATACTAACGGAAATACTTAGGACATAGAGTACATAAAAGCGAAGAGTCAAACATTCACTCACTAACTAAATACGAAAACTTGAAAAGTACTTGACGTATGCCACGATGCAGATATACGAAGATTATCGTAGGTAGGTCACGTCAGCTAATAATTTTAGAACTCGGCCGAATTCAGAGGGCTTAAAAGCTCTCTTAAGTTTATATGAAAGTCCTGTTTTACACGCTAGAGACATAATATAGATTAATTATTTTTATCACGCATATTAAATCAACTTTGACGGTACGTTTTACTCAGTTTGTAGTGACCCTACTTTCTGCGCCAGCAGTCGCGGGTTTAAGTCCCGCTGGGGGCATTCATTTCTGTGATGAGCACGAATATTTGTACACTGTTCATGTCTGACAATGTTTTATTTAACTCTTTAACGGAACTAGGAACCCCAGTGACCCTTACACGGAACCCTATTGTTCCGCGGACCACCATTGGCGGACCGCTGGTCTAATAAATATACTAATAATACCTTACTCAAGAATTAGGCTATCGAATGCAAAAAAGATTTTTCAAAACCGACTAGTGGCATCGCAGCTAAGCGCGTTCAAATAGTAAACAAACTCTACAGCTTTTTTATATTAGAATAGGTATACCCACTTTAGCATCTATATAGTATAATAAAGCAATACCTTATATATATATATATATATATATATATATATATATATATATATATTGTCTTTTCTATATTTACCGTTAAAACCTACCTAGGGACGAACCCGAGCGACGCGAAGGTGAGTCGCTAGTTAATAATATTTAAAGATTATAAAGATATAATGGTTGGTTTGTTTTTTGTTAACGTGTGAATATATTTAAATGTGTGAACTTTTGGACGACTTGACGATAAGGTGTAACATTGTATAATAAATCTTAAATATTAAATTAAAATAAAAATTATTTTAAAATGACTTATTCATTTAAATGTGTGAAACATAAAGAAAAATACACATTTTATGGCGGTATGTAAATGAGCTTTGAAACTGATTGTGACCGTCGCGTTGTGTAAACGTACAAAATACTATGTACCTAGTTATAAAATTTATTACATAGTAACCAGTAAATATTATTTATATTTTATATATGCACGTGTTGTTTTATTGGTAATTAATTTAAGTTATATTTATAGTTAAGTTTCTTACACAATCTTTTATATTTCTTTTGGTTTTCTTATTTGACTATAGTTTGTGCCATCCACGAAGACGCGCCCCTCTCTTTACTGACAGTTGAAATTGCGCGCCTTCGTAGATGGCACTATCTATACACGATTCCCGACACCCATGTATACATATATTACTTTAGGTCATAATATAGATCTGTGTACTAAATGTCATCTGAAGGTGTCCAGTCGTTTCTGTTTATAATAGTAGTGATATGATTAGATATGATTTATATTGAAACCCCAGGATCTTTAAGGGCCCATACCCTTCGTAATCATCCAATAAATATATTATTTTGATAGGTACGAAACCTAGTACGATAGCTATAAAACATTTCCCGTAACTAATATCAGTATCGAATAAATAATCGATTTGAATAATATCAAATCGATAATTTTATTAAGGTACACATACATACGATACTGTTCTTGACACGCTTGCATCACCTTGACTATGGTAATATTTTATAATAATTTATTCGAACATTTATGCTACGTCAATTTTCTATAGCAATTTAATTATTGTGTGAACCGGTTTACTCACGTGTATGGACCGTAGCTATAGAATCATAACAAACATTAGAATTTTAATCGCTTTTTTTCTAATATATACAGATATATGTATGTATAAAATGAAAGTGTCTGTTTGTAATGTCAAAATAACAGTTTTTACTAAATGCGTATGAAGGTATAATATGGTACTTAAAAGAAAACAACAATTTTATTTTTTTTCTGTCTGTCTGTCTGCCTGTTTATTCCGGCTGATCTCCGAAACGGCTGTACCGATTTTGACGAGACTTTCACTGGCAGATAGCTGATGATATAAGGAGTAACTTAGGCTACTTTTATTTTTGAAAAAGAATCAGTGTTCCGCGCAAAAAATAAAACTCATGAAATTGTGACTGTAACCCGCGTACCTAGGGACGCACCCGAGTGATGTTAGCGAGGATAAGATAAGTGTTTTATTAGGTACATTTAACACAGTAAAGGAACTAAAATATAGGTATAACTTAAATTTATAACAGGAAGATGACAAAATAATGTACTTACTAAGGTAAACGTTTAAAAGAATACCTACTTCTTAAATTAACAATAAGTGAGTATCAAATCTCATAACAATGCAATTTCCAGTGCATCATTAATAAATAATGGATACATATACATAATATATCGATTTTATGTAAGTATATAATAAAATAAAATATATAAATCAGTATGTTTCAACGTTTTTGTGAGAACTCTAAAAGGTTTTTGCTTTGTATTTATGTATATAATATAAATATCGTACTAACTCATCTGTAAAATATTTATAATTATAAATATATCTAAATTATAATAATTGAGTAATAAAATCTAAATTGTTATATAAAATTATCAGCTATTTTATAGATTTTAATAAAATATTATAGCTTATGTTTTCTAAAGAAATAATCAAGATAAATTAATTCATTAATGCCAGAATAATTTATTTCACGATTCATATTTTTCTTCTCTTTCATGTTTAATAGGCAGTGGTAGTCCAGTGGTAACGCGCTCGCTTGGGAAACCGAGTGAAGCGGGTTCAAATCCCGGGTCTCGCACGTCTGATATTTTCATGTGCGAATCATTTCTAACAAGACTGCCTTTCGGTGAAGGAAAACATCGTGAGGAAACCTGCATATTTGAGAAAACCTAGCAATTTTTCGAAAGACATGTGAAGTCCGCCAACCCGCACTTAGCCAGCGTGGTGGACTATGGCCTTAATCCCCCTCGTATTGAAGGGAGGTCCGTGCCCAGCAGTGGGACGTTAAATAAAGAGCTGAATACATACAATACATTTTTCTTCTCGCTTTTATTGTAAAGAACATAGTCATTACTCCTTCTCACTTATCTTCGACGCCCTTATAGAATCATTTACACTTAATTTTTGATTGATGAATGGGTATCTTATCACGGAACATCAACTTATCGATTTCATACTTCACAAATCACTGTCTCAGTTTACCTACACATATAATAAAATTGTAACTAAGCCGAATCTGTACATTAAATATTTTTTGGAAAATCTTATTAAAATAGGCATTATTATCGATACAGAGGCCAAATGTATAGTTTTCAGAATTTTTGTCTGTCTGTCTGTCTGTCTGTTACCGCATCACGGAAAATCCACTGGACGGATTTTCATGAAATTTAGTATGATGATAGCTGGTTATTCGGATCATATTCGATCGTATAGACAAATTGTATCAACATATTATAAAGCTAAAGGGTTTGTTTTTTCCTGCTTCTTTAAACGTGTTAATTTGTGTAACACATATGTAGGTAATTAAAAAAATATGATCTACTATCTCATCTATCTAACATGACACTTCGAAGAGGAGCAAAAGCTAATAACAATTATAATTGTAATATAATTAACAGAATGTCTTACGAATGTCTTCTTCACCTTTTTCTAAATTTAGTAGTTACTTGCGAGTCACCCTCGCTTCGCTTCGGATTCGTCCCTAGCCAAAAATAAATCTATCCCACGGGAACCGTACATTTTTCCGGGATAAAAAGTAACCTGTGTGCTATGCTATATGCTGCCAGACCATAATCTATCTCTGTGCCAAATTTCATCCAGATCCGTTCAGTCGTTCTGGCGTGAAAGAGTAACAAACATCCATACATCTCACAAACTTTCGCATTTATATTATTAGTAGGATTAGTGCTTTAACGTAATTTTTATTTAATAGATTGAAATTGTATTTAAATAATAAAAACGTTTCTCAATGTAAGCGGCATGAGGCAACTGCACCGTATTCATCTACATACATAAATAGACAAAAACAAAACAGTTCAGTAACTTTTTCTCCTCTCTTTGTCAACCGTTTTCTTTTTCTTTGACAGTAAAAAAAAAAGTTAGGTCTTTTTCTTGATAGATAAATTCTATTCCAACATGTTTTACTATTTTTATTAATTTCGACCACTGGGTGAATACTATTTGGTAATTTGCCTTGGTAGTGGCTAGCATGTACGGCTACAGTTCCGGAGGTCCTGGGTTCGAGTCCCGGTCGAGGCAAATTGAATTACTGAGTTTTTCTGTTGAAATATTTTCATTAACAGTCCGGAGTTGGGAAGTTAGCGGTGTTTCAACCCCGTTCTTCAGAGAGTACGTCGGTCCTGCGCCTTAACTCTCACGGTCGTGTCGAAGTATCGTCCCATCGGACTTTGAGAGTAAAAGAAACAGATAATGCACAATGCACATCTGTCTGCGCGTACACTTGTGGACTATAATATCTACTGCACAGTTGGCTGGTCTCAATGAGATCCGCCGCCGGAGGAGAAGAAGGAGAGAAGGAGGGCATTATTTTACTATTTGGCATAATTAAATATGTAGAAGACCGTATTCCATTGACACAAAATGTTTAAAAATAGTCAATCAAGCTAATTACTTAACATGTGCTAACGAGGTCGGAATTTTTGTTAGGTTAATGTTACAAGATTCTAATTAATGAGCACTTTATGTATTGCTATACTTAATTCTACCTTAAAAGGAAGCTATCGTAATTTTAAACAATTATCTAGGTTTGTTTGACCTTTTAGATTTCAAATCTTTTATTTTTACTACTACTAATTTCATCTCGTCACTTCATCACTGGAAAAATACCCTATAAAAGACGTGGTGACTATTTGCGTCGAGGATTTAGTTAAAGCTCAATACCGCTTACTACGCTATAATATCTGCTCACTTACAAGTTTTAGCAATCTTAAGTATCTATAACATAATATATCGCAATCAAATGCATCTAGACGCTAAAACGCCCGATTTCGATACCGTAATCTATACAGATAAATAAAATTGAAGTGTCTGTTTGTAATATCAAAATAACAGCTTTATACTAAATGCATATGGAATTATATACGGCACTTATAAGAAAAACACAATTTTTAAAATTTTTGTTCCGGCTAATCTCCGAAACGGCTGGACCAATTTTAACGGGACTTTCACTGGCAGATAGCTGATATTATAAGGAGTAACTTAGGCTACTTTTATTTTAGAAAAAGAATTAGGGTTTCGCTCAAAAAAATTAAAACGTACCTAGGGACGAACCCGAGCGAAGCGAGGGTGAGTCGCTATCTTACCAAATAAAAATATTTGTTTTAGCCTCCTTGAGTCTTAAACAAGGTCCTACTACAGTTGGTGAAAATAAAAAAAATATATACAACCGTAGTTGAGTGAGACCAAGTTAAGTACGACCTTTTTGGTCGGTCAATGACATTTTTTTATAATAGTATATTTAATGTAGGCAAATAACAACTCGGGTCGAATTAAAATCAAATAGATAAAGATAATTTACAAGAATTTCATGTTTCCCACAAATGTACATCGCAGCCTAGTCGAGGGCCGGTGTACCTACTGTCACAACTAGTTTAAGCTGGGAGTTGGGACCTACACCGCATTACGTATACAATATCATGTACCAAATCAAGGATGCCTCAATGAATTGATGGATTTCTAATATTAAATATGTAACAGATATTATATTGAATACTCTTTAATTAATTTACACGTAATCTGTATATAATAAATATTATAAATGTGAAAGTTTGTCAGTATGGATGTTTGTTACTCTTTCACGCCAGAACGGCTCAACGGATCTGGATGAAACTTGCTACAGAGATAGATTATAGTCTGGAATAACATATAGGCTACTTCTTATCCCGAAAAATATATGGTTTCCGAGGGATAGATTTATTTTTATTTTTCTAGAGGTGAAACCGAGCGAAACGAGGGTGAGCCGCTAGTATATAATATATTTTTATGATTAAAAGTTTGGATAGATCTAACGAATGTCCGAACATATTTATATTTATACTACATTCTCGACTGAAAATTTGAATAAAAAAAAATATAAAGGCAAAAATGAATTATAACATACCTACCTACATCCTTTTTTTAACCTACATTGTTCATATTTTATACGAACAATGGAAGGAAATAAAAAAGAATGTCGTTAAAGCTTTCTTTGTCAACCCTGGATATTAGTGATCCCTAGGCTGGGCATTGACCTACAAGTACTGTTGGTCATTATTATTCTAGTAGAAGTAATACAATAAAGATTTAGGTATTAAAAAACCGTTCTAGTGGGTAAATATTCCGTAATTGTTTGAAAATGGCTTCTAGATCATGATGTTTTTATGATGGCTTTAGTTTTGGTATATGTACTTAATTTATGTTATGTACTTATTTAATTTGTTTAACTTACTTTCTGAACTTACCTATACTTTTCTCGACACAGTCTTAATATATAAGTAATTTAGTTCCATTAACAGTTCAAACAATAACTAAAATATTAAAATAAAAAATATAGCTATATTAAAAAATGAACTTTTAAAAATTCAAATATAATTCAGAAAGCCTATAGGCAGTGGTAGCCTAGTGGTAACGCGCTCGCTTGGGAAACCGAGTGAAGCGAGTTCAAATCCCGGGTCTCGCATCTTTGATATTTTCATACGTGCGAATCATTTCCAACATGATTACCGCTTGTTTTAACGGTGAAGGAAAACATCGTGAGGAAACCTGCATGTCTGAGAGAACCTAGTGACCATGTGAAGTCGGCCAACCCGCACTTGGCCAGCGTGGTGGACTATGGCCTGATTCCCCTCGTACTGTAGGGAGGCCCGTGCCCCGCAGTAGGACGTTAAAAAGGGCTGATACATACACATACATACATACAATTCAGAAATATGTTTGAGTTGACTATTTACTGAATTAGCTATCTTAAATTAAATTAAGGTTTTTTTTATTAAATCGCACTTTACGAGTACGTGCGTGCTTTCTACTGATTTCCACATAATACATACAAGTGTAATGACAAAAAGTTCGCATTCTATTGTTAATTGTATTGATTTAAAAAATAATTCTCTTTTTACTATATCACGAAAACTTTCTCTTTAAAGAACCTTTGTATCTATTTGAGCAAGCTCTGGCTAACAATTACTTAATAAAGACTAACTACAAAATTAAAAATCCTTACCATATAGTAGATAGTTATTATCTCTGTCTCTTAAGAAACGAAAACATACACATATAACATAATATTATCTAATAGCTATATGTATATATAAATAAAAATTAAAGAGTGCGTGTATAAATATGTACACGCGCAAGAAGTAAAACTTCTATAGGTTATCGGTACTTTTTATGAAATTCAATTTATGTTTTAAATAATTAGGATAGGTGAGATACTATAGAAAAATAACGCATATTAGGCATATTACAATCATATATTTATAGAATATCATTTAAGGAAAGAATATATCATTTGTCAGACAAAAACAACGGTTACCATAACAACAAACATTCGCCTCGCCCGATCATACTTTTCGTAACGCTCTCGTCACTCATTCACTAGTTTACTCCCCAAGTCAAGCGTGCGTAAAGAAGTTTTACTTCAAAAACTGTATAATCACAAATCATGTTCATAGAATCGTCAAATAAAATTAATTATCTGTTACACTTTCACATAATGAAATTCAATCACATAATAAAACTCATGAAATTCATGATGCTATAAGTAAATATTATGAAACACGATATACTTGGAATGGCAGTTATTTCAATAAAAACTAGCCTATGTGTTAATTTATTAAATCTGTTGAGCCTCACTTTCTCGTAAACTTTTATAATATTACTGTAATTTCCAAATAAATTAACAATATGTATTTTATTTTCAGATAAGTGCTGTTTTCAAATATTTCATTGATATATGATACATGAATATCAAAACACAAATAATTAAAAGTAAGTTAAATCAACTATACATATTATAATAAATTTTCACTGAATCGAATCTGTACATTAAATATTTTTTGGAAAATCTTAATGAAATAGTCATTACTCATTATTATCCTTACAGGGGCCGAATCTATAGTTTTTAGAATTTTTGTTTGTCTGTCTGTCTATCTGGGAACGCATCACGAGAAAGCCATTGGACAGATTTTGATGAAATTTGGTATGACGATAGCTGGTTATCCGAGTCAATATAGGATACTTTTTACTGCGGGAAATATCTCATTTCTAAGAAATCTATAATAAACGTTAAAAAACGAATTGAATCGCTAGTGCTTTAATATATGCGTATATACTGTATATCGAAATTAAATAGGCGATAATAACCCGCAGCTTAGGCAGTAAAAATACATCTATTGAGTAATACATATTGCATTTCGCCATATTGACATTTACATTCTCGTCGCGAAACTTTAATCTCAGTCCGTCATTAACGTAATTACAATTATGCTCAGGTGTCATTCATAGATACATTCACCTTTAGCCAGGAAACTGACTCAGGCAGGATTCGAGTTAGAACAATGAGGTTATAAGATTCTAACTACATTATAATTGCATTAAAATATTAAAAAAATCTGTAGATTCTTTAAGCTTTTTGATATTTCATGTTCAATTGACGACACGTTTGGCTCAGTTTGTAGTGATCGTACTTGCTGTGCCAGCGGTCGCGTATTCGAGTCCCGCTGGGGGCATTCATTTGTGTGATGAGCACGATTGTTTGTACTCTAATCATAGATGTTTATATTTATAATATGTATGTATTTAAAGTTATATATGTGTAGCGTATCAACTATTTGGTATACATAACACAAGCCTCGTAGTTTACTATGGAACTAGATGGTGCTATGTGTTAATGTCCCAACGTATTTATTTATTTACTTCTTATTTATTAAACATTTGCCGTGGAATAAAATTGATTGAGGAGGATGGCTTAATTGATTCTAACATGGTGGCTTTGAACAAGACGTCATTCTAAAATCGTTGAAGAAAAGAAATCTAAATATATATAGGTAAGGATATGACATTGATATGACGAATGATATAACGAATTATTAATTTATTCAATCTTATAATTCCTATCTTTCAACGTTTTTAGAATGGAATTATTTATTTTATTTTATTGGAAAGATACACCTTCGACTTATCAAAACAACGCTATGATTATTGTACAATATACCTACTTAAATGCTATTAGCTACGATTCGCATATTCGATTTCGCATACACATGTATACAGCATTTTAATTGGTGTAAATGTTGTTAAGGAATGGTTTTGTGTATAAACTGAGGATATAACACTAGTAGTAATCATAATTTTATGACACAACTAGCGACTCACGCTCGCTTCGTTCGCGTTCGTCCCTAGGTACGTTTTCACGGTTAGCTATGTTTATACATAAATAGTAGCTTACTACTCCTAAGATATTCATTTAAATTATATAGCGATTTACCCTCGCTTTACTCGAGTGCGTACGCCGTACGCGGATTTTGTTCACAATTTCATGGGTTTTAATTTCTTTTTTCGCGGAACCCTGATTCTTTTTCTAAAATAAAAGTAGCCTAAGTTGCTCCTTATAACATCAGCTATCTGCCAGTGAAAATCCCGTCAAAATCGGTCCAGCCGTTTCGGAGATTAGCCGGAACAAACAGACAGACAGACAGACAGACAAAAATTGTAAAAAAATGTTGTTTTGGTATATGTACCGTGTATACATCCATATGCATTTAGTAAAAAGCAGTTATTTTAATATTACAAACAGATACTCCAATTTTATTTATCTGTATAGATGTATAGACTAGCGACTCACACTCGCATCGCTCGGCTTCGTCCCTAGCTTGATTCTCCATACAAACTTTCATCCCCATTTTCACCCCCTTAAGGTATGATTTCCGGGATAAAAAGTATCCTATGCCCTTCCCAGGGTCTCAAACTATCTTCTTACCAAATGTCATCCAAATCGGTTCAGTAGATCCAGAGATTACCTCTACAACGTCACAAACTCACAAACTTTACCTCTTCATAATATTAGTATAGATGAATATACTAGTACTAATTCATTAGTAAAACCTAAGAGGATACAAATTATCAAACTTTATCACAGCTAAGACAATCGATACCTAAGTTCATTAGAACAAGATCAAAGGCTGTGAAAGTATAACATGAAACTCAGATCCATTACCACTGACCGCAATCTATGCGATATAAGCATATCCGTCGTCGTGCGTAGCCAATTACCGCATGAAAATAATACATTGATACGATTAAATAAAAAGTTCAAAACATAAATATTTTCAATTCCGTTAGAATTTTAATACCTAAACTACCCAGATCGTCTTTCAGTCTGTTTGTCTCATCTATCCTATCATTGAAGGTTTTCTTCTTGTTTCAATGATTATGTAGATTGATTTAATATATATTTAAAGAGAGGCAAACCAACAAACGTACGTAATCTACACTGACATTTATTAAACCTATTAGTAAGTTTTTTTTTATATATTCCCCTGATATTTGGGTAAACAGTGGAAACAGTTGAAAAACAAAGGATTATAGCAATTGCACACAACATTCCGCTTTTCTTATGCAAATACATGATTTTTCTAATTAATCTAAACATTAAGATTGTCAGAATCGAACCTGGGACGTTAAACGCATTTATTTAACCACCATTATATCATTTTAGTGCGCATAAATACAGAATCCTAAAACACATGTTTAGATATTTATTGTTTACAAATCAACAATACTTATCAGTTATCACATATGATTCACTAGAACACGACCACACACGATAATCATAATACGCATGTAATTATGTATAATTATTTGCTTTAGTAATTCAATATTACTTATTATGGTCTGCAATCAAGCTGATCTAAGGATAACTTTCTACTGCAAGCGATAAAATGGATTGTTTTTTTGGTTATTATAAAACACATAATGTAACTACTTTATTTTAACTTGCAAAAACCAAATAGCAGCCATTTACAAATAATAAATTATGATTTTTATTTACTTTATCAAAAAGTCTAAATATAATAATAAAATAAACTGTATTAAAATATAGATTATCGTATTACATCATATTTCTTCCATAAATGTACATACATATATGTAATTCATATAAGTATATTTTTTTTAATTATTTATTCTTATAATATTGAAGCTAGCTTTGCTTCACTTATTATTATTATAAATGTTTGAATCTTCAGGAAATGGCCAATCGTTAGAATGTGAATTTATTTTTTTGGAAAGATGTAGAAAAAAACAAGGTTTATGAACATTTATATGAAAACAACAACAATATTTGGCATTTCAAATAAAATGATGTTTTCAGATTTTTTCCGGTTTATTTTGACTTTTTATTTCTGTCTTTCAGACTATCTTTAAGAATATCTACTGAGTTCGACATTCGAAATGCCGGACACAAAATGTACACACATTATTTGTGTTAAATCTATGCAAATATATAGAGGAAAGATTTTTTTGTTCGTTTGTTTGTACCGAATAAGCTCCGAAACTACTCAACCGATTTAAATGTGGTAAGAAGATGGTTTGAGACCCTGGAAAGAATATAGGATAGATTTTTATCCCGGAAATCATCCTTTAAGGGAGTGAAAATGGGGATGAAAGTTTGTATGGGGAAGCACCTGTAAAATATTAACTCAATTTTCTTATTTGAGGTAGATTACGGGTCTTTAGGACTTTATTATTCCGACGGTACATTTATCTAAGTTCTAATATTTTTAACCAATATTTAACCGACCATAGAAACATATTTTATTTATTTTTTTATTTTATTACATTGTCATTGAAAACAACTCGCATACTCACTGCAAACATGCTATGTTTATTATATACAAAGCGTGATTGTCAAAGTAAAGCATTGGCTGGCTCTCGGACTATTAGTACTATAAAATTCCAGGCATCAGGTTCTATAATAAGACTAATATTACTGTTTTCCATGCATATATTTATTATTAAAATTAATTACATTGTAATATCTTTGGTCAACAGTAATGTCACTCTGTGATATGTGAACGCATAACACGACGGAAGTCGGGGATTCGATTTCCGATCTTATATGGTATGTATATGTTTACTTTGGTGGCGTGGTATTAGAAAAAGTTGGCTAGATGATTTTTTATGACATTTTTCATTCATTTAAATTTAAACCCCCACCAGACATCATAGAATGTAAGGGCAAAGTCAGATCAGTTCGCATCAGGACGAGCTACATTTACTGTAAAGAGTTACCGTCTTTTCACTCATGGAATCAGCAAAAAAAGTGGACTAATTATTTGGCCTAACTGTATGACCTTAAAAGGTCTGAATTATTATGATTATAAATCATAGTGGTCGAACGTAAAAATGAAAAGAATTTACTCTTTTAAATTAATTGTTACATGTATTTTGTACTAAAATTTTACACAAATATATTATAGCAAATCATATTCATTTATAATTATACATTAATTATGATACTAGCCGCATATGGTAGCCGGTCTCGAACGGCATAAACGCATATAAAATAAAACTAACTACGTAATATTTCAGTCCGTTACCGATTTGTTAGAAATTGTATAGACCATTGTATGGACCATATAGACCATTGTATGGAATTCCTGTTAAATAGGCGAAGGATGAAAATGCTAAACAAACATACATACATGTATAAAATAAAAATTAATTCTTCAATTATAGTACCTACCTATATATAATTTTCTATGTTTCTCTTTGTTTTTTTTTCATGTAGGTTCTTATGAAGTTTTAAATACAATTCTCCAAATATGAACTGTACCTATAATCAGGTATAATAACAATTAAAATTATATGTAAAGTTCGTTCATCCAACTAGACTGTTAGTTAACTAAAACACAGCGGAGTGAAGTGAACAAGTTAAACGCGATGTTTACATGAGATTCAATTAGGAGTTAAACGATGTTCTCGAATACGGGTTCTTCCCGATTTTATGTACCGACGACAAAAAAAAATTAAAAGTAAAATATAAATGAAAGTAAATAATGATTTAATTTTTTGTTCATGGTATTTTTTGTAAAATACCAACAAAAAATATATAAGATATTACTTTATAAATAAATATTTATTAAGTAATCGAATATATTTTTCTATTCACAAAAAACAATTGTTTCTCTATCTATACAGGCATCTGTTTATATTTTATTATATGATCAATTTATGAATAAAATAGTCTTGCCATGTACCTATCAGTAAGTGTTGTAGTACAATGAATACCACAGAGTGTATTAATATCAGAAATTTAATTTTTATAATAAAAACCATGTTTCAAAAAATTATAATCGTTACTAACATGAAAAGCTCAAGACTTTCTTTAGTCGCACTTATCTCTGGAACTATCAGTCTGATTTGAAATATAAGAATTTTATAGGCTATTTATTGAGGTAGGCTATAAACTATTCCGCAACGCTACAACGTTTGGGAGCGGAGCAATTACAAATACATATGTAAATAAACTTGAAGCCATAGGCGATGTTAATACGCAATAATAGAATTCCCGAAGAATAATAATTAACCTGTTTCTCATTAAAAATAAACAAAAATATATTTTTTATCCGGTATTTCTGCATGTTATTTAGGGCATGTACATTGTACAAGTATTTGATATTACTAATAAATAAGTAAATATTTCATGTACATAGTAGGAAGGGAACAAGTAAGATAGTGTTAAAAACAAACACTTCTGACGTCACAGAACGCTCAATCTAGATTCTGCCGCCGTTGCGGAACTGTGCCAGTGAAATAGAAACAAAACGTGACTAATTTATTATTTTGTAATTTTTAAGTAAACTGGTAATTTCTGGTATCTATCCAGTAATATTTAAAATTTTTGATTCATTACAAAATTAACTAGGCATAACTAAGTAGATTTATTAATAATATTTTTTTTAAATCTTGAAATTGTATGTAAGTATATTGTAATAATAAACAATAATTAGGATTATTTTTATTTTATTTAAATCAATGTTTGATTTTGAGTGTAGATGCCATCTGCAATAAGGTATATGATAATTTTTGAGATGAAAATACCTTAGACTATTAGACAAATGAAAAATCTAAAAAAAAATTAAAAAAAAATTAATGACTAGACGTTTTATGCAAAATCACTCAACAAATATAATATCATAAACCTTGTAAATTACACTCACGTTCTTTTATTTTCCACACAAACAACAGTACCATGTAAAAATATAATTATATATGTATTAAATCTAGAATTTATTATGTTATACATATACCATAACGTGTTTTGCTTTAGTAGGTAGGTATTGTACTTAGTTCTGGCATATAAATACGTAACTATAAAAATAAACCTATTTTTTATAGTTTAACAGGGTTGCTAGTTGGCTTCATTTTTATTATCACGCATATATAATAATTATTTTTTCTATTCTTTACTATTTACATATAAAAAATACATGACATAATGATATAGATATATTTTACTTTGGTAAATAAAATTATTTTTCAATATTAAAATTAAGTATATAAATTCATTACACAATATGTTATACTGTCGCTACTGCAAGTGCACAGCGTGGCTTTGTTGTCATTACAGACTATAAATACCCGGCATCAACATATGGACTTCTACATTTCTTAAGAATTACACTATGTGACTCACAATTTTTAATATTCACTCTAAAGCAATGACAAAATAATATACTTACATATAATAATATGACTATTCAACTACCCAACAGCACTAAAACTTTACATATTTTTGTTTATCTAAATATACATACATAGTCTGGCCATAAATACTGTTATAGTTAAAAATAAACAAAATATTACATTTAAATTTGGAATCTGTCATTTTTATATGATTGTTATTTGTTTTTCCTCAATTTCGCGCCAATACATTGTAAAATATTTTATGATATTAAAATGGAGTGGGGTGATTAAGAGAACCGAATCGCTGTGATTGCATTATACAAAGTAGGTATGGAGCCAAATACAATTTTGAAAACTCTCCATACGCTTGGTCAAATGTTAGTGTAATAAAAGTAAGCTTAACTGTCGGTTAGCGTAACTGTCGGTTAGCTTAACTGTCGGTTAGCTAAACTGTCGGTTAGCTTAACTGTCGCTTAGCTTAACTGTCGGTTAGCTTAACGGACGGTTAGCTTAACTGTCGATTATCTTATCTGCCAGTTAGCTTAACTGTCAGTTAGCTTAATTGTCGGTTAGCTTAACTGTCGGTTAGCTTAACTGTCGGTTAGCTGAACTGTTGAACGTGAGAACAAAACTACAATGTACCAAACATACATGTATCATCGTTTTTGGAATTTTAACCACAAACAGGAGTAACAGGGTGGAAACATTATTATAAAAATGAAAAAAAAATGGTGCTTGAAATTTACTATTTGTATTTCTTCATTGAACAGATAAACAAACTATAAACATGTATTTCAAAGTTTTTCAAAATTCCACCCTAAGGGAGGGCAATTTATTTATTTTATCTATTTGTATATTATATATGGCATATCTATTTGTATAGGTTTACAAAGTTACTTATGCAGTTTGTTGTATATCTCAAAAACAAGACTGAAATTGTAGGATAATTGAGTTTTTCTTTGCGTTATAGACTAAACACTTATTGTGTTCAAAATTTGAAGTTCCTTTTTGAAGTACTAGAAGTACGTTGAAATTTGATGATCGGCGAGTGAGTGACGATATTAAAAAATTTTGACCTGCAATAATTTTTAAACTACAAGTTCAAATTGAATGTTACGTGGAAATGTACCTAGTTATATTAAGTTCTATTACTCACTGTAAATTCAGAGTTCTAGCTTTATCCATAACTAAGTTACGGTGGGGATGGAAAATGACCTGAATTGCTTCGGGAAAGGATGGTAATGCCGTGCACATTTATGCTCGACTTGGCGGGAGCACTGCCGTGCCCCCAGATATTTACAACATGAACGAGGAAGTTAATATTTCTTTGTACTTTTTACGTATAATTTTATATTCTACGTTCTTTTTTATTGCAAAGTAAATAAAATATTTACATAATAAAATAATATACGTTAAATTATTTATTTATTATTTCAGTAGCTCATAATCTTCTATATATACATACATTCCATAATGCAAATAATTTGCGAATCTATAGACAAATGTATTATATATAAATGACTTCAGTATACTATAGAACAAAATTCAATTTTTTTGTTATGTCTACGCCTAGAAAGATGGACAATGGAATACCTCTCAATAGTAAATTACCTTTGCTGCTTTTATACTCTAACCTTTAAATTGCCAGTGGCCTTTGAATGCTATATCTGGAGGCACACAATGCAATGTAATAAACAAACCTGACTTATTGAACTATTTTATTTTTGTATCTTAAAATATCTCGGCAAATCTTGACAATAGGTGTATGTTAAATTAATTAGAGGAACATGTATTTTTAAAATATTTAAGGGATATTTGAGATGAAATACATGTCAGTCTTTACATTTTTTTTCTACAGATATGTTTGTTAAATTGTACCTCATTTAATAACAACTATCCAAACTCCGAGATCGTGATTGTAATAATAATAAGTATGTTGGGACATTAACACACAGCACCATCTAGTTCAATGGTAAGCTACGAGGCTTGTGTTAAGGATACCGGATAGTTGATACACTACATACATTTAACTTTAAATACATACATATTATAAATATAAACACCCATGACTAGAGTACAAACATTCGTGCTCATCACACAAATGAATGTCCCCAGCGGAACTCGAACCCGTAACCGCCGGCACAGCAAGTAGGGTCACTATAAACTGAGCCAAACCTTTCGTCGTGTCGATTTTATAGTTATACCGTGTCCACACTCTTGCCATTTCCCACTTGCCGTAAATTGCCATTGATTTGTGCACAAAAACCGATAGGATCAGAACGGCCACAAGTGCTTGCAAATCTACACTAACCAAGCCAAACGTTCTCCCCACATATTTGAATTTGTGATGGTTTATCGATGCAAGCGTGTGGATCCGGCATTAAATTAACTGCTAACATATATGACTGCAGATCATAAAACCCTGAGTTTCGAGTCAATCTAAAGGAATTATTAGGTCAATAGCAAGCCAAAGTTAAAAAAATGGTTACACTCTGAAGGCTAGGCAAGCACAGAATGCGTCTTCTCTTACAATAGACATCCAGTTAAGTCATATCGTAATGCGCCGTAGTAAAAACTGGCGTCCCATCGGACTATGATTGGGGGGGATACCTATAGCACAGATCATATAATACTAATAGTAATAGTACTAGCTATAATATGCACTTGCGTTTGCGCATTCTTGTATCTTTGTGAGATAGACTGCTGTGACCAAATGTCGAAAATATTACAAAGTTTTATTTCCATGTAAGAATATTAAAAACAAAAATGATCACGTTTTCTCTAAATACAGCAAAGAAACGAGCAACAGCGTGTATAAAAATAAATGAAGTTATTAAATTATAAACACGTTATACATTTTTAAGCAGTTTCTTATAGAGTTTACAACATTTGTACACAAAATAATCAATGTTGATGCAACTTTATACGTTCATTACCTTGAATGAATAAGTATTAATTTAAAAATCGGTTAAGTGCAAGTGCAAGTATACGTATACGAGTGCTCCGCACTAAAATTAACCAAATATTTCGCCTACATTTCTCAATTACATAGAACTTAAGTATTTAATGAAATTCAAAATTCCTATGTCCTGATCAGCTTATTTTTTCTCTTAATTTTGCTTTAAGTATTAAACCACACATGCTAAAATGGTCTTCTAATGGTGATCTCTACAACTATCATAGAAAAACTAGGGGTCATTTAATTTACTAGATAACTTCTAGCTTAGCTATTGTAGCGTAGTGTTTGTCTTATAAGTTTTAAATTTTAATTATTTCTTAGAAGATTACATAACACATAATTTGTAAAAGGATAACCGCATACCTCTCTAGTAGGTCGAAAATCGAAATATGTAGGTGAGTAGGTACATATATCTACTTATCTGTAATTTTCTCTACTATAGAATAAAGATAGAAATTTGACATAAGTTCCGTACGGGTACGGGTAATGGGTTCATATTCCTATTGCTAGTTAGTACAATTACTAATAGATAGGTTATTGGGATCCACCGTTAATGAACAAACAATTTGGACTCATGGTTAAATAGTGTAGATTTATCTAAGTACAACATATTTTCCCCACGCGATCCTTCCAAAACGGAACCCTAAAAGAGCAACTAATTATTTATAACTAGCGGCTCACCCTCGCTTCGCTCGGGTTCGCCTCTAGGAAAACAAAAACCTATCCCAAGAGAACCGCCCATTTTTCCGGGATAAAAAGTAGCCTATGTGTTATTTCAAACTGTAATCTATCTCTGTATAAAATTTCATCCAAATCCGTTCATACATACATACATACATACACACATTCTTACAAACTTTCGCGTTTATAATATTAGTAGGATATGAGCTGTAACTAATTGTTGAATGTATGTATATTTTAGTAACTGGGCTGGCTTGCATCACGTTCAGCACAGGTTCGAGTGCCGGCTCGAGTGCTCTTGAGGTAGACATAATTAGTGTTTTCAAATTATAATTACTCTGGGTGCTTATAGATAACTGGGATTAAATTAACACATTGAAAAAAGAAATGTTTTGAACATATAAAAAATAAATTTTGTATTCAGGTAAAGTTTATTTGAGATAGAAATGTTCAAATTCTTCATTTTTCCAATACAATAATATTATAACAAAATATCGTGATATCCAAAATACTATTCTATCTAATATCTAATCCGTCTTTTCATGTGTCATAGGCATTGTACTCGTATTTAGAGACTATTGGAGCTATATAATAATATTTTAATAAAGTATTTAAATTTTAAATCTTCATTCATGAGTACCTACGTTACTATATTATTAAATATCGAATATTTTATTACTATTTTAATAATTAATTCTGTTTATATTAGTTTTATCGCTAATAAAATATCACCTTTATGCCAAAAGCTAGGTAGGTATAATTTATTTGTAAAATTTTTAATTAACTTAATGAATTAATTATAATAATATTATCGCAGGAGATTAATTTTTATTCTTTGTGATTGGTATCTAAGATACAAATCACAAATTATGCAATAACATCTTATTGTTAAAATAATAAGGCAATAAAAATTTTTTTTTGTGGATTTAATATTTTTATTAATTCACAATCATAATTATTAAGATACTAGCGACTTACCCTCGCTTCGCTCGGGTTCGTCCCTAGGTTGCTTCCCCATACAATCTTTCATCCCCATTTTACCCCCTTTCCGGGATAAAAACTATCTTATGTCCTTCCCAGCGTCTCAAACTATCTTTTCACCAAATGTCATCTAAATCAGTTCAGTAGTTTCGGAGCCTTATTCAGTATAAACAAACAAACAAATCTTTCCTCTTTATAATATTAGTATAGGTAAAAAAAATCAAGTTCACTTGCAACTTAATAGTACTTGTAGCGCCATCTATCGTCTATTTTGCTTCTCTTTTTTAAAATGAATATGAAGCTTTAATGCACACTAGATGGCGACACTACGATTTATTTTCTAAAAGCTGAACTTAAAAGCATTTATTATTTGACAATGAAACATATTTTATTTAATAAATAAAATAAATATTTCCATTTTTCACAATTAAAACAAAATTATATAAAAATCAAATCGTCTCACCGTTCTATCAAATATATTGAAATATTGTATCCAAAATGCATCAACATTAACTTTTTAAAACTACAGATAATAATTTAACATCGTATTAAAATACAATACCTATAGTAAATATTACAATTTAATTTTACGAATCTTGCGCTAATTTTTGATAAGAAGCAAAAGCATATCATAATGTCGAATAAATCAAATATGATTGAGAAATCTATTATTTCTTGCGGTCACAGTGGCGTGACGTCTCCAATGAATTACGGTCAAATGCAATTTGCAGAATACAATTGGTTTAATTTGGCGGGAAGCGGGTCAAGGGTTACACTTTGACTTGAGTGTTAAGAATATGTCTTTTGCCAGTGATCCGATAAATAATATTAGCTGAGAATTTTACTTACTATACAAAATGATAACGTTGTATTTTATTGTTTTTAATAATTGTATAATTATACTTTATTATATTATTCTATGAAAATTTCGCGTTACATCAGTGGTTGCGAACGGTGGCGAAAATATTTCGTCTATTTAGTTGTTGACGATATCATTTTTATACGTTTTTATTTTAGTTATAACGTTTGTTTAATATTATAAAATATAAATAATTCTTTTTATTCGCTAATATAAATCTATTCTGTCAAAAAATACATTTTATTGTTAGACATTAACAAAAATTACAAATTACAAAATGGTGCCTATATGTACGGTATTTAAATATTTAATTACGACCAAATTTAATAAAAAAATCATCCATAAATAATAATTAATAATTCAAATGTAATACAAACTTATTTAGATTCACTATTTCAACTTATCGTTCATATCCTCGGTAGTATAGTGGTAAGTATCCCCGCCTGTCACGCGGGAGACCGGGGTTCGATTCCCCGCCGGGGAGTACTTTTTGTTTTTTGTAATTTTAATATTTTTTTTATATTATATTAAATATCCATGAATATTTTATTATTTTTTCTGTTATTGATTGACTTAGTAATAAAAACCATCATTTTGTTATAAACACAGAAGTAACTTTTTATTTTTCAGTTATTTCCTTTTATTAAGTAGGTACCTAAATATTTTTAATTTTTGATTTTATTTATTTAAGAATAATTTAAAATTTAACCATAGCAAATGGATAGACAAAAACTTTAAGAAACTATTTAGTATGCGACTTTAATTACATAAAATATAACATTCACAGCGATGAAATTATCGCAAAAAAGTTGTTTTACACCGTGCAAAGAATAAAAGGTACTGGTTGTAATAAATGATTATGTACTGCAGGTATGGAAGAAAGAAAAAAATATACTATATTATTAAGGATATCGCAATAATCGGTGTAATATAAATTCAAAAATTTGCATGTGTGTGTAGGTTTTTTACTCTTTACACTAAAACGGCTGAACCGATTTGGATGTGAAATTTTGTACACCTAAAACCCCAAGCAAAACCAGGGTAAGTCGCTAGTAACTAATAAGTGTAACTGTTCCAGGTGTGTAGAGTCGGTGTGATGCGGGCGGCACTGCTGCTGCTGGCGGCTGCACTGTGCCGCGCCGCGACACTCGACTCGGAGCTCGGCGTTGGCAAATCTATCAATATATTTATGAGGTAACTAGTATTCCCCTGCGACTCTGTTCGTATATATTCAGCCCTTTTTAACGTCCCACTACTGGGCACGGGTCTCCCTAAAATTCGACGGGGATCAGGCTATATTCCACCACGGTGGCCAAGTGCGGGTTGGCAGACTTCACGTGTGTTGGAAATAATTCACACATTCATCAGAGCGAGACCTAGGACTTAAACCCGCTTCCCCAACGATTCGGTTTCTCAAGCGATCACGTCACCACTGGGCTACCAGAAATTGACCAAATCGCTTTATCCTTAGTTTCATATCATCCCCTATTTTTTATCCTCAGGATGTGGTGTCTAAAACATTAAATTAGAATAGTTGTCCTTTTTATTCAGTTAGACTATTTAATTTTGATCACTGTAATTTTAAAAATGATTGATTCCCATACAAACTTCCAACCCCTTTTTTACCCCATTTAGTAAAATATTTTTAATTTCCAAAAATCCTTGACTAGCGGATATGGTAATCGAAACCAAGATATGTTTTAAATACCCAGTTGTATTTGTTTGATACATTATTTTTTGTCAATGTTTGCTAATTTTTTTATATGTAAAACAAAGTATAAGCGACGAGACGTTTGACTCAGTTTGTAGTGACCTTACTTGCTGTACCAGAGGTCGCGGGTTCGAGTCCCGCTGGGGGCATTCATTTATATGATGAACACGAATATTTGTACTCTAGTCATGAGTGTTTACATTTATAATGTGTATGTATTTAAAGTTATATATATATATGTGTAGTGTATCAACTATCTGGTATTCATAACACAAGCATCTTAGCTTACCATGGTCCATGGAACTAGATGATGCTGTGTATTAATGTCCCAACATATTTATTTCAACTTACTATATTTATTTGAAAAACGTTATCTCATCACAAAAAATCTTTTATATACAATGTAATTTTAAAAAATGTACGACTATGTCATGGTGCTATTCTATTTGGTTGAAGAGCTTTTATTGAACACCTGAGAATTTTTATTGCTCTTTGTCTTAACTCTTAAGCTATTGCTAAATTACTGGAACTATGACGAATAACATGAAAACACCTGTAGGTACCACAAAGTAGTGTAACAATGCCACATGACTCTAATAGACTTACCTACTCTATGTAGAGTCATAATGGGTAGTCTTACATTCTATCATATCCTATTAAAAAAAAAACTACTATTCGCCTTGGAGTTGAAATTAGACCATAAAGATCATTGATTTTTTTATTAATTACCAAAACACGTCAATAGCTATTAAACAAATAAAGAAAATCGCTTAACAACATCGGTAAACAGAGGAGAAAAAGGTCTGTATGTATATATATATACTTATATAATGAATACATAAAACAGGCAATATTCGGAAGTCCTCAAGAACATTTTTTTTGATTTTGATGTTTTTTTTTAATTTCTTTCTTTTTTTATATTCTTTAAAATCAGAAACCTTTTGAAGCGGGAACATAGTTATTTATATTGTTTAAACAATATGTGTGATATTTATTTAAAAAAAAAAAGAAAAAAACTGTTTTTAAACAATACATAAGGCTATATTGTACAATTAATATATGAAAGTAAATTAGAAATTTTATTAACTGTCGATAATTTATTATTTTTAAACATCATACATCAAGTCAACATATAGGATACTTTTTACTGCGGGAAAATATCTCCTCTAGGAGGAATCTATACTAAATTGATAATAATATTGAATACGTACCTCTAATTGTCTAATCTAATCTACTTTTGCTCATATTATATATTTTGTGTGCTATATTAATTTACATAGTTATTGGTCGGTTGGTCTTCTATACTTTAAGTTTAAATATATTAAACTATAATTTTTAATAAATAAGCGCCCGCCATAAAAACAGAAAAACTCCATATATAGTAAATAGTTTCACAGTGTTTTACTTTAAATCAATTCTAGCAATGCGATATATTTATATTTCTTAGCAATTATTGTATTTCCATATTCGTAAGAGAACATATAGGGGCATTAATAATGAAAATTCGAATGACATGTAAAATACGCTCTTATTGCGTTGTTTTTAAAGAATATAATTAGTTTTTATTTATAGCAAATGCTTAGAGCATGTAAAATCGTTGTACAATATATAAAATATAATATATAATTTGTATGGAATGGGAACAACATTTTTGTTTGAAACGATTAAACATTTCATGCATTTTTAAAACTTCCATAAACATATTTATCACATTCCAAATGATATCGATATAGGAAGTATTTATTAAAAATATTTACAAATGTTACATTATATTTGTATTACATATATCAAAATACTGATAAGATTTTTTATGGCAAAAAGGTATGTGAATGCAATGCTGTATAGTGTATACAATTTTATTGGACATTTCTATTTTATACACTAAAAGTTATTGTTTTTGAACAAGTGTAAAAAATAAGCACTTCACTAGCACTCTGCTTTTCCCATAAACTATACAATGTATTTTACTTTTATGCTTATACTTGCAACTCACCCTTACTCCATCCCTAGTTACGTTTTGACGTTTAGTATAGATTTCTCAGAGATGAGATATTTTCCCGCAGTGAAAAGTATCTTATTGACCCGGTTAACCAGCTATCATCATACCAAATTTCATCAAAATCTCCAGTGGTTTTCTCGTGATGCGTTCGTAGACAGACAGACAAAAATTCAAAAAACTATAGATTCAGCCTCTGTTTCGATAATAATGACTATTTCAATAAGATTTTCCAAAAAATATTTAATGTACAGATACGCCTCAGTTAAAATTTTATTATATGTATAGATAGTAAGTTTATAAAGTATCGGAATATTTAAGTTATCTGCAATTATTATAAGTGCAAAAATTGTGTGACTGGACGGATTTAGATGAAATCTAGTACATACGTAGATTTTGACCTGGAGGCTATTGCTGAAGCAGTATTCACATGTATAATCAACAAACAATGTGGGATATTACATGTCGCACGTTCCACTTTTAACAGACGTTTGTTTTCTAATAAAGATTCTTTAGAGCTAGTTAAAGTAGAAATTTCATAAACTAAAACTTCCAAAAAAAAGGTGATCCTTCGTTATTTCAATCTCTGTCTCAAAAATATACCTAACAGAATCAAATTACCAAAACTGTATTTAAGATATCTATTTCCAGATATGGCTACCTCAGCATATGTATGCGAGTGGTTCCACGTAACGACACAGATGGCTGGGTGTTCCGGGAACCTACAGTCAGTGTTTTCCGAGATGTTGACAGGTTCGTGGTGGCGCCGAAGCCTCGACAAGCCAAGACTCTCTTTGATGGAGATTTTCATATGGAGTTCTGCGATAACCTGAAACAGTTATTACAAGCGTATTTTAGAGATTTTAGTTTTGAAAGGTATCTATTTTTAATTTTTATGTTTTAACAATGATTAGGCATACTATGTATAATATACCCCCTTTACATTAATTAGCCTTGAGAGTTATATGAAATTTCGTTTTTGATTACCTATCTTTTATATGATATTTTATACAAAGCTTCATTTAGTATTTTAAATAGTTATTATTATTATAGGTATAATATTTAGATTAAGCATAGTCTACAATGTAGTTCTTATGTTGGGAATTCTTCTACGTGATTTTCGTGGTGAGCAACATAGTGCAACACTATTTTCTTGCTTAGACAGAACATTTAAAAATATTTGTAGTTATCAAAAAAAAAATGAACATATTAACTTATGACTATATAACTCTGAACTACTATTTTAAGATTTTAAATAAAACTATCTATTCGGATATTTTCGCGGATTAATTTTAACTTCTGGTTCCCGACGTTTCGAATTCTTCTGTGTAACGCAACGTCGTGAACCAAAAATCTAAATAAATTCGCGAAAACATCTGAATACAATAATTTTATTAAGAATATCAAATTTATATATTGCGTAAATCTAAGAAAGTATTATAATATTTTAAGGTTAGAACGTCCATGGAGGGCGTTCACGGCCGGGTGGCCGACTGATATAATGGCGAGAAATCTCGGCATTAACTCCTCGTTCATCAATGGGGATCACTGTTACGTCCTGGTTAGGGTATCAAGGTAAAATATTTTAACTATCCTACTTATTCATAAACGTAAATATATGAAGCTATTTGAGTTTGTTACTTAATCACGTGTAACTGAACTGATTTGGATGTAATTTTGATCACAGATAGATCATGTTCTGGAAGAAAAGATAGGATACTTTATTTCCTGGTAATAAATTTCCGCGAGATAATTTATTACTATATAACACATTAACGTTCTGCACATAGCAATAGATGGCGCTGTCTAAGAAGGTAAAAAAGAACATTACTTGCATTCATGCATGCAAAGCCGTCGGTAGATATTGGTATATTATAAATACTATAGTTTCCTAATTTTTTGCTTTATCCAAGTAACTATGAGTTGACGTGACTTTTTTTGAAAAAGAATAATCAATAAGGTCCATCATACCTAATCAAAAAGTTTGTTTTTGTGTAGTTGACAATCTCTCTCTAGCACTCTTTTTATAGTGTAACTAGGGACTCACCTTCGCTGCGTTTTAAGGTTTAGTATAGATTTCTCAGAGATGAGATATTTTCCCGCAGTAAAAAGTATCCTATATGTTGACCCGGATAACCAAATATACCATACCAAATTTCATTAAAATTCGTCCAGTGGTTTTCTCGTGATACGTTCCCAGACAGACATACAAAATTTCTAAAAACTACAGATTCGACCTCTGTATCGATAATAATGATTATTTCAATAAGATTTAAAAAAAATATAATGTACAGATTCGACTCAGTTAGAATTTTATTATATGTATAGATAATTGATTAAAAAGGTTTTATTGAATTCCAGGTTCCGAGAAACTGCAAAACTCAAAGATTTACCACCAAACATCGCAGTAGAGGATGTTGTATTTGAAGCGATAGATGAAATTACTGTTGGTGATACCGTCTCTGTCGCCGACTTTATACGGAAATACGGCTCGCATTACATAGCCTCCTATATCACGGGTAACTCATTATATCAGGTAAGATTTCATACTGTTTAAAACCATGTAGAGGAATAGGTACCCTAGTATAAAAATAATTAGGTTTTTTTTTAATTCGAATCAAAAGGGTGTATAATAAACTGTCGATTTATAACTCATTAAATATAGTAACTTTACGTGGTTACTTGAATGTATTGTATTTTGTCTCCACGTTTGTCAAATAGAAAGTCGTAGAGAAATGAAAAAAATATATCTTTTGTTCTAATATCGACACAGCTAAAATTATGATTATTTATATAGTTATTATAAATTATATAATTAATGATGATTAAATTCAAATCTCCCATAATAAAGTGTTGTCTTTTCTCTTAAAATCCAGACCGATTTTTACATGACCATATTTATTATCTCACCTGGCAACTGAAATTACAAAATGTTGACAAATATATTGCATTATATATAATATTTTGTTAGTTATTATTTTGGAAACATTAATTAGTATTAAAATGAACTTAATTATTATAGAACATAATCATTATAACATAAGTACTAACCTACCTACGTATAGGGATGAAATAAAGAAATAAAATATTAAATATTTATAATATGTACTTACTTTCGAATTTACTGTAGAGATATTTTGTATGCCATGATATGAAATATAGTAAAAAGGCATACACGAGTAGTACAAAAACGTGTGTAATCACGTGAAACGCGCCATGCTATGAAATGTGCTTGAGTTTGTAAACTTAAGTTTGATGTTTAAAAACATCCTTGTATGGAATTTATATTTTATTAAGAATATTTGTTATAAAGCGTAAACTTTTAATTACCTGTTAATGTTAAAATAAAAATAAATTATATTTAAAAAAATCAGACAAGTTCGTGTTGACTAACACCGAGGGTCTCGTGTTAAACTAAAAAAGCAAAAAAAAAACACTAAAAAGGCAAAAACTTAGTTAAATAAAATTTTATGTACAAAATCGTATCTATGATTCCTTATCTTTTCATGACCTGTTACAACATATCACTATTTTAAAGATGGGAAGTTTAAATATTTTATGCTCAAGAACTAAATAAGCTTACAAAAATTTCATATCTACATAATAACAAACATGTAATCTATACATCTATACAGATAAATAAAATTGGAGTGTCTGTTTGTAATATTAAAATAACCGGTTTTTACTGAATGCATATGCCATATGGATGTGTACACGGTACACAATATAACAAAACAACATTTTTTACTATTTTTGTCTGTCTGTCTATTTGTTCCGGCTAATCTCTGAAATGGCTGGACCGATTTTGACGGGACTTTCACTGGCAGATAGCTGAAGTAATAAGGAGTAACTTAGGCTATTTTTATTTTAAATTTTAAAAAATCCAAATTAATTAATTAATTTTGTTTTGGGAAGTAACCTAGGGACGAACCCGAGCGAACCGAGGGTGAGTCGCTAGTATTAACCTATAAAAGAAACAAAATTTATATATACATATACATTAACGTGTAATTGAACTTGCTAGTTATTATACTGTTATAGGTAACAGCACGGTATGTAACGTGATCATGTTTTCAAACACGCGTGTAGTTTTGAAAAGCATTTCCACGTTTTAAGATACTAAAGTTATGTTTAAGTCAAACTAATAAAAACACTTTATTTAAAATGTAAATCGTATCAAAAGAGGTGTTTTGTGGATTTTGTAACTTAGCTCTTTTTTAAGTACTCCCTACCCCAAATAAATTCAGTTATGCTTTCAACCTGCCATTCAATAACTACAAAACATTAAGACTTATCTACTATTTAATATGTAACTTTCCACTTTCTTTTAGGAATCATAAAATGTGAATTAAAATTTACTAGTGATCGCCGCGTGGTTGAAAATCAACCATAATTCATTAAGCTATATATTTACTGTCTTGCGTATATTACAATATTAATCTATTCTCAATTTGACCACAGACTTTAACAATAAACAAAGAGTATATATGCGTGTGTGTGGCAAATATATGGTTGTGTGTAATGTTTTTTTATTGATTTAATGTATTTTTTGTGCATAATTAAAAAAAATTAGCATTCTGCACTCCTTCTCTATATAAACTATAAGTGTGAGAAATTTCATACTCCTCCGTCCGCACAAATTTCTTAAAAAGGGGTACAAAGTTTTTGCTTCACGTATTAATATATAGATACAGTATTTTATACAAACTAAAGCACAAACAGACGGACGAAAAAAATTTGTAAATTTTATTATGTACTAGCAGTACTGCATAGTCTATTCAAATCTGTAATATTTATATTTCATCTATCTAAATCTATCCAGCCATTCAAACGTGAAATTGCCCATATTGCAGTAGTGTGATTATAAAACTAATTTGTTATGGTCCAACAGATATTTATCTCGGTCTGGACTTTAAGAAAGAAATAATTATAAAATGAGATTATAAATGACCTCATCACTCTGATATTAATTTATGTGATATACATTTTAAATAGTTATTTTAATATTTTTACATATCCTTTTCGGAGCAAATAAAACATTGTAATAAATTATTATTTGAATTTTGGTTTGTTTGTTGAACATTTTTAATATAATATATGTAACTAATAATAAAACAGGCTTCTGTTTAATTTCACTTTCAAGAACTAAGTAAATAAACGAAATTCAATATTATTTTGCCTGATTGTCTCTCGGTGTTATTTTTATTTCAAAACAACGTTCGAAACTTCAGGAGTCAAAAATTATAATAAAACCGTGGAGACATCCGGAAAAAAATAGGTTTTATTTAAAATGTCAAATTAGAATAAATCTAAAGAAGTATTGAATATTAAATAACATTAATATACTATGTAAATAGCTTGATAGTTATAACTAACACGATAGTTGTTTAGGTGTTCGTATTCACACGGGGCGTGTATTCGCGGATAAAAGAGCGGGTTAAAACCCGCGGAATAAGCGACATCTCGACCGACGAGATGAACAATTACTTCTCGCCGCACTTCGCTGAACATATCGGCACGGTCAAGGTTTGAACTTTGTGCTTTGTTTGCTAATATTTTGATGGATTTATGTTTTTTTATTTGTTTCTTATTAAAATGGTTTGAAATAAACATCTTTTTCATTTAGTTGTTTAATTTATCGACTCTATTTCATTTGTGTGGAGCGAATTGAGAGCTTGGGGTGATCTCCAAGACCTATCTATCGATGGGTTTCCTTACATGAATGAATATAATACCTCTAGTATTATATTCATTTGTGTAAAATTTACATCAATGGTCTATCTTCAGTAAGAAAAGATATTGTGTCGTCTATTTTAGAGCTCAGAACTAAACTATATCGCATTGAAATTGCATAGTTTTTTGAAAATATATGTACCTATACAAATAGTGAATTAATGAAAGGTTTGCAAATTTCGTAAAACATGACTGGATTTGATCCTTTTAACTGATTCTAAAATGGACGACATAATATGTTAAAATAAAATGACACATAAAAGTATGATTTAACTCATAGGTTGAGTTAAAGTTTTTGTTTTCTTTTTGATCATTCTATTCATCATTAAAACTAAATTCATAAGAATATTAGCAAACATAGTATTAAATGCGTTGTGGCCATTTCGTCTGCTTGAGTGTGACCACGCTTCGCATTACATCTTTTCTATTTCTTTTGAATCATTGCATTTCACTGAGTATTACATCAGGTATATCATTATCATTGGCACAAATAAGGCAACTCATAAACGATTCAGCTCATTATATCTTAAAACTATTTAATTTTTTTTTGTTTTTAATTTTATAATAATAGGCCCTTTATAGGGTCTTTTTTGTATAATAGGGATATATTAAAATGAAAAAATATTCAATATAAATTATTACGAATGTATTTTACATCGTTCATAAAATATTTACAAATATCAAGTACGAGAATAAAATGACAGAAATAGAAAAGTGTTTACAAACCTCATCCGCCATTATCCGCGAATGTACGCCCGAAAATTAAAAGAATATGAAAAAAAAATTGTGAATCTTGTCTATTCTCTCACTCTAGGTGTTTGTGTTCTCTAGAACTGCATACTCTATGATCAAAGAAAGATTAAAAAGTAAGGGCGTAGCGGATATAACTGCTAAAGAACTAGAAGGATATTTTTCGCCTTGGCAGGCCAAGCATGTAGGCCAGATTAAGGTAAAATAAACTGTATTTAAAATAAACTTAAAGTTGAAAATATTTTCCAAATAATTATAAAAAAATATAGTAAGTACAAAATTTGAATTTTGAATGTGCATGTTAAAACCGTTTGATAACACTTCTGTCGAATCATTAAAGCATTGATCATTTCATTAATCAAATATCAATCATTCAATTAATTATAATCATTTTAATGATCATGTTATTTCTTATCCTTTCATTTCTACCAATTATGTAACTTAATTAATTAATTATGGGTACAATTAATTACTTTTTCTTTATTCATAAGTGTTTAGCTAACACACAATAATAAAAGTTTTTAGTTAATATATTTAATTTGATTTCCAGTCACTATTCTTAAAAAAATAAGTAAAAGAAAGATCTAAAAAAAAGTTTAATATATCATTATTTATTACCCAAGCATTTAATTTTGTTATTAATTATTGTAATTCTTATTTTCAACAAAACTCTTTTATATAATTTAGATAGATATGGAAATTTTTAAAAACTTATTATATGACAGCCTTTCTATATTCTAATTCGACTCGATAGATTCTGTTATTTATTTATTTTTTAATTTTCAGGTCGCAAGTGGAAACAAAACGGTGGAAAATTGGGCGATGAAACGTCTAAGAGTGCATTATTACATATTTTCATATCCAAGCCTATTAAAATTGCATGGAGAACCTGCTTTACTAAGAAATTTAGATTCGTTATTAGGAAATGAAGCCTTATTACAATTAGAATTAAAGACATTATCGCCCGCATTCAAAGACGTTAAAAAGAAAAAGTGGTTTGAGGAAGTGATAGACAATTATTTAAAGCTATGGGAAAGTAATATGTGATAGATAATTTAGTTAATTATATGATTTAGTCTGATTTTTAAGAGAGCTCTGTATTTTTTTTTTATTATCTATTATTATCTTAGAATTTTTAATCTGTCTACTTAAATGTAAAAAAAAAATATATTTAATATACATATTTCGTTACTATTTTATCAACTGTGTAATATTAAAACAATTTGTAAAAATTATATAAATTAGAGCTCTTCATAAAATAACTAAATACCTAGTGATTGTGATTGGTGACAATAATAAAATTATATGACAATATAAATATATTTTTGTATAAACAAGAATAAATGACAAAACAATAATTAACAACGGTAGTATTTATTCAAAATATAACAATAATTAAATATTTAATATTATTATGATAATATCAATATTAGGATGTTATTTACATTTTTTTTTATAGAATTAATAATTTCAAATAGACATTACATTACACATCCAAATATATTACATTAGAAACTTGAAAAGAAAAAGTTCTCACATGTTATTTTTATGTAAGATACATCATGGCAACACTGATTTATTGTGTTTGTAATTTAGAGGTCCTTTCCATTATAATAATTTTAATTATATACTTATTTACTCTATCCTACTGCTGGTATTGGCCCCACGTTGGGCATCAGACTAATAATATAGATTAACACTTACGACTATAATAAAAACCTTATTTTTTAAAAATATTCTTGTATACCAGTTAAAATTTTTTTGAACCTTTTAGGGACTTTTTTAAAACTTTGACTAGCATAAGATAAACCATTGACTGATGATAATATTCAGATTTCAGGCTCAGCCCAATTAATAATATGTCATTGGACGTATTTAGATCATATCCAATTTTTTATTTGACATTTTTTAGGTATTATACGAGTATCTTACTTGCTGATTGCGCTACTGCCGTTGAAAAATCCTAAACGATACAGCAATCGTACAGATATTAATTAAAACCAAGACTTATTTGAAAATAAACATACGCGCTAATCTGTAGGTACATATAATAAAATTCTGAGTCGAATCTGTACATTAAATATTTTTTAGAAAATCTTATTGAAATAGACTTTATTATCGATGCAGAGGCCGAATCTACAGTTTTTAGAATTTTTGTCTGTCTGTCTGTCTATTTGTCTGTCTGTTACCGCATCACGAAAAAACTACTCCATAGATTTTGATGAAATTTGGTATGATGATAGCTGGTTATCTGGATCAACATATAGGATAGTTTTAGCTGAAGAAAAATATCTCATCCCCGAGCTAAACATTAAAACGTAAAGTACGTAGGGACGAACCCGAGCGGAGCGAGGGTGAGTCGCTAGTTTAATAATAAAACTTTAGACTTTTTCAATAGTCATAAGTTACTTTATACAACGAGTTGACAGAGTTGGTACTTTGAAACAATAATTTATGACTAGAAGAAGGCTAGTACAAATCTATGGTAGCTATCAAACCCTATGCTACTCTAAGCTATGTGATATAGTATTTCCATCGAATTATAACTAAACATTTAAAAAAATATAAATATACAATAATTTAACTCAATAATTAAAATAGTGTTGTGTTAATGTAATGTTATATTCAGTAAAGAACAAATACATAAGATATACTGTTTCAAAAAAGTGCCTTTTTAAAAGTATTATTATGATATTTTTATAGCACGTTACTAGATAAATTGTATAGCTAGATTTATTTTGTTTTAAGAAGGATTCTGGATTACAATATGAAAAACAATACTTTTTAATTAATAATTTTATTGATCAATATATCAATTGATATCGATTGACAATCATTTAGGTTTAATATAAAAAATACTAATTTTTAAAATGCCATTATAAAAAAACAATATATTATTGAAAACGTGAGAATACTTCTTTTTTTGTTATTAATTTCTTTCTACCAGAATCCTTTCTATGTACATTTATAAAAGGGATAAAAAGAAACCGTTTTAAATATACAAAAGTGCAATAATATTAGCTAATGTGATGTACAAAAAATGCTGCAACAGATATTGTGAATGCATTTCATGGTGTAAATATTATGGGAATTAAGTAATAGGTGAAATAAAACTGATTTATGACTGAATTTTAATTGTTTTATTTTATTTACCTGCTGGTTGACTTCATTCTTAAGTGAATTTTTAAGGGCCTTGAGGGGGGGGGGGGGGAAGGGGGGGGGGGGGGTCTTAAAATCTCTACATGCCATTATCTCGAGAGGAGGAGGGGTAAAACTATTCTTACGTAATATTTTAGAAGCAAAACAACTCTGACATCAATGTTTTCTTTTTTAATGTATAATTATTAATAACAAAAATGAGAATCTTTGATTTATGTCAAATTATGAGCTTTAGTGCAATTGATTCTTTTCTTAAACCAGATAAAATCTTACGTAAGAAGGGGGAGGGAGTGTACAGGAAATCTTATGTAACCTTACATGGGGGTAGGGGGGATCAAAAATGACCAAAATTGTCTTTACGTAATCAATAAATGGCCCTTAATCATTTTGAAAATGATTCGCACATGCAAATATCAGTAGTGCAAGACCCGGGATTTGAACCCGCTTTACGTGATATTCCAAGCAAGCGCGTTAATGCTGGGCTACCACTAGGTAGTGGTATAGGTAGTATAGGTATAACATGCCACGGGAATTACTTAAGGTAACCACTAAGGACTAATTAATATCTGAGATATACTCGTAGTTTTGGTCTATCTGTGTAGCAAGTTTTATGCAAATCGATCAACGGTTTAATAAAAATTAATTAACTAACATCCAAACAACAAAAATTTTCACATTTACGATATTAGTAGGAAGTAGAGTGGCTTGTGCATTTTCTATACATAAAAAACCAGCGCCGCCTTCAGTTTGTTTTGCTTAAACTATTCCACATCGAAAATATGAACTATCGCTAACTGGCACACGTTAAAGCGAACGATAATAAAACTAAATATTATTATCGACATATTGCCGTAAATTTTTTGATACCTGGAATAAAAATTGACTCTTACTTTTCTATGCCATAGCCATTGAACGTGAGAAATTTTAAAGTGGTAGGCATTTTTGCATTTTTAATTTCATTGGTCCCTAACCTCGCTCAGACGTCAACAATTAACTTGTATTTGAGTGTCTTTTTCAAGTAATAGATATTGCACAGGCGTTTGAAGTAGATCAACTATTTTCTAGGTAAACTCCGATTGAATTACTTAAAACTTTAAAGTTAGATCGAGTTTTGCCTAAACCTGTTTAAAATTATACGTTTTTATTTTCAAGTGTTCTTTGTATAATATAAAAAATCTAAATTATTTTTCTATTTTACAATTTAATATAAAGATGGGAAGTTTGTTTTTGTTTGTTCCTAATCTTTTCTGGAAGTACTTGTCCGATTTGAACAATTCTTTTTTTTATATATCTTAGTTAAAACGTACCTAGGGACAAACCCGAGCGAAGCGAGGGTTAGGGGCCGCGGGTTCTGGTAGTATACATATATTTTAAAATAATACACATCCGCGAAATCGGTTAAGTAGACTCGCACTAAAGCTTATAAAGCTGTCTTGATAACCTTTTTTGTGACTATTTTTAATGTTCCTATAGATACTCCCATACTTCTTATAAAAGCCATTATGAAAAATTAATTATTTTATAATTATATTGTAATCCAAGATAAGCCATGTTAGCTCGACCGAATTATTAACATCCTGATCCATGGTTGTGACGAAACGGGGTCATTTTTTGAACCTCTTATCGAGTAAACCCATACATGCCCGATAGTGTGTCGTTCAACTTTAAAATTAGCTATTTTGATACAAATGTGCTAATTTCTGGCAAATTTTGCTCTATGATTGTGATTGTCTACGATGTAACATAGTTTATCTTGATGTTATTGAGAATGGAATGTTTTTTTTTTATAAAAAAACAATCGATTACAATATATTTTTATTAATATAGCAAAGACAGATAAATTATTTTAAAATAATTATTTTAAATTTGATAGATATAATTTATAAAAAAAATGATTTACACAACATTATTTAGTAAAAAAGTAAGAAAACATTACGGACTATTTTGTTTACCCACTCTTTAGCCAAGACATGTAATATATATACATAGTCAGGTCATAAGTTCTGTCACATGTTTAATATGAAATAATTGAGACATGTTTATTATTGATGTAAACATTTATATACCAAAATGAACTTAATAAAACACAGATTCTTATGTTAACAAAGTTTATTCAAAATGACCCCCGCGATTTTGAATACAGACCTTCAACCGGCGCGGCCAGTCGTCTATCGCAGCACGAACGAGGTCCATGTCAATTTCGGCGGCTGCCTTAATCAAGGATGCCTTGAGTGACTCCAACTCAGGATGACGTGTTGAGCAGGCCTTTTCCTCCAAGTGTTGCCATATGTTGTAATCAACGGACTCAAATCTGGACTGGAGGAGGGCCAGTCTTCGTGCCGGGTGAAGTCAATTTCACGCGCCGCCAGCCAGTCTTGAGTGCTTTTCGTTCTGTAAGCTGGCGCAGAATCTTTTTAGAACACCCAGCGCTGGTTATTGATCATGGTATGAGAAACAGGTTTCACAAGGTTCGTGAGGACTGTATTTTGATACAAAACTGCATTTGTTTTTACGCCTTTCTCTCAAAAATGTACCTAAGTTAAGCCCCAATAAGAGACTCTCAACCAAACCATGAGTGAGGATGGAAAACGGGCTCGTTGGACACGCGGAACATGCTTGCTCGCTTCTTCACTACTGTGTGCGAACATCGTAACATTTTGTTTGTTGTAGCTCTCTTCCACATAAAAAATTTTTTCATCCGAAAAAAGAATTTCCCGATTCATCTCTTCAACCTCAGGTCCATTAAACGAGCGTCCAAACGATGTCCTATTTTTCTTCGATATGCCCGAAGCCCTGAGTCTTCATTTAATACCCTTTTCACAGTGGTTCTGCTTAAACTCATCTGAAGGGCCAAAAGTTTTTGCTTACGTATGGGATTTCTTTGAATTCGCGCCTTCACAGCTTTTATCACTGCTGGAGTCCTAACCGAGCGAGGGGGACCACTTCTTTACCTGTCATCTACTCTAGAGTCTTCAATGTATCGTTTGATGGTACGATAAACGAATCTTTTGGTTATATTCAAATTTTTCAATATGTCAAAAATCTGAATTGGCGCGAGACCGCAACGATGCAACGCAATAACCGCAACGCGGTCTTCTTTAAGTGTCCACTCTATATTTAAAAATGAGTAAATTTCTAAAAAGTATACATTTTTATATTCATGAAAAATTCGAAATTCGATTTCAATAAACTTTTTTGTGGCCAGCATTTTAAATTCAAAAGTTTTTATTGTGTGACAGAACTTATGACCAGACTATGTATATATATATATATATATATATATATATATATATATATATATATATGTATATATATACATATATCTTCTATCTTATATATATCTGCGCTTACTTGCTTCTAAGACATGCAAGTTGCTAATTTGTCATAGATACCTATATAAAAACGATATTTTAATAGGTAGGGGAGACTGGGTACGGTTGTAACGGGGTACGGTTGTAACAACTCGAATATCACCGAACCTATGCGTGGTAGGTGCAAGGTACAAAGGGAGGAAATACTTGGGGAACAAGTCGCGACACGACTCCAGCGTTGCTTCGTCTTTCGCGCGGTGAGTGCGTTTACGAGGAGGCCTATTGTCTTTTGCCAACCAAAAGTAAGTATTTTTGGCGAATTTATTTATGATATAGCTTAAATATTAATACTATTATTGTATTTCAAAATGTATTTACGTAATCCTCGTATTTTAGAGATTATAATACGCTGATTCATTTTTGTGTAGGTTATGTTATCTCGTTACTATGACAGCCTTATGACCAAAAAAGGGCTGTGGGGACGGTTGTAACGATTTTCATGGGGACGGTTGTAACAGTAATTTTATAATATTTTTTATTGCAGATACCTAGGAAACGTATAAGAAAAACTTTGAGAGGTAAAACTGATATCATATCGTATAAGGACGCTTACGATGAAGTCAAATTAGGCACTTCATTAAGACGAGCTGCTTTTCTGCTCAAGAAGACTAACCCACCACCCGAATTATCTGAAGAAGAAAAATATTATTGCCTTCCTTGTAAAGACGTATTCAGCGAGTCGATCTGGAGAGAATTGAAATCAGTGTCAAGGGGGCTGCAAGCAATGGTCTCACGTAGCTTGTACTGACGGGAGTAAATATTATATATACCATAACTGTGATGAGTCTGATTAAATATTACACGGAAAAAATATTTTGTTTTAACTTAGATTTTGTTGATTAGTTTTATTTTTAATTATTATTTTTAATTATTTTTGTTTGGCAAGTCTAATAATAAAACTACTCAAGTGATACACTCCAAAGAAAGAAATATTATTTCTGTTGACTTGTTTTAGTTTAGTTTTAATAATTATCTCTTAAACGTGCTTTAAACATTTTTAATATGTTTTAAGTACATTTCAGTGTTTTTGAAATAATAAAACTGATTTTAAATGATTATTCTTGAGTGTTACAACTGTCCCCCATTGATGTTACAACCGCCCCTGGTATGGGGACGGTTGTAACAATCGCACACACTCATTAAAATGACATATTCCTGCCAAATTGTTATACCTGAGCTATTGGTTTTGATATTATTTTAAAGACAAATAATTATGCTTTCATCGCAAAGGCTTTATTCGCTGCTACTAGCTATAATAGCTTCGCTGTGGACATTTAAAGGAAAATTGTTACAACCGTACCCAGTCTCCCCTATACCACTATATAAAAGCTTATATGAAACTATAATAATATCTAGGCAGACCTAACTACCTACAAATGTATTAAAGGAAATATTATAGCTTTACAAATCTCATTTGTGAGAGTCCCTCAGGGAACCTAGCGGTAACAGCGATATTGAGAGCAAGGCATTATGATATGTTACGTTAACGGGATCCTAACGACGTCAGTACTATATGTAGTTACATAAAAAATGAAATTAATCCATTTTCTCATATGTATATTCCTATTTTATTAATTATTATTCGTTATTGGAATTTCTTTTGAAAGTACTTTATTTAGTATATTATTCATTTACGAATGTAGTCCTCGTGTTGATTCTGAAAATGATATAATGATGTATTTTTTGTTGAGCTTTTTTGATTGTCGCCTGCTTTTCTTGGAGATTAACGAAAACACAATTCTCTCTCATTTAAAATTGTCTAGTTTCCTTGCGGAATTTCTATATAAATATATAATACCTCAGATGAAATAAATATTTCTGTATTTATACAGAATTTCAATCAAAATTAGAATACCAATTTCAACAGCAAACCTGGACAAAACAGATTTAAGAAAATTTAAAAAACAATTATCATATAGGTTTATTTTTAAAAATTACAAAGAAAAACATTCATTTCATTCATGGACACGTTTTATCTACACATCTACGTATTAGTTATTTATATTTTATTAACTATGCATTTAGCATATTATGAGTACACTGAGCTTCTTTCGCCAGTTCTTTTCAGGACTGAGGGTTTTTCTTTCCGATCTGTTGATAGACTTATGACGTTCAGTAAAAAAATGTTACAATAATTTAACGCTGAATAAAATATTTAGATTTTGAATTTGAATTATCCATAAAATCGTACAATTCCCCAATTGAAACTAGTTCTTAAAAATCGTCCGGCAGTTGATAAATGAGTATTCACTCGAAAAGTTCGCGGGGTTATCAGTAAACGTGCCGCAACTAGCATGAGACCTTGATTTTTGAAATTCTGTCCACGACTTACTTAGTATTAAATAGGGCAAGTTGAGATTAGATCATGTCAGAATTGTGACATCTATCGGTGCTTACCTAATAGGTAATTGTTAATGTATACTCTACCTTAAATACATATAATAAAACTGTAGAGGTCGAATGTCTGTACAAAAAAAAAATGCTAAAATCCAAGTCAGGGGGATGTAAGAAGAGAAATAGAACAAATCCAGATTTTTTCAATTTCTTTGTTTCTCTATCTGTTTGTTTGTTTGTACGGGCTAATTTCCGAAACTGTTGGGCCGATTTAAATAAAATTTGGTATGGTGGTACTTTATATCTCCGGCCAACATCTTAGATACTTTTCATCCCGGAAAATCAAAGAGTTTCCGTGGGATAGTTAAAAAACTATAGTAGATTATACAGCTTAGTACAGAAAAACTACTGATTGGATGTTACTGAAACTTTAAAATAATATAGTTCATATATCAGAATAACAAATAAGCTAATTTTTGTCCCGGAAAAATGTACGGTTCCGTGGAATAGGATTGTTTCTGTTTATCTAGAGGCGAAGCCGAGCGAAGCGAGGGTGAGGCGCTTGTGAAAATATAAAACACATAAAACTGATATTACAAGTTACAACTATAAATAAAACTTACCCCCGCTTCGTTCAGGTGCATCCCTAGCTGTCTAATACCCTATGTTACTCCAGGTCGGAGTCTATCTGTGTACTAAATTCCACCCTCATCCGTCCAGTAGTTTTAGCGTGAAGTAGTAACAAACATCGGTATGTACCGATAAACTTTCGTGTTTCTAATAATACGCCTATTAAAACGTTTAAGGGACAAAAAATGTGCTAAATAAAGAATCTTGTCCTTCTCCTCATATCCGCTCTACCTTCTGATCCTATGGGACTTACTGTTTCTTTCATAAATGCGTAGCTGCTGTTCTAAGACTATATAACGATAAGTAGTAACGTAATGTTACTATGTAATTAATACTTTTCATCAAAATTACTGAAAATTTGAACTTGTATCTATATATCTGTATGAAACAAATGGGCAATCCAATTAAATATGTAATACATCAAAAAGTATCTATTGATGAGCTATTAATTGATCGTTATTATCTTCACATAGTATTGTGGATCATTACAATTATAAAAAAAAAAATGTCTTTTATATTTTATCTTTTTGTTTTTTTGTTGAAATTTTAATATAATAAAACTTTTTTTAAATCAATTTACTCTCTATATTTTAAACATATTTCCCCAGCAGATTGATTTTTCGATATCTAAGTATAATATAATAATTGATCTTCGTATATAAGCATAATAGGAAAAACCTGCCTCTCTAAGAGAAGCTAACTAGTGCTAAAAAGTGTGTATTCCGCCAACCCACCATGCCAGAATGGTTTAATAATGGAAAGTAAATTCTAAACACAGTTTCCATTGAAGATACATTAACATTAGTTCACTCCCACTCCCAGCAGTAGGACGGTAAAAGGCCTGAGAACTGAATTATTTATTAAAAAATGTATTCAGTAAGAATTAGTAAGTAGTACAATCAAATATTCAAGCCAAAATTAATAAAAACCACTATTAGATCTATTGTAAGTTAAATAGCTTTCTAATCTCTATAGCTTTGCCCAGACGTGCAAAAACTTTGGTAAAACAGTGGGTCTGAATTGAAAATTTTAAGAGTTTTTATTAGTTGACAAAGTTAACGTGTCTTTTATATTATAAATGAAATACGCATACGAGCCCTAGTATCGTAGTCATAACTAATCTGTCGGGTCAAGTTCACACTCGTGTTTACAGTACATTAGTAATTTGTGAAAAAATCTCAGTCAGGACGCCGCATTCGCGCGGCCAACGCGTTCATCGCGATTAATCTGGAAATACCTTTATTTTACGCATTTACCATGTTTTTGTTGTTTTTGGTTGTGTTTGTTTGTTGTGGACTCTGTGATAGCGAAGAAGGTGACTTAGGCTATAGTTTAAGAATTGGAAATGCAATTGATGTATTTGCGAAGTAAGTTTCATTTTATATTTCGATGTCTCGCTTGTTTTGATTCATCGATTAATTATTATTATCAATATTGTTTTAGTTTGATAACAGTGTTTTTGGGTTTCTGCATAATTTCGTAATATGTTATTATTTTATAGTTGCGATTGTGTAACTATAAATTAATGTAGTTGTAATTCCCAGTGTTTGTTCACTTCTTACTTCGCATCTTACAGGATATTAGGTTAAGGAGCGTATATTAATGTAGGCATACTTATATAAATACATATTTATATAGCTATGTTATTTAAAGGCGTATTTCTGTTGCGAAATATCTAAAAATGGACTACAGATAAGTTATAAGGGCTTTTTTTGCAGGACTGTAAGAACTTTTTGATTCTTCGTATTAAATATTATTCACATGAAATTCACCATCAAATTTGCGATCGACACGATCGAAATGAAAGAGTAAATACTGTTAGACTTTAAAATTAAAAAGATAAAGGAATATTTTAGTGTTGAAAAAAATTTTTTATGGAAAAATTATTGGGTTTTTTAACATTTATACATTGTACATAGAGCATGAGCTCAGATTGACTGAAATGTCTTCAGTTTCCATCCCACACTTATATTTTTTGAAGCGCGACAAACTTAAAAATAAATAAATACTTAACAAGACATATTATGTAATTATTCAATCAATTTATGCAATAAAGAACTCTACATAAGTATTTACTTTAGATATGTTTATTTTTATTACGAGATGTTTGTTGGTAGTTTAGTTAGATCTGATTAAATTGCTTTAATGGAAATCAAAACGTATTTTTTTTTAATTTAGTACCTACATAGTGTTTAATGAAAGCTATTTTAATTTAATACGACACATTTGGCTCAGTTTGCAGTGATCCCTTCGAATCCCGCTTGAGGCATTCATTTGTGCGATGAGCATGAATGTTTGTACTCTAGTCATGAGTGTGTATATTTATAATATGTATGTATTTAAAGTTATATATGTGTAGTGTATCAACTATCTGGTATCCATAACACAAGCCTCGTAACTTACCATGGAACTAGATGGTGCCGTTAGTTAATATCCCAACATATTTATTTATTAGGAGATTATTCATACTAATGTTATTTTAAAATCTGAATGCACCATTATTTATTCATCTTTGTTAATAATAAAAACTATTTATGGCTATTTTTTTTAATTCAAAGCTATGGCGATTTATCTCAAGTAACACAAGTAGTATCGGCTGACTATGAAGACTCAGATACGGTAGAGCCGTTCAGAGAGAAGAATATCAAAGTGTTTGATAATGTTACTAGTAAAGAGTCCCCGGGGGACACTATGGTCGACATGAATATACTACTTTGTGAAACATTTGAAGACCTACTAACCACCTACTTCCAGAATTTTTACATAGAAGGGTAATTTTTCAAAATCAAACTTTAAAAATAATAAATACATTATTTCATTTATAAAAAAAAAAACAAAAAACAAACCTATCCTATGGGAACCGTACATTTTTTCGGGATAAAAAGTAGCCTGTGTGTTATTCCAGAATATAATCTATCTGCCAAATTTCATCCAGATCTGTTCAGCCGTTCTGACGTGGAAGATTCATACATACTCACAAACTTTCACATTTATAATATTAATACAGATGTAGGTACTCTTAGCACATTTAAATCATTAATTTTAACATAATTAGCAACTTACCTTACGTGTTAGCTATCGTACAAGATGGCCAACGGTCTTACGATTATCTTTTAATACTTTAGATCACAGAAACACATTTTTTTTGGATCTGTCAATGAAAGTTCTATTTGTATCGGCTTAGCCATTCTGGAGAAAAGTTAATTGACAAACAAAAGACCGTTAAACAATTTTTTTGCAACAATACTTTGGGATTTTAATTTGAACAATAGTAATTTGATTGATAAAATATCTATAAGAATTCAATATAGGATAGTTATTTCAAAATCCCAGATACAGATACTTCAATTTTATTTATATCTAAGTGTAGATTACGCAATAGGATTCATTATGGGTTTCTTACCAATTACACATCCATGGCGCCATACCTAAAAGTAATTATGGGATTATACATGTGACTCATTTATATTAAAAACATTATGCTGACACAAGATATTTTATAAGTCTAATCAAAAAATCTATACTACTTAGGTATATAGTGTAGTGTAGACTATTATAAAAAGACTGAAATCAGATTGTTTGTTTGTATGTAGGCTAAAATCTCTAAAGCTGCTGAGCCGATGTAGAAAAAAATCATATGGAATTAAATTTAATCCCATACGATTTTTTTTCCTTTTTAATTATGGTATGTAAAACCATGGATGGAAATAGAATTATAGAGGACATCTCGTACATATCTTATTATTATATAGTATACATGTAACATTTTTCATTAAAATAACCTTTTTTCCCATAACCAATGTTATTTCAGTACAGAAAAACCATGGAAAGCGTTCTTAGGCGATTGGATACATGACGAAATTATGAGAACATTCGGCATAGAATTTGACTTCAAACCTGACAATTGCTGTTATGTCTTAGTTAAGTTATCTAAAGTTCACAAATCAGTACAAATGGACTCTACTAAAAATGTTCGAGTAAAAGCGTACGTTCAAAGGGAAATAGATCGTTTGAATGCAAGCGACACGACATCAGTCAGAAGATTTATGAAGAGCTATGGGACGCACTATATAGATTCGTATGTAACTGGGAATTTTATTTATCAGGTAAATAGTTCTTATATAATCGAAGTTATGTTTACTGGAACCCCATGAAACTTATTTTTAATTTTATTTTATTTTGATTTTATTTTGTTAAGGACCTCCAACAAAAGATACCTACGTACTTAACATCGCTTAAGAGCATAAAAAGTAATTAAGACTTACATACCATATGTGTGCTCCTTCACTTATAGGAGACCACAGTTTGCTCATTTATGTATTATAAGTTAAAACTAAGTAAAAAAATATAGTTAATGTACCCAACATTTCGCGTTAAAATAGATGTAACGTGCCCTTGCATGCCTTGCTTTGGCTCACTTTTCCCGGGATAAAGGGTAGGATAATGTAATATTTGAATAACCGACCGATATCCTTTGCCGGTAAAAGGACCAGTAGAATCAATTAAGCCACTTTTGTCTATTTTCTATATCATGGAAACCGTTTTCATATCCTGGGAAAATTAGTTTTAAGAGACACGGTAGATATATAATATGGAAAGACAAAATTTTTTCTTTATACATTTAAAATCCAGATTCAAAATTACTGACATATTTTTACATTTGAAGGTGTTTTCAAGCCCCTCTACATTCCATATGTTATTATCTATACATATAATAAAATTCTAACTGAGTCGAATAATTAAATATTTTTTTGAAAATCTTAAAGATATAATTATTATTATTGATACAGAGGCCGAATCTAGTTTTTAAAATTTTTGTCTGTCTGTCTGTCTGTTACCGCATTACGAGAAAACCACTGGACAGATTTTGATGAAATTTAGTATGATGAAAGCTGGTTATCCGGGTCAACACATAGGATACTTTTTACTGCGGGAAAATATTTCATCTCTGAGAAATCTATACTAAACGTTAAAAATTAACTAGGGACGAACTCGAGCGGAGCAAGGGTGAATTGCTAGTATAAAATAATGTTCAACTTTAGGTTGTTTAGTATATTTGATATCTATACAATAAAGATTATAACATAAATATTATGATGTAAAACGGGGTATTTACCATATTAATTAGCACTTACTTTTGAGATTTCCCGATATTTCGGTACTTTTACACGTCATGGTCACGGCTATACTGATAACTTTGCGCGTACGGTGTGGATGTTAAACTTTTTATTGGTAGATACATCTATCTACCCTCTTTCTAGTTCGTTTTGTACGTCCGTTAGCACTGTCACTTCTACTAAGTACTAAACATGGTAAATATCTCGTTTTTAACCGACTTCAAAAAGGAGCAGGTTTTCAATTAAGTATATAATAATTGTCAGTGATCATGAAAGTTTCAAGACTTATATTATAACTAAAGTTACCGTATTTTAAAAATATTTTATTTAAAATATTTTCTCAAACAATATTTCAGGTTTTCAAATATAAGAGAAGTGGATATAATCTTCTAAAGTCATACATCCGTCTTCGGGAACGACGAAAAATGAATTCCGACAACTTAAGGTTTTACTTCTCCTCATACTTTTTAAAGCAAGTCGGAGACATAAGGGTGAGTACATGGCGAAAATTCAATCTATACTAATATTACAAAGAGGTAGATTTTGTTTATTTGTTTGTTTGAACGTGCTAATCTCATGAACTACTAATCCAATTTAAAAAAATATTTTTGCATTAGATAGCCCTTTTATTGAGAAAGGCTATTAGTTATATATCATATAGTATATATTCTATCTATTCCATACTAAACGTTAAAACGTACCTAGGGACGAACCCGAGCGGAGCGTGGGTGAGTCGCTAGTAACATAATAAAACTTATCTTTTCCTTAGACTAGCTAACTAAATGATATATCATATTAAATATGTTATATGAAAGATCTATAATATATTTTTATTATTTAGAAAAGAAAACATTCTTTTCATTTTAAAACATATTGGGCGTACATACAAGTTTGAGCTTTGGTAATATTTTAAGTTAAATTTTGTATGGGGAAGGGCTGCAGAAATCAGGGAAAAAAGGAAAAAAATTTCTATTAATGCCCGCTTTACGTGTAATAAAATGGAATCTTTATCTTAGGCATTCTTTAAATTATTTTTTTATTTATTATTGAAGAAGTAGTTAATTAATTTTAATAAAAAATATTTTCATTTATTATAAATTATTTTAATTCATAAGTTCAATATGAGTTTCATTTTTTTGTTAAAAGAATTTTGTAATATTTAATGGTGAAAACCATTATAATAGATTAAATACATATTCCTAATGATTATAGAAATTATTCCGGCATTATTATCAATTTGCAATTTTTCTTAAAAAATAAAATAAAAATAACGATTCTACTCCATGTAGCTTTTATTCTGCCATTATTTTATGGAACTTTGTTAAAAAAAAAATAACTTACAATTTTTAGGTTTTAATCTATGATTTGACTTAACGTCTCATTGCGCCGCCACTTTTTAAAAAGATACTTGTTAGGAAATGGGCAGATACACATGTGGTTTATTTACCTATATGAATGTCTAAAACCTAAATGTTCGCTATAAAAAATCATATCTTGAAAAAAAAAAAGCAAAATCAGTCCCGGGTGGACTTCTTCTCACTTCTCAAGTGATAGCTTACAATACCATACCAGTCCATTTTTATTATAAACAAGATTTAGTACTGATAGACTATAACGATGATTGGACTTTATAACTTAAGTGAAAAACAAGGAATGTACAAAAAAATATAGACTTATTATTATTTTTTCAGATCGCGAGCGGAAACAAAACAATAGAAGAGTGGGCGAGAGATAATCTTCGAGATAGCCAATATTTATATTCAAGACCTAGTTTACTGCGGCTACATTACAACTCAGTATTAGCGTTCAAACTAAACGAAATGTTAGATAATGGAGCACTATTAGGCTTAGGACTTAAAATCCTACGGCCATTATTTAAAGATCGATACAAAAGAGATAAATATGGCGAAATCGTTGAAAATGATATGAAATTGTGGGAAATTAATGCCTAAGACAATAATAATTGTAATTTTATTATTTTAATAGTGAATTTTTGTTTCAAGAATGTGATGTTTGATGAGAAAAAAATCGCTACAGGATAGCAAGTTTTTAAAAATCAATACATAGTATAAAACAAAGTCGCTTCCCGCTGTCTGTCCCTATGTATGCTTAGATCTTTAAAACTACGCAACGGATTTTGATGCGGTTGTTTTAATAGATAGTGATTCAAGAGGAAGGTTTATATGTGTAATACGTGCATGTTATAGTACAGAAAAGCCAAGAAATTCAAAGATTTGTATTTCATACTAACCGTTAAAATATACCTAGGGACGAACAAGCGAAGCGAGGGTGAGTCGCTAGTGTACATATATAATGACAATTTTTGCGGGAGACCTGCTTATTTGTGAACTTAAAATATTTAGGTAAATTCGTGAAGTACTTGTTTTTAAGTAACTGCACTTCTACTTTTCTAACTACTTAATTTAGTACAATCACTAGACAGCTTTTAATGAAAATTTACAGCTTAAAATTCAAAAATCAATAGTAATATCTATTTTCTAAACAAATTTTCAAATAGGTATGAAATTTTGCTGCCAATTCCTGACAAAGATTGTGACGTAGAAATTTTATATAAAATAATAAACCTCATACTTATAAGAACCAGTATTTTGAAATAAAACTATGTAAGTGAGAAAAGTTTTTTATTTTGGTTATATCTGTTCTTAGTATAGTTACAATTACAATATATTATATAAACATGAGTTCTATGTTTAGGAAAAATAATATTTCTAAATCAAACTTCTTAAAAGTATGTTACGCACTAGGTTTACCATATTAAATGTATGTAAGTAAAGCACAGAGGAAGGGACTTAATACTATATGCTTAAAAATGGACAGCTTTTTACAAAAAGACGAAGTGTAGGTATATATCGCAGGGAAATTGTAAAAACCGTTATCCGGAGTTTTATGGATTCACTAGTGAAATTATAATTTCACCGTTTTTACAATTTACCAGCGACATATAGTTATACGGCTAGTGTTGTACTTAATAGACACGTCAAATCCATAGATTAATCAGAGCTCTAGAAAGAGACAAATATTGATCACATCATTGCTGTTTCGCTCTTTTTTTTAAACATTTAGTTTACTGATCTGTGCTCATTATTACATTACACTGTGTACATTATTTCCGGTACAAAACATTATTTATAATATAGATGCCCGAACGCTCCAAATAATACCGAAACTTAATTAAATGACGAAATTGTTTGTCCATACACAGGTATTATTTTAATACATAAATCTGTTGACATTGAGACAATTTTGTTTAGTGATTATGAAAAACAGATGAACTATCATTAGTCAATATGTACATGTACGTAGCATTTATAATAGCTTTGTAATGTGATACTAAAAGTTCATTTAAGACTTTATGAAGACTACTGTATAATTAATTTACTTATATTATTATGTTCTTAAATGTTTTTTTTTTATAAAACAGTGCTTTTTTAAGCTTATTTAATTTATCATTTAATTAATTCATTAAAATTGAAACAAAATGGCGGTCGTTCTTCTCTAATGTCAGTCTGCGCCATGGGAGCTAACACAAAATGGCGCTGATCTAGGAATGGTCAGTCTATTAGCCTAAAAGAGACTAGTCTCGCTAAATGAATTATAAAACATGTAAATTGATTGTGATGAAATTTAAAAAAAGCAAACAAGGCATTATTTACAGGAACACAGAAATTACATTAAGTTTTCTGTAAATCTGTAGATCTATAATTATATGAATACATGATACAATTCAGAAACCAATCAATTCTAGAAAAAGAAAACTATACATCTCTTCATCGCTTTGTCTCGCTCACACTCTTTGACTTACTTGGCAAATAGATTCAAACATTTCCTCTATGTCTATGCCCACTGTTGATAACTCTTCAACTCAATTCTCTTTATTTCGCAAATGTCACGTAGAAAGAAGAAGACACGAAGGAAATTGGTGTCGGGTTGATAACTCTTAGGAAATTGATCATTTTTTTATACCTTTTTCGCACTAACAGTAACAGTACAATACCCTTTTGACACTAACAGTACAAAACTTTATACTTTTTAAAAACAAATTAAAATCGATTCAAGCTTTCAACACATTACATAATTAACGTTAATATTATGTCATGTCTAATTTTTTTAAGTTAAACATCAATCCCATGGATGATGTGAATAAGTCGATAATACGATCAGTTTTTATTTATAATAGCATTGGCATTATGTTTTATACATTTTGAAACTGACAAAGTTATTAATAATGAAGATGACAATACGTGGGGCTTTGACAAGATGATGTTTTACAATTGTTAAATAGATGTAATAAAAGAACGTGTGTTCTTAGGTATGTACGCATAAGAAGTTACACTTCTTTGGCTTAACAGAACAAAAATAGCTTAAGATTTCATCCCGTATGTCACAACTCTCTGTTTGTAAAAGGAATGCAGCAAACTTCATCATGTCGCTTTTTGGCTGTCGGTGTGCGCGCGCATCGTGAAAATTTTACTCTCATATTTTTTTCCAAACGTGCCAAAAGAAGTATAACTCCAAAAATATAAACATGATTATGATTCTCCGACATAACGACATAATACAATTTATATTACTTTTATGTTTTGACTTTTGATAAAAAAATAAACCAATGATTTTAAATTGAGAAATTCGTATATAAAATATATGAGATTAACTGCATTTTGTAATTAATGTTTAATTAAACTAATTAACACGGTCTCCATATTATCTAAGGGACCGTCCAAGTGGCCATACAAAAACTGCAAGACTTGTATGAACTGTTATATATTATTAGAATAATTAGTAGCTGTTTTATTAAACACATTTTTAACCCCACATTATTTTGTTAATCAAAAACTAAAAAACAGATAATAATAACCATGAGGAAAAATTTAACAGGGTTCATGAAATATAGTGTGTTATCAATTTATTTACATATTAATTGATATCTAATTTATAATATTTATAAAACACATACAAAGTCTCATTAGTAGGTAGATACTAGATTGTAAGAAAATACACTTTTAGAAAGTTCAACACCATTTATAAGACCGAAGTAATGACCGCCCGCGGTTTTCCTCTAACTACATATACATATGAAAGGTACAGGGAAAAAACAGGGAAATTCACAATGTATGTTTTTTTTTGTCTTTCCAACCATTGGTACAAATACTCAAAGGATGTCGCTAAAAATATGTTTTTATATATGCTCAAAGCGAAAAAAACTGGGAATGTCCATGACACACCGGTAAGGAAAGAGGATTGTCCAAAAATCTACAAAGTAAAAAGTTACTGCTTTCTTTGATCTCAATAAAAATATTATACTTCTAAATTGCTTTTTTCCCATAATCTATTATTCATTCACTGTTCTTTTCCTATATCCTTTATATATAATAATACTATATAAGGCAAATTCACATATAAACGTATATTTTTTTATATACTCAACACATTAAGTTTATATAATATGATAGATACAGTACATATAAGTATATATAGTTATGTGAGTGTCTTTGTTACTTCTTTACGTTTGGAACGGATTGAAAATTAGAATAGAGAGTTAACCCATAAATTATCTTTTTCCTACCACAACGGAGTCGAGCAATAATTATTAATTACATACTTTGTAAACTAACGTACAGATCATCAATTCCATTTTTTATATATATTTATATTCCTCGCACACCCTGTCCCCGTTACAATACAAAACAAAATATATCTCATCACCAATCAATTAGGTAAAATATATTCTGAGCTTTCAAAATACGATTTCAAAAATCTAAAAATTTATTTTCCAATTAAATGAGGCTTCAGGGCTTTAAAATACAGATTTTTTAAATTAAGTTATGTCTTGTAATTATTAGAACATGGTTTCAACCACGCAATTAAAAAAAAAAAATAAAAGAAAAGATTTGCAAAAAATTGCAACTCAATAATGGGTTAAGTAGAAATTTCTCAGATAATCTCTAGTCTTGCTACATTATATAGTTATAATGTTATTCCTTGCATTTGTCGATATAGCGGTTTATTCTACAATTTAAAGTTTATAATGCTTTAGAAACCACAAACTCTAGTATTTTATAATCATTCTGGACGAGATTTGGCAGAAATAAGTGTATTTCCGAGGTATTCAATATTAGTAATATTGAATAAAAATTTGAAATATGAATATAGTAATGTAAAACATATTTGATCGTTCGGAGCTATTTTGAAATATATAAAGGACAAGTATCAATAAAGCCTTATCTCTGTCCCAAAATAATAAAAAAATGTAAAAGTATGTACGTATTTTATACTTTTTTACAACTAGAAATGTTTAAACCTATACATGCTTTATAACTAAATAGAAGATTTGTAAGAAAAATATGATACGATTAATTAAATTTGTTTTATAATTTTAATATTAGACAATACATTTTATTTTTTAATGAAACTCATCTATGTAATTGTTTGTCTCTTTCTTTCACGTCGAAATAGTGACGGATTGGCGTGATTTTTTGTGTGGAAATAGTTGGAGAGCTGGAGAGTGACACAGACTGTTTTTTTTTCCGCGGGAGATTATCTCATTCCCACGGGAAAACACGTTATAATACAACCCAGAAGAACTCATCATACCTATGTGCATATATAATAGATAGTCTATTCCATACTAAATATTTAATAGTAATAGTTATTTATACTTAAATATTTGTAATATTAAATACCAATAACGGAGTATTCTACTATCAAAATTGTTTAAAAATTGACGATCCTATCCCTATTGAAAAACTCAAATAGGATCTCATCAAAAGCGACAAAAGCCACATAGAAACCAATAAATATTTATTGGTTTCTATGTGGCTTTCATCGCTTTTGATGAGATCCTATTGGAGTTTTTAAATAGGGATGTTACATAAAGAAAAAAATCTAAAATGGCGTCTGGGTATTTGCAATAACAGATGATAAGGTTAAAAAGTCTGCCGTCATAAAAAAGAAAACCGCAACTTCGTCAAAGTTAAAGAGATATAGAGATATTTGACGTAGTTACTATGAAAATGGTTATAGTATCTTTGAATTCATAAGACTAGATAGAGAAATAGATATGAGTAAGACTATCAAGCATATTAATCAAAAAATCAATACAGTATCAATTTTTTTTTTTTTTTTTTTGCTGATTTCGAATATGCATTTAAGTTATTTTTGACTAAATTGTTAGTTAGGGCCTTCTTTATTATGACGGCAGAAGTGTGCAACGGTGTGTGGTGTGCAAGTGATAGAGCATGACCCGCGCCGCCATTTTAGATTTGTCCAAAACATTCGCTTACACCAATTTTCATAGAAAAGAGTGAAAATAACGAATTATCATAAGCCAGTTCACAAAATCACTTTAAAATTGACACATTTAATATAAATACATTTAAAATATTTATAATATATACATATATTAAATTTTCCAAGAGTAATTTCTATAATTTATGAGTATATATTACATACATTATTATAAAATATTCAATTATATATTTTCAATACGTCCTTAGAAGCCTCCTAGTTTCTATTAGATAAAAAATATACTAAAATAGTGCCTATAACTAAATATGTATTCTATTAGTAATAAATTTAAATTTACTTACTTTATTTTGAAATTTTAAACAAAATGAAAAAAAAAATTATTAAAGGTCATGATAATAAATAATTTTCAATATGCAATATAGTTAATAATATTAATAATGTAAGTTAAACTTCAAACACAGCAGAAATATCTAAGTACATTTTAATTTCAAATTTTATGTTTCATAAAAAAGATTTACAAGCCACGATATTAAACAGACACACACACACACACACATATATACACATATATATATATATATATATATATATATATATATATATATATATATATATATATATATTCAGTATCGAAAATACTAATGACAACATTAATTCTAAATTACAATTTTTTGTTTCTGTACTTAAATAGGAATACATATTACGTAATACTTTAGTATGTAATATATTCAGTATCGAATAATATAGCATTATATAAATCTCAGTAAATTTTTAATGTTATATTTATTAAAAAAAAAATTAAACTTTTAATGATAATAAAGGAAAAAAAGAAAAAAAAATTAAGAATTTTACATGAAAAATAAAAAAAATCCTAGATAAAACTCTTCACAATGTGATTCTTCAATAAGATAATATATACATCAGTATACGCATATATACATCCAACTAAACTATTTTTTTTATTAGCACATTAATTTAATTAGAAGAGTGTACTTTATTATGTATGCAATACTTATATTCTATCATACTCTAGGCCATTTTTATTATACAGAGTTATTCAACCTTTCTTTTGCAAAGAACAAAAAAAAAAGAAATAAACAAAAAAAAATGTGTTACCATGATTAGATTATTCAAAACCAAAAGTTTTAAATTAAAAATTACAACATGGAATTTAATATAATTTTAAATAGAAACAATTTAAGAGATTGAAAAATAAAATAAAAAAATATTAATACTTGGTACACAGTTGACGATATCTTTTAAAATACACAAAATTAGTTCATATCCATAACCTAAAGTCTAAACACTGGTTAATTTCTTATCCAAATTTACGGGTATAAATACATAATTATAAATAATATTAACATTACATAATTACAATACATTACATAATTACAATATATAAAGAAATCATTAAATTGAGTAATACATAAAAAAAAACACAAATAAAACCCTCAAATTATTAAGTAGGATACATAATTCGAGCAAATTTTTTTGTTTATGTTACATGACAATTGAGTATAAGTATTTTTGTCAGTTCAAATTCAGTACCAAAACTCTAATAAAACGCAGAAATAAAACATTTTAAATTGAATTGAACAGTTTTTAATCACGTCACATGGTCACTGAAGTTCCCGAATTATACGTAATCAAAAACAACCAATCACACGTGCAGTCACACAAACAAACAGACAATCTTAGTAACGCACGTAGCGCGTGGCGCGCCGTCAGTGCACCTCGTACGTGCTGGACACGCGCGTGCTCGCGAACTGGCCGCGGGAAACACGTTTGCCATTCACTAGCAATACCAGCGGATTGTTCACACGGATCGATTTAAAATCGAATTGCTGGAATTGGATGAAAATATGGTTTTATTATTATATATATGTATGGACATTAACACACAGCACCATCTAGTCCAACCATCAAGTCCACCATGGTAAGCTACGACGCTTGTGTCATAGATACCGGATAGTTGATACACTACACATATATAACTTTAAATATATACATATTATAAATATAAACACCAATGACTGGAGTATAAATATTCGTGCTCGTCACACAAATGAATACCCCCAGCGGGACTCGAACCCGCGACCGCTGACACAGCAAGTAGGGCAACAAACTGAGCCAAATGTGTCATCAATATTATAATTCGTTTCTTCATATCCATTGATATACAAAAACTCAAGATAAACAATTAGCGTCTCAGAAGACTCATCAAAATAATGCGAATTGCGCTTTTTTCAAATCTCTTTTGTTCATTGATTTTCGGATGACAAAATTAAAAAGCACGTTGTTTCAGTTAAAAAAGTACTTTATGTGGTGTGCGTAAGTTCGAATTTGTAATTTGTGTTTAGACAATTACAAATTTCGATTTTTTAAATTTTATTCTTCGGTTTGAAACGTCACATGACGACGCCATTTTGAACAGATATTTGTTAAGAAATATGTATCTATGTTTTTATATATCAATGTTCGTATCACACGAAGTACTTAGTGTGATAAACTACATGAAGAATAATTATTTTTATATATAGTTATTGGGTTATTTTTATATATAGTTATTGGGTTTGGGTTCGACAGCAGTATAGAAGAAACTTTAACAATGCCTACGAAAAGACTTTATATCGGTCAATAGTTTAGTCGGGTTAGTAAAAAATATAAGTACCTACTTAACACTGACTATACTGCTTCTTCCTATTCTGGACAAATTCTGATAAATTAATAATGTGATATTGAAGATAGAAAAGTATGTATGTGTGCCTGTTTGCTCCTTCACGCTGTAACGGCGAATGAATTTTGATGAAATTTAGTACAAAGATAGGCTATGGCTTATTGTAACACATAAGCTACTGTGAGGCGCCTAAGGACGCACTCGAGCGAAGCCAGAGTAAATTACTAGTAAAGAAAAGATTAGATTAGAGAGGGATAGATACATAATATGTGTACGTGTTTGTTATTACTTCAACGGTCAAACAAAATTGGATGACATTTAGTATAATTACATATACAGTGCCCTCCAAAAGTTAGTTGAAATCATCAATAATGTAAGAAATGTAAAAAAACTATAATATAACCAAATAACATCATAGATTTAATAACTATTTATTAAAATATAATCAATTTAGAATATTTCTATTAATAAAACAATCATAACAATTTTAATAATTAAAATTTATGTAAATAAAAAGTAAAGTTACGATGCCAAAAGTTAGTTGAAATTGTTGAAAAATTATTTTACGGATTATGTCTTTGCTAATATCTTAACTTTTAATATTTCGTATGATCGCCATTATTCTGCAGAACTGCTCTGAGTCGTCTAGGCATTGATTCTACAAGATTTTGTAATATTTTGTCTGGCATAGTCGACCATGTTTCAAGAACTTTATTTTAAAATAAATTTCTGTTGCGCTTGACCGAAATAGGCATCCTGCGGTATAATTCATCCCAAAAATGTTTAATGGGGTTAAGATTAGGTGACATTGAAGTCCATTCCAGTAAACTCACTTCGTTATATTTAAAATACTCTCTAGTTACCCTTGCTGTATGCTGCGGATCGTTGTCTTGTTGGACCTTGAAAGTCCGACCTAACCCCATTGTTTCAGCAGACTGTTTGAAATTGTCACTCAAAATATTACAATACATATGTGCTATCATCCTACCTTCAATTATTTGCAGTCGGTCCATACCATACCGAGAAAAGCACCCCCAATGACATCACACTCCCTCCGCCGTATTTGACAGTAGGCTGCAAGTATTTGACGTTGTAAGAATTACCATTGCTACTGCGCCAACAGTTTTCCGAGGTCGATTTCCAAGTAGTTGGAACTCTGATTCATCTCTAAAGGAAACTTTCTTCCAAAAATCTATTGGCTTATCCGAATACTTGAAGGCAGAGACCAATCTTCGTTTTTTGGATCGATATTATTAAAGGTTCTTTTTGGCAACGTGACCTCGTAAATTAGCATCATGCAGGCGTCGCCTGATAGTAGTTTCAGAAACCGAGGTTCCTGCTTCCTATAATTGATCTTTGATCTCTCGTATCATAATCCTGGGATTAATTAGACACTGCCGCATTATTTGTCAATCATCAACAGAAGTAGTAGCTCTAGGACGCCCCGACCGTGGCCTATCTACAAGACTAAGACGTTTTAAACACTTTTTCATTATTTTTCGCACCCTTTTAGGACTAACTTTAAATAATTTTCGCACGGTACTAAAGTTTTTAATTTTTTGTATCCACACACAATCTATGTTCTTTCTTCTATAGTTAGTTTTCCCCTCGAAGCCATTATTTATTTATACTCAGTTAAATCACCTTATAATATCTAATTATTTAATGAAAACTACTTACACTGTTCTAACAATATTAATAAATAAGTTTAAAATTGCGAGAGTATCGTAAACCGGTGATAGTTTCCTACTTCAACTAACTTTTGACGCACTTAGTTCAAGTAGTGTGCAAATAAACATGGATTATGGACGACAACAAAATGAATTTCGGTGAATTCCTTATTGTATGTATTAGAATAGTGTATCCGAATGTAAAAAGTAAACAGTTCAATCATTAAAATTGCATATTTTAGAAAATATATGACAAAATTGACGAGGTGAATAAATTTCAACTAACTTTTGGAGGGCACTGTAGATTATGAATTTGAGAAACACAAAAGCTGTTATATAGTCACCTAGGGACGCAACTGAACATAGCGATTGTACCTCGCTTAACAAAATAACTGCCTTAAATCAAATTAATCAATTCAAAATATACTTCGTTCAAATAGACTTTTACAAGCGCTTTTGAATCATCAATTTTACATTATAAATTTAAATTAAATGTCAGTGTAGTCAGTTCGTGAGGAATCTACCTATATTGCTACATATATCATAGTGGAGGCACGCATCTACACACACAGACATACACCCACACATTAACTCGTAATTAACTAACTAACTAACTCACCGCCGTATCGTGTAGTGAAGTGCGCGTCCGCAGCACGGGCTCGGGCACCGCCACGGCGTCGCCCACGATGACGCCGCGCCCGCCCGCCCAGTTGTACACCGTCACGCACACGCAACGCGCGCTCGCGTCTGTCAGCGCGAACGTACTGCACGCACAGACAGACATACCCGTCACACATGATAATACCATTTGGGAGATAAGTAAATAAATATGTTGGGACATTAACACACAGCACCATCCAGTAAAAATATACACTTAAAACCAATGATTTCAAATTGAGAAATTCATATATAAATTATATGAAATTAACTGCATTTAATAATTAATGATTAATTAAGCTAACTAACACGGTCTCTATATTATCTAAGGGACTTGTATGAAATGACAAACTGCAAGACTTGTATGAAATGTTATAAATAATTATATAATTAAAATATGCTGGGACATTAACACACAGCACCATCCCGTTCCATGGTGAGCTACGAGGCTTGTGTTATGAATACCAGATAGTTGATATACTATACATATATAACTTTAAATATATACATATTATAAATATAAACATCCATGACTGGAGTACAAACATTCGTACTCATCACACAAATGAATGCCTCCATCGGGACTCGAACCCGCGACCGCTAGCACAGCAAGTAAGTTCACTACAAACTGAGCCAAATGTGACGTCATGACAGGTTTCGGCCACGGCGGCCAATCTCACTGAGAATAGCCAGCGCAGGAGGTATTATAGTGCAGACACAATCCGCTAGCGCGAACGTGCTGTACACGCAAAGGCAACCGTTACACATGGTAATTGTCATTTGGGAGATAATAATAATGTCCTCCCGATCGATTTCGTTTGCACAGGGAATATTATAGTGCAGACACAAGTGCACTCTCTATTCCTGTCACTCTCATACTCCGGTGGGACGACTACTTGACACGACTGGTGAGATTTAAGCCGTAGGAATGACGCAACACGTGCTTTCCGAGGCACGGGGGTGAAATAGCACCAACTTCCCAACTCCTGGCTGTTACTGAGAATTTGTGGACAGAAATAATTGAAGTTGGCCCACCCCGGGACTCGAAACCAGGACCTCCAGATCTGCGGCCGACATGCCACTAGACCAACGAGGCAGTTACAGTAACTTTAACAGTTAACTGTATAATAATGCTCGTTTATAATTGAAAACTAAGAATATTGATTTACTATAAAAATCTGCATACTTATGCAACTTCCGAGTTCTCAGTTCTATGTAGTATGTACGCAAACACACAATACAGGATATTGGAAAAATAAACATTTTCCACGACAAAACTAATTCAAAAGTGTTAAAATCCAATAATTTGAGTAATGACTCACATACGAACAGACAATCAGACGGACAGACATTATGTAATTTTTCTTCATTGTCTAGGGAACCCGAAAAATAAAATAACAATACTCACAACGGCACAGCATTCTCATTGTGAATCGAACCCACGACCCTGCCTAGGATGACCTTCCCCTCGTTCGTGCCTTCCTGCAGCATATCTATTGTCGTATGTTCTAGAAGAACGTCCTTTCGTCCACCAAACGTGTGGAATATACCCGGCCCATACTCCCCTAACATCTTCGCGTCTATGGACTGTAAAGTATCAATAAAATATAAATAAAATATCTATACATATAATAAAATTCTAACTAAGTAGGATCTGTACATTAAATATTTTTTGGAAAATCTTATTGAAATAGACATTATTATCGATACAGAGGCCGAATCTATAGTTTTTAGAATTTTTTTCTGTTTGTCCGTCTGTGACCACATCACGGAAAAACCACTGGAGAGATTTTGATGAAATTTGGTATGATGATAGCTGGTTATCCGGGCTAACATATAGAATTTTACTGCGAACATTTACATTTTACTGCGGGAAAATATCTCATCTCTGAGAAATCTATACTAACGTTAACACGTAAGTAGGTGCGAACCCTAGCGGAGCGAGGGTGAGTCGCTAGTTATATAACAAGTAAAATATAACGCTAATTATTATATTATTGCCATAAAATTAAACTTTACTGAATTATACTTATACAAGCACTTTTGAATCGTCAACCTATTTTATTATTTAGATAATTTTTTATTTTATAAATTCACAATATTATCCATTTTTTTTCAATGAGTAACCCTTTATATTTTATGGGTCTTGGGCTGCAGCTTAAAACGACTATACACAGATCCGTCCCTGGACTAAACTAACAAATAGGCTATTGTTTATCACCTAAGGAGAATCTGAGTAAAGTGAGGAAACTTGGTATACAAGTTTTAAGACTTTATAGTTTTTTTTTTGTCGCCGGGGATTTTTGATTGTTGGGGGAGCTTTTCCTCCAAAAAGGGGGCTACTAGATATCTCCGCCTTATGAAATCGAATTTCGTTGGTTCTTTTTTTATTTGAAAGGCAGTAACTTAACTTTAAATTGGTCTCCTAAAAATTTAGTAAAGATCCAATGAGCATCTTCGGCGTGGTGAACAGAATAGCTCCTCAAAATTAAGTGGTACATTAATTGTTCTAGTTCTACTGACCACAGAAGTACTAGTAAATAAATAGAAAACAATATAATTCCACTGGCCTGTATCATATTATTCAATCTCTTAGCCTTCAGCTTCCCTCGTGTCCTCACTAACCGCGTCGCTTCAGTCAAGTAGTGCGTGAGGTCCGCTAGCTCAGTTTTAGGTGGCCCCCAAGCAGGGTCTAGACGACACGCGTGCTCAAACATTTCTAGTGCCTCTGAATAACATTCTTCGTATTTTAATGCCTGTTAATAATTTGATTTCGGTTTAAATCTTATAGTATTAAATTAGCAGTTCTTGTATGCATATATTTATATACAAAAAAATATTTCGTGTATTTTGGAAACTTCTTTAATGATTTGGATCAAATTTTGTATTTAGATAAGGTTTTGCTTCGTCACCCAGGTACTATATAGGTACGAAGGTTCTATATAGGAAACAGGTACTATATAGGAAACAGGTTCAACTGCCTCGGTGGTGTAGTGGCTAGCATGTACGGCTGCACATCCTGAGGTCCTGGGTTCGAGTCCCGGGTCGGGCCAAGTTTAGTTATTGAGTCTTTCTGTATAGTAAGCCTCAGTAACAGCCCGGAGTTGGGAAGTTGGCGGTGTTTCACCCCCGTGCCTCGGAGAGCACGTAAAGCCGTCGGTCCTGCGCCTTAACTCTTACCGGTCGTGTCGAATAGTCGTCCCACCGGAGTATGAGAGTGACAGGAATAGAGAGTGCTCTTGTGTCTGCGCGTACATTTGTGCACTATAATATCTCCTGCGCAGTTGGCTAGTCTTAATGAGATTGGCCGCCGTGGCCGGAATCGGTCAGGAGAACATTATATAGGTACGAGAAAACACAATAACAGGTTTGGTCGTCTCGTCCTTAGAAATTTGTACGGCTAACGTTAGCTAAACCTTAAGAACCTACATCAAAACAATGTACTAAAAAATTGTAGATCTTAAAAATATCTATAGAAAAGTTCGCAATAGCAGCAGCAGCTTTAGGTACACTGGCAATACTTTATTTATCCACTTAAACCGTACCTAGGGACGCACACGAGCGAAGCTAGAGTTACTCGCTAGTTAATTATAAAGCTATAATAGTTTTAGTTTCATTGATGACCCTCGCTTTGCCCTTGCGTCCTGAAGTGCCTTTTTGTCCGTTAAGCGCACAGCGATAAAACAACATACTGACCATATTTTCTTTCCGATATCAATTAAAGTTAGTATGATTTCTGGTAGTAAACACATCTTTATCGAAATAAAGCTCGGCGGCAATGTAGCTTCCTATCAGTGAAACAAGTTTTAGAATCGGATCAGTTGTTTCCGATATTACCCTCTACATTCAAACTCACAAAATTAGTATCTCATACATTTAAACGAGCAATTCTTGAATATTTATATCTTTATTTATTTATACCAGCGATCTCGGAAACGGCTCTAACGATTTCGCTGAAATTTGGTATGTGGGGGCTTTCGGGGGTGAAGAATCGATCTAGATTAGTCTCATGTCTGGGAAAACGCGTGTTTTCAAGTTTTCATGCGGTTTTCTTATGCATTATTCTACGCAGAATATGCTCGATAATTTCTTGCGCTCAGACACAAGCATCGTGGTCAAGAGACCAACTTGCAAGATTAACAATCATAATTGTGTCCGAGTTCAAATCTCGATCGGATACCAAGTTTTACTTTTTTTTGTATTTATTTAAGTGTTTAGTTTTTTTTATCTAAAAAATATGATATAACAAAAAAGGACTCCGAGCGAAGCCCGGTCGCCAGGCACTAGATTATTAATTAAGATTAAAAATTTTAAAAACTCCCGAAAGTGTAAAAAGGTTCAGCAGATTTGGATGAAACATAGCTAAGAACCCACACACACACATTTAAATCTGTCTATCCATTTATGAGCTATGATGTCTTAGACATACATAGACACACAGATACACACGTCAAACTTATTAACCCCTCTTTGTGCGTCGGGGCTTCAAAACAAGAGAAACACAGTTTATATTCTACACAATTTAAAGCTTTAAAATAATCCCAAATCAAGCCAACATATGTAGTATGTATGTATGTATTTAGAACATAAGACTGTCTGTCATATATAATTCAAATGTGCTTCACTCCGCCATGATATTGATTTAGCAATGCTCATACAAAATGCCTAGACACACACAAAAACCAAGATTATATTGATAAATAATATTAACATGTTACTTGAATATAATGTGATAAATATCTTTTGACTTTCCTGACATATTTTTTTATTTTCTTGTCATCCATATTAAAATAATATTATAAATGTGGAAGTTTTTTGTTTGTTTGTTCATTTGTCCTTCTTTCACATCGATCGGCGTGATTTTTTGTGTGGAGTTGGAGGGCTGGAGAGTGACATAGTCTAGTTTTTACTTCAGGAGATTATCTCATTCCCATGAGAAAACAAGTTACAATACAACCCACTACAACTCATCATACCTATGTAAATATATATAATATAGTCTATCTATTGCATACTAACCTGAAAACATACCTAGGGATGAACTTGACCGAAGCAACAGTGTTGCTATTGAAATAATTTCTATAATTTTAATATGAAATCTTAAAAAAAAAACATGAAAAAAATACTTACAACTCCTTTGTTGTAGTATAAATCAGGTTGTCCCTTTGCAACAGGGTCTAACCAAGCTTGTTTATATGCACTCATACATAATTTCAAAGTAGCCGGGTCTTGAGTAACCATAAAAAATTGGCACAAATATGCATTTCCCAATACAGTCCAAGATATACCATCTTTGATATCTTGAGCCACTGCTTCTTTTGCTAAATCTACACTTTTCAGTATTGTGGCATTTGATTCACTTCGTTTTTGATTACCAATCTCGTGTCGCAATATTATGGAAAGGCATCTTAGGGAAAGTCTATTACGTTCCTGAAAAGATTAATATTTTTCAACAATTTTTGGTATATCAATAACAATTAATAATTGATTTAATTGATCATAATCAACTTATAAATTAATAAAATTCTTTAATCATTTTTTTTCATATATTATAATTACATAAATGTCTATTTCATGGATTTAATATTGCCTCATTTTTTAAGAACATGCTTTACATATGTACATGTTTTACAAATGTCATACATTTTTATTTGTAATACTCACATGTTTAAGTGCACCTTCAAAACTAGCCTTAGCTTCTTTTACATTAAGATTCTTCAAATAACATTCACCCAATTCATTCCACGCTGCTACCAAATGTGGGTTTAATTTTACTGCCTTACTTAAACATTGTGTTGCTCGAGAATCATATGTACGGCTGACATTGTAACATTTACCTTTCATGTATAGAAATTCTGCTCTCAATGAAAACGGTACTTGTGAATCAACTGTAATAAAAAAAATATTTGTTATATTGAAATTATTTAGTATGACATTTAATCAATTAATAAGTAGATTGATTCATGGATAACAAGTCATTAATAACTTTCTTACATGAAACATTGAAGGCAACTATAAAAATATTTATTTAAAAAAATACGAAATTTAGAACTTATTTAAGAAATAAATTAAAAAGACGGACCATCAATGCTCTCAAACTTTTCAACTAATTCTTCTTTCTTTTTTTCAACACATTTGTTCTTTTCAGACGCCTTTTCTAATGGATGGTTTTCAAAGAATAAATCTCTGTACACATACAATTCTCGTAGTTCCTCCTAAATCAACAAAAAATTAAGCACATAAGTACATGGAAAAGTAATCTATTTAATGTAAAATTAGTGCATATGGAAATTCTAGAGACTTATTTTTATTAACTCTAAATCATAAATGAAAAAGAAACTGGAGGCTTACTGACCTTTAAATTTTCAATAAGCCCTGAAACATTTTCTAATAATTCTACGTGGTCTTCTGTTTCAGCCGACATAGTGATATTCATTAATATTCTATTGATTATTTATTAATATCGAATATATTTTAGGAACAAACAATAACATTTTCCTCAAGCGATTCCTGAGAAAATGTCAGTTTGACAATGTCAAATTATAAATATTACCACAAAATGGCAAAGCTTATTGTGCTTTTAAGTTTTAAAAAGAAATAAAAAAAACAAATTGAATTAATTTAATTTAAAGGACGATGAAAAATTTCCATGTCAATGGTTATATAATAAATAGATAGCTACATATTTTTGATATTTTCTGAAGAGAATTAAAATGGCAACAGTTCTTTTCCATTGAGGAAAATGGAAATCCCCTGGTCCCCATTTATCTGTTATTTTAACAATAGTCATCTTAACATCTAAAGTTTTATAATTTATTTATGATTTATTAATGAACGTATTTAAGAGCTACAAAATATTTAATTAATTAATTATTACACGTACTATAGACAAGTAATGATTACTTTGTGTAAAGTGTACTGCTGTATTGATAAGAACCGTGTTTTACTTACAAGTAAGTAGTGACTAGTGACAATACGTAACTTTATTGAAAAAAATAGTTATTAATTTAAAATAATGCCATATTACGAGGACATAATTGTCACTGAAGATGGCAGAACTTTATGCGAGCTTTGCGAAATATATATTTCCACTGATGACATGATTGAATCACATTTAGATTGCGAAAAACATGTCAGCCTATATATTTCCAGATTAATGATACAAAATAATATCAACGCAGAAGTTAATAAAGCGTATTGCCTAATTTGTAAGGTGGATTTAGTTGATTTGATGGTTCATATACAAAGTTCACAACATCAGAGACTTATGAATGAAATTAACGAAGTGATTGAGAAAGATAGATCATTTCTTGTATTGCCCCAAAATTTAAACACAAATGGATCTCAAGTATATTGCACAATATGTAATAACTTTATGATCTTTACTTTGGAATCTATAAAAGATCATGTGCACTCCTTAAAACATAAACGGGCTCGTTCAATGGCTGTTCAGCCATTTAATGGTATTTTTTCAGTTGAAGAACATGATGATTATTTGTGGTGTAAAGTATGTCAAATTTATTTTGAAAATTATATAGAAACAATTTTTGAACATGTTGATGATAATAAGGAGCACAAAACAAGGCTAACAAAAATACTAAGATTGATAGAAGGACAAAATATAACAATTGACAAGTATTTGACCCAAGCAAATGAACATTCAGCAACTTGCCTTAAATGTAACACAGTAGTAGCTTGCAATGTGGACAACCTTGAACGCCACATTACAGGGAAGAGGCATAAAGGACACTGATTTTCAATATATGTATAGACTTTTTTTGTTTTTATGTTAGTATATTAAATATACTTAGTTATTTCATATTAATAATTATTTAATTCTAACGGATAATATTACTCCTAAACGGAGTTAGGCTGGCTGAATTAGGCAGGATTCGCAATGTACAATGGACCAAATGCGAGTCTAAGTGCGGAAAACGAGTTCAATTTACATTACATTACTCCTAAATCCTATTAGTTTTTATTTGAGTACTAAGTATACTAGATTTGATTTATATAAATACTAAAAGTAGTTAGTTACACAACTCAATTAGGTAAATATTATAAAAAGAAAATATAAGATTTAGGATTTTGTATATCAATGTTTTTAGGCTTTACATGCACTAGTATTTTAATTTATATGGAATATTAAACAAAAATTTGAATAACTTAAAAAAAATAAAAGGAATAACTTAAATAAAAACTTATAAAATGTATTATTTCATTTATTTAAACTGACAATACCTTACATTTTACCATAAAACTTAGAATCTATACTATAACATTATGAAGAGGCAAAGTTTGTTTGTTTGAACATGCTAATCTCAGGAATTACTAATCTAGGTTGAATTTTTTTTTGCATTAGATAGCCTGTTTGTCGAACAAGGCTACAGGCTATATATCACCCTGGGAAAATGTATTATTCCCGTGGGATAATTTGTTTTTGTTTAGGGATGAACCCGAAGCGAAGCAAGGGTGCGCAGCTAATATATACACAATAAAGATAATATTAATATATGTAGGCAGTAGGTACATTTTATTCTTCCAAGTTACTATCATTTATATTGTTTTTTTTTTATGTTTTTTTGATCTGCATCAGTCTCCTGTGACTATAATCTGAGAGAACATAAGATGATAAGATATTCGGTCTATCATTTTTTTGTGCCATCTCCATTGAGAAGGCTACTCTACATCTGCATACATACTGCTGATGAAACAGATCATCTGTTTCATTATATCGTGTCTTAAATGGCTAGTTGGGCTGCCAGTTCATTGGTATAGCTAGACAGTAAGTAATTTTTGCTATTTGATTGCAGCTGCGTACATCACTATTTACAGTCGAAATGAATGCCATAGGCCATAGCGAAATAGTGTCTATAATAAATGACAATTTAATTAGATGTATAAAATCTCTTGTTAGGTACCTACTTAAAATGTTACATGTATTATAAGTGCGACACACAATGGGGAAAAATTTTGCCTATTTTCTCCCGCCAGATGTCGCGATTACTAAAGCCTTCAGTATATTGTAAAACTCTATAGCGTGGATGGATTTTTTTATCATTTTATTTAAAGTTTAATTAAAATGACAAATTGTGCAGTACCAGGATGCAAAGAAAATGAATATCATTCGTTTACAAAAGACAAAGACTAAAGAAATTGTGGGTGTGGGAAAAAGCAATAAGACGACCCAAATTGTTGAACTCACAATCTTTATAATTAAGGCTATCTGGACATCATTTTTAAGAAAGTGATTTTAAAACGCTTAAATCATTTACATGTGAATATTATTTTTCATTATTTGTGCTTTTTTACATATTCATTACAATTTCATACAAACTTTCATTACCCATTTTACCCCCTTAAGGGATTGAGTTTCGAAAAATGCTTAAACACGTATCTATTTAGTTGTATTGAAGAGCATTAATACCAAGTTTCAAGTAATTCTGATCATAAATAATTCTTTGCCCATATAAACTTTATTACCCCCTTTTATCCCCTTAAGGGATGAATTTCGAAAAAACTTAAATAAATATATTTCTTATTTTTTTATCTTAAAGCTAAACACCACTTTGTGTATTTGACATTAAGAATGATAGAGTTTCATATGATCTTTAATCCCCTATTCTACTCACTTAGGGGATGAATTTTGAAAAATTCTTTCTTATCGGATGCCTACATCATATTATAAGGAATATGTCCTCCAAATTTTACGTTTCTACGACCAGTGGTTTAAGCTGTGTGTTGATCCATCACTCAGTAAGGAATCAGGACCATCACAGGATGTACCTCTTCTTATTAATTCTTCCTTCAGCTGGTCTAACTTTCAAGTACAATACATTGCACAGGTAAGATGCTAATGTAAATAGGCAATACGTATGGCGCCCTCCTTTCGAGAATCTTCCCCATTTAATAAACGATCGATATTTTACTAGAAGTCTAACTTCACTATTTCCGATAATTGTCAATGTCTGCTGTCAAACTAAAGTTCAATCGTTTATACAAATTACGAAAACGAAATTAAAACTTAAAAGTAAGTGGTCAAATATAATTGAAGTAATAGGTGAGAAATAAAAATAAAATAATGAAAACAGGCCTATTATATGGCATTGTTGCAAGCTCAAAAACGCGAATGCGTTGTGTATTTTGCGGAGTATACATTCCGAAAGCAAACAAATGTATTGAGGAGCACACAAATGGCACAAAACATAAAGAATATATAGATCAAATGGCTGAACATGGAATAATTTATAATAATGAAGAGTTATACTGTAGACCGTGTGATTTAAATTTTGGAGAAGAAGATTCTGTTGCTTCCCATCTCGAAAATGAGGATCACGCAAATTGGATTGCAGCTATCGACGATTTAATAGAGGGTGAGTTTATAAATGTTCATTCTTATATGGCCAGCGAAAGCGATGAAGTAAATTGTGAAGTGTGCAATTGTAAAATGTATTGCACACTGCAAAATATTGAAGAACATGTAAACGAAATTGCGCATCGTAATAACGTAGCTGAAAAACTGAGGCCTTTAAATGGTATATTTCCTGTTGAAAACGAAGACGAAATGTGGTGCAAAGTGTGTGATGAATATTTTGAAAATTCAGCGAAAGGCATTCTACAACATATTGATGAATCCCAAACACATGTAGATTGGTTTATGGAGCTTGTTGATCTTATTCAAGCTCAGGATGTATCTGTCCAAGATTTTCTCAGATTGGAACATGAGAAGAATGCATATTGTAATAAATGTCAGATGGAAGTGACCTGTGAACTGCAAAGTATTGAAGAACATGTGCATAGTGATGCACACTTAAATCAATTTAGTTAATGCTTCTTTATCAACTAGCAAATTTAGATAAAGCTTATATTTAAATAAATCTCTTTTCAGGCTTTAATTATTATTTTATGTACTATATTTGCAAGTCTGTCTTAGAACATTTTATACATGTTTTGCTATCCCTGTGTTCATTAAGTTTCTAAATAGCAGAGAGTATTAAATACTACATAATGTATTAAGAATATGACTTGGCTAAAATCTCTATTTTGTAAACTGTTTATTGTGAAACTAATATTGCAAAGGTACCCACTTTGCTATTTATTAATATGATAAAATAATAGGTGTACCATGTTACATATTATATAATGTCAGGTAGTTAGTTAAATTACATATTTGTAATATTCAAAATATATGTAAAATATATACCAAGTTTAAAAGTAATACATTCCTCTATTAATTGTAATAATTGGATCTCTTTATAACAAATAGTAAGTTTCTGAATTATTATATACATGTCAGAGAATTATCATTTGAAATTATAAGTCGGATTTTTAAGACATATTAGTAAATCATGTTTTGAATGTATTATATTAATGTTCACATGTATCCATTAACAAAATTAGAAACTTAAGTTGCAATGTGTTCAGTGTATTTATTGATTATTTTTTATTTAAAATTCATGCTTAAAAATAAGGATAAAATATCACTCATGTAAGTTTTAATTAAATTTTCAGTGTCAGCTTTGAATTTCTGAATATTATTGTCATAATTCCTTAAATTTTTATCATTGTTTAGATTGTTTTGATCTTGAAATAAAGTATATTAATGAAAATATAATATTTGATTTTATTATATAATGACTAAAATAAATTTCTCAAAATTCCTATAACTCTTAAGATTAATTTAAAATGCGAAATGTCTTTCAGAATATAATTTATTTTGATATAAAAGATAAACATTTCAACACATTAAATATCTAAGTGCTAGAAGTAAAAGGGCATGTAATAAAACTATAATATATAGTTTAAATAAAATTAGTATAAAGTATTTATTAATATATAAATGTATGTATGTATGTGTTCAGCCCTTTTTTAGCGTCAGACTGCTGGGTACGGGCCTCCCTTCAAAGTGAGGAGGATCAGGCCATAGTCCACCACGCTGGCCAAGTGTGAGTTGGCGGACTTCACATGTCTTCCGAAAACTTGCCAGGTTCTCTCAAACCTGCAGTTTTCCTCACGATGTTTTCCTTCACCGTAAATCAAGCGGGTAATCATGTTGGAAAATAATTCGCACATGAAAATATCAGAGAGTTCCAGACGAGATGACAGGTGAGGGATTTAAATCCGCTTCCTTAGGTTTCAAAAGCGAACACGTTACCACTGGGTTGTCTTCAATATATAAATATTAGTAAAAATTAATAGTCTATAAGATAATCATCATCTTCATCTTCTTCCCTTATGACAGTTAATTGATCATTTATATGGGGCTCATCTTGAGCACCTGTGGTGGAATCTTGTTTATTCACTTCACCTTGTCGATAACAAATTCTCTCTTCATCTAAACTTATAACTTGAGCTAGATCTTCTGCAAAACAATCAATTTGTGCTATTGCTTCACTTAAATTGTTCTGCAAGGTTCTGTAAAAATGTAAATAATTTAAATTATTATTGAACATCCAAATAATCCGAATACATACCTACAAGATCTTTTACGGCTTTGGTAACGTACAAATGAGCTTAATATGAGATAAGCTATTTTGAAGTTATCGATAGACAACAAATATACTTACTAGTTGTAGATTTGACGTCAGTTTGTACAAAAAAATGCAATTTAGGGGCAGAAGTTCAATGAAATGGACAAGTTCAGAATGGGACAAATTAAATTTAAGGGCACTAGGAACCAAGTAGTAGATTTTTGTTTATTACATTCTTACAACATTTACTCAGTAACAATATGTATTGACCTAAACATCATTAGGTTTTTCAAAACAAAGAAAATGGCGAAGCGTAGTTTAAATATTTCGTAAGTTAAAGTATTTTATTCGTTGTTTGTGAAGTTTATTTATTAGATTATTTCAATAATATTTGGTAGTTATTGTACCGCTAAATAACCTATGGTTTTACTACTTAAAACAAAAAACAAAAACAAAAAACCACCGAGCGAAGCTCGTTCGCCCAGGTTCTAAGAAATAAACTTATCCTATGTCGACTATTCATAATAGGTATGTATGATTGTCAACTTAATTATTCAAAGTGTAGCACATAAGTATTCTTACATAATCCTCTTAATATTATTTCTTAATTGCTTTTGAAATTTTCGTAGCTGCGACTGTTCATCTCGCAATTTTCGGTTAACATCATCCTTTGTTAGCTCCCGACTAGGTCGGTGAGTGCGATCTTCAAACCTGGCTTCGGCAATACGTTCTTGATCCAAAGTCTCAATAAGTGTCTTCTCAGCCAACGCCAACTCTTCCTCTAAAGATGTAAAATCTCGAACTGCCTATAAATATTTATGCATATGCATATAATACCTTTTTAACCGATTTCAAAGAAGACAGAGATTTTGTTTTGTCTGTATCTAGTATCTATTTTTTGGTTAATATTGTATATGATCATTTATAATTTCTTTGTATTTGAACTTTTCCATTAAGATTATAGTAAAATTGTAAAATTATATTATACTAGCGACTCACCCTCGCTTCACTCTAAAAAAACAAATTTATCCCACGGGAACCGTACATTTTTCCGGAATAAAAAGTAACCTATATGCTATTCCAGACTATGTATAATCTATCTCCAGATCAGTTCAGCCGTTCTGGCGTAAAAGAGTAACAAACATTCATCCTTCCATCCTCACAAACTTCAACATTTATAATATTAGTATGGATTCTACAACCTCTTCTCTTTGCCATTTAAGGTCTTGGATTTTTATTCTATTTGTGTGTAAACGCCTTCGTAACGCTGCATCAACCCTTGCTGCATAAGCTTGCGCGGATATGGACAATTGCACTCGAGCTCCTCGAATCTAAAAGAAATTATTAAAACAAATCTAACAGTAATTCTTAGATTTAGCTTTTCTATATTTCTATTTTCAATATAAAATTAAAATTATATTTCTGAGTAAAGCATGTTAGGTAGGTGTTTTAGAATTTCTTGTTCTGTTGATGCAAATGTGTGGAATAAAGATAAATTGACTCTTATGTGGGCTAGCTATAATTAGCGAATGTAGTTTGTATAAATCTAAATGAAAAAGTTCATTTTTACTTTATTTTCTTTTTAACTAATTTAAATAGCTACACCGCGCTGACAAGGAAAAAGGCTAAATTAAAAGACTAATTAATCTATTTTTAACTACTGAAAATATATATTAATTCCAAATTTTCTCTCTGTTTTAACTGATTCAGGAAATATTGTATTCAGCCCTTTTTAATGTCCCACTGCTGGGCACGGGCCTCCCTTCAATACGAGGGGGATCAGGCCATAGTCCACCACGCTGGCCAAGTGCGGGTTGGCGGACTTCACACGTCTTTCGAAAACTTGTTAGGTTTTCTCAGACATGCAGGTTTCCTCACGATGTTTTCCTTCACCGTAAGGCAAGTGGTAATCATGTTAGAAATGATTCGCACATGAAAATATCAGAGGTGCGAGACCCGGGATTTGAACCCGCTTCACTCGGTTTCCCAAGCGAGCGCGTTACCACTGGGCTACCACTGCCTTCAGGAAATATGTATGTATTAAAATACTAGCGACTCATCCTCGCTTCCTCGCTTGGGTTCATCCCTAGGTACGTTTTAACGGTTAGTACAGAATAGACTAAAAATTAAAAAAATATACCTATATCTCTTACTTGAGAAATGATTCTTCAGACAAACTTCCACCCCCCTTAAGGGATGATTTCCGGAATAAAAACTATCCTATTTCCTTCCCAGGGTCTCAAACTATCTCCATAGCAAATTTCATCTAAATAGGTTCTGCAGATTAAGCGTGAAAAGGTAACAAACAGATAACATACAGACAGACAGAGTTATTTTCGCATTTATATTTTGTTATATTAGTATGGAAGTATGAACTAGTTTAGATTCGATAAAGAAATTATTAACATTTTTTGCTGTTGAAGAGCCTCGATTGGAAATCGAAACCTTAATTAATTATATTATCTTAGTTAATTGCTCACAATACTACACCTAGTTTTCAGTTTGCATACCTGTTGCCGCGTTGTAATAGCATTACAAAGTGCTTTTAGGCCGGCTCTTTTCAATGCTGCACATCGTCTAACCCAACATGCGACTGGAAATCCCCTGTAATTCGAAATATATTGATTCAATTGTACAAAAAATCCTAAAGAAAACATTAAAATTTTACTAAATCAAGGTTTCCATATCCTTATGTTATCTTAATCGATAAAATACCTGCATATTCGAGGAACTTCCTTCGGTACTTCAGTCTGTGGAGCAATTAAAACCCGTACAAGGTTTAAATTGCTCCACAGACGGTTTACTAAATCTTCATATAGTAATAAATAATAATAAATTCTCAAAATCTTTTGAGAATTTGTTTGAAAATATAAAAGTACCTATTATATTTATGTAATGTAATGTAATTAGCGATAAATCAGAGATCGTCTTTTGTGCCTTAAATTTGGTTATTTTTTACACATTGACTTATTATTATATAGTAATTAGCGACTCACCCTTGCTTCGCTCGGGTTCGGCCCTGTTAATAGACTAGGTATATATTATTGACCGAGCGAGCGAAGCGTCTCTGCTTCAAGTCTGGCAAAATCTGCTTATAGAATCTTCTAGTCGTCGGAGATTTTTGATTGGATACTTCCTTCAAAAAGGGCCAAAAAGGGGGCTACTGGATGGATAACTCTGCCTTATGAGATCCGATTTCGATGTTTTTTTTTTTTGAAAGATAGCAACTTTAAATTGGTTTCATAAAAAATTGGTGAAGATCTGATGAAGATATTCATCATGATGAGCAGAATAGCTCCTCAAATTGCAGTAAATTGCTCACTTTTAGATTTCTACCAGTGGAAGCGGCCCTTTAACTACGTGGTATATTAATTGCTGCAAAAAAGTTTATGCTCGCGAGGTCTACTGTTGGTAGAACTACTAGTATATATACATAGGTATGATGAGTTAGTGTGGATAGTATTATAACATGTTTTCCCATGGGGATGAAATAATCTCCCACGGTAAAAATTAGCCTATTTTATTCCAACTATCTAAGCATACGAAGGCAGTTTTTTTGACAAATCTTAATCATAGTTCAGCCATTTTGTGCAAAATATTTACAAATTATATACACAATCCTTCATCGCTTATTGCTTTTATTCTTTCTATTATTAAAACGGTATTAAAATCCGATGCGTAGTTTAAAAGAAGTGAGCGGAAAAACAAACAAAAACTTAGAATAACAGATTTATAGTAAGTACTTTTTCTTTATCAGTTCCTCGACTACAGCGTCTTGATAATTTTTATTAGCACACGTCTCGTCTATCTGTAAAGCTTGTGATTTTTGCTTTACGTCTGCTTCAACTCTGCTCTTGATTTTTTCAATTCTCTTAGTTTGTTTTTCTAACTCTAAAATAAGTCGTTCAAAATTCTTTTTCTGTTCTTTAAGAAATTTTAGCTCCTAAAAACGTACTACTTGTAAATAAATTGAACAATTTAATATATTATAACTATTAGTATGTATATTTTATATATAGCTGGGCATCGTTAATCAAATAGTTAACTTCGTTAATCGTTAATCTGCTATAAAAAAAGTTAGCTTCGTTAAACGTTACAGCGTTACATTTCCGAAGAATTAACGCAAGTTAACGTTAATCGTTAATCTGTTAATATGTGTAAAATTGCATCTTTATATCATTGCGTTAGTGAACTTATAAAACCTGTTGGTTTAGGTTCTGGAAGTTAACAGGTTATGAACAAAACAAAATACTTGTATAATTCAGTGCAGCACATCTCATGTGAACTGGCAAAGTATTAAAGTTTTCTAATATCTGTTCATTGACATTAATTACATTGCACTGGAGACGATCAGGAGCATTCAGTATGTCTTCTTTTCTTTCTCATTCGCACGTGCCGGCAAAATATATCTAGTTTTGTTTTTGTTTCACTCGCTGCCACGCGCCGCCCGGCACTTGTCGGTGCCGTGCGGTAACTATTAGGCATTGGATTAACGATTAACGGACATCTGCATATTAACGGAAGTTAACGTGTCCGTTAACATTTTTAACAGTTAACTTAAAAGTTAATCCGTTAATCAAAATGTTAACTTCGTTAATTAACGATTAGCGGATCAACGAGTTAATGCCCAATTATGGGTGTAACTAACACGAATTTGTTTTATATAGATACAATTTTTGGAGATATAATGTTAAAACTTTATATAAATAAAAATACGACTAGTTTTCATTTCATTTAATCTATCCTAAGAGGGAATTCTGTTTTTTTTTTTTCTGTTACCTCTGTTATATAGTTTTCAACAGCGTCTGTCAAAGGGCATATTGCCCCAGGCCTAGTCCCTTCTCTAGAATGGTTGTCTATCTCACTTTGGACTCTTTGGACAACAACTCGTAAGGCATTGTGTTCATACTTTAAAGCGTTAATTGAATCTGCTAAGCGTTTGGACAAATCTTCTAACACCCAACGCCAAGATGCCACATCAGATATTCTATTTTAAATAAGAATATTTTTATGATATGTTACGTTAATAGATGTAACGTAAAACGCATGGAACCGGAGATATCCCCTCGGTTTATTAAAAAGTACAGACTTACCCTTATTTCATATAAACATACTAGCAAAACCCGCGGCTTTGCTCGCGCTAAAACTACGAAAAAAATCTCTTTGGCTTTAGTAGTAATTTAATGGCTGTAAAAGAATTTACAAATGTGTATGATTGTGATTCTCGCATCCAGGGTTCCGTACCGGCGAATACTGTTTTATGTAGGTATTTCCTAGTTCATCTTTTCAAAGTTAGAGGAAGAGAGTACAATGATACAACTCGCATACAATGTTTACGACTTTAGAATTATGTAACTCGGCTAATATGAGCTTTTAACTAACATATCGAAAGTAGAATATCGTTGAAAAATAAAATAATTTTATAAGTAAATAATTTGGACACTACACCTGTCTTGTAAACATTTTTTGTACTGATATTCATTGGATTCCTTTAGGAAGCCTGTAATTTGAACCAGTTCTTGGGATTCATTTAATTGTTCAACAACATCTGCATTGAGAGAGTCACTGAGAGCTCGTATTTTTTCTACCCCACAAGTGGTACCGAGGCAAGCGTCTTCGCAAAACATGATTTGTTACAAATTGTATAAAAATATGAAATTTAAAGCAAAAAATGTAATAAAATTGAGATTTTATACTTCATTTTGACAACTTTGATTATTAAGAGTGACAGTTTTTAAATATAGACAAAATAAGATTATCTATAGTACATGTAATAAAATTGTAACTTAGCCGAATCTGTACATAAATATTTTTTAGAAATTCTTATTGAAATAGACATTATTATCAAAACAGAGGCCGAATCTATAGTTTTTAGAATTTTTGTATGTCTGTCTGTCTGTTACCGCATCACAGAAAAACCACTGGAGAGATTTTGATGAAATTCGGTATGGTGATGGCTGGTTATCCGGGTCAACATATAGGATACTTTTTACTGCGGGAGAATATCTCATCTCTGAGAAATCTATACTAAACGTTAGAACGTAAGTAGGGACGAACCTGAGCGGAGCGAGGGTGAGTTGCTAGTATTATCTAATTTTGTGAAATTCGCTTGCCATAACCGAATTCTGTTATAAATGTTGTAACATAAGACATCTTTACAGATAAATAAAATTGAAGTATCTGTTTGTAACGTCGAAATAAAAGTTTTTTACTGAATGTATATGAAATTATACTACATACCTATACGGTACTTATAATGTAGTCAGCCCTTTTTAACATCCCACTGCTGGGCACGAGTCTCCCTTGAATAGATACGAGGGGGAGTCTTTCGAAAACTTGCTAGGTTCTCTTAGGCATGCAAGTTTCCTCACTAAGTTTTCCTTTCCTTCATGTGATAAATATGTTGAAAGTGATTCTTATAAGGAAAAAAAAACATTTTTAACGTTTTTGTCTGTCTGTCTGTTTGTTGCTATTCTCTAAAACGGCTGTACTGATTTTGACAGGATTTTCACTGGCAGAAAGCTGATGTTATAAAGAGTAACTTAGGCTACTTATGTTTTAGAAAAATGATTAGTTTCGCTCAAAAACGCATCTAGGAACGCAACTGAGCGAAGCGAAGGTTCGAAAATAAAATTATGTGTAGAAATGAAGAAGAAATGAAAACCTCACATAAATTATACTTGTTTTATTTATCAATATAATGAGTTAATATCATATATTATTTTTAAATTAGCGCGTGATTTCCATAAAAAGATTTTTTAAAAGCTATATTAATGGGTTTTAACAATACAAAGTAGACTAATTCCGCAACACTGATAATGCTGAAGCCTAAAAACAAGCTGAGAAGGCCCCCGATTGCACCTGAAAAAATAAATTATTGTTTACTTGGACTAACTACTCGCTTTTTTCTTATACTTGATTCAAACATAGGTTTGTAATACTTATAGAATCTTTACCTTTAGGCGTAGATTTAAAAATTTCTTTTCTTTTTAATCAATAAAAATATAGTATACATCCATAGTCCATACTAATATTATAAATGTGTAAGTAACTCTGTCTGTCTGTCTGTCTCCTTTTCACGCTTAATCCGCTGAACCGATTTAGACGAGATATTCAGATAGTTTGAGACCCTGAGAAGGACATAGGATAGTTTTTACCCCGGAAATCATTACTTAAGGGGGTGAAAAGGGGGGTAGAACTTTGTACATGTATGTATGTATATATATGTATATATACATGCATATACTATTTAGTCTATGTATTCTATACTAACTGTCATAAGTTATCTAGGGACGAACCCGTGCGAAACGAGGGTAAGTCGCTAGTTTAATTATACTTATAAAATATATTATGCAGATAACTAAATTTAAGGGCCCTTTCAAGAAGAGATTGCATTATTCTCGACAATTTTTACTTTCGGTCGTAAAATTCTTAACGCTAGTTTCTGTAAAACGATCTCCAGAGATAGAAAGGTTAGAGGAAGCAATTTAGTTCAGTATGGATTATTTTAATATTTTATAAGTACATATATGTCACACGTTGCGTTTAAGAGCCACCATAGTATATTCAATCTATACATATAATAAAACTGTAGAGGTCGAATGTCTGTACATAGAAAAAAAATGCTGAACACCGAGTCAGGGGGATGTAAGAAGAGAAATAGAACAAATCCAGATTTTTTTCAATTTTTTTGTTTCTGTGTCTGTCTCTTAGTCTGTTTGTACGGGCTAATCTCCGACTCTGTTGGACCGATTTAAATGAAATTTTGTATAGTGGTACCTTATATCCCCAGTCAACATCTTAGATACTTTTCATCCCGGAAAATTAAATAGTGGGATAATTAAAAAACTATAGTAACTTATACAGCTTAGTACACAAAAACTACTGATTGGATTTTAATGAAACTTTACAATAATATAGTTCATACATCAGAATAACAAATAGGCTACGTTTTATCCAGGAAAAATGTACGGTTCCTGTGGGATAGATTTGTTTTCGTTTTTCTAGAGGCGAACCGGAGCGAAGCGAGGGTGAGTCGGTAGTATCAAATATTTATTTACCCTGCATATGTGTTACAAACAATACGTGCTCATTTTCCTCAGGCCCTGTTTACACCCCTCTTGTTTTTAGAACCTGTTAGCAATCTGCAATACATTTGTATCCCTAAGGAAATCGTATTCCTTTAAACCCCCTAGGCTCTCAAAATGGCTAAATTTTAAAGGTTTCTTATAGTACCAAAGAGTAAAAATATACTTATCTTAAAGTAAAACTTTATCTAAGGGTTTAATAAATATATCATATGTACTCATATATGTATTATGTAACGGAATCATAACTCCTAACTAGATTACTTAATATTGTTTTCTTAAAATAAACAATCGAAGACAAATATGAATTAAAGTGTTGGCTAATCATTTGATATACCTACCCATTATTTTTTTATTTAATTACCTGCAAAATAATAATCATCATATTGGGCGTGGCGATGTTGACCCAAGAACATGTCATTATAGAAATGAACGTTTATATGAGTTCTTTCTCCTCTGGAACCAAATGCATTAATAATTTACAAAAGACATTTATTATATTTACATAAATCGACAATAATAACCTTTAAGTAACATAATATATTTTTACGTGAAAAGTAACTTTTATTATGAAAAAGGAACCAAACTTTGTATTAAGCTCTATACGATCCTTTATAGTGAGAGAATCAGGTTTTATATTTAAGTACTAGGACTGTTTTTATATATCTTGTATTTAAAATTCTGGTATACCTATAATCTATATGTACCCGTAGTTGCTGTTAAAGCATTTTAGGAGAAGAAAACTAGGTGGATTTGGCTTAAAATTTTTTTATGATTTTACTATGCGTGCTTATGGGATTACCTGTTTTATTTTGCGAAGCGGAAGCATTACAAGCCCTAAAAAGGCTGTATTTATTTAATTAATAAAATGTTTAAATTGTTTTGAGTCTTGGAGTTTTAATGAAACGCATCTACTAACGTTATGTGCGCTTGTTTTTGTATACTTACGTCTTATTTTTATAATCAGACCTCCCATAAGCGGGATCTTTGATGAGGTCAGAGTAATATACTTGGGTGGAGTATAGCACATCGTTACAGGCGGGATAGCACGATGTCGCGTCTTCGTGTGGCTGCCTCTGTTCCTCACTGTCTGCGTAGTATGCATATATTAGTTGTTCACCAACCTTCGCTGTAATCGAACTGGTATTAGAAATGTGAAAGTTTTTATTGTATGTTTGTTACACATTTACACTGAAAGTGCTAAAGGGATTTGGAGGAAATTCAGTATACTTATAGATAGACTATGACCTGGGGATTAGGCACGTAGGGACGAGCAAAGGCTAAGTCGTTAATTTATAATAGAAACTAGTGACTCACCCTCGCTTCGCTCGGGTTCGTCCCTAGGTTGCTTCCCAAATTGTTTCGTTTATTTATTTTTTTCGTGGGACCCTATTTTTTTTTCTAAAATAAAAGTAGTCTAAGTTACTTCTTATTACATCAGCTATCTGCCAGTGAAAGTCCCATTAAAATCGGTCCAGCCATTTCAGAGATTAGCCGGAACAAGCAGACAAACAGACAAACAGATAGACAGACAAAAATTGTAAAAAATGTTGTTTTGGTATATGTATCATGTATACATCCATATGCATTCAGTAAAAAGCGGTTATTTTAATATTACAAACAGACACTCCAATTTTATTTATCTGTATAGATTATTGTAACTCTAATCTTCACGAAAGATAGAAAAATCGTGATGACAGATACTGTAGGAAAATTAGTACTTTTAAAAACGTTAAACGTAAGCAAAATAATAGTTATAAGATAATTTTATAATAAATTTAACTGGTTATATATTATTGTTATAAAAAACATGTAATAGTTTTAGATACTCCAATGTTACCTTTAACTTCAGAGACGCATTGAAAATCTAATTTCGTCGAACAAATCGGGATCCCAACGTGTTTTCCTAAAAACATCAAAAGTCATAAATTAGTTTTAAGTCAGGACAAAGTGTGTTTTATTTGCTTTCACTACGCACTCTAAAGTACTAAAAATTCTGCCAGTATGGCAATCTCCTTACTAAGAAGTTTTTGTGGAGAAAAGCTGGTAATGTTACTAAACTTATAAAAGTTCTTTTAATGTATAAAACCAATGTAATTTTAATGATTTTATTAGCATTAATTTTTTTTAACCCGCTTCACTCGGTTTCCCAAAATCGCGGCTTCAAATCCCAGGTCGCACACCTCTGATATTTTCATGCGTGAATCATTTCTAACATGATTACCATTTGCCTTACGGTGAAGGAAAACATCGTTAGGAAACCTGTATGTCTGAGAGAACCTAGCAAGTTTTTGAAAGACGTGTGAAGTCCGCCAATCGGCACTTGGCCAGCGTGGTGGACTATGGCCTGATCCCCCTCGTATTGAAGGGAGGCCCGTGCCCAGCAGTGGGACGTTGAAAAGGGCTGATTACATTTTTTTGACGAACAAATAAATTATTATTTACAATAGATAATTGATGAATAGATATCGAAATATTTCTTTTGGAACCAGTACCCCACAGTTTGACTCACTTGGCCAGTTATACAAAACACAGTTACATTGCTTCATCGTCTCTCGAATTCTCAAATCCAATTTACAATTGGTATCTGTGTAAAATTCATAAAAGTGTAACTTTCTTTCATTTTGAAAGAAACACTGTCGTTGATCTGGTGACAATGCGCGTAAAGAGCCATCGGTTTTGTACGTTATTGCAGACACTTCGATGGTAGTCATTCGGTCCATGGGAAGTCGCAGTATGGTGCTGGTGTAGACATGATCAGTTGGCGAACTTATTAATATCTGTCAAAATACAAACTGTATAGATAATAATTATTAATTATAATTAATGTACAAATATTTTGTTAATTTTAGAGTAGTAGTGATACAGATTTGTTATAAATTATAATACTTTCTTAGATTTACGGAAATATTTGACATTTTAAGTAAAACTATCTTTTCTGGTTTCGAAAAATCCGAAAAGATAGTTTTATTTAAAACAGTTTTATGTTTTTGAGAATGCAATTATAACTACAAAGCCATTGGAATTGTTTGATTAATAATAATAAATAGATTACACTAAAAAAATAAATTGAAGATATATTTTTTACTTACATTAAATCCCACGTTATGTCCATCACAATCGTATTGATGCTCAGAAGTATTCAGATAAAGTTCAATGCCTAATCCGTTTACTTCTCCAGACGCCATGACTCTAAAGGGTAAGGTTCCAGGTTTTGGGGGAAATACCTTCGGGTATCCTCCATCCAGATCCCACTCAAGGGTATCAGAAGACGCCAAGCGGTTGAATGACCTTTGCCAGGATATTGTTTCATTTGTCCTAAAAATAATAATATACTCTCGTGAGCAAAAAAATCGACTCAGGACGCATGCTTGCGGTTAAAAAGCTCTAGCAAAAAATCGAAAGCTTTTATTATATTTCTGATTTTAACATCTGAAAGTTCTTTGTTTTAGCTTTAAAATGAGTGGTCTATGTTGTTATTAAAAAATGTTTTCTGGTAAAGAAAAAATATTGAATGAGATGGAGTCTTAAGCAATAAAAAAAGTGATGGTTGACGGTAAAGAAAATACCACGTAAAATTCGTCAAAACAATAATTTAATTAAAATTATTTTTTTAATATTTAGTGTTGCCCCCCCTGGCCCTAATAACAGCTTCCAATCGCTTTTTCATGGATCGAATAAGTTTCCTTACTCGATCTTGTTCGATGCTATTCCATTCGTCGATTAGCGCTGCTTTGAGGTCCGCCATCGTGTCTGGTGCAGGATTTCTAGCTCGAACTTTTCTTTTAAGATCATCCCATAAATGCTCGATAGGATTTAAGTCCGGGCTACGCGCTGGCCAGTCCATAGCGGCAATTGCGACCTCCTGTAAATACTGCCGGACGGAACTTGCAGTATGTGGACGGGCATTGTCGTGCATTAGGACGAAGTTTTCGCCAATGAAACCGGCGTAGGGAACGACGTGATCCTCTAAAATCTCTTCGATGTATCGGATCGCCGTCAATCCTCCCATTCGACCGCCAGTTTCAATAAAAACCAACTCGGTTTTTGCCTCACTTGAAATGCCGGCCCACACCATCCAGGAACCTCCTCCAAAAGCAACATTTTCTTTGATACAGCACTGCGCGAATCTTTCCCCAGGTCTTCTGTAGACTCGTCCTCTTCTATCACTACCATGCAAGCACACTCTACTTTCGTCTGAGAAGAGAACGGTGCTCCATTGTTCGTCAGTCCAATCAACATGTTCTCTAGCAAAACGTAGGCGGGCTGCTCGGTGGTCTGGGGTTAATTTGGGGCCAGTAGCTGGCCTTTTTGGCTCAAGCCTAGCTGCCTTAAGTCGTCTTCTGACTGTCCAGCCACTCACAGCTACTCCTCGCGTTTCTCTGAGCTCTTGTTGGACTTGAACGCCAGTGAGGGCCCGATTTCTTAACGATGTGCTGACAATAAATCGGTCATCTCTCTCTGACGTGCACCTTTTTCTACCGGAACCGCGTCTTCGATTAAAGCCACCAGTCTCCTGGTAACGACGGTAAACTCTGGAAACAGCAGACTGGCTCATGTTCAGTGCACGTGCCACTTCACGCTGACTCTGGCCTTGTCGCAATAGGGTGATCGCTTGAGCTGCTAAATCGCTTGTTGTGTCCATTTTCAGATAGAATTCTTGATTGTTGATAACGGAGATGTGTATCGGTTGACGTTTGACGGCTAACTGATAAGGATGGGTCAGGTAGATAACCTTTTATATGGGTCAGTAACCCTTAATTAGCACTATTGTAAACAAGCGTAAAAAGGGTGGTTACTGATCACAACATATTGTTGGGTTGTGTGAGCAATAAACCTTACAATATTTTATATCATTTTGAAGCTAATACTAGCAGCTTTAAGATTTTACTATGAAAAAAATATATTTGCTTTCAGTTTTTTTTCCAGTGACTTGCGACTACAGATGTGTCGTCTGAGTCGATTTTTTTGCTCACGAGTGTATTTTAAAGTCCAATTTTGATCTACAGTGAGATATCATCATTTTTTCATCTATTCCTGAAGAACAATATGAAATATTTATTTATCGTATTTTATTAACAGCATGTCTAGTTCAAACTCATACTTTACCAAGAAATACCGGAATAATTCGTATTACCTATGTAAATATCTAGTCGGGTAAGGATATAACTTTGGGTACCACGTCTCCCCATATAATAATAAAATAGCTACTATAAACACAACAGCATATTACATTCCGTTTAATGGCAGGCTGTTAAACGTATAGCAGAGGCCGTAATCAGTGAAGATGGGTTTCAGGAGCTTCTCACAGCAGTCCTTCTGGAACCATTCACCGTCATACCCTGAACGCCAATGGCACACCTTGACCAAGTCTGCGCAAGTAGGAGACCCCTATAAATTATAAAAATAAATTACTTTACCAGTACTTAATAATTTAGAAAAGCTAATGTGATACATTTTGTTTAATTGGTTTTTTCAAATACATTTTCTAATATAATCAAATATATAAACTGCCTGATATTTCATAATAGATACCCCATGCATAATATCTTTTATTATGCCTTTGAAATTACATTCGATCTTGCGACGCCTCATTAGGACGGGAAAGGTTCCAGTAGGTTTAAATAGGTAGCACTGGCTTCTCTAAGCAATTAGACCCACATAACCACCTATGGATGCACACACCTACGCGTAGATGCATTTGCTAATATTAACACGTTCACTGTCTGGTGACCCCAATTTATCCTCCAAGTCCGTGAGTCCTATGTGGGTTCATAGCACTTAGGAAGTTTCTTCTTCATTTTTGAACTGAACTTACTAGTAGAGTTATTGTGGTTTTGTGGACTTGTGAAGGAGGAGTAGGCTGTACAAAAACCTAAAAAGATTTTTTTCACATGTGGTATTTGACATGTACCTAACACTACTGTCAACAGAATTATTCTTTTCCACTCGAACATTTTCCAGTAAAAATACCTTGCTTTCTTGCATATATCCAATTAATTTTTAATCGTAGCACTATAAAAATACAGTTCTGCCAATAACTTCTTTCAAAATGCCTACTATTTATGCGGTAAATGCGACTTTTTAATTTTTTCATACTTTAAAGTAAGGGAAACAATAAAAATATTAGCAGATACGTTTTATACAGATTTCAACTTTATATCTATTTTGACAAAAATGTACTTATTCTCTTGCTCACTCCCTAACTTACTTCCTTACTAATTCACAAACTTTCGCGTGTATAATATTAGTGAGATTAATACCGTGGTTTATATTAATTTAATATAATTTTACCTTTAAAATAAAATCCTGTAACCTATTGTTTTCTAAAACATTTAAACGATGCGTTCTCGTGTACAGTTTATCCTCTGGGTTCATTTGAGGACAAACTAAAGATGCAAAAAATCGTTCGACACTGTAAAAAAGACACTGAAGATGTAACTTAAGTAATAAAAATATTTTAATTTTAATATATTTACTAAAATATTGTATTTTAAGTAACTATAATAGCTTAACTAAAATATTGTGCAGAAAGAAAATGTGAGCAATAAGTAACCCTAAATGTTTTATTTAATACTTTCTTAGATTTACCTACGCGAATATTTTCAATAAAACTTTCCTTTCGGATTGTTTCGCGGATTTACTTTTGTTTTGTTTAATTATAATTAACAGATCAGGAAGGTCTGTCTTTTAATATGATAGTAATTAAAAAATAAAATTATAATTCATTATTTTAAGAAATACGCCCATTATTTGGTCACTTCATTCAATTTTCAAATCACATTCAAAGAAAACAGGATACGACAAACGGATAAACACGTATGAGAATGATATTACAAGGGTTATGTTTTATCATTGGATTTGCAAATTCTTAAAAATCTTCAACTACAAACTTATCAATTTTATTTCCAAACTAGCGACTCACCCTCGCTTCGCTCGGGTTCGTCCCTAGGTTGTTTCTCAAAACAAAATCAATTAATTAATTTGGTTTTAATTTTTTTTCGTGGGACCCTATGTTTTTTCTAAAATAAAAGTAGCCCAAGTTATTCCTTATTATATCAGCTATCTGCCAGTGAAAGTCCCGTCAAAATCGGTCCAGCCATTTCAAAGATTAGCTGGAATAAACAGACAGACAGACAGACAGACAAACAGATAGACAGACAGACAGACAGACAGACAGACAGACAGACAAAAATTGTAAAAAATGTTGTTTTGGTATATGTACCGTACCGTGTATACATCCATATGCATTTAGTAAAAAGCGATTATTTTAATATTACAAAAAGACACTCTAATTTTATTTATCTGCATAGATTCAAATTTCAAACTTGTGAACTTTCGTATTATTCAATTCAATTTGCTCTGTGGCTTATACTTTTATATTACAATTGAAACCGAAATATGGCTTACCCGATAAGTTCAGAAACATTGGCATGAGATAATTTCACATGCAGATGTGGGCATAAAACAACACTTGGAAAGGGAACTGCCCATATTGGAGTTGGCAAGGAGTCGATGACGTTGACAAAGGGCGTTGAAGTCCACTTGCAGACAAGCTGGATGATATTCATTGCACAAATACTAATACTGATAACCACGATGATTATCCAGGTAATTCGTTCTTTATGGCTGAAGGTTGGTTCGAAGATATATCTGGAATATGCAATACAGACTTAGTGACCATTGACAGTCAATATAGCACAACTTCTTTTTGACTAGCATTGACTCTCTGCGGGTCTCTTCCTCTGTGCAATTTGATTTCCATAGAATGAAAACATATGTTCCCTATAAAAAAATGCAGTTTCCAATGAAGTTGCAATTTTTAAGCTTCACTAAGATAATGATAAAGAAGAAGCAATTATGGTGGTCGTAGAATTTTTGTTAAATTTTTGCTCATTTATATTCCTAGGATGAACTTTGGCATTATTGAGGATATCTAATTCTTTCATTATATCAATCAGGTTAATTTATTATTAGGCCAGAGAATCTTAAAAGTAAGAAAGGTATGTTTAGCAATTGTCATGAAAGGCGAATATTTATTTCCTTTATAAGTTATCAAAGGTCGAAATTACTTATATAAACTAAATAGAAACCAGTGAACCTTCCGAGTACGAGTAGATACTATTTTGCTTATGACGTGAGACATCGAATACAGCTTATGGAAATTAGGCAAAAATTTAATTATATATACTAATATTATAAAGCTGAAGAGTTTGTTTGTTTGGTTGGTTAAACGCGCTAATCTCAGGAACTACTAATCCGATTTGAAAAATTCTTTTTGCATTAGATAGCCCGTTAACTGAGGAAGGCTATAGGCTATATCATCCCGGAAAAATGTACCTACGGTTCCCGTGGGATAGATTTCTTTTTATCTAGGGACGAACCCGAAGCGAAGCGAGGATGAGTCGCTAGTATTCAATATTCATATTGTAACGATTACGTAAATAGTATCAAACAATTGTACCAAATTTACTATATCACGCATGAAAGTTAACGCTCGGTTAATTTTAATTAATCTAACTTACTTCACACCGTGCAAGGAGCCCTCGTAAAGGAATTGTTTGAATCCCTTCAATACTTCTGTTAACCACAATTTCACGAACAATGTACAACCTTTAGATCTTAATGAGTTATTGATATTTTTTCTATCGCCCAAAACTTCTGGGCTGATATATTTGAAATCTTTCAGATAAAAATCACGAAAATATTGGTTGGTAATATATTCTTTACTTTTTCCACTGAAATGAAGTTTGTTTTTATTTCTCACTTTGGGCATTTTGATATTCCGTCGCCTTTTATACTTGGCAGCTATTTCGACGCGTATAACACTGTGTGCTACAGCTTTGTAACTAAATACCCAACACTCATTGCAATAGTAATAACGACTGCAATACAATTACTATGTAGACAATTTGTAAGCTTGAGCTTTTTTAACGTTTTAATTTATTTAAGCTTTGTATTGTTTCTTTAAAAAATAAATATAAATAATAATAAATAAATATGTCGGGACAACACACAGTACCATCTAGTTCCATTGTAAGCTACAAAGCTTGTGTTATGGATACCAGATAGTTGATACATTACACATATATAACTTTAAATACATACATATTATAAATATAACTTTAAGTTATTACTTTTATATAATATTTATATTTTATAAGATACTAGCATTTCCCGCGGCTCCGCCCGCGTTCAGATGATCAAAAACCAAATTCTTAGGATTTACACATTAGTATACTCTTACATATACCACTTTCATTGCGCACCGCATGATTGGTAAATAATGGCAGAGATTGACAATACCAAAAAAATTTATGTATGTCTATACTTCTGTTTTGTTTATTTTTTTAGTTTTTCACAATAAACTCTCAAACTACGGAATTAATTTTAATCATTTTTTACTAATAGACAGCTATAGATTAATTTAATATATAGCTGATTATTTAAATTACATAATGATAACTTTTCTTAATTAGTGCTAGCTAGTAATATTTTCCAAAACGATTTTCAAAAGAAAGTGTAATAAGTAAATAATTCTAAGCGAATACATTTTTTTATTTCATATGGCTCTGCTAATATGATTAAAGTCGTAAGCATTTTATTGTGTCCTTTAAGCCTTTACCTTCCAAGAAAAGGTGTCAAGAAAAAGTGAAAAAGTTGAGGTATAACAGTTCCTAAAATACTTTTTCATAGTTTTTGAGATATGAAATATTTTTAGTTACCCGCTTTGGCAGTTTAACAGCCATAGACTTGTTTTCCATAAAATGTTATAAAATAATATAAATTGAACTTATTTTTACGGTGCAAAAAATGAGTAGGTATTGTGGAAACGTAAATATTATTCGTATTTATTTTAGTGTTAACCATACAAAACACGTAAGTAAGAAAAACAACATAGCATTTTGCTATACGAAACCTAAAATGCGCGAGTTGGATTTGCATTTGCCCAATTTTTACATTAAAAGATTAAAAAACATTAACATTATTTACTCAACAATAAAAATTTACAAATATTCTCATTTGAAAATTGTTTCGGCCAACAAAATATTACTAATATGTTACTAATTTATAAAGCCAAAAAGTTTGTTTTATAAAAAATTTAAGCACGGGCGGGGCCGCGGGTAATTTAGTAGTAATTATAGTAAAGTCATAGAAAGGTTATATCTGCACATTTTTTTTTTGATAAACTACGTATTTTAAAAACACATGGCGACATCTATTATCAAATAGCTAAATAACACATAAATAAATTTTCATTAAAATAACTATTTTAATGAATAACATAGCGCTGTTAATATTCCTTTTAAGATAAGTTTTTTTTAATAGTTTTAACATAATATATAAGTAAGTTACCTTGCTAAAATATTAATAGCATCATCGTGCTTTTACTTTACCCAGTTTTTGTATTTTTTCTCAGAAATGAGATATTTTCCTGCGGTAAAAAGAATCCTATGTGTTGACCCGGATAACCTGCTATTACCATACCAAATTTCATAAAAATCCCTCTAGTGGTTTTACTGTGATGCGGTCACATACAGACAGACAGAAAAAATTCTAAAAACTATAGATTCGGGCTCTGTATCGCTAATAATGAATATTTCAATAAGATTTTCCGAAAAAATATTGAGTTTACGGGTTCGGCTTAGTTACAATTTTATTGTATGTATAGTTACTAATTTATGAAGCGAAAATGTTTGCTTTACTGATAATTTAAACACGGGCGGAGCCGCGGGTGATTTAGTAGTAATTCTAATAAAATCGAAAAAAGGTCATATCTGTACATTAATTTTTTTGGAATTTAAACTATGTATTTTAAAAACACATGGCGACATCTATTGTCGAATATCTAAATAACACATAAATAAATATTAATTAAAATAACTATTTTAATGGATAAAATAGCGCTTTTGATAATTTGATTTTCAAGATAAGCTGTTTTTATAGTTTTTACCATATTTTGTAAGTTACCTTGCTAAACTGTTTACAAATAGTATCGTCGTGGTTTTGTTCCTACCAGTTTTTGTATTTTTTTTCAGAAATGAGATATTTTCTTGCGGTAAAAAGTATCCTATATGTTGACCCGGATAACCAGCTATCATCATACCAAATTTCATCAAAATCCCTCCAGTGGTTTTTCTGTGATGCGGTAACAGACAGACAGACAGACAGACAGACAGACAGACAGACAGACAAAAATTCTAAAAACTATAGATTCGGCCTCTGGATCGATAATAATGTCTATTTCAATAAGATTTTCCAAAAAATATTTAATGTACAGATTCGGCTTAGTTAGAATTTTATAATATGTATAGATATAGATTACTTTAAGCTGTTTGATTATACAAATAGTAAATACTTTACATGATTACCTCACTACTATTATACCGGTAAATGTGACAGTTTGTGTGTTTCTGTGTATATTTGTTACTTTTTCATGCTGTAATTGCTGAACAGGTTTTGATGTAATTCAGTACACAGATTGATTGTGATCTGGAGTAACATATACTTTAAGTAATGACATTTAGTGCTGCCTGTGTATTGGACTAATATTTTAAAATGAGAAATTTTGTATGTATTTTGTATATATGTATGTATATCACGCTAAAATAGCTGGACGGATTTTGATGAAATATAGTATACTGTATACCGATAGACTATGATCTGGAACACACTACTATAGAATATCTAGGAACACAGTTGAGCGAAGCGAAGGTAAGTCGCTAGTTCAATATTATATAAATTATAGGTAGAATGTTTTATACTACACAAAAAAAACAATAATGTTTACAATTTTATACAAACTGACAGTTATTTTAGATTGGTAAAAACATATTGTATGAAAATTAAGTAAATAGTTTTAGATGACCATATTTTTTCACAAGCATAGTCAGGGTAATTTTAATACGTAAGAACAATTAACTTTACATTTGTAGAATTCACTTAAAAGTATTGTTGTTAGTTAGTATGGTGTTATTTATTAAACACTAATTAACGTACAAACACGTCTTCAGGCACACTTAATGACCTAGAAATGTGATTATTCTACAGAAACTAGACCATAGGGAATGTTAGATATGAACTTCTTTCAAATTAACTTAAAAGCTTGTTATAGAGACTGGTATTGCACATTGCATTGTAGGTCGTGGGTTTGATACTTGCACGGTAATTTTTTGTAGCCATGTTCGCCTCTGTTTGGTAAAAATAACACTAGGCGTAAGTGCGATGGTGATTTTACACTATTATAAACATGGCACGTTTGTATGTTCGTAATAATCTCTGGAACTACTGAAACAATTCGACAAACTTTTATTATAACTTTTATTTGTATTTTAATTTTCTATTGACGCTGTGAACGAAGCAAGCGATGAAAACTACTTAAGTACATTTTTCAAGTATTAGGAAAATCTACCATAAATCGAGGCAGTAGTAGCCAAGTGGTAACGCGCTCGCTTGGGAAACCAATTGAAGCGGGTTCAAATCCCGGGTCTCGCACCTCTGATATTTTCATGTGTGAATCATTTCTAACATGATTACCACTTGCCTTACGGTGAAGGAAAACATCGTGAGGAAACCTGCATGTCTGAGAGAACCTAGCAAGTTTTCGAAAGACATGTGAAGTCCGCCAACCCGTACTTGGCCAGCGTGGTGGACTATGGCCTGATCCCCCTCGTATTGAAGGGAGGCCCGTTCCCAGTAGTGGGACGTTAAAAAGGGCTGAATACAATACAATACATAGTATAAATCTTCTATACATATATCCTCGTAATCTGCTATAAGTCTGGTTGCTTAGTATGCTTAGTATCTCTCGTGGCTAGAGGTAAAAATTTGAAGGTCGTAGGTTCGAGTTCCGTATGGTTATCAGGTTTTATTTCTAAGAAAATTGTTACAGAGCTTTTGTCAAGAAGTTCTTAGTCATAGTGCTGAAATTGAAAGTATTATACCACAAATATTTACCATATAAAACTCGTAGAGCCGTCGGTATGTGTACTCATTTGTTTTCGCTTCACTTTTATCTGTGTAGGTACATATTTGTACGCGTGGTACATATAATCTACAGTATGTTGTGATACAAAGTATAAGCTATTTCCATTCCAAATTTTAGTCGATTCTCTTGAGCCGTTACGGCGAAGGTGTAATAAGTTTTACACAAAATCGTACAAAAAAACGTTCGACATTGGCTTTATTGTAATTATAAGAGTATTGTAAAAAAGCTACATTTAATTTAATAATTAGGATATAAAATCCCACGACACGCAAATGTGTAAGACTGTGGGCAGCATTTTTTAGGCACTCTATTAGCGAATAAATAACTTATGCAAATAACTTCGTTGCAGTGCAAAAGAAATATAAAGACACGTTTCCATTTATAATCATATCAATACTATTAATGCAAAAAATTGTATGAATGTAATATGTATGTATAACCAATGACCATATACCTAGAGCTACTCATAGTTCCATAAGGGTAAGGATTATGATACATTGGTAATCGAATCCGTAACCTCTGAAATACCTGGTGAAAATTAAACGGTAGCACTGTACAGGGGATCTTTGCTTACTAAAATACTTTGTTTTACAATTTACAATCTACTATAGTTTACTTTATTACTTTAGCTAAAGTATCAAAATTCGCAAGTTATGTACAAAGTCCTGAAGCCGTATGAAATAGCAGCGATCATGTTGCAGGAACAAAGGATTATTTCCTCTAGATCGTAGCATATTTAAGAGTATACTATATACCTAGTTGTATTTTCATAAAATACCTAATAATAACGATTTCGACCACGGCGGCGTATCTCATTGAGACTAGCCATCTGCGCAGGAGATATTATAGTGCACAAGTGTACTCGCAGACACAAGTGCACTCTCTATTCCTGTCACTCTCATACTCCGGTGGGACTACTACTCGATACGTCCAGTAAGAGTTAAGGCTTAGGTCCGACGGCTTTACATGCTCTCCGAGGCACTTTTACTAAGACTTTTTGAACAGAAAGATTCAATAACTAAACTTGGCCCAACCCGGATTGAAACCCAGGACCTCCGGCTGTGCAGCCGTACGTGCCAGCCACTACACCACCGAGACAGTATTACACTGATTTTCACAAAATAATATACTATTGGTACATTGGTAATTTTGATCGTATTAGTTTATCTCTTATAAATAATATATGAACATATAATATGTATCAGCATTAATAACTTAAATTATTAAGTTAGTAGAGTTTGCTGAAGGAAAAGAAATAAAAGATATACTCGTAGATATTATCAAAGAATCTTCTGGATATTATTTATTTGTTTATTTACAACAGTTTGATTTTGCACACTATTAGTACTCGCTTGTTAGACATACCACAAACCTTATATATTATCTAATATATTTAAACGAGCAATTCTTGTATATTTATATCTTTATATCTTTATTTATTTATACCAGCGATCTCGGAAACGGCTCTAACGATTTCGCTGAAATTTGGTATGTGGGGGCTTTCGGGGGCGAACAATCGATCTAGATTAGTCTCATGTCTGGGAAAACGCGTGTTTACGAGTTTTCATGCAGTTTTCTTTTGCATTATTCTACGCAGGATATGGTCGATAATTTCTTACACTCATGCATAATTATCGTGGTCAAGCGACCAAGGTGTAAGATTAACAAATCAATAGGTATGTCTGAGATCGAATCTCGATCGGATACAAAGTTTTACTTATTTTTTGTATTTATTCAAGTTTTTAGTTCTTTTTATCTAAAAGATACGATATAACAAAAAAGTACACACGGTCGCCAGGTACTATACCTAATATACCGATGGCGATATCCAATAGAAACAGTGATTAAAAAGTATTTTCCACTATGCCATAATTATTAACTGTTAAAAATCACGTCGATTCTTTATTTCATTTATGCAAAAGAAACAAAAATCGGAAAACACGCTTTAGTATTTTTTGTATTAAATATGGGCAAGTAAGGAATAACAAAATTTTGACTCTCTCTCTCTCTCTCTCTCTCTCTCTCTCTCTCTCTCTCTCTCTCTCTCTCTCTCTCTCTCTCAAAGAATTTTTTTTAATAGTCTCCAAACGAATGAATAATAAGTTATATATTTTATTTCGTGATACATAAAATTGATTTTCGGTATACAAAATATTCTAAATCGATTCTTACTATGGACATTAATTGTGTGGAGCAATGATTTAATTATAATCATGCTTTTCTACTTTTACATACTAACAAAGACTCCTTTTTATACCGTTAAGAAATTTTCATGGAGACCAGTGTATCAGTTTGGTTGTGATGAAATAGCAAACAAACACACAGACAGACATATTTAAGGATTTTTAATAGTAATAAAGATACGCAATCTTTAAGACCATGTGTCTTTAATGTTAAGACGCTCAAGATCGACTATTGTTTTCCTCTTATTTTCCTTAGAATTCTAGTTTTTATTTTTACTTATTTACTTGCTATCGATACAATACAACTTATATAAAAAACTCACTATCTATAAAGACAAATTATGTCAGAAGAAAAAAGAATTTATATGAGCTATTATCTATTTGTTTACACTTGTAAAGCTAATAAGCTATGTAAATCATATGTAATTACAAATTATGTATTGATACAATCATATATGTATATATGTACATTCGCTGACGTTATTATAGGTCATAAACACACGATAAGAATTTGGATAACTAAATACACAGTTCTTGAGATTGATTCCTCATTATTTTTATAAATAGACTAAGCTTTTACCGTGAATTTTCTCGCATAATAAGCGGATGGGGATGAAGGGTTTCTATGATGCAATCTATATAGTTGCCAAATTTCATCAATATCTGTTCAGCGGCTTAAGAGCGAAAACGTATGAGACATTTATGGAGTTAATTTCATCTCTATGATATTGTAGATAATAATTTTTGAAAATATAATAAAATTTTATTAAATAAAATGTGAAATATTTGTTCTATTGATTATGAACGTTGAATATTATTTTTAATGTTGTATAATACTAGCACCTACACGACACGTTTGGCTCAGTTTGTAGTTTGTACTTGCCATGCTAATGGTAGCGGGTTCGAGTCCCGCTGGGGGCATTCATTTGTGTGATGAGCACGTAGCTTACCATGGAACTAGATGGTGCCGTGTGTTAATGTCCTAAAATATTTATCATTAATTTATTTATCTACTTATTATATTTCTGTATTGTAAAGAAATATATCTTTATATAAGAAAGTTATACAGTAAGTTAAAAGGTTAAAATAGAAAACTCTCCTTTTTATTAAATAGGTAAAGGTAGTAAGTACTATATGTATTGCAGACCTTATTAAAATATCTAAAAAATATTCAATTAAAAAAAAATTAACATAAAATATTAATATCAAGTATCAAGATTTCTTGGTCGCAGTATATTCTAATAGCATCACTCGCGATATCTTTTATGTACAACTGACCAGTAGTTACAAATTGCGCCTAATGTTCAGTGTTCTTGTCCTAATAATCAAATTATAGGTAATATTTACATAAAATTACTAAAAATATTAAAAAAAAAAATAGGTCAAAATAATAATATTGCATCGTTATTTTGATAGCATAAATTTATTATATTTTAGCATTTCGTTTATATATTACTAAATTCAATGAATTCACAATAAAAATAAAAATTAAATTGTAGATAAAGCTAGAAGTAAAGTAATAATAATTATTAAATAAATAAATAAAAAGTGAGATGTATTGGTAATTGTATCTGATTTGGTATATTTTTTGTATACTATTTTATATTTGTTTATCATAAAATGTTCTTGGGATATACGTAATTTGTGCCTAAGAAGTGTAAATAACTATAATTTTGCGATCTGGAAACAATGTTATGCAATACATTTTTGCCTAAAACTGTTTCAGATATGACATCGTCTAATAAAATCTTTTCCTTGGTGATATTCTTATCATTGGTGTACAAATGTAAGTATTCGTTTAGGTTACTCTTAACCTATTATAATAGGTTATAAACGATTATATTTAAATATTAGTATTATTACCAGTATTGGCAGTATTAATCCACTTTGGAATATATTTTTTCTGATACATTCCTCTTAGATACTCCTCATGTATCAAAATTATAATATGGAGAACCTATATATATACCTATATGTATGTATACATAACATAGTATATTGATCTTTCTCTACTGTTAATTATAACTAGTGCGCATTCAAAGCTAAGCTAATAAATTAAAGTTTTTTGACGCGCATTAGCAGTAAAAGTGACTCATGGTGCGACGGCAAACGGTGGTGTGACGCTGTCATACCATCATGCTCCTTCTACGCCATCGCTCTTGACTTTTGTAGGCGCGTATATATACACGCTCCATTGTAAAGCAGTCCCTATTAAAAATACTCAAATGTTTTCGTTTATACTTCGTTATAGATTTTTATTTATTATGAATTCTAATATTAATATAGATGTTTCACATCTGCCGGATATCCCGTGATGGCCAATTTTTTTCCATTAGCGTTATCACCATCCACATAAGAGACGTCATGTTTATTTATGTTAATCATTTGTTTTTGTTTTTCTAGCCACAAGCATAAATTGCTACTACTGTAATAGTGCTAATAACACAGCGTGTTTGGACGTCAATATATATGATGAGGAAGTGCGCTCGCGCATCATACCAATAGTGGACTGCAATACTGCCATCCCTAATGCAATATCTTACAATTTCTTCTGCAGAAAGATTGTGCAGACCAGTAAGTAAAATTGTATTTTTTTAATTATTCATACTTGTATGTAAACTTGATGAGTAAAAGGATAGATAAAATTTTTAATCATTATCTAAAACTAATTTAAATAAATTATTAGTTTGTAACAAAACCGCCATTTTACTTTTTAATAAAAATAAATTTTGACTTGTCTATATATTTTTAGTTTATCAATAAATTATTATACTATGGCCTAATCCACTTCATTCAGGGGTGGTCCCAATAATGGGATTGAATTAATTATTATCTATTATTTATTTATAATATGTATTAGTATAGTAACATTTATTTACTAACTAGCGACTCACCCTCGCTTCGCTCGGGTTCGTCCCTAGTTACGTTTTACTGCTGAACTGAGCTAAACGTTGATAAGTCAGTCTGTGAGTCGCGAGTAGTGAATAAAAATAGTAATTGCGAATGTACCTTAGCTGATAGACGTATAATATTGCGAACTTCCCTGTATAACTTTTTAAGACCTACAATTTTCTAGTACATTGTTTTGATGTATCTCTTAAGGTTCAGCCAGCGTTAGCCATAGAAATTTCTAAGGACGACTCGATAGAACCAGTCATTGCGTTTTCCCTCGGGAACGAAATATGTACCTGTAGTAAAAGGTATCCTAAATGTTGACCCGAGTGATAAACTATCACTATACAAAATTTTGTTAAAATCGGTTCAGTACTTTTTGCGTGAAACGCGTACAGACAAACAGACAAACAGACAAAAAATTTAATAACTATTGTTTTGGGGTCTATATCGTATACATAATACGTTACAGTCATTGTTTTTAAAAAATATTTCATGTACAGATTTCGCTAAGTTACTGCTTTATTATAGTATAGACTATATCTATTATTTTGCAATAACAAATAATACAAAATAAAAAAATGATTTTATCTTCTCTATCCTCATAAATTATTATATTACAAGCGGCTCACCCTCGCTTCGCTCAGGTTCGCCTCTAGACAAATAAAAACAATTCTATCCCACGGGAACCGTACATTTTTTCGGGATAAAAAGTAGCCTATTTGTAAATCTGATGTATGAACTATATTATTGTAAAGTTTAATTAAAATCCGATTAGTAGTTTTTGTGTACTAAGCTGTATAAGTGACTATAGTTTTTTAACTATCCCACGGGAACTCTTTAATTTTCCTACATAAAAAGTATCTAAGATGTTGACCAGGGATATGAGGTACCACCATACAAAATTTCATTTAAATCGGTTTAACAGTTTCGGAGATTAGCCCGTACAAACAGACAAATAGACAGAGAAACAAAAAAATTGAAAAAAAATCTGGATTTCTTCTATTTCTCTTGTTACATCCCCCTGACTCGGTTTTTAGCATTTTTGTTCTATGTACAGACATTCGACCTCTACAGTTTTATTATATGTATACATGTACATTGTACGTTATCACTAGCCTATAAAACTCATTTTATAAAGCTTTAGGTATGCCATTTTAACATTTCAGTATTTCATCCTCATCGAGAATCTGAAGTAAGAGTGACACGTGGCTGCGGATGGGTGCGGAGTGAGAAAGCGGATTGTTATAAGGATGACAACAGTGACCACCTAGGCACAGTGTGCCAGTGCTTCAACGACCTTTGCAACAGTGGAGATACTCCCAACCCTTCAGGGATAGCTGTTATCTTCATAGCCTTAGCTGTTTCCCTATATTTTTACCGTCTATAACTAAATTACGTCATTACATTTTGATATTAGGAAAATTGCTTATAACGTTTAAAAATAAACTAATTTGCCGTAATGATATGAAGTTTGCCTTTTATTCAGATGACAGTTTGATGTAAGCTTATATTGATCGGTCGCTATTTCTTTTAATAGTGGAGAATATTGACGGTTACCTGTGGGTTGTGTTAATATATTTTTTTTCTTCATATAATGTAAAGTGATACCATGTATAGGTGTGACTACGCCTACATGAAATAAAACAATATTCCATAGCTAGTATAGTATGTATCAAAAGCAATCCAACGCAAATTATTCAAATATTTACACTAATATAATATTTTAAACGTATGGTAAATGGTACGTTTTAATTTTTTGAACGAAATCCTAATTCTTTTTCTAATATAAAAGTAGCCATAGTTACTCCTTATAATATCAGCTATCTGCCAGTGAAAGTCCCGTCAAAATTGGTCCAGCCGTTTCGGAGATTAGCCAGAACAAACAGACAGACCAACAGACAAAATTTTAAAAATTGTGTTATTCTTAGAAGTACCGTATATAATTCCATATGCATTTAGTATAAAGCTGTTATTTTAACATTACAAACAGACACTTCAGTTTTATTTATCTGTATAGATATTGGAATTTGAACTTTACAATGTAAACTGTAAATAGAGTATCCGGATAATCTGTTTGAACAAGGTCGAACCCTAAAAAGTGCTAACAGCATCAGCGGTCGGGAAAGCCCTTTTAGGTGTCCGCGCTCACGGCCCTATGTTTGCATTTTACCTATTTAATTAAGCATTGGATGTGGCGTTACTGTTAGCGAGAATTATAGAAACAATGATTAATTAAATTATTATAACTAATATTATAAGTGATTTTTCTGATGTATATGTATGTTTGTTTCTCCTGAAATAGCTGGATGGATTTGGATAAAATTTTGTACATAGATGGACCTGGAGAAGCTCATAAGATACTGTTAGTCACTTAGAGAAGTACCCAAGCGAAGCCAGGGTAAGTCGCTAGTAGTATTATAAATTAGAGAGTGTATAATATTATGTTTCTTCGCCATGGTAACAGTTGAAAACAGTTGTTATTGTCGGACAAATGACATATAATATTTTATTCTTTCCTTCTTTTCTTTCCTTCGCGGCCACTTTTACATGGGTAGAGTTATTTTATCATGCACAGAAAAAAATAGCTTTAATTTGATATATAAATGCTGAATATACGTCATGAACGTATAAATGTAACAATATATGACCCGCTTACACCTGGCTGCGAAGAGGTTGCGGCCAAGTGCGCAACAGCAGCTATCACTTTTCAGGTTCTCTACGTATATGTCTGTGAAGTGGAGTATACTTCATTTAAATAACAAGTGCAACGATTTTGTTCCAAAAAGTCAATTATTATTTATTTAATTAAACATACTAGCGGGCACATTTTAATAGGCACCCCGGTCAAAACATATTGTCCCTTTTATTATTGTATATAACAAATTGATTTTGATTAAATACGCCATGAACGCAGCAATCTTGTAGCCGTATCTTAGTACACATTAATGATCATATTAGATGACACGTTTAGCTCAGTTTGTACTGACCTCATTTGCTGTGCCAACGGTCGCGGATTAGAGTCCCGCTGGGGGTATTCATTTGTGTGATGAGTACGAATGTTTGTACTCCAGTCATTTGTGTTTTTATTTATAATATGTATGTATTTAAAGTTATATATGTGTAGTTTATCAACTATCTGGTATCCATAACACAAGCGTCGTAGCTTACCATGGAACTAGAGGGTGCCGTGTGTTAATGTCCCAACATATTAAAAAAAAAGCGTTTTCGTCATATGGTAATATAATTGGCGTTTGAAGTAAGCAAGGGCAAAATAAAAGTACTTTTATAAGCAATATTTGTTTATTTTTACCCGACTGCAAGGAAAAGGTTATATTTTTCGCGCCTATCTTTATGTTTGTTTGATTGTAATATTCTTTATTCCCTCATATCTTCCAAACCACTCGATGGATTTCTTTAATTAAGGTATCGTTAGATTTGTCTCTATAGTCCAAGTATTCTTACATAGGTGACATAAAAATAAATGAATATTGGGGCTGCTAGATTTCATTGTTTAAGGTGATTTTTTTTTTTAATCAAAAGAATATAGTATTATACAGTCGAAGACATACATACGAGTATGTACATCGCGGCCAAGATGAATCGTGTATGTCTCCGACTGCATAATACTATTATATATTCTTTCATAAACTTGTTTTCATCTTTTTAGTTAGCTTTTATGCAGTCGGGTTTTTTATTTTTATAATATTTTTTTTGTTACTATAATCATTAACTGCAACTACCCGCTTACACTGACGCCACGGCGGGGTATGCAGGAAAATACGTAAATAATGCACTGCTTTTAAAGCAAATTAAAAAAGGTAATAATGAAAATAGGTCGAGCATTTGTTCTTTTATTATATTTAACTAGTATTTATTGAATATGTTCTTATTACTATTTTTTTTTCTTATTATTTATAATTAAGAGATGTTTGCTCATGATGGTTTGCGCAGATATTATTTTATAACAGGATGTTTTTAGTTTTCGTAATTTTTTTGTTATCTTGTCCAGAAATTACAATAAGTCCTAATATTAATGATCTATACAAATATAGAAAAAAAGACTTATACAAAACTTTCATATTACGATACCTAACTAACCTAAATCTTTAAAACACAAGAGAACAAAACCAGGTAAGTACGAGGTATTTATTAGTACTTAACGTCGTAAGGAAATTTACTTGTACTGCAGTGTGACATGCGTCTGACTGGTATAAACTACGACGATTGTCACGGAGTCAAACTAAGTACCCAAAATTTCCCATGGAGCAAAATTTGTTATGATTAAAAATGTGTTTTCACATATCTTATTAATATTACAATTTAGCTTAGCATGTTTTGCTGGAAAGTGAATATCATACTTTGTCCTCCTAAGTCCACAGTTATAAAAAAGTTCGTGTGTGTGCAATTCATACAGAAAAGTAACCAACGAGAGAATGAGATGAATATAGAGTATCAGGAGTAGGATAATTATAAGGTTTATTTATTTTTTTATAATATTTTTGCCAAGTTTAAAAGTTATTTTACGTTTTATTTCACATAAAGATACATTACATATTATTCAGTAATTAATTTTATTATTATTCACTTCCTGTGTAATGCATTCTATCTCATATAACTAAAAAAGAAAGAATATAATATTATATATTTGTCAGACATTAACAACGGTTACCATGGCAACATGGTAATGTATTGTATCTCATTCTCTCGCCGGCTAAATCCTATATATTTATGTGTTTGTCTCTTTTTAGTGTCACATTTTCGTTTCATCGAGTTTCAAATCTCGATTCTAAAGAAGTTTCACTTCAAACTAAGACAAGAAGAAAAAGTTAAATAGGTTGCAGTTTGTAATATAAGCCAGTTCATTTCTAGTGAAAACCACTCGGCCGCAGGCCAGTTAATTTAATTGTAGCCATAATACAATATACAACGCAGTTAGAACTTTGTGGAATTTCATCTTGGAGTTCCAATTTTGCATGGATTGATTTAGTTATAGTTGTGACTAAATGTTTAGATAGTCTAATGTAAATGACGATCTTAGTAAGTGACAGAAACGTATTATATATTATATAACTTGCTACGATCTGCGACTTTGCTTGTGTATATATTATACCAGCTCTACATATGTATATAATAGGAGAGTGTGGGACGGCAAGCTTAAACTATTAGATTGAAATATCGTCTAAGATATGTTTTTGAGCTGCAATGGAATGTGTCCAATCAGAAAGAAGGGCAATATTGACAAATATAAATATTTATCTATATTAATATTATAAAGAGGTAAAGTTTGTGAGTTTGTGACGTTGTAGGGGTAATCTCTGGATCTACTGAACCGATTTAGATGAAATTTGTTAAGAAGATAGTTTGAGACCCTGGGAGGACATAGGACTTTTTATCCCGGAAATCATCCCTTAAGGGGGTGAAAATAGGGTTGAAACTTTGTATGGGGAATAAAGCTATGATGATGAGAGTAAGTCGCTAGTTATCAATAAATATATTCTTGTTTATACGTTAGATATTGCTCTTTTTCGTATAGATGTTCTCAACAAGATATTTACTCGCTACATGACGTAAGAAAACAACGTTCTCCAAATGTAAGAACATAGGAACTATTGTCAATAACATTTCTTTAATAGATATTTAATATGCTTTAAAAAAAATTGATTTCTACAAAAAATTTCACTTATAGAAATAAGAAATATAACAATGTATGCAAAGGACATTTAAACAAACACTTATATATGTCATTCCCATACATTCTTTAGTTTTTCATTAGCGATTGAGATAGTAAAGCGTCATCTTATCTAAGTTATGGCTTACTTTTACGTCAGTCTTGAGTCTTTAATATATATTTTATTACATTTCCAGATTTAGTAAAAGATGTTAACTAAGTTAATCAATTTTAATCCTTTTTGTCCTTTATGCTCAAATTTAATAACTCTTTTATAACGCATACATTTAATAATTTATTTTAACACAAATATTCTACATATATCGGTATGTGTTTAAAAGAAAGTGTTGAGATTTATTTTTCAAAATGGCACTTATATAACTCAAATCCAAAATGATTTAGAGCTCAGGGAATTTGATTGCGTTGAGGGGATGATTAATTTTTAATAAAAAAAATTTCGAATAAAACACAAGACTAAGTATCGTTGCATAAATTTATTTAAATTATTTAGTACATTATAAACAGTCATATTAGAATTTTAGCATCATATAGGTAATGCGAGAATTCTTCAATGGATTTTAGAACCCACCCAGCCTAGAAGTAACTCTCACATCAAAACAACTCTTAAGTACTTAATGCTACGATTAACGGCGGTATCCAATTATACAAGACAATAGTTAAAATATCTACAATAAATTGACTTAACGATTGAAGGATACATAAATAATATTAAAAATTTTATTTGTACATAAGTTGAGAAATCTAGTTTCGGTTATATTTAACTGAAAAACAGACTAAGGAGGCTCATGTAGTTTTACATCTTAATTCTTACTAATATTATAAATGTGAAAGTTTAGATGGATGTTTGGATGTTTGTTACTTAATCACGCCAGAATGGCAGAACGGATCTGGATGAAATTTGGCACAGAGGTAGATTATAGCCTGGGATAGCACATAGGCTACTTTTATGGGATAGATTAGTTTTCGTTTTTCTAGAGACAAACCCGAGCATAGCGAAGGTGAATCACTATTTAGTAATAAATATACAACTTAACTAAAAATAAAAAATAATTGTAAATCCTTTTTATACTAGACTGCGACTGATGTGCGACTGATGTGCGATTGTAGATTTAATAGGACACTGATATATTTTCTTTCCAATGACAGATTTAAATGTCAAATTAAAGGAGTAACATAGAGAGAGTGTAACAATGAAAGTGAACTTAAACTCCTTTCCACCCACTACTCCTTTCCACCCACTACTTGTGCTATGATAAGTACTCAGTTTGGAATAGTATTTTATATTTTTATTATAAAAGTTTAACCATTTGCTGCATCATTTTCTATTTTGCGTATGCCTCGTGTATGATTTTTTATCTGAGGGATTAAATTCTACCCACATTATATATGATTCTTAAATAGAACAGTTATAACTTATCAATTTATGCACTCTCTACACAATATGTAACATATTATGTATGTATTAGGTGAGCATAATAATGAATATTTCAACATAAAAGTAAAGTTTTATATGCATTATGTTCGAAACACGTGTAATCGATCACTTTGACTATTAGGAAATGAGCCAACTAGCTGTCAAGAGCGTTATGATAAATTGCAACTAAACGTAGCCTATTTAAAATATATTTGAAAGCCATAAAGAAATTAGATTGGAGTTAAAATATTAATTTTGATTGTTTAATGTTTTCATTTAATTTAGTTAAAGTTGATGTACATTTAAAAGAATTCAGTCGGGAAGGGAAAGGGATATATAAAGTAATCTAATTACGTTCGTTCAATTTGTCTCTTTTCGCGCTCTTGTGTTACTTCCGGTTGTTCTGATTCACTCCTGTCGTTGTCGTTTTGGGAAATATCTGCAATAAAAAATACAATGTAAAAATATTAAAAAATATTAGGATTTTATTTAGCTATGTTATCTATTTTCCATATTTTTAATAACATGCCTAGTATCCGTTAAACTATCTAATTTTTTTATCATTTATTGGTCGGCGTAGGTGGAAAACTAAATAACTGCGGTTTTGGCCAAATTGACATTTAATTATTTTCGTTATACCCAAAAAATGCCGCATATTTTACTCTAACAAGCATTTTCATAATTTGTCTCGTTTCAGAAATATAGCCGTTTTTGTATTCCAAATGGTAAAGTAAATATGTTGAAACAGTAACGTAGAAAGAGACGTAAGGTATATAAAATTAACGACAGTAACATTTTCTCTCATTTATAGATTATGCCAAATAGTTGGAAAAAAGTAAATCGCGATTTTCTCCAAACTAGAAAATTTGAGTTATTTAGTTCTCCACCTACGCCGACGAATTGTATGCCTTGACTTCTCGCTATATACGGAAATAGCGTATAATAATTGTATGACATTACGAAGATTTTATATTTGTTTAAGTCCCTTTTTTGATTTCATTGACATGTTTTTATGGTAACACCAAGACTCACATCGAAATAAGAGCAATCATTATCATCATAGCCAAATTCTCATCGAATTTGTTTTTCACAATCTATACAGATAAATGAAGTTGAAGTATCTATTTGTAATGTCAAAATAACAACTTTTACTATTATATATGAAAGTATACATGATACATTAAGAAAAACACAATTTTTAAATTTTTTTTCTCTGTCTGCCTGTCTGTCTATCTGTCCGATTTTGACGGGACTTTCACTGGCAGATAGCTGATGTTATAAAGAGTAACTTAGACTATTTTTATTTTAGAAAAATAATTAAAACGTACCAAGGGACACTCCCGAGCGAAGCAAAGATAAGTCACTAGTTATGTATAAATATAATTAACTTTATAAAATATAATATGTTATGTATTTCATCGACTGATTATGGCAAAATATTGAGGTTCTCTACGTAGCAGTAATGGTTACGATATAAAGAATAGAAAACGAAGTCAAAATTACTACATTAAATGTTTTCCTCTAATGGGGGAGAGCGTGATGCGTGAAATATATATCCGCTTAAAGATTCGCTACAGCAATTGTTATTATGTTACCAAGCAAGCGATATGGGTTTATTTCTAGATGGTAAGAGAAGCCTATATTGTGTTCGATCAAAGTGAACTTTACTTAGACTCATTATGACTGTATATTATGTAGGCGTCTTAGCATTTATGTCGAATAAATTAATTTTTCATATTTAATAAGTAACATGGTGGTTTCGAAACTTTTAGACAATTTATGTATATACTGAAACTCGTTTTAATTAATTTTATATAATACATATAGTAGAAGTGAGCTACTGATAGTAGCAAAAAACTCTTAATAAAACCACTGAGCCTATTCTGTAAAAAACTAAGAATTCATCTTATAAAGAAAACTAGCGACTTACCAACGCTTACGACTTAGCCTCGTAAGTTTTTTTTTGAGCGAAACTCTAATTCCTTTTCTAAAATAAAAGGAGCCTAAGTTACTCCTTATAATATCAACTATCTGCCAGTGAAAGTCACGTTAAAATTGGTCCAGCCGTTTCAGAGATTAGCCGGAACAAACAGACAGACAAAAATTTTAAAAATTATGTTTTTTTTATAAGTACCGTATATAATAATTAACGTAATTCCATATGGTTTAGTATAAAGCTGTTCTTGTGACATTACAAACAGACACTTCAATTTTATTTATCTGTATAGATTATATCTAGATACATATGTTAGATCATAGTATTTTAGCTATATCAAGATGATTTAGTTAACTAAGTTAGGAAAGTGTTTTAGTTAACTAAGTAAAAATTATTTTCTGCAAGTATCTATGAAGCTTTTTCAGTAGCTCAAGCTTCCTGTTAAAGCCGGAAGTGTAGTTATAATTTGATAGAGCACCGGTAAAACGGTTAACTCCATTTGTACTAAAATAACTTTCAAGGCATAGTTTAATCTTTATGAAAATGTCATCTTACTTGAATGATTATAATAATAGGAGAGAAGAAATCGATTTAACATATTTATATTTTAAAATTATTTTTAGACCAAACATTTTAAACACTTAAAAAATTGGCTGGTTTTGTTTATAGTAGTTCTTTAGGTAAGTATTTATTATATGTAGTTTATGAGATTACGCCTTTCATACAAACTTACAAACTTTATCTCTTTATAATATTCATATAGATACAATATATCTCTCTATAATGAACTACCCACGCATTACTTTAGATATGCATATAAAATTATATATGGTACTTATAAGAAAAACACAATTTTTTACATTTTTATCTGTCTGTCTGTCTGTCTGTCTCTCTGTTTGTTCCGGCTAATCTCCGAAACGACTGGAAAAATTTTAACAAGACTCACTGCCAGATAGCTGATATTATAAGGAGTAACTTAAGATACTTTTATTTAAGAAAAAGAATGTGGGATAAGCCCAAAAAAACTAAGACGTACCTAGGGACGCCCCCGAGCGAAGCGAGGGTAAGTCGCTACTTTCTAATAAATCTAGTAAAGCTTAGTTCAGTTTGTTTGATATAAGTGCATCTGTTATTTTGCACACACAACCCTCAGTGGCGTGCACTAGCAAACTATCAATTCGATGCTTTTAAAATGTTTAGTGTACCTATTGGTTGACATTTAAACCTCTTAATGGATCATAACTTTAGGGGAATTTATTAGTAATGGGGTATTTAGAAATATTTTGTTTTGTGCCTGCTACGTCAATGTTCCCGAATTCGATTCTCGTATGAAATTTATTGTGTGTAAAAAATATTATTATAGGAATCTTTTTTTTTTCCAATGAAAAATGATTACTCACTCTTTATTGAAATTGAAAATGGGGCTCTAGCGATTGTACGGATAAAATTGGACGTACGTATTACAGGGTATTCTAGACCTAGTGCATTCTTCAAAGCTATTATCCACATGTTAAATAAATAAATATGTTGGGACATTAACACACAGCACCATCTAGTTCCATGGTGAGCTACGAAGCTTGTGTTATGGATACCAGATAGTTGATACACTACACATATATAACTTTTAATACATACATATTATAAATTTAAACACCCATGACTGGAGTACAAACATTCGTGCTAATCACATAAATGAATGCCCCCAGCGGGACTCGAACCCGCGACCGCTGGCACAGCAAGTAGGGTCATTACACACTGAGCCAAATGTGTCGTCGTTATAAAATAACTATTATTACCGATATTAAATAAAATATTTTATTGAATATATTATTATTGAAAAACAAACTAATACATTTCCTAGTTTGGTTACAGTAAATCGTAGCGTAGAAAACAGCCTCAAAACTACATCTTACCGTCATCTTCGCTTCTGAAACCCCTGCCTAATCTTGGGCCAAACCACATTCCAGGAGTGCCAGCATCTGTATGAGGCTCATACATGTCTCTCTTTACGTATGGATTACGTCGACCAAAGAGCAGTTCTTCAAGCTGAAGTTCTGAACGGAGATCACTTCTACCTACTCGAGGGAAGGCGTAGAGTTGTCGTTTCATAGGTCCATCTGTTTAAAAACAATTGTACTTAAAAAGAGGAGCTCAAACATTTATCTCTTTAAAATCTAGTTATAGTTATTAGGCCAACAGTAAAAATAAACATTTTTGTATATTTATTTACATTCCTGGGGTATTGAGGAGGAAAAACGGTTGCTTGAGGGAAGCTTGGGGCAAATGTGCATACCAATTATTTGTGAATTTTGTTTCATAAAAACTAAAGCCAAAGTTGCTATTACAAAAGGATAATATGTTAAAAATATAACAGAAAGGAATAGAATGCGTCATAAAGATTTTTCTATGTAATGGAATGTTACTATGAAGTTATTAAAATCATTATTATACATATACATATATATGTATTCAGTACTTTTTAACGTCCCACTGCTGGGCACGGACCTCCCTTCAATAAGAGGGGATCAGGCCATAGTCCACCACGCTGTTGCCTCTGGGCTATCATTGCCTTTTACACATACATACCTATATGTCAAATTGAAACTATACTAAGTTATTTTCCCTTGTATTTTTATATTACTTTCTATATCTTCATTATCATAATACATCACACTGTATAATTTCACTATTTAAAGTAATATGCTCTTACCTTGTAAATCGTTAATAGGCATTTCCCAAGTACGGTGTGAGGCGCGGCCCACCCTCGGGAAGGGATATAGGTTCAATACTCCATCTCGACGTAGCTTTGTACTGCTATCTGTAAGGGAAAACATAGTAAGACTTCATTTTAACTAAAATACAATTAAAATTAACGTAACCGAGCTTTTCAACAAAACTTTTTTTTATAATCCAGTAGAGTAGTTTAAAAAAATTCTAAATAACCTTCGGTTTCTTCATCAGTTCAGCACAATAATAGTCAAATCGAATTAAATGTTTAAGCGGTAGGTGCGATAAGATAAACAAAAAAAAAAGTAAAACAAAAGCTTTATATATTTATAATAATAAAAGCTCACTGGCCTCTACAAAATGACAATTTGCAATTTAATCATAATTTTCTTATTAAAAAAGGGGTAAAGGAGCAACAGTTCCACCTGATGGTAAGTGGCTGTCGTCGTTCATAGACATCTGCAACATAAGAGGAGTTGCGAATGCGTTGCCGATATAAGGGATCTGAAGATATGACTCTTGAAGCACCCCCATATTATATATAGCGCTTGGAGAAAACCTCAAGAGTAAGATCATTCCACAATTCGCACATGCGAGATATAAATAAACGTGATGCATGTCATCTAGGATGTATAGATGACATCTAATCCGACTATGAAGGATACGATCATAGAAACGTAATATTTTTACAAGCTTTTATTTAACTTGCAATGTTTGTATGAATGTTTGTTCGGGTCAAACCTTATAACTAAATTTTAAAACAGCTGTCCTCAATAAATTGAGCTGAAATTTTGATTAGATAAGTGACATCATTCTAAATCCAACATGGCTCCCAACAATGGCGAAATATGTTTTTTTTTTATACACCACCATGATATGGATATAAAATGAAAGGGTTTGCTGAGAACAATACGAATAAGCACCTAAAAATAAAACTTTAAATGAAACCCATTTACTACATTACACGATTATCTAATATATAAAATTCTCGTGTCACAGTTTTCGTTGCCATACTCCTCCGAAACGGCTTGACCGATTTTGATGAAATTTTTTGTGGTTATCCGGTATCTATGAGAATCGGCCAACATCTATTTTTCATCCCCCTAAATGTTAGGGGTAGTCCACCCCTAAATTTTATTTTTTATTTTTTAGACAAAATTTTTAATTTCTATTTTTTATGATACAACATACAAAAATACATACAATCCTCAATTTTCACCCTTCTACGATCAACCCTTATTTTTTAATAGCCATTTTAGTAATTTAATCATTTTTCCTCTCCAGTCGAAAACTGATCAATCGTGATTTAATGCAAGCTAGGGACGAACCCGAGCGAAGCGAGGGTGAGTCGCTAGTATAATATAAAAAGATTGATATTAATAATGTTTTTTTTTAATATTAATTGTCATAGAATCATAACGCTTCATTCCCTTATAAATATTTATTTAGATTTCTATTTCTCAACGATTGTACATTGTACAATGACATTTTTCTTAACCCTTTAGAAAAAAGTTAGTAAAAGTTTATATATATTTCATTCATTCCTATATCAATGAAAATAAACCCCGTAGAAATTCAGCCTCCAACTTTACAGTGGGTAGAGTTGGCACGCAACATAATGAACAACGCTATAATATTTTTCTATTTTTACCTAATCGGACTACTTATATAAAATTTTATGCGAATATATTCTTGTTACTCCTACATTCTGAAACGGCTGCACGTTTTTTGATGAAATTTATTATACAGATAGTATACCTGGAGTAACACAGACTACTCTTTTGCACCTAGGAACCCATCCAAGGACAGTAAGGGTAAGTCGCTAGTAAGAAATAAAGATATTAATTACCTTTTAAAAAAAAACAGTTTTTTAAACGCACACAATATAAAAATGACAATAATTTCGAATATGCATGCATTAAACAAAAGTAAAAAAAAAACAATACTATAGTATTGATATTTGTAGAGATAAACTTATTGCTGTAGGTTAGATTCTAAGAATACACTTGTAACATGTAAAACAGTGAAGGGGCGAGCGTCTCAAATTGGCAAATACGAGCACCCCATCCATATCAATGTAAGTTGGTGTTTTTTATTTTCTTCTACTTTTTCTTTTTACCAACTCGGATGTAAGATCAACTTTTTCTATAAATTTTTTGCTTTGTTATCACTTTTTATTCATAGAGACTACTTTCTATAGCTTTTTCAGTTTCTTTATTTTAAAGAAAAGTTTCTAACGAAAGGTTTCATTCATTATTGTTGTTTGTTAAGCTTACATTGAACCGAACTTTATATGACGTAGCTTTAATAATAATAGTAACTCTTTATTGTACACACAAAAAGAATACAAAAAACAATAGAGTGGTAGGACAATGCATAAGAGACGGCTTCATCGCTAAAACAGCGATTTCTTCCACGCAACCTTTTTACCTTCAGGTGTAGGAAATAGCAAATTATGTAAAAGAGTGATCGGTAGTGAATTATGTGTTCACAAAAACCAGAGTTATAAAAAGGATGCTATATACATATACCCATATGATATTATAAATACTTTACACATAAAAATGCATGAGGTATACCTAAATAAGTAATATTATAAATAAAAATGATGGCTAATTGTGTTGCTAAGCGCAAAACTCCAGAACGGTGAGACCAATTTAGCTAATTATTTTTCAAACTTTCGTTGAAGTCCGAGGAAGGTTTTTATGAAGCGAAAAATTTGAAATATTTTATATATAACGTAAAATCACATTTTTCTTTTCCCTTACTACTACTTTATAAATATGAATGCAACCTTAAAATTAATATAAACTACTTGAATGCATTTGTAGATTTGACACTTTCTCTTTTACGGTTTGATTTTGATTTTGTTTGTTTGTCCTTCTTTCACGTCGAAACAGATTGACGGATTGGCATGAATTTTTGTGTGGAGATAGTTGGAGAACTGAAAAATGTGTATCTATTCGATACTTATAATATACAGACTATCTATTCCATATTAACCATCAAAACGTACTTAGGAACGAAGCGAGGGTGAGTCGTTAGTATAAAATACGTTTATATAACACTAGCGACTCACCCTCGCTTCGCTCGGGTTCGTCTCTAGGTACGTTTTACTGCTGAACTGAGCTGAACATTGATAAGTCAGTCAATGAGTCGCGAGTAGTGAATAAAAATAGTAATTGCGAATGTACCTTAGGTGATAGACAAATAATATTGCGAACTTCCCTGTATAACTTTTTAAGACCTACAATATTCTAGTACATTGTTTTGATATATCTCTTAAGGTTCAGCCAACGTTAGCCATATAAATTTCTAAGGACGACTCGATAGAACCAGTCATTGCGTTTTCCCGCGGGAACGAAAAATGTACCTGTAGTGAAAGGTATCCCAAATGTTGAACCGAGTGATAAGCTATCACTATACAAAGTTTTGTTAAATTCGGTTCAGTACTTTTTGCGTGAAACGCGCACATCTATTTGACTAAGTCAGCTTTATTATAGGTATAGATAAGAATAGGTATTGCGAGTGTACCTTAAGAGATAGACATATACTGTTGTAGATTTTTCTGTTGACCTTTTCAAGACTTACAATTTTTTAGTACATTGTTTCGATGTATGTCTTAAGGTTTAGCCAGCGGAAGGTCTATAAGGAGGACTCGATAAAACCAGTTATTGCGATTTCCCGTGGGAAAGAAAGATTTTTCTGAAATAAAAGGTATCTTAAATGTTGACCCGGGTAATAATTTATCACTTCACCAAATTTCGTTGTAATCGGTTCATTACTTTTTGCGTGAAACGCGCACACACAAACAGACATACAGACAAACAGACAAACAGACAAACAGACAAACAGACAAAAATTTTAATAACTATTGTTTTGGGGTCTATATTGTATACATAATACGTTACATTCATTATTTTTAAAAAATATTTCATGTACAGATTTCGCTAAGTTACTGCTTTATTATAGTATAGATAACGTATAACAAAACAGTAATATTATTTAATAAAAATAGTTATAGCGAGTGTACTTTAGGAGATAGACATATATTGTTGAGAACTTTTCTGTAGAACTTTTTAAGACCTACAATATTCTAGTACATTGTTTTGATATATCTCTTAAGGTTCAGCCAGCGTTAGCCATATAAATTTCTAAGGACGACTCGATAGAACCAGTCATTGCGTTTTCCCGCGGGAACGAAAAATGTACCTGTAGTGAAAGGTATCCCAAATGTTGAACCGAGTGATAAGCTATCACTATACAAAGTTTTGTTAAATTCGGTTCAGTACTTTTTGCGTGAAACGCGCACATCTATTTGACTAAGTCAGCTTTATTATAGGTATAGATAAGAATAGGTATTGCGAGTGTACCTTAAGAGATAGACATATACTGTTGTAGATTTTTCTGTTGACCTTTTCAAGACTTACAATTTTTTAGTACATTGTTTCGATGTATGTCTTAAGGTTTAGCCAGCGGAAGGTCTATAAGGAGGACTCGATAAAACCAGTTATTGCGATTTCCCGTGGGAAAGAAAGATTTTTCTGAAATAAAAGGTATCTTAAATGTTGACCCGGGTAATAATTTATCACTTCACCAAATTTCGTTGTAATCGGTTCATTACTTTTTGCGTGAAACGCGCACACACAAACAGACATACAGACAAACAGACAAACAGACAAACAGACAAACAGACAAAAATTTTAATAACTATTGTTTTGGGGTCTATATTGTATACATAATACGTTACATTCATTATTTTTAAAAAATATTTCATGTACAGATTTCGCTAAGTTACTGCTTTATTATAGTATAGATAACGTATAACAAAACAGTAATATTATTTAATAAAAATAGTTATAGCGAGTGTACTTTAGGAGATAGACATATATTGTTGAGAATTTTTCTGTAGAACTTTTTAAGACCTACAATATTCTAGTACATTGTTTTGATATATCTCTTAAGGTTCAGCCAGCGTTAGCCATATAAATTTCTAAGGACGACTCGATAGAACCAGTCATTGCGTTTTCCCGCGGGAACGAAAAATGTACCTGTAGTGAAAGGTATCCCAAATGTTGAACCGAGTGATAAGCTATCACTATACAAAGTTTTGTTAAATTCGGTTCAGTACTTTTTGCGTGAAACGCGCACATCTATTTGACTAAGTCAGCTTTATTATAGGTATAGATAAGAATAGGTATTGCGAGTGTACCTTAAGAGATAGACATATACTGTTGTAGATTTTTCTGTTGACCTTTTCAAGACTTACAATTTTTTAGTACATTGTTTCGATGTATGTCTTAAGGTTTAGCCAGCGGAAGGTCTATAAGGAGGACTCGATAAAACCAGTTATTGCGATTTCCCGTGGGAAAGAAAGATTTTTCTGAAATAAAAGGTATCTTAAATGTTGACCCGGGTAATAATTTATCACTTCACCAAATTTCGTTGTAATCGGTTCATTACTTTTTGCGTGAAACGCGCACACACAAACAGACATACAGACAAACAGACAAACAGACAAACAGACAAACAGACAAAAATTTTAATAACTATTGTTTTGGGGTCTATATTGTATACATAATACGTTACATTCATTATTTTTAAAAAATATTTCATGTACAGATTTCGCTAAGTTACTGCTTTATTATAGTATAGATAACGTATAACAAAACAGTAATATTATTTAATAAAAATAGTTATAGCGAGTGTACTTTAGGAGATAGACATATATTGTTGAGAACTTTTCTGTAGAACTTTTTAAGACCTACAATATTCTAGTACATTGTTTTGATATATCTCTTAAGGTTCAGCCAGCGTTAGCCATATAAATTTCTAAGGACGACTCGATAGAACCAGTCATTGCGTTTTCCCGCGGGAACGAAAAATGTACCTGTAGTGAAAGGTATCCCAAATGTTGAACCGAGTGATAAGCTATCACTATACAAAGTTTTGTTAAATTCGGTTCAGTACTTTTTGCGTGAAACGCGCACATCTATTTGACTAAGTCAGCTTTATTATAGGTATAGATAAGAATAGGTATTGCGAGTGTACCTTAAGAGATAGACATATACTGTTGTAGATTTTTCTGTTGACCTTTTCAAGACTTACAATTTTTTAGTACATTGTTTCGATGTATGTCTTAAGGTTTAGCCAGCGGAAGGTCTATAAGGAGGACTCGATAAAACCAGTTATTGCGATTTCCCGTGGGAAAGAAAGATTTTTCTGAAATAAAAGGTATCTTAAATGTTGACCCGGGTAATAATTTATCACTTCACCAAATTTCGTTGTAATCGGTTCATTACTTTTTGCGTGAAACGCGCACACACAAACAGACATACAGACAAACAGACAAACAGACAAACAGACAAACAGACAAAAATTTTAATAACTATTGTTTTGGGGTCTATATTGTATACATAATACGTTACATTCATTATTTTTAAAAAATATTTCATGTACAGATTTCGCTAAGTTACTGCTTTATTATAGTATAGATGATATCAATACAAACCAATAGACAAATACAATAAATGTATAAAATAAAATAAACATAACAGGCAAGAAATAATTCAATACTAATAAGGATAGTGGCTACTGAGTGAGCCGTAGAATAATAATAATAAGCTAAAATAAGTTATCCTATAATATTGTAAATAACTTTTTCTGTTTTATAAGGATTTATGTTAAGATTCCGTCGCGCGTTTTAAGATAAAATCTTCAGAAACGTATGCAGGTCCCAATTATTTTCTTATCCTTCTTTTGAATATTTTGCAAATGCCGTATTTAATTATGAATCCAATTTTGGGTTACATTTTAGATAGAGTTATACACAAACACTCCACAGGTGTACATGTTTCGAGAGTTCAGTATTTTATTATAAATAAAAAAAACAACATTAAATGAAATGAAAAATAACTATTCATTAGACTTTTTGTCATCCTACAATACAAATTGATAAGATATTTAGCTTCCAAGTTTTAATTTGACAGTAATTTTAAAGTTAGATCTAATTAAAAGCGTATAAAAACTATATTTTAACTAAAATTCATAATCTAAAACATTAAATAGTTATACGTATATAGTGTAAGATACGAAAACTTTTGTATAACTTAAAATTTTACAACGTTGCAAAGATTTACAATGTCACCGTATACATTTAATATTCCATATATGAACAGTACATTAAGCATTATAAATGGTAAAGTTTCAACCACTCTAATAAACAAAGTTTTAGCGCGAAGTGTTAGTCAATTATTAAGTTGGATGAACTTTATTCATATACGAAATATCTTATTGTCCCTTTGAACTTATAGTTTGTGACCTTTAACTCAATAAACGATGTACACCATAATAAATAAGATAAAATTCCTTTAATACCCACACAATCTATATAATTTAATATTATAAAGCTGAAGAGTTTGTTTGTTTGTTTGGTTGAACGCGCTAATCTCAGGAACTACGAATCCGATTTGAAAAAATCTTTTTGCATTAGATAGCCACTTAATTGAGGAAGGCTATAGGCTATATATCATCCCGGAAAATGTACAGTTCCCGTGGGATAGATTTGTTTTTGTCTAGGGACGAACCCGAAGCGAAGCGAGGGTGAGTCGCTAGTCTACAAATAAATAATTATTTATCCGTAGCATACAATCTACTAAAAAACGAAACAAAATAGAAACCTTGCATACAAAGAGACATAATTTGATGATCTCTGGCTTGAATTGAGGCAGATTTGAAAAAAATTAATTTAAATTATTATTCTAAACGATTATTATAAAAGAACTTCTTGAAACTTTTATGGGATCACTCTTGACCAATAAAAGAATTATGAAAATTGGTTCACTATTAACATTATCTCGTAGCACAAAAAACATCACGTACTTGAAAATATTTTTTTTTTATTGGAAACATAAATTCAGTCATTCAGGAGTGATATTTTTGAAATTTTAAAAATAAAATCTATACAGATAAATAAAATTGTAGTGTTTTTTTGTAATGCCACAATAACAGCTTTTTACTAAATGCATATTTAATTAATTTTCAACCACAATTACCTACGTCGACTTTTGTCAATTGTATAATTTCTCATATATGTATGTAAAAGGAATGTTTTTGAAAAGAATTTTAGGTTTGTTGTAAAATAATCCATCGCTTCCAGTATGCACAACATGAGAGATATTTATTTATATTTAATATATTTTCAATTAATTAAAATATGTTAAGTTTGTTTCTTTTCGGATTTATTTTGATTAAATCCGCGAAAAAATCCGAAAAGATAGTTTTATTTAAATGTCAAATATTCGCGTAAATCTAAGAAAGTATTAAGTTTGTTTCTTATTAGTTAATTCATTTTACGAATCGGTATTTTGAATATACATAGGTACCTATATGTTAGTTTTTTAGTTTTTTATGTAGATACTAGCGACTCATCCTGGCTCCGCTCGGGTTCGATTCTAGTTATATTTTAACGGTTAGTATACCACCTAGATTTCTCAGAGATGAGATATTTTCTCTCACTAAAAAGTAACCTAAATGTTGACCCGGGCAAGCACATATCACCATACTGAGTTTCATCAAAATCTGTGATTTTCTCGTGATGCGTTCCCAGATAAACCGACAAAAATTTTAAAAACTATAGATTCGGCCTCTATATCGACGATAATGACTATTTCAATAAGATTTTCCAAAATATTTAATGTACAGATTCGACTTGATTAGAATTTTATTATATGTATAGATTATTTGATAGAATATAAATACTCGTAGTATAAACAGAACACAATATAAAAAGAAATTTATTCCTGAACCCATTCCCAAAAAACTTTCAGATAATATCGAATTTTCCAATTTTCAGGGCAACTTTTCCATTTTTCTTAAAAAATCCTGTTTGGACTGCCTAAAATACTTTCAAAAATATGCCATATTAGTCCAGTCATTCTCAATGGATGTGCTTACCAAGGAGCAGCATTTCATTTTTATAATATAGAAGTAATTTAAGTATGCTTACGGTATGAGCTGGCGGCGATAGATGACGCCAAGATGAGCGTGAGTGCAAATATAACTGTGGCCTGCATTGTTCCTGGTTAAAAAAAATAATTGATTAATGAATAAAAAATAGTAATGTATTAAACTATGTGACATAAAATTCGTCCCTAGACAAACAGAAGCATAGGTCTAACATATCTCTCTTTTTCGGTCTTTTTTAAATAAAATATTAAATAAAGCCCTTCGGCGCTTAAACTTGAGAAATTATAGGCTCCCCATAAAAACTTTCCTCTCCTATTTTACCCCTTTTAGGTTTCATTGTCTAATCTATTTCTATACCAAAATTCATCAATATTGTTCAACAGCTCAAGCGTGAAAATGTTACAAAACACGTAAAAGACAGACAGACAGTTACTTTCCCATTTGTAATAGGTATTACTTTTTACATTAGAAAATAAGCTTTTACCTTTTTTTTTATTTATATATATATATATATATATATATATATATATATATATATATATATATATATATATATAACTCACGCGTAAACAGAAGATACAAACAGCTAAGGTAATTTTCGGGAGAAAATGTACTTAGATGGAAAAATCATTAAATATTTATAGGAAGCAAGAGATTCAGAAATTTATTCACATAAAATAATACCCTTGTTATGTTTTTGTTTTGATTGAACTAACCTTACATAATTTTAATGTCCTCATTCCCGCGTACACCACGTAATGACGCAAAGATGTCAATATTAGTTAAAATCACACGGATGTTTGTTTTAGAAAAGAGCCTTTATGTAGATAATCTAAACTATAGCAACGATTTTATTCACTCTATTTGTTTTGATTAAAATTAACTTTATCTCGGATTTCTTTACTATAACATCTTTGGTTTTTTTTTTATAATAATTAATTATCAGAATCAATTTTTTATGTGATATGTAAGGAAAGTTTAACGAATTTGCAGGGGAAATTCAATAATTGGGCATTTAGATAAAATAATTACCAAAAAAATCGGATGGGGCTGTGTCGAGGGACACCGTCATTGGTTTAACGTGAAAGGTCTATTCCAGCGAGTCGCTTTTAGTGATTTGGTTCTTTATAAATATTTTGCATATTTGAAAACAAATTTGTAAAAAAAAAGATTACTACTTTGAAGCTAGCAATTTAAAGAATATCATATATAGGTATCATTTTTCAGTTAAAAACAACGGTTGCTATGGCAACCTAATGCAACCTATTTCGTTACGGTCCACTTTTCTGACTTGGAACCTGTATAATATTTCGAGGTGATTTTAAAAACGTTTCACGTCAAAATTTATTTAACTGAATTTCATTTTTCAACATACAAAACTGTTAATTATATTTTAATTTCTCTTACTTAAAATTCGTTTCAATGACATTTATGTGACCGCTCAGAGCTGTCGAACCGATACTAATTAATATTATCCACCCCCGCAAATCCTTGTGGGCTATAAGGAAACACTGTACAAATAAAATAATACTTAGGTATTTTTAATATTATAGGAAGAGCAGAAACAGATTAAATATGGTCGGTGTTTATGAATTACTGAGTAGATGGTACAGTAATACTGGCCTCGGGGACTACAAGTTAAATTAAGTGCGGGATGATGAAAAATCAGAAAAATGTCCATTTATATACAATAAAAATATTTGTAAAGGCAGTGTATAATTAAATTACTAATTTTATATGTAAAGTAAGTTTTTTGTAAGATTAATAAAGAGCTGGGGGATTACTTTTTATATTTCTAGATTAAGATTTGTAGTTTTTTTTTTGGATGATATATTTTTTTCTAATAAAATGTATATCATTATGTTAAATTTACTTAATTTATGTACATACGTAAATTTCTCGTATATATGTATTTATCATATCTTCAAAAAATACACAAAGAAGAAAATTTTAAGTGAAAATATGGTATGTAAGCGAAAACTAACAAAATTGCAGAAGTTTTTTTTTTTCACTTAAACATTATTTCTAATTCACTTGATCGTAATAGTTTGAACTCTATGTTTTTGTAAAGCAAAGATTTTTACAATTTGAAAAATTGATTATTTTTATTTCTTCCAGACAATAAAATAAATACGAAATATATAAGTTCGTTAGATTCGATTAACGGAAAAACTGCTTCATTGTACGATATTTAATAAAACACTTTATTTTAAAGGACTTACTAAGTTATTTATTATTTTATTTTAGCGGTTTTTGTTATAATAAAAAACATATTATTATTATCTTCCATATTTATATTTAAAAAAAAAGGTTAAAAACCGATTTTATTGATAGTATTATTACGAGATTTCACATACAAATTACAATTTAAAATATTTTTATTAAGAGAATCAAACGAAGCTTACCTTCGTGTGCACCACCTGTTGCCTGAATGCTGAAACTCGGCCGAATCCTCACTTTATATAGCACGTGACGCCCGCGCTTCACTGCTTCTCAAACTTCCCGAACCCACATACACTGATCTGATAGATTTTTTGTTAAAACGTGAGAATATAATTAGTATTTAATTTATTTATTAATTAAATAATAAATAAACATTTCGTAGTATTGTTCATAGAACTATGCACTTCAGTTTAAATGAATACGTGAATTCAAATAAATTTATAAGGGTTTTAACAAATATATATAATAAGTACAAAATTTTTAGTATCTACTTCCTGAGAATTATGAAATAATAATAATCATAGTGAATTTTCGTACTTTAATAAGAAACAAAAATTAAACCTGCTATCTTTTGCTATAGTTGACAATACTAAAGTTAACTATATTTTAAGTTTATTCAATTTTATTTGTGAGCTGACCAATTTATATTTCATTTATTACTAAATAATGTATATTATTTTGCAAAATATATTAAATAAAAAGAAACAAAAAAAAATATGTTGTATATTTTTCTGTATTTATTCAATAATATCTCAATATCTTTTTTCATGTTGGTATTCGGCCCTTTTTTAACGTCCCACTGCTGGGCACGGGCCTCCCTTCAATACGAGGGGGATCAGACAATAGTCCACCACGCTGGCCAAGTGCGGATTGGCGGACTTCACATGTCTTTCGAAAACTTGCTAGGTTTTCTCAGACATGCAGGTTTCCTCACGATGTTTTCCTTCACCGTAAGGCAAGTGGTAATCATGATAGAAATGATTCGCACATGAAAATATCAGAGGTGCGAGACCCGGGATTTGAACCCGCTTCACTCGGTTTCCCAAGCGAGCGCATTGCCACTGGGCTACCACTGCCTTTTTCATGTTAAGGTAAATTAAATTGTATGTAATATTCATTAGCATTTTGCATTTATCTATTTATAAAACCTTTCTCAGTTTTTATATAAATTAACAATTTTACTAAAATTCAAACAAAACAAAGAAGTTTTTAACTAAGCTTGTGTCAATATTTCATTAATGTTTTCACGAAAAAAAAAACACTCATGTATGAAAAAAATATAAGCAAGTTTGACAGCGAGTGCATCGTGTGGTGGAGAATCACGTCGCAGTGCTTACAGATAATTCATTTACATCCGCTATTTTCAGTACCTGACCGACGTTGACCCAACGGTTATTTAACTAAATACACTAAAATCCAATACAAATATTCTGTTTACATTTATTTTATCGATTACAATTATAACTTTAATGTCTAATACAGGGCTGTCAAAAAAGAATAAATTGCGAATCGAAATCCCAAAGTAATATTTACATACATATACATTATACATATACCTTCAAGCCCATTGAGGGATAGCCAGTGAGAACCGAGTGCCAATAGTAACTGATTCCCACTTGAAATTATATTAACACTAGCGGCTCATCCTCGCTTCGCTCGGGTTCTCTAGAAAAATAAAAACAAATCTATACAAAAAAGAAATATATAATTTCATGTAGGACGCCTTGTCAAACTATTTACGATAAACGCTATCAAAAATATATATTAGGTATACATATGTACATATTATTAAAAATGTCGTACGCTTATATTTACCACATGTATTTATGTATAATCGACAAATTGTCAGCGACATGCATGCTATGCGGGACAGGGATAAAAGATCTAAGCCTAAGTACGTCCCTATGATGTAATCTATATTGAATATTCTAGCGAAATATCGAAATCCCTTTATAGTATCAGAAGCAGACATACAGGATTACTGTCACAGTTGTCATCTATACAGATAAATAAAATTGAAATGTCTGTTTGTAATGTCAAAATAACAGCTTTATACTAAATGCATATGGAATTATATAGGGTACTTATAAGAAAAACACAATTTTTAAAATTTTTGAATGTCTGTATGTCTGTCTGTCTGTTTGTTCCGTCTAATCTCTGGAACGGCAGGACCAATTTTAATGGGACTTTCACTGGCAGATAGCTGATATTATAAGGAGTAACAGAGGCTACTTTTATTTTAGAAAAAGAATTAGGGTTTCGCTCAAAAAAATTAAAACGTGCCTAGGGAAGCACCCGAGTGAAGCGAGCGTTAGTCGCTAGTATTAAATAAACCTGCCGAGTAGTACAATATTATATTATTATATTCAGTGTAAAACACTCTGTATATTTTGATGATACATGATACGTTCAAAAATATTAAATGTTTAAAAGAAGATTAGCATTTATAATATTTGTAAAGTTTTAAGCTTTAACACTAATTTTACTTTTGTATGTATATTTTGACCAACTTCAAATTTCAATGTTTTTTGTGTATTTTATGTGTAATATTTTGTCCACTACACTACACTTCGTACACCAAGTGCTATTTTTTTTATTTTATTACAAAAAAAATTACCACGAGAATGGACCACATATATTACTCGTACAAGGAAAGAACCCGTCTCTATGTGAAATATATTATAAATATTTCGAAAGTGATTTTGAAGTCAGTATACCGATACATATATGTCCCAATGCTACTAATTCAATAGAAAAGAGAATATTTTTTTATATAACTCGGGTATATATTTTTCTTGTAGATTATACTTCATATATTTATTCTAATCATACTACTAATATGATAAATACGAATTGTATGGTTCGGTAAGTGTATTTATTACTCCTTTTTTAATATTTGACGATACGTTTGGCTCAGTTTGTAGTGACCCTACTTGCTGTGCCAACGGTCGCGGGTTCGAGTCCCGCTCGGGGCATTCATTTGTGTGTTGAGCAACAATGTGTGTACTCCAGTCAAGAGTGTTTCTATTTATAATATGTATGTATTTAAAAGTTATATATGTGTAGTGTATCAACTATCTGGTATCCATAACACAAGCCTCGTAGCTTACCGTGGAACTAGATGGTGCTGTGTGATAATATCTCAACATGTAGTAACAGACTAACAAAGAGTGAAATTAAAAATGGAGATGGTTTATAATCTAGATAAATTGTAGATTATTTGTATTAACGCTAACCACGCTAGCGAGCTTTCAAAGTTCGCCCCTAAAGCAAAAATATTGACTCAATATATTCATGCCTTTTAATAGGTCTAAATACTATAATGAGACCTTACCTTCCTTAATAAGGACTCATTATTAATTAAATATAATTTATACGGAGTTAATTTCGTATTACAAACACCAGCGGATAGCGGTCGCTAGTTTTAGAATGAAATTATTAAAGAGATAAATTCATAAACCACTAATATCAATTTTGATAACAAAGCTCACTCTAAAAACGTAGTTATTTGACTATAGTTTGAGGCGACGAGCTTACAAAGTTTCGTTTTAATTGTTTCTGATAGTTAATTCTTTTTTATAGAAATAATGAATAAAATATTCACTGGATATTCAAACATGTCACGTAAAATATTAACGTTCAATATAATTTCTGTAAATATTTACATTTACTTTGTTACTCAATTTTAGTGTAGTGTTTTCTTTATAAATGCATTTGAAATTTTTCATAAGCTTTTGGTCATACCTAAGTGCTTTTTCACTTTTATACATTAATTTGTTACAAAAATACCAAAATACAGACCCTGCACGTGGCATTGCTTTATTTCTTTTTATTTTCTTATTTTTTTAATGAAAATATTGAAAAAATGCCCGTGTCCAAAATAATTATATACCTGTTTCATATCTTGTTTGTGTTAAAAATTGTCATACAAGTGTATGGTTAGTATTTATGTATTTAATGTTCAAATCACCTCATCTTTTCAAAATGCTAATTACCTAAAGTAAAACCTAAAACCTAAATTTATCTCTATCATTTATGCTACAGAGCGTTCAAAGAAGTATTATATTAAAACTTGCAAAGGAACTTTGATTATGAATAAAAATTTTGAATTTGAAGAACATCTCAATCGACAGATTCAGTCGAAACTGACATAGGCTATTTTTATTTTATAAAAAGAGTTCCCAAGAGATATAGAAAAAAGTAATAATGACAAAATCACATTCAAATTACCATAATAAACAATGTTTTTTCAAGTGACTTTACCTGTATCAAATGTAAAATGCTTTATGTTGCGGGGTTACGTCGAGGAAACTTAATTAGTGCACATTTCCGTTCGGTTAACTTGTTGAGGACGCAAGATGTAATCCTACCCCTACCACGAGTATAAAGATAAAAATAAAAAATCTGAATGGAAATTAATTCATTTATCGACAAAAATTAATAAAAAAATTGAAAATATTTATTTAATTTTTCCCATGCTCTTATCTATCTAATATATTTAAACGAGCAATTCTTGTATATTTATTTATTTATACCGGCGATCTCGGAAACGGCTCTAACGATTTCGCTGATGTGGGGGTTTTCGGAGGCGAAAAATCGATCTAGATTAGTCTTATGCCTGAGAAAACGCGTATTTTCGAGTTTGATAAACACAGGTGTCCGGGTTCAAATCCCGGTTGGGTACAAAGCTTTTTACTTTTGTTTTTTTTTTTGTATTTATTAAAGTTTTTAGTTTTTATTAAGAACTCCGAGCGAACCTCGGTCGCCCAGATACTAGTTTCTAACTTGAAAAAATACATTTAAAGTTATTTTAATAAATTATAGTTATTGTCCATTTTAAATTATACATATAATAAAATTCTAATTGAGTCGAATCATTTGGAAAATCTTATTGAAATAATATTGGTATGATGGTTACTGGTTATCCGGGTCAACATATAGGATACTTTTTACTGCAGGAAAATATCTCATTTCTGAGAAATCTATACTAAGTTTTTTCAGAGGTTAAAAAGTTAAAACGAAAAACTAGCAAAGTACAAAGAAAGTAAATTATGCGGTTAATTGTCCACGACATGCGAAAGAAACTTTTTGAATAAAAGAATTGCATGTGTATGTTCTTCTGGAATCGTTTTTTGTGGAAAAATAATATTTATCTCAATATTTGTTATGCTGACATTTTTATCATGATTAGAAATAAAAGCTAATTCAATTTTTCAATAAGATTTTTCAAAAAGTATTTAACGTACAGATTCGACTTAGTTAGAATTTTATTATATGTATTTATTAGCAGACATTTTTACATCCGCAAATTTTTAGAATGATTCATTTCACTGCGACTCGATAAGCGGATAAAGAGTTCTGGCACAAGCAAAATAGGTCTTTGTTTTAGTTCAATTTTTCAATAAGATTTTCCAAAAAGTGTTTAACGTACAGATTCGACTTAGTTAGAATTTTATTATATGTATTTATTAGCAGACATTTTTACATCCGCAAATTTTTAGAATGATTCATTTCACTGCGACTCGATAAGCGGATAAAGAGTTCTGGCACAAGCAAAATAGGTCTTTGTTTTTACTTTCCAAATTGGTACCAAATAGGTAATTATATTAAATATTTTGTTTAGATTTTTAATACAAGTAATAGTTTATTAATTATATTTATATGAATAATTTCGTTTGTTGTATTTTAGTATAAGTATCTCTCTCACACACACTCTCTCTCTCACACACTCTCTCTCTCACTCACTTTCTCTCTCTCTCTCTCTCACTTTCTTCTTCAACAAAAGACATGCTTTAATTTCCGATCCTCGAACTCATAGAACGTAGCAATATATACATTTATTGTTTTATTTATGTTTTTACACTTATATACTTTACAATTTTTCTCGACACTTTCTCTTTCTGTCCCGCTACTTAACACTATTTCCCACATACATTGGTTGGCTGGAAGAGATCTCTTATAGAGAGAGATAAGTCCACCTTCTTTCACGTCACTTTCAATGTATTTTTTTGTATGACTACTTTTTTATTTGTGCAATAAAGAATATATAATAACTAGCGATAAATAAAGGCTTAATTTTATATTACCAGGTATTTTATTTCAATTGATAAATCCATGAGAGTGAATGTAATATACTCATAAAAAATATTAAAAGATCAAAACGGTTTAATCGCCAAACGGCGACTTCGGACTTACGCACACACGCGACAGAACGCTAAGTGCGTGTGTGTGTGTGCGCGAAATAACTAATTTCGCTTGTTTTGATTTCGTATACGGCCTCTTAAAACGTAACGTAGCGAGGGTGAGTCGCTAGTATTTAATACAATACATACCACCGCCACATAGATTTTCACGCTTCACACATAATTTCAGTGATTTGTCCTTAGTAGTGGTTGTTTATGAAAGCCTTTCAACGCTTTGTGCCGGGACGATAATTTGTTTACAAGCATTTATTTTACAGGATCTGTAGGGAATATATTTAAAACAATTTCATTTTTTTTTTTGAGCGGAATCCTAATTCTTTTTCTTTTTCTGTCAGTGAAAGTCCCGTCAAAATCAGTCCAGCCGTTTCGGATATTATCCGGAACAAAGAGACAGACAAACAGACAAAAAAAAATTAAAATTGTGATTTTCCTGTAAGTACCGTATATAATTTCATATGTATTTAGTAAAAAGCTGTTATTTTGACATTACAAACAGAGACTTCAATTTTATTTACCTGTATAGGCTAAAAAAAATCATTGGAAGTAAATTTATTGGATTAGCATTAAAAAATACACTGAGATAGAAATAAAGTGGTTTCATTAAAATGTAATAAATTAAAATTCGAATTCAAAATATTTTAATCAGCATTAAATTTATAAATTTTTTTTTCTGAACGTTAGAGTCTCCTAGTTCGGAAAGAAAAATTAGAACCTCTTTTTTATCTTCTTCGTGTCTTCTCCATTATACATGACATTGGTGAAGTAATCTGTGCTCAACTGTCACGCTTTGAAAACATTAACATTGTTTTTTTTTACAAAAATTAAATTTTGTACATATATTATTGTAATTTGTGTGTAATACATTTACACTAATATTATAAATAGAAATGTTATGTATTTTTGTATGTTTGTAACGAATATTCTCAAAAAGTACTGGAACAATTTAGATAAAATTTGGTAAGAAAATAGTTTGAGACCCTGGGAAGGACTTAGAATATTTTAAATTCCGAAAATCATTCCTTAAGGGGGTAAAAAGGGGATGAAAATTTATATGGGGAATCAACCTATCAATTGTAACATTCAGTTTTTTTATGTGCCAGTTTGTGGATTTGACAATGGATTTTTGATGTGTCAAGTGGACAGTCGGAGATTGGCATTCTAATATAAATGTAATATGAGTATTCAGAAAATGCAGTAAATATAATTGTTAATTGCCTAATATTTGTTTTCCTGGAAATCCTTCTGAGCTGTTTCAGCTCAGAAGTGGGATTACAGCAAAAATATACCGTTTTTGCAACGCCCACAAATCGTCTGACAATTTGAAGGTTACGTTATTTTGAAATTTATATTATTTTTGTCAGTTAAAGAACTCAAAATCTTAAAATATGTTTCAATTTGTGTGGTAATTGTGTAGTAAGTTAAATAATATGGAAAAAAATATAAAATAGTGTGATGATTAGATAGATGCATATGGATTAGATCAAAGTATATTAAAAATATCTACGCAAAATTTTATTTAAGAAGTAGGAAATGATATATGTTGGTAACGAATTTAGGACAGTAAAATACATATTAACTTAGATTGAATTATGCACAATTAAACTTGAATACGAAATTTTTTGATAATTTTAAATTAAGCGGACATTTTTTTGACACACTAACCAAGCACAAACAGTGCAACAAAAGTCGTGTATGGTTTTCCCGTGCACTGCGGATTCATACGCGGTTGAATCCTCTCGAGGACCGCATACACGCCGGTGTGTACGATAACAATTGAATTCTTGGAAAATCGCACGGATTTCTTAGTAAATATCCTGGAGAGATTAATTGTACATACAAATAAGTAATATCACAAGAGTATCACCAACTTGCGTTGATTGTATTGTTGCGAGACGGCAGTGGCTCGTCGCTGCAATAGCGTATGGTCGGTTAGTAATAGTGGTGTGACTGATATATTAGTATTCGCTAAGAGATTAGTAATAATGAAGGATCTGTGAATCTGAAAAACTCTGATATCATAATAATTCATACTCACATAATCTCTATAATAACTATTCAAAATAAGTCAGATAATATCGTTTGGATTCATTGTCAGTTTGTATTCTCGGATTCGTCAAGGGAACGCCAAGGAAAAAATGATCTTATTACTTGATCTTATTGTACCTACACATTCATTTATTACCGTAGATGACAAATAAAATTTATTACGAATATCGCAGATGACATTACTAATTAGTTCCAATATTAAATAATTAGTAACAAACCTACTGTAACTAATATTGAACAGGAATACGATAGTGAGTGACATACCTCAGATAAATATCACTAATATTGAAGTATTAGTTACAATATTATTAATATTGCCAGACGAATATATTTAATATTTATATTGTTTATTAGAAAATGTTTTTCATTGTGTTTGTAGTTTTGTATTAAAATAGTGTTTTTTCAGTAACAAGTAACGAATTCTATTATGTACCGGCATTGCTTTGCAACAACTAAATAACAAATGATCGTCATCTTTGTACAAATGTTTAATCCTTTTTAGGTACAATTGTTTTTATGAGTCTGTAACTTATATATTTGATCAATATGAGTTTATATGTAAGACCGTAACTGCTTAGTCCGTATGAAATTATTGACTCGCCCAATGTTCTATACATCATGAGCAATATTGGAAAAAAAATTTATTCCTTATTAAAGTAAGCTTCGATAACAAGGATCATAGTTTATCACAAACACTATTTATACGACCTTTCCATTGAAAACGATCGTCAATGATTAGACCGAGGTATCGCTGACTTTGTACCATTTCTACGGGTGGGCATAGGCACTAGGCAGCCATAGCTTATATATAGTTGTGTAAACAATTGTGATTATTAGGGATTAGTTGTATTTTACCGTTGTATCTATTGTGACTTGAGCTACCAACATTATGTGACCATTTTTCAAGCGTGTCGAGATTTGCCTGGAGAAGTCTAAGTGCTCCTTCGATATTATGGCCTGATGGCACAAGACAAGTATCATCAGCAAACTGATACATTTCACAATTTTCTATAATATTTTCCATCGTTGACGTAAGTAATATAGTGTAAAGGTCCTAAAACTGATCCTTGTGCCATGCCTTTATTAGTGTGAATTTTATTGCTTAGTGTATTGTCAATTTTTACAAAAAAAAAAAGATCTGTCATTCAGATAGTTTTTACATCAGTTTAGTATAGGACCTTCCACACCGTTGTCGCCCAGCTTTGCAACTAAGGTGTTGTGTTGGAGTGTATTGAATGCTTTACTATAGTCAATATATACAACAAGGACATGATTTTTATTACTTAAGTGTTTGTTTACAGCATTCGAAAATGCTGATAGTAACTGTGATGTATTGTTTTTGGGCTGAAAACCAAATTGCTTTTTAGTCAAAACTTTGTGTAGCTTATAAAACAAATTTATTGTTGGTAAGGATATTTTTCAAAGATTATAGGTAGTATTGTAATTGGTTGATAGTTCTCGTATTCATTTCTATTGCCTTTTTGAAAATTGGCCTAACTAAGTCGCATTTTAGATCAGTCCGATATTTTCCTTTTGTAATACAGGCATTTATAAATTTTGGAATTATGAGAGTGAGTTTGTCGCTAAACATCTTAACATCGATTGTACGTATATTATCAATGCCTGGAGATTTATTTTTATTAAGTGACTTGATTATTTTGGAGATATTAGAAGTATTACCCTTTTTATATCTACAAGTTACGTTTATTAGTTTATTCGTGACATTTTTTGCTTTGTTATATTTTATTTTTAATATCATATTACCTGTATCTTTTTTCTATACCATAAATAATTCGTCTCTGTATTACATGACCTGAGAATTCTTTCGTTTACCCAATGATTGGATAAATTATTCTTAATTTTGATTTTAACTTTGAATTATGATAGAAGTAATTTAGTTAATTTTGAATGTACACGTACATATCATCAGGAGATATCATACGGTCAATAGGAGTTCAGTCGATTTTCTCTAGAAGTTGTTCAAGATATTTACTATTTATAATTGTCTTATATTTTTGACCAGCCTGTATAGCGATTGAGCATAAGCATGTCAGCACAATCATTCTATGATCGGCCAGTACAGTGTCAAGCGTCGCTGTGTACAAGTCTAATGAGTGGCATCTCGCGTATATGTGATCTATAGATGATTTTACGATTAGATTATTAAGTTGTTCAATTCGCGTATGCTCCGAAATCCCGAACACCAGACTCAAACCATACATCATGTTATTGTATTTATGCTTTACAGGACTATCAGTTTTTAAATATTTATTTATGTCCCCCATGAGAAAGAAATAATTTGATAAATTAATGCTGTTAAGAAGTTGCTCGAGTTCTTCTATAAACAAATGCTTACTAAAAATTGGAGGGTGGTAAAGTGCACACAGATTTGTGATATATTTATTTGATGTCGATATTTCCACCGAGTTACACATACAGCTTGAGTCACAAATATTGACCTCTGTTACAATAACGACATCTGGAGATTTAAGACATAGGTTTATACACTGTTCTAAACTCGAAAATTTTTTGAACATTGACCTTATGTTGATATGAACAAAAACATAATAATTAATATTATGTTTATCAGTTATAGACAATATAGAATTTTGTAAATTTGAGCAATTATGTAATTTTGTTAAATCGTCTTTGACTTCTTCCATTTATTATTAAATATATTTTGTAAAACTACTATAACTTTGATGAGTAAGGGAAATAAAATAGTTAAAATATAGCATTATTTGAAGTATTTCTATCTAATAGACAGTTTATGTCACTGATAGACCTTAATACAATGGAATCACAATCAATGTCTTTGCGAACTCGAATAATACCTTTTTTGTACCAAATATTTTTGTAGTTTTAAAATATAGTGAACTAATGAAAATCGTGTGTACAAGTTTTAGATGGATGGAGGTGAGTTTGACGAAATGGGACGACGGAGACAAGAAACGTCCCCTGTATGCTTTACGCAACCAGAAAAGAGATGATGGCTAAGAGCTTGTGGGGGCGAGCGTTGCAGCCGAAGTCGGGTCAGACACCAGAGCCGACAAGATAGTGTTCACTTTGTGCGAAGTAGGAGTCGTAATATACGTGATGATGAAGGGAGACGTAGGCGCACGGCCCGCAGCCGCACTCGGCAGAGCTGTTGTGATCACCATAGGCCAAACCTTGACCATGGGAAGTTCTAAAGTTCTACAACGATTAGGAGTATTTTTATTAATATTATAGAGATAAATAGTGAATCTGTCTGCATAACTAAGAGCTCGAGCGGATGTGAGCCGAGCATCAGTGTTATGTATGACAAGCTCTGACTAGTTGGTAGTGAAAGAATAGAAGTAACTATCCTCTAGTCGAGTTTTAGTGATATGATAGCGATTATGATGATGTCATGAGACTTAAAACAAGATGGTAGTGAAAGAATAGAAGTAACTATCCTCTTGTCGAGTTGTAGTGATATGATAGTGATAGCGATGATATCATGAGATTTAAAGCAAGATGGTAGTAAAAGAATAGAAGTAACTATCCTCTTGTCGAGTTGTAGTCATATGATAGTGATAGCGATGATATCATGAGATTTAAAGCAAGATGGTAGTGAAAGAATAGAAGTAACTATCCTCTTGTCGAGTTGTAGTCATATGATAGTGATAGCGATGATATCATGAGATTTAAAGCAAGATAGTAGTGAAAGAATAGAAGTAATTATCCTCTTGTCGAGTTGTAGTGATATGATAGCGATAGCAATAATGTCATGAGATTTAAAGCGAGATGGTAGTGAAGATCCGTAATTAAGAATGACCTATTTTGAAAAACAAAAAATTTAAAAAATTGAGAATAACGTACAAATCAGATCATCTATGTAAGATCAGTGAAATGTGAATCATCAATTGTAATGAATTGTGAAACTGTTTTGACTTAGTCTAGCCTAAAACGAAGGGACTCGTTATTGTAACGGATGGCCGACTGTAACATTCAGTTTTTTTATGTGCCAGTTTGTGGATTTGACAATGGATTTTTGATGTGTCAAGTGGACAGTCGGAGATTGGCATTCTAATATAAATGTAATATGAGTATTCAGAAAATGCAGTAAATATAATTGTTAATTGCCTAATATTTGTTTTCCTGGAAATCCTTCTGAGCTGTTTCACAATCAACCAACTAGTTTATTATCTATTCGAAAAGTTTTAAGATGAATTAGAGATTAAAGACTAAGAGTCTAATTTAATGTGCGATTAAACTGTCATCATTACCTTTAGTCTATACCTACTAATAATATAAAGAGGCAGTTTGTTCGTTTGTTCGAATGCGCTTTTCTCAGGATACTAATCCGATTTGAAAAATTATTCTTGCATTAGATAGCTCGTCTATTGGGAAAGGCTATAAGACTATATATCATTATGCTACAACCCAAGGGCCGCTCCCTTAGCACTAATCATAAATGTCAACAAATCGGGCAGACTTCCATACATTATAGCAAAACTACTACTAGTATAGTATTTTATGATCTGTGGTAAAACTGATGTTTATAATCAAACAAATAATAACGCGGGTGAAACCGCGGGGCACAACTAGTGTAATATAAAAAGACAGAGTTTATAAATGTTCCTTTAAAACTGTGAGCGTCTTGTCAATTCCATTACATAATGTAAATTATAAAATTATCTACCTCGTACAATGTGTGTTGAAAAATATTCTGCTTACTTAAGGAGCTCACGTTAAATATTTAGATGTGGATCGTTTACTTCCGTATATCGAAGCATGCGATTACAAATATGTTTAGTATTTTTAATCATGTTTTATGGCTACGATACGTAATACACAGGGAAATTCAAAAGAGTTCTTATATGTAAAATGTAGAGCATACTCAATAGGTTTTTGTCTTCTTTTTTAGAACTATTACACGTCAAAGCACACTTCATTTCCAAATTCGAACTTGGTAATGAAGTTTTTTTTATTATTATTATTGTTACTAAGTATATACAGGCTTAATAATTAATAATGATATTAAATATATTTGTTACTAGCGACTTACCCTCGCTTCGCTCGGGTGCGTCCTTAGGTATGTTTTAATTTTTTTGAGCGAAATCCTAATTCTTTTTCTAAAATAAAAGTAGCCTAAGTTACTCCTTATAATATCAGCTATTTGCCAGTGAAAGTCGCGCTAAAATTATTCCAGCCGTTTCGGAGATTAGCCGGAACAAACAGACAGACAGACAAAAATTTTAAAAATTGTGTTTTTCTTATACATAAGTACCCTATATAATGCATGCATGTGCATTTAGTATAAAGCTGTTATTTTCACATTACAAACAGACACTTTAATTTTATTTATATGTATAGGTATATCGAACTGTGTGGTCGATACCTCAGGCTCTACAGGCGAGCTTATACGGCTGCGATATCAAATCCTGAATTAGATTTCTGTATCAGACACAAAAGGGTGTTATGAAATGTTTCTGATAAGAAATTCACCACAATGGCCTAGTTGAAAAGTCAGTGGTGTTCGACCCCGTGTATAAAATACATTTTAAATAGTTAGCTTACATTGGCAAAATTGCTCTAACGATTTTTTTATGAAAAAATACAGCTTTGTAACTATCTATTCATAATGTTATACGTTTCCTTGTTGTTTTATAAACCAACTAGCAGAACCCGCGGCTTTACTCGGGTTAAAACTGCAAAATAAAAACAAATTCTTGGGCTTTATGTTATAATTAATACAGAAATACCCCCGCTCACCCGCTCGCCCTGCGCCATCCTGAGCGCCATGCGCCTGTCTACCATGCCGGATAGGATTCGAAACCCTATATGACTCTGTTGGGGAACGATTTTCTAAAAACTGTGACAGACGCGTCTCATACTATTAAATGAAGAGTATGTGTACTAATTTTTGGGTCAATCGACCCAAAGAATAAAAAGTTTCACAGAAAGTTCAACCCCCCATTTCATCCTGTTAGGGATGGAATTTCAAAAAGCCTTTTCTTAATTGATACCTGCACTTTACAAAGAACACACCCTTCAAATTTCATGTCTCTAGGACCAGCGGTTTAGGCTGTGCGTTGATATATCAGTCGGGACTTGGAATTTTATGTAAGTATACAGATTTTATTAGCCTTTTAAAGAGGTTGTGAAATTTTTAAAAGAGCTATGCTTATGAAAAGTGTACTTGAGTTCACGTGAATTGAACATAAATTGAAATCATTTCAATTCTACTAAATGAAGTTAAAGACGTTGTTAGTTATTTTTTATCAGCAAAATAATTTTTATTCAATAATTTTCAGACTTCTTAAATGACTAGCTCCATATTGATCTGCAAACATCAGATATGTGGAGAATTTGACGTAATCTTTTATTTGATTACAGTAGCATACAGTAGATCAATGAATAATGTATAGCGCGCATCACGTAAATTGAGAATGAGTGGCGAAATCCGCACGTGCGTGATGATATTAGAAGGTTCAAGATATTTATTCTTATTTGCCTACATTTGTACTGAATGAATAATATTTTGATGATGTCCCTTAGAAAGATAGTTTTTTTATCCGAAATGAAATAAAATGTAAAGTAGTCAAAAAAATTTAAGATAAAATACAATAAAATACATAAAAACACGAGAACTGGAAATAGAACCTATTCCCCCAGAGGTGAAAAGAAACCAGAAACATCAGTCTTCACAGTACACATATTATTTATTATACTTTACATTTGTACTCTCTTTAATCACATATAATATCTTCTTCTTTTCTTTTTAAGTTATCCCTAAGAGCTTTCAAAATATGCAGAATCAATCAAAATTATTCTACAAAAGGAAAGACTAAAGAACATGTGCTTGGGTACTCGTACCCACGAACTTTTTAGAAAGGGGATAGATTGCATCCTGGAATCGTGGATAGGCGGCCCTTAATATTAATATTTGACGACACGTTTGGCTCACTTTGTAGTGACCTTACTTGCTGTACCAGTGGTCGCGGGATCGAGTCCCGCTGGGGCATTCATTTTGTGTGGTAAGCACGAATGTTTGTACTCCAGTTATGGGTGTTTATAATTATATTTATAATAAGTATGTATTTAAAGTTATATATGTGTAGTGTATCAACTACCTGGTATCCATAAAACAAGCCTCGTAGCTTACCATGGAACTAGATGGTGATATGTGTTAATGTCCCAATATATTTATTTATTCCCCGCCCAGCTTACCTGCTCACCGAGCGAAGATCAGGGTCAGGGACCATTCTCTATGTGAATGTGGCCTTAACAATGGTACGAGTACTCCCTCTCATATTCTTTTTAGCAGTTCAGACTCCTTCATCCAATCTATGATCTCCTGCCACTAAAAGACCCTCGTCCATTAACGTTAACTGTCTATTGTAATGTTTGACCACGTTCCACCTGATAGTAAGTGGTAACGCAGTCGTAGATGGTAAGTCGCACTAATTCAGTAGCCACCTATTCACTCTTGCCTTGAAGACACAAATATACCTATATATTATAGTAATTGTCGCATTGTTGCGAGTTATCTTTGTCATACATTCTTCATAGAATGTGTCAAAAACGAATGTATGACAAACAAATGAATGTATATGAATACATATTCAAAATTCATAAAAATTGCATACAAAATTTTAGTTCCAACGTTCTTAATAAATACTATTTTAAATATACCATTTATCTAATTTATTGACATTTAGTTTTTTGTATTAATTTTATGCGAGCTTGTTTCTTATTTAATTAAACAGTTAGGATGGCAGTAGACTTGACGCCAGAAACAGATTTTCATTAAACCTGAATAAATTACCAATTCATTAGCACATTTATGTACTTAATTATGTGCATACAGATCGTTATTTCTTGAACTGATGAATACTTTACTTATATTAAAATACCCCTATAAGTATTGTTGTATTCAGCCTTTTTAACGTCCCACTGCTGGGCACGGACCTCCCTTCAGGCCATAGTCAACCACGCTGGTCAAGTACGGGTTGGCAGACTTCACATGCCTTTCGAAAACCTACTAGGTTCTCTCAGATATGCAGGTTTCCTCATGATGTTTTCTTTCACCGTAAGGCAAGTGGTAATCATGTTGAAAATGATTGTGCGAAGGTGAGAATCTCGGGATTTGAACCCACTTCACTCGGTTTCCCAAGGGAGGGCATTACCAGTTACCACTGTATAACGCACCAGGAGCATATATGATAATAGATCCTGATTTCTCAGGTCGGGCCAAAAGAATTATTGAGATTTTCTTCCTATAAGAAAACCTCTTGGATACATGAAATATTAAATTTTATAAAAGTTATAAATTATATAATAGCATATCTGACCTATATAATAATACTAGCGATTCACCCTCGCTCCGCTCGGGTTCGTCCCTCGGGTGGACCACCCTTATCACTTAGGGGCATGAAAAATAGTTTACGTCCTATTCTCAGGCCTACTGAAAATACACACAAAATTTCATAAGAATCGGTCAAGCCGTTTCGGAGTTTTGTTACTAAATGTGACACGAGAATTTTATTTATTAGATATTACCATGAATCATACATATCAATACCACAGTCTATAAAACAATACAGTCATCTAACGAAGCCGTCTAGACAGGGCAATCGTGCGGGGTGTGAGGGGTGAGACGCGGGTAGGCGAGCCCGAGCTGCATACATTTCTGCCGCCCGAATTAGTAAGCAGCTCGGGACACGACTTTAAGGGCTATCGCGTGTTTATTTTAATTTGTAAGCAATTAAAATGGTTCATACTACCTGTGCTATATTATATATTTTTTGCTAAAATTATTTATTAGGATGAGGACTTTTTACATAATTAAGTTTAATAACAGAAATTTCAAATCCAGTAAATCTAGAAACCGAAAATATTTGTCCGTTGCCCATTTATGATAGGTGATTTGGAAATCTATTAATTACATTATATCATATAAAACTCACTTTACTAAAAAATTGAAAATAATGATAAATTTATATATAACTAAATTCAATTTGACTTATGTAATATAATTTGCTAGACTTAATTTATTTTTATTATAACTTAATTTATTTCATTCTAATTATCTAGTTATTCATTAAATTAATTATAATGTCACACAGAAATATCCATTTAATCAAATCAAATAATTGTTAAACCAATTGTATATTATATTTTTTATTAAAGAAATAAAAGGCTTATTATTATATGAAATTTTGTAAAACTCCATTTGAATTTGCCTCCGCGAAATGCCTTTTTGTATTCTTTGCTATGAAGAACTTCCATAAATAACTAAATAATAATATTATATTTTAATTAAATTACAAAAAAAAACTGTAACAACCCTGCGTATTGCGAAGTACGCTACGCGGTGTCGGCTTTTCTTCAAACATCAAAGGCGATAGCCCACTGTTATTTTTTAGTACACTGTGTCAATACATAATATTTATTTTATTATAATCTTCTTCTTCTATATAAATAAAAATATATTGTTCTTTGTACGTTTGTCCTAAGTGCATTCGAATAACATTAATCAATTCAATCGAACTTCGAATATCTAGCTTCTAGGGACGCAGTATGATAACTAAATTATAATACACTTAATTCTAACGTTATATTCTATTTTACGTGAAGTGATCAAAAGAGAATTTTCAGAATTTTAAGGAAATGAGAAGAATAATCAAAATCTGATATCTATCTTCTTTTGTGTCCTTACTAATTTAATAGACCCGAAAATATAACTGATCGAGTCGAATTGAATTGAATCCTGAGGAAGCCCTACCAGGATACATTTTAAAAAACATAACCCTCTATTAAATAACTAGATTGAAAAAGTTTTTCCACGTAAAGTCCGAAGTCGTATTAGCACCACAGATTATATGAAACGAGTATAACTTATCTATTTTTTTAAACTTCCTATTAAATATTTTTATAAAACAAAATTATAATTATAGTTAATAGTATATTTAGAGACACTAAAATCTTGAAGTAGGATGATATCATTAATATAACTTATTTCTATTTCAATTCATAAATTACACAACTTAATATGGATATCGACATCTATTGTACTAAAGTAATACTATAATGTTACTGCCTGTTAAAAATTCTATCTATACTAACTCCATCTATGGAACTTTTGACACACTTTGTACTATTTGAAGTTTTGTACAGCGCCATCTAACGGAGGGTAGATACATACATATATGTTTATTTTATTTCGTAGAGATGGCGTTAAATAATAATTGTATAAATTGATTCACAAAAAGCTATAATAAGTTAAAGCAAGTAAATTACAATCGTGCTAAAATACCGTTAAGGCTATCGGCTCTATACCTACACATAAAAAAAAATAAAAACGTTTTTTAATAATACTAACTTACTACTATAACTAACTTACTACTATAACTACTTACTACTATAACTAACTTTTCAATAATATTTCATATTACTATTAAAATATTACTAATAAATAAAGTCAATTTGCTGTATTTGCATTATCATATTTTTAGTATTTTTTAACATTCATAATAAATTCTGTATAAAATGCATAATTATCAATTTTTCATACAAAACAAGTGTAAGTCTACGCTGTGTACAATGTACTATATGTTATGTATTATATGTTATGGATGGCAGATATCCTAACGAATTATAAGAAAGGCAAAAAAGCTAAAAATTTAACCATGCTATTGTAGAATTTATTCAAGAGCATAATGATCTTGTGCATTATAATTAATAGTACCTGGGCAACCGAGCTTCGCTCGTGTTCTTTTTTGTTATATTGATTTTTTTAGATAAAAAAGAAACTAAAAACTTGAATAAATACAATAAAAAAACAAAAGTAAAAGCTTTGTATCCGACCCAGGATTTGAACCTGGAGACCTGTGATTATCAATCTTGCATCTTGGCCGCTTGACCACGATGCTTATGCTCAAGCGTAAAAAATTACCGACCATATTTTGCGTGAAATAATGGGAAAGAAAACCGCATTAAAACTCGAAAACACGCGTTTTCCCAGGTGCTACTCTAATATCATTTCAGTTTTGTTAAGCATATACATAAATACACTTTATTTAATACTCTTAATCTACACAAATTACTAAAATTATATGTATATATTAAATACATATAAAAGTATATCTTCGGTACCTACGTATAGTAAAAAAATAAATATTAACATTTTTGTCTGTCTGTTTATTCGGCTGGACCGATTGTGATGAGACTTTCACTGCAGATAGCTGATATTATAAGGAGTAACTTAGGCTACTTTTATTTTAGAAATAGAATTAGGGTTCCGCGCTCTGTTCCACACCAGCGAAGAGAGGGTAAGTCGCTAGTTATAGAAAAATAAAAACACCTTAATATTTATTATACAAATCATGTCCGCATGGAATTCTGATAATAATGCTAGCCGCAGCCATTCGATGAATGGCAATACCGATCCTTCATAATATCGTTGTCATCATACGAGGTATAATCTTTCTTAAAAAGTTTTTTTTTACTTCAACGCTATGCCTATGTCAAATTTATATGTCTACTTTTAAACTTATCAATAAATGACTCTATGTTAAAAGCTCTATCTGATTTGTAAATAGGCACATAAAAGAAAAATAAATGTATTTTTTAATAACAACTAGCGGCTCAACCTCGCTTCGCTCAGGTTCGCCTCTTAGACATACCAAAACAAATCTATCCCACGGGAACCGCACATTTTTCCGGGATAAAAAGTAGCCTATTTGTTATTTTGATTATCGCACGTTTATCCCTTGTTTTTTAATTATCCCACGGGAACTCTTTAATTTTCTGGGATGAAAAGTATCTAAGTAAAAGGTATCACCATACAAAATTTCATTTAAATCGGTCCGATTAGCCCGTACAAAACAGACAAACAAACAAAGAAACAAAAAATTGAAAAATATCTGGAAATGTTATATTTCTCTTTTTCTTACATCCCCCATACTCGGTTTTTAGCATTTTTTTCTATGTACAGACATTCGACCTCTACAATTTTATTATATGTATACATAAGTTAAAAAGCTTTTAAAGTACAGAACAAAATTAAAACTTTTATTCCTGTTAAATTTAGAACGATATATGTATGTACGTACATTTTCTTTGTAATAGTAAATACTCATTCGTATTGGATTTTATTTATACTCGTATTTTTGCCAAGCTTTATGTTACTGTAACAAGATCAGTTAACACTTTGTGGTTTTAACTATTGCATTGTATATATGACACAGAGGTGACAACTTAATAGCCTCATAATTGATAGTAACATCGTAGGCTTCCTTAAATGGTTTTAAAAAGAAATACTTCTTTAACAAAGAAGAACGCTGGATTCAAAATTACTAATATAATTAATCCAATATTATAGCCCGGGATCCCTGGTATATTTTTACAATTGATTAGTATCAAGTTAATTTTCAGTGAGTAGCTTCATTTTGATGTGACGTCCAACTTTTTCTCTTACAAAATTTCTCGATTGTGGTAGCTAACAGGGGTAGCAGGGATAAAATATGTCCATTTGACGATTCTCAAAAATTTATTACAAACTGTGGGGTTTTTTATTAAATACTAGCGACTCACCCTCGCTTCGCTCGGGTTCGTCCCTAGGTTGCTTCCCAAAACAAAACTAATTAATTAATTTGGCTTTAATTTTTTTTCGTCCGACCCTATTTATTTTTCTAAAATAAAAGTAGCCTAAGTTACTCCTTATTACGTCAACTATCCGCCAGTGAAAGTCCCGTTAAAATCGGTCCAGCCATTCCAGACATTAGCCGGAACAGACAGACAAACAAAAATTGTAAAAAATGTTGTTTTGGTATATGTATCGTGTATACATCCATATGCATTTAGTAAAAAGCGGTTATTTTAATATTATAAACAGACACTCCAATTTTATTTATCTGTATAGATTAAGATAATTATTAACATTATTAAAAAATATATTTGTCTTACAAAATGTATGGTTTGACCAAAAAGTCCCCCCCTTCCAACATGTATCCAGCCAATACAAATCAAAGCACACCGACTTCGAAAATATCTGATTATATATTATATATTATATTAATATATTAGGTATATATTAATATATTAGGTATCTATTCTAAATGAAAACCCCTGTTTAGTTATTTTTTACTTTTCAGTGCCTGGAAGTCGGTTTTTTTTAAGTTTTTATTTTTCCATTTTTAGTGTAGACGTAATAAGCAAGTAATTTGTAAAAAGAAAGATTTTTAATAAATAAAAACATTCGATTAAGCCATTTATTTAAAAACCGCTTGAACGATTGCGATAAAATTTATATGGGACCACCGGAGAAGAATACCCTTTGAAACAAAAAAAAATTTTCTAAATCGGTTCAGCCGTCTTCGAGTAATCCGTGAACATACATTAAAAAAAAAAGAAAAAAAAAGATTCCGACGAATTGAGAACCTCCTCCTTTTTGGAAGTCGGTCAAAAAATGATTATTAACCAGCTGATTTTTTTACTGTTGCTTAGTTAATATTTATATAATTTAACAGCCTTGTTAACAGCCTTTAACGTTGTCCTACACATTTCCTGGTACTTTACCCCGGTCCTACGCTTAGAAATTTTTAATACCACAAGACCATTTTTCTTATTACTAAAGTTGGGCGTCTTAACAAAATGAAGCTACTCACTGAAAATTTGCTTGATACTAATCAATTGTAAAAATAGACCACGGATCCCCTACTATTAGGGTTAGATGTTTTAATATGTATGTATAATTTTTAAAACAATCATAATAATATAAAATTGGTCAAAAATGATTTCTTAATACTTCTTAATAGGATAATTAGGTTAGCTTTTAAAACCACTCTTTTAGAGATGGATAATTTTAATTCTATTATATAGGTAGTTGGGTAATCCGTATGTACTTACCCTCAATAGATACATATGTACCTGAATGAAATTATCTTTTCGGATTTAGTCGCGGTTTTATTTTATATTTTGGTTTCCGACGTTTCAAATGCTTTATTTTCAGCAAACATGGTTAAGGGAGAGTTTTCTCTTGTCTATGTTATTTTTATATATTTACTAGCAACGCACTCTCGCTTCGCTTGGATTCGTCCCTAGGAACGTTTTAATATTTACCTAAGTTTTTATATAATTTGTCTAATAATATAACATTTTCCAGTAACATTCAAAGATCTTTCTACTTCCTTCTAAAACTTAACTGAATATGATGAATTAATTTTATTTCTTTATTTATAACTAGCGACTCACACTCGCTTCGCTCGGGTTCGTCCCTAGCTTGCTTCCCAATACAAACTTTTATCCCTATTTTCATCCCCTTAAGGGATGATTTCCGTGATAAAAAGTATCCTACGTCCTTCACACGGTCTTAAACTTCTTAGGTACCAAATTTCTTCTAAATCGATTCAATAGATCCAGAGATTACCCCCTACAACTTCAGAAACTCACAGACTTTACCTCTTTATAATATTAGTATAGATAAACTAGCGACTCATCCTTGCTTCGCTCGGATTCGTCCCTAGGTTGATTCCTCATACAAAGTTTTATCCCCATTTTCACCCCCTTAAATCGGTCCAGTAGTTTTTGAGTTTATACGTTACAAACATACAAAAATACAAATCTTTCCTCTATAATATTAGGTAGTGTAGGTAGATAAACGTATAATCGAATGTTTTTTACGATATTGGTCATTGTTATCTTTTATTTGCCCTTTTAATCAAATATAATGCAAAATCTAAAACACTACTATTGTAAATGCGATGTGTGTGTATGTGTATAGGCATGTTAGTTACTTCTTCACGGTTAAACAACTGGACGGATTGGGATGAAATTATTTTATTAAGGCAGTGGTAGCCCTGTGGTAACGCACGCGCTTGGGAAACCCAATGAAGCGGATTCAAATCCCGGTCTCGCACCTTTGATATTCTCATGTGTGAATCATTTTCAACATTATTACTACTTATTTTACGGTGAAGAAAAACATCGTGAGGAAACCTGCATGTCTGAGAGAACCTAACTAATTTTCGAAAGACATGTGTATTTCACCAATCCGCACTTGGCCAGCGTGGTGGACTATAGCCTGATCCCTTTCATATTGAAGAGAGGCCCATGCTCAGCAGGCAGCGGGACGTTAAAAAGGACTGCATACAATTAAATCATTTTAATTTCCTGGAATAACCCACAGATTAATGTTAGTAATCTTTGCTAAATAATGTTGCTGTAAATAATACTATATTATATACGAAGACGGTGCCTTACTTATAATATCATTTTAAATATTAATGTCAAAACCTTGCTATTAACGAGTACGTGAATTACTCAGAACTAAAAATGTTTCTTTTGAAAAAGTTATAATAAATCAGACAATCGCTGCATAATAAATATATGTATGTTAAACTAACCAAGTTTATCACGATTGCAGTAACCGTGTAGGAAGTACACTCTGTGGTTTCATTGTTTTTACACTCCCGTGGGCTAAATTGAATATAACATCAGTAGTAGCAACCCTCGGCTATGCGAACTCGATTATAATATTTTTCTATGGTATGCCATTACATTGTTATTTAAATAATCGCTGCAATTTATTATGTGATGCAATTTTAGTGTTAGTGCATAACTATTTTTATTATAATAACATGAAATAGAATATTAGAAGCGTAATTTAATTTAATTATACCTAAGAAGTGACTATCATTTAAATAAAACTATCTTTTCGGATTTTTTCGCGGATTTATTTTGATTTTTGGTTCCCGACGTTTCGATTGCTTTACAGCAATCATGGTCACGGGAGAGACTAAGGTGTTAGATGTCTCAAAGGTATTATATAGTTGTTACAGACAGCCTACCCACAAATAACAAAATGAATTCAAAAAACTTGAAAATTGGCACCAAAGTACCTTACAATATTTGTTAATTTTAATTTTAAAACATTTTTAAAACATTTTTATAATTTTAATTACTTTTATATTATATAATTTTATATAATTTATTTAATTTTAGCTTTATTATTATAATTATTACAATTTTTTAGAAAATTTATTGATTAATAATCTATATTTAGTGTTGCCATTATTATATTTATAACTATAAAGAAAAAATAAATTATTAATTATTTAAGCCACATTATTATTCTATGTGTAATTTAAAAAAATTAAATTAATTAAGAATTACTATTTGCAAATGAAAATATTAATTTGAATACTAATTTAAATTACTGTTATTTTGATCCGCACAGTAAGAACTTACTACATCTAACTGTCTGTTTTGTTTAGATATATTATTTGATTTTATTATATTAATGACAGGATCCCATGACGATGGTAGTTCCCAGCCATCTTCCCTATTGAAATTTGGATGTTTTTTAATTTCTATGGCTTCCCGAATCATTCTAGGGCGATATCTGTTTTCTTTCGCGAGGATTTGGGGTCTATCGAAGCGAATATAATGGCTTGGGCGGTCCTGACTATGTTTGCAGACAGCAGATGTTGTATTACGACGGTGTTTCACATCAGCTATGTGTTCCTTGACCCGAGTTCTAATGGATCGCTTTGTTTGTCCGATGTAAGAGAGTCCACAATCACAATCAAGCTTGTAAACTCCTGCATCTTGTAGAGGGATGTGGCACTTGACAGGTGGTAAGAATTGACTTATTTTCTTTGGCGGCTTGAAGTAAGTTTTAATTGAAGCTCGCTTTAGGATGTAGCCAATCTTGTCAGTGACTCCTCTCATGTAAGGTAGGACTGCAGGGACGCGCTCGACTGTGGCTGGTTTCACTCGGTCCCTGTGACGTAGGCGCGGCACTTGCAGCTTGTTGTCTCGCAGAACTTGCTTGACATGTTGCAGCTCTCCGGCCAGGTGTTGCTCGTCACAGATCCCTTGTGCTCTCTGAAACAAAGATTTTCCCACGGTAGCTAACTGTGAAGGGTGGTGGTGAGATTCACCATTCAAGTACCTATCTGTATGGGTCTTCTTTCGATACACAGTATGACTCAAGGTGTTATCTGGGTTACGTATGACTAATACATCTAAGAAAGCTAAGGAATTATTAGACTCCAGTTCCATTGTAAATTGTATTTTAGGGTTTATGGAGTTAAGATGTTCTAAGAATACAGATATTTTATCAGATGGTAATATTGTGAAAGTGTCATCTACATACCGCTTGTAGAAACGAGGAGTCACGGGCGATGTGTTTAAGGCAGTCTCCTCGAAGGCCTCCATGAAGATGTCAGCGACAACGGGGGAGACAGGCGAACCCATGGCCACTCCATCCACTTGCTTGTAGAATTCATCATTCCACAATAGGTAGCCCGATGTAAGGCAGTGTTGTAAAAGTTCAGTGTATTCTTCTTGCATACTATTGTCCAGTAGCTTTCTTGATACTATTTTGACACAGTCTTCTACTGGTAGGCTGGTAAATAGAGACTGTACATCAAAACTAACCATTGTTTCATTGTCATTGAGTTGTAGATGTTTTATCTCATTAACAAAATGGTAAGAGTCTCTTGTGAACGCTGATGTTTTTCCTCTGAGTGTTGAGAGTACTTTCGCTACTAGTTGGGCCAATTTATAAGTCGGTGTGTCGATTTGACTCACAATTGGACGTAGCGGAGCGTTGGGTTTGTGTATCTTTGGAAGTCCATAAAGTTTAGGCGGCTTTGCACAAGATGGAATAAGGTTTTTAACATCAAGATTCAATGCATCGGAGTGTTTCTTAATTAATTTTTTAGTAAGAAAACAGATATCGCCCTAGAATGATTCGGGAAGCCATAGAAATTAAAAAACATCCAAATTTCAATAGGGAAGATGGCTGGGAACTACCATCGTCATGGGATCCTGTCATTAATATAATAAAATCAAATAATATATCTAAACAAAACAGACAGTTAGATGTAGTAAGTTCTTACTGTGCGGATCAAAATAACAGTAATTTAAATTAGTATTCAAATTAATATTTTCATTTGCAAATAGTAATTCTTAATTAATTTAATTTTTTTTTAAATTACACATAGAATAATAATGTGGCTTAAATAATTAATAATTTATTTTTTCTTTATAGTTATAAATATAATAATGGCAACACTAAATATAGATTATTAATCAATAAATTTTCTAAAAAATTGTAATAATTATAATAATAAAGCTAAAATTAAATAAATTATATAAAATTATATAATATGAAAGTAATTAAAATTATAAAAATGTTTTAAAAATGTTTTAAAATTAAAATTAACAAATATTGTAAGGTACTTTGGTGCCAATTTTCAAGTTTTTTGAATTCATTTTGTTATTTGTGGGTAGGCTGTCTGTAACAACTATATAATACCTTTGAGACATCTAACACCTTAGTCTCTCCCGTGACCATGATTGCTGTAAAGCAATCGAAACGTCGGGAACCAAAAATCAAAATAAATCCGCGAAAAAATCCGAAAAGATAGTTTTATTTAAATGTCAAACATTCGCGTAAATCTAAGAAAGTATTAAGTGACTATCATTTCAGTTACTGTACGACTAATATATAATTACTATAGTATATGATCTGTAATATAATTAACTGTCCAGCTACTTTGTTTTTTTTTGTTTTTGTTATTTTTTATTATTATATTGCCAGTTAGTTTTTTTTATTTTAAATTTAGAGCATCTGGATAAAAGATTATTTATTTGTAAATTTTGATTTTCGATAATGTGACAAGCCCGACTTGGATAACGTAGGTCAAATGTATTTTTTTTGACGATACGCTCTAATTTTTGAAAGAAATAGGTATATAATATATATTTTATGTCTTTTTCATAAGCTCTAAATTAAATATGGCGGTTCTAGATTTGTAAATACCCATACTTTTTCTCTTCTCCTCATTGTTAAAAATATATATGTATATAAAAGTTTGTTTTTTTTTTCAATATAATCAATAGCCAGACTAATAAAAATAATATTATTCATTTAGTAATTGTATTAATAATAATTAATTAATTATTTATACAGTCACTGTATCAATAGGTTCAGCCAAAATTATATTTTTATATGATAACTAGCGACTCACCCTTCCTTCGCTTGGGTTCGTCCTTAGCTTGCTTCCCCATACAAACTTTCATCCCCATTTTCACCCCCTTAAGGGATGATTTCCGGGATAAAAAGTGCTATGTCCTTCCCACCCTGGGAAACTCTCTTCTTAGCAAATTTCATATAAATCAGTTCAGTAGATGCAGAGATTACCCCCTACAACGTCACAAACTCACAAACTTTACCTCTTTATAGTATTAGTATAGATTAAATTATTAAGTAATAATAATTATTACAAATATGAAATTGAATACAGAATATTAGAAGCGTAATTAAATTTTATTATATTCTTATTTAACTAAAAGTTGTTAATTAAAATATAAAGTCTTAATGAGAATAAGATATTCATAACGAAATAAATTTATGCTATATTGAAATTATTTTTCATAATTTTATATTCATAATATAAAGGGAAACTATAAGTCAGGTTTTGTTGAAATTGTTCGAATTTTCCAATATAAAAATTAATATTTATATCAAATTATTTTACTTACTAAATATTAATTTGTTAAAAGTTCCGTATTATAATTTTCTATAATACCTACTTTTATCTAATATCTGTATAAAATATCTAAGCCTAATCTATACATTTATATAATTATATAATATTGAAGTGTCTTTTTCGAATATCAAAATAACAGCTTTTTACCAAATGCATATGAAATTATATACGGTACTTATAAGAAAAACACAATTTTTTATATTTTTGTCTGTCTGTTTGTTCCGGCTAATTTCCAATTCGGCTGGACCAATTTTAACGGGCCTTTCACTGGCAGATAGCTGATATTATAAAGAGTAACTTAGGCTACTTTTATTTTAGAAAAAAGCTTTAGGGTTTCACTGAAAATAATTAAAACGTACCTAGGGACGAACCCGAGCGAAGCGAGGGTGAGTCGCTAGTATCTATATAAAATAAAAATTATTAAACTAACTATCTATACTATACTAATAATATAAAATTCGAAGTCTGGTCAAAATGATTAAACTAACTGTCAATTGTTTAGTAGGCTAGACAATTGACAGTGTAATCATTTTGACCAGACTTCTATTTTTATATTATTCGAAACTCTATAGGTACCTATTATTTTTCCAAATACCCATATCACAATATGTGTATCAACATGTTTATCACAATTACAAAAATTAAATATTTTACTATCGTATGTGATAGTCAATACATAGTATAAAACAAAGTCGCTTCCCGCTGTCCTTCTGTTCCTATATATGCTTAGATCTTTAAAACTACGCAACGGATTTTGATGCGGTTTTTTTAACAGATAGAGTGATTCAAGTGGAAGGTTTATATGTATAATATGTACATAATATAGTAGAGAAACACTGATACTTTTAGAGGTTTCTAATGTGATGTCGTAAATAAACACTTTTTTTGCGCTTACATTGCAAACGGTGGCTGAACCCTACGAGATAGATCAAGTTATACTTGTACAAACAAAGTATCTGTTAATATATATTAAAGAAAATATTAAATCTCTGATTTTATTTATACTAATCTATACAATTCTAACTAATTCGAATCTGTACGAATTCTAACTAATTCGAAAATGAAATATGAAAAAATAAATGTCACATTTAATTTTGTTAGCCTATGTCAAAAATATATTACTTCTACTATTTATTTATTTATTTGTAATCCTAAAAACTAATCAATGTGTAAATGTGTAGCTTCCTCTTGACATTACATACCTACTGATAACACTTATTGGTTTATCTGCAAAGAAGCAGAATTACAGAACTACAAATCACCGTATTATTTGCATGGAAATAGTCCGCCATCCCGCTCTTGGCCAGCGTGGTGGACTATGTCCTGATCTGACCTAACTAAGGAATGAAATAAGCATTTTTTTAAACTAATCCACTGAGTTGTTCTGATGAGATATCAAAAAATTGTAAAAAAATCTGTGACAGTGCAGTCCTGCACTCAGTGAAGGCTAGTCGCTAGTGACAGATAAAATTGACAGTAGGTAATAATAGATACCCCGATTATGTATTACGTGACCACGTACTATATCAATGACAATAAAGTCCGTTTAGTGTGCATAGATGACTGACTCTATGCATTAAATCACAGTGTAACATCATTTTAATGTATACTTAACCATATTTTATATTTGATTTCAATTTCTCTATGCATCCATAACGAGATCCTATCATAATGAGAAAGTAAGATTAATTTAATATTACAGAGTTTCATCAAAATCGGTCAAGCTTAGTCAGAGCTTGCTTTCTGGTAAGGTCAATATTAAATGTACATACATATTTATGGACTAAGTTAGTGGAAATTCGTAGATATGAACATGAACTTAAAGTTAATACTTTATAGAAAACAGCCAAATCTAGTGAACTCTATTATACTACATACTCCAATAATCTACTGCAAACGCAGACAACTGATAAATAAAATAACTGAGAATATCATAGTTTTATCTTTGCAATTCATCTCTACACAAGGAGTGTAATAATAAAAAATAAACTCTGTATCGCGCAAAAAATGTACAAAACTCATTAAAAGAAAGTCGAAAAAATATTAAAGCGCGTTAAAACGAACAATTCGATTTTTGAAACAAAGAACATCAAAAGAACCGCGACACCAAAACGTTAAAAGCACTCCATTGGCTGAAAACGGCTCACGCTCACGTGCTATTGGTCAAAGATAATGTTTGTGGACTATCAGTTTGCGGGGAGATAAACCAAAACTTAACCGCAAATGTTGACAGAAGCGAACCCCGGACCGTGTGAGCGAAAACCAACCCTTTCCCAACAAAATACGCCATACATCCCCTTATTCATATTAGATACACTTGGCTAAAGTAAAGAAGCGAGATGGAAAATCAATTGAATTTTTAATGGGTGCGAGAGAGGCAAAGGGTTGCGTTACTTTATAAGTAAAATGTTATGTTAATGTTTGCATATATTAAGCCTACATTTTCTTTTAGATGAATATTCATATTATTTACATAATTACCTAACACCTATAAATAGTTTATATCACAATATATTATAAAGATAATGTCTTTCGCTTTTATTCACACTGAATATGAAATTATACTAAAATAGAAAGTGAAATGAAGTTAAAATTATTATATTTCCAAAATTATAATATTTTTTACGAAGACCTTCAAATAGGCATTCTATTGTTGATCAAATTTTTTAATCAACAAAAAAATAATCCTAAACTTAATATACTCAGACATAAAACCTTATATCGCTATCGCGTCATTTTAAAATCGTCGAATGAAACACGTCATTACCAAAACCAACTCCTTATTTTGCGAAATAATTTTATTACAATAGATAATTTAAAACTGTCCAACTTGCCCCACCACTGAAGGATAAAAGCGATGGGCGGGGCTTAAATTAGGAGCGATAAAAAGATATATGTCTCTTTCCTACAAATGAGCAGTCGTAAGTACAGTAAGCGGGTTACAATGGGAGTTGACGTATATTACCTTCTCTTTCTCGTCTGGCTCTATCGATATAGAGCTATCTCGACAGCCCTTCGTAGCTATAAATGTATATCAGTACAGTCAGTTCCACGTGAGATTGTATTTTGTAATCAGTGAAGTGGCGCCTTTATTCTGAAGCGCACAATGTTCGCGCGTTTGACAATTTGACATTTCGTTTGGCGGGAACGGCTTCATGTTTTTAGATACGCAAAGGTTTTAGCTCGTACAGCCAAGTGAACTATTTTTATAAAGTTTCAGTGATGTTAACAAGTTGAAGAAAGTTGTGGTTATTGCAACGCAATAACTTGGATTCTATTTTATTTTAAGGCAATATAAGGTAAGCATTATTGCTTAATAGATACCTGCATAAAACTAAATAATAAAATTTTAAATGATTTATTTGTAAATGCTTATAATTATTTTGATTTACTTCATTAATTTCCCATAAAAACGAGTGGTCGCTGTAAAAAAACATGTCACATATAAATATTAGACCATAATAAAAATTATGTTAATAGAATATTTATTATATCAGTATGTGATTAACGGATTTCTTTTTAAAATAATCGAGAAACTGATAAATGTCTATATGTATAATTTGACTCATTTATGTAGAGAATGAACTTTAATGGAAACAAAAACTTTAACCCCAGCAACTACATAAGAAAAAATATTTAAAGCTATCAACTAAACATCGCTACTTACACCTAGTGTTGTTTTTCTCTGTTTAGGCGACTCGATTATATTACTTTCCCGCATAAATGCCTCCGTTGTCTTTCTACTTGGCCCTTCTTTTTTGGTGCTGACTTGTGTAATGTTTTCAGTAAAAGATTGAGATGTTATATCATTATTTTCTCTAAAAATTGTATGTTCAGTAGATTCTTCAGACACTAGCATCTTATCTTCTGACTTATTTGAAATTTCTGATTTTATCGTAACATTTTTGGTATACTCAATTAATACGTCTTTAGTAGGTTCTGACACATTTATATTTATTTCGGTTTTATTACTGGAAACTATTGTATCGAAGATGTTCATCGTTGTATTTTGAATATTAGGTGTAAAATTAAAATACTTTGTCACAGCAATGTCAGTCAATTTCAGTTTTTTTGTTGACAAAGTATTATTGTTAATTTTTATTTGGTTCGTGACAGGTATTTCAGTAATGTTACTTACGACTATTATTGCAGATCCTATTTCATTACTGGTTACTTGAGCCTCCTTTTTAGTGAATATTGTATCGTTGATATTTGTTATTACATCTTGAACATTATGTGTTAAATTAATATGCTTTGTATAGGCAATATCAGTTAATTTATGTTTTTTAGTTGACAATGTAATATTTTTTATCATATTCATCTCTAGTTTTTTTGCATCTTGATGTTTAAAATCATTCAATTTTGTTTTTCCATTTGTTACTTTATTTTTTATTAATTTAGTTCTTTGTTTTAACACTCTATCGGTTAAAATATTTTTGAATTCTTCCAAAGTCAAATATGCTCTAGGAATCTTTGATTCTACTGGATTATTGATATATATTAAGGAACCCAAATCCGTCCTAAGACTTTCTTTGATCATAAGGTTGTGTATCTTAAAGCCATTAACTTCCTTTAATTTTTCAACGTGCACTTCATATTGTTTATTATTTTTGAATAGACGTCGCAAAGATGTGTTGCCTCTATCTAAAAAATTAAATATAATTTTGAAATCCATTACAACTCTTAATGGTTTTATATGATACTAGCGACTCACCCTCGCTTCGCTTGGGTTCGTCCCCCGGTACGTTTTCATTTTTTTAAGCGGAACCCTAATTCTTTTTCAAAAATTAAAGTAGCCTAAGTTACTCCTTATAACATCAGCTATCTGCCAGTAAAAGTCCCGTGTAAATCGGTCCAGCCGTTTCGGAGATTAGCCGGAACAAACAGACAGACAAAAAATTTAAAAATTGTGTTTTTCTCATATGTAGGTACCGTATATGCTTTCATATGCATTTAGTAAAAAGTTGTTACTTTAACATTACAAACAGACACTTCAATTTTATTTATCTGTATGTATAGATTAATAGCTTTACGTCATCACCACTAGGATTTTTTTCAATAAAACATAGTCATGAATTCTTTTCTTTATAAAAATTGTAGCTTTAATTAAAAATATATAGTTACAAGATCTTTTAATTACTCACTGCCATATTCATATTTAGCATTTTAATTACGTCGAAAAATCGAAGTAAATAATATTACAGCATAAACAAATCATGACATACCATACGCAGCTTCCTTATATTTTAGATACAGCTCTTCAACAATATCTTCAGGTATATTTATAATTCCAGATTTCACGTTTTCAAAGGACATAAAAATAACAAACACTAGAATGGAGAAATTAAAAATAGTTATAAAAGTGAGCATGTTTAGATTTTCTCGACATGGTCTTAATATGCAATCAAAAATGTAATACGAATTTGCACTTGAATGCATTGGGGGATTTAATTAGTCGGATCAGTAAAAACAATAACCATACATTTGTTAAGACTGTGGTTACCCAGTCTTTAAAAGTTTATTAATTTTAGTAGATTCCTATTAGGTACATAATTTTCTAATAAGTACTAATTTATTAATTTACTTTTAGTTTATACTGTATATATTTTAACTATCACTCATTTACTCAATAACGGTTATAAATAAAATATTACTTAACTATTATTATATTAATTTTATTAGACTATTATTATATTATTTTAATTATATTAATTTTAATCAATATAACTTTTATTTTCTAATAATATAACAAAAAAATCACTAAAATTTAGGCGGAAGTATATAAATTAAAGTAGAAATAAATTAATAATTAAGTAAACTTAAGTTTTTCATTATAAAATTGATAAGTTAGTAAAAAGATTTATAAAAATCAATGAAACTACTGAAAACTTATTAGGTACTCGTAGATATCATTAAAATACAAAGCAATTTTGCAAATTGAACTCACCCAAAATTTTACTAAGTACAGTTGTTATATAATGTACAAATATGTATAAACAAGATTTTTGGTTAATGTTAATAAATTTTAAAAGGTCTTTTTATTTCACAAATATTTTTAAAATTTTGTTAATTAGCAAATGTGGATTAATTTATAAGTAGTTAAGTTTTAGTTTTAAAGAATGCTAGCTGTAGGTAAATCTAAGTCGTTTACAAAACCTAATGAGTAATCATTTAATTATATTTTTTTAATTTATCCTATTAGAATATACATATGTACGTGCATACGAATAGATACAAGGATTTGTTAGCCTGGCAGCTTTTTTTATGCACTTTCTGAATTATATTAAAAAAAATAAAAACAGACTTCAAAAAAAAAATAAAGAGTAAAAAATTTTTTATTTTTCATTAAAACTCGATTTTATTAGTAACACTAAAAAATCTGGCTGTAAAATACAATTCTAACGTATTGGGTTGTCAAATCAAACAAAAGAAGCCCAAACTCAAAGTGTCTAACTACTAGCCGTTGAAGAGTTCCACCAATCCACCTTCTGACTTTACCACCAAATTAGTTCGACGATACCGTATCATTGCATTATCAACGGCAAAATAAACACTTGCAAAGTTTCAAGTCATTATAACAATTAGAATAGGTTTTTTTAATATTTTCATTAGCTATTTTGTCACACTTGGGGGTAGTATTATTTTTTTTTATTTAAATGAGATCAAACTCGAAGTAAAAGCTATCAAACAAAATAAAAATTACCAAATTGGTGAATAAATGACGGAGTCCTGAGGTAACAAACATAAAAAAAGAAGAAAAACATACAGCCGAGTAGAGAACCTCCTCCTTTTTGAAGTCGGTTGAAAATGTATTATTTCAATCACTGCGTTATCTATACCAACAAATAAAATTTTAGTGTCTGTTTGTAATATTAAAATAACCGCTTTTTACTTAATGCATATGGATGTATACACGGTACATATACCAAAACAACATTTTTTACAATTTTTGTCTGTCTGTCTGTCTGTTTGTTTGTTCCGGCTAATCTCTGAAACGGCTGGATCAATTTTGACGGGACTTTCACTGGCAGATAGCTGATAGATTTAATAAGGAGTAACTTAGGCTACTTTTTATTTTAGAAAAAAGAATAGGGTCTCACGAAAAAAAATTATAACCAAAAAAAAAATAAAAAAAAGTTTGTTTTGGAAAGCAACAGCTAATTTCTATAATATATAAGCTTTAAATTGTATATTTGGCAATAAACAAACATAGCCATTTTGCTTTTTAAATAACTCAATAACTTGATTATTATAGACCACCTTTCACTTTATAGCAAATCTATAAACTATCCCCTTTCAAGATTAAATATGTTGTGTGAATATGGTCTCAATCGATTAAATCGTTCAGGAGTTACACTATCATTAACAAATGTTATATACATATAAAAATTTAAAAAGTCCACTGTAAATATCATTGAAACTTTCAAAGCCCCCTTAAACTCAAATTTAATGTCCCATAGAAATTATGTTACATATTGTATAAGTTTAAAGAGCTTAAATCATATCTAACACAGTTCTTTTTAAAGTAATCCAAAAAGGAAAACAAATGTAAAAATCATTGGACCCTAATATAACAGGACAACTTGTTGATAAGCTTCATTGGTCACCAGGAACTCACGTTCCCTTACTCTCACTCGAAGCATGTATGACTATAAATATCTACTTTTGCTTCAAACATCAATTATATTATATAATATATCTTAATAGTTGTTATATTTCTAACTAATTCTTACACAATATTTTAATGGTTTTTTGCTTTAGTATTAAGTAAGTAAGTAAGTTATTATTGCACACTAGCGACTCACCCTCGCTTCACTCGGGTACGTCCCTAAGTTGATTCCCCATACAAACTTTCATCAATATTTCCACCCCTTTAAGGGATGATTTCTGGGATAAAGAGTATCCTTTGTCCTTCCCAGGGTCTGAAAGTATCTTCTTACCAAATTTCATCTAAATCGGTTCAGTAGATCCAGAGATTATCCCCTACAACATCACAACATCACAAACTCACAAACTTTACATCTTTATAATATTAGTATAGATAAACGTTCAACATTCTACTCACTATAACTGTAAGTTTAACCAAAAACGAAGTAATTATGTCTATCTGATTACACGGTTAGACTGTTAAATAGATTGTGATAAAATGTTGATAAAAGAAATAGCTTAAGGCGTAAGAAAAGGCATAGACAATTGTTTTTTAAATCAACCCCTATGAGATTGACATGGAGCAAAAAAGCATATAATTCATTAAACTTGATATTTGCCATAAATACTGTCAAATTAAACGGTACCCAAACCCGAAAAGGGTCGATAGCCTTTCCTTTTTTTAATATTTTACGTACTTTCCCATTTTTTTCTCGTAAAATAGACAGAACAAAGGCTGTATCTACTCAAATTATAAATATTTGTCTTATACGAGATTCGAACCCGCTACCTTTGGTTAACAATATACATAATTATAAAGATACAATTGATTAAAGATCGTCAATTAATGTTAACCATGTGGTAAAACCAGCAGTAGACCAAAGTGTTATGTAAGGAATACTTAACCATAAATAAAACCCTTAAAATTTTAAATTCTAAAGATACCCATGTTCTATTACATTTTTTTTTTAAGATTTCTAGTAAGCTTCTTTTAGATAATTGAAAGTTGTTTGTATAAATATTAGGGATAACGAGAGTGCCCCAAATTCATTTTTTTTTTTATTTATTTTAAAATATGAGTTTTAATTTATTTTAATTATATCCTAAATTACGTGCGATTTCATTTAAGAACACATAGTGCTTTTGACAAAACCTTCTTTTTTACTAATATTATAGTTTGCTTCTCAAATTAACCTCTAAATCAGAAATTTATCCATTTATTTAAGCTACACCTACAGTCGTTGTTGAGTTACATATGTTCATACATAAACCCAATTTTAATCCATTCCATCCAAAGATAAAACAGAAATGAACAAAAAGACAAATACGAGTGACATACTAGAGTTCCGTTTTTACTTCCTCTATGGGCGACTGTACAAAATATTTGCGTAATGTTATGATAGAGAAATAACATTTTTTTAAAAAATGTTAAAAATTGTAAAAAAAAATTGTTAAAGAACGTTCGTGTGCTAAAGGCTACAATAAATTATTTTATAGAAGATAGCACGCCTTGGGAATGAAGTGATCGCCTCCAGGCTACTTCAACTTTATAGCAATATTGTAAATTATAATTTATTAAAAAAATGTTAGTCCCGCTGAGTTTCTTTCGCCAGTTCTTCTCAGGTCTGAGGCTTCTTCTTTCCGAACTGGTAGTAGGCTCATGACGTTCAGTAAAAAATTGTAATAATTTAATGCTGAATAAAATATTATGAATTTGAATTTGAATAAGCGTGGCTACGAACTATGATTACAATAAATAAAAGACTACAAACTATGATAATAATAAGACAAAATCAATTATAATAGAAGATCTATAAAAAAAGATGTATAAAAACTTTTTCTACCATTTTTCTTGCTCACACAACTTACTAACTAAAAATCTTTTAAAATGTTAATTTTTAAAATATCTAATCTACGTAAGTAAAATCTAAAATAATTGGAAAAATTTAGGTAAATATTAGGTTCAACATTCACCCAGCATTTGTGATAACAATATAGAGATGATAATCTCTATCAACTATGCATATTTACCATTTTTAAATAACAATTCAATGTGTAACAAACTAAAAATAAGTCAATAAGTAAAGTAATAATTTTTGTTTAATACTAGCGACTCACCCTCGCTTCTCTCGGGTTCATCCCGAGGTGATTCTTTAAATTGACATAACTTTTTTTTATTATCAACCGATTGAAATAAAACAAATACTAAATGTTAAATGAAATTTACCACAACATAATGAAAACCGTATCCAAATCTGTTAAACCGAGGTTAGCGCGCACAATCGCATAGATAAACAAATAAATAGACAAAAATTCTAAAAATCATTGTTTTGGATTCTATTGCGATAATAAAGACCCCCAATAATAGTTTTTCTCAAATATCTTTCATGACAGCGATCAGTTACAATTTTATTATACGTATGTATATAGATTAATTAAACAAAATAGATTACAGCTAACAGTAGTTACTAATTTAAAATAACAGTTAATTAAAATGAATTCAACTTTTTTAAAGCTACATAAAGATATACTCAAAAGATACATTCAAATTGTACATTTACATATAATTTGAATGAAGAATTGTTGTACTTAATTAAATAATATTTTTTTTTATTCAACAGGTTAACAAAAAAAGTTTTTTATTTATTATTCTTCAATTTTTCTTTATAACTAGCGACTCGACCCTCGCTTTGTTGGGATTCGTCCCTAGATAAATAAATTGGTTCAGCCGTTTAGTCGTGAAAAAATAACAAACAAACAAACAGAATTACTTTAAAAACATTTTAATATTTATTAGCATTTTTTTTAAATATCAACATCATATATAATATTGAGCAAACGTGTTGGTCTAGTGACAAACTTATTAGATACGACAGCCGCTGATGAGATCCTTGATTCAGGTCAAAATAGTTTCTTCTATAAAAAACTTTTTGACAATGTGCTGAATAACCATTCTTTTTCTAATGTCTTTTAGCCATTCCGTCAAACTAAGAGGAAATATTTACGGATACTTAATAATTACGTAATAGTTTATTCTTAGTAAAATGCATCTTTACCAGTAAAATCGGTTACGAACATTAATATTCTCTCTACATCTTCATATTGATCTCTAGAAAATATGACGTAAAGAAAGATTATTTTGTGGTTTTTAATAAGCTGTTTATTATACTTATTTTAACTAAAAAATTAAATCGGTTCACAATTGAGATAATTCATAATCACAAAAAAAAATATAAAATAACTCTCCAAGTGATAAGCTTCTTTTTTTTTATTATTTACTAGCGACTCACCCTCGCTGCGCTTCGGGCTCGTCCCTAGACAAAAACCAATCTATCCAACGGGAACCGTATATTTTTCCGGGATTATATATAGCCTAAAGCCTTCCTCGATAAATAGACTATCCAACACAAAAAGAATTTTTCAATTTCAACCAGTAGGTACTTCCTGAGATCAGCGCGTTCAACCAAACAAACAAACAAACAAACTCTTCAGCTTTATAATATTAGTATAGATTATTTATTTACAGGAAAAGAATAATAAAAATACATAGAGTTTACAAATATACTTAATTATCTAATAATATAAATATCTCATGCCACGGTGTTTGTGGTCGCACTCTTCCGAAACGGCTTGATCGATTTTAACGATTTTTTTAGTATATTTGGTAGGTATGAGAATAGGTCGTAAAGTATTTTTCACCCTCCTACCTCCACCCCCCCATTTTTTAATCGTGATTTTAGTAGTTTTTACGAACAATATTATATAAATACATAGCGACGAATCCAAGCGAAGCGAGGGTGACTTGCTGTATAACATAAAGCCAAAGAGTTTTTTTGTAGATTAAACGCGGGCGTAGCCGCGGGTTCTGCTAGTATTCCTATACAAAACAACTGTACACTAAATATTTACTGTACAAGTCATCTTAACTAAACTAATATTATAAAGGTAAAGTTTGTAAGTTTATATGTAGGAGATAATCTCCGAAACTACTGATACGATTTTTAATTTCACTTATGCTGCTAGATTACCGCCGAGTGATAGGCTATTTTTTATACCGATATGACCTGCAGTAACACATTGGTTACTGTTAAGCACTTAGAAGCACCCAAGCGAAGTGAGGGTAAGTCGCTAGTATCAGTTAAAGAAACACACTTTATTAAATTGCAATTAATATAGTTTTGATCTGTTTTTTCCATATGTGTACTAAAATTTCTTTAAAAAAATACATTTAAGTCTTTTAAATAAGATATTTAAATATAATTACTGTAGGCCACCACAATAGAAGAGTACGGGGTGTACACGATGCTTCCGGCGCAGCAACTCGCGCCGATCAGCCCGTGGCCGCCCGACGGCATGCTGGACCGCATGGATGACTTGGCGCACAAAGGTAAAGGTAATGGTGACCACCATTTATATATCATTGTGCTTAGGACTATAATATTAACAATATCTATTGCTATCAAGGCTAAAAGGGAAACTAAACTAGATTAAAATAAAAAAAACTTACTATTTTTATTTTATACAAGCGACTCACCCTCGCTTCGCTCGGGTTCATCCCTAGGTTGATTCCCCATACAAAATTTCATCCCCATTTTCATCCCCTTAAAGGATGATTACCGGGACAAAAACTATCCAATGTTATTTCCAGGATCTCAAACTATCTTCTAACAAATTTCATCTAAATCAGTTTAGCAATTTCGGAACCTATTCTATATATCAAACAAACAAACAAACAGAAAATCAAATCTTTCCTCTTTATAATATTAGTAAAGATAAAACTATTTTTTCACTATTTTGGGATCCCGACATTTCGAATGCTTTACAGCAAACCTTGTCACGGGAGAGAACGCGTAAAAATCCAAAAAAAATTGTTTGCTTTAAAATTAAAAAAAAAAAATAGCGTAGCGTAGCTAAAAAAGTAAACTATTTTTTCGGCCTCATTTATTAAAATATAAAAGTAACCAATGCTAATCTCTCCGTATCCTTATTATCTATACGGATACCAAAAATAGGAAAGTGTGTTTGTCCATTTGTCTTTTTTTCACGCAGTTCCTAAGCATCAACTCATCATGATTTTTAACATTATGCATAGAGATAGTTTATGAGCCGGAGAGTAACATATTCCAAATTTTTATCTGGTATCTGATATGATTTATAGATTAAATCTTTTTTTTTCCTCTCAATAGAAATGCTAATTTTATTGAGAGGTAAATAACGAACAAGTGTCACTTATTTCCTATATGATATTTGACTAAATACCATCAATTTCTATTTGATCAAATATCATCTATGGCTATCATATATGGGGCATCAGCGCAAAAGTGACCTAATCCACAACAATGAAAATATATATTTTCATTTCATTTTGTAATTAAATATTTTGTTAAATCAAAAAATCCTTAAAGGCTATTATAACATTTTGCAAACAATCTATTACATATTTAAAAAAAAATATCTTCTTTTTATGATTTTTAATTTTCTGAGATTTGAGAAAGGAATTTCCTAGATAATTTCAAATGTTTAAATTATGCCACTTTTGCGTGAACGCCCCGATTTATGCTACACTTATTTAATTTAACACATTCACCACAAGCTACTTGTGTTGTAAAACCTTCCCTGTCACCTTTATAGTCTGTGATACGTATAAACGTGATTAATTGGAGTAAGCAGGCCTGTGGTGAACAGGGCACAGCGGTGTTAACCAGCTCGGCGGCGTGTTTGTAGGGGGCCGGCCGCTGCCCGACTCTACGAGGCAGAAGATTGTAGAGCTCGCACACTCTGGCGCCCGGCCTTGTGACATCAGCAGGATCCTGCAGGTCTCCAACGGCTGCGTGTCCAAGATACTTGGCAGGTAATATCATTTGTCCAATTTTTTGGGATTCTAATATTAACCTATAAAAATCACCATAATCTGAAACTACCATACAAAGGATGCATATACTAGGTATAGACACAAAGATATCAACCATAATGGAGAGCTAGTTAAAATTCTCAATTATACTATTGCTGTGAATGTTTGTCTAATGAACCATCTTGTTATGTTATTTTCCGCTGTAATGTTAATTAAACCTATATTAAACCTAAAGTTTTGAATTTTACGTTAGTTTTAGCTTTTATCTACTCTGGTAGAGTTCGATCATAAAAGTAGCAAATTAATTTGTAGAGCAATTTTATTTCTTCCAAACTTTCATGTGTTTTTAAGTTATGATATTACGAATATATATTATACAATAATGAATAAGCTCGAAAATATCATACTTATTTTTAAAGAAGAATATATGACAATGTATACATACAAAAACATTAGTGAGATAAAGTCCAAAGAAAATCAACTTATCATATAAAGTACTTATGAAAATATAATGTGACTTAGATACTAGGTATTCCATATTCTTTTCTATACCGTGCCAACACATTGTCAGACGCGCCAATAATGTCAGAGTTATGCTAAAATTATTCTGGCAAAGAATAGCGAGGTTTGAGATCGTGATAAATATCTTTTTGTCTGCCTAAAAGTAATAGACGAATATTTGGAATAGAATAATGTATATACTTCATATTTTCATAAAGAATGTTATTAACCTATATATTATATTAATATTATAAACTAGAGAAAACAATGTGTAAAATTTATAAAATTATTGTCTTACTGAAAATTAGCGACTTACCCTTGCTTCACACGTTTAATTTTTATTGAGCGGAACCTTAATTCTTTTTCTAAAATATAAGTAGCCTAATCCTTATAACATCAGCTATCTGCCAGTGAAAGTCCCGTTAAAATCGGTCCTATCGTTTCGGAGATTAGCTGGAACAAACAGACAGACAGGCAGACAAAAAAGTTTTAAAAGTTTTTCTTACAAGTACCGTATATAAATAATTACAAACAGACACTTCAATTTTATTTATCTGTATAAATTATTTTAAACAAATTTATTTTTTAGCAAATAAAAATAAAAAAATAGAATTATTTACTTTAGCAGGATATTGAATGTCGAGAAGATAGTAGCTTATTTCTTAAAAAGCTACATAGATCAGGCTCCAACCGCAATTGTCATAATACATACTCAACCTCCGCATTGAGTTACACTAAACCATCCGAAAAATGCCGTTGAAACCAATACTGCATCTAACTGGCTGTGACCACAGCAATGTACTTGCAACCACACCTGACCTAGGCAACACTACCAAATTAAAAAGATACAACGCACAATAGAAGTAGCAAAGTAAATAGAGGCTTTATAAATTGGTTGGCACTCAAGGTGACTGTGAAGGTTGGTTATAATGTAATTCGAGTATGACTATTTCACGTGCATTGAATGTCATTTTTTTATGGTTTGCGGTTGATTTGTTTGATAGAAATATCATTAGAATATTTGGGTGCAGAAAATAGAAAACTTCTAAAACATTATGTAACGACACCTAATAACTTATTATAGGTTAAAGGAAAGTCGAGGCTAATATAGTATGACGTGTGAACTTAAGCGATTAGTGTTAGATAAAATTACTAACTTATTAGGTAAAAGTAGTGTAGAATGGCCGACAGCTGGGCAGCAAGGCGAATAAAAGTACAAGTCAGGTATCGAACCCGATATCCATGGAATTTGACACCGCAGTTCCCCACCGGTCTGATGGTATCACCACTACACAGTGACAGTTTGTTGTGCAGTTTTATGGTCGAGCGTTTTATGTAACATATAATTTTACCTTTTAAATTTTCCAAATTTCTCGCAACGTAGATAATTAAAAAAATAATTTGGTTTTTCTATATTTGTTTACTAATTGGTATTAATGTACAAAATGTGATTTTTCCAAGATATGGTAAAATACAAGTTGGAGTTTCGTGAAAGCAGGTTATATAATGAGAAATCAAAGTTTTCGTTATATTTTTTCAATTTTCATATCATATAAATTGTGTATTTTGAAATAAAAAAAAAATCTTCTATACTTTAGTCTAAAATAAACCACTTACTATATGGGTGTATCAAATATCAAAATTTACCATTGTAAACATTTTTAGAAAGTGAACTGTGCCAGATAACTAGACAGACCATTCAGAGACATGAGTGATCCCATAGCTTTCCATTTTTTAATAATTTCATACTTTTTTTGTGTCATAATTTTTTTTAATATAAATTAATATTATACAGGTATTACGAGACAGGGTCGATACGACCTCGGGCCATCGGTGGGTCGAAGCCTCGGGTGGCCACTGCAGAAGTCGTAAGCAAAATCGCACAATACAAGCGCGAGTGCCCGTCTATCTTCGCCTGGGAGATAAGAGATCGCCTCCTTAGTGAAGGTGTCTGTACATCTGATAATATCCCTAGCGTAAGTAGTTTCTTTTTTTATTATTAATTAAACATATTTTTATTTATAGATTAAAACTTATAATAAACCCTAACTCATAACATTTAAGTGTTTTTAATTATTTTTATTACAAAATGTAAATTTTTAAGTTTACTGCAAAAATGATTTATTGCTGCTGCTTTTAGTTTGTAGAATTCCATACCTAAAAAGACGGGGTCCTAATATCAAGCCTGCATTGTCAGACTTCTAAATGTAGAGTCATGAGATATATGTTTCGGATTGTGGAAGTAATCTTACACTCTAAAAGATCTGTATCTTTTCAGGCCTGTGCCTGTATATGTAGAGCTTGTGTGTTGTATTTTTTGTGTGTTTTGTTTTGCATGAATTTGCATATCGTGAAAACAAGAACGTGGGCTAACTTACTTTAACAAAAGTTTTTTTTTTTCCTTTTAAAAAATTATAAGCTAAACAAATATCGATATTAATACAACGAGAACTCAAACGAATAAAATAAACATCGTCTTATCTTGAAACATGCACGTAGTTACTGTCTAATCTTTCCCCAAAATATGACCCGAATATTTAACGGCAACGCCTTTCTCGAGTACTAAAAACGAAAGGCATCAAAAAACACAATGGTATAACGGTAGCTATAGTTCGATTATATACAGCTATAACGCCTTATCTTCCCTAGCACTATACAGGACTCCCCTTGCCACCCCCACTGGCAAAACAATATGACGTTATAGCTTTTTTCTTCAACTTTCCTTTTTTTGAACGCGGGCCCGCTCCCTTCTGGGACATCCTTTAACCGATACTCCGATATAAAGGATGGTTTTGAACATATTTCAAATATGGATTTCATAATGTTAATGTTTCTGTAGATTATTTAAATTATTTAGATTAAAAAACTTTTTCTATACTCAAATCTTATCAAGCACAGCGATATACATATGTACCTCCTTTCTACGAAATCAATGTATGATACTTAAGTCTTAAAGCATATATTTTATAAATGGATTTTTGCGCACATATTTATTTCTGCAAACCTATCGGGATAGGTTATTCTTGTTTACAATAAAATAAATATTGTACCTTGTTATTATTATAAATATTTCTTGAATATACAATATAAAATTTACAACACTGAATACTGACCTCTTTTTGTTAAAAAAAAATTAATGCTGAAAGTTATCGCCTTTTACTTATTTATTATACGTAACATTTATATCTTTAAATATTGACTTGCTTTAATATTTTTATAGCTCATAATATGAAGAACCTTAATCTTTTTAGCTCAACTCTTTAACGTAAAGCGTAACGGAGCGAAAAAACTCCTAAAAACGCTGTGAATACGAAAATAACATTGTGATAACATTCTATTTTAACGAGCGGAGGATTCTTAAATATCCTTTACGACAAAAATTCGGGTGCTTAGCATAAATTAATTAACGAATTCGCGCCATCACCCTGTTGCTGACGACTTAGAAAAAGACTCTACTTATATCAAACCTTTAAGATCGGGAAAAGTATAGGTATTACTAAAGAAAAAGGACCGAGATATTCATTTTTAATAGGAGCGAAAGAGTTGGCTATCTCTTTTTTCAACGTCTGAGAGGGAGAAATTTTGACGCGGCATGAATAAAGAAAATATGAAGGCTTTGTTGCCGTAAAAATTCCAGTACAGGGGATAAAGTCTTTAAGTTATCAAGGGGACCGTTAAGGGTGTTTTATCTAGACAGGTGGAGGAAACAAAAGATGTAGGTATTTTTGCCGATCATTTTTATATATTTGGCGCTCTATTTAAGCAATTTTTGTTACCATCAAAAATGTGGTGATTTACTAATCTTTTATTGAAAAAATAATGATCGTCAATGATATTTAAATGAAATTAAAACACATCAAAAGATGAATAAATCTTTAAACATTATAATATTTTTGTTATTAAAACAGCTGAGGCGTTATTTCGCATCAAAACTTGCGATCCTTTACAAACGTATTTCACATTGTCATTACATTATATATTTGGCATCAATTCACATACCTACATATTGTAATAGACTCTTTAGCTTCAATAATCAATACAGTACTTTAACAGTTATTAAATATTAATCAACATGCACTATTCTAATTTTACTTTCGTATATTTATAACCTATCAAAGTCACTTCAATTCTCGTCTAACTGCAGCCTTTCTCTATACACAAAACGTCCAACAGACTTATCTGTACATAAAACATGAAGTAATGGGGTGTTTAGGTATACTTGAGGGTGCTTAGAAGCTGAATATATTAATGTTAACATCGATCCCTCCATTCGTACGTGGGTTTACGTCGAATTTGGTTAACTTACACGAATATTGATGTTATGTACGTTGTCATAAGTGTCTAATAATGAAATAAAAATTCAATAGATTATGTTTCTGTACCTGAGAAGCATAACACTGTAACTCCGTTTTTTACGACTTTGTGTTTTTTACAGTATACTATTGTATGTGTCCTGTTTGTAAAAAAAATAACTATTAAGTTTATTAATAATTAATTATTAAGTAATAGTATACTGTAAATAACACAAACTCGTAAAAACGGAGTTACAGTGTTATGCTTCTCAGGTACAGATTTATGCTTCACTGAAGCTTGTTTTTTTGATGAACTTTTATATAGAAAGAAAGCTCACTTTGATAGAAGTGTGAACTTTTTGTTATATGTTTAGAAAATAGTTTTTTAATTCATTAGATTACTTCTATAATATCGAACTACTATTATAATTGCGAAAGTTTGTATGCGATGCATGAAAGTATATTAATGACATAGAACACATAGGCTACTTTGAGGCTACCAGAGTGAAACGGGGGTACGTCGCTAGTCTATACAGATAAATAAAATTGGCGTGTCTGTTTGTAATATTAAAATAACCGCTTTTTACTAAATACATATGAATGTATACACGATACATATACCAACACAATTTTTTTTTACAATTTTTGTCTGTCTGTCTGTCTGTTTGTTCCGGCTAATCTCTAAAATGGCTGGACCGATTTTGACGGGACTTTCACTGGCAGATAGCTGATGTAACAAGGAGTAACTTAGGCTACTTTTATTTTAGAAAAAAATAGCGTCAGACGAAAAAAAAGTAAAATTAATGAAAAATTGAATAATATCCAATTCAAATAGGGAGTTGTATACATACATTATATTTTTTTTATATTTCTTCTATTTGAACTATAAACTATAATATACCTAGAGACGAACCCGAGCAAAGCGAGGGTGAGTCGCTAGTTATATATAAAATTACTTATTTTAATAGGTTCTTATAATTTTAGTAAGAAACTAATATACGTTGGCTGGAAAATGACATAGGCTTTTATTGACCCAGCATCAGGTTTATTTATTTATTTATGTACCTACCACAAAATGTATGTTGTACATAATAAAGTAACAGAATGTCGACAAAGGATCACTTATCTCTTTAAGAGATTTCTTCCAGAAACCCTTCAGAAGTGAGGAAACAAGTTAATTTAGTGCGGTGTAGGTACAGTACAGCATTAAATGGTATAAACTTAATCTATACAGATAAATAAAATTGAAGTGTCTGTTTATAATGTCAAAATAACAGCTTTATACTAAACTAGCGACTCACGCTCACTTCGCTCGCGTTCGTCCCTAGGTACGTTTTCACGGTTAGCTATGTTCATACATAATTAATAGCTTGCTACTCCTAAGACATTTATTTAAATTATATAGTGATTTACCCTCGCTTTGCTCGGGTGCGTACGCCGTACGGGGATTTTGTTCACAATTTCATGGGTTTTAATTTTTTTTTCTAAAATAAAAGTAGCCTAAGTTACTCCTTATAATATCAGCTATCTGCCAGTGAAAGTCCCGTCAAAATCGGTCCAGCCGTTTCGGAGATTAGCCGGAACAAACAGACAGACAGACAGACAGACAAAAATTGTAAAAAATGTTGTTTTGTTATATGTACCGTGTATACATCCATATGCATTTAGTAAAAAGCGGTTATTTGAATATTACAAACAGACACTAAAATTTTATTTATCTGTATAGATGTATAGATGTATATGGAACTATATGCGGTACTTATAAGAAAAACACATTTTTTAAATTTTTTTGTCTATCTGTTTGTCTGTCTGTATGTTTGTTCCAGCTAATCTCCGAAACGGCTGGACCAATTTTAACGGGACTTTCACTAGCAGATAGCTGATATTATAAGGAGTAACGGAAAAAGATAGTAAAAAGATTTGGGTTTTGCTCAAAAAAATTAAAATGTACCTAGGGACGCACCCGAGCGAAGCGAGGTTAAGTCGTTAGTATTAAAATATATTATCAGCTAAATATTATAACACAACTATCTATCAATAGCTCACAAGTTTTAACATATTATCATAATATCAGCTTTGATTCTGTTATGCACATTGTTATTTTACTTAAACAAGTCTGTATCAAAAAATTCTATACCTATCGAATAAATCCAAATTAACAACACTTACAGCTTAACTGTAAACAAGATGACATAAGCTTTTACTGTCCTTATCTAAAAATCATACCCTACTTTAAAATCCTATAATGAAGTTCTATTTAATTTGTCGATTCAAACTATTCTTATTTTTAAGGAAAAATAATTCTAAGAGGATGTGAGATAAAGTTCAAATTTGAGTTTGTTTGAATAAAACTAGGGTTGTCACATGGCATTCTTTATATTCCCGTAGCAAATCACTTCCGAGCCACTAAATGCAGGCCAAATTAATGCGTTTAGCACGCTCCGGGCATGGGGATGACAACTTTATTTTATTATATCGCGATATTTCCTTGTCACTTTAACGTCAGTTTTTTCTATCAGTTGTAATTTATAAAGGCCGATCATAATTTTGAAATAGATATCGTTTACTATTTCATGAAGACTACTATTTTAGTTTTATAGATTTTTGTATATTGTAAAATATTAGGTTCTTATAAAAATAAATAAATAATATTAAAATATGTGAAAACATCATCGATTTTTCTTGACTCGCTATTCACGTCGTTGTTTATTCAAATGAATTGAACTAAAACAAATTTTTATGAAGTAAAGTATTTTTAATCACACTTTTAACATATTCAGAAATAAACTAAATAAGCAATAAGCATTCAAAACGTTCACAAAATAATCTCATTTCAAACTCATGGAAAGCATATTTGTAGCACCAAACTAACCTATACTATAGCATCCAAAATATGATCCCCATAACTGTAATCCCTGTATTATTGGCAATGATCGGTCCAATGAATATCGTCCGAGCGCTGATTTAAAATATCATTAGAGCGTATCTGAGATCTCACGGGCCTATCGCTACAAATTGTAACAAAGGCCTTAGAAAAGGAGATTATCGAAAGTGGCACGTGTCTCGCACGCGTCTGCCTTACGTCCCATGTATGGACGCAACCCTACAAAATCAAACTAAAAACAGAAATAATCTCAACCACATGGTAATAAGATTGACTTTTCATTAACTCTTTTATCTTAGTTTTGGTCAGCAATGGAAAACGTGTAATATGTTTTAAGTTAATGGTATAAAGTAGAATTTGAGTTGTTTATATTTTTTTTACAAAGTTAGTTAAAAGTAAGAAGTGTCGGAGGGAAATTAATACCACAATCGTAGGATTTAGAGCTTATAGTAGAGTTGAGAGTATAATAACAAGAACAAATAAATATGTATTGCTACAGTTGTCTTGTCATGTTTGTTTGTTGGGATGTCACACGCAAGTATCACCTAAGGGTGAAAGGGGGAAAATGAACTTTTTTGTTACATATAGTTGAGATACTTATTATTTTTCTTCTTTACTGTCTTTTCTTACCTACACGACTTCATTTGCGAGGTAAATAGAATAAATATATACATATATCATCAAGTTCAAAACAAAAATAAGATGTATAAAAGAATATAGGCGATGTCAACTAGATATTTGCGAACACCCTAAGGATGACGTGACGATCCTAAAAGAATTAAAAATAATATTATTCGCAAAAATTCTTATTTTTAACCGAATCTTCAAAAAGGAGGTTATTTGATTAGGTATCTATAGCAAATGAAAACTACCAATCAGTTATTTTTTTACTTTTTAGTGTTTTTTTTTTGGAAGTCGGTTTTTATTTTTTTCTATAATTAGATTTTTATAATTAGGTTTTTAACGTTCGCATGTAAACAGATTCACTAAGCTTAACGATGAAATTTAAAAAAAAAAATGTGTCAACATGCTTTAAATGACATTTCAACTTAACAATGCTGCTCGATGAAGAACTTATTGAGCAGCTAATCTAAGGGAAAAGTACAAGTCATGAATTAGCTCCTGCTTTGTTTATTTTTATTCTACGATACGTTAAGTTAACCAACATTACTTTTTATATAAGTATTGTATATTATATTTATGTTACATCTTAATATTATAATAAGAATTAAATAAATAAATGAGTAATCTATACATATAATAAAATTCTAGCTGATTGTCAGTCGAATCTGTACATTAAGTATTTTTTGGAAAATCTTATTGAAATAGTGAACATATCGATACAGAGGCCGAATCTATAGTTTTTGTAAATTTTGTCTGTCTGGGAACACATCACGAAAAAACTGAACAGATTTTGGTGAAATTTGGTTCTGGAGGATCTGGTTATCCTAGTCAACATATAACACTTTTTACCTTCTGCAGGAAAATATCTCAACTCTGAAAAATCAATACTAACTGTTAAAACGTACTTAGGAACGGACCCGAGCAGAGCGAGGGTGAATCGCTAGTTAAAATATAATTTCACATTTATAAGCACTATTGCAAAATTCTCATAGAAAATTAGCAAATTCTAAAAAATACACATACATTTTATATGGGGAGAGAGAGAAAGAGAGAGTATCTTCTTGAATATTTTAGGCCAGACAATTGCGGGTCAGGGCAAAACCAGCAATTTGCGGTTTCACCTCAACAAATTGTCTGTGACCGCTTGCGGACATCCCTACTTAAACCACCCATTATTAAAGCTCTTCACTTTACATAGAAATTTTCTTTCACTTTATCTTATAAAAATTTTAAAAAGAGGATAATGACTAATTTCATAAATTTTCATCTAGGCTTCGACTTAGGCAAAATTTCTAACTTATAGATATAACAATGATTGTATATTAACACTAGCGACTCACCCTCGCTTCGCTCGGGTTCGTCCCTAGGTTGATTCTCCATATAAACTTTCATCCCCATTTTCACCCTCTTAAGGATGATTTCCGGGATAAAAGTATCCTATGTCCTTCCCAAGGTCTCAAACTATCTTCTTACCAAATTTCATCTAAATCGGTTCAGTAGATCTCTGGATCGTATAAAGATTTCCCCCTACGACTCCATAAACTCACAAACTTTACCTCTTTATAATATTAGGATAGATAACGTTGAACGTGAGATTGTTTTAAAACCAGGTTATAAGTAATACCTATGTATACTAATATGATAAAAAGGCAGGGTTTGTTTGTTTGTTTGAACGCGCTAATATCAGGAACTACTAATCCGATTTGAATTTTTTTTTTTGTATTAGATAGTCCGTTTATTGAGCAAGGCTATAGGCATATAGCCTATATCCTATCTATATCTATATCATCATGCTAATACCCAAGGGAGCAGAGCAATAATATAATATATAATCTATCTATTCCATACTAACCGTTAAAATGTACCTAGGTGCGAATAAGCCGCTAGTAATGAATAAAACAACTTTAAATTATTTCAAAAATATTATTTTATAGTTAACTTTTTAAGTCATAGCGAGAAAAATATTATTTACATTTCAATAGTCGTAGAATCTAGACGGAACATTATTATAAAGCCTAAATTATTTCTTTGAGTATATATGAACTAGCGACTCACTCTACGTAACTAGGTACGTTTCAACGGTTAGTAGGGAATAGATAGACTATATATTATATTACTGCTCCGCTCCCTTGGATAGTAGCATGATATCACTGTTATTCTTTTAATATATTTCTAGTTTAATATTACAATCGATTATTAGAAATATTCATTTTAAACCCATATTAACCGAGGAGAACGAGTTAATTACAAGGTAGATACACAATAAATAGGGAGCGGCACGTGAGCTGTTCCGCCTACAAATCTTATTGATTACATTATTAAATAATGTGTGGTGTAGTGTTTGGTCAGTGTTCAACTATTTTGTAGCCTTTAAAATATTATTTATTTATATTTTCTTTACAAACGTGGTGTTAGTTTTGGTATCTATAGAGATAAATAAAATTGGAATGTCTGTTTGTAATATTAAAATAACCGCTTTTTACTAAATGCATATGGATGTATACACGGTACATATACTTAAACAACATTTTTTACAATTTTTGTCTGTCTGCCTGTCTGTCTATCTGTTTGTTCCGGCTAGAATAGGGTGCCACGAAAAAAAATTAAAACCAAATTAATTAATTTCGTTTTGAGAAGCAACCTAGGAACGAACCCGAGCGAAGCAAGAATGAGTCGCTAGTTATGTATATTTTTATACACATAAATGTATTATGGATTAATAGTTTGAAAGCAAATAATATTAATATTCTCTGACAGACACACTCTGTTGTACTTAAAAAATATGAATTGAACTTATTCGACACTAGCGATTTACGGATACTCGGGTGCGTCCCTAGTCTTCACAATTTCACAGGATTTCATTTTTTTGCGCGGAACCCTAATTCTTTTTCTAAAATAAATATAGTCTAAGTTACTTCTTATAACATCAGCTATCTGCCAACGAAAGTCCTGTCAAAATCGGTCCAGCCGTTTTAGAGATTAACCGATACAAACAAACAGATAAAAATTTTAAAAATTGATTTTTTCTTATAAGTACAGTGTATACTTCTATATGCATTTAGAAAAAAGCTATTGTTTTGACATTATATAAAGATACTTCAATTTTATTTATTTGTATAGATATAAAAACCTTTTATTTTCTATAATACCTACCTTTAATTATGATCATAATTTTGATCATGATAAATATATTATTTAAAATTTATAAAAGTTTTTAAACATATTTACTATCCAATAACATAAATCTCAATTGTTCAATAATGCTATCTCCAACTAATAACAGTTCGTATACTTTAACTTCGACTCTATCATAAAAACATAAGAGCTTATCATACATTTTTGAAATATAAAATAATGTAGCTTTATTCACAAATCATGAAAAATGAAAAAAAAATTGAAATAAAAAGCTAATATAGGTCTTTTTATAATAAATATAAGAGTGAAAATACAATTGAGATAGGATGATCGAGCGAGGGGGTGAAGCGATGCGAGATAAGTATGGCACTGGCACGTGCGACACGGAACATGCAATTTTTTGTATTCTACCCCCTTATTATTATTGACTTTAACATGTTTTAACGTTTCTCAAGTGTTTTATTGGGATTTTGAAACGCTTTAAGATTCAATGTTATAGTCACGTAATGTAAATATTCTTGTTACTATTAGCTTATACTGTATTTTTATCTATACGTATAAAATTCTAAGTCGAATCTGTACATTAAATATTTTTTGGAAAATCTTATTAAAATAGTCATTATTATCGATCTATAGTTTTTAGATTTTTTGTCTATCTGTCTGAAAATCACTAGACAGATTTTGATGAAATTTGGTATGATAACAGCTGGTTATCCGAGTCAACACATAGGATACTTTTTCAAAAAAATATCTCATTTCTGAGAAAACTATATTAAACCATGGGGTCACATCACGAACAAAGTGAAATTAGTTAAAAAAAATGATAATAGATGGCATTGTATGTATCAATTTGTTTTTATGTTTATGTTAAATTCAAAATTTGAAAAAAATTAAATGCGAAAAGCATATATTCTAACTTTAAAAAAAATACCTAAAGTAAGAAAAAAGGAAGTAATGGACAAAAGTATAATGTTTTTGAAGTTTTATAAAATTCAATAATATCGTTATATTTCTGGCGGCAACAATGGGTACTACATTGTGATAGTACGATCTTTGATAATAATTATGTAAACTGTGTTCATAGATGGCGCTCAATATAATAAAAATTTTTGTAGCACTCAAAGACAATATCTTAAAAATATAGTTTGTAATTGTCATAGTAGCCTTGAGAGACCTTACATAGTTACCTACAACATTGCGCAGCGGCAGCTCGGGGATAGATACCCTTAGCTTTTAAAGCCATCTATCATTTAGAGTTGCTAGATGTCGCCTTATTTTTAATTCTCACTTGCGCCATCTATTATCATTTTAGGACAAAAAAAAATAGTGTGTCCAATAGCGTGAGTTAGCGATGTCCAAATATTTGTATGGGATGCACTATCTGTACTCTATATATGATCTGTGATTAAACGTTAAAACGTGGGTGAGTCGCTAATAACAATAATAATTCTTTCCTTAAAAAACATTAAATGAAAAGAACATTTTATTTGATAAAATTTAGTATTTTTTGTATGCTTTACTCTTACGCCCCTCTTTTATATTTTAATAAAATTGAATAATATAACAAAATTGTAAATAAAATACTCTTTTATAATAGTGTTTAGTTCTGATGGGTACTGACAGCGTTTATTACCTTAATCCCACCGTTCTGCCCATTACACTCAAAATACCACTCAATGACGATCCACGTACAGACAGAAAAATATAATAGTTACACAAAATACTTTAATTTTATTATATTAAGAAACTTTTTAATTTGGAAATATTATAGTAAGTTTTATACAACGGTATATAATAATCATAATAAAGAACTACAACAATATTTATAAAAAATCGTACCTACTGTAACACATTTTAATAATAATAATACACCATGTTGATATCAAATATGTTTTCTTAGATTTACGCGAATATTTGACATTTTAAATAAAACTATCTTTTCGGATTATTTCGCGGATTTATTTTGATTTTTGGTTCCCGACGTTTCGATTGTTTTACAGCAATCATGGTCACCGGAGAGACTCTCCCGAGATCTCCCGAAAGATAGTTTTATTTCACATATGTTGTAATTTTAATATTTATATTTAAATTAGGTGTACAAATAAAAGATAGGGAAGAAAGATGGTATTAATTTAAAATCGGTTCTCATCCCTAAGTTTCTAATAGATTATTTAATAATAAATAGAAAGTACGATGTTATTATATTATAAACTATTTTATATATTTACATAATGTTTTAGAGAAAACAATTTTGTGAACGGTACAGTAACAAGTGTTTCGTAATATAGCATCAGCAGACATACTTGATAAGATAAAATAGGCGATTACAATCTACGCAACATATTGGGGTACACGAAATTAAACGGATTTATTTAAGGGTTGTTTCATGTTTCTAATAACGTGCAGGATTCGAATTATATCAAAGTAATCACTTTCACTGTTTACAATTTAGTTGTTATATTTTATTTTACACTATCACCAAAGAAGCAATTTAAGCTACATATTAAGTCAAAAACTATTTTCACCATGTTTCTGATATATTCGTCATGAAAATTAGAGGATTACTGTATTACTAGGTATTACATACCTACTAAGATTTTTTAAGTAAACTCGGTTTTTCAATTTAGTATTTTTTTATTTTTCCAGTATTTCATAAAACATATGAAATATTGACCTTAACGTAACGCAAAACTCATATCATAGTCATCAAAGTATCAAAATGTTTTTTATATCAAGTCCGCACACTATTACTGTGTAATGTACACATTTATGTATAGGAAAACGCCGCGGAGCGAAGCTCGATCTCCCAGATAGGTTCTATAAAGTAACAAGCTACAAAACTGACATAAACACAATCTATAGGTACATATAATAAAATTGTAACTAAGCCGAATCTGTACAGTAAATATTTTTTAGAAAATCTTATTGAAATAGAAATTATTATCGATACAGAGGCCGAATCTATAGTTCTTAGAATTTTTGTCTGTCTGTCTGTTACCGCATCATAGAAAAACCACTGGAGGGATTTTGACGAAATTTGGTATGGTGATAGCTGGTTATCCGGGTCAACATATAGGATACTTTTTACTGCGAGAAAATATCTCATTGCTGAGAAATCTATACTAAACGTTAAACGTAAGTAGGGACGAATCAGAGCGGAGCCAGGGTGAGTCGCTAGTATGTAATAAAATAAACGAAAAAATATCAATACTTACAAAATGATCACCTAACAAATATTTTAAGCATACAATTTTTAAATAAAACAAAAGTATATGTACAATAATATACATAGCTACTTTATAATACGTATCTTATTTATTTGAAAACGGTTTCAAACCGCTCATATCTAAATAATTTAACGTTACGACAAGACAAATTAAATTCCCTTAAAGACTGTAATGTTGTTTATCAAAGAAAGCCTAAACGCCTGATTATGACTGGAGTTTGATCGTTTGATGTGCAGCCAGCCGCGAGGGCCCTAAGAATGCCTTGTGGGGGTCCAGGACTGTCTTAAACTGCTTTAAACAAATATATAGACGTTACCATGTTTATAATAATTTGAACATGCTAAACAGTTACTACAAAGTTTTAGATAATATAAGTTATACACAAATAAGGCAGGTAGAGTAAAAACAGCTTATTACTTTTGATGGAGAAAAAGATGTTTAATTATGTTATTTTAGCTGTTTGCGCCTGCAATTTAACATATATTTTTAATTATGTTAATAGGCCTGTGATATCGCCTAAGAATCGATGAAAAAATGTATGTTTTTACTACTGATATAATTTTAAGATTCGTCACAACAATTACTATATAATACACACAAATAAATATAAAATTTGTTCGTATATATATAACTAGCGACTCACCCTCGCTTCGCTTCGGGTTCGTCTCTAGACAAAAACAACTCTATCCCACGGGAACCGTACATTTTTCCGGGATGATATATAGCCTAAAGCCTTCCTCGATAAATGGACTATCCAACACAAAAAGAATTTTTCAATTCCATCCAGTAGTTCCTGAGATTAGCGCGTTCAACCAAACAAACAAACAATCAAACAAACTCTTCAGCTTTATAATATTAGTATAGATTTATAATAATCGTGTATAAGTGAGAAACAGACAATTTATTATTTAAACTGTAAACAATACTTATACCTAATGTGAAAAGTCATGAATCTAACAGTAGGCAATATTGTAAGTAAAACTAACGTTTTTACTGATACACGTGGAATAAGAACTTTTATAAAAATCTTAGTTATAGCTGTAAAATAATTTTAACTAAATTCTTATTAAAAGTATACTTTTATACTTCAAAAGTTTCTTTATTTAAATACAAATTTTGCGTCCAAACCTATAATGTCAATCAATAGTAATAAGATCTGAACTAAAAACTTACGATGAGCTTTTATATAATTATATTGATCTCAGTTTATATTTGTTTTTTAAATAAAATCCTATTTAGCTGCTAGGGTGCGTCCCTCGACACTGTTCAAATCAGCATATGCTATGAGTTTTACGCGCGTCTCGTTTTAATCTACTCACGCATTAAAAAATATGGATATATTTTATTCATAACTAAAATTTATTTGAATTTCAAGAAAATTTATTATGTATAAATTTATTATATATTAATTTTAAGTAAGTAAAGTTTCATCTTATAATGATGCAATAAATATGTAGGTATGCAATTTAAGATCATTTTGGTTATAATTTTTTTACGTAAACTTATTTTAGTAATATTATCAAATATTAATTAATTATTTATTAGTACGTATACTAGTGACTTACCGTCGCTTCGCTCGGGTGCCTTGATTATTTTTTCTTATTTTCCTCCTCCCCCATCATAGTTATACATACACCAAAATATCAATATTCGTAGAGCACGCAATCAAAAACCAAACTAGCCAAATTAATTTCGAAAACTGTTACGTTGAACCTTTTGTAGTTATGTATCAAAGCGATATTGGCTGCGTGTGACTAATGCTAGCTCAAAGCTAAGCCATTCATTAGCCAATCTGGGATTAGCGTTCCATGGATTCACTTGAATAGGTATTACGTTTGTTTAACTCCAATAACTGATTATCGATGCCTATTATATATGCAGTTCATTTAGATATGTTACTTAGTTAAATGGATTCTGACAATATTAGTTTGGACTTCATACTATAAACATTAACAATTAATATATGTATGAATTTATATTCATTTATTTACGTAAAGATAATAGATAGTATGTTACATGTATATGTACATAATATTATTTACTTTACTGTCACTAACTAGTACGTAAAAGATAGTGAGTTTGATTTCTGAATAAGAAGAACGTTGTATGTGACATATGTAAAAGTTTACTAATTCGAAGCTGGCTAAAGATTGAGAATTAAACAATATTTTAAATTATCGCGTTCCATATTTATATAATAACTATACTACGGGACTTAACGTGTGAATAAGTGGCTATATACCTTGTTCCCGACGTTTCGACTGGGTTGCACCAGCCGTGGTCACGGGCAGATGGGCAGTCTAGTAAGTCCCATAGTATAGTTATTATTTAAACAATTTTGTTTTTTCACGTACCTTTTACGCATGATTTTCCACAAAAAGCATCTTCTAACTTTTTTAGTAACAAACAAGAAAATCACTTAAGATGTGCTACGCCGTAGGTAAGTGCTACGAAAATACCAATGAAAAGTTTTTGCTAACCGCGTTTACCTACAGTTTTGCTACTACTGTACTATTTTGATTATTATAAACCGCATTTACCAAATAATGTTGGTCCCCATATTATGTATAACTACATAATAAGCTTAGAATATAACTTTAAATGTCTATTAGTTATTAGTCAAAGTCATTCAGTATTTTTTAAGATTTTTGATTTCACATAGATATCAAATATTTATATTATATGAAAAAAACAATTTTGATTCATTTACTATACGGGACTTGCTAATCAAAAACTAAAATGAAAAACATTTATTCAATCTAGGAACTTATAAATTGTCAAAAACTTTACCAGCAGTTTAAAAAAACGCGTCGTGAGAAACTGAGAACTGCCGAAATAAACTCAGCTGGACTGTTGTTATTTTTTAAGACTTTTTTATACAAAATTAAAATATACAATTGTTTACCAACAGTCTAACTCTAACTCTATCATTTGTTCTCGATCAGAACATGTTTGAAAAGTATAGAAAAATATATATCATGTAACCTATTAACAGTAAACGGAAATGTTACTCTTATCTAAATAACAATTACAAGCACACCGTGACAGCGCCTAACAATATTATCAAAATTGAAGTCATTTTACAATAATTTCACAGATGACACTGCACCCTAAAGGAATCGAACATCGACAATGGCTTTCTATTCTTTCTAAATCAAAGTTCACAGCTTCACACTCATTACGATACCCTCGTTTTAACATGAGTTATGACGTATTACCGCAGTTCCCCAAAACGAATGCCCCCTGTCCAAATGACATGTCACTGTATTGTCACCTTGTAAATTTACGTGTACCTACTAAACAGGGTCGACAACATTTTTGATTTAGAATTTCAACATGGATGTATTCATTTTCTGTGAATAAATAAATAAAAGTCTTAATATTAACACAATAACAAGAAATAAATATCTATTTGTGTTTTTTTATAATTTTGTATAAGTTTATGAAAATTTAATAAGTAGTTAATATATAGACAAAAAACACAATGTATTATTTTTTATTAAAGTGATAATATCTTTATTTTTTGCTATTCGGCAGCCCTACGTTAGTTACAAGGGATGACCAGTGTTGCCATTTCTATCACTCGCGTAGAATGGTGGTCCTGCACTTCTATATTTATTATAATTTTATGCGGCGGCGATGCAGTGCTTTTGTGCTTAATCGATGTCCTCGCAGGGTTTTTGTTGTTCAAGAGGGGTATTAAATGTAATAACACTATACTATAACTGATGAATATTTATGAGATTTTTTTTCGCGAGATTTAATTCGGTGATTATGGAGTGTCAGTTGTCCGTAATTATAGGAGATTAGATGCAAGTGCGGTTTTCGAGTAACAATTTAGATTTAGTTATTGTTCTTCAATCATGGGGTAATTTTAAGTTATTGAGGGAATTGGAAATTTGAATATATTCATTTTAAATGTTAAATATATATTTAATAAAGATAATAAAGAATATTTTTAGAATATTCTTTTTACGTAGGTACTAGGTTTATGGTGCTATATAAACATTATTTATTTTCATGTCAACTTAAAATGATATTTACTTGTTTTAAGCTTTTGGCTAAAACCGATATTAATGAAAAGAAATGAAATAAATTTTATACAATTAGACTTATTACAAGTACTTTTGAATTGATTTTGAATTACTTTCATAAAACTATTCTAGAACATATTTACATATTCAATTTAATTAAGATACCGAAAAGTACTCAATTTCAGGTTCAATTGACTAAAGACATAAAACGACATAAAAATGTAAAAGTAGAAGTAAGTCTATTTGAATAAATTACATTTTGATTTGATTTGAAAAAAAGGTTGATAAATGAATATAAATTGAAATATCAATAATGCACAGATTATAAATAAAAAAAAACTGTTTTATTTCTTACTTCCGCTGAACGATTTTCCGCTCGACGCGCGAGTTTTGCCAGAATAATAAAATCCCGAACAAAATACACGGACGGGCTGGCGGAAAATTGATTATTGATTTGTTTTATATTATTTTATGACACGGATAAGGATAGGGATAAGGGTCTTTGAAAGGATGCGTGACGAAATAATTGTATCGGATACCAATGTCGTCGAGCGTGGTTAACTTGGTTTGATAGCAATTAATATTGATAGCTGACAGTTTAATACGAAAACACACAAAAAACTTTGTAAATAATCTTTTATTTTAAAGAATGATAACGAGATAAAATCATAAAACGTTTGATTTATAACCCTCAAAATGCTTAGGTAAAACTCATAAATATAATATATAAAAATCAATACCAAAAAATCGATCAAAAAATCATAATTATAACGTTAATTTAGGTAAAATATTTTGCCTAAATGAATGCTATCACTATATATAATTCGATTAAGCTTATAAATTAAAAATAAGCATTTATTTTTACATATCAGTAATAATAAAAGCCGAACTAAACTGAATTTTATTTACGTAAACGACTTATTATTTTTAAAATCCCATAATGAAGTGTACTTTGAAGGGTCAACACAATTAAATACCTCCGTCTTTGAGAACCATCCGAATGGCAAAAGTCAATTGTGTTTACTTCGCGAACCGGCATCTATCAATGATTTTATTTTAATGACAATAATAACACTACTATTAATAATAATACATTATATATAATAGTACCACGTTGTGGGGATGAACGCTCGAATGACTCGGAATGATAGAATATTTTGGACCCGTTTGTATTCGTTGAAATATTCGTTACTTTTGTTTGAAAAAAATGGCGGTTTGACGCGTGCGTTAAAAAACTTAAATAGCTTGCGCTTAACTTATAAATGTAATTTTAAAATTATTTTATATTTACTACCATATATAAAAATAACATATCCAAAATTACAATGGTTTTAGTTTTCACCCGTGTTTAACGTATTTTGTTCATTTATAAGTGTTTCGTTCTTAGAGTGATGTTAGATAAACTCACTCAATTAGCAAATTTGAGATACTTCCTTTGAGAGATTAACGCGTTCAAACAAACAATATCATTAGCTTTATAATATTAAATATGTTAGTGTTTTACTATAGCTTTACTGTCAAAATTATCTACAAAAAAGAATTCCTTGTTGAAAACAAAATAATATTAAGTCGGAGTTCTTTAATTTTTCCACAAATCATATATTTTCATCCAGATACAGGATAAATAATATTTTCCATAATAAATTTTAAGCACGCCGTGCCTTGAATATGAGAATAAATTACATAATGTGCACCTACCGTCAAACGGTACAGTAAAAAGTATGAAAGGTGCCCCTAAATACCGGGTGAGGTGGAGCGCGAAAATTATCTTATATTTGCCCAGACGCCGTGAACGTAGGGCGCGAATACTTTTCAATAAGCTTAGAGAGAGATTTTTTTACCCATCTTGTAAAGAACGTTTTGTAACGCAAATAGAGGGACTTTATTGATCGAATCGATTTTAAAGTTAAATAAGTAATTAATAATTTAATTTTATCACCATGTTTTAAGCTTATTGCGAAAATTATATAAAAAAGATTCAAGGAACAATTTTGTTTGTCCTACTACAGATACGAGTATATTACATTATATATACCTTATGTAATGTATAAAGTAGTTTATACCATATTTTATTTATAACTATTTTTTGAGTATAATTAGGTACGTAAATTAATTAATGTAAGTTAACGTACGATTAAATCCATTTGCATTTTTTAATTGTATTTACTCTACCAGAAACAAAAAAAAAGTTATTTAAAAAACTCTCATTTAATTTTTTTGTAATATTCTATGTAAAGCATTTTTTATTCCTAAGTTTGCAGAAAATGCTTACTCTTGGCTACAGCTATATGCAAAATATATTAAATCGCTAACTTTACATACAATGCTGGCTTACTTCGAACAAAATTATTATACTAGGGAAATAAAAATGCAATGCATTACCGCCATTGTTAAGTGCAGGGGTCCCAACAATGGGCTACCTGCTGTGTATTGTGCGCCAAGTCGGCACTTTGCGAGTCAATATTTTGGGTGACTTTTACTCTCTTCAGATGTTTTCAACCTTTGCAACGTAAGCGAACAACTGCGCACCTTTGGACGCTCTTTGCATTTCATTGATTACGCTTTTGTTTTTTTTTAATTTGGTATTTTCGAACTCAATCGCGAAATTGAAGTGCCGTATGTTTTCTGTCTTTTGTTTTTTTTTTTTTTATAATTTAGCTGTGTAATTGTTAAAGGGAATTTTGTTAATGGACGTTGATGATCTTTTTTATTGTATCGCAATAAAAATAATATGTCTTTATTACCCTACAAATTTATGAAATGTATATATTTTTTTTTACTTTTACAGCCATTGAGTAGGTTTCATGTTTTTTTGAAAATTGACAATTTTAGCTGCATTATTTACATTTGCTTAGACAAATACAGATAATAATCTGTATAGTTGACAAAAACAACATTAATAAGAACATTCAAAGTATAACTTTTACGCCATTAAAATTTTGTTATAAGTTAGGACTAAATATATGAAGTTGGCTGCTATCGTCGATTCCATTTTAAATAATTGTAATAATATTTAATAAATATCTACAACGATTTGAAAATACCACCGTCCTATATGAGACAGCATGTTTTACAGTAGATATAGCTAACACTTTCTTTTGATACGAATATAACATACCTATACGGGACATTACAATAAAATAACATGATGTGCGATCAAAAAGACAGATAAACGATCAAAAATGCTAAAACTAAATACGTAATTAATTTTCAAATTGCAGTGTATATAATAGTATTCTTAGTATTATTTATTGAATCACCACCACGGAGTCAAAACATGTCATATATAATAGAATTATCGCATGCAAGGTCTAATTTCATTTATTACACCATAAATTATTTCCCATAGACAAAATCGAAGTATAATACAGAAAATTCTTCTTAATAATTGGAATAATAGCAACCGCACAACGCCCCATGTTACAACGCCTCCTGAAAAAAAAAATATTCCCGCCCAATCTTAAGACAGCGCGAGTCAACACTTAATTCGCGTTATTCCCACGATATGAAATTTAAATTTAATTGTACAATACAATCAAAGAAATGGGTCAATATAAGCTTATAAAAGTATTGTTTGATTGAGAGTTATAGGCAGTTTGTCAATAGAGGAGCCGCGGGGTGCGTTATTATTATATATTGACGTCTAAGGTGTTTGGGGCCCGTACAATGACTATTCGGAGTCGTTTGAGAGTGAAATGATATGCAACCGTTTATTAGGCGCTTTCTCATGAGTGTGTTGAAGTATGAATTCGTCTTCGAAGACTAATTAAGTCTCGACGTCTGTAATGTGTTTATCTGGTAAGCGTTTGTTGTTTAATTTACGAATTAAACTTTAATTTTTACTTTTGAATAATATTATGTGAATTGAATGTACTTTTAATTTCTCAGAATTCTTGTTTTGTTATAAAAAATACTTATCAGTAATGCGAATTTTTATGTAGAAATTTTTATTGTTAGCGAAACGGCTTTAATTTAATGAATGACATTTCTAGCCGTCTTTTTTCCATATTTTATAAAAAAATTAAAGGACTTTAATGCCGTATTTGAAAACTCCAAATTGCAAAAAACCAGCTACTGGTATTAAAAACAGAATTAAACCTAACCCATCCACACAAAAACACGTCATTTAAGTGCAATCGTGTAAGAAACGATTGTTAAAAAATATGAAAGAAAATGAATTCACGTGTACATATAAACAAATTAAAGGGTTATTTAGTAATTGGTGAATTAAGCCAGCACAATCAGGGAAACGAGTCAATGGGCGTATAAATCGAATTAGGACCGTTTACAGGTTTGTGTGGACTTTTTTCAACGCAGACGTTTTTTACACATGGTCACACTGCACGGCTCGCTTGTTGTCTATGTGTGGTGAAAGCCTTGTTTACAAAACAATTATACATAATTATGCATTACCAATATATTTTTATTATTGCATAATGTTTTGTTCAATTTTTTTCTTCATTGAATATTATAAATAGGCAGGAACACATTTGTATGTATGGAATAAATAGTTCATATTCAAATAACATAAAATTGAAAAAAATGGGATTTAAAACAGATAACTTCGTTTTATACTATTATAAGAACAAGTAAATTAACTATCTAGTATTATAGATATTTAATAAAGTAAAGATAATAATTGCAAAACATTTAATTATCGCGACCCATTGATTGTTAACTCTGCTGTCGCTCAGTAGCTTGTTAAAAATTTCCATTTCATTTTGTTTTCAAACTGGCAACATCGCAACCCTTCCAAGGAATCATTTTTCTAGCTGAATAATACTTATCGGAGAGTTTTAATTAGCTTGTTATAATTTTCTCATTGAACAATTTTATCGTTTATTAGTTTTACCGGATGTTTTTTGATGTAATTTTATTCTAACTTAACTGCAAAAGAAAGGCTTTGATTTCGTTTGATACAGTAAATATGATATCGAATTAAAGCAACGTAGAACATCAAGGTTTCTAATAATCTCGTTTACTCAAGTAGATACTGATAAAGACCAACCGTAAGTAATATTTTAAATGAGATGGTAAAAGTCAACTAGCATAATAATTAAATAAGATCACAATAAGACTGTCAACGATTGGGATCATAGAAAAAATTAAAAATGTAACGTATTTCGAACGTGCCGCGCTTTCTCGGTCCATCGGGCTTCATGGCAGCTGCCACTCAGCGCTCGGGCCGGACCACACCGGCGGGTATCGGGTTCCCATCTATCGTCTTACTTCGCCTTCCTGCCCGTATCTAAGTTACGCGCTACGTCCGTTTGCCGTCAATGACAGTTGGTAGGTAGACATTTTTGGTTTTCCTCGAGACTGGGTGGCCTATCAGTTAACACTCAATCGTCTTGTAAATACCTATATTGAGTTACATTTGATGTATACGTTGATTAAAATGCTTTTTCTTACAAATATCTAAATTAAATACGAAGAAATTTAAAAGCTCTACGACATTATTTTATGTTTATATGTTTGTTCGTAACTTTTCTAAATAGTAGGTTTCATTTTTTCACATTATATATAGGATAAAGATAATAATTTAGTTATTCTTAAACTACTTTTAATTAAACCTTTTAGTTATTTAGTTCCTGCGGCTTTTCTTGGGCGAAAAGAGTTTTCTTTCTTCATCATATTGTCGTATCGATCTAACTAAACTCAAAATGATCTTACAATTATTAATTTATTTATTCTATATTATAACTTAAGCGAGTTATTATATTGATGCCATAGTTGTTCTAAAAAAAGTTATCTGCCATAAAACCAAAAAAATCGTAAGGCTGGGAAGATCTCTCAGGTTTTGAAAGAGTTTTTTGCATACACATTCCACACGTTTTCATTTATAAACTTTATTTTACAATAATAACTATAACACATTATATTAGAAATACTATATATGTAAATAAAAATGATAAGTATCTACAAAAAATAACTTTTTAAAAACACTAAAATAAATACAAATTATAAGCTTTGAAACATTCAAAGATTGATGATCCTTAAAGCGTAGTTATCAATTCATTGCACGCCTCTCTGATCGCATGTCGTCACCCACTTCCAGCACTCTTTATCGAACATCGATATTGTATCGCATAACAATTTTATTTTATAAATACTTAAATTACTCTACGTATTATTAATCGTATAAAATCACATCTAAGCACTTTAAAATTTAAATTAATAATTTTAATGAAGAGATTGTCGAGTCACTTATTTTCGGCAATAACATTAGTTGCTTATAGTTTAACTTTCTTAACAGTACCTATTATTTTAAATAAAACTATCTTTTCGGATTTTTTCGCGGATTTATTTTAATTTTTGGTTCCCGACGTTTTGAATGCTTTACAGCAATCATGGTCACGGGAGAGACTAAGGTGTTAGATGTCTCAAAGGTATTATATAGTTGTTACAGACAGATATTATAGTTGTTAAAGCATTCGAAACGTCAGGAACCAAAAATCAAAATAAATCCGCGAAAAACAGTTTTATTTAAAATGTCAAATATACGCGTAAATCTAAGAAAGTAGTGCCTATTATTTTCTTTCCTGACATTTTAATCTTTTACAGTTACTTTATCGGTGAAAGTTAATTCTGCGATTTGCCAATAGAGAATCTGCTCGCCACCAATAGATAAAAAAATATATAAGTTTTAGTAACAATTGTCTACAGCTATTTATTGAATGGCATCAAACACAAAAACTAGATAAAACTACAAGGAACTTTGTAAAATAATATTTTCGCTACCATATTAAATTAATCTATTAATTTTATATTTCATAGCATTGCAATTGAATTAAAACCTAATATTTCTTAACAGGTATCATCAATAAATCGAGTACTTCGTAATTTAGCAGCACAGAAAGAAAAGTCAAGCAATCAGCAAACAGACTGTTCTACCCCTGTATACGAAAGGTTACGGTTGCTTGGTAGCGCTGGGTCTACTCCAGCATGGCCAAGGACACCCTGGCCTTCGCAGATAGACACCAGGACCCCACCCTACCAGCTCCATAGCTTGAGTCCAGGACCACAAGCTATAGGATGCAATGGCACGGACCTCCCGGTGTTAAAAAAGGGTAAGTTTTTGTAAAATGATGGAACTTAAAACGTATTACGATATAGAGTTAAGGTTGTAATGAGAAAATTAGGTGTTTATACATGTACTGATCTTCCACAGATGCTCGTTAAATTTTTTATTGCTTCTCTTCAGTCTTTCGTTTAAATGTGACGGAAACAGAAAGAATGATAATTAAACACTAATTCGAGCTTAGCGGTTTGTCATTTTACACATAATGTGTGCTAAATTGGTGGTTCCTAATTATTTAAAGATAATCCAACAGTAAAATCCACTTACGGCAATCCAACGATTGGAAAGAGTTCCTATTATTTTCGATTTTTGTTTGGTTTTATATCAATAAAATTAACCTACCACTATGACTACATAATAACTCATTGAGTTCAAATTCAAACATAGCATTTTAAAAACAGGACTTCATCAAGCTATTCATATGCACGTAGGTACAAAACGTAGAAAGCGCAAAAAATCTTTATGGAAACTCATAACCACTGACCGCAGACGCGAATAATTAAAAAAAACCGACAAAAAGGGCAGAGCATCCAACGGTCACAGTCTGGAAACAACTTTTTTCCCGACCGGCATTTTGATAGTCGATTTGCGGCACCCCCGGGGGCGGGGTGGCCTCCGGTACCGTCAAAAACATTACTCTGTTCATCCGCTTGGAAGATTTAATTTTCATTTTTATCTGAAACATCCCCCTTTGTAGTGGTCTGTAGTCTGTATCCAATTAGGTGGCTTTGAACATTTTTCTGGAACTCCCCAAGGCTTGGAGTTATGGAATTTTTAATTTCGATACTCATTGAAGATTACTTCTTGAATTTATAAGTAAGGAACGAATCGTCAAGAATTAATATACTTAGCTGGTTTATCCAGTTGAAACCCAGACAAACTACGTTTTAAAAAAAATATGGAAAAGACAATTCTTATAAGAAATAATTCAAAATATTCAAATCTGATAAGCTCAGAATATCAGTTCTGTAAGTACACTCTGTCGTGAATAATATAATGAATTGAAATTTTATCTCAAAAAGTATTAGTTTTTTACTTTGAGATTTTTTTTTTACTAAATAATAGGTACTCTAACTTCAACTTCGCTGATATAAAATATAATTTAAGACTTCATTTATATAAAAACTATCAATAGTAATATAAGAATAACCGCACAACCTGTCATGAAGCGAACCGTGAAAGTAACCGGCAAATTGGTAATGTGATATCACGCTGACTCGATGACTTACACCTTACTTGCTTATATTATACCTACTAGAAGATGGACGATTTTCTTACACACAATTGTATTATCTTAAAGGGTTAAAAAAGAGAACTTAATTAAATACTGAAAATTCAGTTACACTTTTCTAAGATAATATTATCTCACAAACACAATTAAAATAATGAAAATACAAAATCATTTTCAATTACACTATCATTTTCAAATCAAAGAGGTTCAAAATAAGTATAAAAATCCACCGAATTTTACAATTTTCACAATTAAATAGAAATCAATTTATAAATAATATATCTATACATTTAACAAATTAAAGAAATAAGACTTCAAAACGACCTGAGATATGTCGAAAACGGCATGAAAACAATATACCTATATACTTACTTTAGCTTTTAACTTCGATTTAACCTTTAGTAAATTAATAATTTGCTCATTATCATTCCACGTAGTATACTGTACACCACCTTTGTATACACTAGTCACTACATGAACATCTTACACCTTAACAGGTTCATATTATTTCTCGTTTATTTCAACTTTCGCTCTCATTCTCGACAATGCAAGAGCGATGACACGGATCTCATAAAATTATAAAACACATACTTAAAAGTTAGAATAGAATTGAAAATATATATAAAATTCTGAGTCGAATCTGTACATTAAATATTTTTTGAGTAATTTTATTGAAATAGCCATTATCATCGATACAGAGGCCGATAGATTTTAGAATATTTGTCTGTCTGTCTGGGAACGCATCACGAGAAAATCACTAGACGGATTTTAATGATAGCTGGTTTTAAGGGTCATCATATAGGATACTTTATACTGCGGGAAAATATATCTGAGAAATCTATACTAACCGTTAAAACGTACGTAGGGTCGAATCCGAGCGGTGCGAGGATGAATCGCTAGTTAATAAATATTTTTACAGCTTATTTAATGCTTTACTAGAAATAAACTATTTTGCTTTCATTTATTTATAAGTACACCTAATAATCATCTTCTATACATATTATAAAATTCTAACTAAGTCGAATCTGTACATTAAATATTTTTTGGAAAATCTTATTGAAATAGACATTATTATCGATGCAGAGGCCGAATCTATAGTTTTTAGAATTTTTGTCTGTCTGTCTGTCTGTCTGTCTGTCTGTCTGTCTGTCTGTCTGTCTGTCTGTTACCGCATCACAGAAAAACCATTGGAGGGATTTTGATGAAATTTGGTATGATGATAGCTGGCTATCCGGGTCAACATATAGGATACTTTTTACCGCGAGAAAATATCTCATTTCGGAAAAAAAATACGAAAACTGGTAGGAACAAAACCACGACGATACTATTTGTAAACAGTTTAGCAAGGTAACTTACAAAATATGGTAAAAACTATAAAAATAGCTTATCTTGAACATCAAATTATCAATAGCGCTGTTTTATCCATTAAAATAGTTATTTTAATTAATATTTATTTATGTGTTATTTAGATATTCGACAATAGATGTCGCTATGTGTTTTTAAAATACATAGTTTTAATCCCAAAAAAAATTAATGTACAGATATGACCTTTTTTTGATTTTATTAGAATTACTACTAAATCACCCGCGGCTCCGCCCGTGTTTAAATTATCAGTAAAGCAAACTTTTTCGCTTCATAAATTAGTAACTATACATACAATAAAATTATAACTAAGCCGAACCCGTAAATTTAATATTTTTTCGGAAAATCTTATTGAAATATTCATTATTAGCGATATAGAGCCCGAATCTATAGTTTTTTGGAATTTTTTCTGTCTGTCTGTATGTGACCGCATCACAGAAAAACCACTAGAGGGATTTTTATGAAATTTGGTATGGTAATAGCAGGTTATCCGGGTCAACACATAGGATTCTTTTTACCGCAGGAAAATATCTCATTTCTGAGAAAAAATACAAAAACTGGTTAAAGTAAAAGCACGATGATGCTATTAATATTTTAGCAAGGTAACTTACTTATATATTATGTTAAAACTATTAAAAAAAACTTATCTTAAAAGAAATATTAACAGCGCTATTTTATTCATTAAAATAGTTATTTTAATGAAAATTTATTTATGTGTTATTTAGCTATTTGACAATAGATGTCGCCATGTGTTTTTTAAATACGTAGTTTTATCCAAAAAAAAAAAATGTACAGATATAACCTTTCTATGACTTTACTATAACTACTACTAAATTACCCGCGGCCCTGCCCGTGCTTAAATTTTTAATAAAACAAACTTTTTGGCTTTATAAATTAGTAATATATTAGTAATATTTTGTTGGCCGTAACAATTTTCAAATGAGAATATTTGTAAATTTTTATTGTTTAGTAAATAATGTTAATGTTTTTTTAATCTTTTAATGTAAAAATTGGGCAAATGTAAATCCAACTCGCGCAATTTAGGTTTCGTATAGCAAAATGCTATGTTGTTTTTCTTACTTACGTGTTTTGTATGGTTAACACTAAAATAAATACGAATAATATTTACGTTTCTACAATACCTACTCATTTTTTGCAACGTAAAAATAAGTTTAATTTATATTATTTTATAACATTTTATGGAAAACAAGTTTATGGTTGTTACACTGCCAAAGCGGGTAACTAAAAATATTTCATATCTCAAAATCTCAAAAACTATGAAAAAGTATTTTAGGAACTGTTATACCTCAACTTTTTCACTTTTTCTTGACACTTTTTCTTGGAAGGTAAAGGTTTAAAGGATACAATAAAATGCTTACGACTTTAATCATATGAAAGAGCCATATGAAATAAAAAAATGTATTCGCTTAGAATTATTTACTTATTACACTTTCCTTTGAAAATCGTTTTGGAAAATATTACTAGCTAGCGCTAATTAAGAAAAGTTATCATTATGTAATTTAAATAATCAGCTATATATTAAATTAATCTATAGCTGTCTATTAGTAAAAAATGATTAAAATTAATTCCGTAGTTTGAGAGTTTATCGTGAAAAACTAAAAAAAACAAACAAAACAGAAGTATAGACATACATAAATGTTATTGCTAAAACAAAAAGTTCAATTTAACGGAGGAACCTTTGTGGCATTGTCAATCTCTGCCATTATTTACCAATCATGCGGTGTGCAATGAAAGTAATGTATAATGTAAGAGTATACTAATGTGTAAAACCTAAGAATTTGGTTTTTGATCATCTGAACGCGGGCGGAGCCGCGGGGAATGCTAGTACATCATAAAAATGATAGCTATTATATACTTTAGTTATAATAATAATAATAATTAATCCAATATACTAGACGTATATTCTAACACGAAATTTCAAATATTTTAAGTACTAAATATAAAATAAAATTTATAACTACAGCCAAGGAGGTCAAATCAATATAATCAACAGATTCGCCAAACAAAAAGACAAGGTCAAAGAACGGCACTTCAGAATAAATCCATTAAGGCACTAAATAAAACGTACTGTATAAAGGGAGACTGCGTTGAGATAAATGCTGGGAAACAGAGATGGACATATATGAGATTGTGAACGCCAGAAAGAGAAATAAAATCGTCTGGTTCCTTAAGATAAGGCGAAGAAAAATGTCACTAGATATTTATTCGGGTAGATAAATGGTTATTATAGGGTTCCGTAGTAGTAAATTAGTGAGATGTATTGTTTGTTGAATATGTATCGCGGTTGACCGCCGCGTTTGGGGCGTGCTAAATGGTCCAGCTTAGTGGCAATGAAGCTAAACTTAAAGTTTCAGGTGACCAAATGATGTGATATATTGACTTTTTAACCTCAATAACCATTACTGATAACCTTGATGTTGACACAAGAGTAAAAGTGATGATTATTATCATTTTATTGTAGTAAAGCAACAAAATTAGATTTTAAGTGACTTATGAATAAAATTGTTGGCTTGTATTTCACCCTCTATTTTCTCAAAAACCTTAGAAGATCGACCAAAATTAAATTTCATCACGTCATGCTCTTAAATTCACGTTCAACGCTGTACGTTACTCTGATTTCTTCATTTTCTTAATACATTCATACAAACATCAATTACAACAGTCATTCAGAAAAACCTTTATAATATTTTCTTTATTTTCTAAAGGAATAAAATAAAATATGCTCTAAAACAAACTATTACCACATATTTATATTATAGAAATCCAAAAAAAACACTAAATGAACATTTAAAAAATCTTTCCTCTACAGATAAAATTCTCGTAACGATATTAGGAAATCCCAGGAAATAGGAGTGCCTACTGCATAATACGTTATATAACTTTAGCACGAGTAGCGCCCGTAGCCGTAGCCAGGAAAAACAAATGCCATCGAATTTCCATATCGACACGTTGCCAGCGACAAACTGACAGGCGAATATTTTATTTGTGTATATCACTACGTAACTCATGCCCAACATCCACTTGAATATAAAGTGCCGCATAATATGCACATAATGTATGATTTTTTTTTCTTAGACTGTTTTAGTACGGAACAGTAAGAGTTGGCTGTAAGAGAGAGTTGTACTCAGTGGGTACTTCAATATACTTTGTATTTTAACACATAAATTTATTAAAATTACTTTTTTATGACTAAAACCTTGTATATGAACTATTTACGAGGTAATATAACGTAGGTATACAACGTATATACGAAGTCGTCATATACGACGAGTCCCACTGATATTATAAATGCGAAAGTTTGTGAGGATGTATGGATGTCTGGATGTATAGATATGTTGACGTTTGTTACTCTTTTATGCAAAAACTATTGAATGGATTTTAATGTAACTTTACAATAATATAGCTCATACTAGCATTTCCCGCGGCTCCGCCCGCGTTCAGATGATCAAAAACCAAATTCGTAGGTTTTACACATTAATATACTCTTACATTATACATTACTTTCATTGCGCACCGCATGATTGGTAAATAATGGCAGAGATTGACAATGCCACAAAGGTTCCTCCGTTAAATTGCACTTTTTGTTTTAGCAATAACATTTATGTATGTCTATACTTCTGTTTTGTTTGTTTTTTTAGTTTTTCACGATAAACTCTCAAACTACGGAATTAATTTTAATCATTTAATAGACAGCTATAGATTAATTTAATATATAGCTGATTATTTAAATTACATAATGATAACTTTTCTTAATTAGCGCTAGTTAGTAATATTTTCCAAAACGATTTTCAAAAGAAAGTGTAATAAGTAAATAATTCTAAGCGAATACATTTTTTTATTTCATATGGCTCTGCTAATATGATTAAAGTCGTAAGCATTTTACTGTGTCCTTTAAGCCTTTACCTTCCAAGAAAAGGTGTCAAGAAAAAGTGAAAAAGTTGAGGTATACAGTTCCTAAAATACTTTTTCATAGTTTTTGAGATATGAAATATTTTTAGTTACCGCTTTGGCAGTTTAACAGCCATAAACTTGTTTTCCATAAAATGTTATAAAATAATATAAATTGAACTTATTTTTGCAGTGCAAAAAATGAGTAGGTATTGTGGAAACGTAAATATTATTTGTATTTATTTTAGTGTTAACCATACAAAACATGTAAGTAAGAAAAACAACATAGCATTTTGCTATACGAAACCTAAAATGCGCGAGTTGGATTTACATTTGCCCAATTTTTACATTAAAAGATTAAAAAACATTAACATTATTTACTAAACAATAAAAATGTACAAATATTCTCATTTGAAAATTGTTTCTGCCAACAAAATATTACTAATATGTTACTAATTTATAAAGCCAAAAAGTTTGTTTTATTAAAAATTTAAGCACGGGCAGGGCCGCGGGTAATTTAGTAGTAATTATAGTAAAGTCATAGAAAGGTTATATCTGTACATTTTTTTTTTTGGATAAAACTACGTATTTTAAAAACACATGGCGACATCTATTGTCAAATAGCTAAATAACACTTAAATAAATTTTCATCAAAATAACTATTTTAATGAATAAAATAGCGCTGTTAATATTTCTTTTAAGATAAGTTTTTTTTAATAGTTTTAACATAATATATAAGTAAGTTACCTTCCTAAAATATTAATAGCATCATCGTGCTTTTACTTTAACCAGTTTTTGTATTTTTTCTCAGAAATGAGATATTTTCCTGCGGTAAAAAGAATCCTATATGTTGACCCGGATAACCTGCTATTACCATACCAAATTTCATAAAAATCCCTCTAGTGATTTTTCTGTGATGCGGTCACATACAGACAGACAGAAAAAATTCTAAAAACTATAGATTCGGGCTCTATATCGCTAATAATGAATATTATTTCACTAAGATTTTCCGAAAAAATATTGAATTTAGGGGTTCGGCTTAGTTACAATTTTATTGTATGTATAGTTACTAATTTATGAAGCGAAAAAGTTTGCTTTACTGATAATTTAAACACGGGCGGAGCCGCGGGTGATTTAGTAGTAATTCTAATAAAATCGAAAAAAGTTCATATCTGTACATTAATTTTTTTGGGATTAAAACTATGTATTTTAAAAACACATGGCGACATCTATTGTCGAATATCTAAATAACACATAAATAAATATTAATTAAAATAACTATTTTAATGGATAAAATAGCGCTTTTGATAATTTGATTTTCAAGAAGAGCAATTTTTATAGTTTTTACTATATTTTGTAAGTTACCTTGCTAAACTGTTTACAAATAGTATCGTCGTGGTTTTGTTCCTACCAGTTTTTGTATTTTTTTCAGAAATGAGATATTTTCTCGCGGTAAAAAGTATCCTATATGTTGACCCGGATAACCAGCTATCATCATACCAAATTTCATCAAAATCCCTCCAGTGGTTTTTCTGTGATGCGGTAACAGACAGACAGACAGACAGACAGACAGACAGACAGACAGACAGACAGACAAAAATTCTAAAAACTATAGATTCGGCCTCTGCATCGATAATAATGTCTATTTCAATAAGATTTTCCAAAAAATATTTAATGTACAGATTCGGCTTAGTTAGAATTTTATAATATGTATAGACATCAGAATAGCACATAGGCTACTTTAAATAAATATATATGTACTATGAACGATAGCTAAATAATATTCACTATATCTCTATGGCTTATAAAATGTAGTCGATATTTTAGTAATAAAAAAAAAAAAAAAAAATCTACCAGATTCTACAAATCATACATCCTATACACATTGTAGATATTATATAGAGACCATACCATAATTCCATTACTGAATTAACGTCAATAATTATCCTACCAATATAGAATATAGCACATTTATAATCCAAATACAGATACATAACGTTATGTGAACACAAGGCCAGAATCCCATGTACACATACGTCGGCAAGCTCAAAGTGCGGCAGGCGGTTCTAACCCTTTGATCTGCCGCTCGTACGGAGCTATATACAGCCCTTCTATTTCGGTATATCGTCTTAGCTATATTTGTTTCAAGGTATGCTTAATATGAATGGTTTTTATAGGATTAAACTTCTGATATGTTCAGACTGAAGCGTAATAAACCGAACAGGGTTGACTATAAAAGGATTTCTAATGCTCACTTAGGCGGTGTTTATAGCTTTAGGTAGAATATAGTACACTATATATAATATTTATGTTAAATTTCACAATTCTTTTCATATATGGCTCAAATTTTTACACAGATCTTTTATGAGCAAAAAATAAATAAATTCGTAAAAAAAAAATTATTATTATTATTATTATTTTTATTACTACGAAAGACACCTAAGAGAAAATTGCTTCTAAATGAAGTTATGTAAGTCGCTATTTATCAAAACACTCAAACTAACACAGTTAACATCATTTGGCATAATAATATAAATTGATTTTTAAACAACCGTTAATTATCTGCGTACATATTTTAACAAAACCACAGCCAAACGACATAACTGAAAGCTCAAACAAAAGACCGGATAGACAGATCCTCTGTTACGGGACGAGAGCCCCATACAAACCCGCACACGCAAAATAGCAATTAAATCCGCCTTCATTACCTAGCACCCTTTCAGGAATATACATTCAACAAATTATGGTGCGCGTTTTCATATCATTTCAATACACCATTATATTTAAATACCCTTAGTAAAGTCAATAAAGGTCAGATTGAATGAAAATTGATTTAAGCTTAACAATTTCTAAACATGTATAACTTTAGTCATTTCTGTTTTGATACATAATATACTCATTTAGCCGCAGACTAGAAAGTTATTGATTTTTAAAAGAACTTCTATTATTAATTTTTATAATCGATGTTAATCTTATAATATTAAATGAGCTATACTTGTATATACATATATACATATTTTTTTTTGTATATTTCGGAAATGGCTTTAACGATTTGGATCAAATAGGTGTCTTTTCGGAAAAAAACTCACTTTTTATACGTTTTCCGAAAAACATCGCCCAGGTACTAAAACTTATATACTGCTAAATAAAATTAATAGTTATATATGTATTTAATAGTTAAAAGTCAAATAGGTACCTAAGTTCTAGCTATTTTATTGTAAACGCACCTGATAACAAATATTATTATGGCTTTTACTACATCTAAAAATTAACACTCAGCATGTAATATAGTTTCCAAAGTAGACTAGTATCTGCGTATTTAAACTGTACGTGGATCATATTTATAAACAATTAGCGACTTATCCTTACTTTACTCGGGTACATCCCTAGGTGCCTATGTTTTAATCCAAGTTAGAGACTATCTGTGTACTAAATTCCATCTAAACCGGTCCAGCCATTTTGTATGTACATACTCGTACATATGCATAAAAACTATCCCATTTATAATAATAGTCCAACAAGACTAGATAAACCTTAGACAATTACAAAATCATTCATTCGAATGGTCAAACAAACTAAACATATAAAGCGCACCGTGGTTCCGCGAACGACACAAAGGGTTTGAAGGCCAATAACGCATGAAACAGGATTAAAACATGAAAATGTTCGTTAAAGGGCGGTTTCAACCCTCACTCCACGCTTACATGTAATTATAGCTGTTAATTTGCGAGGCAGCCTGTATGAAAATACTTTAAAGTGTTCGCTGTATAGGATTAAGAGCAAGGTTTATATATAAAAGTATTTATATATAAACCTTGAATACAATAGAGGCACCTATATACTGTGCTTTGAGTGTAAGCAGTTTATAGAATATGCATGTTACATATTTCTTGTTTCTATATAAATAAAAATGAATGTTTTGCTAAGCGCAATACTCGAGATGGCTCGACAGATTCAGCTAATTTTTTTTTCGTATGTTCTTAAGGTACACGGAAAGTTTTAATAAAGAGAAAAAATATAAAATAACTTACATACTTTTCTATACCTATGTATGTATATTGTACTTACCGTTAAAACGTACGTACCTAGGGACGAACCCGAGCGAAGCGAGGGTGATTCGCTAGTTTTTTAAATAAAGTAGCTTATAATAAATGCTATAAAATATTATTTTAGTATAATTTAAGAAACAAACATTTTATTAGTAAATCTACAGTAATTATATCTATTTTTATTTACAATTATAAAATGTTGTTACAGTTCTATAGTTCATTGAAAAAACAAACTTAGCTATTTAGGTAAAAACTAAATCTTTGCATTATTTTCTTTCCGATTTTGACTATCCTTAATTCGTGGTTTCAACGTCTAAATTAAAATTAAGTCTTGCAAATTTTTGTAATGTAATATTACAATAAAATTGCAAGACTTAATTACAGTACAGCAGTAGTGGCCCATTGACAGTGCGATCGTTTGAAAAATCAAATGAAGCGGTTCAAACCCGGGTCTCACATAACTAAGTTTTTAAGTAGGTACTTAAGTTTGTGTTGTTGTGTTTTTAAGTACTTACGTTTTTAATACAGTGATAGGAAACACCACAAGAAAAAATCTGTTTGAATGTTTCATAAAACTTAACTATTTTTATTTTTTGGAAAGATACCTACATGAAAGTCCGTCAACCCGCTTTAAACAGCGTGATGGACTATAGCCTGATCCTTTTCACATTAAGATAAAGTCCATGCCCAAAAGTGGGATACTAAAAAAAGCTAAATGAATTATTATGATTGTTATATTAATATTATAAGTGCAAATGTGAATTTGCTGGTGTATGCTTCTTTTTTTTATTTGTTTTTTTTTGTTATTCATCGCTAATAGGCTGGAGAGTACCATAGACTTAGTCTATGGTATATATATATATATATATATATATATATATATATATATATATATATACATACATATATCCCCATGGAATATTAGTTTCTTTCAAAAAATATAACAACGTAATCGTATTTTCCATGCTTTAACTCGCAACTTCCACTTTATTATAGAAACGCGTAATTCTTGTCAAACATTAGGGTACGATCAAATTAAAAATATCTCAATTTAGTTATAGCTTAATTATTTCATTTATAAGGAAAAATAAAAGTTCCACACGAACTGCATATATTGTAATGAGCGGCGGTAGGTATATGGAAAAATTAAATTCAATGAAGCATAACACTCGAATAAATATGAAAACATTTTAAAAGGACGATTTCGTACTTATTATCCCATACAAATTATTCTGCTAAAATATTTATACTATAATAAAGAAATACCCTGCAAAATTTTATTACACACGGGGTCAAGTCTTAAATAAAATAGAAGATATCTGTTCAGAAAGTCATAATCAAGCTATTTTTATTAGAAGCATCAAGTAGATCTATCCCGTGGGATATAGGCACAAAATTACTACTACAAAGACGGGTCGATTATTCATTAATCGATAATGAAATTATGCACATAATATAGTGTTTTCAATAATATTCTAGCACAAAATGAATATCATTTAAAAGCTTGTCGTGGTTCCGCGAGCAACACAAAAGACCAATAAGGCGTGAAATAGGATTAAAATGTTCGTTAAAGGGCGATTTGAAACCCCTTGTCTCGTTTACATATAATTAAAGCTGTGAATTCTGTAGGCAAGCCTATATGAATTACATAATAAAGTGACTGGGCTGGAATTTAAAGCCCTGGATAATCTTTTTCTAGATTGAATTAATACTTTTTTTTTACATTTATTCTTAGAATTGGACGATTGAATTATAAACACGAAAGTTTATATGCTCATTACTTGTATACATAGAAACCGCTAGATATATTTAGATAAAAGTTTAGTACACAGGTAGGATTATGACCTGGAATGACACATTGGTTACTTTTAAGCTGCTAGAGATGCATTTGAGTGAATCGAAAATATTTTTTTTCCTAAACTAAAAAAATAGTTTCATCAGTTCAATAGATCCTACATTATAAGAATGTGGTGATAGACTGATATTTAAAGCTTAATTTTGGTTAATCGATATTGACTTTTTTTTAATAAATTACTGTACCTACATGTAAAAATTTTACATAGACCCGTCATTCCGCGGTAATCCGTCTGCTCTGATTAATTATAATTTAAACAATAAATATTTATGGGTAAAGGCTCCCCATAGATAATATTCCATAACTTATTTTACTACCAATCACAAAAACAAATAATATTCTTTACAGAAATCTTTATAAACTTAAGAGGTATCATTATTTATACATAAGTCCGATATAAATGAATATTCCATCATCAATATGATAGAACAAGGTTGGAAGGTAAAATAATGCGGTAAAAAGCGGGCGTGGGCGGAGCCGTGTTAGTGACGCCCCACTGCGCCCCGCGCGTAAACAACTCGTATAATTATACTATAGAGCATAGTATACTATAATATACAGTATAGACTATACTATGTACATACACCACATATCTTGTCTGGGTAATACCTAGTAAATGTGAAAAATATGGGTAATTGATTTTTAGAGTTCCGTACCTTATGGGGTCCTAACTGAAACCTTTTAAGAATACTACACTGGCTTCAATTCTTATTTCTAAGCTGTAAGAGCTATATCTTTTAAACCGTTGTAGATTTGTCAGTTTAAATTTTCAAACAATTTTTTATTTTTAACAATTCATAGCGCATTGGTAGCACACTCGCTTTAAAAACTTCATTCCCTCTTAATTTTTCTCGTCACTTTTTCTCACGACTTCTCAATTTTCCATTTTCTATTTCTTTCTAAACTATTGGTACAGTTTTGAAATGCAATAAATTGAAAATAGTTTAATTATAACAATGACTTTCACATGAAATATTTTTTCCATACGAATGCAGGCACTCTTATCAACTAAATCTTTTATCTAAAATTATAAGTGAAATAAGATAGTTGTTTATTTGTTATAAAATAAATAACTCTCCGTAATTAAATAGAAGTTTAGTTAAAATAATTAGGTCGTGATCTCTATTAGAGCTTTATGAACTTAACTATCCCAAAACTAGACTTAAGATATTAGAATTATTTGTATATTAAAATAAACCTTTCCTTTAAAAATAGTCAATAATATAAATATAATCGACCTTAAAGCCTTAAAAATAATAGATTTTTTTATATATGTCTATAATAAAAATAGAGAAGCTAAAAGAGCTATATAGAGTTATAATAGGAAGATTAAGTTTAAATATTCAAAACTTAAAACCAAAAACATACACTAAAAATATTTGCTAATATTAAATTAGTTAAAATAAGAAGTATGATTAAATTTTAAATAAGCATTTAAATAAACATTTATAGTAAAATGAACTCAAATGTTTCCGTCTATATGACATTTATATTCGTGGAAGGTACCTACTTCTAAATATTTATTTAATAGTGTATAAGAAGGTATTTAAAAAAAACTAGCTCAAAGATAAGTAGAAGTAATCCATTTTGAAATGGGAATATAATATGGAATAAATTCGCAATGCTCGTCGCGTCGTATCGGTTACAAAACACCTGCGCGCTCGAGCGCTCTTTTCCCGCCGTTTGCACAAAATGGCCGACGCGTGACTCCAATGCTAATGCTGGATTCATACGTTTGCCTAATAAATGATAATACATAGTTTATATCTTAATCCGTTTATCCTTTTTTATTTGGTTTATTTTTTTTATATAATTTATTATAATATTTTTTTTTATTTTACATAACACAATTGTTAACATAACACAGTTTTTTGAAAAAATTAAATGCTTTCTACACGATATATTTTATTTTGTATTTTAATGATCAGGCCATATATTTAATTTTTTTATTACATATTGACTACTAATATTCCTAATATACCTACTTTAGTAAACGAATAACTAGAGTTTTGATAGTAACACCCCAAACTTATCTCCGAAATTGACGTTTCAGAAATACGGATATAATGGAACAAAACACACCTCCCTGAAAGCACAGGGGAATAACGGAACATCACTGTGACATTTTTGCGATAAGGCTATACCGTTTTGTTTATTACTTAGCCGATATCTTTTCTTACTGGTAGGGATTAATACGAGTAAGGCCCCCTTCATATATTTGGTTCATGTACATACATATGTATGTATACACAATATAGTTATCTTCGTATTAAAGTTTATACTTACTAGAGTTTATATTAATAGAGCTTTAAGAGTCCAGTTGGAAAATAGCAGGATTTTTTAATAAAATTATCAATTTACTTTTTTAAATTACATTTTTAATATTATAATATTGATTATAAAAAAATACAATTTGTATAGAAAATATAATTTTGAATGTAGGATTTTTTTCTAAGACATAATATGTATATTGTACATATATGTACAATTTACATATACCAGTAACATTGTCCTACTAATACAGTAATGTATTTACCTACTTACAGTTTGATTACATGCCTTATCTTTATATATATTCTTTATTACACATAAAAAAATAAAATATACTACATTATCTTTATTACTTTTCTCTTTTATTTTATATATTAATGTATCTAAGAAAAATTATAATAGATAATTTCATCACATATATTTATATTTTATATGAACAAATAACCAGATAACGATAAAAAGAAAACTAAAATATATCTATCTATATTGTATATAATAAAAATCATCACAGTTTTACAGCAATCTTTAAAGTTAGTAGGCTGGTTTTTTATTAGAAAGCAGAAAACTCTCAGACACTCTTAATTTACTGTCTGATTTTTCAAAAAAAATGTTATATACTCACTTCTTCGACATTAATACGACATATCCACCCCGTCCCGACTAATTTTGAGTGCCGTCAAATAGACACATCTATTATCTGATACGGATCTACTTCATGAAACATTAATGTTTTCCCGCGACTGACAGATGGCCTTCTGATACACCGAATGACATTTTGCCACTGATACATTAAACGCCAGGGGAATGACGTCTCTATATTCTGGACGTGACGGTGTAAATATTAATAACTCATCTGTAAAGAGGATTGTGTTTCGAGGTGTCATATTCGCGATGAGAAGTGGGTGGGCTTATAATTAAGAAATGTACCTATGTCATCGTGTTCCACTGATAAAAAAGTTAACATTGGACGACATAAAAGCGCTGGAGAGACAAAAAGTAATATGTTCTACCTATCAGATCTTTACGAAACTACGCTTTCTATATATAATTCTAGCACTTAGATATAGATATTCAATCGGATGGTTAAGAGCTAAAACATATTACATAACATAGGTAACCTATAGAGTTTCTGAAATCAAATTTTGTCCTAAAGAAACTCTAATGCTTATTTTTTTTTATAGTAAATCACAAATCTAAATTTAATTATAAACTGAAATGATTCAAAATTTAATCTTTAAATATTTTTATAATATAAGAGCAAGTAAACTTTTATATACATAGAGTCAGAATACGCTACAGGCAAAAAAAATTAAATGTCATAGTGCTTCAGTAAAGCAAACTCTCTAGCTCTCGCTATCAGAGCATTGTGAAAACACTCCAGCCCGCGCCGGCGGCGCTACTATTGAAACTCTATCGTGAAAAATATACACACAAATTATATTGAATATTTGCAATATTTTTATAGATTTTGTTTTTAATTTAATTATTTCTTTAGATCAATGACAAAGATTTTGTGGGAGATTAAATAACAACTTTTAACTTTGAAATAATTTCATTTAGAGATCATTTTTAATGTAGTGGGAATATAACTTCTTGTAGTTAACTTGTTTAGTATAAAATACATTATAAAAGATATAAGTAGCGCTTTATGTAATCATCTAGTGAGTTAGAAGATTAATTAATAAATAAAAAAAATACATATTAATTACTCAAAGTGAAAAAAACATTATATCCCTTATCATCATACAAAACGTCACATCCAAAACCGACAATTGAATAATCGATTAAGTATTTTAACGAAGTCACTTTGCCTATTATTGGACATACATTTTTGATAACGCTATCGTGGGGTTACGTGGTAGGCCGGGCCTTATCGCGCTCTTCCACATGAACGCCCACGTTACGGCCCCCCCTGGCCCGCTACGCTACCCTGCGACAAGTCTTGACACTTGAATTTAATTTATTTGCTAGTTTAGTTTGCTGTAAATTTATTTATAAAAACATAAGATATAAGATTGAAATGCTACAGAAATGGATAGGTACTATTTATAAAATAAATTGCTTAGTACATTTTTATCTTATTATTTGGACTTTATTTAATTATTATAAGCATGTTAATACTATTCACTTGTAGTGCAAAACTTTTATAGGGATAGCATACAGAACTATAACGAATTTCCTCAACGGAGGTAACTGCAAATATCTCACTAAGATTTATTTCCACATTATTGTACTTTTATAAGCAAGCTGTCAAATAATTTTGAAAACACTATATACTCTAAATACACTATAGACACAAGAATATGAATTAATCACTAAATTAGAAAATAACCTTAAAATATGTATAAGTATTAATCATTTTTATTTATTAATTAGATATTATAGAGAAGCTTACACGAAGTATACATCAGTTATCAGTTTTATTATTGTATAGTAAAATGTATAGTAAAGGCGCTGAATTAAACTTTCTATTTATATATAAATAAATACAGCTTTCACTGTGAAATTCAATTAAAATAAAACCCATTCCATTTCTCTCATAATATTATTTTCCCAATTATCAAGACCGTCCTCTCGCAGTGCACGCCCCCCGCGAGACTTCAGCGGATTACGAAAGCGGACACGCCGCAGAATAACTCTTAAATAAAATTCACATTTTTCTCTTATTTTTATCTTATAGCAGCGCAATTAAGTTTATAAAATTAATATTTTCAGTCTATTCGTATACGAAAGCTGTTGAACCTGGTTTTCTCATCATATTAAATAATCTCACATATTGAATTAAAGATTTACCTATGTAATGTACGTACATTTCACACAGCACCCTACTGTATAGATGTAAAATAATATTTTTATATGTTACATTATCAAGAATTTTTGTTTTTATTGGGTTCTTACAATAGTAGCATGTACATGTTATGTTCGTCGGTACATTTTATCTTTGCAAATTTTCTCTACGAGTTAAAGGAAAAAAATCAACTCAATACCAGAAAAGCCCACAACCGGCATATTTTTTATTAACTAGAGACACACCCTTGCTACGTTCTAATGTTACCCTAAGTAACACTCAGTACAGAAAATGACGGTAAGAAGTGGAGTTATCTCTACAAGAGACCTGTGAAATGAAGAGAAAATATAATTTATACTTAATATTATAAAGAGGCAGAGTTTGTTTGTTTGTTTGAACGCGCTAATCTCAGAATCTACTGATCCGATATGAATTTTTTTTTGGCATTAGATAGCCCGTTTATTGAGGAAGGCTATAAGTTATATACCATCCCGGAAAAATGTACGGTTCCCGTGGGATACATTTTTTCTTGTCTCGGGACGAAACCAAAGGGAAGCGAGGGTGAGTCGCTAGTATTTTATATACCGGAATAGAAAATATAATGACTAAACAATGTATACTATGTGGGTATTTTAGACCTACATTTAGTATCCTTATTCAAAAAACCACATTGATTCACTGCGAACATCTATAGAATACATCGAATACATCTATAGAACCTGTACGGAACAGAATTAGCTCCATTGCCAACATCTTTGTAATTACACTATCTAATTAATAGATACTCGTAAAAAAAGATTCAAATAAAAATATTGAAAGAGATACTGCAATGTATTCACTAAGTTTAAACATATTTATCAAACTTTATGTGAACAAATTGAACAGGTAGGTAATGTACAGAACGGTTATGTCGCCACAGTGAACTAGATAGGTAGGTATTATGCTAAATAGGGTATAAATCACAAAACGGGTAGAAGATTAAAATCGTAACTCGAATAAATCCAGCGTTATCGAGGTTGTTTGGGGAATTAATTATTACTTGTTCACTTCGCGGCGGCAAAGTTTCTGAGACTGTTTCAAATTCTTACACACAAAGTAGATAAACCAGCCGAAATTGGATTGTGGGGCTGATTTTAAATGATTTAGTAAAATTAATCTTTATAGTTTATACTTTATACATTTTATATAATGTTATTGTTTAAATTTTAAGTAGATAAAATGTTCTTGTTTAATTTATATGACAATTTGGAAACCAATTTTAACTTTATTCCGTGTGAAATTTGAATACTAATAGTAATTCAGTTGTTTAAATCCTTATTTAATTTATTTTCATTATGTATTTAGGTATCTTGATTACAATGAAATAACAATATGTATACGATACAATTTCAGAGTCTCTACCTATCTGCTAATAGTCAACACGAGTCAGTAACCACATATTAACATTATAAATTAAAAATAGGTACAGAATTTGAGTAAAAACTACGTTAAATTCAATATCAAAATGAAGAAATTGCTTTCATCTTATACCACTCAACCACCACATAACTTCTGCTTAAAGTCACAGACTTAACTTCGTATCAGAGCTGTAAAAAAAAAGGCGAACAGTGCGTCAAAGTACAATGTCTATACTTTTCTATAGGTACAGTGTTTGACACTTTACCTCATTACACAGATCCCACATGGACATTGTACATATATAAATTAAGTAATATTTTCAAATATTCCCAGGTGAAGAGCAGTTAGAAGGTCTAGAAGGTCTACATTCAGATGAAACGGGTTCTGGTGATAATTCAAACGCAGGGTCTAGCGGGGCGGACGAGGACGCGGCGAGGCTACGTCTCAAACGCAAGCTCCAACGTAACCGCACTAGCTTTACTAATGAACAAATTGATAGTCTTGAGAGAGGTAAGTTTGAATTGTTTCGTATAATTTACGTTGGTACTTAAGAACAATTTCTAGAGCATTTGATAGGCAAATTAAAGGGCTAATAGCTTTAAAAGCTTCAAAAGCTCTGCCTATAGAAACTGTCTAATAACGTAATGTAAGAGCTTGTCGATAAATAAAATTTATGAACAGCTGGACAGATTTGACTATTTATTTTTAAATATTGTTATAAATTCGAATGAGGTTTTTGACAAAAAAAAATAAATAAAATCTCAGTGCCTTATTTATGCGATTTTTTGTGAACATAACAAACTTTTTTTTTATTTGGAGATCGCCGCGTCTTTTGGATCAGCTAGATGGAATTAATATGGAAGAGTGTTTCTACATATACATCTTTTTTTTAAATTAACATTTATTCCTCCTTTCACTGCCCAACAAAGAAGTCGGACTACCTGATTTTTTAAATGTATAGCTTTTATGGAGAAAAGTAATATACGTAAATTATGTGATTCTTATGGAATATATTGGTTTCAAAAAGTAGTATTATGTCACTTGTAGATAGGTATAGTATCTATTTAGATAAAATGTAAATAGAATTAGTTATAAAACATTTCATATTCTGTTACAGAATTTGAACGAACTCACTATCCAGATGTGTTCGCGAGAGAGAGACTCGCCGCAAAGATAGGACTTCCAGAAGCTAGGATACAGGTAAGCTGACAAATCTGTGCTTATTTCGCAATACTTATTTGTTTATTTATTATTTTATGTTCTTGATCATAGTAAAAAGTATCTTAAAATTTAAAGGTAAAAAGTATCTTAAATATAACTAGCAACTCACCCTCGGGTTTGTACCGCTTGGTACGTTTTAACGGTTAGTTTAGATTTTTCAGAAATAAGATATTTTTCCGCAGTAAATAATATCCTAAATATTGACCCGGATAACCAGCTATAATTATACCAAATTTCATCAAAATCTGTCCAGTGGTTTTCTCATGATGCGTTCCCAGACAGACAGAGAGAACTGTAGATTCGGCCTCTGCATCGATAATAATAACTATAATAACTACTTCAATAAGACTTTCCAAAAAATATTTATTGTACAGATGCGACTTAGAATTTTACTATAAATATGTATAGATTTGCCTTTCGTACTCAAAATGGGACTACCCATTGGGTGGTAATTTTCATGAGGATTAGTTGAACGATGTAAATGTTGATGATCTGTAAATTTCGAAAAATAATTGAAAACTTCTTTAAAACTCAGATAAGGTTCAAAATTTCAAAGCAAATCGGTGGAGAATTTCCAGGTATTTGCGATTTTGCATATGTGTACATTTTCAAATGTTATTATAATCTATTTTTTATTCTACTACGAGTATACACCTACTAAAGCATCCTCTATATTGCATATTATATCGAGGCAACAGAGCTAGACAGATTATAAACTTCATAATTTGCTAAAGTAATCCTAAAACGTAAAACTGCTAACTCTTTATTTTGATATATTTAAAATAAAAGGATAAAAATGTTATAATAAGTATATTTTGTACTTATTAAATTTTCGGCATCTTTGATTCTACAATACCTTCTAATAACAAAATACAATGCCGTTTTGGATACATTTAGTACGAATGTAAATAAAGCCACACCGGCTCGTGCTCGCGCGAAATGCGCTGTTAACAAAACCCGACATTAAGGTATGGTTCTCGAATCGTCGCGCGAAGTGGCGTCGTGAAGAGAAGATCCGCAGCCAGCGACGAAGCCCCGAGCTGTACCACCAACCCCAGGCCCATGCGCCCCATGTGCCCCACGCGCTGGGGCACGTGCCCCACGCGCCCACGCCCACGCCCCACGCGCCCGTGCCCCACGCGCCCCAAGCGCCGCACGTGCCCCACGCGCCCCACGCACAGCACTATCAGTCGCAGATCAACGTGGATGGTTATAGGTAAGCTAATGTGAACTAACAAGTGAAATTGGTAACCTATTTATTTTTTTTCAAAATATTTTTTCTCTAATCTATTCGTTGAAAAATATAATTTGATCATACTTTATTATTTAGGTAAATAAATTGCGAACGAAACCGAACAAAACTAGTGCAGTTATTTTTTTCATTTGGGTTGGGTTGAGTAACATAGCACCAATGTTGTTGTTATAGGTATCTTACATACTTAATGAAAATAAAAATATCTTTTACGATCTATATTGATATGCTTATATTTTCCCATGGTATAACTGTCTATTTTTGTTTAAACATGTTTGAATTATATTACATAGTTCATACGATTTACCTATAGGTACATAATTTAGATTAAACGATAAATCTATATGTGATCGTTCAGCCCGCTAATTCATTTCAAGGCTACATAATTTGGGCTAAATCTATGTATAAATGATATGAACAACCCCTACCTTTTTCCCATCGTACGTACCTATACATAATTTACATCCATAACTATCATGAATAAAGTCTAAATGTGTGTAAACCGTCCAGCCCGCTGACCCCGATGGGCTACAACATGGAGGCGGGGTGCGAGGGCGAGGAGGTGTGCAAGGGCGGGTTCCTGTACCCGCGCTACGAGCTGCCCTACCGCCAGCACTACAACCCCTACCAGCACGACGCCGCCTCGCCGCCGCCTGGTCAGTGTGCCTTATCGATATTTACTTATTAAATAGATACTTTGTCAGTTTTAATGGTGTTCATTTATTATTTTCCTAGCGACTTAGCGCTTCGTCCCAAACAGTTTAGAAACGTAAATTCGAATTTTGCATAATTCTTAAGAAATTTCAATTTTCGCACTGGTTTTGTGACTAACATTTGCTCTTCACAAAACTTAGAGATAATGTACACATGTAGGATTGTTAACTCTGCTTTTTGGATATGATACAACTACTGCACGACATACTACGAGTATAATACATGGAAAAACAAACTTTCCTATGCCTTCGGACTTTGGATACGATGAGCATACAGAACATATTTTTCTAAATGTATAAAAAAACCTTTCTTTTGTGGCAGAACTAGGCGGTCTCCTTGGCGCGGGGGTGTCCGTGCCGCTGGCCGTGCCCGCGCAGGAGCAGTACTGGCCGCGTCTGCAGTGACGCCGAGACCCCCCGCCCCACCTCCCTCTGTCGCGCGACCCCGTACCCCGAGACCCCTTGCCACTAGATCCTCTTCCTCGCGACCCCCTACCAACTAACCCCTTGCCAGTAGACACTCTCCCCCGCGAATCCCTAACCATTGAACCCTTACCACTAGACCCTCTTCCTCACGACCCCCTACCCAGTACTGCCTTATCAGTAAACACTCTTCCCCGAGACCCTTTACCTATTGACCCCTTGCCACTGGACCCTCTTTCTCGTAACCTCCTACCCAGCGACCCCTTGCCAGTAGACACTCTTCTCCGTGACCCCCTAACACGCGACCCCTTGCCAGTAAACACTCTCTTCCGTGACTCCCTATCCTGCGACCCCTTGCCACTTGATCTTCACCCACAGATCCAACTCCCTCATACCTCCCTCCGCCATTCACCAAACAAGCCTCCCAGTTACTCATCACCTCACAAATTACACAATCACATATAAAAAATGCCGCTATAATCACTTACACACAACCCTCAACCCCGCGACGTAGTCATGGGAACTCCTTGTACCATTTATGTGTAATTTAACTATTAGAAATAATATAACATAATGTCAAGAGATTCATGCCATTATTTTCTTTTCTATAAATTATATCAAAAAATAAATATATGTGAAAATTATATGAAAGTATTTATTATTATTTTAATTTGGCATTATTAATACTTTAACCATATTTAAAACGGTCAAAATTCGCAATAAATATTACATCAATTGCTTTATATCGAAGAAAATAAATTTTTACTACATGTAAAATTAATTAAAATTTTATCCCATACCATTATTTTCAAAATGATTTTCATCACAATTCAGCTTAAAAATGAACTCTTGCATAATAAATTACTCCGCATAGATATTCTATTATAAAACATTGCAACATTTTCATTGCCATTAATATTAATAATATACCTTACACAATAATACGATCCACTATGGTACGATGTCACTAATCAGTATAGTTTTACTAACGATTAACTTAATTTTAACTAAACATCTTATTCGCTATTTTCTAGCTTTGCTTTGGTGGTTTATTAATTATCTTCCATTTTGTTTGAACGCCAAGTGTTGAAATAGAATATCTATACTAAAATAGCTTATAGATTAGTATCGCCATAGCACAATGGAGTCGCACAAATGCGATACAAATATTTTGAATACCATAATCTTATATACCGTATAGTATAAAGAATGGACATATCCGAAACCACTAACCGCGAGCACAAACTAAGGCTCAAATCTAACATTAGACTATTTCATTCAAACTTATATATAGATAATATACATAGAATTATTAAAATAAAATAACTTGAAAATAAAGAAACATCTTCTATCTCTTTCTTTTAATATCTGTCCTACTCTATGTGTATTATCTCTATGTTTCTAAAAATAAGGGTAATTACAAAGTGTAAATAAAATATAGGGTAGCCACAAGCCCCAATTACTAAACTCGGTATAAATAACTGTACCGCTTTAAAATATGCTGCACGTTTGATACTTTATAAATTAAAAAATATAGTGTCAAAACGTTCAGATTGAAAATGGTTGCCAAAATTAGTTTGCAAAACAACAAAATTATAATACATGTAACTTTAGTATGTATCAAAACACCGAAAGACAATTATTATTTGCTTTGATATTTTTGAAGATCGCGGATTCGATTTCCGCGGCATCTATATTTGTACTGTAATAGCAAATGTATAAATATTTGTCATGACTCTGTCTACCTTACAAGGACAAGCAAAAGAGGGAAAAAATTTAGTTATGTTTTTTTTTTCAATATGGCGGAAATGGCTGCTCTATTACGTTTGTCAATCAAAAAGATAGCAAATTGAATGAAATATTTTAATAACTATACATAAGTGTTACATTTATTTTATAACCTATTCGTTTAGTGTTAGTTAAGTTAGCTGTAAGTCGATATGTATATTTGTTGTAAATGTTTCCAAAATTATTGTAAAGCGGGAAAAGCTTTGAGTAGAGACTTTAGAAGACTTATTGTCTTAGAAATTTATTTATGGAGTCCATATTCTTTTTTTAATTTTAATGTAGACGATTCTGGCTATAAAGAAATAAGAAATTGGATAAAGAATAATTCTTTGGGTTATTTTGCTTAGCCTCAGTTAAGACCTAGATGGCGCTGTAAGTGAATAACCCAGAATCTCTGTCGGATAAACATAATTAATTTATTTAATAAAAATGTATATTTGAAGTGTAAAAAATATAACAAAATGCAATAATTACAAAATTTATCATCATTTAAAACTGGGATAAACATTCTAAACATGCAAACAGCGCCATCTATGAGTATGCTATAGCAATCATATTTATAAAAAGATGTTCATAACGACAAACCTTTTTAGTCAAAAACTATTATTTTTACAACATTTTTATAGACTAGAAACGTCTACATTTCATTTTTTAAACGGACTTACGCCAAAATGTACTAACTCATAAAGTATCCAATTGAAGACATGAATAATGGAGATCAATATTAGATTTTATACTCACGAAAAACACAATACATTTATTATATAATATTCACAATTTCATGACTTTATAGTTAGTGCCTTTTGGCGTCTGGTTCCATACAACGGGCTCCCTAAATCCATTGTAAATAACGTTCTTAGGTGTTCTAATATTCATTGTGATGATTCCTTTATATACATACATATATGTAGCTTAAACAAACGTAACATTCCACTTTTCTATATAATTGCAAGTCCACTACAAATAAGAACAAATAAATTAGTGAAGTTAAATTTCAATTATTTAGGGTATTCGTTTCGAATTTATTAATATTACTTGTAAACTGTATAGGAAATATAAAATGTGAATAACTGTGTGATGTCGATGCATTTTAATGATTGGATTGTAATTATAATATAAATACATTTTTGGATTAAAATATTATCTTTATTTCTTTTCAATACAATTGTATTCTAAATGATATTTATCTCTGGAGATTTAAGTTTTCAAAGAAGAAAGCAGATATTACAACAAAAATCTTTTACCAAATATTCATTTTAGACGGATGTAACATTTTACTTACATCTATATAATACTAGCGAATCACCCTCGCTCCGCTCGGGTTCGTCGCTTGTTACGTTTTAACGTTTAGTATCGATTTCTCAGAGACGAGATATTTTCCCGCAGTAAAAATTGTCCTATATGACCCGGATAACCAGCTATCATCATACCAAATTTCATCAAAATCCCTTTAGTGGTTTTTCCGTAATGCGGTCACAGACAGACAGACAAAAATTCTAAAACTTATAGATTCGGCCTCTATATCGATAATAATGACTATTTCAATAAGATTTTCCAAAAAATATTTAATGTACAGATTCGACTCAGAATTTTATTATATGTATAGATTATTCAAAAAAGACACTAAAATATAAAGAGAAGGGCAATTAAAATAAAACAAAAGCTATACTTATCCAAAATTATTATAATTAAAGCTCTCAATATTACTATAACGATGTGCTCAAAACAGTCAGTGTTTCTATCCAATAATTTCTTACAGAAAATACAATAGATAAACTAAGTCACAAATTAAAACAAACCAAGTCTTACTTCAAACAAACAATATTAGTACCAAATGGTACAAAATTCTTATCGAACAATGAGCTCTGTCAACACAAAGTTACATACGAAATATTAATATAAATCGAAAGGCAGCATATAAAACATGACAAAAACAAGTCATATGCTGTAAATTCATAAATTTTATATCAAATAATGATGACATATATGTAATTATTAGTAAAAAATAAACATATTATATTATTGTGCATCTAATCGATTTGGCCCGATGCTGCTTTACTTCGAAGAAATAACTAAATTATCCTACATATTCGTATAAAAATTAAACATATCAACAATTATCTATCAAATTTTCTAAATTTTCACTTTGTACTTTCAAATTTCAATCCGCTAGCAATCTATTGTTCCGAATATTTACTAACCTAGCAAATACGAACCTTAAAACAACCTTAGAAACTATAAAACAGTGTGAATCATAACTCTTCATTTAAAAAGGCATCTATGTCATTGAGCAGATCTTTATCATTTTTATTGTTTTTCTGGCAGCTGGCGACAACGTCCGGGACGTTATTAACTAAGTCTAAATCTAGATCAGACACAGTTATTTCGTCTTGGTCCTCGCACAGATCCACTATATCTACGGGATCGCCCATTTTTGTCGATTCTAAATCTATTATATCATCATCAGTTTTAGAAATACTAGACTCTAATTGTATACTAACGAATTGCACTTCGGTGTCAGAGTCGTTATCATTTTTGTTAATGTTTTCATCGTCCTTACTTTCACTTATTGATTTTGTACCACTTCTGTTTCTAACTAATCTAGGTTTAGATATTTCAGCGATCTTAATTCTTTTGAATTCATAACAATTGTCTACAAGCTCATCCTCGTGGATGTCATATATATCACTTTGTTCAGATAAAGTTCGCTTTCTACTCACATCTTCGTTACGCTTTAGTTCAATTTTAGCCTGATTATTCTGCGCGGGCGCATTCTTATCAAGTTTCTTGTAAACTATAGAATTACTCCTAACCACTTTGATAATTTTATTCCCTGAAGTAGTTAGAGTTTCATGGGTTGACAATTTTCTTTTTCTATTCAAATTGAGCGTAATGGGCGTTGTTTGGATAATTGTTTCCGAAATCTTTTTCCTTGCTCTGATTTCATCTAACGATAGAACTTTAAAGTCTAAAGAGCTCCTTATCTCTGCAGACTGTTTCTTACCTGCTATTTCGTCGAGGGATAGCTTATCGTACTTAGTAGTGAGGTTTGTGCGTAGTACTTTGCGTTCCTTTGGCGGTTCCTGTGGGAGGTTGTCGTAGCTGTAGAAGGCGGCTGCCTCCGCCTGTATCTTCTCGAGCAGCACTAGTTCCTGCGACTTGGCGTCGAGCTTGACTTGCTCGTCGGGGGACACGTTCTTAGTGGGCGTAGAGGACGGAGCACTTTCGTTATCGGACTCTGCAAGAACACACCAAACCGCTTAAGTCACTTGCGACAAAACCCGAATGATTTTCGTAATTAATTTTGATAGACCACGGTCACTAGCGGTGTGTTCTAGATAGAGTCGGATCTGAAAGCGCCCCGGGGGGGTCAAAAATAATTACAAAAATCATATTATGAAACGTATTTATTTGCTCGTTGATAAATTAACACAATTCGTTTAAAACAAAGCCAAACTACATCTCTTCCGACCAGTTCCTATGTGGGATTAAGAGTTAATTAGCTTAATGAACTGCCTTAGACACACCCAGTTCTACTATGAAACTTCTTGAAATCCTTAAACTAGTATTAACATAACAACAACCCCGAATGCAAAAAAGACCCTCGCGAACTAGACACTAGAACACGAAGACAACCAAACAATATTCTAATGAAAAATGCTTTATTTCAAACAATGTCAACTATATGTAAACAATAAATAATTTTTCATTGGAATTATTGCTCAAACATGTGCTAATTTTGCACAAGAAGACTAAATATTATATATATGATACGGCACTCTTTCGTATTTAGTGAATGTAAACAAATCGGAGATGGACGATTATTAATTATACTAGAAACCCAAACATTTTTCTAATATAATAACTGATCAAATATTTATTTTAATCAGTGTATTTGTTAACAGAGCAAACACTGTAAAATCTAGTTCATGTTTGAGAATACGAAACTCATAATCAACTAAATTCCTCCTTAAAATCGAGTTATCTATAATAATCGTTAGTAATCGCCCATTTCAAAAACAAAATGTCATATAAGTGTTTAAAACTATATTCTACTTCAATCCAGTACATACAATTGAGAGGGCTCAAAGATAATTTCCCTCCTTGCATCTGAAACTCTTTTTCAACAAATATCTTGTATATTATAATTATTGAGTTTCAACTAAAGTAACACTTGTGAATAAAAAAATAAAAAGATATAATACGACTATATGAAACTATACTCTAACGTCTTAAAGGGCGAGATTAATAAACTGAGTTCAAGACCTTCGACTAAATTTTACATATATACGACATTCCTGTCAAATCAATAAAAATCATTTCATTGACGTGCTCTTGTCAAAAAATAAAGAAAAAAAACAGTGTACAAATCTCACCCGACGACTAAAAAAGAAAACAAATTAGATAATTACCCTCTACAACAAAATATAAACGTGTATCAATGTAACGGAATACGTCCATTTCTAGAACTAAAGGATAAATATTTTTCAAGTAAATCATGAATTAACCTAGAAATAACACCTGTAATATACATAAACACTTAACAGGTACGAGCGAAACCAATATAAAAACAGCTGCCTAAATAAAAGCAACCACATTTTGTACTAACAATTTTCACGAACATATTATATTATCGTATTGAATTTTTAATATCAGTGTTTAAAGTGTACTAGTGACGTGCGAGCAGAGATACTTTTTTTTGATAAAAATCGATAAACTAATCGATAATCGTGTTAATTTATTATTAATGAAAAGCTCAATAATTTTTTCACTAATAATTGTATTTGAATTATAGAAGTAATTAAAATAATTTAATTCTTCCCAATTCACAAACAATTACTCATTAACTTTACTTAGGACTTGTCGTGACGAATATTGTAGATAGTGGAGTATCAAAATTTATTTTCATATTTAATTTATAATTTATTTATAAAATAAATAAATATCCAGTAAACAAGTACAGGGAACTTTTTAATCATCATGTAACATTCCCATTTTTAACTCTAAAAGAGAATATATAATAATAGTTAAACCGAAAACCCACTGAACATTTAGCAAAACATTTGGATTTTGACAGTCCACTAATAATAATGCCCCAGTGGAATTTAAAATGAGGTTAAAACCACTGGTTTTTAGTTATGCCATAACAAAGTCCTAGCTGAAACGATCTAACATCTCCATCGCACATCACTAGTATGTTAGAGTGAATTTAATTCTGCTAGTAAAAAAAGTATTCTATATCTATATTCCCCACCGAGTTTCCTTTCACTGAATGTTTAGTTCCATACATTATAATGACTAGGCGTACCGTGAACCCTAAACAAATAGCTTCGATCTGTACCATCTTTTGCAATTTATTAGGAACTTTGCTCTCAGTGCAAAATATATAAAAAAATTGTCAGTAATATTCTAGTCCATTCCGAGGTGCTATTTATTGTATGGTATTTGGAAGCATTATCAGACCATGAACCGCTAAGCTATCAGTTTGATTATTAATATTAACTCACCTAAAATGTTAATACAATCTTAAGCGCGATTATTTATTTTGTAGAATTCGCAGCAATACAAACTTTTTAACCGTTTCCGTTCAAATTACACAAATTTAAACAATGTCCTGTGTATATTTAGCATAAATAATTCTTTTCATCTAGAATTACACTAAATCATTTATATACCAATTCCCTACTAGCTATCTCTTTCTAACTTTCTAAATACCGCTCCCATTTAAATACCAAAATATAAAACAAATTATTTAGAACTGCTGCGAATTCTGCAGTCACATCTAAACATTTTTTTTTTTCATTTTATCATATCTACCTAATCACGGTGCGAAATGTATACACGAGGGTCCCCCTAAAACCCCCACACTAACATACAATCAATTTAAAGGCATAAAGCTTTTTTTTATTTTTTTTTTATCATCTTACAATAATGAGTAATAGTAATCGTGTATATATATTTTTATTTGTATTTATAACCTATTTATATGTACTTTACTATTAAAGAAGGATTATATCAACCTCTATTAAAAAAGTTGCCGAGACCGACGGACAGTCGGCCGTCGCTCGAAACGGCAATTCGTCATATAAATTACTTCATATAGTATAGTAAATCTACAAAACAAAAAAGCTTTAGATAATAATGAACTCTAATTAGCTAAGATATGAAAGTGACGTAACTTATTGCACATATAAAAATACCCACTTCACATTTCACCGAAGTCGAATCGGTCAAGAGAGAGCGCGACATAAACAGTCCGCGTATCCAAGACGCTCGAGTGAACACATCTCTCGCTCTACGACCGTCTCTATCCCTTTATAATTGACTAACCAATAAAACAAACTAAACTTCGCTACGCAATCGTCACTCACGAACTGGACGAATTCAAAAGAAAAATATAAATTCCTCTTATAAATATATATAAATGTACTCCAGTCCGTTGTAAAACAATGTTTAAATAAAACTTAGCGAGTAAAAATAAATAATATTTCTAATGTAGTGTCCACACTTGCGATACAATAACTTGTGACTTGAACATATTAAGCACACAAGTGTACACAAAATTATAAATAATTATTATATAAAGTGTACAAGTTTACATTTTAGTTAATGGCATTGGCACGCTACATATAAATTCTGTTAATACATTACCCGTGGAAGGTCTACCACTGGAGCTAAATTAGTGCCAAATACATTTCTAAAGCACAGTGTTAAAAGTGAGCTTTCAAAAGTTAAATATATCTTAATACTAGATGCTCACTGCGGTTAAAGAGTTCACCAACAATCCATTTATATGCCTTTAGGACTATTAATTATTAGATAATCTAGCATTTTATAATATATCAATAAAGTTGCAATGAACTAAAACCATTGCATAAAGTCCGTCCACTTCAGTTTCTACGCACAGTGAGGCAAACCTGGCACTCAGTTTGAGGATTGTTTTAGGGCTTTCCCTTACCAACACATATTCAAAATCCGTACAGAAAAATTAAAATGGTATAAATTAATATTTATGCCATTTTAATTCTCTTTATAAATTAAACAATTTATTTGCTTTATACCTTACATATTTCCTACAAAAATGAATGTTAAAAAATAAAAGAAACCTTTATTATTATTAAATTACATTCAAGCATCAACTTTCAATTATTGTACAATATATTTTATTACTAAAGAAAGCATTATTACTAATTTTTGAATGTCGTATTCCGCATTATTTCATAACAATAAAGGCTTATTCGTTTTTAACATCCATTGATATTTTTAATATTAAACCAAAACATAAAACCAACACAAGCGCTGAAAAGCTTGAAACTGTTTTTAAGTTTATAAAAGATACAAATAACATTGAAGCCACAGACAAAACTGTTATTTAAAAAAATACCATTTTAGTGTACATGTTTGACATTGAACTATCATATTATTAATTTACATAACTACTATAGTTACATAGTATTGCTCAACGAATTTACAAAAAAGAAATAACATCTTCATTTAATAACAAACAGGAGTTAACCATATTAATTAAATAAAAAAAAAACACTTAACACATTTATTACTCTTAGTCGAAACACCAAAAAATTTATTATTTTGGTCGAAGCCAGAAATTCACTATCAAACCTGAACAAATTTGGCTTAATATTAAAAACGTCAACACTCAACCTCAAATGATACCTCAATACTAATACACAAATCAATTCAGTGTATCGAATATTCCATCAGTAACATATCAGTATTGAGGTACTCGAACCAAACCTAGAACATATAAGTTCAGTAGAGCCGCATACCTTCCTCGAAGTTGACGACTAGCGGGTCAACGGGCAGCGGCGCGTAGGGCTCGTGCGCGTGCGCATGCGCATGTGCGTGCGCGTGCGCGTGTGGATGCGCGTGCGGGTGCGCGTGCGCGTGCGTCACCACGCGCCGCGGCAGCAGCTCGTTGGTGGGCAGCACACCGAGGATGGCCGAGTCCAGAACTACTGGAAGATATTATTTTCATAATTAAAGTAATCTATACTGTTACTATTTACAGAAGTAGGAAGTAGTAGTAGGTATGGAGCGTGACGAGTATAGCCGAGTCTAGGACCATATATATATATATATATATATATATATATATATATATATATATATATATATATATATATATATATATATATATATATTTTTAACATTAAATTATAACAATTTTTATACTAAATGTCATGAGTCTAACTCATGTAGTATTATTATATACCTTATAATTAAATGAAATAAGAACTCCAATAAAAAATAATATAAACACTTACATTTAGCCATTTCTCAACTACTTTTTTCAACTCAAACTCAAAAAGTTATTTGTTTGTAAACATACATAAGCAATACAAATTATTATATACACACAATACACATCTAACAACACAACAAACACAAACCTTGTTGTCTCTGCTGTTGCCACAGCAGTGGCACGGGTGCGGGAGCAGGCGCAGGCACTGCGGGCACCGGCACTGAGGGGTTCATTGCTCCTGTGTCTTCTGGCACGGTGGCTTGAGCCTGGAATTTGTAATATTTGATAAGTCCTACTTATTTTTAAACTATATATATATATTATTTCTCTTATATATTACTATTATTTCTAGTTTGTGAAGAAATTTTATATGCTAATTAGTATAAATTGCTTAGCTTATATAATTATACTAGCGACTCACCCTCACTTCGCTTCGGGTTCGTCTCTAGACAAAAACAACTCTATCCCATGGGAACCATACATTTTTCCGGGATGATATATAGCCTAAAGCCTTCCTCGATATATGGACTATCCAACACAAAAAGAATTTTTCAATTCCATCCAGTAGTTCCTGAGATTAACGCGTTCAACCAAACAAACAAACAAACAAACAATCAAACAAACTCTTCAGCTTTATAATATTAGTATAGATTAGATTAATCATTTGACATGTTTGGAATTGTATGCATTATATAAAAGGTAAAGTATCTATATAGAAATAAAAAAAGAAAAATATATACTACATATTTCACAAAATTAAACATTATCTAGCGAGTTAAGTATTAATAATAACCAATGGATATTAATCCATATTCATGGGCACATGATATCATTTCATGTAGTATATAAATCTATTTGTAAATTGTTTACAAATAAGTAACAGTTTTAACTGTGAGTTTTTTTCCAATCATGGAAAATTCTGATATAATAGGCCAATTAGGAATTTACGAGTTGACTAAATATTCCTCAACTAATGAGTCATGTCAAGTATTCAAATGAAATATATATGTATGCACACATTTGATTACAATATTAACTTGAATTTAATTAATATATTTTTTTAATACAACTATACCAGTAATTAATAATTGTATTTATTATAAAAATATCTGCAAAATCAATAGGTGCAAAATCCTGCATAAAACAAATAACAGTTGTATATTTTTGATCTTAGTAAGGATAACTTACACTAACAACAGGTGCTGGTTGACTAGGAGCAATGCCATCAGTGCGAGCATCAGGATTTTTATGCATGAAAGGGCAGTGCTTCTTACGACAGCCTCCTGGCTGATTCTCCCAGTAACAAGGGATTTGCTTACGGTTTTTCTACAATAAAATCATATATCAGATTAGCATAACAAACTTTTGTAGTAGATCACATATCTTATTAAAAACATTTTCTCAATATAATTTTAAAATAAAATCTTAAAGTATGAAATCAAAAATGTAAAAAAGAAATCCTTATATTATTGGCTACAAATGAATAAAATTATCGGTATGGCATAATCTTCTTTATTAAAAGATAAAACTTATATCAATCATGTAAAATTACTAAAATTTAAATATTATCATTGCAACTAGAAGGAATTTACACTTTATTGACCTGTTAAGATTAAATTAACAGAACATAAAAATTATTTTATTAACATTTACTGATTATCACGGATTCCCAAGAAATATATTTAATGTCATGATAACAAGGCCTCTAAAGATGTTACACTCTATTATTTGGAAGTATTTGAACTAAATTAATTTAGCTGCATAGGCATACTATAACATACCCTAAGTTCCATATGGCGCAGTTTACAGCATTTATCCAGACATTTTCCTTGTTGCCAAGCCGAGCACATTGTTTCACATCCAAGGGCTGATGGTTCATGACGAAATACACAATTATCCCCCTGTAAATATATTTAGTATTACTCAACACTTGTTATAAGAAGAAAGTTCATTGTCAGTATATTACTTTAATTCAAAATCCATTTTGAAGTAGGCAGCAACATATAGAAAAAAATGAATCAGATCGATTTGTTATCAATGAGGGACGTTAACAATTGTAAAGCCATTAAAATATAAACAAAAACTAAATGTTACATAAAACAATATTTTTATACCACCTTTATTTAGACAACAAAAAATGTAAGTACTCAATGTTAAAATCATAAACATACCTTAGTGCACGTGGAATAATAATAGAAATAGCAATCATTAAATTTTCTCGGTGACTCCATCGTTTTGTCGGTTGCCCGGGCTCTGCAAAAGTTTGTTATACACCTACAATTCTCGTCACATCACATTTATAAGAAATTACGTATAGAGTGATTACGGCACTATAACTATGTGAAATTTTATAAGTAGCAAAAGGAATAAAATCCAGCTACAAAACTAAATTTTCATTTTGACAATACGTGAAGCATGTCGCGGTTAAAAAATCCCATTAAAGTACAATAAACGATCATATTGGTATAGATTTTACTCACCGTATAATAGTTAAACTAAAAATTAATTAAAATAACAACAAATATCTACACAACACCTCTATCTATCAGAAAATAATACGAATGTCACTATTAGAAAGAAAATGTAGTAGATATGGCGGACATGTGGCGGAAGGCGAACTTTCATTTCATTTCACTCAAAGACTTGTATGACGTTGTCTATACTGTACTTACCATAGAGAATATGTAAATTAGAAAACGTATAAAGAGTCTATTTCATAGTATAGACAATTATAATATTTATTTTAGGGTTTCTAATATCCTATAAATAAAAGGAACCCATTATACTATAAGATCAATCGTGTATCTGCTTGCTAGCTATCTGTGCCGTAATATTTTTTTTTGGCAAAAGTTTAATATATCCCATCAAAAACATAAATGTGAAAATGGGAGCCAAGTTCAATATTAAGACTATATTGTATGGTTGTTGACTTCGCCGATAAAAGAATTGAGATCTATATATGTGCCAAGTTCTGTAGATAATCCTGATTTTTTTGTTATAAGAACATACATTCTAAAATAATTTCAAAACACAATTTCTTGTTTTTTCTGCTACAACAGTGTTTGCTATTTAAAAATAGTACTTCCTAAATTTGAACAGTCGAATTATTTACGCAAAGTAGATAACTTAGGATAAATTAAAGTTCAAGATTTGACTTGGCTAGTTTTTACCAGTAAACCAAATTTTTAGAAGAGTGAGACATGTTGATATTGCAATATAAAAACAGTAACTTGCGTATAGCATAAAGAAGATATAAGTGATTAGCCAATTATAAGATAACTTGTATGTAAAAACTAGCCAAGTCAAATCTTGAACTTCAATTTATCCTGTTTATGAAGGCTCAAGATATTAATAAAAATTAATTGAAAAATATTTAAAATCGTACAAATTTACTGTTTTCGGAATTTACTCTTTGTATACACACAATGCTGGGTACAGCTGGACAACAAAATTCAACTTTCTAGGTCATCGGGAAGTGGGTTAGGTTTTACTACTATATGTCAGTCAGTCAGTGATAAAAATGCCAATTTTAAGACGTTAATATCTCAATAACAGTTTGAATTGTATTTATGAAATTGAGGGTTCAAGTTAATCTAAAGGAACTTAATAAATGAACCAAATTTCATGTGTGTATGTTAAATAGATTTTGAGTTATTAAGAGGTCAAAAGTAGCTCCAAATGGTTCATGTAAAATAACACATGGTGCTGCGTTGCCAGTTCGCAGACACTACCGCGTATCTTGTTTATGGGACGCGGCTCCTGAAAAAATAGAAGTATATATTTTTTGAATGTGGGAGTCATGGGGAATATAAACATATAAAGATTATCCCGCATTAACCTTCTCTTTAGGTTTAAGTTAGATGTTATGTTAAAAACGATGAATGATAGATATTGGACAGTAGCAGCATGGAGGACAATTAAAATATAATCGATACCTCCCTTATTACAAAAACATAAGATTTTTTCTATTTTTGTTAAACGAAGAAAGTTTACACTTGGTATAGATAGTGGTTAGCGTACCCACAAACTATATAGAAAGTACTTAAATAAATAAATTCTGGTAAAATTAACAAATATCTAAATTTAAAGTTAAGAAATGCTTCATCTGACATAATATTAAAAATAAAGTGTTCACAAAAATTGGATTTTTTTTTCCACCGCTTAATTTTCAAACTACTGTCAAAGTTTACTGGAATATTATAAAAAATGTTAAGCTTTAAATTAAAATTTCCATGGTCCTTACTATCACAGAATATACTGCTACATACTATCTAGAGCTTGAATAAAGTTGAGCCAATTCCTACCTATATCTTCAGTTATTAGTTTTTACCCTACTACATCAAAAAGAGGGTAATGTTCATTATTATAGTGATCGGCAAACATCTCCAGCAATAATCAATTAGGTAGAGAGAATGTGAGTAATATAAATAAAAATGAATGTTCATACGTTTTTTCTCAATACGTTCCTAAACCGATTGAATTAATCCAATTGTGATGAAACTGGTGGATCACTACACCTGCGAAAGTTTCTATTCTAATTTCTAGCCTAAAAAAAGTTTTTTTTGGACGTTTGTCTTTTAAGCGTTCCTAAACCATAATATAACCTCAGGGACGCACCGAAGCGAAGCGAGGATAAGTCGCTAGTAGGTAATAAAATACACCTTTGCTTTGGCATTTTATGTTACCTCAAAATAAAGGTAATCACCATGTCACACAATTGACCAAAAGTAATGAAAACCGGTGTTTTGTTAGTATCATTTCTGTTACACAAAATGATGTCTCTCAAAATACATATGACGCGGATGAGATTATATGAGATTTGAGACATCAGCAAAGTTATAAAATACGTAAATAAAGGTACAAGTTTATAATTTAATATATGCATTAGGGCGAGATAGGCACATATAATTAGGTAGCCTAAAAACATGCCCCGATCTTAAAATCACACGCGTAGTAGACTCGCGTAGACTCGAACATTTTTTTTCACCCCTATTGCATATATGGAATGCCCAATTTGTTATATTTCGTAACTTGTTTACAGAATAGCTAGTGGTTCAAATTTTAGTCACGTAAAATTACTGTTACATACGGACATGACGAAATTATAAGGATTCCGTTTCTAACATTAGACTACGGGCCCCTAAAAATCATCCATTAACTTTAAAGTGTGTCAGTTACTAATTGGTAAAACGAAAAAATAAACACAATATACAGTGTTGTATGAACTTTATTTATTAATATTACATCATGATTTAAACATTAATTTAAAATAAATAAATGCTCACGTTATAAGTCAAGTTTCATAAAAAGCAATACTAAAGAGAATATTTGCATTACATTATTTAGTAGCAGAGTTATCGAGACAATAAAATGTTAATGTCACAAATGAAAAATATTGATGATAACTAAAACTTAATATTAACAAAATTTGGAATGAAGAACATAAAAATTGTAACTTGTTTTCAATTCCTTCCTTGTATGCAATAAATTCATTCTAACAAATTAGAGTTTTCAAAACCATGTCAGTAACAATTTGTAACAATGAAAGGTAAAATGTAACAACTCACTTTAAAGTTTAAAGTACTATTGTAAAAACACAAAGTGAATACAACACTAATAGTATAATATAAATTTAACACATGGATAAAAGAAAATCAGTCAATTTTATTGTGGACTCATACTTTGTTACCAAATTATATGTATACATATTTTATAAACTTTATTGAATTAAAAATGAAAAGATGAGCCGGTATTGTTTCAGTTAAAGCTGCCAACGAGTAATATGCACTTGTCCACAATACTCGAGCCCAATATGAAATAAAAAATACACTGGTCCAATAGGCGATATTGAAAATAATTAAAAATTTGTACATGTTAGATATTGGGAATGTCCATCTTGGTTAGTTATAAGTGAAGATGTGAGTTAAAATGATATAATATAATGGCCTCATCGCAGCTATAAAAGTTTTCTACAAAACTACTGGATGGCTGAAACAAACAACAATGAAAACACACTTGAGTATTCACTCCCACCTCGATCCAACAGTCTTAGAACTCAATAAACAAACAGATAAAAAATACATAAAAAAAAATACATGCGCTAAAGGTTGTAATGTCGATTAATTTAAATATTGTTCATGACTTATTCATTGAATTGCAAACTTTAGCGCATGTCCGTAATCATTTATACAAGCGAATCCGTTGAAAGGTATCATTTTATTTGAAAATTCAGCATTTATCATTTATTATTCAAAGATTTTACATAACAAGATCCGCTTTGTATTTACACACTAGACATAACATAACGGATTATATTATATCAATTGTAGTTTTCAAATACAATGAAGACTACATTGATGACAAAAATTGATTTGACTACAGGACTATTTATATTTAATATTTTTATCGCTTTTAGTGATTATTTTATAAGGACTGTTTTTGCTAGGATACACAGCTTAATAAAATATGTTTTTATTTTAAATATTATCATTACTGGCTGATTATTTTGCGTCTAGCTAAAATGGGAACGTCTTGAACTGGCAACCTAAATTAAAAAAAAAAAAGATTAACGTCAACTATAACTAATGGGGCAATCCAATATAAACAATAGCCACACGTGCAATCTATTCAAATCGTATGAATGCATAACACTCTTAAGACACGAATTTTTCTATCAATAAGATTTCGTTTTTCAAACATGTAAATGGCAAGACTACACATTCCCATTACACCGGCCCCTCACTGGTCACTCTTACATTACCCTGCTTAAAGATACTGTTTAATTTTTCATCTGGAAGTTAGTAATGACTAACACCAACCATATTAATTAGTCTATTTTTTTAATAACATGCATATTATTTAGTCAAATGTTATATTCAGAGATATCTGAAGACTTTATGGTAGAAGGTACCACTTATGACGTAATTTCAATACTAACTCCCAGATCATATTGTCATGTTTAATGTGAAAAGCAAGGGACCTAGGACGCTAAATCTCACAAAGGTAAAACAGAGAACTAGTACTATAACTTACTAGTATAAATAATTCTAGGAACTAACTGAGAAGCGATGAAATGAGATTTGCGGACGTTTCTAGAAATTTCTCGAAGTCTTCTAGAGGGGTTTATTATCACAAGGGTAAGGTATGGTCAACGCGATTTTGTTATGCTGGAAGTAGAACGCAATTCATAATAGTCTATTCCACTTCAATTTGTATAAAATATAGAAAAATATTATAATTTAAATTTTATTTCAGATTTTAATCTAGCTATTATTTTTTATTAATAAATCTAATATAAGCAATTGTAACAAAAATAGCGTATTATTTTGATGAGAATGATTTTCTTTGTTGTTTTTATATTTTATACAAATTGAAATACACCTACAAAATCAAGTTTTATTCAATTTATTCAAAGTTAGATCGCGTCAACCACAAATGTCATGAATGAGTGAGAGCGATGTATTTGCTTTCCGAATGTGCGAGAGAGACGGCCTATCTCTTGGAAGAGCTTTTGATCTGCTGCAACTTGAGACGTAGCGCGTCGACCGCCGCTTCATTCTTTTGAGACACTTGTGGCGTTGTGTGGAGCTAAAATATGAATATTTTAATGACATATCATGTATAAGATTAAAGTTATGCATAGGATAAAATAAGCAAAAATACTATGAATGAAATATATAAATAAATCTACTATTTCAAAAATAAACGAATATTTACAATTACACCTATAAATATTTAATTGCAAATTTTGTTTTAATTTAAACGATATGTTGTAGTTTTGAAGCTTTTATTTTGCTCATTTTCACTATAAACTAACTATACATTTATAGTAATCCTTAAAATTAGTATTGCTATCAATTTATTTCAACAAATACCTCTAACTGTGGATCAATACTGTGCGCGCGTGGGAGTGTGCTCTCGCTGATCGAGTCGGCGAGCACTCGGTTGTCATTCACGGGTGTACGAGGTTGGGACGACGGGTTCGATTCTGTTTTTAGGCCGGCTTTAGCCTGCAAATAAAAAAGAAAAGGAAAAACATAGTATACGAATTATTCGAAAAATTTGACATAAGAATATAACATGTTTATTTACCTGTAGCGCTCTAAGCCTCTCCAAGAAAATCACGTGTGACTTTTCGTCGTTTTCGTTGCTAATATCTACAATAAGAAAAAAAAAATTAAATTTACTACATTATAACATACATTTAAAAACTACAAAAAAGTGATGTCTGTAAACAATTACCGATGTTCTCTGCTTTATAATCGCTCTTGTACATGGACACGGATGCGAGTTTCCTCTGCTCGGCCACCTCGCGCAGGCCTCGCTCCACGTAGTTGCGGAAGTAGAACGACGAGCCTTGCATGAACGTCCATATATCGACTTCTGGGTGGCGCTCCTGGAATACATGGTATTTATGTAGATATTGTGTTGGCATTGGGCTAATTGTCTGCTATTACTTACTACACAAGCACTGGCCTATTAATATCGTGATTATATCAAATATATATTTTGCATTAGATAAAAGTTACACTCTATGAACTAAACTTGAAAAATAAATATTTGTATTGTATCTGATAATTTCATCAAATCTAAAATGACCAAAAGCTATAAAAATCAATTTCAGATTGTCATTCAAATGAAAATATATAGTACAACTAGAGACCATATTAACATTTTCTTATTCGTTTTATATATTATTCACTTTTTTTCTCTATACATATTTACAATATATTACTTAGTTTTTACAAATTTGGTATCATTTATATTTTTCCAACGACTTAATCTATAAAAAAAAAAGGTATACTTAACGGAATTTGATACTTCATTAGAATTTTTCATACATTTTCATCTTACATATCTTAATACTATTTTATTATACATAAATAAGTCTTTAAGAAATCACTATTTGTCAAATAAACACTAACCCGTAAATCATACAACTGTGACAAAGCATCTCTATTATGCTCCTTAGAGCCAATACGTTTTAGTATGAGCGCCAACTCCTCGTGCACGCCGCGCGGAAGGCGGCCTGTGTTCAGCGCAGAGTTGTTCACTGCCACCGCACTCGGCAGCCCTCCGTTGATGTTGTCCGACTGTGTGTCTTTACGTTCGTCGAGTTTCAGTTGCTGAGAATGAAGTGTTCGTATTATATATATATATTATTCCTTTAAAAATATTATTGCTGTATATTATTTAACAGTTAAATTATAATGCTATATCAAAACTCTCGGTTGTCTAGTAGCTAGCATGTACGGCTGTAGATCCGGAGGTCCTGGGTTCGAGTCTCGGAGGTCGGGCCAAGTTTAATTACTGAATTTTTCTGTTAACATCTCCTGCGTTGGCTAGTCTCAGACCTCAGTGAGATTGGCCGCCGTGGGCGAAATCGATCAGGATGTTATAATTATATCAAAAGTGTTTGTAAAAGTCTATTCGAATAAAGTATACTCTGATTTAAATAAGAGAGAAAGACATTGTTTAAGAAATCGGCACTTGCTATTTAAAGTAAATCTGTATTTTATGATTATTACTATTTTAGTTATGGAACTAAATAAGCGTAATTAAATTATACTTAGTCGTATTTCTATCTGTTGAACTAAATTCATTCTAAAGAGAATATATTGTATAGGTTTATTGCATATTAACTATTAACTATATTACATAGTATAAAAATTAAAGAATACCTTAAGAACTTTATGTAAGTAGGGGTAAAGATCGGATTCGTTAACATCAGGTATCTGAGTGAGATGATTCGTTATGGACGCCCCTTTCATTTTAACTAGAGTATGTACCAATGTTTTTACGGTTCTGAAAAAAATACATATTCATATTAAATATAAACATAAGTTATAAACATTTATTGTCATAAAGTAACAAATATGCGTATATTTTATAATTCACCTACCTATATGGTGTATCGCTTATTTCCGGATTCTTTTTCCAATAGCTATTAGGATATGCCTTATAAAACAAATGAATTTTGTATAGTACAGCGTCATAATCAATGGAGTTCACATCCCATGTTGAGATCATTTTGAGAGTTTTCCAGAAACATTTTAATAATAGATCTTGGTAACGCGGATACGCTGGGTCAGATTCGACTATCGAGTCGTGGAGGAGAGATACTATTGCACTGTAAAAAAAAGAAATTAGTACCTATTATTATTATATCAGTTAAAGAAAACTTTGTAAATAAATGCTAATAATTATCTTATTTTCTAATAAAATAGTTGAAGCCGTATTATCGTCAATTATAAACTCCAACCATTACGCTAGTATACTTCAAGATCACCTAATTAGAAAGAATAATATAGGATATTGTACTTGTGATTTAGAAAACCCTAGAACTTATTATAATAATAGTATACAGATATCTCTTGATATATAACACAACAAAAAAAATGTATGTCACACTCTTATTAAAGACTTTTATATATACAAAAATATATTTAACCAACCATAACAAAGCAGTTCTCGGCGAATGTTCCAGAACACGTACGCACACGTTGTTCAGTATGCGTACAAGTCGCTCCGCGTCGGCCGTAGGACACGGCGTGGAGGGAGCCGCTCCCAGCACTAGTAGAAGCTCCCCGAGGAGCGACCTTAGCGCGCCCTCCCCTACTTGCTTACCACAACCCGCTGTGTCGTAAAACTGTAACAGAGTATGTAAATTTGTACATTTTGATAAAGTGGCAAACGTTTAAAGATTACAATTAAAAATGTATAAGTCAATAATAAGTCTTTCATATGGCTATGTGCATATATAAAGCATTTGAAACGTTGCGTCGGAGACGACATAAAATCTCGACAAAATCCGAAAAGATAGTTTTATCACATCTTAACAATATAGACTATGTGTTACTCTGATGTATAAACTATATTACGGTAAAGTTTTATCAAAATCCGTTCACTAGCTTTTAGTAAAAGAGTAACAAACATACATTCATACATGCTCACAAACATTCGTGTTTATAATATTAGTAGGATGTAAGTTATAACTGGTGTCCTTGCAGCGAAAGGTGTATATTACATTGATAAATAAGCGATCTCGATTCCGAGCTTCACTCAGTTGTTTTAACTACTTTCACGAATCTAGTGGTAAATATTAAGTTCAATATATTCACTTTCATAGAGTAGAAACGTAGAGGGCAAGCTTTTGCCCAGCAGTGGGATAATGTGGGCTAACTGTAACTATATATTCACTTACCGTAGTTAAAGCCCCAGCAAGATACTTATACGCTGGTAGCGTCTGCTGCGCCGACGTGGCGGTGGGCGGCGCCGTGCGCAGGCGCCTCAGCTGCGCCGCGATGGCGGACACCAGGCGGGCCTCGTGCGCCGCCAGCGCGGGGCCGCGCCCCGACACTAGGGCTCCCGATATGAGGGATAGGGCTCGAATCGCCGCCTGGGATTTGTAGTTGGATTATTGTTTATTTGTATGTATATTTAGTATGTATATATTTCGTAAAGTAACTAAAGTTTAAACATAATATTAAAAAAATAATCAAAAGATAAAGTGATACAGAGATTACACTTAGCCTATGTCCATTCCCATCCGTCCAGTTTCGACAAGTGATGACCCCTAGATAATCATAGGGTCAGGATATAAGAAACAAATTAAAAAAAAAAAACTATAAATTCCTGAATATTTTAACTATAAGCCCCAATACATATAGTGATTTTTCTATTTTTTATCATAGTGCAAGGAATTCTTTCATTATCATTATTATTATAGGATTCATAGTAAAATAATAAATATAACATAATGAATAAAACTATCTTACATTAAGATCAGGACTAGATATAGAGTGTATGGTGTCGGCGAGCTGCGCGTCGTCTATGGCCGGTTTGTGCGCGGGCGTCACCAGCGGGTGCGGCGTCGCGTGACGCGGCGGGGACATCGTCACCATGCTGGAAAATATACGTTTTGGATATTAATATATAAAAAAGATATTTCATAGCCAGTATGAATGTTGATACATGTTAGAGAGCCGATATTGCACACACAGATGTTGTTGCACAGATTTTGTTAAATCAAGTTGATATAAATAATAATGATATAATTTGAAAACATGAAATTTTAACTAATAACTTGATTTAATAAAACATATTAAATTTTAAAATGCATCTCTGTAAAATTCGCTTGAATATATATCAACATATTCAAGGCAACCAATCATAGATTAAAAACGAATACAATTCAACCAATTTCATAATCAAATTACAGACTTTAAATTACAAACAAGTTCATAAAATCATATAATTAATTACATAAAACACTAAAATATGAAACAAATTAAATATCTAATTAATATGTAATAAATTCAATATCTAATATTTAATCATCTCACCTGGGTCTTACGGGTGCACTAACATTCCTCACAGTAGATGCCGGCACGGGCTCGTCCAAGAACTTGAGATCTAGTTCAGGTAAATCTGGTTTACGTAGAACAGGCACTGCCGCGTCCAATTTGGCTATTAGATCCGGATCCAGTCCAAACGGACCTGTTATCACTTTAGGTTCCGGTGCTATGACACTGTGAAACAAATATCATAAACATGATGAAATTTTATCTATTACTGGTAACTTACACGTTCCAAGGTGTCTGTAATTTAGGCCACAATTGATCTGTTTACTAAATTTCATCCAAATCTGTCCAGTTATTTTAGCGTGAAAGTAATAACAAACATACACAAGTTCGATTGTAGTTAAGGACCATGATATTTTTATTTATACAGTAGTCGTATTAAACAAAAGACAAAGTCGCAAGCTTCGTCTGAACCGAATGATACTATTCGTACAAACAATACTGTTTGGAGACTCAATGTCACGACAGCCATTTGCATAATATTTCAGAGAAAAGATTATAATTCGTTTACTCTAAATTCTGTTTCTTGAATAATATATAAGATATATTAATATTGCACCTTATTTGTTATATTCTTAATTTAAAATAACAAATAAGGAAATAAGAATAATTTAAAAAAAAAGATAACATACGGCTGTTGTGGCAGCGGTGGCGGCGGCTCCTCTACCTCTTCCTCTTCATATTCAGATGGCGCCGGCTCTTCCTGCATTGCTCTGTCATTATCCTGCTGTAGGTTAAGAATAAGAAAACTGTTAATCCAAAATGTTATATTCAAGGAACTTATATTTTTGTAGTTAAAATGTAAATATAAAAGATATGTACATGCATGTTTATTTTCATTCAATTATTACATAATCCGTTTTTTTATGTTGCCCAGTTTAGATAAAAAATGACTTCGATGTTAATATCTTAGTTACTTAGTAACTCACATTCCTAATTTTAATTTTAGCAACCCCTTAAATATTATATATAGGTGTATCTCTAATTCTTAAAGAGTGGGGTTCCATATTTTAAGAAAAAAAAAATACCCCTAAGAATAAGAAGCATTCACTTCAAAATATCTTTCACTGTAAATACATTTAGCTAGTGTTGCAAAAAATAGTGATTGTCACACTGTCTCTGTGACTTATGTATATTGTACTAGCGGATAGTCCTCGCTTTGCTCAGGTTCGCTTTTAGAAAAACAAAAATAAACCTATCCCTCGGGAACCATATATTTTTCCGGGATAAAAAGTAGCCTATGTGTTATTCTAGACTATAATCTATCTTTGTGCCAAATTTCATCTAGATCCGTTCAGCCGTTCTGGTGTGAAAGAGTAACAAACATCCATACTCACAAACTTTCACATTTATAATATTTATACAGATATAGATGAATATCATGAAATAAATTGACATCATAAAACTCACCTCAGGAACTTGCAGGATAGGTCTTCCAGAGGCAGACAATGGCACTACCATGGACCTTCGTTCCTCTGCACTACGGCTCTTACCCGCGCGTTTAATTCGTTCTTCTAGTAGAGATAGGTCCTTATCTGATATCTAAAGACATAATTTAAAAATATATATATTAAGCCAAATATTGTAAACTTTAAATATTTTATCAGTCTTGTAAATAATTCAGGATTATATAAATAGATTATAATTTTATCCAACGTAAATTTTATTGATAATAGTCGATATATCAGGAATTCATTCAAATAGTAGTGCAATTTTGTTGACATTTCATTAAGAAAAAACAAACATTTGGAAAACTAATAAAATCTCTTTAACTCGAGACAATTCCCTTTCTTCAGCTTTGATAATAAAATTCACAATTACAACCTAGTAACCTATTACTCTTTGGAAGACGCAAATCTCAATTAAGACATACAGATTGACTGACGGATAGTCTAAACTTATCGAAGTCGAGTTTAAGTTATATCCATCACCTTATAGCAATTTAACCAGCTATGGTGACTGTCATAGAAAAGTAAGTATGACTGTCCTTACCCCATCAATTGCCATAAAAAGGTGGCTCTACAGCGTTTTAATTTCGATCCACTTCATTTTAATTGGCATTTTTGACAACCCTAGCATTTGACAACATTTCCGCTAAAATCTACGGGCGACAGACTACTGTATAGAATTTTATATTATCAAGGTGGTTAATGCATATATAGTAACTGTTCAATCATCGTATAAACGCGCGTATGTTTTAGTAGTATGTAGGACTGCAGATCTGGGTTCGAATCCCAGGTCACGCTGAGTTTATTGAGATTAAAGGAAGTTTTAGTAACAACACGGAGTTGTAAAATAGGTGGTGTTTCATCCCTGTACCTCGTAGTGCACGTAAAGTTGTTGGTACTGCGACTGATCTCTCATCGCGAGTGTCGACCAAGAATAAATAGTGCATATGTTTTTGCCCACACACGCTTATACTATAACATCTCTTGCGCACATATTTAGTTAGTTCTAACCGGTCATGGCGAAGTATCGTCCCATCAGTTTGGGAGTAAAAGAAATAGAGAGTGTACTTGTGTCTGCGCGTACACGCGTTGCATTACAGTATCTCTTGCGCAGATGGCTAGTCTCAGTGAGATTGGCCGTCGTAGCCCAAGTCGGTCAGGAGGACATTAATACAGTTAGTTTCAGTGAGAGGACATTAATATAATCACTACATATTATAAAACAAAGTCCTCCGCCGCGTCTGTCTGTCTATCTGTTAGCGATAAACTCAAAAACTACTGCACCGATTTTCTTGCTGTTTACACTAATAGATAGAGTGGCTCTCGAGAAAAGTTTTAGTATATAATTTGTTAAGTTTTTGTATACATTGGCTAAAACATAACGATATTTGTTGGTGTAAAAAATAAGCCGTCTGGGAGCTTTCAACGAAAACGCTGCCTAAACCCTTTGAGATATAACAAAATAATATATGGTGGAATTGTGTATCTTATATAGGTCTACAGAAAAGTCCGCGATGGCATATGTCTATCTCTTATGGATAAAATACTATACCTATATTAAACTTTAAAACGTAACTAGGACCCGAGAGAGCCAGGGTGAGTCGCTAGTATACATAAATATCCTATTACCTGTCCAATCATCTTATAGACGCGCTCGCCGTCCAGGAAGTAGACGGTGGCGACGCAGTTGAGCGCGGCGGAGCGCACGGCGTTGTCGCGGTCGCCGATGTGGCGCGCCAGCTCGCGCAGCGCCGCCGCGCCGCCGCCCGACATCACGCACGACCCGTACGTCTCCGTCAGGTGGTTCATGCACTCCAGGCACTCTGGAATCAGATATAACACTTTATATTGTAATAAATATTCATAATTATTAAAAAAAACTAGCTAGACTTACTCTCGCTTTAATTGCCTTTTTGATTTGTAATATTATATACAGATAACGCAAGATTTTAGAAAACTTTATTATTAATAGAAACTCTGACAGCACCATATGTGTATATATCACCTATTAGGTGCAACCCTGCCAATATACTTATGTCTTCGCAAAATAGTTTTATTTTATAAGTGTAAGTATTTGTTAATTATAATGTTACTCTGTACTAAATTGCATCCAAATCAATATCAGTATGAAAGAATAACGAGCTATCGACTGATGACCGAAGATGTTGTTGACTTTTCTTATTAACTTTCACATTTACCATTTAAGCACTTCATAACTTAGATATGACATGAATGATGAAACACTATTAAATGCTTGCACTAAATATTTGAAAATTTGTTTTTAATTATCTCTTTTATATTTGTGAGAAACTATATCTTCTAACAAAACTAAATCAATCAAATTCTTACTTTTAAACATTCAATTGATTTTCATTTAATTTTTCGTAAAACAACTTTATTTAAAATGAAATTACCTGCTCTTTGTCTAGCATTCTTTGATTTCAAGCCCTCCATCAGATATCCAAATAGCTTTGTGACAGAGTAGACCATACCGATTTGTTTGAACAGAGCTTTCACACCATTTCTGACTGTATCTTTAGGATCACCAACCTAAAACATATTTAATAAAACATTTAATTTCATTCCTATGCGCTAGTTAAAACATTGATATAAACAAAATAATATAAAAAGCTACAAACCTTCAACACGAGATACGGTATGAAACAATTAGCCTCATACTCTGCCATTGTATAATCACTATCTATCAAGTACTGGAACACTAGAGTCAAATACTCTAACCCCTTGAGTATAACTGAGGGGTTGGTGTCAAAGAACCGTAGAGTCAGCCATTTGAGCACTAGATCTAGATTCGCCATAAGAGCCGATCCATTTTCGTGAAGGTCTTCTGATAGAGCTTCTATTGCTTTTAAGTGGTACCTGATAAGGAATATTTTTATATAAGGATTTTTATATTAATTAAATTTAGATACATTTCTTCTTCCAACTATAAATGCCATGTAAAATATTCATCAATAAAATAAAGTCATTTAAATTATAGGACTAAATTGATTCATTTGGATGTACAATTTAAATTAGATAATGACGTTATGATAATGTAAAATCAACATAATAAATAATAAATCTGCCTTTTTGAAACACAACTTCCTTCAAAGCCTGGGGAGTTAGGCAAAAGTCTACAATGCTGGCTTAATATGAGATGACTTAAGTAAGTCTTATTAAACTAGGTAGGTTCATTCATACATCTTTCAAAAACTAGTTACATTCTAATATTTGCAATTCTCAAAATGTTGAAAATGCTATTCACACATAATAATTGAAGTGTATACAGTATGTGAATAAAGAATCGAGGTACGAACCCGCTTTACTCTGCCTGAAAAACGAGTGTGATTCCAATGGTGTACCACCGACACTTAAAACATAAAACCATACAATATAAATAAGTTATTACCGGAAATCACTATGGAACATATTGGCCACTAGTTGTTTATTCAAACCAGCACTGTTCATTTGCTCTTTGAGTAATTCAAAGAATTCTTCACGCGGCGTCGTAAAGTTCCATTTAAGTACTGAAACAAAATAATATATATTTGATTATAATTATTTTATTTAATATAGAATATAAGTGCGTATTATTTTAAAAATCGTTAAAGAATTTTAATAATTGTGTTTAATAATTGTGTTGTTTAATAATTTTAATAGTTGCGTTATCTATACAGATAAATAAAATTGGAGTGTCTGTTTGTAATATTAACATAACCGCTTTTTACTAAATGCATATGGATGTATACACGATACATATATCAAAACAACATTTTTTTACAATTTTTGTCTGTCTGTCTATCTGTCTGTCTGTCTGTTTGTTCCCGCTAATCTTCGAAACGGCTGGACCGATTTTGACGGGACTTTCACTGGCAGATGATGTTATAAGGAGTAACTTAGGCTACTTTTATTTTAGAAAAAGAATCAGGGTTCCGCGAAAAAAATTAAAACCAAATTAATTCATTAATTTTGTTTTGGGAAGCAACCTAGGGACGAACCCAAGCGAAGCGAGGGTGAGTCGCTAGTTTATTTTAATAATACCTTTTAGTTTTTGATCATCAATGATACGCTGGTTTTTGGCATTATTATTTGGTAACAATGGCGTGCAGTCTTCATCTTCTTTCTTGTTTCGATTAGCGGCCGAAGTTGGTTTCACAACCTGTTAAAATAATTTTTAGTGAATATATAATGTACAAATATAAGTAGTACTAAATTATTATATTACATTTATAATAAAACTAATTGTTCATTGCTTGCGCAGTATGGACGAATCCTTCCGTTTGGATAGGCCCAATAATGCAGAAGGAATAAAATGTCACAAGGCCGCCTACACGCAACAAAAACCTAGCTTTTCTGCCAGTTTTACTTCTTTTCTTATTTGCTATGGACAGGATTCCGGACATTGGCCGAGACTTATATCCATATGCATGCACAGCATTAGGTGGACGAATAAACTGCTCACTTTTGCAAAAAATAAGTTATGATATTAAAATAATTAAGAGATACCTTCGATTTAGCAGGTCCGCCTTTCTTCTCTGCCTCTTTTTTAAGAGCTCCTGCAGATTTGACTCCTTTCGGCTCGTCTTTCTTGGCCTTTGTTGGTAAAGGTTGCACTGGCAAGCTTGGTCTGGCTTTATCTAATGCCGCTTGGACGACTGATTTAGATCCAGGCTAAAATAAAATGATGAAATTTATTTTATTTCAAGATGAATTTTATTTCAAGATGAATTTTATTTCAAGCAGTTTTAAATTGACAATTTTTACATTTTAAATATGTCAGTATTTATGACTGATACATCTACTGATAACTTGAAAAATTATATTAATTTTATACTTATCAAAGAATTTCATTACATTATATATGTATATAGTTTTATTTTATATTTTAAATGAAACGGAATTTAAAATTCAATATAATGTTTTCAAGATCCTATAAATGAAAAAAAAAAAAAAAAAAAGATTTCTTAAGTCATTACTTTCAGTTCTTTTTTACATATTAAATAATTTAAAAATACGTATGTAAATAAATAGAACAATCATAAACAACATCAAGATACCTTCAATTTGTCCAACTGTTTGTGCATAGGCTCATAGCCGAGGTGCAACATGAACGGCAGCACGCAGTCCGCCGACGCCTTGCGCACGTCCGCCGCGCGATCTTCTAAGCACGCGAACAGAATGGGCACACACACTGTCAGCTCCTCACGGGGAATAGACTTTGGTGGTACTGTAAAACAAAAATATTTCATATTAATATAAAAAATCAATAATAATAAAGTGTGCATATTACTATTAAAAACATACAATATAATATATTTTTCTTAATGAGGCAACAACAAGAAATGATTCCTAAACAAGACCTGTGAATGGGTGCTACATATGTGAAGTTAAACCTATATCTTAAAATGTATGTAGGTTAATTAAATTAACCAGTCTATCATTTAATACTTTCTTAGAGTCTATCATTACAAAAAATAGGTACAATGCAGTTGAGTCAACAAAAGTATTATGTGGTTAAACACCTTACACACGAAAGCAGTCATCATTGATACATTTTAGCTATTACCTATAAGGGAGTTTAGGATTAAGTCCTCTAAGACTAGTTACGTCTAAATCAGACAACTATATTCATTAATGAGAAATTTTGTAATACTTAGATTTACGCGAATATTTGACATTTTAAATAAACCTATCTTTTCAGATTTTTTCGTGGATTTGTTTTGAATACTGGTTTCTGACGTTTCAAGTGCTTTACTTAGAGAAAAAAAATACTTCTACACTGAAACAATTGGATCGATTTAGATGAAATTTAATACACAGACAGACTACGATCTGGAGTAACACACAGGCTAAGAAACAAGTATCCCTACCCTCGAGCAGCTTCTCAGCGAGCCACTGCCACAGCGAGGCGCGCAGCACGGGCGAGCCCGCCTTGAGCGCGTCGAACACCATCTCCGCCTCGAAGGCGACGGCGGCGCCCGCCTCGCGGCACCACGCGTCCACGCACGACACCGCCGCCGCGCGGATCCATTGCTTGCTGTCGCCGAATGCTGCAAGTTCATTTCTATTATTTTTCATTCATTTTATGGATAATAATATTGATAATGACATAGTCTGTCTCTGATATATAGAAAATGGCTACATACATAGGTAATCGATGAATATTTTAGTTATAAGCATTTCAATACAAAGTTATCACGAAAAATAGTAGTCAATTTTAATTTATTATGTATAAGTTCTTAGAAAGTTGTAAGAAAATTGTTTAAAAATTAATTGTAGCTCAAACTATCATTCACAACACAGCAAAATTAATATCACATTTATAAATGCGAAATTGTTATTGAATGAGTAATTTTTTTCCACTATAACCATGAACAAAAACTAGTTATAATATATAAGATTTAAAAGAAACAAGACTAACATCTTCTACTAATGAGAAAAAACATCTAAATACCTTGGAAAAACGCCGGGAAGAACGTCCTGACATGTTGTTTACACCTGGGCCCCATTGAAGTGGCGATTAGCTCGCATATTTGCAAGGCACTTTGTGCTAACTTTGAGTTGGAGTCCAATAATCTCGCCGCCAAGGCCGCAGGAAGCTCACCGAGTGTAGATTTTATAGGCGCCGAATTGCTTATTATAGCTTTTACTTTATCTAGCGCTTCGTTACGAACCTAAAATATAATTCGTATTTATTTTAAGCAGAATTTTAATTGAGATACTGTCAAAAAATTATTCTAAATTTTTTTATGTATGCCTTTAAACATACCGCTTAATTTAAAATCACAAAGTTCATCCTTAATTTCAGTACATAAGATTAGCTAATATGACATTTATTTCTTAGGTTAAAGCAATATGCTTGTCGCTTATTAAATAATACCACACAGTATAAAAATCCATAAGTAGGTGATTTCTTTTAATCTTAAAAGAAATCACATCAAGTGCAAGTCAAAAAACACCAATATCATGGTGAGCGGTTAGAAGTTAAAACACCACTAGTATTACCATCTCGTGGCAAGTTACAGGTATACAAGTTAACCATAAAGAGGCTTCCCGACTGTCATATAAAAATACATATGATAATCGGGACCGCTTCACCCACGTCCCCCCTCGCACGATGCCCAGTACGGATTAGTAGCCGTGATGTTTAATAACACTTAGATTATAAGTTTAGATTAGATTATAAGTTGTTTACATACAATCATATTTAATATTATTTCCTATCCCTCACCTTCCAGTTCTTATCATTAATCTCAGCGACCAGAGAGTCAGTAATGAGAGGAGCTATGTCAGTCCTGGGCCGATTGTCCTCTACAACCACGGGCTCGTCGTCGACAGCTTCGTCGTTTTCTTCGATATCATCACCCATCGAGGCTTTGCTTGCAGACTACAGAAAATACATAATTGTTGTCTTTGTATAGACTTTTTACATTATTAAACTAATTTAATAAATTATGGTGTGAGTTTACAATATTCGTATATTTATATCTGTACCGATCTAAAAATATGTATATGCTTATATAGTGTATTTCATAGCGGAACTGTTAGAATTAAACAATTTTTTAATTGCTTTTTGCTTAATATTGAATGTAAAAGTCAGCGTTTACCTTACTTACTTTTCCTATTTGCCGCGTTGGCGAAGGAGGCGTACTATTCGCATATTTATCCATTTCTAAACTAATTAGTTGCTTCGTAGCTGGCTTTTCACTATCGAAATGATTCAGGAGAGATGGTCCGACATAGAGAGACAGTATTCCCAAAAAGTTAACAGTAGACGTCCGTACATTGGGATTGGTAGCCGAGAGCGCTTTTTTGGCGTGTACGACTATTGTTTTCACGTTCATACTGCAAATAAGCAAATATGTAATTTCAATAGTGGATAAAAATTGTCAATTCTTATATGCTACCAAACAAAAACAAAATAGTGATGAGCGACGTATTTGTGCAATTTTAATTAAAACTTCATTTGTAACATATTAAAAAACACTAATAAAATACATATTTCAAAAACATACAGATGGCGTAGTTATCCATTTAACTTTCATATAATTTATTTCTACTCACGTAAAACCAAACTCCTTAATCGCATTAGACATCCAATTGAACATCTCCGATTGAACTTTAGGGTTCTTTTGCGAGTCCATTGCAAATGTAAGACCTTCATTGAGAACATGTTCCAAGCCACAGCTATCTGCGAGGGATGTGAGGCACTCAGCAGAAAGCGATGAACAAGCGCTCTCACCAAGTTTCGTTACTATGTCTTGGAGAACGAAATCTGCTGCTGTGCTGAAAGATGTATGAAAAAAAAAATTAAGGCTACAATATGTTAGCTACACTATGATCTATTTGGATAACACAAAAATTTTAAATATGTTAATATAATATCAAAACTAAGTGAGCATGTACTCGATATTGTTATCTAACACAAATGTTTGTCACAACTAGAATAGACTCCCTCTAACTCTTAGAAACCCATAACTTTTAGTGTGTTATGTAAAACTTACGTGGAAACTGGATAGTTCTCGGTAATATATTTACAGGCTTCCAACCTTGCTTTTAGTACTTGTACATTAGTGTCTTTTAAGCCAGGTTTTTTGTTTAGGACTCTGTATAGGACTTGAGATGTTGTGTCAGCCGGAGTGAGACTTTGCACTGTTGAGTGGAATGACTGAACTGCTGCCAGACGGCTATTCCAGTTACCGTCTCCTAGACCTAAAAATATGGTTTAGAAATGTTTCACTCTTAACTGTACAGAATAATTAGTTTTCTATAATATTTATTTGTAGATATTTTTGTCAAAATTCAAATGTTGGACAAATTCCATCCACTCCATGTTGTAAAAAAAAATTGTCAGTACAAAGTAGTCTATTCGAATTTAGGTTATATTATGTTACCTCCATTTTGTATTTCACTCTAATCTGTTAATCATTTAAAGTTTGAAGTAACAAAAACGTGAGTGTTTTGGTTTTGTTTTTGCAGATTAAAGTGTATAGTAAAGTGTCCTGCAATTAAGTTTTTAAACTGTATAATATTTTGAAATTGTTTACAGATTTGATGTTTAATCAACCAACAAATATTAATATCAATGTTTAACTGTCATTAGCTAGTTAAAAAGTTTAACTTTCATAAAGCATATAAAAATTATAAATAAACACAAATATGTTTTACATACCACTTATAACATCAGGTGTGAACAGCTGCTCGGCTCTAGCGTCTATCTCCTCAGGGGAGAGCTCCTGCTCCCGCGGCGGGGTGGGCTGGCTGCGTGCTGCCGCTTTCTTTACTGCTGGTTTCTTTGCTGTTGGGGTTTGTTATAATAATAATAATAATACTCTTACTATCGTTTAATATCTTAAAAAGATATATAAAATAATGGGAGTTCGAAATAACTTATAGATGTACATATTTTATTCTTAAAATTTAATTAAATTTTCGATTCGTTGACTGCAACATTACATAAGATATCTTACTAATAAATTTGGTAAGTTACATTATAACGAAGTTTTTTAATCCTCTTTTCACTAAAAAATACTATTCAAAATAAAGTTTCATATCATCTAAATAAGATATTAACAATAACTTAAATGTAATTATCTAGCCTTAGTTTTTTTTACTTTCAAATTAATGGTGGAATACATGAAATTTATATAAGACTATTTTTGCAGTATAAACATATTCAATAAAGAGGAAATTATTAAAGCCGTTTAGCATTAGTTGATTGGCATAAATAACTAATATATTGCATAGCATGTATAGTGTACACACAAAAAAACATACACTCGAAATAAGCACCTCCTCCTATCTTAAAATATATTAAAAGTAATATTTTAGATAATAGTAAATACTAACCAGAAGCAGGCCGTTTCACTGGTTTGGGCTGAGCAGAGCCTGCAGCGGGCTTTGTGTCTCCTTTCCCAGCGGGGGCTTTCGGTTTAGCTTCTTTCTTAGGTGCTGATACTTTAACTTTGATTTCTGCCTATAAAGCATAGCTTATTATTAATATGTAGTTTGAAATTTCTATCTGACATATTTTTTTAAATATACTGATAATTCACCCGTCCAGTCGCAAAAGCTAGGCATGGGCCTTCCATTCCCATAAAAATTTCTTCATTGATAAAAAAGAATCACGGTTGCAAGTTAGGCATATAATAAATATACATAAAAATATTCTTATAATAGAAAATGATACAATTAAAAACGTGCTTTTAACGTTTACACCTTAAAAGACGATATTTAATTAATATTTGTCTATATTTTTGTTAAAATTTAAAGGAACAATATAAAGGATAAAATACCTTTTCAGCAAACTCTTTAATCTTTTGTTCTTTTAAGTTGTCCAATTTCCCAATATGCGGTGCAATGTTCTTCTCGCCCACTAACTTCGTAGCTGTTCCCAACGCTTCTGCTGCTGCGTCCCTAACCACCGGATCTATAAAGGTAAAATTGTACAATTATAACGTAAAAGATATTATGCAATCTTTTTTCAATTAATTAAGACCACTATTATATACATGAAAGTTTATACACGGGTGTCTGTTTGTGTGTATGTTTGTTACTCTTTCACGCTAAAAAGGATTTGTATAAAATTTAGCACACAGACTAAGGCTCCGAAGGACGTACAGAAGAAAAGCAAGAGTAACTCGCTAGTTATATATAAATTATATCATCAAAGAATTTAAATACATAATTTTTAATATATAACATGATTTGCTAATTGAATTACTACTATTTTACGGGTAAATGAATAAAAACTTAAGCCTATTTAGCTTAGCCATAGCTTACATCAGATCACTTCTTAAGAACCATATACAAATCAAGGCTTCCTTATAATAAAAATTGCTGTTCTTCTTTAAGAACCCATGCAATTAAGAAAACAAACCGTTACATCACGGAATAGGAATAAAATTTAAACGAGCAATTCTTGTATATTTATATCTTTATTTATTTATACCGGCGATCTCGGAAACGGCTCTAACGATTTCGCTGAAATTTGGTATGTGGGGGCTTTCGGGGGCGAAAAATTGATATAGATTAGTCTCATGCCTGGGAAAACGCGTGTTTTCGAGTTTTCATGCAGTTTTCTTTTGCATTATTCTACGCAGAATATGCTCGATAATTTCTTGCACTCAGACATAAGCATCATAGTCAAGTGACCAAGGTGCAAGATTAACAAATCAATAGGTATGCCTGAGATCGAATCTCGATCGGATACAAAGTTTTACTTTTTTTTTGTATTTATTCCAGTTTTTCTTCTTTTTATCTAAAAAATATGATATAACAAAAAAGAACACCGAGCGAAGCTCGGTCGTCAGGTACTAGGAATAAATATACGAAGAAAACAAGAATTAAAAATCGTGATATAAAATAAATATTTTTGATCTCAATAAATAAGCTGCTAAACTAATGTAATTTTGAGTCAACTAAAAACGAACACGCCAAAAAAAAATAGCTCCGAGAAAAATACACATCGGCGGGAAAACTTTCAGCTCCCTCCTTTTTTATTGGTTAAAAATAATCCAAAAAGTTAAAATATGCACTCACTTTCAATAAAATAGTTATATAATAAAAATGAAATGATGTTTGTTAGAAACGGTTGGACCAATTTCATTTATTTAAAAAAATAAAATATAAAAAATGGTAAATTCGGAAAAAAGTGTAAAAAGTGGTTTCTATACAACTTTACCTGCACTTTCAATCAGTTTCAACAACCCAGCAACATAAGCCTTAACCAACTTCTTATTGAACGCAGCGGGCTGAGTGTGGCACAGCGCTCGCGCTAGGAATATCGCACTCTCGGCTTTAATTGACGGATTCTTATTGTCGAAAGCTGCTAGCATGTCTTCCATGATCGCTTCTAAGTTTGTCTGGAAGAGATATAAATATGATATATAAATATAATGTGATATTAAGGCAGTGGTTGATATTGCCCAAGTGGTAACGCGCTCGCTTAAGAAACGGAGGGAAGGGATTCAAATCCCGATAGATAACACAATTTTGAAATAATAAACTTATGTAAATGGGAATTTTGTACAAATGAAACACTAATATTACAAATGTGAAAGTGTGTTTGTTTGTTTGTTCTTCTTTCACGTCGAAACTGAGTGACGGATTGGCGTAATATTTTGTGTGGAGATAGTTGGAGTACTGAAGAGTGAAATAGATTACTTTTTACATTGGGAGATCATCTCATTCCCACGGGAAAACACGTTATAATACAATCCAAAACAACTCATCATACTTATGTATATTCCACACTAATCGTTAAAACGCTCCTAGTACGAGCGAAGCGAGGGCGAGTCGCTAGTAGGTTAATAAATGTTATCTCAATAAATGAACAAAAGCTCGCTGGTAATGATTAATTTACTTTTTACCAGATAAAAATAGTTTATTTGGATATTAGATTATTTCATATTTAAGTTAGAATGCAATGTATCTCTTAAAAAAAAGACGTAGAATAGAATATAAATGCTGATAAAAAGGGCCACCGCTAAGACAAAAATCTGCAAGATTATTATATTAATTATTAAATAAAACATATACTTCCATAACATTATTAAAAATAAATTGAATCTATATACTAATATGAAGCTGAAGAGTTTGTTTGTTTGTTCGTTTGGTTGAACGCGCTAATCTCGGGAACTACTAATCCGCTTTGAAAAATTTTTGATGTATTAGATAGCCCGTTAACTGAGGAAAGCTATAGGCTGTATATCATCCCAGAAAAATGTACGGTTTCCGTGGGATAGATTTGTTTTGTCTAGGGACGAACCCGAAGCGAAGCGAGGGTGAGTCGCTAATATATGATACAATGGTATGTGAAGTCGAGCGGTAACTATAAAATAAGCTAACAATACTGTATTTGCACAACTTCGATTAAATTTTACAGATAGAAGAACGCAAATTACCAAGAATATATACAGAGTAAAATAAAATAAGTAAATGTATACTCCTTATGTAGAACGTTAGTAGAATTCATTACATTGACACACATGCAACTACGCTATTTCATACTCAAGTAATTGCTTTGATCATTGTTATTCCTAACAGAACGAATAGAATCACGCAATTTCTTTGTTCTAACTAAATTGAAAGTTGATAGGAGAGAAAACACATTCTTATTCCATAGTGTTTAAGAATAAGATAAATCGATATTAAATATTAAATGTATAACATCAATAAAGTATATATACGAGTATGTCTTTAACTTAATAAAAATCTGTTTTTTCATATTAGATGTATAGTATCTGCGCGAATATTTTTTTTCTGCAAAAAAAATTTATTAAAATTGCGTTTTTTTCAAAAAAGACACATAAATAAACTTAAAAAGCAAAACCTTATCTAAATATACAATTTTATCCAAATGGTTAGAACCTTTTCCGAGATACACGAAATAAATTTATATACTGTATATAAGAATTGTTCATTGAATATATAAGATTATACTATAGTTATAGTTATTTTATTATAACTAGTAATTCATAAAATATTTAATTTTAGATGAATATTTTTCTATTTAAAAATCGTTACTACAATTGTTTATAAAACGTTTTTATGAGAAACCCATTGCATAGTATTTTCTAAGAATATTACAGATCTTTCAGTTCACTTGTATGGGGTAATGCCATGCATCTAATGGGATTCTGATTGCTAATGGGATGACTTACTATAACATTGTAAATCTAACGCTGTAAATCTTGTTTTCATAATTGATTCAAAATGTTCTATGGTAATCTCGTTGGTGTAATGATATTATACGCTTTGTGAAACTCCATGAAAGTTATTATTTAACCATTTGTAAATAAATTTGAAAATTTGACGATAGATATTCATTATTCATTTCTACCCACGCTGTAACTTGTTAGGTGAAAATTTTATCAAAATCTTATAACGTTCGCACCACTATTTTTCTTTTGTGAATCATTGATCAAAAAAGTACTAGATACACAATCAGCGACAAAAGATGTCCTCACCGAATGTGCGATCATTTGAACATTTGAGCGCACTTATTTTTTGTGTAAAAACAACTTTAAGCATTGTATTTAAGGTTTAATTTACATTGTTGTATATTTATTTGAACTAAAATAATTACCTAAACACAATTAGTGACAGTTTTAAGAGAACTTTTGTATTGGATTGTGTATCTAGTACTTTTTTATCGATGTGTATTACCTTCACTTAAGACCTACTCAGATATAACCGATAACTGCCACCGCTAGCTACAAATATCAAGCGTTATTTTGCCGGGTATTTGGTAACGGAGTTCCGCAATTGCGAAATCAAAAACGTACCGTGCAAAAACGCGTCAGAGCCGATATTTTTCGCTAATTTTGCCAGAAATGACTAAACTGGTAAAAATTGTAAAGTAAACTATGTATATGTAGAGTTATCCGCTTAGGTTTGAAGTAGGATTACCGCATACCTACTCGGTTTTCACTACCCACAGGCCTTGCGGATGTCGCCTAATGCTTATATCTCAATAAGCCATAAAATTATTAAACGGTAAAGTTGTTAAGTTTAGATGTTGTTTACATCTCAAGTACCGTTTATAACTGAGAAACAAAAATAGTATATGGTAAGTACCATATAAGACGTATTTGATAAGTTGTAAGTATATTAAATATTGAATGACTGATAATAACTAACGGTATAAAAATTTAAACGTAGTAGCAGCATTACGTGGTAGCAGAATTCCGTTGAAAATATTAGGCATTACGATATATAACATCAAATAAATTACATAAACTTGTTTTACCATACAAAGGAAAGCGATGAATACCAAAGCCCCAGTAAAGACTAATCAGGTTAGTTGAGATCTATTCGTATTATGTGATTATTTCAGGGAATATATTTTACATGACATTTTTATATTGATCAGATTTGCTATTATAGCATTTAAGAAAGCACATTTAGTATATTTTATGACACTTATATAATTTTACTTTTCACACAATATTTTTAATTTAAACTTAAATACGTAATTAAAGAAATGCAAAGAGCAGTATGATTTAGTAAAAAAAAACTCAAAATATTCTATAGCTGCATAAGAAGTAAACAATTCTCTTAAGAGTAGAAATTAATTTCAAATTGGTTTATATATACGAATAATACAACAAAAAGATAAATTATGATAAGCTGTAAGAAGGACAATAATATTAAACTATTACAGTCCATTAGGAAGTATTTCATGTACCGAGTTTATTATTTTTGCTCGTCATATCTCAGAAATAATAAAGGCATTTGTCTTTCACATCACTCAATATTTCTTAACACAAATATTAAAACAAAAACCTTTAATTTTTAAAATACCTTCCACATCTAATTACACAACCTCATAATCTATCTAACGTACAATCACTAAAACAAAAATCAAACCGACTTACACAGGGATATATGGCGTCTATAGCTTCCCTCAGGGCGGAGACCACGTTGGGCTTCTTCTCCTTGAACTTTTCGAGTATGGCCTGCACGCAGGCCACGGCGTAGGGCGCGAAGCGCTGGCGCAGCGCCGCCGCCAGCGCGCCCAGCAGCCGCCCGCCCAGCGCCACCAGCATTACGTTCGTGTCCTTCGATATCACCTGGAACACAATGTTCGCTTTGTTAACCCTTTGATATTCCCATTTCGACGACGTTTGGCTCAGTTTGTAGTGACCCTAATTGTTGTGCCAGCGATCGCGGGTTCGAATCCCGCTGGGGGCATTCGTGTGATGAGCATAAATGTTTGTACTCCAGTCATGGGCGTTTATATATTTTATGATATGTATGTATTTAAAGTTATATACGTGTAGTGTATCAACTATCTAGTATCCGTAACACAGGCCTCGTAGCTTACCATGGAACTAGATGGTGCTGTGTGTTAATGTCCCAATATATTTATCTGTTTATTTCAATAGGATCACCAACATGATATACAGTAACTTAATAAAAATGCACGATCGTACAAAAGAGGTCTAAATCCAATTGTTATCATACTTATAAGTAACCACGACATTAACGAATTAACAGTACTATAAATTATATATATAAAAAAATTAAAGACATTATTATAATTAGTTATTCAAGGCAACAAAAAAAGAAAAAGAAAGCAATACCTATCATGAGAAAAAAAAACAATTTAGCAATACAATAGATAGAAGATAGAAGTTAAAGCTATCACCATAAGTAACTCTTAAGCAGTTAAATATCAGATCTAATATCAATATAATCGTAACGAATTTTAATTTAAATATTAACCTAAAATTACTTTTTATTTAAAGAAATAATAAAGAATGTTTTTTTATTATATTTAATATCTAACTTGATTCATCTATATAAATAAATAACAATGTAGTGTCTGTTTGTAATGTTAATACGCTATACAGCTTTTTACTAAATGCATTCGAAATTATTTACTGTACTTATACGAAAAATACAATTTTTAATTTTTTTTTAGTCTTTCTGTCTGTCTGTTTGTTCCGGCCAATCTCCGAAACGGTTAGATTGATTTTGATGAGACTTTCACCGGCAGATAACTGATGGTATAAGTAATAACATAGGCTACTTTAATTTTAGAAAAAGAATTAGGGTTCCGCTAACCGGTAACGTAAGCCGCTAGTAATAATATAAAAATACTGCGTAGGGTATTTTTTAAATTACTACATATTAAATTCTTGGTTTTCATTAAAAACAAACATAACAAAAAAGTCTAAAATTAGCTTTCCTCCATTAAACATGATTCATACAACAAATTGACAGGAGTATCTGATAAAAGTAGAAGTAATACATATTGATTGACGCGATTCATTATGCATGCAACATGGCGCCGACCGTTCCGCCTCAAGGCTGACTGAACCATTGTTTAAATTTAATTTTATTAACATATCTTCCTATCTTATCAATCTATGTGTTTTAAACAGAGTACATTTTAAAAAAAAGGTAAATGATAGGTATCAATACATGTATAGTTACATGACAAGTTGAGTAACTAATTGATTTATAAACGTCAAATTCAAACAATACAAGTAAATTTAAAATAAAATGTACATATAAACATACATGATAACTAATAAGAAGTTATATATTTATATGGAGAGTAATATTTTTCCAGACCCTGATATATTACCTCACCATGCACAACTAAAAAAAATTAGAGAAGTTTCAAATCAGGAAGACTGTTTTCTATATTGACTACTTAAAGACATAAACAATTTTAATATACTAGCGACTCAACTCGCTTCGCTCGGGTTTACCTGTAGAGAAACAAAAACAGAACAATCCCACGCGGGAACCATACGTTTTTCCGGGATAAAAAGCAGCCTATGCGTTATTCCAAACTATATTCTATCTCTGTGCCAAATTTCATCCAGATCCATTCAGCCGTTCTGACGTGATTGAGTAACAAACATCCAAACTTTCACGTTTATAATATTAGTAAAATTATATTATATCATTTAAATTTTGCTTATTTTTGACACAAATATAAATCCTACTCAAGAAGTTTTATACATAAAATGTTTAAATGAACAATAACTATATCAATTACCTTTTTCAAAGCCCTGACCAAATCAGCATAATCACCAGGTTCCAACTTGGGGGCATTTTTTAAGAGATTGTCCAAAGAATCTAGAGCCTCTTTTCTCTCAGTCCATTTTTTATTTTCGAGTTTCTCGTAGAAGTCTTTGGGTAACTTGGACAGTATTTCCACAGGATCCAGAAGGTCATAAGGGTCTACATCTGCTGAGTCTCCACAACCTGTCTCTGCATCTTCATCGTCTGCTCCTCCTTTATAAATAAAATTGATTTTTATTTATAAAGGATTGTTCATATTTGAAATTGTAACTGTTCTAATACTATTTATCTATTCTTGTAAGGGATATATGAAAAGTAGTAAAAAATAAATAATGAGTAAGAATTGAAAATAAATGGTTGTATTGTAACCATGGTTATATATAAATCATGTACCTTGTATCAAATGTTATGAACCTACATTATTATACACTGTATCTACTAACATAATAATCTTTTGTCTGGTTGAGCAGCTGTTGTGGCCTTTTTGTTATTATAATTTTATTTACAAATAATTTTAACAATACTGATATTTAGTATAAAATTTCCTAGCCAAGTTCAACAGTTCTATTAAGTTTAATGATAATCACAAAATAATGGTATTAATTACTAAAGATTTACTTGAATATTTAAAGTTGTAATAATAAATAAGAAATGTAAGTAAAACTATTTTATAAGATATTTTTGCAGTCTCATTTTGTTGTTGTTTTTTGTTTGTTATTCCCCATATTAACTTCGAACACTTGACAGAAAAATCTCAAGGTCTCTCCCATTTGCTATATTATATAAAAAGTCTCTCGCTTTATATAAAAGTGTAATACAAGGACATACATACCATCAATAGCATCATTGGCAGGCGTAGCACGCACGCGGCTCTGCTGCGAGCGGAGATAGCGCGTGGGCGACGCACTGCCAGTACTACCGAAGGCCTCACGCAATTCTTGCTGCACCACCGCTTGCAGGGAAGCTATGTGGGGCTCTATTGCTGCTCCGATCCATCTAGAATGTTATGGAATATTCATTGTAATTTCTAGGGTTGATTGGGCTAATATCAAATAGGAGAAAGTGTGTGTTTTTTTACTCCTTTACTGCTGAACTGGCTGGACTGATTTGAATATTTTTTTTGTATAAATAGATTATAGTGTCATGGAGTAGAACATAGGCTACTGTAAGCCACAATAGCCAGGGAGCCAGATACACCACAACCTTCACTGATCTGATAAACAAATGAAACAAATTGATTAATTAATTTAAAAATAGGCTGGTCAGGATTTCGATAGGCAAGCTATTTTAGGCGTATTTATCTATTATTGAAAGTTTATAAAAACTATGTTTCATCTGGTAAACAGATCGGTGAAGGTCATGGTGTATCCGGCTCTTAGATCATAAAGACAAGTAAAGCGAGTTAGACTAGTTACCGATAAATTTACTTAAATTTATTATTTGTCATAATAAGCACATAAAATTTTATTTTGTTAGTTCATATTTATATTTTAGTATATGCATAATTCAATGTCAACTTAGTTCTCAACTGATTTATTAAAATAAACTTAATTTTAAAGTTGGTACTTTATATGTAATATAGTACAATCACAATAACACTGTCAAAATACAAACCTATGCATTTCAATGACCAACGCCTTCATCTCATCTCTAACTCCCTTATCTCTATCGGCCAGTAAGATTGGAATTTTCTTGACCATAGGCTTTATAGCTATCACTTTATTACCAAATTGTTTGAGAGCAGTGTTTAACGCCGCAACACATGCTGCTACTACTTTAGGATTCTTTTGTTCCATGCCTTTCAGGAGTTCTTCTTCAACAATTTCATGTTTTTCAATCTCAATGTACATTAAAGTTACCTGTAAATAAAAGGTCACTAGTTACATCTTATAAAGAGTGAATGTTATAAATGTTTTTAAATAAATGAAACATTTGGTTCAGTTTGTAGTGACCCTACTTGCTGTGCCAGCGGTCGCAGATTCAAGTTCCGCTTGAGGCATTCATTTGTGTGATGAGTACAAATGTTTGTACTCCAGTCATGGGTGTTTATATTTATAATATGTATGTATTTAAAGTTATATATGTGTAGGGCATCGACTATTTGATACCCATAACACAAGCCTCGTAGCTTACCATGGAACTAGATGGTGCTGTGTGTTAATGTCCCAACATATTATTATTATTATTATATATTTATATTAAATTAAATCTACTTTTTTTTGGAAGGTCATATCATTATAGTTTATAATAATTTTTATAATTTAATACTACAACACTACAGGCTTCAATCACTATCTAAATACATACACAAATATATTGTGTTGGTCAAAAATTTCCATTCATACTTGACAGATATTTATTATTTTTTAAAAACATAAAAATTTAGTTGATTTGAATCCTAAAGATAAATGTATCAATAGCATGCAGAACATGTAAAGATAAATGTTAATAATACATATGAGATCATCCATTTCATTTCTTTAAAGATAACTTTATATTGTGATAATATACCTGTAAAGCAAGGTCTTTAGTCTTAGTCTTAGGCGCTGCAATACATTTGGCTACAATACCGGACATCACCTCGCCGGTAGTTTTGCCGGCATGACCGCAATTCTCGACAAACACTAATGCTGCTTCCAAACCTAATGAGGAAATAGACCAATAAACTACAGTAAGCTTATGAGAGAAAGTTTAACCACATCGTTTACATTTACCACATTCAATGTACATTTTGTATAGACTTTTCAAATTTGTATTGATTCATAATAAAAAAAATTATCTTAATAGATTAATTAAGTACTTTTTTCTTTATTTACTTTACTTTTGTTTTTTTTTACAACAATAATTGTAGCTTAGTATATGTAATACGAGGGTCGTTAAAAATTAAACTTTTTCCCGACGCTCCAAAAACCTTCCTTTAGATTTTTTTTTCTGAAAAACATTAATTACACCTTAGTCGTTATTAACTCGATATTATTAAAAAATTATTGTAAATTCTACAAGAGTTACAAAGTCAGTCATTTCAGAAAAAAAATACGTTTGTAGGTCTTAAAATATTATACTATATGGAGTTAATGAAATTATTATTGAGAATATCTTCATAAATATATTTTTTTAAAGAAAATTGAGCAGACCTTTTTGTAAAGAACTGTCATGTTATTTCCTACAAAATTGCAGCTGTTACTTTTTCTCAAATCCATATACTTTAAGAGATATGTAGATACAAAAAACTACGATTTTATCAAAAAATGAACTAAGATCGTCACGAGGCACATGTTTTTGTTAAAAAACTCCCATATTTTTTCATCAAAAAGAAGGTTTTCTGGGGCGTCAGAAAAAGTTATTATGTAAATAAAAGTCCATAAGTTTGGTTCATGCATAGTTATAATTTTTTAGTAATATAAACATTTTTTTCCAAGTGTGATACAGACAATGTGCGAAATAAGGCATCTATATGGTAATTCAGTTTCTTTTATATTGAAAAGCAGAGGGCAGACTATGAAAAATATTATGTTCTCTGGCTACCCAGCATATAAGAAATAAACACATGAAAAAGATATTAAAATATTTTTTTACAAAATGAAGATGATAGATGCTTATTGTTTTCAAGAAATATTACAGTAGTCATACATCTTCCGACCTAATTAGGTTATCAATCATAATAATTATTAAATTGTTCTCAGAATGACCATTTCCTGCCTATTGATTATTGTTAAAGGAAATTTAAGTCCAGACATCATAATTTAATGTAACAAAGAGATGAGTAATTTATGAAGTTTATTGTATTTAATATATTTAAACAGTATAGTTGGAAAACCACATAAAAATAAAGTTATTTTTAGCTAAAATAAGTTATAAATATGAAATAAATCAAACCTTTTTCTTGTGCAACAGCATTACTGTCTGTTACAAATTTCTTTATTAGACCTAAGAATTTGTTCCACTCTGGTGACTTCTCATCATCAATCTGATTAAATAATTTAATAGCTTCTTCATATCCAGCGACTCTTGCTTTCCATAGTTTGTGAACACATTTTTCTTCTGTCGGTAATTTCTTATATTCATTTTCATCCTCCATTTTTAATTATCAATCTGCAGAAATCATAAAATTGTAATAGGTGTAATATTTTAGAAATAAAAATACTCTTCTAAAGGTTTACCAGTAAGCAAAGTTTTAGTAGATATTTATTGAGGATTAAGTTGTCTGTAACTTCCCATTAATTAAATAGTCTTTATTAAAATTTTAACAATTTTAAATCAAACAAAAGATTGAGTAATTTAATTGTATATGCAATAACCCAAAGTAAAAGTGAATCTTGTGTGCTTTAATTAAAAACAATATAAATTGTAAAATTATTCATTGTATTACTTTATAAATCTTACACTGTTAGATAAATAATTGTGTATTACATTACTAGACTATACAAGTATGGAAATTCTTTCCTTTTTAAGTTCTTATGACTTTACCTTTAAAGGCAATGTGAGCAAAGACACTTTCAAGTTGTATTTACATAGTGAGGACTCTAGTTAGCCCTGAAAATAATTTGTACAATAAACATGCACTAAATATGCATACATATTATGACCTTTCTTGTGTATCCCTTACAAGGTCAAGGATTGCAGGTATGCACTGCAGCATGCATATATGTATTGCAAACTGTTTATATATACTATATACTATACAATATATTTAAATAAATGATACTCTATGTTTTAACCAGTATAAATATTTATATTTTAATGCACCTAATTAAAAGAAATAAAAAATCATTTTATATTTGTATGGATAATAAAACAAATATTGATATATCCTACATAATGTGCAAAAATAATATTAGATTTTTGCGTAGTTGGCAATTTAAGAACTTAAAAATCATGAAAGAAATACATAAATTGCTCGGAAATGATGATTCAACCATCCAACGGTCTTTGCTATGACAATGGCTACCTGGCAAATTTCACGCAACTGTTCTCATTTATAAGCCGGTTCATTAATAACCGTATCGAATAATAACCGAGATGTGAAATTGGATCACATATATACATTGGGCAGACGCCCGACAACGGTCACTTTCTACAAACAAACAAAATACCTCGAATGCAGTCAAACTTACCGTTATGCAGATGTTCTTATTATGTCAAGGATTTTGAAATAGGAAAATTAAAATTGAAACACATAAATAACAAATATTTCACATTATCTAAGCAGAGCAAATATTTTAACCGACAAAAAGAAATTACTTTTCGACGTCGTTTTTTTTTGAGTTTGCGAATTGATAGAAAATGGACGTATATGTAATGTTGCCATCGAAAAAAATTATCTATTTCTTTTAAGTGTCAAAAATGTTTTGCGAAGTATATTAACCACTTGAACCCCGCTGGTGCCTATGGGTACCACTTCCGGCGTTACCGTTAAACCCCGCTGGTACCCATAGGCACCACCTCGCCCGCTGCAATTTTATCACTTATTACACGACGAAATTAGTTTATTTTATGCCAAATGAGTGAAACACGCAAACTTTAGAAGTTTTATCAATTATATAATAAAATAAAATTTTAATTGAATGCCGACAACGTTAAAAACAAACGCGTCAAAAATTGTTTAAATTTCAAGTGAAGAGCGCGCGGTTCGCTATTGTTTTCGTGTAATTTAAAATATTTAAACTAGTGAATTTGTGCCGTAAACGTATAAATATTTATTGTTAGTATTCTTTGCCACTATTGAGATACTAATAAGTTTATAATCACGTTATAAAATTAGTTTTTTGGTCCAACGAATTTTGATGTATAAAATTCGTAAAAAAAGTCGCCATTTTACAACATGAATTTTGACTATTAATCATTGATTTGGTGCCTGATGAAGGTAAATCACTAAAGAAAAACTAATATAATTTCATATTTTCAGTTGTTTGTAGCATATTTCAATATTTTTATTATATAAAATATGTTTATTTACAAATAATACCTATAAGCTGTCAAATTTGACATATTTGAACTCTCATCAAAGACCAGTTAGACATTGACACATGTCAATATGTGATATCGATAATATCAATATTTTAATATAAATATGTCATAGTGGGGAATAAAATGCTAAATAAAATACTCTTACGTATTGTAAAATATAATAGTTATATGTAAAAGCCTAAATACAAAGTCAAACATAATAAACTACACTATAATGGTGCTCCCATTATAGTGTAGTTTATTACAGACGTTCATCCATATCTATATAAATAAAAATGAATGGCTAAATTTGTTGCTAAGCGCAAAACTTGAGGACGGTTAGACTAATTAGCCTATTTTTTTTTCAAATATTCATTGAAGTCCTAGGAAGGTTCTTGTGAAGAGAAAAAATAGAAAAAAATCACGGAAAAACGTAAAAATCACATTTTTCTTTTTACTTATTACTATATTATTATGAACGCAACCTTAAAATTAATATATACTACTTGAATACATTTGTAAATTCACACTTTCTCTTTCTACGATATACAGTTTGACGTTGACTTTATTTGTTTGTTTGTTTGTACTTCTTTCACGTCGAAACAAAGTGCTGAATATTAGAGATTTTTTTGTGTGAAGATAGATAGAAGGCTGAAGAATGAAATGGGCTACTTTTTACCGCGGGAGACTATCTTGTTCCCACTGGAAAACAAGTTATATCTATTTCATACTAACCGTTAACACATATCTAGTGACGAACCTGAGCGAAGCGAGGGTGAGTCGCTAGTCTGAAATAACATAAGCGTTCCCTGACTGCCTCGTCGGTCTAATAGTACTGTAAAAAGCTTTAGTAGTAGAGTATATTATTGAGTTGATCTACTGGGAAATACTCAGTAATAATAGTTTAGAAAAGCTCTAAGTAATTTGCAAAACGCCCGCTTCATGTTACGTGGGACTTCAAAAACATAGTTGGCAAAAAAATATATACGTATTAAACTTGTGTCTACCATTTAAGTAACGTAACTTTACTTTACACAGGCATTTAGAGTAAAGTAAAGTCTTCTTTGACTATCTAAATGATTCTCTAGATTAGAGGAAAAGATAATAAAAGGGTTGGTAATTCTCGAGAACAGCAAATTTCTTAAAAGAAATATTTGAATCAATAAATATTATGTTCATCTAAATATTATTATTTTATCAAATTATTTTAATAATAGCAAGATAGGAGTGCCAGTACATGAAACTAGTGAAAAATAATATTTAAGTACCATATAAGCGGTATAAATTTTTAAATTGAGATAGATATTTCTCTTTTTATTAATTAATATTTAATTAATATATTATGTTACTTTTTCGTAATATATTAATTTACATAAATTAAATTTTTCATGATACGAAAGCTTGCGGGCCAGAACTTTTATTCTCGCATTTATTAATGTTTTTATAATAATTTTATTTGTTATATTTTTATGAAAATTATACTTTATTTAATATTTTTTTATCTAATTTGTCCAAAAAATTACATTGTTTTATTGCACTTATTTTGATTTTTTAAATACTTATTTTTTATTGTTATAAATAAATATAAAAATTGTAATTGTGTTTATTTGTGTTTAACGGTTCACGAAAATAATCGATAATTTTTAGTGTTGTGGGGTACATCACTACGTATCAAAATATTATCAGTACATACTACATACATTATTACAGTCAACTTCACATGTTTAAATGTTTAGTTTTTTGAATAAAAAGTGTTAAGTTTTCATGTATATGATAATGCTTAGCTTGTTCTTTTATAATTTGAGCTAAATTTATATACAGAAACGTTAATTACAATACAACACGAGCGTCTATAAAAAATAACCTCAATTTTTGTCTGTTTTAAGAAAACCATCCAAATTTTGATTACAGTGGCTTATTTTCAAGATTTATTAGTGCATATTTGTAAAGCAAGGACTATTCTGTATTTTAGTATTAGTTTTATTATGAATCCACCTACTATAACTCGGATGATTGATTTGAAAATTGCGCGATGAGCTGCGCAAATACAACGAAAGAGCCGCGAGTGTTATAAAGTTTTGAATTTGATTGTAGCTAACTACTAATATAAATAAATCAAGAAATGGTTTTGTGCGATTACATGTTTATTCATAAAACAGTGTTTCAAATTTAATGTAAGTTTAAACCGTGGTATTGTCAGAAATCAATATATTACAACAACTACTACATTTTCAACTAACACTGATATATTGTCAGCTTATTTATAATTCATCAATAGTTTAAAGTGTATTTTGTATATTGTCATAAATGCTCATATTATTTAAAAACCCAAAACAGCTAATACATTTTAAATCGGTGCTATATTATTTGAATTATGAGTGTTTTTTTAAATCATGGTTGTATCGGAGAAAAATGACGCGCGGGCTCGGTGTTTAACGGGTGTTGCATGTCAAAAAGCGCGGGGTTCAAGTGGTTAAAAATAGAAAAATTCGTGAAAAATAAATGTGGTAATGTCCAAGAATGGAAAATAACAAATATTTTCTGAAGGCTGCGATTTATTGAAGATTTTATTTTCTCCTTAAGTTCATTCATTCTTTTTCTCTAGTCTATGATCACCGGTTTGTTTTGTTTTTAGAAACCATTCAAATGCTGTTGACGGGTGGAGTTGTGTTCATTCATTCAAACATTTAAATGGTTTGTAGAGCGTCTGAGGACGAGACGTGTGTCACGTTATTGCCGTGACTGCTGTGCGTTCGCAGTTCTTGCAACCAAGAATTATTTATTTCATTTACAAGTTCCGTTTTCTTTTTGAGTTTGTGCATCTTAAGTTTCGTTATTGATTTTAAAGGTTGCACAAAAGTGAATGAGACAAAATAAACAAACGGTAATGTTGTGTTTTCGTTTGGTATCGGGGAGAGATTACGTTTACAACTAGCTGCAAAGGGAAATTTCAACAGCTGTTCGTGCATAGTATGCTTCATATTGTAAGTAGATACAAATTAATCTTATTACTTTAACTTATCATGCATGATTCACAAATTTACTTAAAATACAAAAGTTCTTACAAAACGCCAGTGACCTAAGAGCGGGTAATTTAATATTGTACTTAAGTCTCTTTATATAGTACTTTTAAAAAAAAAATGATATCAAGCTGCTCGAAAAATATGTTCTTAGGTTTTCAATTATACAGTAGTAAGAAATGGAGGAAAAAAGTACAAATTTGTACATACAATAGTTTATAACTATACTACTAAATAAAAACATCCATAATATATAATTCTTGTTGTAATTATTTTGCGAAAATTCTACAATGTAGCTATGAAAACAAAGACGCACATAAAAGCTTGAATAACAATTACCTATATAAAAGAAATCTATTGCAAATATGACAAACAAAGAACTAAGCACAACAGGACTAAGCATTGTAAAAATCTTGATAAATTCTTATTCATAACTTTCTGAAGTGAAATTTGAAATTTAAATTTGTTGAAAATTGTGAGTTTCAAATATTTTGCTAAAATGCTAAATAATCTGATATAAGTCACTAATAAATGCTAAGTACCTATTATTTGTTTTTATTTGACGCCTTTTTGTTCATACTTACAATTAGTGTGTTCAGAATTTTTTTGTATGAATTATTTGATTTATTGTTTTTTATTCAGTTTATATTACGAATTAAATTATATATACAGTAGTATTCAATTACGTCTTTGTGACGATGTATAGCCTAAATCGAATACGACGATATGGATGCATAAATAAATATTTACGCATTATTTTAAGGAGTTCAAGTATATAATTATAAATAATATGTGCCTTTACGTTTGCATAATATTAAAATGCATAATAACTTATGGTAACACTGAAATAAACTTTATCTAACAAAAATGAAGGGATTAAAATATATTTATTATCTTCTATATATATAAAAAAATCAATTGCCGTTCGTTAGTCTCGCTAAAACTCAAAATGGCTGGACCGATTTGATTTTTTTTTTGTTAGGTGTGTTAGGGGTGGTTTGAGTATAGAAAAGAATAGGGCAAAACCCAAAAAAAAAACAGCTGAAAAATCGTAAAGTTTAAAACTTTACTAGTTTACGATAAAAATATAATAGAGTTATAAAGGATTTATTTAAAAATATCTGAAGTCATAATTATTATCAAAGAGAAATAATGTTTTCGCTTACCCTTTAAACAATATTGTAATACTCAACCAACTTCAATATTTATCTCACTTAAAGCAGTTGAAAAACTCTTATATAAGTTTTTATTTTTACTGTATTCTTAGCAATTGCTTTATCGGTTTATTCACATTATTATTATTTCCTATAAAGAATTTTATAACAATTTTCTTATTCAAACAGGTATTCATGGAATTGTACGTCTTTATTTTTCCTGAGAGCCGTGTTAAAATATTTCATGTAAATTTTTCACATAACATGCTTTAGGAATCTTTAGTGTATTGTCGTACGATAAATATTGTTTGGATTACTAAATGTAATGGCAACAATGTAAAATCTAACAAGTGTATACCTCATGCTAAAATAATATTCATCTATCTTCTATTGCTTATTTAACGAGTAAGATGTTAAAGTTATAGTCCAGAAGAAAAAAAATAATTAATCTCAAACCTACACTTCTGTTTTAAAAATTCTTGGTTTATGACTGATTAGCAACTTACCCTCGCTTCGCGTCGGATTCGTCCCTAGGTACGCGGATTTTGTTCGCAATTTCATGCTTTAATTTTTTTTGTGCCGAACCCTAATCCTTTTTCTTAAATAAAAGCATTACGGAGATTAGCCGGACAAACAGACAAAAATTTTTTAAATTGTTTTTTTATTATAATTTATAAGTAACGGTATTTAAACAGTAAAGTATTAGTAATACATTATACGGATAATGAATATACTTTCATAGTAAAAAGTTGTTATTTTGACCTTAACAAAATTCACTTTCACTAGCAGAACCCACGGCTTCGTCCGCGATTTTAAAATTCATATTATATTGAAAAAATCTAAAACACATTTTATTTATTGTATTGAAGAGCGTTAATGCCAAGTTTCAAGTAATTCTGATCATAAACATTTTTTTTACCATATAAAATTTATTCACCCCCTTTTACCCCTTTAAGCGATAAATTTCAAAAAAAAACGTAATATACGTATTTTTTTTATTTTAAAGCTGAATATTACTTTTTCGTTCATTTCACATTAAAAATTACAGACTTTCAAACAAATTTTCATTCCTCATTTTACCCCTTTAGGGGTGGAATTTCCAAAAATCCTTTCTTAGTGAATGTTTACCTCATAAAATGCATCAACCTTCAAAATTTCAGGTTTTTAACCCCTGCGGTTGAGGTTCTGAGTTGATGAATCAGTCAGGACAAGTAATTTTATTATTTATACATACATCTATACATATTATAAAATTCTAACTAAGCCGAATCTGTACATTAAATATTTTTTGGAAAATCTTATTGAAATAGACATTATTATCGATGCAGAGGCCGAATCTATAGTTTTTAGAATTTTTGTCTGTCTGTCTGTCTGTCTGTCTGTCTGTCTGTCTGTTACCGCATCACAGAAAAACCACTGGAGGGATTTTGATGAAATTTGGTATGATGATAGCTGATTATCCGGGTCAACATATAGGATACTTTTTACCGCGAGAAAATATCTCATTTCTGAAAAAAAATACAAAAACTGGTAGGAACAAAACCACGACGATACTATTTGTAAACAGTTTAGCAAGGTAACTTACAAAATATGGTAAAAACTATAAAAATAGCTTATCTTGAAAATCAAATTATCAAAAGCGCTATTTTATCCATTAAAATAGTTATTTTAATTAATATTTATTTATGTGTTATTTAGATATTCGACAATAGATGTCGCCATGTGTTTTTAAAATACATAGTTTTAATCCCAAAAAAATTAATGTACAGATATGACCTTTTTTCGATTTTATTAGAATTACTACTAAATCACCCGCGGCTCCGCCCGTGTTTAAATTATCAGTAAAGCAAACTTTTTCGCTTCATAAATTAGTAACTATACATACAATAAAATTGTAACTAAGCCGAACCCCAAAATTTAATATTTTTTCGAAAAATCTTATTGAAATATTCATTATTAGCGATATAGAGCCCGAATCTATAGTTTTTAGAATTTTTTCTGTCTTTCTGAATGCCACTGCATGAAAAAACCACTTGAGGGAATTTTATGAAATTTGGTATGGTAATAGCAGGTTATCCGGGTCAACACATAGGATTCTTTTTACCGCAGGAAAATATCTCATTTCTGAGAAAAAATACAAAAACTGGTTAAAGTAAAAGCACGATGATGCTATTAATACTTTAGCAAGGTAACTTATATATTATGTTAAAACTATTAAAAAAAACTTATCTTAAAAGAAATATTAACAGCGCTATTTTATTCATTAAAATAGTTATTTTAATGAAAATTTATTTATGTATTATTTAGCTATTTGACAATAGATGTCGCCATGTGTTTTTAAAATACGTAGTTTTATCCAAAAAAAAAAATGTACAGATATAACCTTTCTATGACTTTACTATAATTACTACTAAATTACCCGCGGCCCTGCCCGTGCTTAAATTTTTAATAAAACAAACTTTTTGGCTTTATAAATTAGTAACATATTAGTAATATTTTGTTGGCCGAAACAATTTTCAAATGAGAATATTTGTAAATTTTTATTGTTTAGTAAATAATGTTAATGTTTTTTAATCTTTTAATGTAAAAATTGGGCAAATATAAATCCAACTCGCGCATTTTAGGTTTCGTACAGCAAAATGCTATGTTGTTTTTCTTACTTTGTATGGTTAACGTTAAAGTTTATGACTGTTAAACTGCCAAAGCGGATAACTAAAAATATTTCATATCTCAAAAACTATGATAAAGTATTTTAGGAACTGTTATACCTCAACTTTTTCACTTTTTCTTGACACCTTTTCTTGGAAGGTAAAGGCTTAAAGGACACAATAAAATGCTTGCGACTTTAATCATATTAGCCGAGCCATATGAAATAAAGAAATGTATTCGCTTAGAATTATTTACTTATTACACTTTCTTTTGAAAATCGTTTTGGAAAATATTACTAACTAGCGCTAATTAAGAAAAGTTATCATTATGTAATTTAAATAATCAGCTATATATTAAATTAATCTATAGCTGTCTATTAGTAAAAAATGTTTAAAATTAATTCCGTAGTTTGAGAGTTTATCGCCCAAAACTAAAGAAACAAACAAAACAGAAGTATAGACATACATAAATGTTATTGCTAAAACAAAGAATTCAATTTAACGGAGGAACCTTTGTGGCATTGACAATCACTGCCATTATTTACCAATCATGCGGTGCGCAATGAAAGTAATGTATAATGTAAGAGTATACTAATGTGTAAAACCTAAGGATTTGGTTTTTGATCATCTGAACGCGGGCGGAGCCGCGGGAAATGCTAGTAATATATAAATAGATGGTAGCCGGACTAACGTAAATTAAGTGACGAACTGCGTTTTCATTAATTGTTATTAAAATATATGACACTACAGTGTTAGTAAGTAAGAAATAAATAATGACATACTGATGACTCAAGAAGGATAATTATAATAAACTTTCTCGACATCAAAGTGAGATACACTTTAATAAATTCTCAGAATTAAACCCAAAGAATTTACATCCTATAGTCATATTTAATATATGTTATTTCTTAGTACCACTTCATTGTTGTAAGTTAGCAAATATTGCATAAATATCGTGCAAACCGTCACGTAGCGATATGGGTGCAACCCCGGCCGCCATACTGTGCCGGCCATCTTTAGTGAATCATGCGCATGCGACCGGCGGCAACGTTTTGCTTTTAAACTTCTTTTAACTTTTATTATATCCATGTTTGTTGATCACTACATCCTAAATTGTACAGTTAGGATTTGTGTTTTTTTTTTAAAAAGCCATCATAATAAGTACCTACTGGGTTCCTAAAATAGTTATCATATATTCTTTTATTGTTATTTCTTCAACTTATTTATCGTCAAACAAAAAACGTGTGTGGGATGTACAAAAAACATTAGTTTCATATAATGTAATAACTACATATTTTAAAATGGTGTGAAGAACAGCTACATTGTCAATGCTCACTAGACTTACAATTACCATACGTTATTGTAATTTGTAGCGTTTATGCTCGTTTTTCTTATTGATTTCCATTAAGACGAAGGATACCTTTTATATTGTTGTAAATAAAATACAAAAGAAATGACACTTAAGATATTTTATGATATACCTATCTAGGATACTAAGATTTATTTTAATGGCGTATTTTTTCACTGTTTTCTTACTACATATTTAATTAAAACGCCCTATTTTAGCGATAATTTGAAAATGTATATGACTAATATGTGATGTGATGTCCTCCTGACCGATTCCGGCCACGGCGGCCAATCTCATTGAGACTAGCCAACTGCGCAGGAGATATTGTAGTGCACAAGTGTACGCGCAGACACAAGTGCACTCTCTATTCCTGTCACTCTCATACTCCGATGGGACGACTACTCGACACGACCGGTGAGAGTTAAGGCGCAGGACCGACGGCTTTACGTGCTCTCCGAGGCACGAGGGTGAAACACCGCCAACTTCCCAACTCCGGGCTGCTACTGAAACTTACTAGAGAGAAAGACTCAATAACTAAACTTGGCCCGACCCGGGACTCAAACCCAAGACCTCCGGGTGTGCAGCCGTACATGCTAGCCACTACACCACCGAGGCAGTGACTATGTAATATATATGTACATCAGTGATGGGCTATTATTGTTATATTTTAAACCACCCATGACCAAATTATTTCATTCCAATAAACGACGTTACAAATTACGCCCAATTATTGGATAAATATTATTCTCTCCAGGATAATTTCTAAGAATTCCGTGCGAATTTCCGAGAATTCAATCGTACCTACATGCCGGCGTGTACGCGGGTCCTTGAGGAGTTAAACATAATATACTATTATTTATATAGTTTTTATAAGATCTTATATTCTACTATTTTTAAATACCTGATAAAGTATTACGTAATGAACCACTACTTTAAAAATTAAAACTGAGTAAAAGATTCAGTCGTATTGTTTTTTGTGAAAAAAAAAAGAATTAGGTTATCAAGCAAACATATTTTTAAGTACATATTAGATTAAGATAACTAAGCAAGCTACTTTAATGCTGACATAATGGAGTATTGACCTTTATCTCAGCGACATAACCGTGTGGCACAGTTCGCAATTTGTCATAAAACCTAAGAAAAATGTATTTTAAAGTGTTATTAATAGCTTTCACGGTAATTAGATTGTCGGCTTCGACATGTGAGTTAGCACTACATGGGTTTCAACTTTGATTCAATTATTCTACATTCACATGTTTTACACGCATGCACATAATAGTGATGTTTGTCTTAATTGGCAAAAACTTAGTTAATCAACACTTTTATCGGTATTGGATTAAACTTCCGAAACACACTGGCTGAGGCGCCTCATCGAATTATAATTATCTTTTTATCAGAAGGTCAAATAAAACAAGAAGTACACTAAAATTTTATTTTTGTCGTGAACAAAGAATAATTGTATTGTCTAAAAGTTGTTTACTGGTCATCATATCTGTACAGTATTTTATGTGTGTTGAACTGTAAAAGATCACATATGTTATTATAAAAAAAAATGGATACTACAGTTCGATGAATCTCGTATCAATATTATTAATCTACACTAATATTATAAAGCTGAAGAGTTTGTTTGTTTCTTTGTTTGTTTGGTTGAACGCGCTAATCTCAGGAACTACTGGTTGGAATTGAAAAATTCTTTTTGTGTTGGATAGTCCATTTATCGAGGAAGGCTTTAGGCTATATAGCATCCCGGAAAAATGTACGGTTCCCGTGGGGTAGAGTTGTTTTTGTCTAGAGACAAACCCGAAGCAAAGCGAGGGTGAATCGCTAGTATAATAATAAAATAATATCATATATGGACATCCTACTTGGTTCGTCTAACGACATAGTCTTTTCGATATACATGTAAGTGTTAAAAACTTGACTATAGCGCTGCCAATCGGCCTCAAAGTTTTTAGTTAATTTTTGACAGGTCATCTATAGCATTACAATCAGTCAAGTTATTTATAAGTTCATTATATAATAACAAACAGACACACTAACGATTAAAATACATATACCTAAACGTATTTAATTTCTTGTGTAACTTCTATAAAACACTTCCTTTTAAATTAACCATTATGTAAGTTTTAATGCATTGGATCTCTTTTTAAAATAGGTTAAAACGTTTTTATATCGTAAATAACTCATCATTGGCAATGATATCGACGCGGCTTCCTGTGTTAACCATCAGCTTGATGTCGAAATCCAAATGCGTACACATTTAAGACTTTTTTAGGTTTGTAATGTCTATAAAAAACGCCTCCTATAAAAAAATAATTCGTCATCGTGATGCCATCAAGGAATTAATTTGTCGGAAGTGTTTCTTTAAGGTTATTAAATTCCGTCATCGCTTTCAATCCAATATCATAAGTAGTCTTTTTATTATTTTCAAAGTAATTACATTTTTTTTGTACTTTTTGAACTGACTATATACTACTAAGGCAGTGGTAGCCCAGAGGTACCGCGGTCGCTTGGGAAATCGAGTGAAGCGGGTTCAAAGCCCGGGTCTCGCACCTCTGATATTTTCATGTGCGAATCATTTCCAACATGATTACCACTTGCCTTACGGTGAAGGAAAACATCATGAGGAAACCTGCATGTCTGAGATAAACCAAGTTTTCGAAAGACCTGTGAAGTTCGCCCGCACTTGGCCAGTGTGGTGGACAATGGCCTGATTCCTCTCGTATTGAAGGGAGGCCCGTGTCCAATAGTGGGACGTTAAAAAAGGTTGAATACAGTATACTACTAGTTGTTTTAACTCGTTATTATTTATAAAAGTTAAATAAACTTTTTTACTTGAATAAAAATTATAAGAGCCTTATCGATGTGTTTTTTATTTAGGTCAAATATAAATATTCATCGTAATGTAACCTATAAAGTTGAGTGGCGGATAACATAACTGTATTAAACCCATTTCTCGTTTTATCTCTCACAGGTCATTGATTCTTGTTTATTCGGTTAATGACTTTAGTTAAAGTAACGAGCACTTTTTATTTAGAATTTTTAATGTTTTTAAATCAAATATGTATAATGTAATATTATTCTGAAAACAAATTTGTACTTCATTTCCTATGCATACTTATAAATTTAAATATTACAAAGCTTTATTTCCGCAACAACACTGTTAATCGTTTTGAAAGCAGTATTTAAATATTATAAACATTAAGGCAATTTTATTTGGTTACATGGCGCATATCAAAACATTGACTAACAAAGAGAACAACGCATCTTAAAGCATGACTGGACTTATTATGATAAGATTTGATCAAATATTCCGGTAGCGAAATCGCGTTACGTGTCTGGAGGTTTTGTTTAAGCAAATATTTCATTTTGTTTTCCGTGTTAACAACTTCGTATATGAAAAGGCACAAAGGAAGTGGTAATAAGGCAAAAGATTAAAATTCAGTAGTCAGACATGTCGATTTCCTGCGACGAGTTATGAATAAACGGATTAAGCTGAAGAAATCTCAGTTATGACGCTTTTGTGTGGATGTTGGAAAATCTTATTCCTATTTAAATATTATAAATATGTCTCTTTCTCTCTGTCTGTCTGTGCATTTATAACTTATAAATCACCCGTCCCATATACAGAATTGGTTATAATAGATAATGTATGGTCGCGGTTTTATTTTATTCCCAACGTTTCTAATGCTTTATAGCAAACATGGTGGTCTTCCGCCGTTTCCGATCGACATGCCGGAAACAAAAATTAAAAATAAAACCGAGAAGTTTTTTTAAATGTCAAAATTTCAAGTAAATCTGAGAAAGTATTATGGCATAAGGTCTAAGCAAAGCGAAGACGGGTCGTTAGTGGTGTTTAATGTTTATATCCGGAGATTTCATATTTATAATTACAAATAAATACTTTCTTGTTTGAACGATTTTACCCGTTAACTACATGTGCATTGATATATTATGAAAGTTATTGCTATTAATGATCTTATCTTGACAGCATCCCATATTTCATACTTTTTACTTTCTACGAAGCAGTGAACATTCAACAATGGCAGTCCAAGTAATTAAATTTCACCTCATTCGATTTTAAGTGCGTAAATTTTATTTATGCGAAATCTATACATATAATTAAATAGTAACAATGCGAAATCTGTACATGAAATATTTTTGTAAAACCAATGTCTGTCGTGTATAGACCCCAAAACAATAGTTGTTGAAATTTTTGCCTTTTTGTCTGTTTCATTCAAAAAGTACTGAACTGATTTAAACTAATTTTGTGTAGGTTCTGTCGAGTCGTCTCTAAAAACAACGTACCAAAACTTTACAAATTTACTTACTTTACAACTTTACAAATTTATTAGAAAATTGTAAGTCTTAAAAAGGGCTACAGAAAAGTCCGCAATAGCTTATGGCTGTCTCCTAAGGTCTACTCGCATTAACTATTTATCTATTTAAAAAGTACTTAATAAATAAAAAAGCTTAGCCTGTTTGTTAAGCCAAACTGTTTTCAATGGAATTTGTCATATTATGACATTCATACATTTCAAAAATATTTAAAGTTGCGTTAAAGTAGGAAAATAACTAATTGAATTTCTTCGTTAAAATTTATGATTCATTGTTATTGAAATTAGGGTCAACATGGGTTACTCTATGTTTGTTCCTAGTAAAAAAAAAGTTGGCGGAATAAATGAGTACTAGTAGTAGTATATCAACTAACGTTAGTAAACGTGAAATCGGTCGTAACTATGAGAGTAAAAATATAAATATTGACACACATATAAACGTCAAAGTTATATAATAAAATCAATCAACCGTGACTGAGAGCTCTTGTCGAAGAGCGTTCTAATTGACAACACTATTAAGTATATATAACGTAAATGACGTAGCTACAGTACTAGTTACCTATACATATATTTGTAAAATAAAACTGTAATGGGGCCAACCAAAGATACAGTACACTGAATCACTACATATTAGAAACTAAAGTCCCCTACCACGAAAAAAAGCTAACGGAATGATAAAATTGACCTTTTTGAGAGCTAGGTATCTAGGGATGTACCCGAAAAATGCGGAGGTGGGTCACCAGTACCTATTATATAAAACGAATCCTATTATGAAAAAAGAGTCACATCTACTTTTTAAGATAATTCGTATTGTCTTTTTGATTTGGATGATATAGACTATATTATCGAATAAACACGACTATAGTTTCCATTTCATTCGAAATATAAAAAAAATACAAGCGAGCAAAGTCGTTGATAGAAGTTAGTTTTATTAAAAATTAAAATGAATATGAAGAATACAAAAACACTTGCTACAGTAAGCTCTGCATGTGTTACAGTATGCACAGGCGCCGCGGGATCCAATCATATTAAGCACTTATAAATTTTTTTGTGTCACCATGTGGGGGGCAGTTGTATAAATAACATTTGGCCCCCCGTGATAATGGACTATCAAAAATATTTACAACTTTTGCACTTGGTGTGTATTTTTGTAATTAGTAGAGTATTCATTGTTTACTTAATATGATAAACTACGTAAAATTTGGTGAAGAGTACCTATAGTACAGAGTACGTATGAAGTGTATGTTCTAGATGATTTTATATGAATATTATTTTATACATACATATTTGGAAATATTTTGCTATAAATAGATTTTTTTTTTGATATCGCTGGAGAAACCCATCATGGGGACCTCACTGGCTGTTAATGGATGAGGTACTGTGAGACTCCTACTCACTAAAACCCACAGCGGAACCCGTCGCCGCAGTGCAATGGGGCGTTGCAGGATCGCTTGCGCACACACTACAACACCCCTAAACCATAAATAGATATAGGACAAGGATCTAGGATAGATCTATATCTATCTATATATTTATATATGTATGTATAATATCTATATATGTATACATGTATTTTTAAGATTGAATTTTTTTTTAAATATTTTCTTAGATACAAGAAGTAAAAAGAAAATAAAAATTAGGAAACCTAACAATGAGAACTGCTACAAAAACTAATGTGATAGCATCTTAAAAGTATACGTATAGCTTATGAATACTCTAAGGATAGAATTCCGTACCCATTTAAGCCCCACGATGAGAGAAGTTCCTTGATATAACAGCATGATTTTAAATTTAAATTACACAAATCTGTTCAATTGTAGACCTTGATTTTCATCTCCGAAACGGCTGGACCAATTTTAGCAGGACTTTCACTGGTACATAGCTGACATTATAAGGAGTAACTTAGGCTACTTTTATTTTAGAAAAAGAGTTAGGGTTTCGTTCAAAAAAATTAAAAGATACCTAGGGGCGAACCCGAGCGAAGCGAGGGTGAGTCGCTAGTAGAATATATTTGATAAACCACTTTGTTATACTATACTTCATTGACCAAGATGGTTATTTATTATTTTTTCTAATATTCACGAGCCATCTAAACGACACGCTACTGGATCACTCATTTAACTCAAACTGACACACGCTTCGCTTCGGGTTCTTCCCTAGACAAGAACAAATCTATCCCACGGGAACCGTGCATTTTTCCGGGATGATATATAGATTTTAGCCTTCCTAGTAGTTCCTGAGATAAACGCGTTCAAACAAACTAACACACTCTGCCTCTATAATATTAGTATAGATTAATTACTAATAGTCTTTTCTATGAATGTTACTGAATCTGCATTATTGCAACTTATTCATCAAACAAGGTCTTTAGCTTTGAAGAAATAAGTAGAAATCGATGACACCATTATCGTTGTGGTGAAAGATTCTAGTAAAATCTGTATGTTACAGGTATCTAGAGCGGACTAACAACTTAATTCAATTTAGTTTAAAGAAGAGCATGTAACATCAGTAATGTCCATAAGTAATAGGTATATGAACTTGATTTGGAGATATATATTTTGGATTATCTACTTGTTTGTGCAATAAAGAATATAAACAAATATTATTTTCAATACTCTGAGATATTTTTAAATCTCATATTAGTTTATTCAGCTCTTAATATATACTCGTATGTCTTAACAAACCATGTAAATAATCTCTCGTGACTGATGATTTCTTTATATTTATTTTGGGGCTACGTTATTTGAATTCGCTATTTATATGTATAATTGACTATAGCAAAAAGTAGCACCGAAGTGAATCATCATAAAAACAAAAGAAAGCGGAGGTGTCCACTAATTAGTAGTTAAGTTATAATCAAGTTATACTAATGTACGACACGCTTGGCTTAGTCTGTAGTGACACTACTTGCTGTGCCAGCGGTCTCGGGTTCGAGTTCCGCTAGGGGCATTCATTTGTGTGATGAGCACGAATGTTTGTACTCGAGTCATGGGTGTTTATATTTATAATATGTATGTATTTAAGTTTATATATGTGTTATGTATCAACTCTCTCTCTGGTATCCATAACACAAGCCTCGTAGCTTACCATGGAACTAGATGGTGCTGTGTGTAAATGTCCCAACAAAAAAAAACTTTATGTTAACTCCCAACGAAATTAATCGGTCAGGACAAGACGACTTGGCGTCATTAACGTTTGTGTTCGTGTACAGAATACTTCGCCCATCAAAACAAGTAGGTACTTGCTTACGAAAAAGGAAATCTTTAGTCAATTGGCGTGCGCTGCGTAATAGCTCGCTTACTTCGGTCGTTATATGTATTGTTTTGCATAAAATATTATTAAAACGTAACTAGAACATACTTAACATCTTTCAGTATCACTGCTACTTGTTTTTTAGTTATCAGTCAATGAGTATTTTAAATTGTAATCTTCTTCTTCTTCTCGTATCGATGGCAAGTTTAAATTGTGTCAGCCCAAAACTCAGCCACCATTCTAGCTTTATCAGTGGCGTCCATTAGCTCCTGTAAGTTGCAGGTAACAGGGCAAGCAGGGCATGCAAATAAGTGCCTCATCGTTTGTGGGACAGTACCACATCTGTACTCCAGGCCACCCTCCGCAAATCCCCACCTGGACAAGTTTTCCTTGCTTCGACCAACCTGTGTCCGGAGTCTATTAAGAGACTTCCAGGTCTGCCAAGGCAAACTATGTCCAGGTGCAAGATTCTCAGACGATGGAACGAATGGAGTTGGCAAGGGGCCATAACTGTCCTGCCACATCCTGCATCTTGCCTGTGATCGTTCATCTCTGAGTGGTAAGACACACTTCATAAAGCTTTTTCGGCTTTTTAGCCTTTGTGGCACCAGGATGTTGTCATGCATGGGGTGTCGCGTGTCTTGTTCCATTTTGGCCCTTTCGCTGGAGCTCGCCACTGCTCTACGGACTTCTGGAGGCACAATTCCTGCCAGTGGGTACAGCATTGGTGTCGGATTGTGTTGGTGAAATTGTAATGGTGATTGGATTTTGAAAGAAGACAAAATATTTTTTCTGTACCTACAATATGATTATTTAAGAGTATAATCTTATTTTGTCGATTTGTAATCTTACGTTCTCTAAATGTCAGCGTTTAAGTACTGAAGCTCAATGCCACGAATACAAAGACACGATAAACATATGTAACATATTGCACATAATCATTAATTAAACACTACGGTCAAAAACCTTGAAAATACATCTGATGCGAACTTGCTGTTTATTCGAGCTTATAGGATTATTTGTTCTTGAATAGTTGAATCTACTTTTGCGTTGAAATGCGTAAAAAAAATTAACGAACTTCCAAGCCATTATATATACTTTATACATATATCACACGCAACATTCTACAACTCTTTAAATTCAAAAAATACCGTAATGTAAAAAAGTTTATTTTACTATTTAGTTTGCAAGCGTACCTTATATATAAGATCACGTCGACACGTTGCAATATAAAAGACTAGCGACTCACCCTCATTTTGATTCCCCATACAAATTTTTATACCCATTTTCACCCCCTTAAGTAATGATTTCCGGGATAAAAACTATCCTATGTCCTTCCCAGGGTCTCAAACTATCTTCTTACCAAATTTCATCTAAATCGGTTCTGTTGATCCAGAGACTACCCCCTACAACCTCACAAGCTCACAAACTTTACCTCTTTATAATATTAGTATAGATAATCTACTACACTTTGCACTTTGTCTATTATAATATGAATTTATAAGAAAAGTACAGATGCTCATTTTATTCTAGATTGAACTAGACGACAAACGAGACGACCGCCATTATCCATCGCAAATTCCCTAAGTACGAAAATTTTTTTTACTTTTAAAAGGTGTAATGTATATTTTATTCACCTGATTGACTACAAAAATTGAGAAAATCTAAGAGAGTAAATAACGTTAGTACTATTAAAAAAACATATTTTGTTCATTCCTTCTGTTGGGATAATACTATTTTGACTGCTTCTTTATTACACTGTGCTAATTGCCAACGTTCATTTATGACAATTAGGACGTAAACACAGACAGACGGTCGTTATAATGTTTATATGGATAAATTAATTTACACTATATTTTATTGAGGATGAGATTCTCTCATTTACCTACTTATAAGGCAGATGATTTCAAAGAAACATCGACCGTTGTAAGACTGCCAACAATAATTGGCACAAGGGAATGAGTTGCCGTTAAGGCGATCGAGCACAACCATTTGAGGTAGCTCACTGAAGTACTGTTGACTACTAAATATAATTAAGAAACTGTTAATGTAATGTCACAAATGAATTAAGATTCTAAAGAGGTTTGACTTAGATTTGTACATTCTATTTTATAATAAAATTGAGTACACCCTTATCTCACTTGCGGGGAGCCCCTGATACTCATTTTGATTTTTAATTTTAAGTTAATTTAAAAGTAAGGAAAACGTAAAACCATAAATACGTTCCTAGAACTAACTACGTAACATACTGTCTTCTCCAAAAAAAAAAAAAAAATGCCATCGCAAAGGTTCACACTTCAGTTACATCGATCAAAAAAGTACTAGATACACAACACAGGACAACAAAATCGACTTATTTTTTTGTTGTCTGAAGTTTTTCTACTGTTGTTTACTAATTTTGGTGCGCTGATTTCAAATCTACCATCAGATTTTTCGTAGCAGCTCTAGTTTTTGAGATACAGGTACCGTCTTAAATTAAAATAAGTAGTCGACAATTTCAATCAGCAGCAGTCAACTAAACTAGTTTCTGTATAATATTCATTATGACTTCCTCAAGAAGGACATCTTTAAATATTCTCAATTATTTTTCTGTTATTTGTGACGAATATATGTACAGAAATTGCACTTAAAGGTGTCCGACTTCGTGAAAAAAAGCAATTTTGACTTCTTCGGGTTTCCATTGCCAACAAACGCCAAGCTCTGAATACGTATTTTGGTGTGTAAAAGCTGTGTTGAGCCTTTGCATTTATGAGTTAACAAAAAAAGAACCTCTTTCAACTACAAAGCTGCAGTAACCTGGCGTGAATCATCAAATCATCATGACCACTGTTATTTCTGGTGTTTCGAAAATCATACCAATGAACCGTAAAGATTGTTCTAAATGGATTTATCCCAGCTTACAATCTGCTATAAGACTGGTCCTAAATATTAGTGATACATTAGTCCCACAGCAACCATACATCCTCGGAACATCCAGAATAGTGCAACCAACAAACCAATAATGACGACAATAGTGGCGACAGTGACCTTAACGACCTCGGTTATCCTTGACCACTAAGCTAACACGATCTAAATGACTTAATAAGGAACCTTCAACTGTCTAAGCCTGCATTAGAAATTCTAGTTTCCCGATTGAAAGAAAAAATCTGTTGACGAAAGAAACGCAATAATCGTATTACCGTAACAGGGAAAACAGTTTTATTTCTTTATTGAAGAAAACAATTTAGTAGTTATTTAATGCTCTACTAGTATCCAGAGATCGTACAATATTTGCATATAAAACTGGCGTTAACAAAAATGTTAAAAAGAGGAACGCGCTTTCACCAGGATACTAGTACTATGGAGGAGAGATATCAGGATTACTAGAACGTAAATATGATGACTGATTATTCTTGGAACATTCAGAATAATACGCCTAACATACCTCATGCGATAAAATCATATAAAAGACAATTTTATTCAGACTAAGTATATTTAATAATTTTTTATATCTGAAACTATGTGCATTTCAGTATAAAATTGCGTCACCTCATATCTGTAAAACTAGAGCTGCTACATGAAAACGGTTTAGTTTTTTGAAATTAGGGTAGAAAAACTATTCAGATTCATGTACAAAACTTCATGCAACATATATGCTGTTGTCCTGTGCAATCAGTGACAAAAAATGTCCTCACCTAATGAGCGCTCATTTGAACATTTGAGCGCGCTTTTAATTTTTTTTGTGAAAGCAACTTTAAGCATTGCATTTAAAGTTCAATTTACATTGTTATATATGTATTTCAACTAAAATAATTACCTAAACACAATTGTTTTTATGAAAACTTTTGCATTTACCAGATTTTTTTGTGATTTGAACTTGAGCTAACTTATTTTCAAGTAATGTTGCGAACAGCATTTTTTTATATTAGTTGGAAAATGTGAAAAAATTGCGTAAATAAAAAAGTATTTACATTTTATGAATCAATACCTATTATTATTCGATATATAATAGTGGTTCTAAATTTTTTTCATGTACACGAATACCTGTTGGGATATTAAATTGCTTCTGCTTTGTGTGGAGCCTCATTCAAATATTAGTTTTCTAATAGGGTAGCTGCTTTATACTTATGTCAATGTATTTCTATATGCTTAATAGGTTAATAGGTGACAGACAATATGTGAGCTATAAAAGAACCATGTATAATAGATTGAAGCCTCGTAACTAGAACTATAAATAGATCATATCTTGTCATGATGACTTTTTGAAAAATACTCTTTGCTATATAGAAAGATAATTATGAATAAACTAGCACTCATATACCTATTTATGAAAAAGTTCAACTGTTTATATAATTTTTAATATTCAAAAATATTTGGTTAGTATGTGTGTTTATAATATGAGACACTAACGACCTGACTTCGCTTCGCTTAGCCTAGCTTTTTGTACGTACTTCTTGTGCTTCCAAAGTTTGATTCGTACACACAATTTATTTACTTAGTCAAAGCAATGCACTTGATACATCGTCTGGATGATAAGAGGCAAATGCTACCTGCATACTAACTATAAAATATTATTACGATTGCTTTAGAAGTCAACAAGTAAAGCGTCAACAATAAACAAACAGAATATCCTACCTTCATATTAACTACAATATGTAGAATAGAAAACTGAAAATTTTTACTAATGTATTGTGGTAAGCTTCATTTAACATTTAGTATTTGTTTTATTTCAATCGGTTTAGAAATAAAAAAGTTATGTCAATTTAAATAATCACCTAGAGACGAACCCAAGCGAAGCGAGGATGAGTCGTTAGTTTGTTATAATATAATACTTTTTTCAAATTCCAACATAAATGATTCGTAAGATATAAAACGCGTAATATTATGTCTATCACAAACTACTTTTTAATGAATTTGAATATTAAGTTATATTATCTAAAGAGGACTATTTTTTTGTTTATTAATAAAAATGTGTTTAAAAAAAAGATTAGTGATATGTATTGTATAAGTTATAAATAAGTACGGTCTACATATTTATCAATAAAATTTAAATTACATGTTTAGACTGTATGATTATCAACAATCTAATGAACTCCTAGGCAGAGATTATACCATTAGGTATATCAGCCACTAGCGACTCACCCTCGCTTCGCTCGGGTTCGTCATTTTCACCCCCTTAAGGGATGATTTCCGGAATAAAAAATGTCCTATATCTTTCCCAGGGTCTCAAACTATTTTACCAAATTTCAATCTAAATCGGTTTAGTAGATTTTAAGTTTATTCGTCGCAAACTTACAAAAATACAATTTTTCCCCCCTTTATAATATTTTAAAAAGTGTAGAAGTGTAGATAAAATGTTAAAAGTTAACAGTGAGGATTTTTTGAAATTCAAACCTTGAGGAGTTCGACATGGGTAGCAAAGTATATATACATACGTGTACAATATATGTACATATTACATATTATATAGTAATAGGTAGTATTTACAACTTTTACTTTAACTTATCCATATATATAAAAATAAAATCTGTTCGTTAGTCTCGCTAAAACTTAAAAACGGCTGGACCGATTTGAATAATTCTTTTTGTTTGTTTTGTTGGGGGTGTGTCAGGGGTGGTTTAAATATAAAAAAAAATTAGCGAAAAGAAAAAAAATAGCTGTAAAAATCAAAAAGTTTTGAATTGTTTATTTTGTATGGGAATCACTAACCGTTAAAAAGTTTTAACGTTAAAAGTTAAAACGTATCTAGGGACTAACCCGAGCGAAGCGAGGGTGAGTCGCTAGTATTTAATATAATAATTCTTACACATTTAATGAAACTAATTTCAATATTTAGGAAAAAATAAGAAAAGGTAGTACCTAAGTCACGAGAAAAGCCGGGTGTTTCTAGTAAAGCATAAGGAATAAGAATATAGCTTATGTATTGTAGAAATATAATAAACAAGTAGTTTATACATGTATTGTGATTTGTGCCACTTTAATAAAGTATTTTTAAACATAAGGATTGAGGATGCTGATTTTATTTATTTTTGCAACTTGTTTATTTCATTTATTACAAAAATAAACGATTGAAAATGTTTATAGAGATAAACTTATATTTACTTTAGCTATTTTAAATTTATAACTGGCAATGCAACCAATGAGTTTTATTTTTGTTATCAAATAAATGCCACCAACCTGTTTACTGACGCAGACGTGTCACGTGACGTAGTCGCCATTGTTGTTATGCATTACGGATTAGATAGATTAGATTGTTGTTACGGATTAGATAGCAAATTGATAGAAGGTATCTATAATAATCAATTTTATCATACTAACTATTTGGGCATTTCCTATTTCTTATACATGTCAAATAATAAATTGGTTTCTTTATGATAATCTGTTTATTTATTTTTTAACCAATTCATGATTTAAAGTTTTTTTACATTTGTTACAATATGCTTTAATGTAATGTGTATCTCATGAGAACTTTTAGTTGTATTACAGTATCGAAATATTCTATATAAAAAATCATTCAAGTATATTAAATAACTATCAACTCACCCTCGCTTCGGTTTCGTCTCTAGACAAAAATAAATCTATCCCACGGGTACCGTACATTTACATCCGGGATGATATATAGCTTATAACCTTCGAATTGGATTAGCAATTCCTGAGATTAGCGCGGTCAAACAAACAAACAAACTGACTCTTTATAATAATAATATATTAGTATAGATATGCATTAGTTAATTCATTATATATTTAATTTTTTTATCTTAAACCTCTACACTGATGAAACGTTACTTCGTTAAATTGTACAAGCGACTTACCCTTGCTTTGCTCGGTTGCGTCCTTGGGTAAGATTTTGCCATACATTTTATTATTTCATTTTAACGACAAGTTTTTTACTTAGATTAAAGTTATCAAGATTTCTGCCAGTAAACACATTTTTATCGAAATAAAAGTTAGCCTGTTGCATTCTATTATTAAAAAGATTTTTAGAATCGGATCAATAGTTTCAAAGATTATCCCGGACATACAAATTTTACCTCTTTATAATATTAGTGTAGATTATTGAACTTTTTATCCATTCCGAGCATTGTACTTTAATGAACCGTGTTATCTCAACGGCTACGAGCAAAGGGTCAACATCATCCTTACGGCCTCGTGTGAGAACAGACACGGACATCTCAAGACAGTAAAGGGCAAGGTTGGTCATCGGTAAAACAATGGCAATTCGATTAAATTGTTTATTGTATGCACATAATGCGAGTTCACTGCAGGATACGATGTATAGAATAAAATATTCTTATTTACATTTACTGCGGTACAATATGTGTTATATCAAAGTCATCATAATAATCAATTTGTGTATTGTGGTGGAACAAAAATATTCTCATTCCTATAATATATAATAATGTCCTCCTGACCGTTTCCGGCCACGGCGGCCAATCTCATTGAGACTAGCCAACTGCGCAGGAGATATTATAGTGCACAAGTGTACGCGCAGACACAAGTGCACTCCCTATTCCTGTCACTCTCATACTCCGGTGGGACGACTACTCGACACGACCGGTGAGAGTTAAGGCGCAGGACCGACGGCTTTACGTGCTCTCCGAGGCACGGGGGTGAAACACCGCCAACTTCCCAACTCCGGGCTGTTACTGAGGCTTACTATACAGAAAGACTCAATAACTAAACTTGGCCCGACCCGGGACTCGAACCCAGGACCTCAGGATGTGCAGCCGTACATGCTAGCCACTACACCACCGAGGCTAACATAGGTATGAAAGTATTTTTGTCTCTTTCGTTATCGTTACACTTAATTGCCATATTATGTACAGCGATTAGCGTCTCGCTGCTAAAGCTTTTATACACTGCATTTTTATAAAACCTTCTTTTCAATCTACTAATATTTCTGAAAACTACTTGTTATACAGGGATTAAAAGCAGTCTATTTTTTCACTCGTGGATATTAAAACTTATTTATTATTACTTTAAAAAATCAGAATATATAAATAATAGATAGATTAGCAGTAGTAATTTAGTTTCGGAGATTTTCTCCTACATTCAAGCTCATAAACTTTACCTCCTTATAATATTAATATAGGTATTATATATTTTTTTATTATAAAAACTATTTACATATTGAAAGTTTTAAGGCCACGATCGTTTACTTAGGAACTGAACTTCAATTTGACCTCGAAGCTTTATTGTATTACTTTTGTAGGTACCAATTGTAAACCGCAAGGTACGTGATTTTATTTATTTACACCTAGCATTACATAATAACTCGTTTAGCGCATTATGTAATAATGTATTATTGTTTACGACCTCGCCTTTTATGAACTTGCACGAGGTTGCAAATCAACCAAAACACCAAAGGTCGATGTTAAGACTAATATAAACGCGATATTTTTTTTAATAGATATTATTCAGGAACTAATATTACTAGCCTACTAAAATTTGCCAGCTCTCCTCGTGTAGTTTATTTATGTATAACTGCTCCGCTCCTAAGGAACGTAGCGTTATGTTGGATAGCCTATCTCAATAAATCTATACTAATATTATAAAGTGGTAAAGTTTGTGAGTTCGTAATGTTTTGATGTTGTAGGGGGTAATCTGTGGATCTACTGAACCGATTAAGATGAAATTTGGTAAGAAGATAGTTTGAGACACTGGGAAGGACATAGGATACTTTTTATCCCGGAAATCATCCCTTAAGGGAGTGAAAATGGGGTGAAAATTTGTATGGGGAATCAACTTAGGGACAAACCCGAGCGAAGGGAGGGTGAGTTGCTAGTTGCTTATAAAATGCAAAAATAATTTTTCAATTATGACTCCTAGATCCAGAAAAAATTTTGGACGTGATCAAGCAAACAATCCCATTAGTTTAAAATATTATTCAATGTCCATGCATTCGTTTGAGAAATATCTAACTAGTTTATTATTCTGTTTAATATAAATTCAATATAGTCTAGAATAAGCATATTTCTTTAATGGTTCCGTTCCCAAAGGGTGTCAACGGAACCCTATTACTAAGCCTCTGCTGTCCGTCCGTCTGTCAGAGGGCTGGTATGTCATGAACCGTAATAGGTAGAGAGTTGAAATTTTCACAGAGTGTATATTTCTATGGCCGCTATAACAACAGATAATAAAAAACCAAGAAGGCGAATTTTAAAAAAAGCTGCTATAAAAATTAAAAAAAAAAAAGATTATGGTACGGAACCCTTCGTGTGCGAGTCCGATTCGCACTTGTTAAATATATATTTAACGTATGAATGTAACCGTAATGATAAATTATTAATTTAAATGTAGTGTATGGGTATAGTATTTTCCTAACTTAGCACAATATTTTAATTAAAAGCAATATGAAGTAGATGTGGAATTCGGTCAAGGATCGTTTTAAATAATTATAATCTTAAATATGTATGTATTACGGTTTCATTTTGAGTAATCATTGCCGAAGCAAATGAAGGCTTTAGAACGATAAACACATTAATAAATTATAATTAGTGGAGAAATTACACTAACAACATTATTGTTTTATCAAACAACCATCACCATCTCAATTTGCAGCGCGATAAGAAATTTTGAAATATTAATATGAATCAATGTTTTTAAGTCATAATTAGAAGTATTTTAATAAAATGCAATTTAAATGAAATATGAAAATATCAAATTTAATACTAGTACTACTCAATACCATGTGTTGTGCAAAACCATGACTCAGAGGGCTCTAAGTAATAAGTAGTCAAAGTACGTGAGGAGACAAACAACTAATGATTTGACATATAAATCGAATCAATCAAATTTTGAACTTAAAATACAATAATCTTGAACCATATGTATTGAAGATTAAAAAAAATATGAAATTCGTTTAGAATCATAGACCCAAATGTTATTATAATCATCTTTTTTAAGTTGGTTATAAAAGAAAGAGCTATACGAGTACTAGTAAGACCTACTTTTAAGACATATTTTTACAGCATCTCGTGACCTAAACCGGCATAGTAACGTATTCAACTCACTATCGTTGTTTATTTTCCCGACCTATGACCATTGCAATACTATCGGTAAGATAGCATTTGCAATAATATTGTCTACTCTGAATTTGTAATTTTAGTTATCACGAAAACATAAAGTGGAAATTGCTTATTGTCTGCAATCTGCATAAGTAATGCCTTTAAAGGTCTTTTTCGGAGCAAATAGTGTGGGTAGTTGAGATAAAATGTGTATGCACGTGATGTATTTAAAAACGTCGTGTAGTTGGTCATCATTTCGATAAAAAAATATGTAAACGTGTTATTATATAAAAAGTAATTTAATATTTATTTATAGAAATAAAAACAGGTTCTTATTTTTATATAACAAAATTTTATTTTGCTGATATCCAAGACATCAGTCTAGGTATTATAAATACGTAAAACGATTATAATTGATTTGGTATTTTTGATCAAAATCAATGCATAGAAATTTAATGGTCTAAGGCTGAGAGCTTATAATATAGCTTATATGTATTACTAGCAGAACCCGCGGCTTCATCTGCGTTCAAAGTACAAAAAAACAAATTTTTCTTTCCCTTTCCTTTACAATAATGTATGGAAGTCTGCCCGATTTGTTGACATTTATGATTACTGCTCCGCTCCCTTGGGTAGTAACATGATGAAATATACCCTATAGCCTTCCTCAATAAACGTGCTAAGTAATACAAAAAGAATGTTTCAAATCGGATTAGTTATTTCTGAGATTAGCACGTTCAAACAAATAAACAAACAAACAAGCAAGCTCTGCCTCTTTATAATATAGTCGTAAGTACAGATAAAACTTTAAATCCAGAGACGTTAAGTGATTATACATAGTTCGTTTGGTCAACTAGTTAAAAAATCATTGTATTTAAAACCACTTTAACATTCTGACAATAACCTTAATGAAGTAAAATATAACTTTATTGATATGTCAATGTTAAATGTGTACCAGCAACATAATTCATGAACTGGTGATAATTTTATTCTATCATTTATTTGTAACCATTTCGCAACTAGGTAGGTACTTATATTGTAACTGTCGAGTAGTTCCTGCTATACGATTAGTAGATTGGTTTTATAAATTAAGCCTTACAGCGGCTATAAATATATACCTATATTAATTTATTTTCTCACTATTGAAGGGTTTCTGGAAGAAATCTCTTATAGAGATAAGTTATCCTTTGTTGACATTCTGTTACTTTATTTTGTATAACATATATTTTATGGTACATAAATAAATAAATAAATAAATAATAAATGAATAAATTTTATGAAAATGTTATGCAAGTTATTTTGAGCTTTATTATCTATATAAAGCTGTATTATCTATATATAGTTACCTACAAACAAATAAATAGACAAAGACGAAAACAGTTCAGTATATTTTACTCGTCTGGTTTTCAACCGATTTAATTTTTTTTTACTATATACTAATATTATAAAGATACTAATATTATAAAGAGGCAGTTTGTTTGTTTGTTTGAACGCGCTAATCTCAGGAACTACTAATCCGATTTGAAAAATTCTTTTTGGATTAGAAAGACTGTTCATTGAGGAAGGCATAGGTATGTTATCATGCTACTACCCAAGAGAGCGAAGCAGTTATATAATATATAGTCTATCTATTCCATACTAACCGTTATAACGTACCTAGGGACGAACCCGAGCGAAGCGACGGTGAGCCGCTAGTTTAGAATAAATAAGTTGTAAATAGCTAATTTACGTAGGGAACCTTTAAAATAAAAATGTATATTATCTATTTCGTTATGTTATCTATCAAGTCTAGGACTGCTGTTGATTACTAACTGCAATTAGATTTTTCTATCAAATAAATAATAAAATACTTTTTCTGAGGTAGGAAAACTATTGTTTTAGAAAGCTAAAGTAAATGGTCATCAGATGCTTTAACGTTTTTCTAAAGAGAATTTTAAACAAAGAAAACAATAGAGCTATTGTAGTACCTACAGAAAGTGAAATGATCTGTATGACTTATAATTCATTAACATAATAATATTTCGTGATACATTAATTTCGCACACTTGACACTTGCCCTTGTGCATTCCATATGCAACGACCAGTTCAATGGACATATCTCGATACAAACTTCCTTATTTCCAAGGATCTTCCTTGATAACTGTTTACGAAGTAAATGCTTTTACCCACCACGACGATAAAGGATCATTGACTATATATTTATTAAAAACTCACAGTAATGTCACTTGGAATATGTATTATGTATTCAGCCCTTTTTAACGTCCCATTGCTGGGCACGGGCCTCCCTTCAATATGAGGGATTAGGCCATACTCCACCACGTATGGGATGTTAGAATATAATAATAACAATATGAAGTAAATATTATAAATATGAATATCTGTTCTCTTCACTTTTTCGTATTTGCTATACGACTCTCAAATTGTAAGAATTTATAAATCATAAACAATTTTAATTTTTAGCAGAATTTATTACTACGGTTTTAATGTTTTCTGCATTGTAATTAAGAATTATAAAAGAAGTTTTTTATACGCGTTTTCAGTTTTTATATTTTTCAACTTATGTAATTTAATATCTTTTGCATTAAATTTAAATATGACATACCTAACTTCAATATAATCTATACTAATATAATATTATAAAGCTGAAGAGTTTGTTTGTTTGTTTGTTTGAACGCGCTAATCTCAGGAACTACTAATCTGATTTGAAAAATTCTTTTACATTAGATAGCCCGTTAACTGAGGAAGGCTATAGGCTATATATCATCCCGGAAAAATTTACTGTTCCTGTGGGATAGATTTGTTTTTATCTAGGAACGAACTCGAAGCGAAGCGAGGTTGAGTCGCTAGTCTCCTATAACTTTGTAGAGAAATAGCACCATTTGAGGAGGTTCATCTTCACAAACATTATTTGAATAAATTTACTCAATTAAAATTAATTCGATCGTTGCTATCTATGCTTCGTTTATTCTGAAACCACAAAGATAATTTTTCCTTATAGATTATTCAATGAGCACATTATGTAGTAATGTACTTACGTCAGATATTTTTACTATGTTTATAAATAAGTTTATGAATAATAAATATTTTATTTTATTACAATATTAATTTAGTATAATGAGGCAGTTAATAGGTTTTATAAAAAAAAATACTCGTATTACTTCGCGAATATTATGTTGAATTACATACATATAATATGTATGTATAGTAAGTAGGTAGTGTAACTATGTATATAAAACATGTAATCCATCTTGAATAATGTTTCTTCATCTTTTCCAATTTATAAAATTTTCCGGGTATCTTTCCGGAAAATTGGATATTTCGGGATAAACTAAAATTTTTTCTTTTTTCTTTTTGGCTGGGTAGTAGGTACTACCATCGTTATGGGATCCTGTAATGTTACTAATATTATAAATGTGAAAGTTTAGATGGATATTTGTTACTCAATCACGCCAAAACGACTGAACTGACCGATCTCGATGAAATTCGGCATAGAAATAGATTGTAGTCTGGAATAGCACATAGGCAGCACTTTTTATCCTGGAAAAATGTACAGTTCCCGTGGGATCGATTAGTTTTTATTGTGCTAGAGGCGAACCTAAGCGAAGCGATGGTGAGCCGCTAGTTAACATAATAAAATCTAATAATAAAAGTATAAATAATAGACCGTTACATGTAGTGTTATTTCTAACTGTGTAGTTAAAAATAACAGTAATTCAATTTTTTTAATTTTCATTCATTCATAAATGTAGCTATAGTGTTGCTTAATATTTTGCTTTTGAATAATAGTAAATTAAACTAAAATTAATATTTTTAATTATTTTTAAATATTTAATTTTTTTTTAAATACATATAGGTAGAACAATAATAGTGCTCAATTAATTCATATTTTTAATTTCTTTTTTCTATATTTTTATAAATATAATAATAGCAACAATAAATAAGATTACTAATGAAAAGTTTTTTAAAATTGTAATATTTATAACACTTGTTATATGCTAAATTAAATAAATAGAAACTTTCTCTAGTTCTTCTCGTCAAAACGCTACTCGTCAAGTTTTAATTTGATATAGACTACTAGCTTATGACTTCTAATAACATTTCTCAAAAACTAGTCCATACAAATACCAGAATAAAAATGTCACTTTCAGGCGAGGAGAAACTAGAACATATTTTCGCATTTATATTATTTTTGAGTTAAATTACTACAATAACTTTTACAATTCCACATACTTTTACAAATAAACCGTCAACAGTACGAATCGTATATTAATAAGAACATAATCGCGTAATATTAATGAGATACGGGTCAGAGTCGAGGCTCCTCGGCAGTATAAATTAGTTTTTCACCTTTTCAGCGATGAATCACCGTGTTTGTGAAGTAAGTAGTAGGTAAGCTACGTTCGATTTACATATATTTATGACGTATATTAAAATAATGTGAATTATAATCGAAGGCGAAAGAAAAAAATTCAGTACATTCCTAGATTGGAAAAATTACGATTCATCTATAAAATATATTGTAATAAAATTCTAATTAAGCCGAATCTGTACATTAAATATTTTTTGAACATCTTTTTGAAAAAGTCATTATTATCGACAAAGACGCTGAATCTGTACTTTTTTTATATTTTTATCTCTGTTTTTTTTTACAATTTTTTGAACTTTTGTCTGTCTGTCTGTCACCGCATCACGAAAAACCATTGGGCAGATTTTGATGAAATTTGGTATGGTGATAGATGATTATCCGGGTCATCATATAGGATATTTTTTACTGCGGGAAAATATCTCATCTCTGCGCTAAAAGTAAATAACTTTGAATTCGAAGTGCCAAGAGCGGTAGGTTTCATACTCGTAAATGACAGGTTCGCCTGATTGTCTCATTGTTGCCCTTCGTAACAACTTTAAGCTAATCGGAAATCCTTTTATGCAAATTTTTATATATGAAATAGTTCCTTATTATCCTTCCTTATAGTAATTATATTATTGCTATACACAAACCTTATACACATATATAGTTCTAAAAACAGATAAGCTCTCGCCCACGACTTTGATTAAATTAGTTAAGTCTAACTAATTTTATTGACGTAATTGATGGACGTATCGTTTGTCAATCTGCAAGAAAATTGAAATAAAATGGAACCTTTATTTTGTTTTTGAAGTAAAACTTCTATACGCACGCTTGACTTGGTGAGTAAGCTGGTGAATGCGTGACGAGAGCGTTACGAAAAGTGTGATCGGGCGAGGCGAACGTTTGTTGCCATGGTAACCGTTGTTATTGTCTGACAAATGATATATAATATATTCTTTCCTTAAATGATATTCTATAAATATATGAATGTAATATGCTTAATATGCGTTATTTTTAGTATCTCACCTATCCTAATTATTTAAAACATAAATTGAATTTCATAAAAAGTACCGATAACCTACAGAAGTTTTACTTCTTGCGCGTGTACATATTCATACACGCACTCTTTAATTTTTTTATTTAACTTTCATTTTTTAAAGGAATAGTGGGGCATGAACAAGTATCGGGGACTAACCAAATGTAAAACGAATTACTAGTATAAGTAACATTTTGGTAGAAAAAAAAAAATAATATTACGCCAGTGTAAAGTCAATTTATAAATCTGCAAAAATGAAGTACATCAAAGGCTTTCTCTCCATTATGTAGAATGTAATATAATGTAAAAGGGTACAAAGGATGGCAGTGACATAGTCATTGTCTGAAACTTTATCCTCGGCTTTCTCGCTACACGCTTTCTTTGAAAAACATTGTTCTGGTAACTAAATACTACTGATAATATTAGTAACTGACAATGCTTTTTAGAGCTACTGCTTCAATATCAAGTTTCCTCTTAACCCATTTAAATTACATAACATCCGATTGGATTATTTTTAATATTATAGTTATTCGTTATTATTTAATATTACGTATTTTTTCAGCTGAGACGACGAGGCATTACTCATTTTGTTATTGTTTAAATTGTTTTGTTGGAATTAGTACTAACTACACTATACGTTTAAAATACTGCTTAGGCCAACTTATTTTTATACCATCTTATAAATGAAGTATGTTATTAAAAGATAAGACCGTTTAAATAATATGTAACCTTATAACATTTTTTTAAATGGACGTATTTCATAGCACCTTTTTCCTACGTCTGTGCTCGCGTACTATGATGAAATAATACTAACATAGGTACCTACTACTACTTCAGGCTTAGTGCAACTTTTTTAACACGCTTTTATTTGCTTTCATCTAATTCGGGCTCATATTTTTACTCCTAAGAGTGTCAAAAGCGTGCTTTTTTTAAGTTTTTTTTTAAACTATAATCCGCTCAATAATTTCAGAGATTATTCAAACAACGAATATTTTTAATATCTTTGAAACACATTGTAGATTTTAATCACGAATACTTTTTATATACATATGTATTAAGTAATCTATTATCATAAGCAATGCAGTTAGAATTGTCCAAGTCGTTTATATTCATACACTAATCTGTGCTGTAATAGCTGTCACTATGCAGCATAAGTAATAGTACCAACTAAATGTGCCATAAATTATTCCAATATCTAGTAACACTTGAAGCGATTTTAATGTTTTAAAGGAAAGTGAAAATTGTTATGCAGAGTACGTTATTTACTACACGGTTTGCATTTTGCTTAGGTTATATGATAGGTACTCCTTTACAAACGATTGGTACCTACTTGTTAAAAGGAGAGATAATTTTATCATTATAGTACATATAAATAAATCACAACATGTACATTGTATTAACAGTTGACTAAGTGACCCTTTGGTCCATAAATTATAGTAATTTATGTATAAGTAGGTATCACGTATGTTTGCATTATGTAGAAAAAGGACAACTTATATTTACTGTATATTTTTATAATTCTAATGTTAAGCAAGGATACTTCGTTAAAACAATAATTTATTGCATAATTGCTCTCATCGTTATTTAAAAATTTGAACGACGTGCTCATTTTCTACTTTATTTATCAGAATAAAAGTAAATTGTACCTCTGCAAAATGCAAGCTATCAGCAATTATATGTATTCAGCCCTCTTTACCGTCCCACTGCTGGACACGGGCCTCCCTTCAATACGAGGGGGATCAGGCTATAGTCCACCACGCTGGCCAAGTGTGGGTTGGCGGACTTCACACGTCTTTCGAAAACTTGCTAGGTTATCTCAGACATGCATACCGTAAGGTAAATGGTAATCATGTTAGAAATGATTCGAACATGAAAATATCAGAGGTGCGAGACCCGGGATTTGAACCCGCTTCACTCGGTTTCCCAAGCGAGCGCGTTACCACTGGGCTACCACTGCCTTTTTTATATCATATTATAGTATAGATTATACCAATTTCTTTTTCATATTTTACATACATTGTTATTTACGTAACAGATTTTTTAGAATCGGATCCAGGTGATCCTGAGATTACCTCTTACTATAAAATGTAATATAACTTGACTATTAAGAAATATAAACGTAAAATAGCAAGGTCATCTTAGGTTTTATATTTAGCTGCCTTCATGGTGCAAGTCGGAAATCTGCATGTGATAGACGGAAGTTTATGTGCAAAAATTGCATAGTGTGCACATTGATATATCTATGTATATATTACGATATCATATTCTATATGATATCATTAGGACGACCTCTACTTCAACTCGACGTGAGTGAAGTGGCAGATTTCTACCGCTAATAATATAATTTATTTAAGCGAAATAAGTTGATACAGTTACCATTAATTTATTGTATTAATATTTATATAAATATCTATTTTTATGAATAATAATAATTTTATTATTATTGTTAATACGTATGTATGTATGTATGTACATATATATTATATGGTATATACCTACACCTTTTATTTCTATAACTATTTATAAATATGATCTGCTAATAATAATAAATTACATAATATTAGTAGTTTTCTTTTTATAATGTAGCGTTAGTAATCGAGACATCCTGTTCTAACTATAGCTCAAAGATCCCTTGCGACATAGACAAAACCGAAGATTTTCATCGATGTTTCAAATATGCATAATTTGATAGTGCCCAACGTGTACATTTTTTTAACCAGTCCAAGATAAACATTGTATCATCAATACAGATACAATATATGTTGTGTGGCAGGTTAATTCGCCACCCTTGCTGCAGTCTGACAGAAGTGCCATTTTGCAACGACGCAGACAGTCGTCATTTGGCCCATTTTAGTCTCAATCTCGTTATTATTTGTACGTAGCTGGCTTGGCACTAGACCCAGGACTTTTCGAGATTCCCGTAAATCATTCTTTGTTTGTAAATTTATGGCGTTTCCTAAATGTATATGAATTGCAGAAATTATTATTATTGTTAATAATTTTAATAGTTTTGCATATCGACCTTATCGTTCCGCGTTTAATGGCTAAAAGGTTTTACCTCCATTAACAAATATTATAGAACTATATTTGAATGTTTTATCAGTAAGATAGTATTATAAACGTGAAAGTTTGTAAGGATGTATGGATGTTTGTTACTCTTTCACGCAAAAAGTACTGAATGGATTTTGATGAAATTTTACAGTAATATAGCTTATACATCAAAGTAACACATTCGCAATACAGTAATACATAATTGAACTACGAGGGAGCCGCGGGATAGCACTAGTATTATTATAAAAGTTAATTATGTAGTAATTTAAATGATATTTAGTTCGGATTCTGAAGATTTTAGGACAATACCTTGAGCAATCGTGGCGATATTTTCAATATATAATGGAAAACGCCTTCTCGTTTGTTTAGTTGGTTACTTTTTGTATTACAATGGGAACTAAACAAACATTATGCAAGGTAATTACAGGTTCATTGTGTTGACAAGTATTACGAAATCATCCTTGAAAATAAGTTTCCTGTATTAGAAAACGTATGTATCTATTTATTTTCTTATAATGGATGTTATAATACGAAAGAAATATTTATTTATTACTACGTAAAAGGTGACAGATTCGATTCTTCGAGATTAAGACAAAGCGCGCGTTCGTAATGTAGTAAAAGAGACTTACGGGAGAGTCTATCATGATTCCGTCTAAAGCATTCGAAACGTCGGGAACCCAAAATCTAAATTAATCTAAGAAAACTACTAGTAACATCTAGTAGTAAGTTTTTTGTATCAAGAGCAAAAAATTGTTGGCCCTAGATTATTTTTTAAATTCATCTCTAAAGAGAATTTTAAACTATGTAACTGTACATTTTTATGAAAAAAAGCGATTAGAAACCGCAGACAAAAGCTATTTAATATGTAGAGCATGAGTTAGGGATCAGACCAACAAAATTATTCGGAAAGTCTAAAATTATACCAAACTAGCGACTCACTCTCGCTTCGCTCGGGTTCGTCCCTAGGTTGATTCCCCATACAAACTTTCATACCCATTTTCACCCCCTTGAGGGATGATTTCCGGGATAAAAACTATCCTATGTCCTTCCCAGGGTCTCAAAGTATCTTCTTACCAAACATCTAAATCGGTTCAGTAGTTCCAGAGATGATTTCCTACAAACAAACTCACAAACTTACAAACTTTACTTCTTTATAAATAAAAAGTAAAAACCTACGCGGATAATGTCGGGGCGCGTCTCTAGTTCCAAACAACGTTAATTGCAATCGTGAACCTAGCAGTTAATAATGTATTATGCACTTACACGTGTCTGCATTTTTTAAAATCATTGATTCATTGTGGTAAGATTATGGAGTATTTTAGACAGCGGAAACCAACACTGGCGCCATATCCGTCACCTGTTGCATTATTCTTTTGTATCACTATATCCTTTCATTCAATTCGTGATTTATAACAATTTTACCGTTACATGAATACAGATTAACTTATTTTAACCGTAATGTTTAAAACATAATTGTACTGATATTATAACGTTATCCTATATATCTACGAGTGGAAAATAAATATTTAGACCAATAAAAGGCTATACCTTCTTATATGTATGGTTTTTATTGTCACGGTGTAGGTATATGTAGATGCATGGAACCCATGGATGGCCAATAGTAAATTGCGCTATAATTTTTATATATTTTTGTTAGTGAGAGATTTTCATAGTACCTACCTATCCGTTGAAGAGACGATTATTAAGACCATATTGAAATCTGTTGTGCAGTATCAAGTTTTTGTATTGTTCAATTTTGGTTTTGTGTCCAGATAAATTTTTAAAATCGAAACGACGATTTTTAAATCAATTTCCGTAAATTGATTCCTAAGATTTGATTATGTAGTTATAAGTAGGTACCTAAAGCTGATAAAAATTAAATTTTAAAATTGTAATATTAATAATTAGATAAGTATTTGAAATTAAAGTCTGTGATAAATAGGTATATAACAGGGATTCCACCTTTTGTGTTACCTTTATATATGTATGTATGTACGAGTGATACAGTTACGCCTTAAGAGAAAATCGAACTAAGGACTTCTATAGAGTTTTCTTAGTCGTTTTTTTTTGAAAGTAATATATTTGTATTGATGTGTCAACTTCAAGTTTCTTTTAATTATGACGAATTACAAAATAGCGCATAATATATGTAATTGACATGTGAGTTATTAAACAAAATATTTAAAGGCTATACCAATTGAAATAATATTTACTTAGAATACAATTTTAATTACAATCGTTTTTATCCAAAGCTAAAAGCAGAAGTTAAAGATAATTCATCGTAAACAAAAATTATAAATAGTTCTAACTAACGTAATGAGAAAGATTAAAAGTCCCGACTCCTGGCTTATTGACTGATTATATAATCGATAAATATGAACAAGGTCCCGAATAGACTGTGTAATTACATCTATGTATAACTAGCGACTTATCCTTGCTCCGCTCGAGTTCGTCCCTAGTTCCGTTTTCACGTTTAGTATAGATTTCTTGGAGATGAAATATTTTCCCGCAGTAAAAGGTTAATTATATCAGGATCAGCTATGATCACACCAAATTTCATTAAAATCTGTCTAGTGATTTTCTCATGATGCGTTCTCAAACAGGCAGACAAAAATTCCAAAAATTGTAGATTCCGCCTCTGTATCAATAATAATGACTATTTCAATAAGATTTAAAAAAAAAAAAACAGACATTCGACTCAGAATTTTATTATATGTATAGTCATATTTTATGTTTGACCTTTCTTAAAAGTGTAGGAAATAAAGATGAAATATGCAATTTTGTATTGAAAAATACAGGTTCAATAAATGATTTGTAACATGTGAAGTTAATTAACTTAACTCCCTGCACTTTGAAGTTAACGGCCTTCCTTTATTACAAAAAACGTACAAAATTATTAACACTATTAATTTATATAGATACCTACTAGCGACGTACCTACTGTACATTTTAATGGTTAGTGTGGAATAGATAGACTACCTAACTACATAGGTATGATGAGTTTTATATACCTTACTTGAGAAATGATTATTTCCCCAAACAAACTTTCACCCCTCTTGTCACCCCTTTAAGGGATGATTTCCGGTGTAAAAGTTATCCTATATCCTTCCCAGGGTCTCAAACTAGCTCCATACTAATTTTCATTTAAATCGGTTCAGTCGTTTAGTCGTGAAAAAGTGACAAACAGAGTTACTTTCGCATTTATAATATTAGTACGGATTGTATGTCCTCTTTTTTTAAAGTCAAGATGTTATAAAGAATATATTTTATTTCATATACTGCAGCATGAATTAATAAGGAACAATAACTTATTGATAGTGTACTCGTATGTAAACACAATGTATTTATAAAATATAACCAGATGAAATTCTTAAGATCAACAGAAAAACCGACACTTGCGTCATGATTCATTTAAGTATATATATATATATACAATATATATATATATATATATATATATATATATATATATATATATATATATATATATATATATATACTTTTATAAGGCAATTATAAAACATTATAATAATTGCAGCATTTATTCAGCAAAAACCAAAAATAAACTCTTTTAACATTAAAAGCATTTTGCGTCTGATTAAATTTGACTACTGCGGAAGAAGTAGGTTTGATTCACGTAAGGAGCAAAGGTCTGACTATGTACAAACATAGAACGTCTTGTAAAAGTTTCAATTTACATATTATTTTACTTGAAAATTTTTTGACATGGTATCTTAAATACACATCAGTTAACATGCGATTACTTTTGGATTAATGTGCTTATAGTATTAAACTTACTTCTATATTAGAAGTAAGCTTTACGTAACATCGATATAGTTATAGATATTATTTACATGTATAAAATAGCGTGCAGTTAATTAATTAACCGCACTACGAAACAGTTTAAATAGCTTAAGTAACCGTCATGAAAACAAGATATAACACTGTTATGCATTGTTTCCTGAAACTTGTTTGCCAATATGCAAATAAAATATCCATTTGCTTGGCAACTTTTTGATTGAGTTTATAAAGATAAAAAATAATATATCGATTAATATCTTATTTTAATTTTTCATACTGGCAAAGTTTAGTCATATGCTGAAGAAGTAACAACTGTTCAAGATTATCGTAAAAATGTATATGGTAGCCTGTGTAGCGAACTGCGTTTGTCCTTGAGAGGACTACTACAGCATACTATAGACTATTACAGACAGCATAAGACGTGAAAACTACTGCTACCAGCAGTACATAAGAAGACGAAACATATCTACAGAATTAAAAAAAGTTATTCTATTAAGATCAACTTTGTTACACTTGCCAACAGTCTCCACTTGTACCTCGATACATATAATAAAATTCTGAGTCGAATCTGTACATTAAATATTTTTTGGAAAATCTTATTGAAGTAATCATTATTATTGACATAGAGGCCGAATCTATAGATTTTAGAATTTTTATCCGTCTGTCTGGGAACGCATCACGAGAAAACCACTGGAAAGATTTTGATTATATTTGGTATGATGATAACTGAGTGTGCGGGTCAACATATAAGATACTTTATACTGAGGGAAAATATCTCATCCTTGAGAAATCTATACAAACCGTTAAAAAGTTCCTAGGGACGAGCCCTAGCGGAGCGAGGGTGAGTCGCTAGTAGTAAATAAAAATAAAGGAAACATTTGTTTATTGTTCAAAACAACCTTAGCGTAAAAATAGTAAAAAAAAAAAAACATTATCTTCTCTATACCTTAAATGGCGTGGTGTAATGCGGTAGGCCTATGTAAAACCTGTATAGCTGTATAGTGTTCCTACACCAGAGGTCGTGGGGTTCGTGTCCCGCTTTTATTAAGTATTTATAATAATCATATGAGTTTTTGTTGCAGACTCATTGTGTCCATATGTATGTGGTGCGAACCTTTGACATAGAATAACCTAGTAGGGATCGTTGAGAGTATTTTTTTTTTTATTTCATTTTGGCGGCTGTATTATATCACTGCGACCATCTCTGGTCTATTGTGATCGCCACATTTTATGCTAGAGTGAACCATTAAACCCTGCAGCTATTAAAAACTGAAGGATTTTCTTAGGGTTACACTCTTTTAATTCATCTAGGCCTAGAAATTGTTTTCCTAGATGAATGCTACGCTTGTGCATGAGCGGTCCACATTCCCATAGAAGATGAAGTGGCGTTTCGTCTGCCTCCATGCATACTCTACAGGTTCGCGTTTCGCTCAGCCCTAGGTTGAACATGTGCTTATTTAAGCAGCAGTGTCCGGTGAAAGTCCTTACCAGTATTCGTAAGGTTATCGTTGAGAGTATAGTGTTATTTAAACTTATTTATTTTTATATTGTACTACTATCGGTTTTTGTTATAACCACAATAACTACCTATTATATTGTTAAATACAAAACAAAGAAATGATAAATCGCTCGAATACAAGTGTTATTAATTAGTTTGTTTTTATTACAAAATTGATAATTGTAATCGACTCACGTTCAATGTAATGGCCAATTAAGTTTTATAATTTTCCTAGTCTACAATATAAATAAAAATCTATACTAATATTATAAAGCTGAAGAGTTTGTTTGTTTGTTTGTTTTTTTGGTTGAACGCGCTAATCTCAGGAACTACTAATCCGATTTGAAAAATTCTTATTGCATTAGATAGCCTGTTAACTGAGGAAGACTATAGGCTATATATCATCCCGGAAAATGTATGGTTCCCGTGGGATAGAATTGTTTTTGTCTAGGGACGAACCCGAAGCGAAGCGAGGGTGAGTCGCTATACAATATAAAATACGTTGATATATATTAACAAACAACAACAAATCGATTCTGACTAATGCAAAAATATGAAAAAAGAACTTATTTAAATGTACAGTACGAAATTGCTGCTTCTAATACTCCTGTTACACAAATATCTGTCTAAGGTTCTGTCTTAAAATAAATAAAATTTAAGCGTAAATATATTTATTGGATCTTTTTTGTTTTACTTTAACGGTTTCGGATTGATTCTTCTAGAACTAAGAGAACTACAAACTAAATCATTACTTCTTTTAAAACTTCGAAAAATAGATGTCAAAATATGTGTACATAATAAATAAATAAAGTAATATGCTGGGACATTAACACACAGCATCATCTAGTACCATACTAAACTACGCGGCTTGTGTTATGGATACCAGAGATTTGATACACTACACATATTATATAACTTTAAATACATATATATTATAAATATAAACACCCATGATTGGAGTATAAACATTCGTGCTCATCACACAAATAAATGCCCCCAGTGGGACTCGAACCTATGACCGCTGGCACAGCAAATATGGTAGCTACAAACTGAGCCAAATGTGTCGTCATAATAAGTAGTGGATGTCCAAATAACGAATATTATTAATGAAAGCGCAGATGACTTCATTCATTTTTTAATGTATTTTTTCCATCGGAAGTAGTTTTGTGTTTGCGGCCGGCAAAAAGTCATCAATTAAAAGAGACGCGCTCCATTTCGCGAGCTGATTGGTAAAGGCAAAAAGCCAGGAAGCTCCGTTCTGAATGACTGCTGGTGGAAATTATGAGGATATTGATAATTTTACTGTCAAAACACAAATCTTAAAATTTGTCGTTACAACACATTACGACACATTTAAGATATTATACGCAATACATGATATGTTTTAATTCAAATGACTATATTTTTATCTAAAACTCAAATTATTAGTAAATTCATTAAGCAATCAATTAAAAATATAAAACAAAATAGTTATTTAAAACAAGTCTGTTCATGAATAGTAAATTAATAAAAAATTGTTGATCATGACTTCCGCCCGCAACAAAATGGCGATTTAGGTGCAAAAAGATTAGTAAAAACTAAAACACGGCCACATTACAATAAGTAGATAAAATAAAATCCTTTTGAACTAAATTAACTTGATAAAAGATACTGTTATTGATAAATTTAGAGTTAGATGGCACGCCTATTTTGTTCACTGAAACATGCCGATTCACTGTCAATGACATTCCTAAAGCCAAGTTCGTAGCCTTCAGTTAATAGCGCTACCTTCGTAAGTTCACGATACCGTCACGCGACGGGAGACGCTCAAACACCCCCTTTTCACCCAGTGTTGCTTTATACCAGAATAGTTTTATCGAGGTTACCATGTTTCTGTGTGCCATTGAAATTGATACATATTAAACACACGCAGATCTTAAAACTCGTTTTCGAGTTAAAAAAACGAATTATTAAGGGTAATTGAATAACCACTTTCGAACACATGTCATTACTGTGTTGTTAAATTATTTAGTATTTTTACGTTTAAATAAAAAATACATTTTTGGAATTTTTAAAATCATTTTTGTAAAAATGTGGCTAGCCTTTAAGATGTCTAAAACTTTAGTCTCTCCCGTGACCATGATCGCTGTAAAGCATTCTAATTTCGGGAACCAAAAATCTTACATATTAATGCTATCATTAGCTTACATATCAATTGATGTGATATCATCAATACATAGTATAAAACAAAGTCGCTTCCCACTGTCCTTCTGTCCATATATATGCTTAGATCTTTAAAACTACGCAACGGATTTTGATGCGGTTTTTTTTAATAGATCGAGTGATTCAAGAGAAAGGTTTATATGTATAATACATGCATAATATAGTAGAGAAACACTGATAATTTTAGAGGTTTCTAATTTGATATCGTAAATAAACACATTTTTTTGCACTTACATTGCGAACGCTGGCTGAATCCTACGAGATAGATCAAAATAATATATTACAGTATTGTACACCTTACAAAGGTCTACAAAAAAGTCAGCGATGGCATATGTCTAGCTCTTAAGGATAACAAACTATATCTATTTTATTATATCCAAGCTAGGGACGAACCCGAGCGAAGCGATGGTGAGTCGCTAGTTGATTATAATAAAAAGCTATCTTCTTATGTGATTTCCTATTTATAAGGAAATATATATTTATATAAGTAAATATTATATCATCTCATAGGCCCAAGACGCTTAAACGCTTTTCTAAAGGAGAAATGCCTTGGATAATTTAATATTTTTTGGCAATTCAACTTAATACTCTTCGAATTAAACATCAGTTTAACATCCTTTGTTTTTATCGATATGTTATATTATGTCACATCACCAGAAGTACAAAAGAGCAGCCTCATTAAAGCCCGCGAAGGACAGACCTTGCTCAGTCACGGCCGTAAAGCAACCTTCGCTGAAGGAAACACATATAAATCATTTATTTTCTGTGTCCAAACTGTTTGGTTATGAAAGTGCTTTATTAAACGCCGATACTAAAAATGTTACTATACTTACGTTAATAAAAGTACTTGTTAAAAATTACTGAATCAAAAAAATATATATACATATATGAATTTTGGGTAAAGTATAAAGAATTGTAATAAACTCTTGACTTCCATTATATTTTACATTATAAACTTAAAACATCCGTTAGCAATTTTCATGAAAGCTTCATTTTAATGAAGCTTTTAAAACTTTGAATGCTATAACATTCTTAGCTATGTAACTATTAGAGCAGCTTTATGACATTTGTGGCCCATAGTGCCAATGGTGCTGTTATGGATAAAATTTAGCATATTTTTACGTTAAATCATAAATGTTGGATTCAATGATTAAATAGCATAATCAGATGAATAATCTTTATAAACCCGCTCAATTAGAATTATCCAATAAATAAACTCGTTACAATAATAGCCATATCTATTTGTTACAATCTAATCTATATACAATTTTTAAAAATATTATCCATCACTAAAAAGACCTAAGAGAACAGAAAGACAAAGAACGCAAGAGTATAACTTAAATATTTATAACAAAAAAAAGAAAATGTCAAAAAATAAAAATGAAACTCTGAAAGAGGCACGTACAAATGTCTGTAATGTTTGCATACTAACGTAATAAAAAATAGCATTTCTTCATACCTCGATATTTTTAATTTGGTCGAATATTCCCAATAGAATTGTAGAGGAAAAAATTGTTGGATTTTCGTCAAAACGTGTTTTATGGCGAAATTCAGCTTAGCTTTATAACAAACTCTCGCTATGGCAAAATGCCTAAGGCGTATACGTGCTCGCATCAGAACCGTTTGAAAAGTTGAGCTTTCAAAGTTGAAAAAAAGCTAGTTTTTAATTATTCACTTTCATCAAACTGTGCAATCAGTTACTACGGTGAAATAACTTTACCAATACAAACAGTAAAATATTACCGTTTTTATTGGTCAAGTTTATTTTATATGTAATTATATAGATGAGTTGCCTAATAATCTAGGAAACCTAGTTAAGGGTGCATGGACTTCAAAATCATATTAATAACTAGCATTGTCCGCGGCTCCGTCCGCGTTCAGGTGACCAAAAACCAATGCTTAGTTTAGTAAACTCTTACATACAGTAGCGCTCAAAAGTATTTTGACAACATAAAATTCATTATTATTCCTCTTAAAATAAAACACTATCGGACAGTGTCTTGAGTATAGTGGAGAGCATTATAACTACGATTATTTGAACGTCATGTTACGACTTGTTTCGACTTGTCACTTTGTACTGCCTGACCAATGTGACTTTCAGCGAGCTCAAAAGTATTTTGACACGCAGTTTGCTCCGTAAATTCGTGGATGTTACTTGCTTCTTTCTTCTGATTTCTACTGATATTTGCTTACAGTAATTATTTCGATATGCCGAAATGTAAAGAATATTCCATTGATTTTAGAAAAGCCGTGATAAATGCGCTAAAGCAAGGATTAAAACAAATCGGAGTTGCTCGTATTTTTAAAGTGTCTCGTCAGCTCGTTAGCGCATGGAATAAATTGTATAATAAACGAAGACTGTCGAAAATAAGCCTCGCAATGGACGTCCAAAAAAAACGTCTCCTAAAGTCAATCGTATCATAAAAAAGTTATCAACAAATGATGTTCGCAAGTCGGATGTAATGATACAAAGAGAATTGAAAGAAAAATATCACGTGGACATTCACGTTTTCACTGTCAAACGACGCTTGAAACTCTTTGGATTACATGGACGAAGACCGATGAAAAAGCCTTTAGTATCTACGAAAAACCGGAAGGCCCGACTTGCGTTTGCAAAACGGCACATATCATGGTAAAGTTCAGACTGGTCTAAAATTTTGTGGAGTGATGAAAGCAAATTTAATTTAATGTCTTGTCATGACATTAAATTTGCTTTCGTTACAAGACAAGACAAAATTTTTAATGGAGTAAGGCTATAGCCTTCTGTACATTTTTTTTGGATTTAAACTACGTATTTTAAAAACACATGGCGACATCTATTATCAAATATCTAAATAACACATAAATAAATTTTCATTAAAATATCTATTTTAATGAATAAAATAGCGCTATTGATATTTCTTTTAAGATAAGTTTTTTTTAATAGTTTTGACATATATAAGTAAGTTACCCTGCTAAAATGTTAATAGTACCTATCATCGTGCTTTTACTTTAACCAGTTTTTGTATTTTTTCTCACAAAGAGATATTTTCGTTTTGATATGCGTTGACTTCGATAACCTGCTATCACCATACCAAATTTCATCAAAATCCCTCCAGTGGTTTTTCTGTGATGCGGTCACATACAGTCAGACAGACAAAAATTCTAAAAACTATAGATTCGGGCTCTATATCGCTAATAATGAATAGGTATTTCAATAAGATTTTCCGTAAAATATTGAATTTACGGATTCGGCTAAGTTATAATATTTTATTATATGTATAGTTACTAATTTATAAAGCCAAAAAGTTTGCTTTACTGAATACTTGAACACGGGCGGGGCTGCGGGTAATTTAGTAGTAATTCTAATAAAAACGTAGAAAGCTCATATCTGTACATTCATTTTTTTAGAATTAAAACTACGTATTTCAAAAACACATGGCGACATCTATTGTCGAATTTCTAAATAACACATAAGTATATATTAATTGAAATAACTATTTTATTGGATAAAATAGCGCTATTGATAATTTGATTTTTAAGATAAGCTATTTTTAATAGTTTTTACCATATTTAGTAAGTTACCTTGCTAAACTGTTCACAGATAGTATCATCGTGGTTTTGTTTCAATCAGTTTTTGTATTTTTTCTCAGAAATGAGATATTTTCCCGCGGTAAAAAGTATCCTATATGTTGACCCGGATAACCAGCTATCACCATACCAAATTTCATTAAAATCCCTCCAGCGGTTTTTCCGTGATGCGGTAACAGACAGACAGACAGACAGACAGACAGACAGACAAAAATTCTAAAAACTATAGATTCGGCCTCTGCATCGATAATAATGTCTATTTCAATAAGATTTTCCAAAAAATATTTAATGTACAGATTCGGCTTAGTTACAATTTTATAATATGTATAGACAAGATATTAAATAATTTATATTTACTTGATTATTTAAATTGCATAATAATAATTTTTCTTAATGCTAATTTGTCGCGAAACAGGGGTGGATTAGCGTTAGTTAGTATTATTTTCCGTAACGATTTTCAAAAGAAAATGTTTGGGAAAGCGAGAGTTTCAGAAGTATATAATGTAAATAAGTAAATAATTCTAAGCAAAGGTTTTTCATTATTTCATAGGCTCTCTTATTCTCTTCTTCACCTTTCAAGAAATGGTGTCAAAAAATATCTGAAAAAGTTGAGGTTGAGCCGACAATGCATTAAAAAATGAATATCTAATGGGTAAATAATAAATATGACAAAGTATAAACTATGAACTCTAATTAACTATAGTTAAAATATTTTTAATGTACCTATTTATACATATCGAAATAGATTTGCTTTATTTTGCATCGGCTGGCACCGACTTCGAAAATATCTGATTAGGTATCTAAATGAAAACCCTCGTTCAATTATTTTTTACTTTTTAGTTCCTGGAAGTTGGTTTTTACTTTTTTTTTGAAGTCGGTTTAATTTTTTTAATTTATTTTATATTTCAATCGTTAAGGTGTAATGAAGTTAAATACGAAAAAATATTTTTGAGTTATATAAGTTGTAGAAATAATTTGTTTGAAAAATATTATCACATCTAAATGTGTTTTGAGGACAACTAAGGCACGTTATCTCAGGTTTGCTTTATAAATCTCTTACAAATAAGGAAAGCAGATAAAGAAATAGATCATTATTAGGAGTTCCGTAATACATGCCTAAAAATTTTTGTAGTTCCTTCTACATACATATGTATTTAAATAATAAATACAAGCCACTCACCCTCGCTCCGTTCGGGTTCGTTCTAGTTACGTTTTAACGCTTAGTATATATTTCTCAGAGATGAGATATTTTCCCGCAGTAAAAAGTATCATATATGTTGGCCCGAATAACCGGCTATTTTTAGCAATTTTATTATACCAAATTTTATCAAAATCTGTCCAGTGGTATTTCCGTGATGCGTTCCCAGATAGACAGACAAAAATTCTAAAAACTATATTATATTCGGCCTCTGTATCGAAAGTAATGACTATTTCAATTAGATTTTTCAAAAAATATTTAATGTACAAATTCGACTCAAAATTTTATTATATGTGTAGAATATAGTCGTGGGGATATACAGCCGTAACGTTAAGGTAGCTTGTCTCGTATTCTTGCGATCAAAATAACATAATATGGCTTTATTCGGCATTTCCCTAATAAATTGAGGGCTTTATAAAAGATTTCGTAGATTCGAGGCCCTTTTAAGTTAATTTATGGATATTTAAGTATTATTCTATTTAAATAATTCAACTTAATTACGACTAAACCATGACCAATGATGATTTTTCTCTGTTTTATACATACATATACCAGAGAAAATAGAAAGCTCATGTTTTTATTTCCATTATTAGTACAGTTGTTTATGTTATACGTATGTTGATGTCCTCCCATTGTCTATTGCTATAGTTATTGAGGTAATTTGACAGTTATATATTTTTTGCATAGATATGAAAAAAAATGCCTTTTCTGATAAATGTTATATTTTTTTCTTGGGATATTTTATAATCATAAAATTTTGAAGAGAACCCTTTTTAAAAAAAATTGAAGTATTAAGAAGAACCTTATCAGTTATACAATGTTCTTGCATGTCGGAGACAGCGCGGAAGTACGCCGGCGACATTGCAAATGAATTAATTTTGTAATCATCATATAAGGAATTGGAACAAGTTCCTAGGCTGAGTTCTAATTAGGAAGTTGAAATGTAAAAACTTTTATCATTATGTCAGTTCAATTCTTGTCGTGATACTCGTTTGACTATTTTTTTTTCAAATTTTAAGTGTAAATATTTAATTTTAAGCATATTTTTTATATATTTCAAAGTTAATGAATCGTACTTTTCTATTCATGAAGAATATGGAGGTAGGTACTTTTTTTGTAAATTATTTACTTTAAACAATTTATTTAATTTACATACTATTACATTTTTATTAATAATCTATATTACTATATATTATATATGTTGAATACAAGTTAATTCCATTAGCTTTTATTTGATCTATCGTTTTTTCTAGGTCTACATATCTCGAATAGGACGCTACTGTATAGGCCTGAAGGCACTTTCATTAAACTAAGAAAGACCCAGTTGCATTTGATTTAAAGAAATAGCAAGTTGAAAGCCAAAGTCCAAGTCTAGATGGTATTGTTATAAAAATAAGTAACTTATTTGTGCCTACCAGTGATAGACAGACTTGTGACTTTGATCCCTACTTGCATTAAACAAATTGATATTAGAGACCGTGTTTAATGACACTAAGATTTTGTAAATTAAAAGTAATGTATATGAATTGGCAGTGGAAGCCCAGTGATAACGCGCTTGCATGGGAAACCAAATGAGACGGGTTCAAATCCCGGGTCTCGCACCTCTTAATATTTTCATGTGTGAATCATTTTCATCATGATTACCCCTTCTCTAACGGTGAAAGAAAACATCGTGAGGAAACCTGCGGTCCAAGAAAACCTAGTAAGTTTTCGAAAGACATGTAAAGTCCGCCAACCCACACTAGGCTAGTGATGTAGATGGTGCTATGGCCTGTTCACCTTTATAATAAGGAAGTCCCGTGCCCAGTAATGGGACGTAAAAAATGTATATATCTTTGTAATTTTGTTCAATTAATTATAAACTGTTCGATTAAACATGAGCTAACTTCTTAAAAAGTTTTTGAATGTGCAATAGTCGATTTGTGATGCTTTTCCTTTGCAGATGGGCCTTACGCCACTTTCGCTTTGCATTTTTACAACGTTCCCTATTCTTCTAAATTGCTCAAGTTGTTTGGCGATCGTGGTGATCGCAAGCGTTTCATTTATTGCTTATTATCAAAGAACTAGAAACAAATATGATAAACTAAATTATGACATGGTTTTGTGATTCTGATATCGTTGTAGTTAAGTAATCTTTAGCACGTTCTTATATGATTATATCAGTGGTAATTTATTGGTTGTAATACAAGGGATATTATCAGCTGCATTATTATTTATTTGCTTAAAATGTAGTATTTGATTTATGTGTGCACGAAGATGAGTTTATATACAGTCTTGATAAAGACAAATATTGATAAACTAATTAACCTAGCTACGAAAAGAAACTGTCTGATTTGAATTTGGAAGAATATAATGCTTCCTTAGACTTCGCAAATATTTCACATTTCAAATAAAATTATGTGCTGAATGCATTCGAAACGTCGGGTACCAAAAACCAAAGTAAATCCGCGAAAAATCCGAAAGTTATACTTAGAAAAGATTATACATATCAGATTTTAGATGCAATTGTGCCTTTCCACTTCCAGAGTTTCGCTAAATCTTTATCGTTTTTTCTTTTTCGTGGTATAAAGTATCTCAGGGTCCGGAACTATAGTGCGGAGTGTTTCAATTAATTTCACAAATAAATCGTGACTTTTCGTAATCAGCCGTAATGAGCTCGTGATGTTTAACATTTTTAAAACATGTAGCAATGGAGTTGCGACAGAACTTTACATATGTACATGTAACTGATACTCGTCACATCATAATTTTGAAATATTTTTTATTAATCATAAATTGTTCTTTATATATCTTATCTGATGATCACTATTCATTTATTCGTCAAGGACTAAAAGCGTGGTAAGTTAGTTTGTGTATACTAAAAGTTTCAGTTCTTTTTGTTTTCAATTCCTTACAGTTACTTATTGTTACGCATTTTACATGTACATTGTTATACAATGTACTACACATTTATATTTAAATAAGAATATTTTTTTTGTTGCTGTAAATATTAGGCGCGAGGGTCGTATTATGTAAAGTTTAAATATAATCATCAATAATTACTCTTGACCTCATTTTAAAATACTATGTTGGGTTGAAGTTAATTTACATTTAAACATGGCATCGCCATAAGGCAAATACAATACATGGAAACACAATATAAAGTCAATATTATGAAGCATCTCAAAGGACGCGGTCAAACTAAACTAGAATTCGTAAGTTTGAACCTTTTAATGTCAATGATTATTATATTATACTAGATCCATGCATTTTTAGGCACAACAATTAACAGTATTTTAAAGTATAAAGTAATATTACTTAGTTTATTAATAAAAGTTCACTCCAGGTCTCGTGAAATCGCATAATTCAAATCAAAATACTCTAAATATGTAATTGAGTTCGTCGTTATCGTTGTATTGTAATAGAAACCTTATCACAATATATGATTCACTATATTATTGAGAATTTTATAGAACTGCGGTCGACGGCCTGGAGTCAACGACCTTTGGCTATTTAGGTATACATAAAAGCGTACATAAAGAATGACCTAGTTTCTGAATAATCTTAAAGTTTATTTGACCGTGGAGATAATGTTTATTTTTAATATTTGCCTAAATAGCCCAATCGGAATCCGGTTTGGGAACAAAATATTGATAACCTGAAGTTTTATGATTTTAAAATATTAACAGGTATATAAGGAATAGAAATTCGTAAAATGCTCCCGATGTCCAGCTACCCCCGAGAAATGGGGGGATGCAAAGCGTTGAAAAATAGTTTTTTTTTCAATTTCCGGCTTACTGTGACGTTCTATCGAAAAATATTTTCTACAAAAGTTGTAGGTCTAGTAAAAATCTACAACTTTTATGGAAAACACCTTATACAATAACCTCAAAGCTTTCGAGCTATTTGCTAATAACTTTAAATTCTTGGTTATTTATTTTTAATTTCTAGAATAATCTTTTGATTTTCATGAAACTAAGGCAATGTAATCTTCGAAAAACATATAATAAATACAAAAAAATTGAAATTGAAATGTTTAGCCATTTCCGAGAAAAGTATGTTTTACGGTCTCGAGAAGCTGAAAATCACCCCCAACTTCAAGTGGACATTTACATTTTAAAAAAAAATCGTTCAGTTTTCAGATAGGGCTCATTCTTTTCGTCTGGAACTCTACTTTTGAAAAAATAAAAACATTGTATGGTCACCCTGTAAAAACACTCTTAAAAATTGAAAACATTGGAGAAATCGATAATTTTTACTTTGTAAACTACATTTTTTTTATTATCATTGAAAAAGTGTACTTTATTGACCAAATTTTTATAAACTGATTACACCAATGTATTTTCCGGGAAAAAGTGAGCGCAATATATATGTAGTTATGATTAATGATTCTCAGATTCCAAGCTTTTTTTAATTTATTTTTTATTATTTTAGATTAAGGGCTAAAATAACGAAGCTCTTTCTTTTAAAAGAGACATTTTTAATAATTCATATATCATATATCAATAAAGACAGTTAAAGCTACTTTCAAATACTTAATATTTAGTATACCTACCTAAATATCTACCTAAATACCTACCATAAAATATCTATTTAGCATATTATTTACCTATGTATGTATGTATATATACTAAATACGTATTTAGTACGAAAAAAAAATTCGATTACGTAAAGCTCTTTTAATTTGATCGGAATTTAATAGTTATATTAATCGATCATGAGGTTTTATGGTACAGAAAGGTGAGGGGAGATATTGAAAAATTATTCTGATAAGTTCCTGCCTCCATGATACTAATGATGAAAGAAATAAACATCCTACTGAAGACAAAAAGTAAATATTATTTTACAGACCAGTCTGTTTATTTCTCAGTACAAGATCTCGATAAGATAATATATTTTACTAGTTTATGTAAATAATTATATATCATTGTTTTAGTTTAGTATGCCATCGGAAAAACATTATCTCATGGTACTAGGTTCAGTGTAAATAAGCACAAGGTTGGATTTTGGATTCTAGATGTCCTACTGACAAAACCCGTTATTTAATAAGATAACGCTATTTATTTAAAAGAAAACGTTTAAACATTGCACTCATAGAGTAGCTTTTAAATATTACATTAAAAACTCTATCAATACAAAGTGCTAAAGTAGAAAATTATAATTTATAAGTATATTGATGTGCTTTTTTAGTTATTATTTTCAACAAATTATATAAAACGATAATACATAATTGGAATGGAGTTATTAAGAACGTCATAATCCATTAGCCATTTAGATAAGTGAATAGTGTGCTGTGTGACTATTAGTTAATTGGTGACGTAAATACTGATTAATGTTATTATTGTTCTAGTTGCCGGCTGCAGCTAAGTTCCTGGCCGGGTATGGAGCAGCCGTCGATTTCGCAGCGCGACTGATATAGTCACCAGATGCGGGAGGCTGCGTGATCATGTTATGACGACAACCCTCAGCAGAACAACTGGAGTCATCAAAATAATATTTTTCTTGCAAGCCAGCATTGTTCGCGAGTGATAACGATAAAGTGTCGCGGTCTTAACTAAATCCGTTGCGTCTGTTTTCGTTAACCGATAGCGTTGATATCACACAGTGTAAGATCGCGGTAGAGCCACGACGTATCGCTCCTACGAGTGTAGTGTTTTTTTGTATTCGAATATATTGAATGTGCTTTTTTGGCTAAAATGCGTGCAGATTTGTGGTCTCGTGTGGCGACAATTGGTTGGGTGGTCAGTATCGTTGGATGTCACACTCCAGGCACTGAGCTCGAGTCGGTGAGGTATGGGCCTACCGAAGATAGATTCGGAAGCGATACGTACACCGTCGCCAATATTAATATTACATATGAAGATGAACATGGAGAACTTTATACTGAAACATCTGAGGTAAGAAAATATATATATTGCTTTTATATTAAAGCTAAAAATTCGAAGAAAATGGGGCTTAGACAAAATGTCAAACTACAATGGTTGACCAATAGAAATCTAAAAAAAAACATATAGAAATTACATATTATGGTTCTATGAGATAAGGATTTTTGCAATTTTAATATGATTTCAAAAATGTTTCATTTGTAGACGATTGTAGAAGTTCATTATATCTAAGCCCCAATATTACATATTTATACAACGCTTTCTACTTATTCATAACGAAATATATAGGTAATTCTAATCATTGGATAACTAAGTAATCGCAAAATTTGCATTTTATTTCGAAGTAGCGGCTCACCCTCGCTTCGCTTGGGTTCGCTTCTAGAAAAACAAAAACAAATCTATCCCACGGGAACCGTACATTTTTCTAGGAAAAAAAGTAGCCTGTGTACTATTCTGATGTATGAGCTATATTATTGTAAGAAAGAGTACCTAACAAACGATCGATACATCCAGACATTCATACTTCCTCACAAACTTTCACATTTATGAAATTAGTAGGATGTAGTTGTCAATGAATCAATAAGAGAATAAAGAAGGATAACATAAAAAATATAATGACAGTTCATATTGAATATTCACTCCACCTGTCTTTTTCATCGTTTTATTCTGCTGTGATATTTTGTTTTACTATAACAGATTCTGGTATTGATGATTGTGCTATTAATACATTAATTCATTATTAGTTACAGTACCTATATCAAATTTATTTATTTAAGAGTGATTTTAGGCAGAATAAAATTTAACTCTGATAAAGTACCAACCCACCCACCCATTTTTATATAATTGGAAAAAAAATTCTTTTTCTTGTAATTGAAAAACTTTGGAATCTTTATAGCTTAACTTAATTGTATATAAATATATTTGCAATAAAATTACCTTGAATCATCTATCAGTTCCTGCCTTTCGGTGACATTGTGCAATACGAGATATGAGCATGAGTCAAAATTTCCATAAAAGTAACGTTTTCGGATAAGAATTTAAAGGTAACATGTATCGAAAGTAATAGTTACGTCCTAATTAATTCGTGTCTCAATCGTTATTTTAACTAAAACTATGCCGAGCATATATAATTTTTTTTAAACATTTTATACATCGAGGTCTGCATTTTTTGTACCAGTATGTACTCGTAGCCTCTCATTCCTCTGGGACTCAATGTACTGGACATTTTATGTAGAAAAAAAAATAATTTCTCTGTACATGTACTTTTTTGCGTTATAGAAGGACAAACCAACTAAAACCCTTACATTTATAATAATAATAATTAGTAAGGAAACAAGAACATATCACATTAATAATACATGCACCGCTCTAAAATATGAATTTTTTGTATGTTTTTTTCACGGCACAATATTTTATTACATTGGTGTATTTTGATAAGTACACTTGTCCTATTAAGTTTTAAGAATTTTTAGTACTTAATTATTAATAGATACTTTCTGTTTTTATTAAATTATATATTCATGCGTCCTGCCGCGTCATAATATTCGTGATTATACTTTATATTTTATGGTTTTCGTGATTCCTTTATTTATGCGTAAGATGTTTAGACAGTAGGTAATAGCATTTGCGTACCAAAGGTAGTAAATAGACTTAGGTACGTCTCGAATAGGAACTTATACTGCTAATTGAATACTAAGGTCTTGAAAAAACCATATTTATATGCAATAGGATATTGAAAATCTATATATATACTAGCGACTCACCCTCGCTTCGCTCGGGTTCGTCACTAGCTTGCATTAAATCACGATTGATCAGTTTTCAACCGGAGAGGAAAAATGATTAAATTACTAAAATGGCTATTTAAAAATAAGGGTTGATCGTAGAAGGGTGAAAATTGAGGATTGTATGTATTTTTGTATGTTGTATCATAAAAAAATAGAAATTAAAAATTTTGTCTAAAAAATAAAAAAAAAAATTTAGGGGTGGACTACCCCTAACATTTAGGGGGATGAAAAATAGATGTTGGCCGATTCTCATAAATACCGGATAAGCACAAAAAATTTCATCAAAATCGGTCAAGCCGTTTCGGAGGAGTATGGCAACGAAAACTGTGACACGAGAATTTTATATATTAGAAGATTAGATATATATAAAAATGAATCCCTATTTCCTTTGGTCACGCCATCACGCGTGAACGGCTGGACCGATTTCACTAATTCTTTTTTTGTTGTATTTGTTATTGTCAGGAGAAGGTTCTTACATTAAAAAAAAATAAGAAAATTGCGCAGGAACTTAGAAAATTAGGATGAAAGTTTGTATCGGGAAGCGAGCCAGGGACGAACCCGAGTGACGCGAGGGTGAGTCGCTAGTATTATATAGATATTAATTACTTTTACAAAGTAATATGCATGTTTCGAAACTAGATCATCTTCTTTAGGTATAAAAGGGCTTTTTATGGTTTCTTTGTTGTCAATTTTACAAAAAATATTAGTGTCAAACGTATGTCACGTACGCACTACTGTCTACGAGGCAGGGCTCGAAACCGGTTTAAAAAAACGGTTTATGTCGGTAATGGTTATTTCATCGCTCTTCTTTAACTGGGTAATGAAAACGAATGATTTAGTAAACCGAAATAATAATGGTTAACGTTTATTATAAGAGAAAGATTGGTTTAAATACTAAACCGGTTAATTCATTCATAAGTAAGAAACGTGCATGCATCCTTCTACTAAGCCATTTATCATTAGCAACGACGCGCCAAATATAAACGCACTAAAACTCATTTTTCACCGGTTAATTTTGTTCATGGAACCTAAATTCGTCAAAAACCGTTCTTCCGGATTTAACCGGTTAAAGAACGTAACCGAAACCTTAAACCGAAAAGCCTTTCGGTTTGGGATCAATGTCCAAAACCGGTTTAAAAATTAAACGGGTTTCCGAGCCCTGCTTCGAAGTTAAGAGCAATGCGAGATGCGTAAGCAGAAAGCTCCATCATGTTATGGACTTTTTTAAGCTCTAAGTGAGAGTGAGGGCTAATCAAAAAGACTTTGGTACTTACATCTATTAAAATTGTTTTGAAATACCTCTAATTCATAATTATATAATATAACTAGCTGACCCGGCAAACGTTGTTTTGCCATACAAATAATTTCCTATTACTAAAATGGCTATTAAAAAATAAGGGTTGATCGTAGAAGGGTGAAAATTGAGGATTGTATGTATTTTTGTATGTTGTATCATAAAAAAATAGAAATTAAAATTTTTGTCTAAAAATTAAAAAAAAATAATTTAGGGGTGGACTACCCCTAACATTTAGGGGGATGAAAAATAGATGTTGGCCGATTCTCATAGATACCGGATAAGCACAAAAAATTTCATCAAAATCGGTCAAGCCGTTTCGGAGGAGTATGGCAACGAAAACTGTGACACGAGAATTTTATATATTAGATTTGGAATTAAAATTATCTTAAATAAAAATGATTAATATTTATAAAATATTTAAATCTAATGCAATAAATACGTAAATTGCTTAAAAAAAATTACAGTCTAATTACCAAACTAAAAAACAGAATCTACATTTTCTCATGAATAAAAATATTTATTCTTTATGTTATTTAAATGTTTTTGTCCAAAAATACTACTGAAAAGGCAACATGTTTATTGTTACATTACAGTCATTTTATCATCGTAAAAATATTAAATAGTTTGCATATTTTAGTATTTATAACATCTATTGTTTGGAATTCGTGAGAATATTTTAAGAGTAACTTCAATGAATTTTGCAATAAAAAGGCGTAAGTATTTAGTAGGTACTTACTACACGTATTCGTATAATTGAGATCAACAGACTTCAAACATTTGTACCTAATACATAATTTTAGTAACCTGTTTCAATTTATTATAAAAAATATATAATTTATAATACAATGTTTAGTTTATGACAAAAAAGTAAACTCAGAAATCACCTTGTAGTCTTATATATATGTACATATTATGCAGTTACTGAGATTAATATGATAATTTAATAACTTCAAAAACTATAAATGTTCCTTTTGATCCGTGTATAAAACATATTCAAATACAAACAGTGTTACATAAACATTGTACATTAATACTTAATGTCATGTCTAATTATTTAGACACCTTCTTAACATAACCATCGTATCTGGACTATCCATTACATTGACTAACATAAGTTTAATTTACGCTCTTTGCACCGTGAATACAGTTAAAAATCCAAAAACTTGCTTCGTTCAACTTACATATTATTATCTTAGTACATATTACAGTAATGTATTAAATAACACTATTGTTAGTTAACTGTACAAATCAATATTTAGATTGTAAACTTATCTATGACTAGCGACTCACCCTCGCTTCGTTTCGGGTGCGCTCCCAGACAAAAAATCTATCCCACGGGAACTGTAATTTTTTCCGGGATGATATATAGCCTATAGCCTTCCTCAGGTAACGGGCTACCTAATGCAAAAAGAATGTTACAAATCGGATAAGCAGTTCCTGAGATTAGCGCGTTCAAACAAACAAACAAACTCTTCAGCTTTATAAAATTAGTATAGATTAGTATTAATATTAGTATTAGTAAAGGTGTACTAAAGGCGTTACGTTTAGAATGTTTTAGGTATAGCTATGCTTTGTTAGATACTAACTTATTAGTAAAGTTAATCATTGAACGACTCACCGGTGGTTAAAATAAAAATAAATATATAAAAATTTGTTTACGTTAGTTTAAATATCAAAGTCAACGATCCTCGTGTGCGACTTTGGCGGGTGTCCAGCCGTACGTAAGCCGATAAAGTATGTATTCGTAGATACATAACAATAAAACTATACTACCTACTACTATTTTTTATATCCGGTATCGCTGCTCTATTTCCATTTGCTTGATGCTATTTTTAATGACTACTCTCTATTTTATACATTACTAGCGACTCACCCTCACTTCGCTCGGGTTGTTTCTAGCTTGCTTTTTAAAACAAACTTTCATCCCCATTTTCATCACCTTAAGAGATGATTTCCGGGATAAAAAGTATCATATATCCTTCCCAGGGTCTCAAACTATCTTCTTACCAAATTTCATTAAAATCGATTCAGTAGATCCAGATATTACCCCCTACAACCTCACAAACTCACAAATTCACAAACTCTTACCTCTTTATAATATTAGTATAGGAGTATACACTAGCGACTTACCTTCGCTTCACTTGGGTGCATCCTTAGGTGTCAAGCAGTAGCCTATTTGTACTGCAGGTTAGTCTACCTGGATATAAAATTTTATCAAAATCCGTCAAGCCGTATCAGCGTTATGGACTAACTAACATACACATACAAACTTTGACTATATATATGTGTTTATTCCGTTGTTTTTAATCTACTCATATGGATAGTAGGTATATTATATCCTCGGTGATTCCCAGACTTTAAACTTGACTTCATTACTAGAAAATACTTGCCTACATGATCACTTTTTAAATTTTTAACTAATAAGTTACACCGACTCTAAAATAGTTTTACAAGTAATTAGTCCGTTGACCAGTGGCGGATTTAGGCTTGATGCCGCCCTAGGCCCAGATTGATAGGCCGCCTTTTTTGCTTTGTGAGGGAGTGATTATTATAACAATATAAATTAAAAATTAAAAAAAAACCCCTACGCACGTGAAGCACTTAATCAAGTAATCATAAGCCAAAATGCCTTACCTCATTTTGGAAAAGAGCTGATACTCTTACACTGCTGGACCGATATTAACCAAACATAGCTAAAAACCACCGCAAGGAAACTGGCTTTCAAATGAAAAAAACAGACACACAGACAGACAGACAGACGACATCAAACTTATAACACCCCTCTTTTTGCGTCGGGGGTTAAAAATTAAAGATTAAATTTTCAAATGTTAAAATTTTGATCGATAAAATTTTATTAAATTAATAAACAGAATTCCGAATATAAATTATAAATATGGACATAACTTTTTAAAGATGAATAATTAACATCAAGACACGCGGTAGCGTGTCCAGCCAAGTTCAAGCCAAAAGAAACTGGCATCGCAGCACCGTGTGTATATTTTACACGAACCATTTGGAGGCACTTTTCACCTCGTAATAACTCAAAATCTATTTAACATATGATACATGAACATGAAATTTGGTTCATTATTTAATTCACTTAGATTAACAATCCCCAATTTCATAAATACAGCACAAACGGTAATTGAGATATTAACGTCTAAAAATCGGCATTTTTATCACTGACTGACTGACATATAGTAGTAAAACCTAACTCACTTTCAAATGACCTAGAAAGCTGAAACTTGGTGTCCAGATGGGTAACTGTATGCATATAAGGGAAAAAATCCGAAAACAGTGAATTCTTAAAAATTGGATTTTTTTCAATTAATTTTTATGAACACCTTTCACCTTCCAAAACATAAAAGCAATAGCTTAACACCTAGTGCCTTTTGAAATATAATAGCAATAGGAATCATAGTTATAGCAAAAACTTTTTCTATCTCGGGAGAAAAGGTACCATGATGAATTAAATAACATTTTTCTATTCCGCCTTATCGACTAACGAATAGTTGCAAAATTTGGAAAAAAAAGTTGAATTTACAGGTCACTTTGGCATTATGAATAATAATAGTTTCTTTACAAAAAGTCATGATATCCCATCAAATTTATTTAATACTTTCTTAGATTTACGCGAATATTTGACATTTAAATAAAACTATCTTTTCGGATTTTTTCGCGGATTTATTTTGATTTTTGGTTCCCGACGTTTCGATTGCTTTACAGCAATCATGGTCACGGGAGAGACTGAGGTGTTAGATGTCTCAAAGGTATTATACAGTTGTTACAGACAGCCTACCCACAAAATAACAAAATGAATTCAAAATTTTGAAAATTGGCATCAAAGTACCTTACAATATTTGTTAATTTTAATCATTTTTATAATTTTAATTACTTTTATACTTGAAATATGGAATATTATTTATATAATTTTAGCTGTTGTTATTATAATTATTACAATTTTATAGAAATATCAACTTAATTTTTTTAAATTATACTTTTAAGTAATGAATAAACAAGATTAGACCATGAATGAATTTCATTTCTTAGCTTATTTTTCCTTTTTTCCCGAAAAATACACTGGTATAATCAGTTTATAAAAATTTGGTTACTAAAGTACACTTTTTCAATGATAATTAAAAAAAATGTAGTTTACAAAGCAAAAATTGTCGATTTCTCCAATATTTTCAATTTTTTAGAGTGTCCTTACAGGGCGACTATACAATGATTTTATTTTTTCAAAAAGTAGAGTTCAAGACAAAAAGAATGAGCTCTATCTGAAACTTGAGCGGAAAAATTTTAAAATGTAAACGTCCACTTGAAATTGGGGGTAAATTTTCAGCCTCTCGAGACCATAAAACATACTTTTCTCGGAAATGGCTAAACATTTCAGTTTCATTTATTATTATTTTTTTGTTTATTATATATAGTTTGAAGATTACATTCCCTTAGTTTCATGAAAATCAAAAGATTATTCTACAAATTAAAAATAAAAAACCGAGTTTTTTGCAAATATCTCAAAAATGTTAAGGTTATTGTTAAAAGTGTTATTTATAAAAGTTGTAGATTTTTACTAGACCTACAACTTATGTAAAAAACATTTTTCGATAAAACGTCACAGTAAGCCGGAAATTGAAAAAAAAAACGATTATTCAATGCTTTGCGTCCCCCCATTTCTCGGGGATAGCAGGGCATCGGGGGCATTTTACGAATTTCTCTTCCTTATATACCTGCTAACATTTTAAAATCAGAACACTTCAGGTTTTCAATATTTTATTTTCTATTAAAAGTAACTGCATTTCGACTGGTCTATATAAAAATAATCTTGCGATTAATTAAAAAGTAAATTCCATCGTTATAATATTATTCAATATATTTTACTGGATTTTTTTAATTTTTCATATTTCAAAGAGAATCTAATATAATCGATTTTTGCTTTCTTATTCGGATTGCCTTTGACTTTTTTCGCCTTTAAGATTTTGAAGTCCCGAAAATTTTGCCGCCCCTAAAATTATGCCGCCCTAGGCCCGGGCCTCACGGGCCTATGGGTAAATCCATCACTGCCGTTGACCTATTTATCAAAAAAATTTGTTGCTATCTACTTTTTGTTCTCTTCAAGGAAATATAGTATGAAATATAATAGTTTTTATGACGTTTTTATCATTTTATTATTATGCATAGATCTCTCTTGAATCAAAGCCACGGAAAAAAGATTACTTTGCATGGTCAATTCGTCATAAAATTCAACCTGACATAAAATTTAAAGCGCTCTACCACCTTTAATATTTAAATAGAAAAAAAAAATTAATTAAGTTTTACATCTTTTATGTGTATATTTTAAAATTTTTAAATGAATACTTAAATATTACGAACAAGTAGGTACTTAAAGCGTGGAATTGCAGTGAAATACACAATATATCTGATCTCTAAATCATACTTAAACATACTACTTAAAATGTAAATTTAAATCTCAACATACCAATGGCGTATATTAGAATCTACATATAAACCATTGCATTAAGATAAGTGAATAATAAATACGTAAGTAAATGAATGTTTGGAGTTTGACCTACGTGATTATATTTTATGAAGCAATTTTTAGTTTTAATTTATTATAGGAAGTATTAACATATGTAGTATTTATTTAGGTAATTTTAAATGTATATTTTATATAATTCTGGATTACTATTACATATATAATACTCATTAAAATGCCATGTTTGTTATTTTATTTTAATACATAAAACTTCCCTTTCATCATCATAAGAAACACAGCTCCAGGTAGTCTAGCAGGTTTCGTCTTCTAACAGTGCTGAGTTGATTGACCTTCTTACTTTATATTCTAAAGCTCCTATATATATAACATTGAATATTTATTCCAAAATATTAAATTTTTATTTCCAAAATTGCTATTTAAGAGATGTTCGTGTTAATAAAAACAGAATTTTGCTATTTGCTTCATCACTTTATAATAATTGGACCTCGTATTATTTAGAGAGCTTTAATCCGCATAAGCTTAACTAATAAAACTAACTAAATCAATAATTCACATCGCTGGATATGCTATAAACACAAATCACCTTTTTTTAAGTTGCAATGTTCGATAATTTTTATGCAACCAATAGTAACAGTATACTCCAGTGTCCTTCAGTAACTTCAGTAAGTGTGCTGACAGCTCAATACCGAAAATCTTTATTTTTGTTTTTGTTACAAATTCACAAATGCAAAATATAAACCATTTAAAGTAGACTTCTAACGTAAATATAGAGGTCATATAAAATGTATGATCTAAATTACTGAGGAAATATTTGCAGTTGCCAGGCCATGGAGGTCTTTAAAATGGGATATTATAACTGAATATTTATACAAAATTTCGTACGATTACGATACGATTTGTTGACCGCTGAGGAGATGTCTTATTTGGAGCCTTCCCTGGACGCAGCTGTATGGTAGATTTTAGAACGGGCTGTAATAATAATTAAATGCATATTTAAAATTTAGTGTCCTGTAGTGTTGACCGTTGAGAAGTTGCTAAATCTAGAACCAATCCTAGATGGTGAATCAAGTCATAATAATCAAAAAAGTCATCGAAACTGAACCTACATGTAAAATTTTATCTCTATTGGATGAGAGGAAACAGTTCTAATCCAACTTGCAAGATTTGATCCATAAAAACGTACCAACTAACAAAACATTGCAAATTAAACAAAAGCTTTTAAAAAATATTGCAGCCTCATTGTTATTAAGATACCGGCTGAGATTATATCATATTATTCCAACAATAAGAATAATAAACGATGTTTTTGACATAATAATGCTTAACAAGATTTTTTGGAAATCAACGTGTTATTAAAAATCCTAAAACCGGTTAAGCAAGTTCTTTGACTGGCTTGGATCAAAAAGTTTATAAATGGATACATTATTTATTACACTGTCAATAGGAAATGATTATTATTTTAGACTAAAAATTACTTTAATTTCTAATTAGCAACTTAACATTATATATGTATGTGAAAAGATTGTTTTTGCTTTTTTTTGTTCGGGCAAATCTCGAAAAGTGTCAATTTTCGAAAATTATTTGTGTTTAAGAAAATGTTTTCGGGAATGATTCATATTGTGTAGATTTATCGACTAGGAGAAATAATATACGAAGGAATTCTTATATCTTCATCTCTAATTTCTTTTTATTTTTTACTGGACTACATTTATTCAATGTGTAAAAAAGAACTATATTAATGTCACGTATTATTTAGTCAACTAATTCGGAATACAATCACAAAAAATGCTGAATAATTATTTCTTAACAATTACTCATTGTTTTAAGCAGTCGATTGTTACCGAACTTTGAAATTTAAACAATCACTTTCGCAGTAACAGTACAATGTTATTTGTATACTTAATATCGTGATACTGCGTATTCTATGACAATTTAAATATTCAATAAAAAAAATATGGTAACGGCAATTGTCTTAAAACATTATTGTTATTATATATTACTAAATAATATTAATAATTATATGAATTATAGGAAATGTGTACGTATTTTAAACACATTCAAAAATCTGAAAAAGTGTAGGTGAACTCGTGCACCAGGTGTTTCGTACTAGATACAATAAAATGAACCATAAAAACGTTTCTGATATGAAATTCTTCTTAATTTTTGTGTTTTTAATTATTTGTTTGGAACAAATGAAAAATACAGGCAAAACACACTGATAGACATTAGTCACACAAACTAACAAACAGATAATATAGCCATTGAGTTCGAACATGACTGTATGGTTATGGTACCCCAAAATAGAATTAGGATAAAAAAATAAATAGATTAAAAGTAATACATTTTATTTATTTGTATACCTGTAAACAAACATTGTATTTTCAATTACTGTATTATTTTTATTTATAAGCGCAATAAAGAATAGTATACCTGCTTACCTTTTGCCTCGTGTTTAGATTATTCTTGTTCACTTCTAATATGGATAAAAATATGATATAATTTAAAATCGTAACTAACACTCGTAAGGTCAATTCGTCACACAAAAATTCGGAAAGTTGGGAGTCGAACTAGCATTATATAATATGCTATACTAACGGCTGTTCTAAATAACTGATGTTCCTAATAGATAAAGTTCTCTTTACTAAATTATCAAATTTGAAATAATTTCCATACAAATTATGTAAAATTCCTATCGCTAACGGGAAAACCACAGATAGATGGGTTATCAAGATCCATCGTAAGTCACAATGGTTGTCTATAACAAACTTAATTTATTTCTTTGGATCAAAACTTTAAAGCTTACGCTATGAAATCATTAAAGCTCTTTAAAACAACTGAACATATAAATAGTAGAACTAAGAAAAATACATTACGTCATTTAGTCTAAACAAACTTGAGGAAACTTTCAAAGGGAAAAAAACCTAATGAATGTTAGATAAACTTTGTGTTCTTGATCTCAATACCTACTGCAACACTGTTCGCGATACTGTGTTATGGTTACCGTTATAGAAAAAATAGTTTCTCTGTACGTTGTATATTAAATATACTAGAGGCTCACCCTCGCTTCGCTCAGGTTCGTCTCTAGACAAACAAAACACTGGAACTCTTTAATTTTTCGCTATGAAAAGTGTTTCAAATATTGACCAGGGATATAAGGTACCACCATGCAAAATTTCATTTAAATCGGTCTAACAGTTTCGGAGATTAGCCCGTACAAACAGAGAAACGAAAAATCTGGATTTGTTCTATTTCTCGTCTTACATCCCCCTGACTCGGTTTTTAGCATTTTTTTCTATGTACAGACCTTCCACCTCTACAGATTTATTATATGTATAGATGTAACAACTAACATTGATTCTATGAAGTTGAAGTAAAAAAAACTTCATTCAGTTTCACGTAGATATATATACACTTTATTTTTTTCTTATAATATTTATGGCGACCTAAAACAGAATGTAGCCATCAAAGGGCAATATGTCAAAACTTGCTTTTAGTGGGTTAGATTGTGCAATACAAGTGAAAGGAAAGCAACACACATGTGAAATCTTAGATTGCCCTTCGAATCATTTTGCCGTAGGAACGACAAGTTGTAGCAGTAATAAATAAATCTAAACAAGGTGCCAGACCTATACAAAATAGTGTCACACGTATACCTTCAAATAAATTACCTTATTTAATAACACTTATATACAAAGTCCTGCTTTCGTATATTTTTCCATATTCGAGTGCTGTGCTTTGCTTCAAAAAGACTAGAACCAATAAAGATTTGTGTAGATCAGTGTAAACCGAAAAGGTTAGTATGTATATACACATTTTGTTGTTATGGTGTTGTTAATTTATCCCGCTTGTTCCACATGTGTAGAAGTTTATATTTTACAGTTTACTTTATTTTGTAGCTTCGATTAATTAAGCAGTAGAATATTGTGTAATACTGCTATGAATAAGCTTAAAAAACCGAAGTTAGCCGACTATTACTAAATATATAAATGACCAATGATTCCCCATACAAACTTTCATACCCATTTTCACCCCCTTATGATTTCCCGGATAAAAACTACCCTACGTCCTTCCCAGGGTCTCAAACTATCTTACCAAATTTCATCTAAATCGGTTCAGTACAATCAGAGATTACAACCTACAACGTCACAAACTCACAAACTTTACCTCTTTATAATATTAGTATAGATTTTCCCGATATTTGCAAGAGATAATAAATAATCATGTAACAAAGTTTTTAATATAATATGAATTTTAATTCAATTCAATTCTTTAGTTTCTTTTGTAGAAGTGCCTTTGGGCACAGTTTACTTCGCCAATGTCGCGTGGAATGGAGAAGGCACACATATCATATTTTGGGCAGCGATTATTTCTCTTTTTGTCTCACCTCCATAGTTTCCTAAGATTAGAATCCATTCATTTATACAGAATCAAACCCGCAATATCTGTTTCAAAAATAAGTCTAAATAAGAATCATACGCGCAGAATGTCTGTCACAAAATTTTATTATGGCGGCTGTCAACAATTGTTTATTATATCAAAACTATTCGCAGAGGATGTGAGTTAATTCTTGTAAATAAATGTGTTAAATTGCAATTCGTTAACTAAGAACGCCAGCTGCCGGTACTGATTCTATTTTGAGCTCAAGAGCAATTTTAAACTGTACTTCTAATTAACTTTATTGGTCATCGGTTAACCAGCGCACTCAGCAACTGGTGAACTAAATTAGATCTAAGTAATACAAAAATAATCGAGGTCATTCCCTTCTATATTTTTTTTTGTTTTTCATGTGATTTGGAAAATTTATTAGAGTACATTGACCTTACAAAATCGATCTTGGCTTGGAGCCACTTAAAGCATAAAAATTAATAACGCAAGGTGTTGCTTGCTACGATAGTGTCCGGCATGATTATGATTAGAGTGATTCATTGCAATTAGCAAAAACTAGTTGTAATAAAATACATTAATACCTCACCTATTTAATTTACAAAATATCATTTACTCTTATATCGAATTCCTTGATTGAATTTGTAAGTTATAAATTTTATTAAGTGTTTTGTTTTGATGTTTCTAATAATTCTTTTAAAATCAAGATAAATTTAAAATTAATCATCACACAGCTCATCATCAAGAGATTAGTAACGTAATATACCAGGTGTGTATATTTTTTGTACTCAAGAAATTTTTTTCCATGTTTCGTGCGTTTTTACCGCGATGTTAGAGTGTATAAATTGTAATATTTCATGGTTTTCTTTAATTGTAAGTTAAAATTTTTGTTCGAGATATTTTATCCTTACCATAGTTTATCGGTTAGGTCAATAGAATAGTGACGGTATATTTAACTTAATTTTTAGTTGGTTCGATTACCGGTTCAGGCAAGTTTAAAAAAAAATTAAATGCATTATTTTAAAATAAAAGAATATTTCCTTTTAGTAAAACTTAATAACTTCAATATTAATTTTCTTCCATGTTCCATGATCCCATCCATTTGTTACATCTGTATACCTTTTTATGTAATTTAGGATAAAACTTTTTTATAACTAACTAAGAAACGTTTGCTAAATAAAATTTCGTATTTAATTTATCGAATATCTTGAAAACTCTTGCCAATTCAATACCTAATATTAATCATGCGCTTGAAGATTATTTTAGCAGGAAGTCCTGTATTTCACTAATTAATGATAGCACGACGTTACGACATTTGTGTTTTGTTTCAAGTTTATAAGATTTCTAATAAACAGTATTTTTGTTTTGTTTTACATACAATAAAATTGTAGTAATTTAAAGTTGTCATTAAATTATTTTAGAATATTAGTACAGTAAAGCAAAAACAAATCTATCCCACAGGAACCGTACATTTTTCCGGGAAAAAAGTAACCTATGTACTATTCCAGAATATAATCTATCTCTGTACCAAATTTTATCGAGATCCGTTTAGTCATTCTGGCGTGATTGAGTAACAAACATCCATCGAAATTTTCGCATTTATAATATTAATGGGATTATTAAAATTATATAAAAACAAGCTTAAGATTAATTTCAATTGACCTTATAGTTTCAAAGAAACGACTTCTCGATCTACGTGCACACTATCATGTGTGGGTAGTGGTTATAAACTGAATATATGTAAATACATACGTGAGCAGGCCCCAATGGCTGTTAGTTTAAAATAATTAAGCGTACTCATATATAGCACTAGCGACTCACTCTCGCTTCGCTTCGGGTTCGTCCCTAGACAAAAAAAAATTATCCCACGGGAACTGTACATTTTTCCGGGATGATATATAGCCTATAGCCTTCCTCAGTTAACGGGCTCTCTAATACAAAAAGAATTTTAAAATCGGATTAGTAGTTTCTGAGATTAGCGCGTTCAACCAAACAAACAAACAAACTCTTCAGCTTTATAATATTAGTATAGATTTCGACCTCTATTGGACTTGAAGTGAAGAACCTGACAGGCTGACAGCTGAACCGGATGTCGCGTTATTATATCAAAACATTTTTGTTAGTCATACATTTCTTTTCAGTTATTTTGACGAAATCCCCCAAGGCGCACTGGAGTCTCAAAAACGTGATATGAGACCTCCCAATTGTAAAGTTAATTGAATAATATTTTTTATCACCATTTGTTCTTTACTTATTAGTTATTTGTATTATAATAATTTTACTGGCATGCGTGTAATACCGTCTGATAGTAATGGAATATCGATTAGCCATATTTATTTACAACGATATTCCGATATTCAATATTCAGCCCACGGCAGTTATTAATTGCTAATATGTAAAAAATATAAAAAAATACCTAATAAAAATTAAAACTAGGTAATATAAATTATAATGCTACGATAAGGCATGGTATAAATGAGTCAGAGTGAGTTCCTCGGCGTTATCCTAAATGTTTACTGTAAATGTATAGCGCGTATTGTTTTATTATCAAGAAGCGAAGGTCTGCCTATAGTGACGAATTATCGCACCCTACTGTTTTAATTGAATTGTTTGCATTCAATAACAAAACGCTCTACGACAGCTCTAATAATAAACTACTATTAGACGAATAGGAAAATAAACTTTACAACAAACGTCATAAAGCATCTAATAGCTTGCGAAATTTATACTCCACGGTTTTGTTACGTGGTATGAGTATACATTGCCTACTGTTAGCTATTCTGTTTTATATTATAAAATTGGCTCTAACGTCCATATGTTACGCATTTTTGATGTTTAAAGTTAGCATTTCTCACAAATATTTATTCTTGGCAGTGACCCAGAAAAAGGTAAATGAGGTTACACCATCGATTAGATTATTTGGAAGATTGTCCAATCTTTATTAACTTTTCTTAAATTAAAGTAAAATATCGTATACGTTACGTGATTACCACTTGCCTTACGGTGAAGGAAAATATCGTGAGGAAACCTGCATGTCTGAGAGAACCTAGCAAGTTTTCGAAAGATATGTGAAGTCTGCCAACCCGCACTTGGCCAGCGTGGTGGACTGTGGCCTGATCCCCTCGTATTGAAGGGAGGCCCGTGCCCAGCAGTGGGACGTTAAAAAGGGCTGAATACATCGTATACGTTCGAATGTGTTGTCGTTTAGATTTCTCAATATGAGCTTAAATATATACTTACTAATAATATAAATGTCAAAGTTATTCCGTTACCTTTTCACTCTTGAATCATGAACATATTTCAAAGAAGGTACTATGCGAGTGGTGTTGCAGGCAAAAACTAGTCCTTAATATTTTTGCCACCACAATGGGTATCAATTTTCAAACAAGTAGGTATTCGTGTAACGTGTTTATTGCAATTATTTAAATAAAATGAGACTATTATCATTCTAATCAGATAATCAAGATATTTAAATATAGAAAAATAAATTTATGATTATTGCGTTTTTATTAGGTTCATATCAAAGTCGATGTATGTAAAAATTCCTACAATCAATACCGGTGTGATGACGCTCCTTGCATTTTCATGTCAAAGTTCACATGAGCGTTGGGCATTATAACTGATAGCTTCTAATCAAAATGTGTTTTTCATTGATTAATCCACTTTGTGTCGTTTACTAAGTTTACACCCTCGCTCCGCTCGGGTTCGTCTCTAGGTACGTTATAACGGCTAGTATACCTATCTAGGTATACTAACCGAAAATATCATATCTCTAAGATATCTATCTTAGAGATATGATATTTTCGCGCACTAAAAGGTATCCCAAATGTTGACCCGGACAACCAGCTATCACCATACAAAATTTCATCAAAATACGTCCAGTGATTTTCTCGTAATGTGTTCCCAGACAGACAGACAAAAATTCTAAAAACTGTAGATTCAGCCTCTGTATTGATAATAATTTCAAAAATATTTAATGTGCAGATTCGACTCAGTTAGAATTTTATTATATATATATATATATATATATATATATATATATATATATATACATACATATATATAATAAAATTCTCGTTTGCATCTATATATATATATATATATAGATGCAAACGAGAATGTTTCTGAGTAAGTTTGTTTGTTACTAATTCTTTGAATATGGATAGGTTATATGTCGGATTAATTTATAGGCTATTATTATGAATGTGAATGTTGTTTGGATTAAAAATAAAAAGTTATAAATTTGCTACGTGAGTGGTACAGTGCACAAAACTAGTTTATTTTAAAAGTTGTAACGCGTTACTGACGTTACTAATAGGTATTATAAATTATGTGAGGTGTTGTTTTGTCTATTCAAAGAGCAACAGCAATTATAGATTAAAATTTTTTTTTTGTTTTTAAAGAAATTCGCTAGTGACTATTGAGTATTGAGATTGAGAGTGATTTTTTTTACAAATTATTGACATGAAGCGAGAACTAGAGTCTGGGCGAAGTGAGGGCTTAAATAAATAATAAACAATAAAATAATACTGCGCAAGTTTAAGGACTATAAATACTTATTTGTATTGTATTTAATGAATCATCATCATTTCCATATTGTGATACCAAAGTTATACTATAATGACGAACAAATGAGTACATGTGTAAATAGTAAATACACTGTAAACTTTAAAAAACGTTTTGCTATAGTAATTGATTGACAACACCTACTTCGACTTGATTTCATCAAAGTATGTCATAAACTCAGATTAAGAATTTTATACAGACAGAGCCCGCAGAATAAATTTCAAAATCAAAAATAGTAGCGTGATTTTGTTGTTTATGGTAGAGACTATTCATGATATTTCCATACATATCGTTTTTATGCCGAAGATCGCTTTCTTCAAAGAATATAGGAAATTGTATAAAGGTGTCAAGTTAAATTGATTTTCAATATTTGAGAAGAAAATATAACACTGTCATAACGTACAAAGGTAATAAATAAGTATTTGGTTATGAAGTTATATATGTATAAAAAGAAAAACACACATGAAACTACCGCCCCATTCTATAATAGTCTTAGAATAAAATGCTAGCTCAGCTACGTAAAAGTACGCTTACGTACGCGTATGTACGATTGTACGTACGTATGTAGGTAGGTGTAGACCACTAGAAAAATGCATTTTTACTTTGAACATTAGGTCAACACCTGCAGCGAAAAGCTTTTAAAACTCTTCATGTGGAACACTTGTACGTTAAAATTACTTCAATTAGTGCGGGCCACATTGATAGAATATAATGTTACGATACCTCACTGCGCCAGTATTAAAATGTGTAGGTATTGAATGACTTTGAGTACTGTTCTTCTTAAGTATGTCGATGATGAACACCTTTCTGTTTAATTATTTAAATTGAAAGTGCTGAATTTTAAATCTATACTAATATTATAAAGCTGAAGAGTTTGTTTGATTGTTTGTTTGTTTGTTTGGTTGAACGCGCTAATCTCAGGAACTACTGGTTGGAATTGAAAAATTCTTTTTGTGTTGGATAGCCCATTTATCGAAGAAGGCTTTAGGCCATATATCATCCCGGAAAAATGTACGGTTCCCGTGGGACAGATTTGTTTTTTTCTAGGGACGAACCCGAAGCGAAGCGAGGGTGAGTCGCTAGTATTTTAATAAAAAATAAAAATTGTATAAGCATATTTTAATTAAATAATCTAGTAATAAAATAATAAATATGTATTCTCTGATTAAAAAATAAAAAATACATCTTCTAATCTTCACTATATAAAATTGGTCAAGTGCAAGTTGAACTTGCACAACAAATGTTTTGTAACTACCACCAAACTATATTTATTATTATTATATAAGAGCTTAATATGCGAGCATATTGGCTCCATGTGGTCCTGCGACCTTAGGTGTCTGTTAAATGTGGCTTATTAATTATTTATATTCTTAATATAGAATTTGGATTAAGATATTTCGAGTTATGCCAATATTTTGGCGCAAATGTGTCATTTGGCACTTATATCGTCACTGTACGTATAATGTGTTAGGTCTTGCATGTATGATAGCTATGTTGTTGAAAGCCGTTGCCAGCTACTTTGTCTTTCATGCTACATAATTAACCATGGAATTTATTTTATATTGAGAAATCTCAAAGGGCGGTACGTGAATTTCTAAAAGTTCGCCATTTGACCTTTAAATTATTTTAATTACCTATATATTATATTTATCTACTAAGATTTATGCTGAATAATTCAAAAGGGTGATTCTAAATGATTAAGTGGATTCATTTATCTAGAGTGAAAAATGGCTTAGGAATATAGCCTATACTATAGTAATCAATGAGTTAATAAGACAAGGTTTGGAGTCTGGTGAAACTGAATTAGGTACTCTTCACAAAAAGTTTAATACTTTTCTTTTTTCTAAAATGCTTAACATTTTAACAGTTTATGGGCTTTTCTAATAAAGTTTAAGAATTTCATTATATTTTTATTGTTAGCTACACTAAAGCAACCATCGATACAAGGAAGCGGAAGCAGGTAACTGTCGATTAGTATTGCGCTCGCGTCGAGCTCGGCTACGATAGGTACTCATTGTAAGGCGTAGGTTACATAATATTAAACAAAACATGAAATTTTAGTTAAAATATTAAATAAAATAACAGTTTTAATACGTCTGATAAGATAAGAACAATAATATTTTTATATAAAGCAATACGTAACACGAATAAGGCGAACAAATTTGCGTTATATGAATCATGTGTTAATGTAAATTGTGAAAATACAGATTAGAATAGTTTTAGTTATTTGATTTATAATTAATATGAGATATGATTTTAAATGTGATGTGTAGATGATATGTTGGATGCAACTTGAAATATTGAGATGTTCCCTTACCGGATGTTAGTTACATCCGGTTATTCTGATAGCAGAGTGGACCGTGGAGCAACCTCATGATTGTTGTGGTCTGCTTCGGCAGACCTGCCGTCGGGGCGTCGTGGTTGAATGCGTAAGCGATCCTGCGACGCCTTAAGACGGGGAACGTTCCGTTGGGTTTTACAGGTAGTGGGTAGTACAGGCTTTGCCGGTGATTCCCACACTTGGTGCCCAAATGCATTTCTCAACGTTAAAAAAGATAGCCTCATAGGTAACCCGATGTACCTAATTACTTTGACTACTATAATATTGGAAGTCGATTAGAATTTATTTTTATGTGTCGTACATATATTTAAAAATTAATATGTAAAGTCTTGAACTTTCGATTTTGAGCTCACTTCATTCATTTTGAAGTCCTGTACATTACAATTTGTTAGAACCGTTTAAAACTAAGTATTATTAAGTTAAATGTTCGCTGCAATTGTAAGTTTAATGTTTAACAATAGTATACAATACTCCTAACAACAACAGGTTTAGCGATTACGCGGTTTCCATTATAACGAACCTAAACAAATGATTCGCTCTAGGCCTGTTACCAAGTAAACACGACACGGTTTTGCTCTATTAAACGTTGTTTAAAAATGTTATCGATGTTAGAAATTAGAATTATATCAAAAATAATTTATTTGATTTTTTTTTTAAAAGGTTCGTAATGCCAAACTCTTCTTCTCTATGTCAATCTCCAGCCCTCCAACTATCTACACATACAAAATGACGTCAATCCGTCACTCTTTTCGACATGAAAGAAGGACAAACAAACAAACTTTCATGTATATAATAGTAAATATATAATAAAACTTTTGTTATTAAATACCGATACCTAATAATTAGATTTTTACGTTGGTTATAATATAATATTCTGCTTCCTTAGACATATTGACTTTCTAAATTCGTTTTCGTTGATAGAAAATATGGGAATAACATATTTTAAACACAAGACATCTTAAATATCTAAGCAGGAATTTCATTTTCATATATTATTCTTAAGTTTTCTGTTAGCGATAACAGTTGTAGAATGTCATCTTGTCAGTCTAAAACCGCTGATTCCGTAGTTACAGTATATTTAGAATAGATAATAGCAAAATTCGTTTTTTCGATATAAATGATAACATAACATGAAAATTGCTCAAAATACATCGTTTCTTCTTCTTTCTATGTGATATCATGTTTCAAGAAGAAGAAGAAGTTATGCCTGAAAGCAATGACAAGAAAATTGAATTAAAAATATTATTATAAATAAAAATTAATCGCTAAATGTGTTGCTAAGTGCAAAACTCGAGAATGACTGGACAATTGGTCCAGTCATTTTTTTTTAAATATTCGTTGAAGTCCGGAAGGTTCTTATGAAGAGGAAATTGGAAAAAAATGTTCAGCAAAACGCAAAAACACCATTTTTCTAGTCTGGCCTGCTACACACGATTTTACAGAACGAGGTCTGTTGGGTCAACTAGTTTTAAATAAAATTTTAATACAAAGAAAATATTTTTGTAAGAATACGTTCTTCATGGTCATGGAATAATGAATAATTCCCACAGAAAAAAAAAACGTGTGTGTGTACTTATATGTGCGCACATAAGAAGTTATACTTACAGAACAAAAATAGCTAAAGATTTCATCCTGTACGTCACAACTCTCTGTTTGTAAAAGGAATGCAGCTAACTTCATCATGTCGCTTTTTGGCTGTCGGTGTGCGCGTGCATCGTAAAAATTTTACTTTCATAATATTTTTTTCCAAACGTTCCAAAAGAAGTATAACTTCAAAAAGTTGTCACTGTATAATAAAACCTATAATAAATAGGATATGTTTGAATAATGTAATATGAACATTTGGGTTCATCCGTAAACAATATTTATGACAATTATTTTAATATACAGAACAACACTGTAACTCCATATTGTAGCAATTTAGAATAAAAGATATAAGTAAATTGATAGGTTTCTCAATCATCTCTATTTTGAGTTGCAATGGTGTTTGCAGGTGTCGATGTATAGATACTTGTCTTGTTTATATTTAAATACGAGTATCGTTATACGTCTATCCCGAGTCCCGACTATTCTGACATAATAAAATCGTTCACCGCTGATCCGTGACCATGGATTTAAATAACATGACATAAATCTGTCTAAGGAAGTTGCATTCGATATAATCGATCGATTCGATTCGATTTGTATTTTTTAGCAAAAAAATCTTATATATTTTGTTAAGTCCACATAAGTTCATGTAATGCCCCCCATATTACTTAGCCTAATTGTCACATTGGATTCGTTGAAGAATAGAAATCCAAATAAATCAATATAATATTTAAATTGCTATTCTTCGATGCAAAGTGATGTCTTGCTTAAACCCCATGATTTGGTTGCACTTTACAATGAGTTTTGCGTTTAAACACTTAGGTACAAATCAGTATTAGCACAAACAATGATTGGAGAAAATTTTGAGACAAGAATTTTTAGAAACTAACTACTACTACACCTGAAATCAACACACATACTTAATAAACTTTCCGTCATTATTTTATTGCATCTTACTTCTTATTACTGTTATTATAAATGCGAAAGTTTGCATGGATGGATGGATGTATGTTACTCAATCACATTAGAACGACTGCACGGATCTGGATGAAATGCGGCACAGTGATAGATTATAGTCTGGAATAGCACATAGGCTACTTTTTATCCCGGAAAAATGTACGGTTCCCGTCGGATAGGTTTGTTTTTGTTTTTCACTAGGGACGATTCCCAGGCCAAGCGAAGGTGAGCCACTAATGTATCTATATGTAGTGTGTAAAATGAACATGACATTAACTTACTTATTTCAATTATATGCAATTATAATATTTCAAGAGATTTTAGTGGTATAATATACGAGTAAAACACCCACGAAGCTGCTATCTTATAATTTTATAAGAATCAATTGTATAGTGAGCCGTATACGGGAGATCCTGATCCGATATCGGTACTGTGCTAAATATAGAGTAAATATTCCAAGGCTACATCATCATTTGTTTTTTTAATTACATACATAACCTTTTCTATACGTCGAGACTGGACCGTAAATAGATATGTTTTGGTTCCTCTTTCTACCATACATCACATTGTCTCTAGTAGGTAGGTTCTATTATAATTTTATACTGATACATTATTTTTTTGTTTGATTAGAAAGATATTACACGTGTAAAAAATATTGAAAACAAAATGAATCATTAATTATTTTTAGTTAATACGATAAACTCGATAGTAGATAGCATTCATCCGTTTATATTTATTGCATACTAGCAGCTCATCCTCGCTTCGCTCGGGTTCGCGTCTAGACAAACAAAAACCAATCTATCCCACGGGAACCGTACATTTTTCCGAGATAAAAAGTAGCCTATTTGTTATACTGATGTATGAACTATATTATTGTAAAGTTTCATTAAAATCCAATCGGTAGTTTTGTGTACTAAGCTGTATAAGTTACTATAGTTTTTTAACTATCCCATGCGAACTCTTTAATTTTCGGGGATGAAAAGTATCTGAAATGTGTTGACTGGGGATATAAGGTACCACCATGCAAAATTTCATTTAAATCGATCCAACAGTTTCAGAGATTAGTCCATTCAAATTTCAAACAGACAGATAAACAGAGAAACAAAAATTTGAAAAAAAAAAAATCTGGATTCGTTCTTTTTCTCTTCTTATATCCCCTTGACTCGGTTTTTATCATTTTTTTTTTATGTAGGGACATTAGACCTCTACAGATTTAGTATATATAGAAGATGTATGTTACATTATGTATTGTATGTATACTATCGCGGTAAAATAATCCAACCCAACCAATCATATGGACATAATTAACCTAGATTTCCCCATGTAATCTATATTTTTCCCACGGCTCCGCCTGTTTTTTTTTCTTTTCTTTCAATGCTTTTGGGCAGCACCCAAATATGTATCGAAAAGTTTGGATTTAAAATGTAGTGTATTGAAATAACATTAAAATTAAAGTACATATTATCCGATGATCAAATCAAATCAGATTACTATCACATAAGTTTTAATAAATAGTATATAAAATAAAATTTATCAAGATTTCAAATCTGACTGGTAGTACCTACTAGATATAAACACGTTCAAACAAAACAAATAACAATTTTTTCAGCTATTATCAAACCTTATAATAGTTAAGAAGTATATTAGTATTGAAATGAGGTAAGAAGATTGTATTTTATAATTGAATTGTTACAGTCCGGTAAATACGGTGAAGGCTACATCGGTTCGTCCCGCGGGATGGCAGTGCACATCCGCGCGAAGGGGATCGAGGGGGAGCGCGACCACACCGGGTGTACCTGGCCGCTGCTCTCCGTGGCCGCACCCAACGAGCCGTTGCCCAGTGAGCCTTGGATCGCCGTTATAAGACGTGGCAGCTGCAACTTTGAGATTAAGGTACGTTTTTCTTACAGATATGACATTTTTCAGGTTTTACATTAAATTCTTACTAGATTAGTCTGGTATATAACTTTATAATAGTATAATGCGAAATCGTGTTTGTTGCTTGCTGCTTCACGCTGGAATACATTTGAATACTTTTAATACACAGATAAACTTGAGTAACACATTGGCTACTGTTAGAATGTTAGAGAAGAACGCGCCCGAGCGAGCAACAGTCTAATAAGAAAGTAATACAAGTTTGAAGTTAGTATTAAGTACAATTTTCACATAAGGATATAAAAAATACCATTTAGAAATGGATGAAGTGAAAGGGATGAATTATCTGACTGATTTGTATCATTTTTATGTATGTCATCCGAAAATGGTTACAAAGACAAAATACTACTGGCCGGATTATCGTTATCTTTATCTTAATGCGAGCGTGAGGAAAGTTCAATTGGGAGTAAGGAGAATCATAGTAAATTGGAGTAAAAACCAGAGAAATTAGATTATAAATCCAAACATTTAAATAACATTAATAAAGTTCACAGACAAGTGACATGAAATATAGTAAATGAACTTCGCAATATAAAGTAATAAAATTGATGTTGAACAGACACTTTGTTATATGTTAGAGTCGATCTGTTTACCTCCACCTCTTTAGGATTGACAGTTTTACTTGCTCTCTGTGGTATGGGGGGTGGGAAACCGCCAACTTCCCAGCTCGTACTGTTGCTGAGACTTTCTTAACAGAAATGACTAAACTTGGCCAGACACAGAACTCGAACCCAGGACCTCCGAATGTGCAGCCTAATATGCTAGCCACTACACCACTGACGCAGTTAAATACAGATATTAACTTATAAATAATAGTAACTAAAATAACTTGCCTGTCAATAATAATAAAAAAATATATTTAATGAGACAATGGGCCGGTACCTGAAGTTTGCGCAATAGATCATGGGTTCGATTTCTATACTTTTAAACTGTATCAACTTTAAATACAAAAACATAGTTGTTAATAAATGAATACATAATCAATTCGTTATGATACATGGATAGTCACTGAAGTTAAAAATACCGTTATTTTTATAACTAATTCTAGTAATAATGTACTACTACTAGATAGTATATACATATATCATTATATGTATGTAGTTGCAATTATAATAAAATTAAGATGCCAGTGTTTAGTGTTTCCCAATTAAACTGAACGTATAATGGTGTTTTTAGATTAAACATGCTGGGCGCTAGCCAACCGTTTTATTGAAGTCTTGAGTCAAATCTAAGAAAAAACGAAGGTCAAGATATATACATACATATATTTTACCATTTAAAACTTCACGAAATACTCATCTAAAATTAAAGATCAATTAAAATGCTTATTTATATTTTAAAACTAGGGGAAAAAATTAATAAAATCTATATATTACTTTAAACTTTATCTGTTAATACCTAAATGAAGATGATCAGCGCTTTCGAAAATGTTTGAAAAAACTTGCTGTTACTTTTAATAATACCTTCATCCATACGTAGTACGTACATACTCTATCATAGGTATTTTATATTCTCTCTATCTAATACATATTTATTTGTTTATTTTAAGTTGAAAAAGTTAAAGTAGAGTTTTTTATTTATTCTCATCATATACTACTATGTTATTTAAAAACATTGGAGCATTAAATAACGTGAGCTAACTGTAGAGCAAATATAACTTATGCATACCTATAAATAAATAATAAATTGTTCTATATGTTTATAATAAACAATGCTCTATAAATGTTACTTCTATGTAAATGCCTTTAATAGTGTTCATTTTTAATTAATAATACTCATTTGCTATGCTGATTATACCTACCTTTTTTAGTATTGTTTTGTAGACATGTTTACCATTATATTTCCTAGCTATTGTATTGAATTGCAAATATAGTATTCCTTTTTCAACTATTTACTTTAAATCAAAGTTATCTATACTAATAATATTATAAAGCTGAAGAGCTTGTTTGTTTGTTTGTTTGGTTGAACGCGCTAATCTCAGGAACTACTAATCCGATTTGAAAAAATATTTTTGCATTAGATAGCCCGTTAACTGAGGAAGGCTATAGGCTATAGGCTATATATCATCCCGGAAAAATGTGCGGTTCCCGTGGGATAGATTTGTTTTTGTCTAGGGACGAACCCGAAGCGAAGCGAGGGTGAGTATAGTTATATACAAGTGCTAGTATAGTTTTATACAAGTGTATATTATGAATACTATTATATATATTATTAATTTTCCTTAGATAATATTCATACTAAACAAAAGGCTATTTTGTAATTACGTACCGTAATATACCTATTACTAGAGCTTGGACCTTATTTATCTATCGAATGGAAACTATCAGTTTTTTATTTCATTAATTTATATGTAGAAATGATATTTATTCAGTCAAATATCTACCTTGGCGTGCGCCACAAAAACAGACTTTTTTTTAATTTAACCTTTAAAGTTTTTACCTTTACTTATTATGCCGTAGTTTCATATGGTTTAATTTGTTCATTTTGATATTATATGTATATGCTTTATAGAGTCTAGCCTGCTCTACTTACATAGACACGATCTCTATGTACAAGCCTTCGAATTCCTAGAATATGTTGCATTCAAACCGGGCATGTGATTTCTCGTGCAGAAATCTCATTAGTTTGAGATGTGCTTTAATGTACGTCAAATGCCGGCCATATTTAGAATTAATTACAGGGTAAATTTTTAAGTTTTTAAAATTTATTCCTTTGCAAATATAAAAATTAAAATATTCTTCATAAATAAATTTGGTTTACTATTAAATGTTATGGTGATAAGAATTCAGGACTGTATGTATATAAACAAAATTTTACAAAAAGACAGCCACATATAGCCACATACGTACGTACTACTTTGTTTCTAAGCTTTTCTTCGACAATTCCGACTTACCCTCACTTTTTTCAGGCACGCCCTTACCTTTTAGGATACGGTACTTTACGGGTACTTAAAAGTAGCTTTTACATTACACCAGTTCATAATCTATCTGTGTATTCAAATCCATCTAGCTCTTTAGCGTGAAAGTGTAACAAACATACACATATATGTATGTATATTATATACTTTTAGATACTTATATAATAGTAGGCTAATTATGCCCTACATGCGGTTTCGTTTTATTTGCAAGCACGTAAATAAGGTCGTTTTTTATGAAATTAACAAGATAATTTTAAACGCTGTATATTTGTTGTTTTTTATATTTAAAGTTTAAAATCCAGACAGACGTAACCCAAACACAACTTTTCTAAATGTTTTTAATTAATTTTTAGTGTAGGTACTGTAGGAGGACACTAATAAAACTTTACGATACTCGTTGCATATACTCATATATTCAGTACTTTTATAATCGTCAGTACGTCTGTCCGTATGGAAGCTACCACCGGCTCGGAAAGCAGTTCTGCTGAGAAGAGCCGGCAAGAAACTCAACAGTTGCTCTTTTAAAATAATGAGTTACATAATTTATAATAATAATTTTTAGTAATACAATCATTCCATGACTAGTCACTACAGGGTGGTACCGACATGTCTGCCAAAAAGCGCGGGAAACAAATTAATATCCGCGCCCTTTTTTATTTTTTAAAAATACATTCCTATTGGCCAAGGTCACATAACAAAATGCCTTAAACATAAATCAATACAAATTAATCAAATATAATATTATTTTCCATTAAAACGTTTATATATATAAATGCAACCTTACAGTACGTAATGACTATAAAATACAGTAGAAACTGGTTAACCGGACTAATTGTAAAATTCCTTAGGCATTCGGATAATCGAAAATCCGGATAATCGAATGTATGAAGAAAAGCAGGTTTTTTCCTGAAACAATTGCTAACTAATTAAAACTACTTTTTATCCCGGAAAAATGGACGGTTCCCGTGGGATAGATTTGTTTTTGTATGCTTAGAGACGAACCCGAGCGAAGCTAGGATGAGCCGCTAGTGCTTTAGTGTTTGCATAAATTCGACTTGTAGGTAGGTATATAATTGGTCGCGGTTGGTAGTCTGGATAATCGCGAATCCCTATAACTGAGGGCCGGATAATTGAGTTTCTACTGTATGTAAAATAATCGATGCTATCTTTATTGATAGAATAAAATCAGTGCCGGATTTACCTATGACGGGGCCCCAAGCAATTTCAGGTTTTTGGGGCCCTCACAGTGTTCACAACCTGAAGTCAGGCAATTATCGTACCTAGGGCCGTAAAATTATCGTATATGGACCAAAATTATCGTACATATTAGCAATGTGCAAAAATAGTCGAGTTTTATACAAATCGATATTTTTTCCTTCTAACCAATTTTTAATAACCGATTCCCTCCGCTCAACTGAACAGTCGAACGGTCAGCGACCTAAATGTGTTTACACCTGGAACAGGCGGAAGAGCAAAAAAAAAAAAAGGTCTACTTCAACAATTTTCTTATCCTACGAATGCTAACCTAACCCTGACAAAAATTTTAACCCATCCCACCTTCACAAATTATCGTATTTTATTTTGGAGTTTGTATTTTGTATTTTTTTTTTCAAATTTGCGAATATGTTTTCAAAATTTTGCAAATTTTGGGGCCCCTGTCCAAGCGGGGCCCCAAGCAATTGCTTCCTTTGCTTCCCGGTAAATCCGCCACTGAATAAAATATAATTAGGTCAATGTATTAATCGCTTAAATTATTATTCCTACGTAATATGTTCACATAATATTTAATAGTTAACCTAAGCCGGCTAATGCAATGGCATTACAAAAATGTAATAATGTCCCCATGTTAATCGTAAACAGGACGATAGGACGCAATACTAGCATGCAATAAATATTATATCGTCCGTAATATCAATATCATTGCCAATATGTTTATGTTCTAGTGGTGCTATAAATGCTTCTAAACGTGAAAACTAATTTCGTTTTAGACAATATTTAGCAACACAGCTTAAATGTTCACTATATTTTATTGTCAACCGATTTTCCAGAATGGTATCGCGTATTTTATTAGATAGATAGGTCAGTTCGTACATTATAGTCTCTAACAGTTATTTGAGTGGCTATGTGCACTAAATATTAACTCTCACTCTGTAGTAAGTCTTAGAACGTTCGACCTAAATATTACACATTATTCCACATACATACAGAGATTTTATGAAATCTTAACACTTCGTTTCGATATTTGTATCCAGTACGGGTGTTAAAAGATTTAGAATTAAGCGATACTTTGCGTTGATAGCGAAGATTGATAGTCTGATATAGAATTATTTTAGTGTAATGCTGAATTGTTTTAGTGTAATTTTAGTGTAATAGTGTAATGCACGATTTATTATATTTTGTGACGCGTATTATATGTCGTAACAAATATGAAATAAAAAACTTTGAAATGGCTATCTATGTTAAATTTATATTCAGTAGGTACATCTACGATTACGATGGCTCCGTCATTTGACATTGAGTTTCGTAATCCTAAAATAAGACTTGAATGACGAATACATTTTCTAACATCCCGCTCAGTTCGAGATATCAATACGATACTGACGAAACAACGAAAATGACGTTTTTAGAAAAAAAAAACAAAACTCAACTGAAACCGGAATTATTGTCACATAGTTCGTAAGCTTTCTTGCGGTCGTTGAAATACGTTTCAGGTTGAAAAAATTATATAGTTTCACTCGGATACTGTATGGCGAAAGATTTACTCCTTACGAGGATCATATATGTAAATGTAACATTTAGTTTTATACCAAATACATAATTTTGAAACAAAACTAATTATATCAATACTTTTAGGTTCAGAATGCGTGGCGATCAAATGCCTCTGCTGTGCTCATCTACAACGACCGGGACACCACCATGCTAGAGAAGATGAAGCTTTCCACTGACAACGGACGTGAGTGTTAAGAATTATTTTACAGTTTCTTAAAATTGCACGGTCTTTTATTCTTACTTTTTTACACATTTACATATATTATAAGTTTACTTTAAACTGTAACTTGTAATGTAATTACATCTTAGAAGTTGTTTTTAAAGATTAGAAATCGTGAATAGATGTAAAATGAATATTTATTTGACAATTTGTAAATATGTAAAGTCAAGATGACAAAGAATACAATAATTATTTACCATCGACTTGATCTAATGATAGAGTCAGAAGTTAAATTACATATTATAGTTTATCAACTATTAGTACTTACTTATTTACTTAAGAACAAACAGTAATACTATTTCAATTGTTATTTCTTATAAAAGGGAGTTAAAAAAAAAGAAAAACTGATAAAATTTTTATTTAAATGAATCGAAATAATATATCACGAATAACTTCATGCTAAAGATAAAAGAGGCAGTGCAAGCCCACCGACTACCTGGACAAGGACAATCCACAGTTGACGATGGGCTTAACGCCAGAATAACGTAAAATCTCCAAGAATAGCGTTAGAGTATCAGGAGGGTTGACCCCAAATAGGAAAAAGCCAGGGGATCGATTCTAAGTTAAAGCTTGTAAATGTCTATAATTTCCCACCACCTTTCCTAGACTGGTATTTTACAATGTTATTTGACAAGATGTGGTAAGGTCTTCAATATAACATAAACATCCACATCTGGCTACTTAGGCGAGGTTAAAACAAAACTGACAACTGACAAGATATATGTAAACATCTTCAGTCACAGTACCTACTGATGTTTTTAGTGTGGGTTTGCATGATAAAGACTTGAATACGTACATATTATATTTATATCTATATATACTGAGAGATCTGAGTAAATTCGACTCCTTACTTTATACTTTTTTATTCATTTCATAATTAATTAGTTATTTAGTTCCTATATAGGTACTCACACATATTCAGACATATCATATCAGTTACTAATTTCATTGTCGCTTAAAAGAACAAAGCACTATTTTAACACTATTTATAATATTAGTAAAAATTTCAGTTAATATAATAAGAATATAAACTTAAAATCTTTTTGTCGTAATATCTAAATTAAGCTTACAATGTCCCAAGAGAACGGTGTTCCTGCAGCCGAGCCACTGCACTAAATCTTGATTAACTTTCTAACTCAGCCTCTCTAACAGGTTACTTCAAAGGCTTAGTGCATACTTCATTCTTGATTGTGCTATCTATTTTTATAATTTATGTTTTATAATCATAATATAATGATATATGATTAAGTTTTCTGACAATCTATCAAATGTGTTGTGGATTTAATTGGATATTAGAATATTATACCTAGTTATAAAATATTGTTTTGTGCATTTAATTTCAATCGTGAAAAAAATAAATACACCCAGATGAGTTATCTAAAACTAGTAAGTACTAAGAGCATAGATATAAATTAATGAAAATTATTAATATGTAGGGAACATATGGGTTTCTGAGTAGAAAGGTTACTTGTAAAATATCTGCTATGAACAATAAAAGAGACTATCAAAATACGTGACAGAGTAGTTTTACGCGTACTATTTGTTGTGATAGAGGAAGACACAGTGTAGCACCTAATGATAAGTAAATAAATTTAAATTAAAAAAAAAAAAAAAAATTTAAAACAAATTAATTAGTCATTTTTAGAAAATCGGGCGGCTTGATCATATTTTATTAGGCAACATGTCTATTATATTAGTTATGTAAATGCTATGCTTAATATAAAATACGTACAATAATCATCCCGTAAGCAAAGATAAGTGAAGAGAGACCTTCCTTCGGATCTTAGACCAACACTTAATATACATCTTCTAAATTATTTTTGTGAATCATCATCAATATTGATTTTGAGATTTGACCGCGAAAAGGTAATTAACTGACCTTCGCATTCATATTATGAACTTATGGGTAATTATAAGGATGTATAGGTACCTAAATGTTTTGAAAACTAGAAACTTGTCTGTGCTTGTATTTGTGGGGTTAAGGCATTTATGCATTCTAAAGACATTCCTGAAAACCCCCTAATGTATCAGAATAAAAAACTCTATATATTACTCTTTGGGCCGTAAGGTGTAAACATTTTCTAGTGTTTCTATTCCGCTGCTATATGAAAGGATAAGGTTAAAAATATGATAATAATGAACTTCAAACACTTTTCTTTAAAATTTTCGTTAGAAATAATCAAAGTTAACATAATACAATATAGGTATTATTGTTGTTTATCACAATAAAAAATACGTTTGTACCCAAAAGGTCAAACTGGCTCAGCCTCTACGAGCCATCAATAATACTATTATGTAACAATGAGTATGTACCTAATTTGAAATGAATATTATGAAAGTGAATTATAATTATTATATCGTCTAATCGCACAGTTTGTTGTCTAACCTGTTAGCACGTTACTGGGTTATCAAGTTGTCCATATATGGATTAACACGGCTTAAAACTTGATCTAATTTTGTAATGTTAATAAAACTTGTTTTGTTTTTTTTTTTTTTTTTTATATATTGAACAAGCAAAAGCAACTTAAATAGTTTTTAATTAAAACATAAGAACTCAAAATTAAGTTGTTTTATTTTTTTTTCTCTATAATCTTAAGAAGCATCATAATTTAATTAACTTCTTTTTTTTTTAATTTGATTTTTAATTTCCTTTATATTTGCTCTTTACATGAAAGTGGCGTTTCATTGAACTTTGATATCAAATATCTGGCAAATTTATTTCAAATTCATTTCAAATGTAGGCTTGTTTGTGTATTTTTGTTTTGAATTTTGTGATTCATTTGTTTTCGCGCCATTTGATACTTTGACATCGTTCTGTTCACAATATGGAAAACTTAAAATGTCGCGTTATTTACGAAAACGAGTTGCACTGTGGCACTAGTGCTGCAGAAACAGCTCGAGGGATTAATAATGTGTATGGGGAAGTTACTATAAAAGAAAACACGGTACATTTTTGGTTCCAACGTTTTCGTTCTGGAAATTTTGACCTACAGGACGAAACCGTGGAGACTCTAGTTGACAATTTATTTTTTTTTTTATTTATTTATTTATTTATTTTTTGTTAGGGAAACAAACAATGAAGATGGTTCTTATACAATACTAAAATACAAAAGTACATACATTAGCTAAGTTTCCACTGATAGAAAATTACATAAACACTAGCATTAACAAAGACAAACCCAATAAAGTTCAATATATGTAACTACATAAAAACAGATAGATAATCAACTTAACAAAAAAAAAAAAAAAAAATACAAACTCAAAGCGCTGAAGTTTTATAAGATATGATAATTTTAATCAATATATTAATTGAATAGGCAATAACAACTAAGGTGGCCACAGTGACGTACGTAAGACAAAAAAAAATATAAAATAAAATATAATATAATATGGCTACAGGGATGGCTATACTAGTAAATTATAAAGTAATATTCTCATTTCTCTTACAAATTTTACATTTAAAAGAACCAATTCTCTCAAATAAAATGTCAATATCTGAATATATTTTATTATAATTTTGGCAGCTACGGTATAAGAAGATATTGCTAGTGCATTTTGTTTTAGAAATTGGCTGATGAAATAGTGGCTTATACCTGGAATTAAATCGTGGGCAGTTAAATTCCAATTTAGATAATAGGAAAGGTGATTCAATAAAATTATGAATTATCTTATATAAGAAAAGTTGGTCTCTAGCTTGTCTACGCGATACAAGGGGAGGCAGAGGTTGAACATCAGCAGAAATATCGGCCCTGTAACACAAATGCTTATGGAATTTACCCTGTATGGAATCTAAGTCATTTATATAAGTTTTATATTGTGGGTTCCAAACAGTGGAGGCATACTCAAGAATAGAACGAACGTACGAATTATAGAGTAGTATCAAAGTTGAGCATTGCCTAAAATCCTTGCAGACTCTTAAAATAAACCCAAGCATGCGATAGGCTTTAGATGTTATATAGGATATGTGAGAAGCAAAAGTTAGCTTGGAGTCTAAGACAACACCTAAGTCCTTTATTTCAGATACCCTTTCTAAAGGAATGTTATTTAGTTTATAATCATAAACAATTGGAATTCTTTTCCGAGTAAAAGATAAAGTGTTGCATTTTTTAACATTTAGTGTCAAAAGATTATTATTACAATATTGGCAAAAATTATTTAGGTCATTTTGTAATAAATTACAATCATCTAAAGAATTGATCTTTCTAAAAATTTTTAAATCATCAGCATAAAGTATAAATTTACTATTTTGAAAAGTTAAATTAATATCGTTTATAAAAATAATGAATAATAACGGACCAAGGTGAGAGCCTTGAGGCACACCGGATGTAATTGGCACAAAAGAAGAACTGAAACCTTTGACGGTAACAGCTTGATGCCGATCTCTAAGGTAAGATTCAAACCATCGTAGTAAATCACCATGTATACCAAAATTTTTAAGTTTCTTTAATAGTAAAAAGTGAGATAATTTATCGAATGCTTTAGAAAAATCTGTATAAATTACATCCATTTGACCACTGCTGTCCATTGCTTGTGCAACTTGATGAGTGAATTCACAAAGATTAGACTCTGTAGATTTTCTGTCTATAAAACCATGCTGCTGTTGAATTAAGTAAGGTCTAATGAGGGGGAATATTCTATCATAAATGATCTTTTCGAATAATTTCGCAACAGCATTAAGTTTAGAGATAGGTCTATAATTTTGAATGTTATGCTTATCGCCAGATTTGTAAATAGGAACTATATGCGACTTTTTCCAGATGTTTGGAATTTTACCAGAATTAAGTGACAGTTTGTACAGGATAAACAAAGGTTGGGCTATAAATTCTCGGCAAGATTTTAAGAACAAGTGTGGTATACCGTCTGGACCACATCCTTTATTAACATCCAAATATTTTAGGTAGTGTCTGATTGATTCAATTGATAATTCGATACAACTAATAGATGTATAACCTTCGTTCATAATATTATAAGTAGCGGAGCTAGAGGTTGAAGGAGCGTCAACGGGCTCAAAAGAAGACTGAAAATAACGATTAAACAAGTTACAAATCTCAAAGCCATCCGAAGAATGCGTGTCATTTAAATACATAGAACTTGGTATTTGGTGTGATTTTTGTTTTTGCTTAACAAAATTCCAAAACAATTTACTATTGCGTTTAATGACGCATTCAGCATTCAAAATAAAGTTATCGTAACACAAAATTTGAACACGTTTCTGACGATCTCTATATAAACTAAAATTGTCATAGTCACTTTGTCTTTGATAGACTTTCCATTTTTTATGAAATTTAAGTTTTTTATTTATAATTTTTATTAACGCCCTAGAGTACCAAGGAGGAAATCGAGTGCCATAAGTTTTCTTCAATGGAACATATTTTGCGATAATTTTATTAATGATTTCATAAAAATTACGAACAGCTACATCTATATTATCAGAGTCAAGAGCATCATTCCAGTCAATCTGCGCCAGTTCAAAATTAATTGCATCATAATCAGCAGCCTGAAATATACGGATACTACTTGAGACTTGTTTTAATGATTTTAAATTATTAGCAATCGCATGGATCAACAGCGCTGGATGGTGAACATCTTCTTTGATCAGAGGATCATTACAATGGCAAACCGTACATTCATTTCCACTAATCACTAAATCCAATTGTCTATCGTTCACATTCGACGTCATGTTAAATTGAGAAAAATTTGTAAAATTAAGAAAACAATGCAAATACCTCAATAAGTCGTTGTCATTATTATTAACTAAATTACTGTTTTCATTGAGACCAGGACTACTCCATATCGCTGTACTAATATTGAAATCTCCCATTAATATAAATGTGTCATTAGGATTATTAGTGTATGAATCCGACATGACTTCAAAAAATTCTAATAATGCATCAGATTGGAAGTAACAATGTGGAAAATAGCAACAGCAGATATGGACCTGGGTACCAGGTTGATTATGTACATTAATAACAATTTCCAATACTTCAGCTGCTGCGCCAGTTAATACAATAGGTCTATATGAAGAAACTGAAAATTCACGTTTTATGGCAATGAGTACTCCTCCGCCCAAAGTATCACCTCTGTAGTCATAGTCTCGATCGCATCTGTAGACATTGTATCTAAAGTCAAACAACTCAGCATCAAATATACCTGGATGCAACCAAGTCTCACACAAACAGATTACATCATAATCTGAAGACATCATACTCCTGAAAAAGTCATTTGTTTTTGTTCTAAGCCCACGAACATTTTGATAATAAATTGAAATATTATTGACAGGCATTGTTACAAGAATTGTAATGCAAGCAGTTATTATAGACAATTATAGAGATTATAAGATTTATCTGTCCAAATACAACATAGAAATACAACTTTAGGGTATAACTATTTAGAATAAGGGAATGATGATTCATTATTAAATTTGAGAATATTATTATAATTAGAAAAACTTTAAAGCTGGAGCCAACTGATAATAACCAAATTAATATTAAGATGCAAAAACATGTTATATGAAGAAAACATATGATAAATATACTGTCAATCTGCCAAAATACAATCCAGTAATGTAAACTTCGGGTATAATTAATTAGAAAAAGAGTACAATGATTCATAATAGAATTTGAAAATATTACTATAATTACAAAAACTTTGAAATTGATACAAATTAATATTTGAAAACAATAACATATAATAAAATTTGATAACTTTATACTTAAATACCATTCCGAAGAGAAAAAACTGTAGGTGCAAATTATATTATTTTTCTGCCAAGATTCTGTATAATAATATGAATCAATTAGTGTGAGAGTACAATGACTCATTTTATAATTTGAAAATTTAATTATAAAAGCAAAATTAAACCTGTAGCCAATAAAGAAGGAACAAATTAATATTAGGATACAATAACAAAATATGAAATTTAAAATCTTTAAACCTAAACATAAGATCCAATTCATAAAAAAACTGTAGTGGCCAATTATATAATCTTTCTGCCAAAATACTATATTATAATATGAATTTAGGGTATAATTGTATAGTGTGAGAATACAATTAATGATTTTATAATTTAAAAATATTATGATATTTATAAAAACTAAATTAAACCTGTAGCCAATCAAAAAGGAACAAACCAATATTGGGATACAAAAACATATGATGAAATTTGAAAACTTTACACTTAAAAATAAAAACCAATTTATACAAAAACTGTAGCGGCCAATTACATCATTTTGCTGCCAAAATACTATATAATATTGTAAGCTTAGGGTATAACCATTTAGTGTGAAAGTACAATAACCGATTTTGTAATTTGAAAATATTATTATAATTATAAGAACCAAATTAGACCTGTAGCCAATTAAACAGCATGAGCGTAGTACTATAATATGTAAGTATGATTTATTAGAAAATATAGTTCTTATCTGATTTTGTTTAAATCTTTTTCATTACATATATGTACAACAGGACTTGTATCATTGCGTCGTACCATAATAGAACAGTTTTTAACCCAAATATACTGATAATGGTTATCCCTAGCTTTACTCTTAGCTTGCTGTAAAAGCATCTTATTAGCACTAGTGAGGTGATCATTAAAAAATATAGGTGAATTTACATTACTAAAACCTAAATCACATGCCTTTAACTTAAGCTTTCTGACATAACTCAAAAAGTCATCTTTTTTATAACGGGCTAAGAAACGCATTATAATCGGTTTAGGTTTGTTAGAACTATTTTTAGATGCAACACGAGTAATAAAGTCTAGGTCACTACTAATATTTAATGGGAAATTCGCCCTTTCTGAGATGTCCTTTAAGATACTAAGAAGATTTTCGCCTTTCCTTTCAGGAATCCCATAGACCTCAACATTGGAACGCCTAGCCCACTGCTCCCGCTCGTTATTATCACATTGAATTTTGTCAGTTATATCCTTCAGCTCACCGATAGTCGCTTTAGTAGAAATTAAAGATTTGACATCTTTTTCTATTAGTTGAAACTTTTTATTTACATTTTCAAATTCTGAATTAATAAAAGAAATGCTCTGGTTAAAGGTTGCAATTTCATTCTGCAACGGCTTAAGTTGTGCAGAAATTATACCAGTTATAGTAGCTTCCAATTTTGCCCACGACCTGTCAAACTCGGTGGATACAATTTCCCGGACTTGCTCACAAGAAACTGGCATTGCATTAGGGTTCTCCTTGGGAGAGGCAATGCATGATTTTCCTCCTTTACGATGTGTAATATTTTTATCCATTGTTTTAATTTTTGATGTATCGTTCGACCGTTGACCGTTGACCAATCAGGAGCAAGTATGAAATCCACATGAACAATTATTACCGGTTTTGTGATTATTTTCTCTAATACCAATGAAAAACAATATATTATACCCTTAATGTAAGAAAATAAGAGTATCAAACACATATACGAAAGTTCCAGCACATTTGAAAAGTTTGTATTGAGATAGTATGAGAGTCACAATTTGACTTATAACAAAAAAATTTACGAAGTGAATGCACTGCAAACAACACTCGCGATTAATTAGTCAGTCTTTGATCCGATAAACACTTAATTGCGGCAAAAAACGAATATAATCCAAACTTATAAAAGTTTTGATACGGAGCCTACGTTTAATGCTACCGGCAGCCAGTGTTGCCATACTTACTATCTTACAATAAAGAATTAAAAAAGATCATGAAAGCGGATCCATCACAAACCACATCAGAGTTAGCGGCAAGCTTCGGTGTATGTGATAAAACAATTTTAATTCACTTGAAAATCGGAATTCAAATTGGAAAAATGAAAAACATAAAAAAATGAGTACCGCATGAATTGAGTGAAGCACACCAATGAACAGGCGTCGAGTACTGGGTTATATTACTCGACCGTCACAATAACGAGGGGATTTTGAATCGTATCATTATTACCTACTTGTGATGAAAAATGAATCCTGTACGATAATCGGAAACGCTCATCACAATGGTTGAACCCAGGAGAACCGGCTAAATCCTGCAATAAGCAAAAGTTGACTCAGAAAAAGGTAGTGGTGTCTGGTGGACCAGTGCTGGTGTCATCCACTACAGCTTCCTAAAATCTGGTTAGACGATTACGGCAGATCTGTACTTATTATCAACAATTGCAAACCATGATAGAAAAGCTAGCCGGTAAACAACCTAGACTGGTCAATTGCTCTAGCCCACTGCTGCTTCAGGACAACGCTAGACCACACAATGCACAACAGACGGTCCCTAAATTAGAGGAGCAGCAACTGGAATGTTCCGACAAATTCTAATATTAAGGCGAAGTATTAAGACATTCTAGTATTGAGACAAAGCACCACCCGCATATATTGTCACGAAGTGACAATACATGTATAGACCCGACTTTAATGCGTTTTTAACCTACTTCAAAAAAGAGGAGGTACTATGTTCGTCTGTTTGAGTACTTCAAGTTAAAGCAAAAAAAATGTCCTAATATTATGACTCGTGTGTTATTCTGTCTGTAGTACCTTCGAATCAACATAACGTTCAGTTGTTGATATTATAATATGTTTTTCAATTCATTTAAATTTTCTTGTTAATAGCTTCAAAACGTGCTAGTTGACCGTAGGTTACTCCGCCAAAGTCTCGTAAAATGGATTATACATATTTATGGTATGATGATTGATGACCCAACAAGTTAATTTGGAGGTTAATTAAAAAATGTGACAAATCAAATATACCCTATATTCGATTTGAGTAATTTCATCAATATATAAAAATTTTATAATTGTAATTTTGTTATACTTTCCTATATTTTTAATATTTACTGGTTTCGTACACGCTATCGTATAATAGTATATCCACTTTATATAACACTAGCATTTCCCGCGGCTCCGCCCGCGTTCAGATGATCAAAAACCAAATTCTTAGGTTTTACACATTAGTATACTCTTACATTATACATTACTTTCATTGCGCACCGCATGATTGGTAAATAATGGCAGAGATTGACAATGCCACAAAGGTTCCTCCGTTAAATTGAACTTTTTGTTTTAGCAATAACATTTATGTATGTCTATACTTCTGTTTTGTTTGTTTTTTTAGTTTTTCACGATAAACTCTCAAACTACGGAATTAATTTTAATCATTTTTTACTAATAGACAGCTATAGATTAATTTAATATATAGCTGATTATTTAAATTACATAATGATAACTTTTCTTAATTAGCCCTAGTTAGTAATATTTTCCAAAACGATTTTCAAAAGAAAGTGTAATAAGTAAATAATTCTAAGCGAATACATTTTTTTACTTCATATGGCTCGGCTAATATGATTAAAGTCGTAAGCATTTTATTGTGTCCTTTAAGCCTTTACCTTCCAAGAAAAGGTGTCAAGAAAAAGTGAAAAAGTTGAGGTATAACAGTTCCTAAAATACTTTTTCATAGTTTTTGAGATATGAAATATTTTTAGTTACCCGCTTTGGCAGTTTAACAGCCATAAACTTGTTTTCTATAAAATGTTATAAAATAATATAAATTGAACTTATTTTTACGGTGCAAAAAATGAGTAGGTATTGTGGAAACGTAAATATTATTCGTATTTATTTTAGTGTTAACCATACAAAACACGTAAGTAAGAGAAACAACATAGCATTTTGCTATACGAAACCTAAAATGCGCGAGTTGGATTTACATTTGCCCAATTTTTACATTAAAAGATTAAAAAACATTTACATTATTTACTAAACAATAAAAATTTACAAATATTCTCATTTGAAAATTGTTTCGGCCAACAAAATATTACTAATATGTTACTAATTTATAAAGCGAAAAAGTTTGTTTTATTAAAAATTTAAGCACGGGCAGGGCCGCGGGTGATTTTGTAGTAATTATAGTAAAGTCATAGAAAGGTTATATCTGTACATTTTTTTGGATAAAACTACGTATTTTAAAAACACATGGCGACATCTATTGTCAAATAGTTAAATAACATATAAATAAATTTTCATGAAAATAACTATTTTAATGAATAAAATAGCGCTGTTAATATTTCTTTTAAGATAAGTTTTTTTTTAATAGTTTTTACATAATATATAAGTAAGTTACCATGCCAAAATATTAATAGCATCATCGTGCTTTTACTTTAACCACTTTTTGTATTTTTTCTCAGAAATAAGATATTTTCCTGCGGTAAAAAGAATCCTATGTGTTGACCCGGATAACCTGCTATTACCATACCAAATTTCATAAAAATCCCTCTAGTGGTTTTTCTGTGATGCGGTCACATACAGACAGACAGAAAAAATCTAAAAACTAAAGATTCGGGCTCTATATCTCTAATAATGAATATTTCAATAAGATTTTCCGAAAAATATTGAATTTAAGGGTTCGGCTTAGTTACAATTTTATTGTATGTATAGTTACTAATTTATGAAGCGAAAAAGTTTGCTTTACTGATAATTTAAACACGGGCGGAGCCGCGGGTGATTTAGTAGTAATTCTAATAAAATCGAAAAAAGGTCATATCTGTACATTAATTTTTTTGGGATTAAAACTATGTATTTTAAAAACACATGGCGACATCTATTGTCGAATATCTAAATAACACAAATAAATATTAATTAAAAAACTATTTTAATGGATAAAATAGCGCTTTTGATAATTTGATTTTCAAGATAAGCTATTTTTATAGTTTTTACCATATTTTGTAAATTACCTTGCTAAACTGTTTACAAATAGTATCGTCGTGGTTTTGTTCCTACCAGTTTTTGTATTTTTTTTCAGAAATGAGATATTTTCTCGCGGTAAAAAGTATCCTATATGTTGACCCGGATAACCAGCTATCATCATACCAAATTTCATCAAAATCCCTCCAGTGGTTTTTCTGTGATGCGGTAACAGACAGACAGACAGACAGACAGACAGACAGACAAAAATTCTAAAATCTATAGATTCGGCCTCTGCATCGATAATAATGTCTATTTCAATAAGATTTTCCAAAAAATATTTAATGTACAGATTCGGCTTAGTTAGAATTTTATAATATGTATAGATTAACACATAGATTTTATGTAATATTTCACCGTCCAGCTAATCTTACTCGATTTATTTGCACTAAAAATAAATATACTTATCTTCTCGTACCAGGAGCCTTTGAGGGCTTCAAATGGCGGTAGCTTATATACTCATGAAGGTCAACCGGATTGGTTTTGTAAATCACACTATAATGAACGAGTCGGTAAAAAGCAGTTGCTAAGATAATTGCTGCCTTATTTAATCTTTTACTCTTTACTCACTTATTAAATAAGGGATACTTCATTGTTATGACGTACAGAAAAAATATATATATACACGTTATTAAGGTTCTTGAAATATATTAGTATTTAAGTTTGCTACGTAACATTTTTTCCTACAATATGTATTATATTATTGACATTTCCGACGTTATCATTACAGATTATAACATGCTATATTTTATTACAAATATTTATAATATTTTCTTAGATTTACGCGAATGTACTGTATTATATTTATAATATTAACTGTATTACTTTTTCATGGATTACTTTTACTGTATTATACTCATAATACCTACAGTAAAAAGTAATCATTATTATAAAAATATTTTTAAAAACAAACGCTATTACAGTTTTTGTTATCCACGCTTTTAACTTGAGTATTACTTTGTTTTTAATGTCTATAAAATTGCAGTTACCGCATTTTACAATTGCAATTCTATATTTACATTCACGACTTGTAGAATGGCGTATTTATGAGTATGACTCAAAAGTACCGGAGCGACGCGACTTGCTTCAAATAAGTTATACTTAAAATACACTGATCTTGGTTTGGTACACTCATAATAATCTGTATTGAAGACAGAATGCTATACACAAAAAACAATACACTACAAAAATAATACAGCAAAAAAGTAAGCGTAAGAGAAAAATTTCAATATACAAATGTATTTCAAAATTCACGACCCGTTCTTGTTTCGCTCAGTCCTCCCCGTACCTTTTGTAAAAGACTAATATCCCTTAGCAGTCGCTTAAAGTACCATGATAAGATAGTACCTATATCATTCTATCACCCATACGACACATACTATCCCTATGAAAAATATCACGTCGATATTTTGTATAGGGATAATAGTAGCGGATTCTTTAGGCAGACGCTGTCCTGCCACAGTTTGGTTGGAAAAAAAAACTGGTTCTCAATAACGGGCCCATTTACTAGCTCCATCTAAAAAGATAGATGGAAAGTTATCTAAGACGTAATTGACACCATTAATACAAAAAAAAAAAACTTTAAAAATCTCTGTCAAGTAATAAGAGAAGATTTACGAACACACGAACACCGGAATTTTATATAAAGATAAAGATACTTGTATTATCTGTTTGTTTTATTCAGTAAAAAATTAAGTCACGTTTAGTGTTGTGATACAAAGCCTTTGTTATAGAAAAGGAATAAACAGTAGTGTAATTGTAACGTTGCCTTGACAGTGAAGCCGGGTCGCGAGGTCGCGTCGAGCATTAGAGATCACGCACACTGCAGTGAAACACTTAACTGAATGATTTTATTACATTAAAATTGTTATACATTTTTATCTTTTTTCTCATTTTAAAGTATGTGATAACTTTAATATTTACATGTATAAAATTCTGTAGGCTTTCAATGAATAAAATATATGTAAACTGATATTGAAATGTGTTAGAATTTAGAGCATTATTGCATTGATTATTCACTAAAACGTTAAAATAGACTAACTGCCATACTGGAAGTTACTATTGAAAAATAAGTAAATAGGTTCTTTGTGTAATTCTTAAGCTAAAATAACGAATGTTGTATACTGACTATGAAAAATAAAGTTTGTCCCAACTCCCAACGGACCAAGAAAAATATTCCTTTTTATTTATTATTTAATAACAATAATATACACATTGCTTGAAACCTCGATAAAGTAAATATAAAGTAACTAGCAATTCACCCTCGCTCCGCTCGGGTTCGTCCCTAGTTACGTTTTAACGTTTAGCTCAGAGATGAGATATTTTCCCGCAGTAAAAAGTATCCTATATGTTGACCCGGATAACCAGCTATCATCATACCCAATTTCATCAAAATCTGTCCAGTGGTTTTCCCGTGATGCGGTAACAGACAGACAGACAGAAAGACAGACAGACAGGCAGACAGACAAAAATTCTAAAAACTATAGATTTGGCTTCTGTATTGATAATAAAGTCTATTTCAATAAGATTTTCCAAAAAATATTTAATGTACAGATTCGGCTTAGTTACAATTTTATTATATGTATAGAAGACACAGTGCCACATCGATAATGTATGCCGATATGCTAAAAAAAAACAAACAAATATTATTATCAATTCTAGATATTCTAAGAGGCATCTTTCTTGTGGAAAGTTTATAGACAACATGATTATATAACGAATAGAATAACTTAGCAAAAATTAATAAAATCTACATTTTGAATCCGAATAAATCTTGATCTCTTATAATGTTAGTAGTAAATGAGTCCTAATTAAATATTAAATAGAATAATTAATCTTCTTACTTAATAATGTGCATTTATGTAAGTTATATATGTTTAATTTCTAGATCCTTCTGTGACTTTTACTTCCGTGAATGGTGTTATGTTATTATTAAATACAAATTATTTGCGTTATCATAAAGAAAATACCCAAAAACTGTATTATTTAACTGTTATCAGTTTATCTTAACAAATTGAATATAAGTGATAAGGTGCGGCTGATAGCGAAGAGCTCGACAATCACGTTTGCAGCTTGCCTCTAGACAATCGTGAAGATGTTTTCTGGAATTTATAATCCAAACGTGATTTTAATTAACATTTTGAACATTTAGATTAGCTGTCCAAACTGTATATGACTAAGAGTGACTTGAGTCTCTCCCGTGACTATGATTGCTGTAAAGCAGCGGTCGGCAACCCGCGGCCCGCGAGGTGCCTCCATGCAGCCCGCGGCCCGTGACTGTTTTATAAAGAAAACTTTTTATGCTTTTTAAGTATTTTGAATTTGTAATTACCGAAAAAATGAATATGTTTCTCGTCTCACAGATAAGCATTTAAGAGTCATTTTAGGAATTGTCACATTGAATGTTGTAGTTGACATATTTTGTGGTAGGTATATGCTTTTTTTTTGCTCACACAAGTGCGGCCCGCCTTTACTAGGTATAGCCACCTTGTGGCCCCTGCCTTCTGAAAGGTTGCCGACCGCTGCTGTTAAGCATTCGAAAGGAACCAAAAATCAAAATAAATTCACGAAAAAACGCGAAAAGATAGTTTTATTTAAAATGTCAAATATTCGCGTAAATCTAAAAAAGTAAATACGTATGACTAAATATATTTGTAGAGTATTTTTTATTAAAAAAAAAGTGCTTGGGGAATGAATCAAATCAGTGTTTTTTATTCTGCCTTTCTGTTAACGCTCGCATCGCTTGAAAACTGCAAAATAAATTACAATGCAACTTTATATCGTGCATCGTATATGTTGATTTAAAACATTGAAGAGTTTTGTTTTGTATCAATTTAAAACTACTGTGTATAAAATAAATTTTCCAGCTTCTACATTATATTTTTTTGCTTTTATATTATACTTGTGACTTACCATCGTTTCGCTCGAGTGCCCTTGAAGTTTAACAGTATCGTACGTGTTACTCCAGGTCATAGTCTATCTGTGTACTAAATTCCATCCAAATCTGTCCAGACGTTTGAGTAACAAGCATTCACACACATACAAACTTTTGCCAAAAAAATATAATAGTAGTCCGATTTGATTATTTAGTTTATAATTTATATCAAAACTTAAAAAAAAAACAAACTAAGCAAACTTCCCACAAGTGTACGCGCAGACACAAGTGCACTCTCTATTCCTATCACTTTCATTCGACACGACCGGTGAATTGAAATTTCCATACATTTATTTACCTTCACATTACTTAATGACTTATTAAAGATGCATTTAATGTATCACGATGTTTACTTTTTGTTAGGATACAGACGAATGAGCCCATTTATTTCATAACTAGCGACTCGCCCTCGCTTCGCTCAGGTTCGTCTATAGGTTGCTTCCCAAAACAAAATTAATTACATATTTGGTTTTTTTTTTTTTTTATAAAATAAAAGTAGCCTAAGTTACTCCTTATTACATCAGCTATCTGCCAGTGAAAGTCCCGTTAAAATCGGTTCAGCCATATCAGAGATTACCCGGAACAAACAGACCGACAGACAGACATAAACAGACAAAAATTGTAAAAAATGTTGTTTTGGTATATGTGCCGTGTATTCATCCATATGCATTTAGTATAAAGGGGTTATTTTAATTTTACAAACAGACACTCCAATGTTATTTATCTGTATAGATTTCAATATAGCTCGCGGTGTCGGGCGCACGGTTCTCCTTTCAATACAATCAAAACGAGTCTATATAATGTTAAATATTTTATTGCCTTAATGTATTTTATATTTATATATAGAAATGAAGATGTTAAAAATATTTGACATTTCAAAAATAATAATATATTGGATTGGAAACGTTTGAATGACCAAATTTTATTGTATTTAGAGATAATTGTTATAGTGTGAAATAATAATTTTATTTCAGCTATAAAAAACTATTGAAATCATTATAAATTTAAAGTTTATTACAGTTATTTTGTATACGAATCTGGACAAGTAACATTATAGTTTTTTTTTTCATTACAGGTAATATAAGTGCCGTTTTCACGTACAAGTGGAAAGGCGAAGAAATCACTCGTTTAGTAGACAACGGGACTAAAGTCATGATTGCAATCATCAAAGGACGCACCTTCACTCACATAAACAGCAATATCAATAAGTATGTTTGTACTTTATTACCAATTTCCTTATTATTTTTTCCCGTAACACTTACATGACTGCGATTATTAATGTCTCATTTGATACTTAGGTTTCATACTATTTTGTTTATATGATTTTAGTATATAATGTAAATTATATGAGAATTAATATTCGCTGAGCTTTCCTTTTTAATACTTTTATTTGCATGTACCAATGCTTGTTTATATACCGCAAGAATAATATTAAAATATTATTACTTTATAAACGTTTTAACTAATTTTACGTAGATACCTAACTTATTTGTATTTGTGATACTTCGTACCAGTTACCATTATTTTTGTAATTGTTTTCATTAATTATCTTTGCATTTTTAATCAAATTTACCTCCAAGTGACCATTTTATCCTTATATTTTTATTGTTTTTTTAAATTGCACCACTTTGCTGAGGCAGCGCGAGCGAGACGGGTACTATTTACTCGTACGTACAGTATTTATTACGAGAAAAGTTACGTAGTGAAATATGTATTATTTTCTTATAATCACTGTATTACTGCTAGAATATACATATAATTCAATATTCTTATATACTTTTAGATATTCTTCGCATGTCTCTAAAGTAGTTTTTACATAAAAATGAGTACAACGATGGCATTGATATCGATTGTTTCATCAATAATTGCGAGATCTATAAGTCATTAAAACAAATCTTGCCTCATTTAAATAGCTAAAGAAATATAAATTCACTATCGCTGTTATCACGATACCAATATATCTTTATTATCATAGATTTCTTTATCCATTATCTCTTACATTACGATTTATTTTGTGTGTACATAAAGCCAGTTTCATACGTATGTACATGTTACATTCATTATTTGAAAACCACGTTAGATTTGAAGATGCATGTTATTTCCTTTTATGAATAAAGTTTCTTTGTGTTTTTTCTTCTTGTGATGTGATATGTAGAATATTACATTACTAAAATGGAAATTAAGAAAATAGAGTAATATTAAAAAAATAAATAAATTAAATATTATATTTAAATTCGATATAGGTATATATAAAGCTAATGGAGAATTAGATATTGCCTAATATGCACTTAACACAAAAAAGATGCAATCGAATTAAGCTCTTACTTTTTGCTTCATTCACTTCGGCCCTCACTACATCTGGTGCCATAATTGACTAAAACTTTATCCCTTATAGAGCAAATCCCTTACGGGCAAATATTTTATTAAAATTGGCTGGACGGACAGAACAAAATATATAAATATATGTATATGTTCATTGGTTTGGACGGTTTTGTGCAAATAAGAATAACCTAATATTGAACATGTATGGTTATTTACACAATTTAGTTTTTTACACACGTACGTATTATATATAGAGTATTAAAGTGGTTTATGGTCGATGGTGAGTGGCTTAGGTGGTCTCAATGTATAACAAAATGAAATATTCCAGGACATCGGTGCTGTTTGTGTCGATATCGTTCATAGTGCTCATGGTGATCTCGCTGGCGTGGCTCGTCTTCTACTACATACAGCGCTTCCGATACATACACGCTAAAGACCGACTTTCAGTAAGTTTTTCTTGGATTATGTATTCTTGGATAAGGAAAATAGTACTTTTTAATATATAATAAATATTCGAAACATAATAACGTGAGGAAACCTAAATAGCAAGTTTTCAAAAGAAATGTGAAGTCTTCCACGAGTTGGCGAGTTGGAGTTTGGCATTTGGTCAGGGCGATGGACTATGAGGCCATAGTGGCCCATTGAGGAGAAGAGGAGGCCTATGGCCAGCTGTGGGACTAACAATAAGAGTTGTATAGAATTATTTAAAATCAAAATGAAATCTGGTTACTGAAACCACGAAATGAATATATTTTATAAATGCATAAAGTAGCATCAACCATCAAACTTACAGCATTTTATTACTGTAAGTTGGTCTTGGTGGTCATTTGCCTCTTTTTTTCCTCACCACATAAATAATACCTATATACTATTATGTTATATACATATATTTAGAATACTAACATGATAAAAAAGATTTCAATTTTAATTGTATTTTTTTACAGAAACGATTATGCTGTGCTGCTAAGAAAGCGCTGTCTAAAATACCTGTGAGGAGTTTAAAAACTGATGACAGGGTAAGCGGGTTTATTTTGTCAACATTAAATATGAATGAAACATAATTTTTTTGATGAAAATGCACAACTGTTTTAATTTTTTTCTAATTATATGGAAAATGATTATTCATGTTCAAGCCAGATTTTCTCTAATTTACTTAAAATTTAAGTTGGCAAAGACATTGTGTTACATGTCCATTTCGTAGTCGGTCACAAAGTTTTAATAGAGAAACTTTAATTGTTCTAACCCAGTTAAAATACTTCTTTAAGAGTTTCGTTTATTGTGTCCACAGGCAATATTTATTTTTAAGTAAATTTAGTTAAAAGTAACTATGTAAACTATGCCATCTATTAATGATCATTTTTATAGTAACATTAAAGTACGCACATTATATATTAAAATATAGGTTTAAATTAACATTAGTAAACAAATATTTATACAATAGTTATCACTGTGAGTATTAAATATGTAAATGTTATTACATAAAATAGCTAAGGATTTTCATTAGGTATTATAATAAAAATTATTATATTGAATAAAATTAATTATTATATTAAATTAAAATAAGCTACTTTTATGCTGTCTTTCTTTAAAATACAAAAGAAATTAGTATTGAAATAAAATGAAATTTATTTATTTAGTAACAGTTCATATATATATATATATATATATATATATATATATATATATATATATATATACAGAAAATTAATGACCCATATCCATATAAAGTATTTCTCTTATTCTTTAAAGAAAATAAACGACCTGTATCGTCAATAGTAACATAAACAGCAAATCATGCTACTATTTTTGACTTTGACGTTTTTGTTGGCGGACTCTGTCTATACAGGGTGGAATAAATCGATGGGACATGGAAGAAAAGTACCTTAAATATTGGAGTTATCAAGATTTACTCAAAGGAAACATTTCTTTATTTTTAAAAATAATTATAACTGCATTTAATTTTTTTTTTTAAAAGCTTTGAACTGGGATTCGAACCAAATAAAAAGGCAAAAAAAGTCACCGTCCCTATTTTACCGAATTAATCGATAGGATCTATGGGAAGAATAAAATCTCTCGAAAAAACATTGCATCTTAGAATTGAATAAAATGATGAAATCTTACAAATTATGCATATCGACTCTAACATCGTGGAACAAACGCATAGGACATGGAAGAAAAGTGTCTTAAATACTGAAAATATCAAGTTTCACTCAAAGGAAACATTATTTTATTTTTTTAAATAAGATTAACTGCATTTAATTTTTTTAAAAGACGTGACCTGAATCGGTAATCGATCCAACTGAAAATGCAAAAAGATACACCGTCACAGTTTTATCTAATTAATGGATAGTTTAGTATCGAAAGAAAATTGTATGTTACAATTAATGAAAACTATAATCTTACAACTAGCACATATCAATCCTAACTAACATCACAAACTAAGCTATTTTATGATAATATTATATCATAATATGTAAATTACTTATTTAAAGCCCTGAGTAGTTTGAAGTCATTGAACTTAAATACTTAAACTTAAAAAGGTACGTCATTAACCTATTATCATGCATTTTGAATCTATTTATGTAAACAAGATACGAGAGTTTATCTGAGATTCATTAATCATTAATTATTTATTATTTATCAATAATTATTTTTGATTTAATAGAGAAAATAAAACAAATTGGTAATTCATTAACACTTATTGTTTTTGATAAATAGTAAATTTTTAGTAAAATAATAGGTGATTTAAAGGAAATTTGTATATTGAGTAAATATTTCATATGGAAAACTACAGGCGGACTTTGTTCAAAATATTGAGTATACGACATTTTTAACTAGTACACTGCCCTTGCTTCACTTAGATCCTAATTACCGTAATCATGTGACCAATGATCATCCACTTGTTACTTTGTTGGGTAGTGAAAGAATTACTTTGTAATGCTAATATTAATTAATACAGTATTGTTTTTAAATTATGCATTTCTAGACCTTGATTAGATAAACGTGAAATGTCTGAACATAAAGCATTAAGATTGTGCACACACAAAGACAAAGTCAATAAACGATAAAAGAAATATGGGTCGCACGTCGTTGGAATTGCAAAACAAATACTAGACTTATTAAATATATAGCTTTTGTATCTATGTTGATACTGGATGAACTGTTTTTTTTTCTTTTAAAAGAATAAAAATGTTTATATTAGCTATTCTTTATTTTTTGATTTTAACTATAACTCAACTTATATAAATAAAAATAATAAGTACCATACGAATGAAAATGACAAAGGCATTTTATGGAATTTTATAATAAAAGAAAATTATATAAAGTATGTGTTCCACAGGAGGTGCAAGGCGATGGTGAATGTTGCGCGATATGCATCGAGCCCTATAAGGTGTCGGAAACGCTGCGCTCCTTACCATGCAGGTAAAAAGAGTTATAATATTATATTTATTAGGAAATTGTATATTTTTAGGACATTTTCTTTGTTATTTTTTATTTTAAACTATAGGAATTTAAAGTTAGCTACTGTTGTGTTTGGCGCATGTGAAGCTCATTAATGTGAAAACCGAAGTCATATTAACCATATAATGCCTTTAAAGTAAAGTTCGTGAGAAGTGTTAATTCGAATGCAGAAACTTGTGTTAAATATATGTACATATTTATATTTCCAGACATGAATTCCATAAAAACTGCATCGACCCATGGTTGCTGGAGCACAGGACGTGTCCAATGTGCAAGATGGACATACTCAAATATTATGGTTTTGTGGTAAGTCTTGAATAAAAATATTACTTTTTGTTAAAATTAATTTAATAGATAAAATTTTGACTTTCTTAAGCTTAAACAATTTTAATCAACTCACTGTAAAGTACATGAAAATAAATTATTACTATACTTCAGGTGTTCAGGTGTTTTAATGTACAATCCAACGGAAATCCGTATAAAAATTACAAAGTTTGTTAATAAGGGAGCTACGGAGTCACATACCTACATAGAAATTGAACTTATGTACATATATACCCATCATTTGTCGACTTTTAGAATTAATAATGGCGATTTTGAATATCTGTATTCAATCCTAGTACTCGCTTAACAGATATAGTGATAAGAAGGCACAATTATTGAATTAAAAATAATAAATCATCCTTTTGAACATCCCAGTGCTGGGCATGGGCCTCCCCTTAATGCGGGGGCAATCAGGCCATAGTCCACCACATAGGCAGAGTTCACATGTCTTTCGAAAACTATTTGAATCTTATTAGACGTATAGATTCTTCGTGTAAAAGTTTGGGTTAACTTAGTGCGACAACATTTCTATAACAGTACCTATGTATATATAATGTACCTATGTGTTTTGTATTCTAGAATAGTCTATTAATCGTCATAAATAAAATGTTTCCCTTCGCCGAATAACAAATTCATAACTCTGCCATATAACATTCCAGTTCACGGGCAGCCAGGAGAGCATCCTGCAGCTCGAGGCGGACGACACCCGCGGCGCGCTCAGCCCCGCCACCAACCGACACCCGCTCACACTGGTATACAAGCTTTATTTGTTAATTACATAATGTATGTTATACTAGCGACTTACCTTGGCTGCGTTCGGATGCGTCGATGGTGCCTTTTTGCCATACATAAGGTAGCGCGCCCCCATAAAGCAATTTAGCTTTTTTGATTTTAATTAATGTTATTATGATTTCTAACGGTAAACACATTTTTATCGTAAAAAAAAGTCTGTAGCACTCGGCGGTAACGTATTTAAAGTTAAAGAATTTTCAGAATCGCATCAGTAGTTTCAAATATTACCCCCTACATATAAATTTTACCTCTTTATAATATTAATATAGATTATAGGTATATATTAACAATTTTATTGAGATTAGCCAACTGCGCAGGAGATATTAGAGTACAGCGCGTATACGCGCAGACACCAGTGCACTCTCTATCCTGTCACTATCATACTACGAAGGGATGATAATTCGACATTCACGGTCAGGAGATCAGGCGCAGGACTGACGGCTTTGCGTGCTCGAGGTACGGGGGTGAAACATCGCCAACTTCTCACTGGCTGTCACTTTAACTTTCTTACAAAAATATTTAACAATTATATTTAGCCACTCGGAACTCGAACCCAGGACCTCCGGATGTACAGTAGTACATAGCTAAAGCACCACGGAGGGAGTTTAAATATATAATAAACATATATAATAAGAATGTGTTATTCCAGCTGACCAGCGACAACTCGTACTCGGAGGCGGGCAGCGAGCGCAGCAGCCGCGCCGCGTCGCCCGACCGCCTCGTGCCGCCCGCGCCCGACAGGTCCGCCCCGCACTAGTGCCGCGCACGCGGGTATACCTACACAGATGACAGACGCTTCATACAACTCCGCGATCATAGGTTGATAGGTACATGTCGAAATTCCTGACATATCATTTTGTTTTGAAACCTTGAAATTGATTTTAAACTGGAAATTACAATTTGTTCTATTTTACTCATTAATTTCACATATATCGTTTTATAATCATAAAATGTTGGTATTTGTTACCGATTATTTAAACTAGATGCCAGTATAACCGGGCTATATAGTAATTAATTGATTGGTTTCAATATTAAAGCGCTTTAGTGATATCTCGTGAAAAGTTAATTATGGTCGTCCATTTTAAAACCATTTCCCGACTGTTATGTAATTGTAAATATGACAGTCGGGTGCGCCTCGCCTGCGTCTCCCCGCAAGATTGACGTCTAGACGATTTCTTTAAATGATTGTATGCATTAGTAGAGTAGGCTATTACACAAGGAGTAGGGTATTAAACAAGGCGAGTTCACGTAATCATTGCCCGTTGAGAAAATCCGTTTTTTTGACTCGAACGTTGACAATGTCAGACTGAGTGCGTCATGCTCCAAAGAAAATGCACACACGCCTTTTGTAGTACATATTGTTGCGCGGTTGTATGAAGCTTTGTCTCTGTAGGGACACTTACTCATGTGCGTAATCAATATATGTATTCATTAACATTTAATCGAGGCCATGTTGAGTGCCTTTAAACTATTTAAATACATTACATGATATGCCGCATGCCAAATAAGGAATAAGTATATTTTATATTTCCAAACATTCACATGCCTTAAGTATGTATGGTTTAAGCTAATATAATAAGTACAGAAAAATATATGTACTGTTTGTCTTTAAAAGAAAATTTTACGTTTTATAAAATCGAATCTCATGCTTTTATTACTTATTAATTATTATATTGTTTTAAAATACGAAATATAATAATGATAATAATCTGCAGGTCGTGCAGCGCGTCCCCGTCGCACGGCGAGCGGGCAGATTGCGCCCACGACGCCGCCTCCATCAGCTCCCACTGAGCGGCCGCAACCCTCCCCTCACCCCTTAGGACCCTGCGCGACCCCCGAGATCCTGCACGACCCCTCGAGACCCTGTGCGACCCCTCGGGACACTGCGCCATCCTGCGCGACCCTTCGAGACTTTGTGCGGCCCCTCGAGACACTGCGCGATCCCTCGAGATCTTGCGGGAGCCCTTGAGATACTGCGTCAACCTGCGCGACCCCTTGAGAGACTGCGCCATCCTGCGCCACTCCTCGAGACCCTGTGCGACCGAGTGATGTGTTCATTATCACTAAAATACTCAAAAAAGTAAAAATAAAAAAAAAAATAAAAACTTCCAGTGATAGTTATGGTGACAAGTGATATTTTATATGAACTATTTAGTATGGACTAGTATAAACTGCGACTCCGCCTAGTCAACGTTACATTGTTACGTTTGTGCGCTTTATCTTTATTGTATCGGAATGACCAAGTTAATTAATGAACTAACCCAACATTGTTGGCAAGTATATCAGCTATTTAAAATATTACATAAACAGACAGATTTTATATATATTAAAAAATGTAAGTGACCCACAATTAGGTTACAGAGTTACATTGTTACAAAAACTAAATAAGTATAGCATAATGAAGTACTCTATCATTATGGTATATATATTTTATTTTGTTTCTCTTTATAGAGCCAAGTTTATTAAAAATAAAAAGCTATATAAAAATAAAAGGACATGGGTTCAATTTTAGCAATACCCAAACATTTTTATGTTGCTAAGGGGCAATGGTAGCCTAGTTGTAACGCGCTCGCTCGGGAAACTGAATGAAGCGGGTTCAAATCCCGGGTCTCGCACCTCTGATATTTTCACGTGCGAATCATTTCTAACATGATTACCACTTGCCTTACGGTGAAAGAAAATATCGTGAGGAAACCTGCATGTCTGAGAAAACCTAGCAAGTTTTCGAAAGACGTATGAAGTCCGCCAACCCGCACTTGGCCAGCGTGATGGCCCGTGCCCAGCACTGGGACGTTAAAAAGGGCTGAATACAAAATTTTTTATGATTTTTTTGTCTAAATTTATTTGTTTGAACCCGTTTTTTGTCCTAAAAATCAATGAAATAAGAACTAGATGTCGCTATATCCTTTATTTACGTATGAGGGATAGGGTAAAAAGAAGTAATTTAACTAATAGAGAAAAATAATTAATTTTATATAATTTTAAACAAAGCGCATGAGTGTAACGCACTGCACTCAAAGAAGTAAAATTAAGCCAAAATAGTGTTTTAACTACTTCTTTGGGTACAGTTCCATATTAAGTGTTAAAGAGTTCTTCTATTTTTTTATCTGTAGCTCGATTTTTTAACTTATTATGATATTTCAGTAGTAAATTGAACTAAGAAGCTAGACATTTCCAATTATATAATTTACTTTTGACAATAATTAGTAAAAAGGCGATAAATCGAGCTATAGATATATTTTGAGAACATTTTGACCAAACCATGTGTATGCCATTCTTGAAGTATCGAGCCCTCGAAATTGTACTTAACATATTTGGATGATCTCATATCTGTAACGATAATGCCCTAAAATCATGAGTTCGTGCGCGGTTGTGGCCCTCTACCTATTAATAATATTTGCAGTGAAATTGTCCGTCCATTGTTGCTAATTTTCTTTAGGTGTCTAATAAATAACCTATAGCGATTATGATCGACCTATTGATTGTAAATCGATAATCGTATTCGATTTAGTTTTTTTGATTGTTCGACTAATGGCAATAAAAGAGCTTTACTTTATCTTTTTAGTGCATGCGTTATCTGCACATTATCTAAAAGATTAACGGTTTACGATGCAAGTGTCAATTATAACCGCGGAGATAGGTGAAATATTCGTGCTTTCCCCTAAAATAGTAAACTTAGGCATCCGTCAATATATAGTATGTTCGCAGACATACTATAGCATTGCGCTCGGGCGCTCGGGCTCTAGGGCGTCACAACCTGCTAGTGTAGATCAGAATTTCGTGGCTCTAACGGTAGTTAATAAAATCTAGTCTGAATAACTACGAATGTATCGCTTTCGAACCGCCCGAGCCGAGGCGAAGCGATCGATTCGTTCATTTATATTTAAGTTTTTTAAGCATTTAAGTTATTACTTACGATACCGTATAAGGTACTTATAAAATCCATTGGATTTATTATTAACGAGGAGACTGGTATGTACTTTATGTAACTATATCATGTAAAAATATATTTACATTCCCTTCAAATGTTCTAAATCGTGTGTTGAAATAAAAACCAATACAGTATTTGATATTTGCGTTTTATTGTACAAATGCTACCGACACCTGATGTAACAAAAACAATATTAACTACACTTATTTTAAATGAAAAATGTAACTAGTAATTAAAAAACATCAAAAGCCTATGTAATTGAAAATTACAAGTTACACATTCATATATAGAGCTACTTATTTTAAATTTTCTCACAAAGAAATAATGAGAAGACATCAATTACAAAACTTTTTCTTAACTTGCGTTTTAAACACTTACATGACTGCCACCTTGCTATTTACAAATATACCGCATTAGCAATGCAACTGTGTCGCTCTGAAATATGCAAGTGACTGGACAGTATTGAAGTCTCATAAATCTTTATATAATTCTTTTGTACGAGTTTATGTCACTGAATTCCTAAACGTCTGGACGGATTTTAATTAAAAAAAATGTGTGTTCGATTGGGTCTCTGGATAGTTTAGATTAACTGGACCCAGTAGGTGGCGCGGCAGTCAGGTTGTAGTAGTATGTTATATTTTATAATAGCAGCTCTCCCTCGCTTCGCCCGGGTACGCCTCTAGATAAAAAGCCTATGTGCTATTCCAGACTATATTGTACCTCTGTGCTAATATCAACCAGATCCAATCAGCCGTTGTGGCGTGATTGAGTAACAAACATCCATCTAAACTTTCACATTTATAATACTAGTAAATTTTAGTTATAGTATTTTTTTTTCTTTTAATTTTCTTCTAAACAAAACTTGTCCTGACAATATAATAAACACAAAAAAGAAAGCTTTATCCAATTTGGTGCAGTCGTTCGGAAGTTATGCGCGTACATACATTTCGGTGATTCATTTTTATTTATATAGATTAAGTAAGATACACATGTACAGAGAAGATTTATTTATATGATTAGACAGGGCAGTGTCTTTCGGGTCTGCTAGTAATCTTATTCATATTAATATTTTCACATAAAGTCGTTCGATTTAATGTTGGACGACTAATTTTAGAGCGACACAGTAATTATATAACAGTATACCTGATTGACTAAACGATTACGGCGGTCAATCTCACTAAGACTAACCCTCGCAAGATATTACACTGTCCATTCCTTTCAATCCTTCCTTACACTTTCATAGTTTACATGAAAGATCAAATGTAATGCTCTTCCTCGGGACACTTTCTAACTGCATCGGCTATTGAGTTTCCACACAAAAACGCCAATTTTTAGCCCTACTCAGGAATTGAAGACTAGATCCCAGAAGTGAAAGGCCGTATTTGTACTAACGAGGCAGTCCAAGTATAAGAGATATATGTACGAGTTAACATTGCATCTTATTATTAATTTTTTACTATTACATAAAAAACAATTTAAATTCGATGTATCAATTTTTAAATCCTATCATCAACTCCTACACTCAAAGTATATGAGAATAAAATACAGGTCAATTTACACACTATTTTATTGCCTTTTAAGAAGAAAATTAAGAAAACAAATTTTTTTATATTTTTCAAATCAATACTTAATCTATATGAAATATTATAAATGTATATTTGTTTAAACGCGCTAGTTTATTAATCTAACCAGTTAGAATTGACAAATTCTTTTTGCATATTATATAGTCAATTTATTAAGGAAGGCTTAAGCTATTCATTGAAACTAAGAAGCAGAGCATTTATACAAAAATAAACTACGCGAGCAGAGTCGCGGGCAAAACCTAATACATATGTATTATGTATACTACACTTAAAAAATAAAGTAACTATAACACAAGAAATTATGATACATAATTTATTTAAAAATTCTCTTATCACTGCCGTATCATTAATTATCGAAACTACTATATAAATACCCTAATATTAACAATAAGCATGGTAAATATTTACAATCAGTAAAAAAAACATTTCAAATTTACTTCTAATTTTATAAATTAATCTATTTATATAGGATTTTTTCCTAAAGTACCACTTATTATCACTAATGAAAGAAAAGAGTATTTACCTATTTATGGTCTATATTTTATTTATAAGGTTATTGATGTGAAAATTTCTTTAGCCCAGTTGAGCGATTTTGGTAGTGAGAAAACTCGTGGGTTCGCGTCACCGACACGTTACGTGTGACATGTGACATGTGACGTGTCGACGCAGTCTGGTGCAGATATATGTTTTGATTAATTAATAAACTAAATCAAAATGTAAATAATTATTGTTAGGAGTGCCAAATGGATGTGAAAACCAGGCTAATAATATTTTCAAATTACAAAATTTTAATTATTCATACTATAATTAGTTTAAAAATAAAATAAACAGTTATTCGAAAGTAATAAGTTTTCACTTCTGTCGGCAGTCCTCATGACTGCCAATTTTATTTTTTTATTCATATGGTACACTTCACAGTGTCACATTAAGGACATAGTTTAGGAAAATTGTGAAAACTTCCATACAATAATAATAATATTATGAAAGAAGTTTTTAGAAACCTTATTATAACAAATTCGGTAATAAATTGATTAAACCTCTTATATTTAATAAATTTAAGTTTATAGTTACCGTACCATTTGTGGCAAAGTTGAGATTAATTTAAAAGGATATATAGAGCGAATAGAACAAAAAAATGTGAAGCTAATCGTATTCTTTAAGCCTACAAATAGAATACTATTTTAGGCGTCTGAGGTCTATTACCTCTTGTCTTTTAGTTCGAGGTTGTAAAATTAGTGTATATTATATTCTTTCTATATCAAGAAGGAACGATGGCATCGTCTGTATGTCACAATATTTGAAAATTGCTATTTATTATAACATAACAATATTGTATATGTATACTATACATATATGCGTTCCTGCATATTATAGAGATCAAGACATTATTCTAGAAAATTTCACATTACAAAACTACACTTTAATAGATAAGTTATTTAAACTGCATGAAATCTTATTATATTATTATAAATTAACAAAAAAAATATATATATGAAAAATTACAAGCTATTAATTTTAAAAATAATTAAATGTTTTAAAACGTTCCTTTAGCGTTAAAACCAGAAAGTTAGTACATATATACATGCAAAAATATTTATCCCATAATACTGTTTGGGATCAGTTTTTTATTTATTAATTAGACCGACTTCAAAAAAGAAATATTCAATTAAGCTTTATGTTTTTCGTGTATTTTATGATAATTCTTCCTCAATTAATGAATTATATCTCAAGGTTTACATAAAAAATTGATTAAAAAAAATTACACATTCATTTAATTATATATTATTAACATAAATTTTAATTCAGTAAAACTTTTTAGTTAAAGAGTAATTAGTAATAAGTTTAACCTGTACAATTTCAATACAAAACACTATTGTAAGACACTACGGATGTCCTTATATATTCATAATTATTGACGCAAAACACTTTTATTATTAAACAATCAATGCCCAGATTTTTACACAGTTCAATTCAATACTCTTGATAATGGCTTCAAAGCGTAACACTTATTTTTACACAGTAATTCACTCATTAAGTCAATTTGACAGTTCCTATATAGAACACCCTTTCCCCTTTTTTCATGCAATTATATCGCAACTTCCCGTTGATTTTTAATATTATTTCCCATCACATTTATCTCTGATTTTAAAATAGCATCATTAATGGTCCATCCCTATGTATATAACAGATGTAACTTATAATGTTTGTTTTGTCAAGTCCGTGTTGTTTTGTTAGAGACGATAACTTCGTCAAGTGAGAAGAGCACAAATCTCCTTGAAGAAGAAATCGTCAAAGTTAAACTCCGATCATTTATCCCAGAGGCCGTTTTCTTTCATCTTCGCTTGGAAGTACTTTTCCAATGTGTTGGCGCACCTGTAACATATATGCAAAGATTTTTATAAAAAAAAAAATTAAAAGTGTGTGTGTATACAATTCACTCACAGCAGAAATGAAAGTTTTTTGGCAAATATCGCAATTAAATTAAAACAAATCAATAACTAAATAAGGCATATTACAATACAATCATATATTTATAGAATATCATATACGTAAAGAATATAATCTCATATATTTGTCAGACAATAACAACGGTTACCATGGCAACATGTCAATGTATTCTATCTCATTTTCTCGCCGGCTTAATCCTGTATATTTATGTGTTTGTCTATTTTTAGTGTCGCATTTTTGTTTCACCGAGTTTCAAATCACAACGATTCTAAAGAAGTTTCACTTCAATAATTAAATCTTTATTGGAACGTGAAAGAACATTTACAACTTAAGATATGTACTAAGGGGACTACTTTAATCAAATCAAATCAAAATATACTTTATTCAAATAGACTTTTACAAGTACTTTTGAATCGTCAATTTTACAATTTCAATTAAATGTCAGTGTAGTCAGTCCGTGAGGAACCTACCAACAGCTCGGAAGGCAGTTCTGCTGAGAAGAGCCGGCGAGAAACTCAACAGTTGCTCTTTTAAAATAATAATTGTGTACAATATTGTAATACAATATAAACTCTAAAAACTAATATAAACTCTACCGTAGTATCATTTAAAAAATATAATAATAAGTAAACCCATACATTACCTGTAATAATCAGTATCGGGGGAGTTGTACAGACGGCAGTTAGAGAAGATGCGTGCCATGTCCGCCGCGAATAGACGTTTCGAAGAGTAGTACCGCGCCTTTAGACGCTCACCCATCGTACGCAGGTCTTGTGGAAAGAGATCAGATACAAACATAATTAACAATATAATTCGTTAAAAAATATTTTTCGAATTGTTTCATAGTTTTATTTCATTTTTTGATTCTCGAAGTTTCGAATGCTGTACCGCAAACATGGTCATGGCTTTTTTTTGGTTTGCTGTAAAACATCCGAAACTTTGCGAACTAAAAAGTAAAATATATATGCGAAAAAAATCTAAATAGTTTAAATTAAAATGTCTAAAATCCGCGTAAATCTAAGAAAGAGTAACTCCAGATCATAGTAACAGTTTCAAAAACTAAAAAACACAAAGATTTAAATAAAGAAAGTATATTAAAATCAGGAATAGTAAGCATATATAGCAAAATCAGGCTACTATTTTTGACTATGACATATTTTTTAGCGGACTCCATTTACATAACTTCTTGGTATGAGCTTTATATATACTTTATTATATATAAAACTACTCACAAAAATTTCATTTTGAAATTTTAAAGCTAAAATTATAACTGTAAGTAGTGCAGCATATTTTTATTATATTCTTACGAATCATTTAGTAAAAATAAGCAATACATTGCATTATGGATTCCTTACCCATAGGATATTTGATGTGGTCGTAGTAGTCTGGCACCTCGCTCTTGTCCACGGGCTTCAGGAAGGGCCACGCTGCAGCGTGATTTTTAACCTGTATTGATTAAAAAATTTTCAAGTTATTCCAATCGTTTAAAAGGTCTATACGAAAAATAAAAGTAATAAGCTTATAATTATTGTAAATCCGTATTAATATTATAAATGTGAAAGTTTGTGAGTATGTATGGATGTTTGTTACTCTTTCACGCCAGAACGGCTGAACGGATTTGGATGAAATTTGGCACAGAGATGGAATAACACATAGGCTAAAAATGCCGGAAAAATGTACGGTTCCCGTGGGATAGGTTTGTTTTTTTTCTTAGTTGAGCCGCTAGTTATAAATAGAAGTAAGAGCGCCTGGTGATCTGTAATACATGTTTGTTTTTACTTACCACAGGCACCAGTCTCTTATAGAGGGTTGTATTACTGTTATTTGTTAAGCTTATGATGCAACAAACTTTAATACTATATTGGTTTTTTTGTGATGAGAAATATATAAATAATTATTATTCATTATGTTCACGCTCTGAGAGCACACTTGTGTTTGTACTATAATATCTCTTGCGCTGACTAATCTCAGTTAGATTGGCCGCCGTGGCCGAAATTTGTTAGGAGGACAGTATTATATAGACGACACATTTGGCTCAGTTTGTAGTGACCCTACTTGCTGTGTCAGCGGTCGCGGGTTCGAGTACCGCTGGGGGCATTCATTTATGTGAGCACGAATGTCTGTACTCCAGTCATGGGTATTTATATTTATAATATGTATAATGTATTCAAAGTCATATATGTGTATCAACTATCTGGTATCGATGACACAAGCCTCGTAGCCATGGAATTAAATGGTGCTGTGTGTTAATGTCCCAACATATTCATTTATTATTATTTTTTGGACATATGAATGTGTGTATATGTGTGTATGTATATATGTATGTACGTGTGTGTGTTACCGCGTTGAGTATGGAGCGCAGCGCGGCGGGGTCGGGGTCGGGGTCGGGCGCGCGCGCCGCCCGCGCCTCGCGCCAGCCCGCCTCGCGCACGCCCGGGATGCACTCGATCGGGATGCTGCGCACCTGCGGACGCGACACCACACCGTACACACTCAAACTTACATATTTTAATTCAGCCCTTTTTAACGTTATACTACTGGGCACGGGTCTCTCTCTTCAATACGAGAGGGATCAAGCCATAGTCCACCACGCTAGCCAAGTGCGAGTTGGCGGAATTCACATGTCTTTCGAAAACTTGCGAGGTCCTTTCACACACGCAGGTTTCCTCACGATGTTTACCTTCACCGTAAGGCAAGTGTTAATTATATTGAAAGTAGTTCGCACATGAAAATATCAAAGGTGTCGTGACCCGGGATTTGAACCCGCTTTACTCAGTTTATCAAGTGAGCCCGTTACCACTGGGTTACAACTTACATACTTACAAATGATCAAAATATCACACTTGCACATCTACAAACGCAAAGAACAATTTTGTTACTTAGTATTTAGATAATTTTATTCAGCGCATACTACAGTTCTCTTAAAATGTAAGAGAGTATTATGTTTAATTAGTTTTCTTAAGCGAACGTAATACCAATATCTACTATTTTTTAATATTGAGCAAATTTAAAGGTAAACATTCACTGTTTCGATATTTCATGAGAAAACGTGCTTTCACTGCCCTTTCTTCCTCATGCCTGTCACCACTCAAAGCGCTATAGGAACCCATTACTTCACCATCAGCTGTTATCTTTAAAAACTAAAAAATATTAACAGAAAGAGTTGGTTTATAATCTGAATATTTTAAGTAGCCAAAATGTTACTAACGCCTTCCTTAAAACAGGTTAAGCCGGGATGTATTTTTCTAACTTCTTTTTGTCGCATGTCGATCAATTTTTTCACTATCTGAAAATAAAAAAGATATAATGATATTAATTTTGTTTCAATCGTTACTTTCAATACAATTGTAAAATAAATTGTGTACTAGATTTTTAACACTATGATAATAATTTAATTAACACGAATAGTCCATATAGCATATACTAAATAAAAATATAAAATCGCCACCAATATTTCAAAAGAAAATCACCTTATTTTCTTAACAAGTAAAAAAAAATTTGCAAGAGATATCGGTACTATTAATACATGTGACTGTGATTATCTCTTTATTTGATACTAGCGACTTATCCTCGCTTCGCTCGAGTTCGTCCCTAGGTTGATTACCCATACAAACTGTCATCCCCATTTTCGCCCCCTCAAGGGATAATTTCCGAGATGAAAAGTATCTTATGTCCTTTCCAGGGTCCCAAACTATCTTTTTACCAAATTTAATCTAAATCGGTTCAGTAGATGTTCATAATGATGACTCTACAATTTTCGAATTTATAAGAAATAGAAAATGTGCTGAAATGTGCCCAGTGTGTGCTATTACGTGCCACTTAGAAAAAAAAATACACAAAAAATATATTTTTTATGAGGAGGTCCTTTTTTCACGTCCGATCAGCTCCGACACTTTACTTAACGTAACGTGTGTGCGTGCGTGGGTACCTCCTTCTGCGTGCGTATGACGGCGGTGAAGCGCGTGTAGACGATGCGCGGGTTGAGCTCGCAGTGCATGAGCGTGGCGCCCTCGTAGTCCTTGATGTAGCCGGCGTACATCGCGCGCGGCAGCTTGATGTCCTTGCTGAAGCCCTGCTTCTTGAAGTACCCTGCGTAATGCACATCAGGATATGTTTTTGGTTCTCTTTGTTTATTTTGCCTTGATTTTGGTTCTTTTTATTTTAAATGTAAACACTTGCATCTTGTTTAAGTTTTTGAAGTAACACGATTAAAAGTTAATTTTAATGTGAGCAATGGTTTTAGGACCCTTTGTAAGGAAAGATATTATTGAGGATTAGAAGAGTCCTCTTCATGTCTTTAAGAGGCGGTCTTACTCTGCACACTGTTAAGTACCTAACACACTGTTGGCAGTATGACAATATATTATTTCAATCAGACGTATCTCTAGTCACATTTTACATATTATATGTATGTTCTAATATTCCACAAGAACAAAATGATATTGATGTATAATGTATAGTATATTATATGAAGGAATACAAGGTAGCATATTTCACTTTTCAGATCATAGACTCAAGGCTCGAAAATCCGTTCAATTTTTAAACCGGTTTTGGTCATTGACCCCAAGCCGAAAGACTTTTGGTTTAAGGTTTCGGTTAGGTTCTCTAACCGGGTAAAACCCGAAATACGGTTTTTGACGAAATTAGGCTAAGTCGTTTGTTTTTATTAATCGGTTAGTGAACGAATATTGAATTAAGCATTACATTACCAATATAAACGGTTTTTTTTATATATAACCTAATGTTAGGGACCTAGGGACCTAGGTTATGCTACTAGTTTAGCCACATATTATCCCTATAAACATAATAATATCGCTTACCGATAGCAAACTCATCGGCAAATGTTAAGAAATGTAGAATATTATTTCTAATGTGGTAGTCTTTGAGATGATTCATGAGATGTGTTCCGTAGCCCTTCACTTGCTCGTTCGATGTTACAGCACAAAATACTATTTCGCTAAAACCCTGAAAGTAAAATAAAAAGTTTTTTTTTTTATGTTGGGATATTAACACACAGCACCATCTAGTTCCATGGCAAGCTATGAGGCTTGTGTTATGGATACCAGATAGTCGATACACTACACTCATATAACTTTAAATATATACATTATACATATTATAAAATATATAAACACACATGACTGGAGCACAAACGTTCGTGCTGATCACACAAATGAATGCCCCCAGCAGGACTCGATCCCGCGACCGCTGGCACAGCAAGTAGGGTCACTACAAACTGAGCCAAGCGTGTCGTCAAACAGTAGTAGGAGATTTACAGTAAATAGTATTTATTATCTATACATATTATAAAATTCTAACTAAGCCGTATCTGTACATTAAATATTTTTTGGAAAATCTTATTGAAATAGACATTATTATCGATGCAGAGGCCGAATCTATAGTTTTTATAATTTTTGTCTGTCTGTCTGTCTGTCTGTCTGTCTGTCTGTCTGTCTGTCTGTCTGTTACCGCATCACAGAAAAACCACTGGAGGGATTTTGATGAAATTTGGTATGATGATAGCTGGTTATCCGGGTCAACATATAGGATACTTTTTACCGCGCGAAAGTATCGCATTTATGAGAAAAAATACAAAAACTGGTTGGAACAACATTACGATGATACTATCAGTAAACAATTTAGCAAGGTAACTTACTAAATATGGTAAAAACTATTAAAAATAGCTTATCTTGAAAATCAAATTATCAATAGCGCTATTTTATCAATTAAAATAGTTATTTTAATTAATATACATTTATGTGTTATTTAGATATTCGACAATAGATGTCGCTATGTGTTTTTAAAATACGTAGTTTTAATTCCAAAAAATGAATGTACAGATATGACCTTTCTACGATTTTATTAGAATTACTACTAAATTACCCGCGGCCCTGTCCGTGCTCAAATTTTCAGTAAAACAAAGTTTTTCTATTTATAAGTTAGTAACATTTTAGTAATATTTTTTGGCAGAAACAATTTTCAAATTAAAATATTTGTAAATTTTTATTATTTAGTAAATAATGTTAATATTTTTTAATCTTTTAATGTAAAAATTGGGCAAATGCAAAACTAACTCGCGCATTATAGGTTTCGTATAGCAAAATGCTGTGTTGTTTTTCTTACTTACGTGTTTTTACGTGTTTTGTTAGGTTAACAGTAAAACAAATACGAATAATATTTACGATTCCACAATATCGACTGATTTTATCAACCGTAAAAATACGTTCGATTCATATTATTTTATAACATTTTATGGGGAACAAGTTTACGGCTGTTAAATTGAGAACGCGGGTAACTAAAAATATTCCACATCTCAAAAACTATGAAAAAGTAATTTAGGAACTGTTACCTCAACTTTTTCAGTTTTTACTGACACCATTTCTTGAAGGGTAAAGGCTTAAAAGGACACAATAAAATGCTTACAACTTTAATCATATTAGCCGAGCCATATGAAATAATAAAAAGTATTTGCTTAGAATTATTTACTTATTACATTTTCTTTTGAAAATCGTTTGGACAATATTAGTAACTAGCGCTAACCCATCCCTGTCGCGCGACAAATTAACACTAAAAAAAGTTATCATTATGTAATTTAAATAATCAGTTACATATTAAATTAATCAGTAGCTATCTATTAGTAAAAAATTATTAAAATTAATTCCGTAGTATGAGAGTCAAATAAACAAACAAAACAGAAGTATAGACATATGTTCATAAATGTTATTGCTAAAACAAAAAGTGCAATATTACTAAATCAAATATGAGATTAACGAAGGAACCTTTGTGGCATTGTCAATCACTGCCATATTTACTAATCATATGCTGCGAAACGGTGGAATTGGTACATGGAAGAGTATACTAATATGTAAAACCTAAGAATTTGGTTTTTGATCATTTGAACGCGGGCGGAGCCGCGGGCAATGCTAGTTTCATATATTTTGTTATTGAATAATTTTATTGGTGACTAAAACACGGATTTGCGTCCAAACAACGTAAAGATAAGTTTCGTAAAGATAAGTTTCGTAAAGATAAGTGATCTCATAAAAAGATAAGTCCACCTTTGTTCACGTCATTTTCAATGTATTTTTTTGTATTACGTTTCGTCCAACAAAGATTTTTTTATATAATAAGCAAGTTACGTATATAATAAATAATAATAATAATATACCTAATCAGTTTTTTCAATGAACGTATAAATTAATAAGTTAATCGGCGACATATACAGCGTATACTATTATATACAACGTGTTCTATTATACAGTGGTTTACATTATATAATATATCATATTATATTATACAGCGGTTTCTATTATATACATCGTGTTGTATTGTACAGCGTGTTCTAGTATACAACGGTTTTTATTATATACAGCATGTTCTATTAAATTCAAGAAAGCTTTCTGATACCTTGTGATGTTGTTTACCTGTGATTTAAACGTTCTAAAACATATTCCTCCAATCGGCCTTCCTTCCTTAATCAAAGCTAGTGTTTTGTGTTTCCTGTAACAAAATACCTAATATTATAAATGGGAAAGTTTGTTTGTTTCACTTTCACGGTCAAGCTATGACGTCACGACGGATTTAAGTGAAATTCGGAATATATCTTTTATTATCTTTTATTAATACATACTTTATACTTTACCGACCACGTAAGGGAAGTTGCGGGTGAAAAATGATTTGATTTATTTAAAAAATCTAATTCTAAAGTATACTTGAAGACTTACGGATCGAATACTAGTTGAGAAATGTATTCTTTAGTCATTTCGGGCAATTGGTGGGAAAACACATTGTGGAGACCTGAAACAATATTGAAACAACTTTAACATTTTAAATAGCAATACTTGTATTATTTTAAATATTGTAAAATCAAAATAAATGTATTTTTTTTTTAATTTCGCAAACGCTGGGGAGGTTTTAATGAAATTATTTATTATTTAAGCGTAAGCGTTCAAAATTCTTTTGAACTAATGAACAGGACAATAATTCAATAGCTTATAATAATTATATATTTTTCACAGTATATCGAAGTAGTGACTAGGGTTATAAATATGTGTCTGTGCGTTTCTTTGTTAGTATTTCACGCTTCATCGGGTGGACAGATTTTTTTTTTTTTAATTTTTAGTTTGGATGAGATTTAGTACACACTGCAGTAACACAAAAGATAATGTTAGGCACTCAGAAAGGCACCCGAGGGAAGCGAGGATAAGTCGCTATTTTAATATCATTTAGGCAGTTTTTTATGTGTCAATTATTATTATAACAATCAACTAGATCTTAAACCTAATAATAGATGACGCTGACTTTCAAAGAAAGAAAACAAATTCTAACATAGTTGAGCCCTGAATAGTCACCACAAATAGAACCAGTAATTACCTATCAACCACAGCATGGTCTGCTTATTGACTGCGCCCGTGAGAGAGTTCCCGATCACGTGGAACTCTATCAGCTTGCGTTGTTCTTCCAGCTTGGCGGCTTCGTCGCGGGGCGCTTGCATTTGGAATAACGCCTGGAAATAAACATCTATACATAGTAGGGTGGCGCAAAAAAAAAAACGACATTTTTTTTACTTGTCTCGTATGAAAATATGCTATTTTTTCACGTTTTAAGAGCCTCCCTAAAAAATCAGGTCTTAAAAAATTTTTTTTAGAGATCGCTCACAATTTTTTTTAATTTCCAAAATCGTCATATCCGTGCGAAGTGAGGGTGAGTCGCTAGTTTCTATTACATATACCTATTTTAAATTCAGTTTTAAGCATAATATAATTTTCTGAGATATTTTTATAAATATATAAAAAATCAGCCAATCAAATTATATGTAAAATTATTTTTAACTTACTTTAATTATTTCTTTTTACGTTACTAAGTACTTTTCGATATATAGCACGGTGCAAAGATCAATCTTAAAATGAGATTTGTGCGAAGATAAAATTAGTTTGACGCTGATAAGATTACCTAAAGAGCCCAATATTGCTTATCAATTGGTATATGACCATATGGTGCAATACCCGTGTACCTGACCACCGAACTATAGAGACATAGTGGCTAGTACGTATAGGTGCAGATTTTGAGGTCACGGCTTCGAGTCCCGAATGCAGTAATTGGATTTTGTTGTTAAAAAGTTCTTAGTAGCAAGGGGGAGTTAGAAAGTGGGTGGTGTTACCCAGGAATGTCTATCATAGATCTCAGTTTATTATTCTTACGCTATATAAATAAAATTAATTTCATATATAATATATATGAAATCATAGTTAATTATGAATAAAAAATGTTATGTATCTAGAATCTAGATTATTAAAAGTATTATTTTTCATTTTTTATATTGCATCTAAATAAAATATATTTATAAATATCAAAAATAATAATTAACGTATTGGTTAAATCGTTAAAATTGCCCTTCGGCTGATCTCTCATCGGTTGTGTTGAATTGTCATCGCAACGAAATATGGGACTTTAAATTAACGAGTGCTGCGCATACAATAGGAGATCGAATAATTTTTTAGAAAGTATTTTAACTTAACTATCATAGATACTTATTGCCATAAAAAAAATATTATTTTATGTTAATAAAGCTTTGTATGTCAAAACTACGTCTGAATATTATTTGTATAAAACTACCGTGGAAACAGTCCTTTAAGTCACTTGTTTATATAAATTGGAGAGTAGTACCTCAATGTAGGAATACTTGTCCATAATCCTGTCTGTCTGTTTGTAATTAATCTAAGTATTCATTCAACCGTGGTACACGCGAAAAAAAACAGACATAGCAAGATGAGAAAATGAGCACTTGCGACAGTTCTGTACCTGAGAAGCATAACACTGTAACTCAGTTTTTTACGACTTTGTGTTTTTTATAGTATACTATTATTCTATCAGTCTAATAGATAGTTAATTATATTTTATAATATGTATGTATTTAAAGTTATATATGTGTAGTGTATCAACTATCGGGTATCCATAACACAAGCCTCGTAGCTTAGCATGGAACTAGATGGTGCTGTGTGTTAATGTCCCGACATATTTATGTATGTATGAATGAGTGGCACTCACGTCGGGGCCGCACATGTAGTTGGGGTCGGAGATGGTGGCGACGATGTCGGCGACGGTGCGCTCGCTGACGTCGTCGTCGTCGCGCCGGCGCTTGGCGCCCGCGTCGCCGCCGCGCTCCGCGCTGCGCTTCATCGCCTCCTGCTTCACTGACCCTGTGTGTCATACATTATCTATACTAACCACTTACCGTGCGTCCTTAGGTACGTTTTAATATTCTTGAGCGAAACTCTAATTCTTTTTCTAGAATGAAAGTAGCCTAAGTTATTCTTTATAATATCAGCTATCTGCCAGTAAAAGTCCTATTAAAATTGGTCCAGCCGTTTCGGAGATTAACCAATAACAGACAGACAAAAATTTTAAAATTTGTCTTTTTCTCATAAATACCGTATATAATTCCATATGCATTTAGTATAAAGCTGTTATTTTGACATTACAAATAGACACTTCAATTTTATTTATCTGCATAGATAACTACCCGCGTACTTCAATTGTGTATTTTGATATCTTTAATAAGTATAGCCTATGTGTTATTCCGATGTATGATTTGTTACTGTAAAGTACAAAAGTATACTGATTTAAAAATAAATATTCCATCCTTGAAGCAATAGCGTTTTCTTATATTTGGCGCTTTAGGCCTATAAGATTGAACAAAATTTTTTTTTTAATAAAAGATAGCAATAAACTGTTCCATAAACATACTAAATTCTTATATAATGGCGCCGCGTAAGAGTAAAAAGCGAATAAAAAAAGGGTCAAAAAATGATAATACATACAAAACATAATGTGATAATAAAGTTAAATAATAAAAAACAGCACTTTTGATGTACGAATGTGATACCAAATTTTTAATAAAGGCGTTTCATGGTATATTTTGGATGATGCGTAATGATTTTCGTTAGTGACTATGATGAATGATATATTCAGCACCGGAAAGTGATTTCCCTAGTGGCTATTTTAGGAACTAACGACAGCTGTTTACCAGTCAGGCAATACAAATCAAAACACACCGACTTCAAAAATATCTGATTAGGTATCTATTCTAAATGAAAACCCCCGTTTAGTTATTTTTTACTTTTCAGTGTCTGGAAGTCGGTTTTTTTTAAGTTTTATTATCCGTATACATTGATCTATATTCTATACAGTATACTGTCACTTTGTAGGTCGAGATTAGTTATGCGACTTGCTCGTAGGTAACCAACTTATCACCAACTTATATTTTTTAGATCCTTAATATTTATTTATAGGTCATCCAACAGAATCAAAAGTTTAATAAATGGAATTAAAATACTTTTCAAATGATGAGGACACCATGCACAAACAGAATATTCTAATTTATGAATATACATATATAGTATTCATATTGAAAAAAGAATATTACGATAGATATTGATATGATAGATTTGAATTCATTAATATGTAGCTTTAAAACCCTGCATTCTCACAATTTCAATTAATTTATTATTATAGTTAATACAAAATCTAATCTATATACTTGACTTAACTATTCAAATGGCTTCATCGTTTTGTTTCATATAAATTGGCATAGAGAAATCAATGTATAGAATTGATTTAAGAATATTTAGAATATATATTTTTTCTTTTATATATTTGTAATTTCTATAAACATTTATATATCTTTAATTACCGGAGGACAAGGACACTGTTGTGAAGCCATCTTTACTTTCCCCAGTCGCAGTGACTCGCTCGAACTCGCCACGTCTACCCGCTTTAAAGAAAATCAAATAAAAATAAAATTGTCCCTATTTAAAAAGAATTATTAATTAAATAAAAAAAAGCTTTATGCGCTACCAAAATAAATCTAAAAAATAATAGTTTGGATATTAATTATAAAATGATAATAATATGAAAGATGAAAACCAAATGAAATGACATAAAAGGAGGAAATGATATTATATCATCAACTACCAACAAAAGTCCCTATGAAACATCACCCGGACCCTAGTTCCATACGAATGAGGGGCACTCACGTGTTTTGTTGTCTATAATGGATTGCAGGTGCACTGGCGGTATTTGCTTGAACTCAGGGTCCCATATCGGGGAATTCGAACTAAATATCTCCTCTTCTAGCAGACCCAGGAATCGCGGGAAGTGATTTAGAACTAGAATCTAAAAAAAAAATAATTAAAAAGAACAATAAATATTAAAAAAAAAAATGTCGTTAATTCGGAGTTTGTGCTTTTTTTAATTTAGATATAAATAGCTTCCACCCGCGACTTTTCCTACGCGAAAAGAATTTTCTATATTTGTTCAACGTTCTTGGTAGATCAATCTGTTTTCATTAATTTATTAATTCAGTAATGAAATTGAAGTACGGGCGCATTTCCGGATAAAAAATATCCTGTTTATTGTTTTATGCCATTCCCAGTTACTCTTTTACCAGCCAGCGAAGGTCAAGTTCACAACAATAAATAAATTAATATGCTGGGACACTACATACAGGACCTTTTATTTCTATGGTAAGCTACGAGGCTTATGTTATGGATACCAAATAGTTAATATACTACACACATATGACTTTGAATACATACATATTATAAATATAAACACCCATGACTGGAGTAAAAAAAATCGTGCTCATTACACAAATTAATGTCCACAGCGGGGCTCGAACCCGCGACCGCTGGCACAACAAACTGATTGACAATGACGGTGATACGAATTCCCTAGTGTCTGTTTTCAACCGACCAAAAGGAAGGCGTTCTAAGTTCGTATACAACGTAAAAAACATACATACATTTTTCTTTAAATGGCTGTTTACAATACTCTTTATCCTTAACTTAACAGTACCAAGTTTGTACAGTTAATCATTGATAATAATTACTTTAAACACAAGAGATCATTGTTTTGTGGGATATTACTTTGAGCTCTATCAATTGACATTTCGAAATCATAAATAGATATTTAGGTTTAGACCTGTTTTTCATTTACATCAAATAATTAAAAATATACTTACTCTCTTCTCTGGTGGCATTCTATCTCTTTCAGAATGACACTTATCCATTAACTGTCGACAAACTGATTTGAAAACAGCTCGCAGTAAAGTTCTACCAAACACTACTGAAGTTTCGTAATGCGGTAGAGAGTCACAAAACGCTGGAACATGGCAGAAAACAAGCCATCTGGAAATTAAAATTAACTTAAAATAAATACTTGGCCCTTCTTACAGAATTCGGTCAGCGGCTTTCAATGAGACCTAATGAGTATATATCCCTATAGAGACATAGTTTCATACTATTTTTTTCTCTTTATTTGAAGGAGCTTTATCGGTCAGTGATTACGTCGCTCCCGTAATAAAAATTACATATTTTATTAATACATTCTTAATAACAATTTACACTATAAACCTTTTATGACGTTGTACCGCAAATGGCAATGTATAAAGCATTTTTGCTTGCTCCGACACGGGTCAAGCCAACATACTGTTGTAGTCGTACCTCATAATCTATACATATAATAAAATTGTACCTTAACCGAATCTGTACATTAAATATTTTTTGGAAAATTTTATTGAAATAGACATTATTATCGATACAGAGACCAAATCTATAGTTTTTAGAATTTTTGTCTGTCTGTCTGTCTGTTACCGCATCACGGAAAACCACTGGGGGGATTTTGATGAAAATAGTGATAGCTGGTTGGTTATCCGGGTTAACATATAGAATACTTTTTACCGCGGGAAAATATGTCATTTCTGAGAAATCTATATTAAACGTTAAAAGGTAACTAGAGACGAACCCGAGCGGAGCGAGGGTGAGTTGCTAGTTTTTAATAAAAATATGTCGACATTCATCCGATTTCCATTCAGGTTCGATCAAAACATATTGAATATAATTCACGTTTCCACATATTTCAAAATTTGGGGATTCCAATAAATCCATTAGATGAGCTACACTATTATATAAGGCGGAATGTGAGAGTTTTGACATTGTCAACAGTTCGAGCAAGATTATGCTACTAAGAATTTCTTGATGAAAAAATGTAACTGTTTTGACTTATCCTGGGATTTGAAACTAAATCTTATTGTTTTCAGTGAAAAGGTTTAACCTCATATAGAATAACTTTTTTAATATTTATTAATAAAATATTTTAAGTATAAAATTGAGCAATATAGTAAAAACTGTTATACTCATATAATGTGATATGTACCTTGTGTAGTTAATTTGATATGCAGAAATGTCCTCCGGGTTTGATATTTGCTGAAATAAGATCATTTATTACTTACTGGATTGTTATTATTTCTGAACTCGGAATTCTCATAACTCTATTAAAATTAAGTAAAACTGGACTTTTTTCTTTAAAAATGTATTTTAAATATGAGTATTGTTACAAACATTTAATAATGCTGTATAATGTAGTATTAAAAAAAAATCATCTCCAAAATCAGTCATCGTTCGCTCTGAAACATGTTCAATTTTGAAACCGTACATTCTTTAACCGGTTAAAACCCGGGGAACGGTTTTTTACGAATTTAGGGACCATGATCGAAATTAACCGCTTAAAATGAGTTTTTGTGAGTGATCCATATGGCGAATCATTAATAATGGTGAATTGAATAGTAGAAGGATACATATACAAACGTTTTTTACTTATGAATTAAACAGCTTATTTTGGTATCAAAACCTAAATCTAACCTTTCTCTTAGAACCGTTAACCATTATTATTTCGGTTAACTAAGCCGTCCATTTATATTAACTGGTTAATGAATGAGTGATGTATAAAACGGTTTTATTTAAACTGGTTCCGAGCCCTGCTTTAAACAGATAGGATAATAATAAAAATAGTACTTTTTTAATAATTGTTATAATATTAATGTATTTTACATAAAAATAGTCTTACCAATTTCCTAACACTGGGTGTTTCAAAATTCCAATGGTTAAAACAATGTAGGAACATTTTAGCTAGATCGTACATAGTCTGCCATTCTCTTTGAGGGAGTGAATTGAATTTGTATAGAACAAAGTTAGTTATTGCTTTTGCTATTGATGGTCGTTCAAAGGGAGGTTTGCCGAGAGGTCCTTCTATACTCGGTGAAGTGCGGGTTAATATGCATTTCCTTAGGAGCTGGAATTAATAAAAATATATGTTCTTAATTAGATTTATAAAAAAAAGAAAGATTTGTTTAAAAAAGTCAACTGAATGTTATATCTATCTCAGTATCTATACATATATGTAATAAAATTGTAACTAAGCCGAATCTGTACATTAAATATTTTTTGGAAAATCTTATTGAAACAGACTTTATTATCAATACAGAAGCCAAATCTATAGTTTTTAGAATTTTTGTCTGTCTGTCTGTCTGTCTGTTACCGCATTACGGGAAAACCACTGGACAGATTTTGATGAAATTTGGTATGATGATATTATAACTGGTTACCCGAGTCAACATATAGGATACTTTTTACTTTGAGAAAATATCTCATCCCTGAGCTAAACGTCAAAACGTAACTAGGGACGAACCCGAGCGAAGCAAGGGTGAGTTGCTAGTAATAAAATAAAAATAGCCTTTAATTCTTTGACCAATGTTTACCTTATACCTAGTTACATATATTTAAGTAATGAGCTTATACCTAATTGCAATTTTTAATTAATATACATATATTTCGATTTAAAAGACAAGCTTAATTTAATATAACTTAATGTATCTTAGTATAGTTTGTGACTTTCATGTAAATCTTTATTTAATAATTTTAACCCTAGTATATTAGTCAGTTTGTCAGATCAGTCCAATTTGTATTGCTATATACATAAATTTTAGATTTATACAGTTTAAAAAAAACTTACTTTAAACAAATAATAATAAACGCGTTTTGTGTCATGGTCGTCTTCTCGATGCATGGACATGAATATATTTTCGACATCCACAACAGCTCCCAACAGTTTGTTTACTTCTGAAGCGGAGAGCCCTTCTAATTGTGTTACATGTTTTTCTGTAACATTATAAAGATAGTTAAGCCATGAGATATTTCAAAAGTGAAATTTATTTAAAAATTAAATGTATGAAAAGTTAATACATAAACTTATTACATATTTAATTTTAAAAGTGTAATATTATTATATATATTAATATTTAAGGAATTTTTGGGATTTATTGTACGTATTCAGCTTTTTTAATGTCCCATTGCTTGGCTCGGGCCTCCCTTCAATGTGAAGGGGTCAGGCCATAGTTCACCAAGCTGGCCAAGTGCGGATTGGCAGACTTCACATGTCTTTGGAAAACATGCTAGGTTTTCTAAGACATGCAAGCTTCCTTACAATATTTGCGTTCACCGTACCACAAATGGTAACCACATTAGAAATGATTTGTACATTCAAATATCACGAGGTGTGTGACCATGGAATTGAACTTACTTAACTCATTTTCCCAAACAAGTGTGTTACTAATGGGCTACCACTGCAATTCCATTGGTTTGGGATGTAATTTTTAGTTTTTGTACTCCTAATTGTTTATTTATGTAGTACTTGAAGAACAGCTTGATGGATTTTAATAAGTCTTTTTACCGTGTGGGACAATTATATTTTATGTAATTTGACTCAGCAGATCAAAAAATGCTGTTTGAGCTTACCATTCTATGATATCATACATAGGGAAAGTCAGTTACAATTAGTGGTTACTAAATTGCAGGTGAAGTCTCTATCTAATATATATTATTAATAATCTAAATTCCTTAAATATAACATATAGGTGAATTCTCATATTTAGTTAATTTAATATTATAAATGAGAAAGTTTGGATGGATGGATGTTTATTACTCAATCACTCAACTCAACGGATCTAGATGAAATTTTGGGACAGAGATAGGTTATAGTCTGGAATAGCATATAGGTCATTTTTATCCCAGAAAAATGTATGGTTCCCGTGGGATAGATTTGTTTTTGTTTATCACTAGGGATGAACCCGAGAAAAGGTGAATCGCTAGTATCTGTAATAAAAATCAATTTATTTACCTAATGTATGGTTACAATTTCTACACGGATCAGTGAAATTGGCTAGTGGTTGGCTATCTGAGCGAGTATTTGTTTTGCCTGCTTGTTGAGGAGTTTTCCATCCATTGCATGTACATTCTGGAGTCTAACCAAAGAAAAAATAAATTATTATTAGTTAATTATTAATAGTTTAGTTTTGTGTATCTCAATGACAAATTATAATATACAGTATTTGTATCATTTATGTTCACTTGTATTTATACTTTTAACTTTATTAGTCTATATCTTTTGCTAAAATACAACTTTAAAATAGGATAACTATCACAGATAGGAAACAAATTCCTATTTATGGATAGTAATATGGATGTGCCAGCAAACCCAAAATGTGTTACATTAATTATATTACATCAGTAAAAGCTGTTTGGTATAATTAAAAAGTAGCTTTTACTGTATTTTATTACCTGACATGCCGAATAAATTGCTAGTTTCAACAGTTTCCTAATATGTGGCCAAGAATACACTTGTTGTTTTCTTTGTTGGATTCTCTGCAGATTAGATTGACGAGACTGGCCTTCAGTGCTTGCTGGTGTTACTGCATTACTTGAAGATCCATCATCTACGTTCGTGTTAGCTGCCGCTACGATTAAATAAATAAATTCAATACAAAATGAATTTTATATAGCAAACTAAAATGATACATAACATAGGGGAAATATATCAGTTACAACAATATCGTATTATAAAAATAAACTGCAATTTTACTATACTAATACCAAATTTGTTCTGTTTTAATTATTAAGTTTATAAATTGTTTATTTACCTTCGTAAGCTTGAGAAGAATCAGCTTCAACTTTAGGTGTCATTGCTATATCACCTATATCATCGGTCAGTTGAGAAGACATACTATTTTCCGTGTAACTATTTTATTTAGCTTTAACCACTAAAAACAAATCATTTTAAGGAATAATTAACGTAAAATTAGCAAAACGCAATTGCAAAAGGACGCAAACTTGACAGTAAATGACACATTATAGCGTTACAACAGTGTGCCAAAGTCAGTGTCAAAAAATTAGGCAAAGGTAGCGGCAAAGAGGTCCGAACGGGAAGAAAGATATAATAATTTGACTTAATGTCATTTAAAGCTGGCATTCTTTTTAAGGATTTGTTATTGATTATTTCTAAATAATAAAAATAAGTTCTAAATAGGTATATTCTGTTTAAAACATCTAAGTATATGAAAACGATTTTACCAGAGTATAAAAAATCATACAGTAGGCGATCGCCTTTGATAATTGATTTAACGGTAATACTGTTAAATACAAGGATTTTTAAAAAAGTACCAATTTTCATAGCAAATGCTTCGGAATAATAGCTGTATATACAGTTATAGTCGTCAACCTTAAATCATTATCCAACAGTCCTAAACAACTATGGAGGGTAGAACTAAGGAGCACCAACTTATATGGGAAACAAGTTGAAAAAGTGTCTAATGGTGAGCAGCAAATTGTAATTCAGAAACTCACCGATATAGCGCTAGCGTAGCAAGTAGATATGATGTGAAGTTAGCAGTTTTAAACGGAGTGAAGTGTGCTGAATTATTATTACTTGAAAATAATATGTAATTATATTCTATATCAGTGTTTGCCTATGTAAGAACTATTTTAAAAAGTCCATCACAACAAAGCGGAAATCTTTCTTTCCTTGTTTAATGCAATTACTTACAATCTTACTCTTATAGCTTTTGGCGCTATGTTTTAAATTCATCTAGTTGTTTCTATGGCGCCACCAATTTGATGCATGTCAGCGGTCACTTTTTATACGAGAGATTACCCCCCTTAATTCTACCCTTCATATATACAACATAAATTAATATTAAAGAATATACAAGAACTTAATATGATAGTCGGGCGCGCCGCCCACCTTCGCCATATCTACTTTAAACGGACGACTGCAGTATGGGTTAGTAAATTGTAGTCTGTGATTTTACTGATGAATAAAAATAAGCTATTAAGTAAAAAAAATAATATTTAATTAAACACCATTATCGTCTATTTAGGCAAAAAAAGTCCGAAATATAGCTTCCAATTTCTTTGTATGGATATGGTATTTGTCTTAAAATGGGGTCTTATCACGAAAAAAATAAATATACTTATGACTGGTTTCTAGACACCTTCTGAAATTATTTAGTGGTGTTTTTTAAGCCCACAAAAAGTTTTTATTTTTAAGTAAATACTTATTAAATAATAAATTACAAAGTCAAATACTTATAAGTATTTATTCCAAAAATAGTAATTAAAAAAGTACAATTTAAATAGGCCGTCGAAACATTATTTTATGCAACATGGCGTCAACAATTAAGCCTTGACTTAGCGTTTATTTTTGTTATTATTTACTACTAGCGACCCACCCTCGCTCCGCTCGGGTTCGTCCCTACTTATGTTTTAACGTTTAGTATAGATTTATCAGAGATGAGATATTTTTTTTGTAGTAAAATGTGACCCGGATAACGAGCTATCATCATATTAAATTTCATCAAAATCCCTTCAGTGGGTTTTCCGTGATGCGGTAACAGACAGACAGACATATAGACACAAAAATTGTAAAAACTATAGAATCGGCCTCTGTATCGATAATAATGTCTATTTTAATAAGATTTTTCAAAAAAATATTTAATGTACAGATTCAGCTTAGTTACAATAATTTTATTATATGTATAGATTATCTGAAAAAGAAAATGAACAAGTGGTGTTTTGTGCCAGGGTGCACAAATACAAGGAAGTAGGAACGGCAATGACGGTATGTCAATACTCATTAATAGGCACGTTGTTTGATAGTTTGCTGCTCTGAGACGTCATTGTACATCAGCCAATCCAGATCATTTTCGATCACGTGGTAATAGAGAAAAATCCCACGATGATACACGATGATGGTAGTACCAAGCTTGAATTAGCGCTGTTCAATTTATTCGTATGGGATGGGGCATCTGTATTCTGTACCTACTACTTACTAGTATTATGACACTTGTGGTACCTATAGTACAATAACGTTTGTGTTGGTGGTGAGATCAAAAAATCTTTCGGTAAATCACAAAACTTTCTACGTATAATGTTTGTCAAAAATACATCGAAATATTAGTATCTGGGACCTATAAAGTAAAACTGCTATTGCTTAGTAGGTACTTCTAAATTGCTAAGACTCTTTCCCAAAACAGTCACCGGATAAAACTATTTATTGCCAATAACTACAATATACTGGTTTTATTTTCGATTAAATGGTCTGGATAGAATATCTAATATATTCATTAATTAATTATTAAATAAAATTATACAGTGGTATCTCATTGGTGACGTGACGTGACATTTCACTTTGAAGCAAAAGTGAAATGGGTTCAAAATTATGAGTACAAGTGTACTTGTAAGATTTTTATGCACCAAACATTTTCTATATAATTATCACCTGTTTATACGAATATCACTTGAACGAGTTACCTTACCAGGCAGACAAGTTAAAAACAAACAAACAGACTGGGAGTTAAATAGGTTTACTATTTATGAACACAGGCACCGTAATAGCACAGTGTACTAAAAAATAACAGTGGGCTATCGCCTTTGATGTTTGAAGAAAAGCCGACACTGCTAGCGTACTTCGCATTACGCAGGGTTGTTACAGTTTTTTTTTGTAATTTAATTAAAATGTCATATTATTATTTAGTTATTTATCGAAGTTCTTCATAGCAAAGAATACAAAAAGGCATTTCGCGGAGGCAAATTCAAATAGAGTTTTACAAAATTTCATATAATAATAATAATAAGCCTTTTATTTCTTTAATAAAAAACAAAATATACAATTGGTTTAACAATTATTTGATTTGATTGAATGAATATTTCTATGTGACATTATAATTAATTTAATGAATAACTAGATAATTAGAATGAAATAAATTAAGTTATAATAAAAATAAATTAAATCTAGCAAATTATATAACATAAGTCAAATTGAATTTAGTTATATATAAATTTATCATTATTTTTATTTTTTTTAGCATAGTTTTATAGATATAATGTAATTAATAGATTTCCAAATCACATATCATAAATGGGCAACGGACAAATATTTTCGGTTTCTAGATTTACTGGATTTGAAATTTCTGTTATTAAACTTAATTATGTAAAAAATCCTCATCCTAATAAATAATTTTAGCAAAAAATAAAAACCATTTTAATTGCTTACAAATTAAAATAAACGCGTGATAGCCCTTAAAGTCGTGTCCCGAGCTGCTTACTAATTCGGGCGGCAGAAATGTATGCAGCTCGGGCTCGCCTACCCGCGTCTCACCTCTCACACCCCGCACGATTGCCCTGTCTAGACGGCTTCGTTGGATGACTGTATTGTTTTATAGACTGTGGTAATAGGTTAAAGGAAAATAAATAACAATTTGGACACTTATAGAAATATTTTATTTACGTCACATATTTTTTTTGACAAAAGTATTTATAATACAAAATACTTATTAAATTTATAAATATAATTATTTTAAAAAATATTCACTTTTATTTACAGGATACCTAATTCCTATTGATGAGTTGTTCCACAATAAATAAAGTTATATACACATTTAAAACAGTAATGCATTGCTCTTTGAAATGGCACAAAAATATAATAAGGAAAATTAAAACTTGCTACGTCCCTTATATAAGGGCACCTTAAATGCTAATGTAACATCTAATATATTTAAACGAGCAATTCTTGTATATTTATTCATTTATTTATACCTGTGATCTCGGAAACGGCTCTAACAAATTAGCTGAAATTTTCTGCGTGGGGGTTTTCGGGGGCGAAAAATCGATCTAGATTAGTCTTATGTCTGGGAAAACGCATATTTTCGACTTTTCTTTCGTATTATTCCACGCAAAGTATAATTTCGCACACACTTTTTACTTTTGTTTTTTTTTTTGTATTTATTCAAGTTTTTTGTTTTTTTTTTTTTGTAAACGAAATTAAAAAGAAAATTGTACTTTTGACCAAAAACTGAGCGAAGCTCGGTCGCCTAATTACTATGTAATTATATGTAAGTTGTACGTCCCATTTAAAAATTCTTTTATGCTTAAAGAATTATTTACATATTTTTAATAAGGTCCTATAAGTATTTTCAAGTTTTAAACGTCTTAAATATTTTCTTCTTTATTTTTAGTATCTCACCTATTCTAATTATTTAAAACAAATTGAATTTCAAAAAGAGTACCGATAACCTACAGAAGATTTACTTCTTGCGTGTGTACGCATCCTTTAATTTTTTTCCACTAATACATTCATACAAATAGACACATTATTACTAAAACTTTTTTTTAATATAAAATTTACTTACGTTTATTTATAAATGGAATTAATATTATGTACTTATTAGTTATAAAAAATCGAAATAGTTATAGCAAATACCTACTTACGTCTTACTATCTGTATCTTTACATATGAATGAGCCACTTTTCACGGGATTTATATATTTCAAATCATTTCTTTATCCCTGAAATGTTTTATATTAGATATTCGCGAAGACGCGATTAGAGACTAGTATTTAAAAAGCCGAATACATATTTTCATTTGCTAACAATATTCTCCTCCTTTAGATTATCTATATAAGGAGTATTATCTCCGTTATGGAAATAAAAAATTGTGTTTTCATCAATTTTAGTTTCGATGGAAAATGGTGAACCGTCTTTGACAAAGTCTACTTTGCGGGGTGGTATATTCTCCTTGCAGGAGTTGGTACGAGGTCTAACGTATGTGGACATAGTTGTTTCTCGTCGAATATCGAAGCGTTGGCGCTCTGCATGTCTGCACAAAAGGGTCTCGTGGAACGCCATTCTATATCTGTAAAAGATAATTGCAGATTAAAATGATTTTTCATGCTTTAAATTTTATTAGTATGATATTTTTACTCGTATATTAAATATAAATAAAATAACAAGATTATTCAAGAGTTCGAGAGATAGTAATAATTGAGAAGGTCAAATTAATCAGAGTGAATAAAGCAAGAATAAGTAGGTATTCGCTAGAAATTGAAAAGGCTAGAAATTTCACCACACTCAAGTTTTATTTTTGCGACAAAAAGCAGCCTATGTCCTTTTCCGAGGTTCCATCTATCTCTGTACTAAAATTCATCAAAATTGGTTCAGTGGTTTAGACGTGAAAACGTAACAGACAGACAGAGTAACTTTCGTATTTATAATATAGTATAGGTACTCTAGTATACTCACGCTCGCTTTGCTCGCGTTCGTCGCTAAGTGCGAATAGAATAAACTATGTATATATATATATATATATATATATACATAGGTATAGAAAAGTAAGTACTTACTTTAAAAATTAAAAAATACATACATATATATCCCATTGAGAAATAATTCCCTCTACAAACTTTCATCGCCCTTTTCACCCCCTTAAGGGATGATTTCTTCCTAGTCTGATATATCTAGATGAGTCCTTCCTAGGGTCTCAAACTATCTCCATACCAAATATCATCTAAATCAGTTCAGCGGATTAAGCGTGAAAAGGTAACAGACAGACAGACAGACAGACAGACAGCTACTTTCATAGCATTTATAATATTAGTATGGATATTGTATAGATTTTTAATTATGGTGATATCTCATGGGTCTCATACAATGAAGAAATATAGTCGTAGTATTTATACTACTAGGTATAAATACTACGACTATATTTCTTCATTGTATGGGAAGTAGGACTGAAAGTTTTCATTAATGTTCACTCTACTAACGGACAACAAGTTCAAGCCAAGTTCAAGCAACATGTTGCTTTTGCCCTAAAGTTTGATGGTATATGTATGTTCGTAACATGCAGAGGAAATGATTGAAAAATAATATGTAAGTATATAGATTTTAATCTTCTGCAAAAATAACTTTTTCAGTATATATGTATGTATACCCAGTATATAAGAATAAAAAACAAAAAAAAAATACATTGATATATAAAAAAGCTGGACTTCCTTTAATGAATGTAATTATAACATTAACAGACTAGATTATTATTTATAATATACCTAGTAAGTTATTTAAATTTACTACACAGATTTAGATTTCTAATTTTAACTCTTGATATTGCTCCTAGTATCGCTCCCTATCTGGGTCTCTTGAGGATCGCGGGTGAAAATTGATAGTTGCGTCACACAGCTATGACTTAACGTAGCAAGAATTAACTTTAGTTTACATTTCCAAGGGACATGCTATTCATAGTTCTTTGTTTTACTTATGAGGTCACGAAATGAATTATTTCCATTAGAAGTTTGATAGGAGTAGTTTATATATATCAAGTTACAGTAAAAGGAAATGAAAAATTCCTTGAGATTTTTTTTAAGTCTCTTGTATTTATTTGAACAGAATAGAGTATCTGTGTTTATTATTTTAAGTATTACTTAAAAGATGGTACAACAATTCAATAGGACTATAGCCCTATTATACCTAATAGAACGTTGCAAAGTTCATGTAAGCATGGTATTATGTATATCACTGAGAACATTGTTTATTTTCTGAAGAAATGAATTTTCTGAATATATTTTTTGAATTTTCTGAATATATTTTTAAGTATGATACTGATATCATACTTATCTGAATAAGTGATAGAAGTAATTCACTCTGTGTCTCTCTCTCTCTCTCTGTCTCTTTCTCTCTATATATAGATACTTGATTCCTGCTCTAGACATATTGTATTGAGGGTGGAATTATGAAAATAGTTTATGTAAGCAGGCTATTATGTATATCACTGAGGACTTTGTTTATTTTCTGAAGTAAAAAGTATGATATAAGATAAATGATTGAAGTAATTCTCTCTATATCTCTCTGTCTCCCTCTCTGTATGTAGAAGCTTGATTCCTGCTGAAGACATATTGCATTGAGGGCTGAATGAATATAAGAGCTAAAAGTGTTCTGTGTGTGTTGTACCTGAACACTGAGGAACCATTAAAGTGAGTGCCGTTATATATTTATTTAATAAACCTATTATATAAGTGTGTATTATAATCCAATATTAAAGATTTCGTGCCTCAAAAGAATAAACAGCACTCTTATAGAATCACTCGTGTGTCGGTTTGTTATGCCCTATTTTTCTCACTAGTTTTGACTGTTGAAGTTTTGTACAGATGGAAAGTATAAATTAATGAATTAATTATGTGCATTATTAGAACATTAATTAAAGAATATTTCACCAACCATGCGATTTATGGAATAAAAAGGGTCTTTAAGAGTAATAATGATATTTTTATACCATTAAAATGCAGAGGTTTTTAATGTATTCGATTTTAAGAAAAAGTTACCGAATTTCAGGAAAAGCTCCAACCTTGACCTAAAATTTAGAAAAAAGAAACACAAAATATAGGGTTGAACACAAATTTTACAGGAAAAATATTAAGAAAGCCTTTAAAATTTCGAAAAAGTCTGGAATTCAAAAAGTATTTTTTTGGAAAAAAGAAGATTTCATTTCAAAAACGCAATGATATTAATTCTAACCATCTATTTTCATGATTTTCCCTATATTATAAGTAAGAAAAAATACAACATCTATTTTCTTCACCATAGTTCACGAGTCACGATTTATAAATAAAGCCCAAGCTCAGGGCGGAAAGAGCTTTATATTTGAATCTAGTTGTTTGAATTTAACGGAAATTCTGTTTGACCCGATTTAAATATCTAACTGCATTCCGGACCCGTGCTTGATTCAATCGTAGTTTATAGGTCACTTTGATTTTCTGTTTATATTCCGCGTCAGAATGTGCCTATCCATTTTTGCAGTTTTACAAGGCATCTAAAAATAGTACCTATTTGAAAAATATTAAAATTGCATAGTCTTATTTCCCGGGAGTTTATATTGCACCCCCCTATCATCGCTAAGGTACATGAGACGTTTTGATTCGGGTGTAAAAAACAGATACGGAACCGAAGCTCACTGAGGTATACGGCGCACCACGCAAGCTAGTACTAGCAAGGTAAGGCGATAGTTCTCACTCTCGATAAGTCTTGGCGAGAGTGTATAGCCTATAGATGTATTTAAAAAAAGGTATTTTTAATTTTCTATTTTGAACTAAAGTTCATTATCATGAAATTAATAATATACTCAGGCATAGCCAAAGAAACTGTGTTGTATAAATTACGATTTTCTTGACGATTCTTGATAAATTGTACTGTAGCAATAAATTAATATTAATATAGGTGTTATTACTTATTATTGAATAAAGTCTATACGAAAAAAACTATTTTTTCATCCAAAGATATGTTAGTAAGAACTTACCGAGCACTCATTACATTGTAAAGAATCGGGTTGACAGTCGCAGACACGTAGTATAATGCTCCAGCCACGTTGAACAGGTGTTCGTTGATCACGTGGAACTGTGGGTGGTCGTAGCCGTATATGAAGAATAGTCTTTGGACGTGGAATGGCGTCCAGCACACGAAGAACGCTGTTACCACTGCGACTGATAAAAGATAATCACATATGATTAAACTTCACAATTATATAATAATAATAAATTTGTATTTGCTAAATATAAATTGTTAAAACAACTTCTATTAAAATCAAGCAAACCATGTTTTACGTGATACCAGAGTTAAAAAATCAAAGGCAGAAAAATACATGGATATCTTAAAACATACATTTTTATGTACATACTAGCGGCTAACCCTAACAAATCTATCCCACGGAAACAAAAACAAATCTATCCCACGGGAACCGTACATTTATCCGGGATGAAAAGTAGCCTATTTCTTATTCTTATGTATGAACTATATTATTATAAAGTTTCATTAAAATCCAATCAGTAGTTTTTGTGTACTAAGCTGTATAATTTACTATAGTTTTTAACTATCTCACGGCAACTCTTTAATTTTCCGGGATGAAAACTATCTAAGATATTGACGGGGGATATAAGGTACCACCATACAAAATTTCATTTATACCGGTCCAACAGTTTCGCAGATTAACCCGTACAAACAGACAAACAGGCAAACAGACAGGGAAACAAAAGATTTGAAAAAAATCTGGATTTGTTCTATTTTTCTTCTTACAACGCCCTGTTTCGGTTTTTAGCATTTTTTTTTCTATGTACAGACATTCGACCTCTATAGTTTTATTATATGTATGTATATATTTCCTGTATAAACATTGGTATAACAGAAAATAGTATAGATGACATAATATTTATAGGGCCTGCATACATTACAAATGCATCAAAATGTATGTATGTATATGTTTGTTTCTCCTATACGCTGTAACTACTGGACGGATTTGGATGAAACTTAATTCTCTTAAGCGTGTGGCTAGACATAGGGTATTGTTAGGCACCTATAGACCAACCCGAACGAAACGAGTATACGACATCTGGTAAAAAGTTATATTCATCATCCAAGAACTAAAAATTTAGATTGCATATTATGGGAGATAATAATAATTAGTAGAGGACTTTTTGAGAGTTTAAACCTAGTCAATAATTATGAGTTTATAATTAATATAAAGCTAAATAGTTAAAAATGTTTAAATACTTAAAATTTTGTATTAATAAAAAGCGATTGAATTAGATATAATATCTATTATATTTCACCCAAATATGACGAATGATATGTAGACATTAATGAAGAATTATTTTGATCAAAGCTATTCCACTTCTAAGCACTAAGAAACATTACTAGACAACTGTTTTATTACAAACAAAAAAGTTTTCAGAGCAGGGTCCTTTTACGAAAACCTTACAACTAGGCACCTAATGTTCCCTAAGTTCATTATCAAACACTTTGAAATAGTCAAGATGAATGGATTAAACGTAGTACCTTAATATTGAAAATTGAAATTACGGTTAACTTCGGTACTTCGAAATAATACGTTTTGTGAAAGACGGAAAGTGGTGCTCTATTTGAAAAAGCATCTCTACATGAAATAAAAATTGTGAGAGTAACGCGATGGTAATAAAATATTATAATAGAAAATGTAGTAATATAAATATTATTTAAAGTAGCGGATAATCTGTGGCTTCGCTGTTAATAAGCCAATCAGCTATTTGATATTTTGAGATAATAGGCCTTCAAAGAAACAAAGCCCACGAGTCCTTTTGTTATTTCCATTTTGTGTATAAAATTGTCGTATAAAATTACCTAATAAGATGCGGGTATGCTTAAAAACCATCAATAAAATAACATTGAAATAACTAAGCTGAACAATTGTCATCTATATAAATAAAAATGAATCACCGAAATGTATGTACGCGCATAGCTTCCGAGCGACTGCTTCAAATTGGATTATTCTTTTTTTTTTGTGTTTGTTACTGTCGGTACAAGTTTTGTATAGTAGAAAATTAAAAAAATAATTTACTAAAAAAGATTTTTTTAAATCTCATAATATAAAAAGTTAGTGAGTGAAATAGTTTTTATCCCGGAAATCATCCCTTAAGGAGGTGAAAATGGGGATGAAAGTTTGTATGGAGAAGCAAGCTAGGGACGAATCCGAGCGAAGCGATGGTGAGTCGCTAGTTAAATATAAAGATAAATATAATAATGTTTCCCAAAAAGTTGACTAAAGTGAGCTCAATGTTGTTCTTAAAATTTCTTACGAATATTAGGAATATTTTGGATTTTAAACAAAATAAAAAATGGTAAGCACCTTGATATATTTTATAAAATTTAATCAGGGATAAATAATAAATATGTATATTTTTTAAATATAGGTATATTATTAATGTACTTAAAAACTTTTTTTTATTAAACAGACACACAGATATAATAATAATATTTTACTGGTTTCGGTAGCGAATTTGGATATGAAATTATACTGTAGTTTCGGATAGTTTACGTTAAGGATTTGACTTTGCAAGAATTGTAAAATGAAAATAAAATATAAAATGAAAAAAAAACGAAGTTAACTTTTATTAAATGTTTTATTAAAAGTTTTTAGATTATTATTTGGTACGATTATCCCTTATTCGAAATTATTCGAAACTTATTTTCCGGATATGTAATTATTCCAAGTATCCGATAATTTCAATTATGGTCGCGGAGCTCCATTGCATCCCGGATAATATATAATTTAGTGATATACTAACAAAAACATCAATTTGTGAGTATTATTTATTTACAGCTGATATAAAATGAAATTTTAACCCATAAATTAAATAGTAAAATCTAAATATATTTTTCGTTAGAGTAAGATGATCTAAAGTAAGACTCAGACTATGGAATAATAACGATAGTGTCATAGAACTAAACATGGAAGCCAAACAATTATGTTTTTAAGTTTAATACATATATGTTTTAAAATTATGCTATCACTTTTTCAAGGGGAAGAGAACTAATGCTTACAAAAAACTAAAAAAAATTATTATTATTTTTAGTATTCATATTTTATTCGCAAAAATTATAAAACTAATGCATATATAAAATTTCTCATATCCTTGAAAGAAAATAAACGATTTTTATGGCAAAATCGACAACTGTTTTATGGCAAACAGTAAATCACGGTACGCTTTTGACATTTATTTTGGTTGACTCCTTCTATCAATAATGTTCTTTTATAATCTCATTGCCGTCTATATATTTTTTTAGTCTGAGGCTCATCACTTATAAGAAGCATATTTTGTTGGTTATATTGATATAAAGTATGCTCATCGCTCACATAATATGTGTCTCCATACATATGTAATATAACGTATGAAAACGGTCCGAACAGATGGTTACGTCGTGTACGAATCAAATCTAGGACGTCCTTAGAAAGTAATACCTGTCAGGTGCTTCATTATTATGTGTTCCGTTAGACATTTGAAGTCCAATTATGAGAGAGAGTACATCAACTTTTTCTGTCGCTTTCCGCTAGATTACTTCCCCTTCCGTTACATTTTTCTGCTTTTAGCGCTAACCATGGCCAAAACTGAAATTAACTTTTGCAACCTGTGTAAGGCAAGCCGCCATTTCTAAAATCATTTTTACGTCATTTTTTGAGTTGCACGCATTTCTAGATTTATCAGAGAACTTGTTTAGGAAAAACGACCGTTGTATTATAGTTTTCAAAGGTAAAATTATTGTTTAAACTTTCGAGATTATACTAGAAAGTTACAGTTTTATATCGTTACGTTAAAGTATTGTGTTTTAAATTTTAAAATGGACAACAATGAGAAAAATACCGAGCCAGTGATTAAAAATAGTGTGGACGTGTTTGATGATTGTTATTCAAATCGGTTGAAGAGAAATATACACACGCCTTCAAGTGAATTGTCGGAGTTGAATTCTAGTTAGAGCGAGGAGGATAAACCACCGCCAAAGCGACGACGTTGTAGTCGGTCTTCCGATTCATGTCGAGAAATCGATCATAGTTTTGATCAGTTATCGCATTAGTTAGTAAGTCATATAAATAATTTATTTTGTGTGAATTACGCTGCGATGCATCCGATACCTTAACTACTCGTTTTCTGTGGCGGCCCTTTCAACAACAGTAAGTAATTCGCTCGATAATCCGTTTACATATTGTCGATATTGCCGAACTAAATGTTACCGTCAAGGAACCCTCTATGCCAAAGGCGAATCCTGATCGAGTTGCGAAAATAGCGTCAATGCAAAGATTTGATTCTCGGGATTGGAATTCAAGTTTGCAATTGGATTTCAGGATTTCTGGATTCTGGATTGCAATTGGAAGTGCAAAAGAAATATGTGATATTCCCAGCATTTTTTGAGCAAAAATAAAATAAGGAATTGAGGCGTTTAGAAGATCCTTTTGCTCCGCTCAGATGGTATCAAATGGAACACACTTTTGCCTTATCTAATGCCGTTTTGGCTTAAAATGAATATGTAAATATTGCGTTAAAACATGTAATCGACTAGGTCGCGAAACCTGATACGCAATTAATTTCAAATTTAATTTATTATAAATTAAGAGTTATGTGAAAATGAATCTAATTATAAGGCTATATCTCATGACATTTTACAATTAATTTGTGGAAAACATGCAGAGGTATTAGAACTACGGCGTAAAGCTTTATTTAAAGGTTTAAAGGGAAAATATGTAGGGGAAGATATCGATAGAATATCTCCTTCGATAGAGTATATGTTTAATCCTCAAAGTTTATCGACTTATATACAAAAAATAGGCAGGTTGGACAAGTTAGAGAAAGATATGCGGCCTGATTTGAAACCAGTGAGGCTTTATGAGTTACCAGTGACTTCTAAATTACCGATTGCTTCTACATATCGTGAAAAATTCTCCTTTCGTTTTTAACAAGTCAAACTAAAGCAAAGGAAAAATAAAAAACAAAATTTTGACGAGCAAGTTAAAATGGGAAAAAGATGAAGCTAACAGGAGTAGGGGCAAATGAGTTAAGGTTTGTGGGCGGCTATATGATATTTTATCAAGAGGTGCGGACCAAGATTCGGTCACCCAAAACCATTCTCAAATTAATTTCTGCCGCCCGTATTCCATTAAATCAGGCGCCTCCAATAATCTTTCCATGACCGTATGTCATGAAAAAAATTCAAACACAGAGTTCCTTGATAATGTCTTCAGAGATAGAAATGATGATTCAAGATCGGATTCAGAGCTTATAAGCAATCAAGTTGGAAATTACTGGCTTCGCCAGATAGAAATACTGTTCCCTTGTTTTGGTTAAGATTATTGATACGCATTTCGGAAAATGTTCCAAGTAATTTGACCAATTTATTCATAAACACAAGAGTTCCTAGTAAACCAGCTAGTTCTGTAATCATTGGGGGTTGGATAAGAGGTATCCTTTCTGAAGTTGGGTTAGCTATGCCAGGAGTGTTAGGTCAGATATGTCATCTCTTAATTGTTTAGAGAAGTACCCAGTTAATGAGATTTTAGCTAAGACAAATTGGCACCATGAAAATACCTTCAGAAAATATTATTATAAAGAGGTAAAAAAAGTAGAGATCATAATAGTACTGTTGATTCAGAAAAGTCACTGTCTAAATTATTTGCAGTGTCGTGTTAATAATGTTTTTAGTCATCTCAGTGCTTAAGTTTTAGTATTTGTTTAAATATATTGATTAACCTATAATTATTTAGTATGATCTGAATTACTTAAAATTATAAATTTTCTTTATCATCTTTGAGTCTTTGATCAGTTAATTTTATGAATAAAATTTTAAATAATGCCAATTGTAAATTATACACCAAAGGCTCTAAAAAGTTCATTTAATTACATGTTATTAGAATCACATTGTTGCGTTCTATTTAGCAAGCCATCAGGAGATGACAAACAGGTCTTTCATAATTGGACTTCGGATCTCTAACGGAACACATAATATAGAAATTTTACCTGAAAAAAAAAAATTGTATTATGTTTCCTAAGACATCCGAAGTCCAAATAATGCCTTCCTGGTGTTTATCAGCATCATTTTCATTATTTGGCGGCTTGCCTTACACAGGTTGCAAAAGCTAGTTTCAGTTTTGCAGAAAAAAGCAGAAAAATGTGATGGAAGGGAAAGTAATATAGTGGAAAGCGACAGAAAAAGTTGATGAACTCTCTTTCATAATTGGACTTCGTCTGTCTTAGGAAACATAATACACATTTTATTTTCAGGTAAAATTTCCATATTATTTTTTATGGTTACTGTACCTGTTTTAAATTTGAATCTCATTAAAATTCCGGACGCAGTGAGCTGTGTTCTTCAGACTCATTACCTTTGCACAGTCAATGGCTGCATTACAAATAGCGAAATAGCGTCGCGGTATAATAGCAATTAAATTAAGAAGCTTTAAGTTTTACAAGAAATTGTACTCTAAATTAAAGTCTTTTCCTATCAAATTACCGTTTAATTTACAGAAATATGAAGTCATCTTATTATATAAAAGGTAAAAGTGATTGACTGATGTATCAACGCACAAGCCAGACCTTTAAGGCTAGCAAATTGAAATTTCGCACACGTATTCCTCATATGATGAAGGTATGCACTAAGGAAGGATTTTTCAAAATTCAATCCCCAAGGGGGTGAAATAGGGGATAAAAGTTTGTATGAAACTTTTTATTCCTTGGACATATTTGCATGAAATTTCGTATTTTTCGTAGTTTGATTGCGAGCGAAGCCGCGGTTTCTGCTAGTTTTTTTATAAATATTTACCCATTCTATCGATGCATCTGTATGTTTATATTTATAATATGTATGTATTTAAAGTTATATATGTGTAGTGTATCAATTATCTGATATCCATAACACAGGCCTCGTAGCTTAACATGGAACTAGATGGTGCTGTGTGTTTAATGTCCCAACATATTTATTTATTTATCTCTGCCAGCGCAGTGGTAATTTTTTAATGCTTTCTTGAAGAAGCCAAGCATACGGGAGCCAACAAATTCTTCAAAGGCATTTTGTACTGCCTCTCAGGTATTAATTTTTTTTCCAGCGAAGGAGTTGTCCAAATTTTGGAAAAGTTAATTTAAATTAAAGTTAAAAAGTAGAAGTCTGTCGGCGCAAGATTTGGTGAGCTCGTTGGATTACGCAAAACTTCTAACTTTAGCTCTTGTAGCTTAGAAACCGTCTTTTGTGCCGTATGAGGTTGAGTGTTGCCGTGTAGCAGTAGCGAGGACGAGCGATTAACCAAGGCTGGCCGGAGATTTGCGAGCTTCTCCATTATTGTGTCCAGTTCCTCATAGTAAACATCCGCAGTAATACTGATACCATTTGGTTAGAAACTATGATAAATTATGCCGGCACTAGACCACCACACAGCGACCATGATTTTTTAGGGGTAAGTTTTTGTTTGGTACATTGCCTAGGTGCTGAACCAGTGTCTAACATGATGATTGCTTATGATTATTTAAAAGTTAAGCAACGCAAGGCTACTTCAACGCGTTTGTCCCGCGGGCGGTCGTTCAGTTCTTGTGACACCCACTGATCAAGTTTTTTTTTTACCTTGCCAATTTGACGCAAATAGACCAATGTTGTTTTCATGCTAACGTTGAAAGGTGCTGCTAATTCAGCCGTAGATTGAGTATCGTCAGCTTCCATTATCGCCTTTAATTCGTCATTATTGATTTTAGTTTTCGTCCGAAAATTAAAATCACTACGACTACGAGGTTCATTTTTTAGATCTAAATTTCCATGTCGGAAGCGTTCAACTAATAACGAGTCGTGCGTTCGGTTGTATTGTTCTCTTCGAACTCGTTATTAATATTGCGATCCGTTTTTACGGTGTTGCTGCCGCGACGGAACTCGTATTCCATAATTACTCGTGTTTTTATTGCGTCCATATCGATGAAAAATATACAAATATAGTTAAAACAAAACACTAATCAATAAACAAATGACTGAATTTGAAAATAGAATTTATTGCCAGCCATTTATAAATTAGGTTTCATATGGTCAGTATTCTGTTATTTTAAAATAATAAATACTAACTTAACGCTTATCTCATATTTTGTTAGCATTGTTGTTTCCAAAGCTTAAAAACCTTTAAATACTAACATTTTTATCCTTTTCTCTCTATTTTTTCTTTTATTTACCATAAGAGCACAACTACGACTACAATACGGGTTACTTTTATACCAGAAAGGAAAATATTTACACAGGATAAAAAAAACGGCTTGATCGGTTTTAATAGAACTGTCATCGGCGGACAAGGGTCCAAACGTAGAGACTGAAGTCTTTTTTTAAAGAAATCTGTCTTTTCGGATTTTTTCGCAGATTTATTTTGATTTTTGGTTCCCGATGTTTTAAATGCTTCACAGCAATCATGGTGACGGGAGAGACCGCTTTGTAGTTTTATTTAAAATGTCAAATATTCATGTAAATCTGAGAAAGACTTTATAATAAAAGTCTAACTTTTATTAAAGAAGATTTTACACTGGGCAGATTCAGAGAGTACGTATAACCAAACCAGTGTAACCTGCGAGTATAAATAAATAAAAAAACTATCAATCATACCCAACATTCGTATTACTGCTTTCCTGGACTTTGTTTGTCGAGATTCTCCGTGCACGTCATCTTTAAATAATCCTTGTTTAGATTTTGCACTTACTCGAGTTGACCTGTGAAAAATAATAAACAGTAAGTGCAAGTTGATAGTGAAATGAATAAATATTATTACGGGTAAGTTTTAGATGGAGGTTCAAAATATTAAATACTTTACTTACTTTACTGTCGTAAATTATCTAAGGTATTTTGCTCTAAATTTTTATTAAGATATCTATACTAATAAATAATAAAGAGGTAAAGTTTGTGAGTTTGTGACGTTGTAATTTCTGGATCTACCGAATCGATTTAAATGTTTCGTACGAAGATAGTTTGAGACCCTGGAAAGGACATAGGATAGATTTTTTCCCGGAAATCATCCCTTATGGGAGTGAAAATGGGGATGAAAGTTTGTATAGGGAAGCAATTTAGGGACGAAACCGAGCGAAGCGAGGGTGAGTCGCTAGTACTTAATAAATTCGTAAGACTGTATGTTTACAATGTTTTCACAGTGGAGAATAGTGTTTGAAAACGACGAAGTGTAATAACATGAGATTTTATGTAACACAAAACATACGTAACATTAGGAGATGGAAATTTTATTAAAAAATATTTTTAATTTTTACGATCAAATTTGATTATTATTAATTGTGGTAAAAGAATTTTTTTAATTAAGATACAATTAAAAAAATGATTAATTTCAATTTTCTTGGTAATGGCTTCAAATTAAAATGTTTAAAATTAAAATTAACAAATATTGTATAAATTTTGGAGCCATTTTGAAATCATTTTGTAATTTTGTAACAACTATATAATGACCTTTGAGACGTCTAAAATCTTAGTCTCCCACGTGACCAATTCGAAATATAGTTTTATTTAAAAAGTACATTTAGTTATTACGACGGAAGAGTAATTATGTGAAAAGTAACTACCTACAATGTATTACCTACTGATTATTTCCTAATTTTGGTACATCTACGTCATGTGTGCCTAATTATTTATTATACTAGTTCTAACTAATTTTGTTCCTGAATTTTATTTCTCTCGCACTGCCTAAATATATTTATGATATAGTTTAATTGAGTTCAGAAGTCGAAATTACAAGTTTAAAGATAAGAAGAAAATTTATATTGAGATTTGTCAGTATTAAACTTATTTGATGAGTTAACTTGGAATTCATGGAAAATTTTGCTTAAATAAGATAGAAATAAGATATTTTACCTATAAAGTTATTGGAACGCAGGGGATGGGGGAGGGGAGAGGGGGTGGGGGAGGGGAGAGGGGGTGGGGGAGGGGAGAGGGGGTGGGGGTGGGGGTGGGGGGGGTAAAGTAACACATCTTGGAAAGTCGTGGGTTCGATTTTTACTGGAGGTTAAACTTTTAGTTTATACGAGTACTTAATCAAAAGACCTAGTGTGGTGTTGGATTAGGTTAGTTAACACATATAGTCAAGTCATTGAGGACATAAAATAGGGCTTTCGCTACAAAAAGTCAAGGAGAGTTCTAATTTGGCAGTATTACATTTTGGTGTCCTGATTAATATTCTATATTTGCAACGTTAAGCGACCGCCATATTGGAAAAATCTTTTCAGCGTCATCTAGGTTATAAATGGTCATTACAAATATTATAGACCACGAAACTTCCTGCATCTTAGTAGGAAATATTTCTTGATCAGATAAATATTTTAGGTGTTACAATAAAATAAAGTCAAGCTTTGCACATTTTTACAATTCGCACAACCTCTACATTTTTTTTCAATAATTAGGTCACCAAACTTTAATACATGGCTAAATTAGAACTCTCCTTGACCTTTTGTAATTCAAAACTTACCTAGTGACTGGACTAATAGTGTAAGGCTTAAAATGAAGTTTATCATACAAGTAAGAACTCTAAATTAAAAAAAAAAAACTATTAATTTATTATAAACATACCTGATATGTATACCCATTGTGACGTACAGGCAAAGTATGAGAACAGCCGGGACGAAGAAAAAGAAGACGCTGCTAATTTCTAGCAGTGGAGAGGATGCCATCAGGGTGCAGAAAGCCGAATTTAGAGACAAATTGCCGGAATCTATAACAAATACGATTATAATACATATGTATGCAAATAAAATACACATAAATATTTTTTATATATTATGACTAGTATTACTTCTTACTTATCTATCCCAAGGGAACCGTACAGTTATCCGGGATAAAAAGTAGCCTATGTGCTATTCCAGAATATAATATATCTCTGTGCTCAATTTCATCTAGATCCGTTCAGCTATTCTGGCGTGAAAGGGTAACAAACATCCATCCATCCATCCTCATAAAACTTTCACATCTATATCTATACATCTATCTTCTATACATATTATAAAATTGTAACTAAGTCAAATCTGTACATTAAATATTTTTTGGAAAATCTTATTGAAATAGACATTATTATCGATACAGAGGCCGAATCTATAGGTTTTAGAATTTTTGTCTGTCTGTCTGTCTGTTACCGCATCACGGAAAAACCACTGGACAGATTTTGATGAAATTTGGTATGATGATAGCTGGTTATCCGGGTCAACATATAGGATACTTTTTACTGCGGGAAAATATCTCATCTCTGAGTTAAACATTAAAACATAACTAGGGCCGAACCCGAGCGGAGCGAGGGTGAGTTGCTAGTTTATAATATTAGTATGGAATAGTACGAATATTCCATACAATATTATAAATGTTCATTTTGACACAATTTATTTCGGCAATGTCAAGTAGAATGGAGAGGACGATGAAGATTGATGGATATGAAGATAGAGCACCGAAATTTGATTACGTGTAAAATATTGGAGCGTTTTGTTGAAACTCTGAATCTACAGCAAATAAGGCACCACAATAACCATTATATATGCATATAAAATTTGCATAATATTCAATTTCGATAAAATAAAAAAATATCTACTTGTTATAAATTATAATAATATACAGGGTGGTCGGAACATTGACGTCCAAAAATAAAATTTAGGTCCCTTGTATGATAAAATGATCAAAAAATTTTAGTTTTAATCAGATGGCTAATTTCAAGAATTTTTCACCTCGCTGTCTTTGAAGGCCGATTTTGGCCAAAGTAGCCCCATTAAGTACGACTTTTTTTTAATGATTATAAAAGCTGAGAGTTTGGCGCATTCTTAGGCTTACTTAGGAACTATGAAGTCAGCCGTTTAGATTTTTTATTTAAATTTGAAAATTTAAGTCGGTGAATTATTCACCGAACGTAAAATTTTCACTTAAGACCAACATTTTCATAACTTTCATCACAGTCACGAAGCTTATTATTTTATTCATAAAAGTTCTACTTATAAAAATTCAGTTGCAAAAGACATATTACATATTTTACGTTACCATATTTTGTCATTTATTTTAGTAATGTAAACCAAATGTAAGTTTTCTTTTGTTGAAGGATCGCCGATTTTATTATTTTGCTTACTTAGTTAAATCTGAATCAATTAATAAATTGCTTAGTTCCACTTTAAGCTCTCAATATTTTTATGAAAAAGAAAAATAATTAACGATAGTCTAGTCTGGTTCATATTTAGAATTAACGAAATTGTAATTTTCTAAAGACTTTCTTAGCAATTAAATAAATGGTAAAAGAAGTTTTAAGCTCTTACTTTTTATATGAATTAAACCCTAATCACGATAAAGGATAATTATTATTATTGTTTTAATTTATTCTTTAGTTTCGTGTATATAAATAATATTAATTTACATAGTTATTTATTGCTCAATCTTTTGAAAGTTCTATAGGCAAAAGCTTTTGCTTTGAAGCTTTAAACTTTAGTAGATGTCGTATCCATATATCCTGAGGGGTGAGAAGAGAAACTTTGAGTGTATAGCTCTTTGTCTACATAAGTGTTTATCTATAGATAGTTACTTAAAAATTTAAAAAGTGGGTTGACTCATTTCACACAACTTTTTGTTTCTTAATTAAGTATCTAAAGTTTTAAACATTTATCCACTTTAGCTTTTCAAATATGGAGTGGATAGTCCTAAAAAAATTACAGTCTAGGTTTTCAGATATAGGATAATTTCGGTTACATGCTTTTACGGTGTGGCTCAATAAGAGTGCACTATTTCATTTAAAAATAAAAACACGTATTCAATAGAGTGAGTTGTGAAATTTTATTGCATTGTAAAGTAGACATGATCCGATTAAGTATGGAATAAAATATTCGGCAAATGGCCCCCGTGACTCTGATGAGCGGCCTTTACTCTTTTCACAAAATTCTCAATGAATTTTTGACAAAGATGTGGCTGTATCTCACCGATGACGCGTGGAAGCTCAGAAATTGCTTCTGGTTTACTTTTAATAATCGGGACAATCATAGGTAACATCTGTTAAATTTCAAAGTTGTCACATGCGCGAAAAACGAAATGACACAAAGTTTAAATAGTGCATTCTTATTGTGACACCCATTACAATGAAATACTAGTACAAATTGTTTTTTTCTGTCGTCAAAATAAATAATTAGTTCAAAAATATTTCGTAAATATGTGCAGGACGCAGGTGCCATAATTATATAATAATGTCCTCCTGACCGATTCCGGCCACGGCGGCCAATCTCAATGAGACTAGCCAACTGCGCAGGAGATATTATAGTGCACAAGTGTACGCGCAGACACAAGTGCACTCTCTATTCCTGTCACTCTCATACTCCGGTGGGACGACTACTCGACACGACCGGTGAGAGTTAAGGCGCAGGACCGACGGCTTTACGTGCTCTCCGAGGCACGGGGGTGAAACACCGCCAACTTCCCAACTCCGGGCTGTTACTGAGGCTTACTATACAGAAAGACTGAATAACTAAACTTGGCCCGACCCGAGACTCGAACCCAGGACCTTAGGATGTGCAGCCGTACATGCTAGCCACTACACCACCGAGGCAGTCATAATTATATATGTACATATATACTGTGGTGGTCACCTAGTTAGGGCTATTACTACAACAAGAAAACATTTGTTTTCTAGACCTCGTAAATTTAATATTAAGGACCTTATTATCTTAAATACTGACATATAGGAACACTTTTTTTTCACCATTCCAATAATATTGCAATTGTAACATAATTACTGTCATCATAAACAAATAGCTAGAAAAATAATTAGGACTGTGCTGTAGAAACCCTTGGCCCATGGAGTCAAAGTGCTAAGCACTTCTTAAAAGACATAACACCTCGTCTTATTGCCTCAACTGGTGACAGGAGAGCTGGCGCATTTTTTGCCCAAAGAATCGGCATTGACATTCAGCGGGGGAATGCGGCTAGCATTTTTGCCACTATTCCACGTGGACATGACTTGTACAGTAATAACTAAGTGTACATTTGTTTTGTACCTACAATTAAATATATCTGTAATTTCCTTTATTGTAAATAAGAACTGTGCTAAATAAAGTAAAATATAAAAAAATATAATGGGCAGGAACCATAATTGGCTGGGGTTGACATTATTATATTTTTCTATAATTTTAACCCAAACTCCTAAATCTTTCCACAAAACATTTTGAGAGTATTTTATCATCATTAAATTAACGCCTTTTGGAGTCGTGCTACAAATTTTCTTGGGTTACGATCTTATGCTATTAGAGGGCGGGAAGATCAAACGGACTACATTGTATGTTTTGGGTCGTGATTATGTTGGAAATTGATATAATAGGAGAAAATCTTCTGTGTGTAACATTTTCCGCACCAATTTACTATTTTAGTAAGATTAATTGCCGTTAGGGTTACATTAACGACCGAAAATTATGTAAACAGTACCTATATACCTATACATAAAAACTAACATCTTTTAATAAACGATAATCTTTTATGTCTTCTATCTTTTATGTGTATTCAGCCCTTTTTAACGTCCCACTGCTGGGCACGGGCCTCCCTTCAATACGAGAGGGATCAGGCTATAGTCCACCACGCTGGCCAAGTGCGGGTTGGCGGACTTCACATGCCTTTCGAAAACTTGCTAGGTTTTCTCAGACATGCAGGTTTCCTCACGATGTTTTCCTTCACCGTAAGGCAAGTGGTAATCATGTTAGAAATGATTAGTATATGAAAATATCAGAGGTGCGAGACCCGGGATTTGAACCCGCTTCACTCGGTTTGCCAAGCGAGCGCGTTACCACTGGGCTACCACTGCCTTCTATCCTTTATCTTTAAGAAAATTCTAATTTTGAGAAAATTCAATAACTACTTCGATGTGTATTCAGAGTTTTATTTTCAGTAATGAGAAGTAGATCTTTTCTAGTTTTATCCTTAAAAGTTTTTATTCTGTCTAGGATCGAACCCAAATTTCCGCTACAGTAGGCAATTCCAGCTAAGTCTTTATATTTATTATTATGAAACAAAACATCTATACAGATAAATAAAATTGTAAAATTAAAATAACCGCTTTTTACTAAATGCATATGGATGTATATACCAAAACAACATTTTTTACAACTTTTGTCTGTCTGTCTATCTGTCTGTCTATCTGTCTGTCTGTCTGTTTGTTCCGGCTAATCTCCGAAACGTCTGGATCGATTTTGACGGGACTTTCACTGGCAGATAGCTGATATTATAAGGAATAACTTAGGCTACTTTTATTTTAGAAAAAGAATCAGGGTTCCGCGAAAAAAAAATTAAAACCCATGAAATTGTGAACAAAATCCGCGTACGGCGTACGCACTCGAGCAAAGCGAGGGTAAATCGCTATATAATTTAAATTAATATCTTAGGAGTAGCAAGCTACTATTTATGTATAAATATAGCTAAGCGTAAAAACGTACCTAGGGACGAACGAGAGCGAAGCGAGCGTGAGTCGCTAGTTTTAAAATATACCTATATATTCGGAAAAGTAAAATAATATTGTATCAGTTTATGTGCGATATACAGTGGATGAAATGAATGAGCAAATCATAGTGATGTTCTCATCTTAACAATAAACATATTTCTGCCAGCATCGAACTAAAACATATCCTCGTCACCTTTGATAGAAGTTATGACACGCGAACTAAATTAATGAGAGCAAATTCCAATATTGAAAAGCACGTTGAAATCTTGCCAAGTTGAGTTCCATCATATTTACATACGCTTGGTCATATAGAATAGACACGACATTATTACAAGAGGCTTACTACTTGTTACAGAAATAAAAGAAAACTTTTCTTATTTTTTAGAATAAATAAGCAAACTGGAATTTTATAACCTTGAAAATTAATAAATGTTAGCCGAATAGATGAGGCTAATGTTGAAAAGCTGGCGACAAATTCACATAAATAAAATGGAACTTATATTTATGGAATTTTTAAGATATTAAATGATGAATACTAAGATACATTACAAAGTGCCAAAAGCATTCTTTTATTAATAACCGGTGTAATAATAGATTAGTGGCCAAATAATCTCTAAAGACAGTTTATTCAGAATTTCTGATTCAATAACTCTAAAATTATACTAACAATGTAAATATATAACTTTTTGTGGTCAGCTCTCTGGTTATAATTATTATTATACCCTACACTCTCATATTTACCAGTTCGATCCCAGACAGGATAATAAATGTTGTTTAATATGCGTTTTGTTTGCAAGAAGTTTGGAGATTATTTCGTGTCAAAATCGGGTTTTATTGGCATTAAATTAAAGAAAATAACACACAGCTTAATCAGAGGAAAGCAAGGATAGCAAGGAGGAAAGTAAACAATACGCATCTCTAGAAGATTAATTAAAAGACAAGTATATCCTCGTAGTTTTATACTTAAATAACCATTCAAAGAACACGTGCACAAACAGAACACTAAATCAAGAACAACACATTAGGCATTTATCGATTAAGTAAATAATGGCGCTCCCATCAATAAAATGCTTAAATACGAATTCTTAGGCACATTTCCGTATTTATTTCCATACAAACAAAAGGAACGTGGAAGTTTTCATTTACTGATATTAGTAATCTTATTTACTTATAAGTAGGCTTATTATATAAAGAGAAAACCTACCAACTTAAATGTTTACACATATGCGAGAAACTTCAAATTTTTATTCTATAACAGAACTTCTCAGAATATATACTGGAAGAAAAAGCCAAACTGGCTTCCAAAAAAATGGGTGTCCTTAACAGAGCGAAACAGTATTTCACGTCGGGGCATCGCCTTTTGCTCTATAAAGCACAGGTTCGCCCTCTCATGGAGTACTGTTCTCATCTCTGGGCAGGCGCCCCCCAATACCAGCTTCTTCCATTTGACTCTATCCAACGCCGGGCAGTTCGTATTGTCGACGATCCCATACTCACAGACGACTTGGAACCTCTAAGCCTTCGGAGAGATGTTGGCTCTCTGTGTGTTCTTTATCGTCTTTACAATGGAGAGTGTTCTGATGAACTTTTTGATTTGGTGCCACCGTCACGATTCTATCATCACACCCTTCGCCGCCGGGTTGGATGTCATCCACACATTTTAGATGCTTGGCATGCTTCAAATGTACGTGCATCTCGTTCTTTTCTACCTCGCACGTGCAAAATGTGGAATGATCTTCCTCCTGAGGTTTTCCCTGAGCGCTATAACATGGGGGTCTTCAAGAGCCGTGTCTTCAGGTCCCTTAAAGGCCGGCAACGCATTCGCAACTCCTCTTGTGTTGCAGATGTCCATGAGCGGCGATAGCCACTTACCATCAGGTGGATCGCTTGCTCGTTTGCCCCTTTCTTGTATAAAAAAAAAAAAAAAATATGATTTTATACCGGTAGCGAATTTTTACAATATGTTAGTAAAATAAGTATAGATTATTCCCTCAAAAAACCAATGGAAATTGGTGAAAACCGTATGAAATCCGTAGTCTGAGATTAGAAGAAACAAACGTAATCTCGGCGGGGGATCTAGTTTATAGTACCTATGTGGTATTTCAGTTCTATATATTTTATTTAACACTAGCGACTCACCCTCGCTCTGCTCGGGATCGTCTCTAGTTACGTTTTAACGTTTAGTATAGATTTCTCAGAGATGAGATATTTTCCCGCAGTAAAAAGTATCCTATATGTTGACTCGGATAACCAGCTATCATTATACTAAATATCATCAAAATCCCTCCAATGGTTTTTTCCGTGATGCGGTAACAGACAGACAGACAAAAATTCTAAAAACTATAGATTTGGCCTCTGCATCGATAATAATGTCTATTTCAATAAGATTTTCCAAAAAATATTTAATGTACAGATTCGGCTTAGTAAGAATTTTATAATATGTATAGAAGATAGATATAGATGAGCGACGCCGCATCGGGCGACTGCCAATATTTTATCATTCGTTTTATTTGCATTCTGGTTTTTATTTACTTAGCGGTTTCCCGACGCGGCTTACTTAACATTTTTAATTTTATTTTTATTCTTTTTAAATTACTCGCGGACACTAATTCTAATAGATAACTCTCATTAAGACTATTCTTATGAGCCCAAATCTGCTGTAACTTTCTGAGGAATTAGTTTATCTATTTATTATTACAGTATAAGTTCATGGTTAGCATGTCTTGGAAATACCGCCGAAGTAACAGTACACCAAATTTCAAATTTTAATCCTTTTATCAAGTAGAAAATGAGTGATGAATTTTCTACCTCTTTTCTTTTCTTCTTCTCTTTTCTTTGCACCGAATAGGCTCCATAACTACTGAACCGATTAAGATGAAATTTGGTAAGAAGATAATTTGAGACCCTGGGAAGGATATAGGATAGTTTTTATCCCGGAAATCATTCCCTAAGAGGGTGAAAATTGGGATGAAAATTTGGGGAATCAACCTAGGGACGAACCCGAGCAAAGCGAGGGTGAGTTGCTAGTAAATTATATAGCTAAGAAAAACAGAAAAAAAAATACATCAAAATCGGTCTTTTCGTTTAGGAGCTACGCTGTGGCATCGTAGCATCGTCATAGGTATACACATACACAGACACACAGACACGTCAAACTTATAAAACCCTCTTTTTGCGTCAGGGGTTAAAACACTAAGTTTCCAATACTCATTTTAAATTCGCATAACTTTCAGCCGTAATTGCCAAAACAGATAAAATAACTTTTTTAAGGCTAAGTAAAAATATGGTAGTTACAAGCGACTTAGTAAGTTTTAATACACTTGTTTTAATACAGTTTAATTTGATATCAATCTTTCCTATTTTCGACTTATATAAAACGTTGAGCCGCCCCCGTAAAATGTTATTTATATCACGTTCCCAGATTATAATAGCCACGAGTTTACCATTGATATTACTAAATTAAACTTATTTCAAAAGTATTTACTTATACACAGTTGCGGCTTATTGAAGGAAAATCTAATAGAAATGTTTCTTTCTATACCTTCAAACGAGCTAAAAGTTACGTGAGAAAGATACAATACGTACATACAATACGTGACGTGAGTTACGTATGTTAAATCGATTATTTACTATAGCGACTCATCCTCGCTTCGCTTCGGGTTCGTCCCTAGACAAAAACATATTTATCCCATGGGAACCGTACATTTTTCCGGGATGATATAGAGCCTATAGCCTCCCTAAATTAACGGGCTATCTAATGCAAAAAGAATTTTTCAAATCGGACTAGTAGCTCTTGAGATTAGCGCGTTCAACCAAACAAACAAACAAACTCTTCAGCTTTATAATATTAGTATAGATTAAATATAATATCATATTAGGGATCAAAACTAACCAATTTCGTTTTATCTATTTTATTGGAAGGTTTTTACTTATCAAGATTATGTTTTCATTAATTTATGTAAATGGAGTGATCTGCTCCCGCTTCGTTTTGGCGCAAACTATACCCGCACGTCCTTTATAAGTTTTTTCAATATAGTAGGTAATGTCCCACAGGACTAACGGTATAAAATAAAAAAATAAAGTCACTTTCCGGTCTATAAAATTTCTATGCAAAATCGAAAATCACGTCGATGTATTGCTACTTTGTTGTTTCAAACACCGTCTAAATAAAAATATAAATATAATAAATATGTTGGGACATTAACACACAGCACCATTTAGTTCCATGGTAAGCTACGAGGCTTGTGTTATGGATACCAGATAGTTGATACACTACACATATATAACTTTAAATACATACATATTATAAATATAAACACCCATGACTGGAGTACAAACATTTTTGTATTCACCACACAAATGAATGCCCCCACCGGGACTCGAACCCGCGACCGCTGGCAGAGCAAGTAGGATCACTACAAACTGAGCCAAACGTGTCGTCAATCTTTTTTATAACATTTGTAAGGAAAAAAGCTTTAAATAGGATAAACTTTCATTAGAAAACGAGGTCATGACCCACGGTCCACGGAGCGTCACTTATATTACTGGGATCTTATAAATATTTATAAAACAAGTGGTAATACTCAAGATTTTCAGGCTATAAATGTATTACGAAGTGTACTGTAGCCTACGATTCGAATACTGTAGCCTCTTTTTATTCAAACGTAATATAGGATGATAAGAATCGCTCTTAAGGAATTTATATGTATGTTGTTTTAATAATGAACTTTCTAACAAAAGTGTTTGATAAGTTGTGAAATTGTCGTTATTCTATAGAATTGTGTTATACTATGTGTAATCATCTCTGATTAAATAAATAGCGGTAATGCTGGAAATAGCTAAAACAGCTTAAATTGCTAAACACTGAACAGTATCCTTGTTACCGTTTAGGCTGTATACAGTAGGTACCTATGAGGAATAAAATCGATGATCGCTCTAGAATCGTTTAAACGTTTAACATACGTAAAGTTCACAGCACATTGCAGGGCATAGAACCCTGAAGTACTAGTATAGTATTATATGATCTATGCCTGAAGTTTACATCATACGGTCTTTGAATGAGCCTCCTATTCAAGACGACTTTCTAAAATCGATATCTAATACGAAGTCAAAAATGATATATCAGAATGACATTATCAACGAATTATTCGATAACTTTAAATAATAAGTTAATTACTTAAGTTAGGTACATTAAATGATTTCTCATCATAACATAATTTTCCACGAAACTAGAATTAGAAATTGTTTCCATATACAAAAGTAAGTTTATAACAACGACGTTTATATTATGAAATTACCAAGAATTTGAAACATTTGTTTACTCAAAGATTAATTATTAAGCTAAAATTAAACTTAAACTTTTAATCGTTACATTTTATGTACATTTGTTATTTTTATTTTTGTACTTTAACATTTTCTTAATCTTGCTAGAGTAACTTTTTACTAACTAGGTCCTAAGGATTCGTCTGCGTGTCTTACTTCGCAACAATACAGGAAGCTCGTTAGGCTTAAGCTTTTCCAAAAATAGGGTGGTAGCAAAAGAATTATTAATTTCTTTGTTAAAGTTCTCAGTAGCAGCTTGGAGTTCGCTAGTTAGTGTTAGCATGTATCACGAAGGGGAGGTGATGCCGTTGGCTCTGAGGCTTGATCTTTCTCCAGTCGTATGGCACTTTGAGAGTAAGAGAATGCGCCTATGTTCTTATATCCCATAATACGGGCATCTTTCCTTTAAATAGTGAGTTACACTTAGATTTATCGCTATGACCAAATTGTGGTTTGAATGATATTATTTTTCCAGAAATACAGCACGCTGTATTAGATATTACGCATACATACATGTATACTATATAGTAAAAAAATATGTGCCGTAATTATTTCTATATCACTGCCCCTAAATGTTATAAGTATATATAATTTTCTTACTTGGTGGATAGTCTCTATAACTGATGTCACTGTACAAGGCGAAAGGAGATGCACTGATGAACGCCAGAAGCCACAGTACCACTATGATGCGGGACGCCCTCGTCAAACCAGCCATGGCGTATAGATGTAAAGGGTGACATATGGCCAGGTACCGCTCTAATGAGAACGCTGATATCGTCAGTACTGATACATAGGTTGCTCTGTAAATAAAGGAAAAACATTTTGGATTAGTTACTGCCCTTGTACGCTAGTCTAGATGTACTTGTATGTAATTAAATATGATTAATATGTCCCATTATGTTATAATATGAAACCGTTTTCATAAATTTTCTCAAATTAGTAATAAGTATTCCGTTACAATGTAACAGAATATCCAGCTCTGAGGCAATATTCCTCCAAAATTGTGAGTATAGAAAGTATCATAATAGCACGTTATATTACAATGCATTCTTACATGTTAATTCAAGTCAATAAAAGTTAGTCTATCATTAAAAACCATATGTATGTAGGATCCGGGGATACCAATAAAAGCGTTTAAAATACACTAATAACTATTTATTCTATTTAAATTATGAAAGACAATGTTCACGCATAACGTCTCGTCGCCATTATGACAGAAACGTCCTTCTTTTCTTTTATTCATCTTTCATTCCATTCCATTCTTAAAATCATTTAATACTTCTCTTTTTACTCTTAAAATATTATTTCACGCATACTTATCTCGCAAATCCCACATGTATTTTAATTAATTACACTTTTATAAGTGGTTTTTAATTGCTAACGCCGTGACGTGATTCCAGAAACCTAGCTAAAGCTACGCGTCGGAATTTTAATCTAAATTTCACATTAGCAAAACATAATGATATTAGTATGTTGGTTTAGAGGATGCTGAAACACAAAAAAAATATTGGTGCCCAAAAGTACGTAGTAAAAAAAAAGTAGTAAGTAGTCACATTTCAAAAATATTTGGGTTGTTTTCTACAAGAGAACTATGACAATCATTAAAAATGGACTACGTATGGAATAGACTTACATCTTTAACTATACATATATGAGAGGTAAGAAAAATACTCGTATAAAGGCGTGGCGAACTTTACATGTCTTTTGAAAACTTGCTAGGTTCTCTCAGACATGCAGGTTACCTCACGACGTTTTCCTTCACCGTTAAGACAAGTGGTAATCACGTTGGAAACGATTCGCACATGAAAATATCAAAGGTGCGAGACCCGGGATTTGAACTCACTTCACTCGGTTTCCCAAGCGAGCGTATTATCACTGGGTTACCACTGCCTTACAACCACCAACATCCAATATCGTTAAAGTTTGTTTATTACATAAAAATGTAAGCTGACCTGTAGCAGGTACATACACGTAATCTGCAATATGAGTTTTCAATATTTTTCCACTAAAAAGTAACCAATATTGTGGTAAACTCGGTAGAGGCTTATGCAAAAATTGTTTGTTCTTCGCCAGTATACAACGGTTTATACATAAGCATCAGAGGGCTGTTTGTCTGACATTTAAAAAAAATTGTGAGGGTGACTTTATTGTTAGTTCAATCTGTAACTTTTGTGAGTGGTGTGATGCCTTTCTTATAAGGGTTTTGTTGATATAACAGAAAAGCGCTAAAAGTTTTTATAAGCACATTTAATGATAAGAATATAGTTTCTTTGATGTAATAACATTAAAAGACCCTTTCTTCGTCGTAGTTACGGCTTTATTTGCTACTGAACTTTAATAAAACTACGAGTTAATAATGATTTATTATAATATCTAAATATTTCCAATATTTAAAACTTTTAAAGGATATATTATGATAAATATAATATGATGTGATAAGGCAAATGTAATAGAAAGGAATATTGAAACATACGTTTCAGTTTTTAATAAGAAATTCAATGTAGGTACATATGTATAAAAGGCAGTGGTAGCCCAGTGGTAACGCGCTCGTTTGGGAAACTGAGTGAAGCGGGTTCAAATCCCGGGTCTCGCAACTCTGATATTTTCATGTGCGAATCATTTATAACATGATTACCACTTGCCTTACGGTGAAGGAAAACATCGTGAGGAAACCTGCATTTCTGAGAAAACCTATTAAGTTTTCGAAAGACATGTGTAGTCCGCTAACCCGCACTTGGCCAGCGCGTTCAATAACATACTACAATAATAACAGCTATAACTGCTATAACCTGATATTATATTTTGTCGTTAAGTGTTTGAACTACCACAACCTTTAGTCAGCGTACGACAGGAACAGGTGTTATTTTACGACTTCTATGACATAAAATGTGATGGCTCTAATATTCAATAGTCAAATCATCTCTTCAACTCACTATGAAAGTTATCTTAGTACACCACGTTCAGTATCTATTGAAATTTACCTTTTAAGGTGTATTTACGCCAAAAGAGTTTCTTGCTTTGAAGAAAAGAAAATCTATAAAGTCTAAAAAGTTGATGAATGTCGGTATAGTGAGTTAGTTATTAGATCTACGAGATAGTCAACAATGTCACATAGCACGAAATGTATTCAGCCCTTTTTAACGTCCCACTGCTGGGCACGGGCCTCCCTTCAATACGAGGGGGATCAGGCTATAGACCGCCACGCTGGCCAAGTACGGGTTGGTGGAGCATGTAATAATACAGTTTTATTCGCTTGAGTTTCTCATCTCAATGATATGAAACGTTTTCCGCTTAAATGCAAGTTTGTTGAATTGACTAACTCAAGCAATTCTGCCAAAGGGACTTCATAACAAATATAATCGAGCGTCAGTAATATTACCTTTTAAGTAGCGTTAGTTCCAATTGTTATGGACTTTAAGCCAGATCAGATTTTTTTTAACTATTTATAAAAATGTAACAAAAGGTACCTACATAAAAAAAAAATAGAATAAACTTACGCTTCTGATATAAAAGCTCGCAGCTTGCAGAAGACGAGGCCTAGACTGTAGGGGTACTGATGCCAATATACTGTTAAGTCGTTTGGAAGACCTGCAATAGAAAATATTATTGAAATTTAAATATTTTAAAATTCTGTTCACTGCTATATTAAGGATTTTATTAAACTACCTTACTTTTAATGGATTAAGCTGTTATTGTAGAAGTCAAAAATTTTAATAGTGGATTTCCTAGCAAATGAAAAGGCAAAAGTATAAAACTTTGGCCTGATTATAGTAAAAGACCTGCTTAACGTGAAATAACAAATAATAAAATCTGGCAAAATGTCGATCAGACTGGCGCCACAGGTTTCAAAAGATTTTAATGTCCTAATTTTTATTGGTATGCATGGAGTTTAATTGATCTGCTTTTATACTTTTGTAAGGTCATATAATTTCAGAGATTAATATTCGTGAATGAAAATATACAAGTGCTTGCTGTTATTAATAGCACCTCAATGCTTCGGTGATCTAGTGGCTAGCAAGTACGGTTGCAGATCCAGAGGCCCTAGGTTCGAGTTCAGGGTCATGCCAAGTTATTGAGTATTTCTGTCAAGAAAGTCTCAGTAACAGCCCGGAGTTGGGAAGTTCGCGGTGTTACATCTTGCCTCGGAGAGTCGGTTCTGTGCCTTAACTCTCACTGGTTATGTCAAATAGTTATCCCACCAGAGTGATAGGAATAGAGAGTGCACTTGTGTTTGCGTACACACTTGTGCACTATAATATTTCCTCCGCTGATGGCTAGTCTCATTGAGATTGACCGCCGTGGCCGAAATCGGACGGGAGGACATTTTTTTATAATTAATAAATAATTTGAGTACAACCCCTCCCCCCTCCCCTCTGCAGGAACTACTGAATTCGTGAACGCATAAACCGAACAACTAAACTGACGTTCGTCATACTATCCATACGTGTAGGGAAATGATGGGTACGCCGCCGGTTTTCCGTTGTTTCGACAGATCATCGTTCATCTATTTCAAGTAATTTGCACAAAATGTGATTCTTTTCTTCAATTTCCATTGAATATAATGATCTTACGTTTGTCGTGATGGGCTCATTAGCGTCCGACAATCCAGTCGGACGCAAAGCCAAAAGACAGACATTGAGTTGGGCTACTTTGATGGGTGGTATACCGTGCGGGTTGCTCCTGGTACCTCTCTGACAGCAGCGGGGACCGTGCGAGCAACCCCTTGGTTGTGTGGTCTGCTTTGGCTGACCTGCCGTCGGGGTGTCGTGATTAAGTGGGTAAGCGAGGGGGGGTTTGAGCAGGTAGTACTGGCTTTTCTAGCCGGTGAGTCCCACATAACCACTTGTATGTATACAGGTGGTATGCGTAAATGTATTCCGTAACATAAAAAAAAATGGCAGATCCTAGTGTACTGCGTCTTTGTATCACAATAGCATATCTGAACTAAAATGCTTAAGATGATATTATAGTTAGCTATTTATTTAGTAGTCATCTTATTTTATGGTAGTAAATATATAAAATATAAAATACTATAGGTAGCCTTTTTTTATTTAAAAGGAGTATTACTGTTATGTACACAGGTAAAATGTAATCCTTTGAATATTCCTTTCCTATACCTACACAATATCACATAGTTATTTGTACATTTGGTTTTGCATCACAATAGTCGCTAATTGAAAATTTGTATTAACGGACTAAAGCCGTCTTTGTGGCCGTTATAAAATCAATATCGACAATGTTCACCTCATTGTTTAACGAAAGCTATTAATTTAAATGTCATGTTTATATTTCACAAGTAAAATACATTAAGAATTTGATAGTTAATTAATTTAATTATTTTCGGAAACATTTATTATAATAAATTATGTCTGTAAGACCATTTCTGGTTATTAACAAATATCATATCTACCCGCATATTATTTCTAATGATAATTTTTGGCAAATCATTATATATGTTACGAGTAATGTTCATATCTTCATACTAGATTTACTAATATATTATTTAAATATTCATTAACACTTTATATCAAGTGAAATAGGTATGCTTAGGACTAGATGTATATAAAATCTTACTCTACAAAAATAAATGTAGAAGATTATCGAAAACCACAACAATTTTTTAAGTTATACTTCTTTTGGAACATTTGGAAAAAATATGAGAGTAAAATTTTTACTATGCGCGCACACACCGACAGCCTAAAAGTGGCATGATGAAGTTAGCTGAAAACGACATGATGAAGTTAGCTGATAACTGTTTGTTGCCATGGTAACCGTTGTTATTGTCTGACAAATGATATATAATGTTATATTCTTTCCTTAAATGACATTCTATAAATATATGATTGTAATATGTCTAATATGCCTTATTTAATTATTTTATTAATTTATCATTCCTTTCACAAACAGAGTTGTGACATATGGGATGAAATATTTAGCTATTTTTTTTCTGTTACGCCAAAGAAGTGTAATTTCTTAGGTGCGTACATAAGTACAAACACACGTTTTTTTATACACATACGTATGGTAGGTGTATAGTAGATAAAAAATTGACTTCAAGCTCCCTAACTTATATATCCAAAACTCAGGTGATTTTTCGTGGTTGTAAATTACATGAATCTTCACACAATAGTAAGAATACAAAATTGAAAAAAAAAAAAAAACACTCATAGAGAAGTAGACTCTGTAAATTATAATAATATTGTAATTTTAATTTCCTGAGGGAAAAATAAGGGTATATTGGTGTCATGAGTAAAATGCTCCTTCATCTATTTGCTGCTTAAAATGTTAATCTGTTTGAGTAATCTTCTTATTATATAAAAGGCAAAAGTGATTGACTGATGTATCAACGCACAGGCCAAACCCTTAAGGCTAGCAAATTGAAATTTCGCACACGATTTCCTCATATGACGAAGGCATCCACTAAGGAAGGATTTTTCAAAATTCAACGCCCAAGGGGGTGAAATAGGGGTTAAAAGTTTGTATGAAACTTTTTATTCCTTGGACATATTTGCATAAATTTCGTATTTTTCTTAGTTTGATCGCGAGCGAAGCCGCGAGTTCTGCTAGTCACGAATAAATATATTAACGATAGGTAGCTAAATTTTTTGAAAAATATGTAACAAGGGAACTTTTCATACAACTTTTCGGTTTAATTAGCATTCGTATACGAACTATTGTTAACCGATTTCCAAAAAGGAGGAGGTTCTCAATTCGTCGGAATCTTTTTTCTTCCTTTTTTTTATGTATGTTCATCGATTACTCGAATACGCCTCAACCGATTTGGAAAATTCTTTTTTTGTTTCAAAGGGTATTCTTCCCCGGTAGTCCCATATAAATTTTATCGAAATCGGTTAAGCGGTTTTTAAATAAATGGCTTAATCGAATATGTTTTAAAAAATCTTTCTTCTTATTCTTCTTACAAATTACCTGCTTATTACGTCTACACTAAAAATGGAAAAAGAAAAACTTTAAAAAAAAAATAAAAACCGACTTCCGGGCACTGAAAAGTAAAAAATAACTAAACAGGGGTTTTCATTTAGAATAGATACCTAATCAGATATTTTCGAAGTCGGTGTGCTTTGATTTGTATTGACTAGCACCGACTTTAAATTATGAATTAAAAAGAAATTACTTTTAAATTATAAAAATATATTAGATATATAGCCTTCCTCCATAAACGGGCTACATAATGCAAAAAGAATTTTTCAAATAGTTTAGTAGTATAATAATAGTTCCTGAGATCAGCACGTTCAAACAAACGAACTTTGCGTCTTTATAATATTAGTATAGATTATTATTTATTAATACTAATTAAAGTATAGTATTTGGCACACAGACACATAGAGAAACGTGTCAACTTCATTTATTACACAAGTGTAGATATATAATATAACATAAAATACATAGAAATATATTATAGAAACTATTATGAAATTCAAGGAAAATAAATATATATTGAATAGATTTAAGATGTGTTGTATGAAAAAATAGCTGACATTGAATGTTCCCGATTCGCAATAAAGGCGTCAAATAGGTTTTGCTGATGCTTCGTTTAATATGGTGATTTTGTGTGAATTTCCGTTAGCTTTATGTGATATGTTGATAGAAAAAATAAATATGTTTAATACTAGCGACCCGTCTCTAGATTACTTTCCCATTTTTAACATAATAGGTTTCTCGTCTCCTAGATCTCTTCGTGATCTGCAAAATCTGTATTTTTTTCTGGCATAGACTTTGAAATCATGTTATCTCATAAGTTTTATATTAATAGTCTAATGTTATTGCACAGAGTACGCAAAGTAGCGTAGCATTCCGCCTTATCATTTTATACGAATTGAAAATTATAATATAAATATTTTTTCTTACATTGGCACTTTTTGCATAGTGACGACACGTTTGGCTCAGTTTGTAGTGACCCTACTTGCTGTGCCAGCGGTCGCGGGTTCGAGTCCTGCTGGAGCATTCATTTGTGTGATGAGCATCAATGTTTGCACTCCAGTCATGGGTGTATATATTTATAATATTATGTGTGTATTTAAAGTTATATATGTGTAGTGTATCAACTATCTGGTATCCATAACACAAGTCTCGTAGCTAACCGTGGAACCAAATGGTGCTGTGTGTTAATGTCCCAACATATTTATTTATTTACTTTGAGCGTCGGTTACTCCAGCGGTGGAGCTATAATGGACAGATGTAAAAAAAATAAAATTTCGTGTTAGTAATTTTATATTATAATTTTCTAAAGTTTACAACCAAATAACATTCTGCGAATGGAAATTTTTTTTCTCTATTAATTACTTGTAATGACGACGTAATTTATAGCATTAAATGTACATATGTTCGTGGACTTTTTTGTAGAATTATTAAACGTACATTTGCTTATTATACAATATTCTCATTTATTTTTTTTTCTTTTCTCTATGGCTTAGAGTTGCGTTAACAGACGCAATACATTCTGCCAGTGTCACGTTTTGTGAGGAAGACACGAATGAGTTTGAGCGGTAATTTTATTCTCATTTATATACAACCGTTTAGACTGCGCACCGCAAAAGATGATGTTCTAAACAGTATTATCTATTTTCAACTTGTTAGAGAAAATTGTGATAAGATTTGGTTCGCCTAAAATACACAATGACACAGCAAAAACATTCATGGTGTTTAATTTCTATATAAAAAGTGAAATTATCGAAATTGGATCTTCTTTTCGTTTTCATGTCACTAATTCATTGCCTATGTACATATTTATAATATTAATATGGATTAGTAGCGAAGGTTCATTCCTAGACAAAAACAAATCTATCCCACGGGAACCGTACATTTTTTCCGAAATAAAAAGTAACCTATGTGCTATTCCAGACTATTATCTATCTCTGTGATAAATTTCATCCAGATCCGTTCAGTCGTTCTAGCGTGAAAGAGTAACAAACATCCATACATCCATACTCACAAACTTTTACATTTATAATATTACTATGGATTGTACCGTCGTAGATTATAATCGACGTATTTGGTGTTTTTTTTTATTTATAATATTGAATACTTTTGTATTTAAAATATAACTAACATTAGCCTATATTACTCCAGGTCCGTATAGTCTATCCATGCACAAAATTTTATACAAATCTGTCTAGCGGTTCCCCGGGAAGGAGTAACAAACAAACTTTTACATTTTTAGGAGTAGCGTGATATTTCCGCTATAAATATAATAATAATAATAATATAATATAGCCTTTAATTCAGATCAATGTTACAATAACTATATGAAAAAGAACAATACATGAGAAACTTAAATTTAAATCTTAATCTAGTCTTTTATTTGAATTTTGCTTATTTTCTGTAGATCTGTTTGCCAATCGGCAAAGGCCTCCTCCAATCTTTTTCACTCATAACTTTCTTGAGCCACCCTATTCCATGTTACACCTGCCACTTGTTTTATGTCATCATCCCATCTTTTTTGTGGCCTACCTCTTTTACTTTTTCCTTCTCTAGGATACCATTGTGTCACAATTTTTTTTCTTCTCCATTTTTTTTCTTCTTATCATGTGCCCTGCCCATCGCCATTTAAGTCTTCTAATTTTGTACGTTACGTCTATATCCTTTGTTTTGCTCCTTATTACGCGGTTTCTCAGTCGATCTGACTTCTTCACATTCATCATGCTCCTTTCCATTGCATTATGATATTTCCGTTAAGCTACCGTTAATATAAATATACTAGCGGCTCTCCCTCGCTTCGCTTCTAGACAAACGAAATCAAATCTATCCCACGGGAACCGTACATTTTTTCGGGATGATCAATAGCCTATAGCCTCCCTCTGTTAACGGACTATCTAATGCAAAAAGAATTTTTCAAATCGGATTAGTAGTTCCTGAAATTAGCGCGTTCAACCAACCAAACAAACAAACAAACTAACAAACAAACTCTTCAGCATTATGACATTAGGATAGATTTTCGTATCATAAGCGTACTAAAATGGTGTTAAACCAGATACGAGTATTATTGTATTGAATAAGTAAATAGCATTATAAGCTGAACTGATTTTATATTGTTATAATATAAAATCTTTTCTTATGAACTTTAACAACAGTTTTTTAAGCGGTTTAAACTTTCCATAAAGTTTATTAGTTGAAGATTAAGAACTGTATTGTTGCGTAGATAAGTGTTTTACTTTGCAAAAATAAAAAAATAATTTTCTTTTACATTACGCTTATGTTTTTACTAAGAGACTATTGAGTTTTGTGATAATTTATCCATTTATATATTTTTCGTTGGTTTATGTGATTATTTCAAATTAATAATTAATCAACAACAAACTAATATAATAAATATGAACGTTTGTGACTGAGTGTTTGTTTTTAATAATTATTTTACTTCATTATTTATATGCTACAGTGGCTCAATTGATTTTAATAAAATTCGGAATAGAGGTAGGTTATATCTCGGATTATCATGTAGGCTACTTTTTTTATTGGGACCGTAATAAACCAGGAGTAATACATTTTTTACTTTAGATTTATATTAGACAGTATGTGGCATGGTTTGGTTAGCGTTTTTTCTATAACAAATGTCCCAGGGAAGTCTGAAAGTCTTGTAGGTGTTTACTATAAATAAATATTTTGGAACATTAACACACAGCACCATCTAGTTCCATGGTAAGCTACGAGGCCTGTGTTATGGATACCAGATAGTTGATACACTCCACATATTTAACTTCAAATACATACATATTATAAATAGAGTACAAGTAAGGTCACAGCAAGTAGGGTCACTACAAACCAAGACAAACGTGCCGTCAAAACTATACTCGTATGTGTGTGTGTATGTATTAATTTTCATTTTATGAACTTACTCAGAAGTATAATTAATTTGCTTAGATAAAGTTTCAATGACTGTTTACAAAAAGAAGTTGTGCCCAAGCCGATAGGAAGACCGTGAAAGTGTTTAAATTAAAAACTCGGTAAGTACTTAATATCTACTTGTACATTAAGCCTAGTTTAGACTAAGACACTATCTATACACGATACACTCAGTGTATACACCAAGTGTCTCTTTGTGAAGGCGAGTGTCTCTAAATGTGAAATTTATTGTGACACGATAATTAGTGTCGCATCAGCGGCTGTGTGAACACGGTGTGTCCAAATGTCTCGTGTAGTTGATTTTTTCGAACAGGTTTGACATTTTCAATACACCGTACCGCGAGAAGATAGCACTTAAGAATGAGTTTCACTTAGAGCAAGGAGTGTGAATAACAGCGGACACAATTTCCGTACATTTATGTACATACACTTCTCAGACACTCAAATTTCGTGAAAGTGTAAACAGTAGAAATTAATATCTGACATTTATGTCGTAGTCTAAACTTAACTTTATTTACATAACTATTATCAGAATTGCTTGGAGGTAAACTTTGCCTGGCGTTTTAAACCTTAGTACCTCCGATGATTGCTTTAAAACATTCGAATCGACAGTTTTATTTAAAATACTCTATCACAAAAAAAAAATATTATTAAGAAAAATATTATAGTATAATGTTCATAAGTCGAAAAGTTTTTACGGGTTGGTAATGACTACCATTAATTTAACCAAAAATTAGAGAATTAGAGGAAAAAAGGTTTGATTATAGGATCACTTTGTTGCCGAAACCCGACACACGCGAGCGAAGCGAGGGTAAGTCACTAGTATTTTAATGAAAATGATTTTTGCAGGTACAAACATCTCCATAAACATAGAATTTTATATCGTGATGGATGGCCTTTCCTTTTTATTGCGCTATATTCTTAGATATAACCCATTACTTGCCCTTAAAATTTAAATGAGGAAATAAAAGCAAAATATTTTCAAAGATGATTTCCATTGAAAAAATAATAACTTCTCTTTTGTGGTTATATGTTCGTGTAAACATAGATGGATAACTTTTTTTTTCAGTATTATTGGTCGATTTCGCAATTATAAGAGGATGGACACTCGCTTCTGTTTCGTTCAGGCCCTACTTAAATAACGTCGTACGCCCATCAGTAATATTTTCTTATAAACTCGTACAATTGCATGCGAGAGTAAAAAAGCTTTACATCAAAATACGTGTATCACGTCTGAATGGCTTTAGAATAATTACCAAAACAGTTGTTAATTCAAAATAAGAACAGTTAATGGGCACACCTGTGAGTGGCAAAGAAACGAGTCAGCTTGTAACAGTGTATTATAATATTGTTGTTATTTTGTCAAAAATGTAGCTCATCTAGTATTAATATGCATAAATATTTGAAAAGTTATTACATTTTTAGCAAAACATTCCGTAAAAAAGATATGTTATTTTTTAAGACATCATATAAAATTGTAATTTTCCGTAAAGAGAGAAGCTATTACCGTCGCGTCATTCTTAAGAGGCCGTATATGAAATTTTGCCGAATTCGCTGATTTACGCTATTTTACGAACGTTATTTCACAGTTATAAAATATTTTTTCTATAAGTTTATATACATAATATGAAAGGTCATTTTAATTATAATCTAATGAATGGCCCCCTTTTTTATTTTTAGTACTTAGTTTTGAATTATTGACATCAAAACCGCGACTGAAAGGTGATTTTTTTGTGTAAGAGGTTTAGGATACCATCACTTACGGCTTGTGTTGACCTCTAAATAATATGAAAAAAATACAGTGTATTGTTGTAAAAGTGTTTTATACAATGTATGAATCAGTTTTTACTACTTTTATATAAAATAGTTGAGTAAATAAATATTAAACTCAGACAAATTTTAAAGAAAATGCGCAAAGTATTTCTGGTACACTAGGCTACATAGAACTCTCGTTCATAAAAAGAAAATTACAGAAAGAAACTTCAGTTCAAGGACTATTCATTTCATAAAAAAAAATTAAAATGTTAAAAACTATACTTTCCAAAAAAAATCTTTTAAAACGACTGAAACTCGCAATATATATTACTCGACGCAAGCCACGAGACAGCAGTCCGCGCTGAGCGTTTTTAGAGGGTGGATGTATCGTTCTGCGCTAGCGCAATTACTGACGTCACGCAACGTATCGAAGTGTAGCGACGTGTGTAGCGCGACGTGAATTTTTGATACTTTTGTAAGTAATTATATATGAATCATCAAAATCGGTTGTCATTTAGTAATTACGAGGGAACGTTAAAAAATAAACCAAGTAAAGATATTTTATGGATAAAGTTTACTTACTTTAATCTATTAAAAAATATGTTTTTTTCAGAGGTTAAAAAGTTAAAACGAAAAACTAGTAAAGTACAAAGAAAGTAAATTATACGGTTAATTGTCCACGACATGCGAAAGAAACTTTTTGAATAAAAGAATTGCATGTGTATGTTCTTCTGGAATCGTTTTTTGTAGAAAAATAATATTTATCTCAATATTTGTTATGCTGACATTTTTATCATGATTAGAAATAAAAGCTAATTCAATTTTTCAATAAGATTTTCCAAAAAGTATTTAACATACAGATTCGACTTAGTTAGAATTTTATTATATGTATTTATTAGCAGACATTTTTACATCCGCAAATTTTTAGAATGATTCATTTCACTGCGACTCGATAAGCGGATAAAGAGTTCTGGCACAAGCTAAATAGGTCTTTGTTTTTACTTTCCAAATTGGTACCAAATAGGTAATTATTTTAAATTTTTTTATTTGTGCAATAAAGAATATATAATAACTAGCGATAAATAAAGGCTTAATTTTATATTACCAGGTATTTTATTTCAATTGACAAATCCATGAGAGTGAATGTAATATACTCATAAAAAATATTAAAGGATCAAAACGGTTTAATCGCCAAACGGCGACTTCGGACTTACGCACACACGCGACAGAACGCTAAGTGCGCGTGTGTGTGTGCGCGAAATAACTAATTTCGCTTGTTTTGATTTCGTATACGGCCTCTTAATTACAAAAGCGACGAAGCTGATGACTTCGCTAAAATGACGCCGATTCACTCCTCTAATGGTATTTTTTTAATTTTTTCTTCTAAGTTAAGTACAAGTATATTGGATATAGAAGGAACGTAAAAAGAGTTAGAAAAATAGAAATTGCCAACTGTTTTTGTATTAACCACGAAATTGGCAGAATAAGTAAGTAATAAAATAAGGTATGAGGTAGCAAAGGAAATATTAGTAGGGTTTAAAATCTATGAAAAATTGTATACACGTATATTTTAAATGCACGCAAAATTAAAATAAATATCTACGCTATATTTAAGGTTCTACTGTAGATATCATAACGAAAAATAATATTATACATGTATGTGGGTATAAGTGAACGTATCTACATATATATTATGCCTATTTCTTTGAAAATAAATTAAGTATTTGATATTTTATCTTCTAGTTTATTCTATGTATACTTAACACTAAATAACCATCAGGGTTACCTGAGCTTTCATGTTCATGGTTTCTTTTAATTGTAAGGTACAATGTTTGTTCGAGAGATTTTATCCTTACCATAGACTCTATCGATTATTTCAATAAAATAATGAAAGTGCATTTTACAGTATTTTTAGTTGGTTCGAGTACTTGTTCAGGTAAGCTCTTTTAAAAAAAATTAAACACAGTTTTTTAATAAATGTTTTCTTTGAGTAAAATTTGATAACTTCAATATTCAAGATACTTTTCTTCTATCTCCCATCCATTTGTTCCACCCTGAATATTTTATTGATTTTTATTATTTGTAATTTTATAATTTCCACCGCTCATCATCTAACTTGGGAAAGAAATGAAAAGTTAGGACCAAACTTTCTTATTATATGCGTGACGGTAAGTCGTTTATCATAATTTCTCACCATAACGAAGTGGCTTTCTTAGCCAGATGGTACACTTGACTAACATAATGTAAACAAATTAGAAACACTTTCTTTAATTCATTTGTTCATAGCTGCTAGTGTTTGGCAATTTTTTAGCGTTCCGTACCCGAAGGGAGCCAACGGAACCCTATTACTGAGCCTCCGCTGTCCGTCCATCCGTCTGTCAGAAGGCTCTACCTCATGAACCGTAATAGGTAGAGAGTTGAAATGTTCACAGAGTGTATATTTCTATTGCCGCTTAACAACAAATAATAAAAAAGATGGCGAATTTAAAAAAAGCTGACATACAAATAAAAAAATTGGATTATGATACGGAACCCTTCGTGTGCGAGTCCGACTCTTACTATTATTTTTCATTTTTAATACGTATTTATGCGTAAAATGAAATTTATATGAATATTTTGATTACAAGTATGATTTATTGAGGAATAAATTATCTAATAAACGATAATAATAAAAAAAAAAAATATGTCTGTTTTGTTACGTTTTCACAATGAAGTAGGCAATTTATTTCATTTTAATCAGAAAAGGAAAGGCTAAATAAATATCAGCATTTTTTTTCTGTAAGTTAAGTTAAGAAGTAAAACAAACCAAAAATGTGAGGAAAGTGATTGAGTTTAGACTAGTGTTAAGTAATAAGAGTCTGATAAGATGTCTTATAAAATTAAAGGAGGTTGTTTCATTGCAAATAATATAAGCGCACAAACTTTCACAAACGCAATAAAAACATCTAAGACAGGGTCTACCTTTTAATCTCGGCCAGCAAATATTACTTTAGATTGAAGACCCACTAATTAAGAAATGTTCAAACGAAGTTGGAAAAGTTTCTATTAAGTGCGTACGAAACTTACAATTTGTTGTTGAACTTGTTTGATTTTGAAAATGTCCTTCTCGTCTCTAAGGAGTATGTATTTACAATAATCCCTTACAACTTGTTATATTATAATCGGACAACTATTAAATATGAGAAAGTTCTGTGTAAATATGTGTGTATATATACTGTAACATCTTCATGTTAAAAAGATTGGGCGGATTTAAATAAAATGTATTACATATCATGGTTGCTGTGGTCTGCTTCGGCAGACCTGCCGTCGGGGCGTCGTGGTTGAGTGCTTAAGCGATCCTCCGACGCCTCATGAAGACGGGGGAGGTTCCGTTGGGTTTTAGAGAGTAGTACTGGCTTTGCCGGTGAATCCCACACCTCGTACCTAAATACATTTCCCAACGTTAAAAAAAGGGGAGGGGGGACCTACGGATGGGTCGCCTCCTAGTGTGTCTCTTAGCGTCACGCGTCAGTGTGTTCCCCTCACGACACGGTAAAAACAAATGGGAAAAGAGATAAATTATGACTTGAAGTAACATATGGACCTAGAAAAGCACCCGAGTCTATCGAGGGTAAGTAGTTAAGCCTGCAGCGTGCCTCTGTGAAGTTTTAGTTTAGTTAATTAAAAAAAGAACTACGAAACATTAAAGTCTAAAATCTATTAATATCTGGCTTTCCATTTTGTCTGGTTAATCTTCGAATTAGCTGAATCGATTGTAACGAAATGTTTACTGACAATGGACGATTTAGAATGAGAGAGGGTGTTTTATCCTCTGAAAAATTAATATAATGTTCAATGTTCTTTGTTCTGTGCTAAGAAATATAATATCTTGTCAGACTGTTTGACTTACAGCGCAATTCGAAGTCATAGCCATAATATACACTTACAATTACTATCACGTTACTATGGAGAAATTAGGTAATATATTTATCTACGAAGCAGGGATAACACCATAAAGCTATAAAAATAACAAATAAACAAATATTTTATCACAGTTCTCTCTTTGTTTTTATTATATTGAAATTATATTTAAAAAAGCAATCTATATTTTATTATTGCTTTGAATTCAAAGAACAGTAATGAATGTTTGCTTAAACAGGAAAACTTTACGAGCAGATAGCTAGCCTTCAGACCTATAATTATTATAGATGGTGACAATTGAATAAGTATAGTAAGTGATCTGAAGTTTATCTATACTAATATTATAAAGCTGAAGAGTTTGTCTGTTTGCTTGTTTGTTTGTTTAGTTGAACTCGCTAATCTCAGGAACTATCTACTAATCCGATTTGAAAAATTCTTTTTGCATTAGATAGCCCGTTAACTGAGGAAGGTTATAGGCTATATATCATCTTGGAAAAATGTACGGTTCTCGTGGGATAGATTTGTTTTTGTCTAGGGGTAAACCCGAAGCGAAGCGAGGGTGAGTCCCTAGTAATACATATGTATATCGACTGACAATGTACAATCGATCTCATTAACAATGACATGAAGGATCCTCACCATGTATCATACCATTCAAGAGTCGATTAAAATGTACCGCCTAGAATAGCTTGTAAAACTCCATAAAACGATGCCTGCCCCCTTTTAATGGTGTCGCAGGATCGCTTACGCACTCAACCACGACGCCCCGACGCGACGGCAGGCCTACCGAGACAGAGCACAGCAACCATGGGGTTGCTCTCACGGACCACTCAGCTATCAGGGAAGTACCAGGATCAACCCGCATGACATACCACCTACCGAGGTCGGCTGCCTCCTAGTATGTCTCTTAGCGTCACGCCCGGCTGGATTGCCGGACGCTCCGTAGGGTTTTAGTGGGTAGTACTGGCTTTTCTAGCCGGTGAGTTCTATATAACCACCTGTATGTATGCAGGTGGTATGCGTAAATGTATTTCCCAACATTAAAAAACATGGCCATATAAAGTTTGAGGCCATTTAAAGCAAAAAAATCCTACGTCTAAAAGTGAGATAATTAATATTTTTAAGTAGGTACCTTTGAAGTAGGAACTGTTGTAAAAAATTAAATTATTTACAAATATATCGAGATTAATCTATTTAATTTTCATCTATTTTTTTCGTTATTAATAAAATAAACATGTTTTAATGTTACTTTATAAAATCTAGCAGAATGTACACTTTTAAATTAATATGACAATATTTTCAAAATGACATTCCCAACTACCTACTACATATACCAAACAGAAATGCAATATTAAATTTCCCACCTAATAAGAAACATGACGCGGGTGAATAAAATATAATGTAGTCGTAGTCACGGATTTTATATTAAAAACTGAAGGATTTATTGTGATTTATGTTTGCGAGGTCGGCATTGCTCTACTCTCTCAAGGCTGACGAGGGCCTGCAGGACCTACTTTAAAACTCCTCGCACATTGCAGACTTTCGATAATACCGTAATTTAGATTAGTTCGTTATTAGTAATAGATACTTTTTTGGTAAATAAACGATAGATGGTGACCATCGCAAAGCTGTCGAAATATTTTATACTAAAAAATATGTTACATACATATTATCTCTATCTATCTCTAACTAAAGTTTTATATCGGTTTAGTAGTTCCAGAGATTATCTCCTACATGCAAACAAACAATATAAAAATAAAAATTATAAGCTTATAGTATAGAACTATTTTTAAACGAGTACAAGTACAATAGGAGTAATTGCCGAAGAATAGGAAAAGATTTCCAAAATTAAAATTTTGTAGAAATGTTTACAAACTACATATTAATGTGACTGTGAGAGTTAAGGCGCAGAACCGACAGCTTTACGCCACGCCTACCCCAGGCACAGAGGTGTCACATCGCCAACATCCCAACTCCGAGCTAATGAACTCTTTAACAGAAAAACTCAAAAATTAAACTTGGCTCGACTCGGAACTTTAACCCAGGACCTCCGAATCTAGAGCCAAACATGATAGTCACTAGGTCAACGAGGCGTTGAAATTATTAGCAACACTATCCTAAAAGTAGATACATATTAGGGATAACATGAAAGTTGAAACACCCTGAGCACATCGATCCATTTACTTAGGATAATTGCAAAATGAGTTGTAACTGTGGTACAGTTGATTGTTCTCCGTCGAACTTTAGGTAAGATAGTTACAAACTAGTTTACAAAATGGTGGATTAAGGATTATACATATGTTATATTGGAAGAAGGGGTTATCTAGATTATTGTGAAAGTTTATAGATTCATAGAACTTTTTATGATTTGTATTAATAGTATTATTTGTTACACATTAGGTATTTTTAAAGCAATGACTATTATTTGAATATATCTTTCTTCTAATATATAAAATTCTCGTGTCACAGTTTTCGTTGCCATACTCCTCCGAAACGGCTAGACCGATTTTGATGAAATTTTTTGTGCTTACCCGGTATCTATGAGAATCGGCCAACATCTATTTTTCATCCCCCTAAATGTTAGGGGTAGTCCACCCCTAAATTTTTAATTTTATTTTTTAGACAAAATTTTTAATTTCTATTTTTTTATGATACAACATACAAAAATACATACAATCCTCAATTTTCACCCTTCTACGATTAACCCTTATTTTTTAATAGCCATTTTAGTAATAGGAAATTATTTATATGGCAAAACAACGTTTGCCGGGTCAGCTAGTTAAACAATAAATCTCTAAATTCCTTAACGTTCGCTTTGTAACTTTTTTGTTTATAAACTAAGCAGGGCTGGCAATAATCCAGGGTTTGATGGATGAAATAAAACTATCTTGTCAACAAATGTGTTTTCACATAGTTTTATTTATACTTATCAAAGATTGCGTTAAAATATATTGTAGTCCTTCATAACTTTTCCATTTGGTTTTATTTTCCTAGCTTTAATAGGAGGATTGTGAAGCTGTACATTTTCATACAAAAAGTGATAACGTTTTTCCCCCATTAACATAGTCAAATTTTCATAATTTTTGGAAATGTTGTAGATATAATGAAAAACTAGGTCCGTACGCTTTTATTTTAAAGAAATATTGCGTATGATAGAAGTTATTAGCATGTAAATATCTGTATTTTTGACTTAAAAACTTCCTCGAGTGAAAATTGTCTTATTTCGTAAATGTTTAGGGGGGTGAAAACGTTTTCGCCCGAAACAATATTTCAAACAGGAAATGTAGGTAATTGCCTCGTAATGGTAAGATATGCAACTCGCACTATCGCGATATCGCACCATACGGATTGGCAAAACGAGCGGTATGAAACAGATAGCATTTTTTTAAAAACCTACTCACCCCGCGTATCGACACATCACAATCCTCTTTCTTTTCGAAATAAAACTAAATCGCATAACTAACGCACAAGATCTTTTCGAACCTCTATATTAATGGATTCTTGTTTGGAGTTAATTGTTCAAAGAAACGTGGATAGCAAAATAAAAGAATAAGTAAATTATGACATTTTTTTACCTTATAACCAGAAAATATTAGGTGGTTCAGAAGGTGACTTAATTTGAGTTGACAATGGAACGGTGAATTCGTAATATGATTAAATAAATTTTGTTGATCTTAAATTTGAATACTTGATCTTTTATAACGTTGTCTTTATAAAATTCTCACTACTCGACTAATAACGTAGAGATCACAAATTTTATTTTAATAAACAGTTTTTTGATTTACATATAATATGAATTTATATTTAAAACTAGCGACTCACCCTCGCTCCGCTCGGGTTCGTCCCTACTTACGTTTTAGCGTTTAGTTTAGATTTTTCAGAGATGAGATATTCTCCAGCACTAAAAATATCCTATATGTTGACCCGGATAACCAGCTATGATCATACCAAATAGACATATAGGAAATAACCCTACCCTTGAAATTAAAACATTTTCTTTAAAAAAATATCATGAAAGTCCAAAAACTCTAACAAGTGCAGTTTCTAATTTATACTATACAATATTAAGATACAAGAATTTTCCAAATATAAATTTGTAAAAAAATATTATGTATAATTCAAATTATTTTATATATTATGCTGAGAAAACTGATTACCTAAAAAACCTACTCTACTTACGTTTTCATTTTAGGGAAACGGGAACTTTTATGCGACCTAGCAATAATTTTCTTTTTATTATTACACGCTTTCTTCCTCAGAAAATTGATTTATAAAAGCCTCCACACCGGTATCTAAGTATACATGGAAGGTATAAGTGAATTTCGAAAATGAATGTGTTAATAAAATATACTAAAAATAATATTAATATGTTGTTTCAATTTATATACTATGTATATTTTTATATTACACACAATGTAAAGGTTATATAATATTTAAGTTGCTTTCTAGAGCATAATTATACCTAAAATCATTCCAAAAAATCGTACAAGAAACTAGCGACTTACACTCGCTTCGCTCGGGCACGTCCCTACCTTACCTTACCTTTTTGAGCGGAATCCTAATTCTTTTTCTAAAATAAAAGTAACCTAAGTTACTCCTTATAACATCAGCCGTCAGTGAAATTCCCGTCAAAATCAGTCCAGCCGTTTCGGAGATTAGCCGGAACAAACAGACAGACAGACAAAAAAAATTAAAATTCTGTTTTTCTTATAAGTACCGTATTTCATATGCATTTAATAAAAAGCTGTTATTTTGACATTACAAAGAGACGCTTCAATTTTATTTATCTGTATAGATGTCAAAACTATTTAAAATAACACCCTTTTTTGATTACAAAAGTCTCACATATAACACATTAGACTCTACAAGATAAATCAATTAAACCCAGAAGGGTTTCCTAGCCACCCATTAAAAAGTTATACCTACTGCTCTCCAGGCGCTGTGGTCGGACTATCTAAATAACACCAAATTAGGTTCCATCATCAGAAATACATATAGGTACATTTACAAAATTTCACGTCAATTCAACAAAAAGAGTTAGAATAAAATTGTTATATATTACATTTACATATTTATAAGTTCTAAAATTTTCTTGTGATTACCGCGAAAAAGGGTAATCCCATTCTAGAAAAACTTCGGATGACTTCGGGATCTCTATTCAAACTAGTCATGTACTGGTCAAGACACTTGAAAAATCGATAGACATACATAAAATTGCTTTTATACGTCGCGTTCTTCCTTTTTTGAGATCGGTTACACATATGGAAATGAGATATTGCATGATATTATAAGAGTTTGTTGGTTTGTATACGCTAATTTCTGGATCTACTAGTTTGATTTAAGAAATTCTTTTTGCGTTTTATAGCCTACTAGCGACTCATCCTCGCTTCGCTCGGGTTCGTCCCTAGCTTGATTCCCTATACAAACTTTCATCCCCATTTTCACCCGCTTAAGGGATGATTTCCGGAATAAAAAGTATCCTATGTCCTTACCAGAGTCTCAAACTATCTTCTTACCAAATTTCATCTAAATCGTTTCAGTAGATCCAGAGATTACCCCCTACAACGTTACAAACTCACAAACTCACAAACTTTACCTCTTTATAATATTAGTATAGATACGACTTACGACAACGAAGTAATTCTACAAAATTAAACGATGCGGGCAGAGTAGTGAGAAATCGCTACTTTCTATATATTTTCTAGATTTCTTTAAGGATCATCATTTTGTTTAAACCCTCGTGGGCGGTTCTAAAAATCTAAAATCGCTCTAAGCCGACTGTTGTACTGAAATATAAGTTCATGACCTGTTATTTTATTAAAAAAATTAATAAGTTGGTTTAGTCTGTAATTTTAATTTACAAAACTAATAACTTTAACTTCACTTAAAATTAATGACGAAAATAAATGTTGGTTAGTTGCGATAAGACAGCGCGGCGCTCTACTTTAATAGACCTGGGATAGGTACTAATTAATTAATTTAACGTTCCGTATTTTGGAGACGGTTGCAGGTTAAACAAATTTGGTTATTTTATTTAATAATTCTTTAAGTTCACTATTACAGTTTACCAGTAAATTCTTCCTCCCATTGTAAGAAAAAGGTAATGAAAAACTAAGGATTATCTAGGTATCTTAACTTTTTTGATTAAGTTAGTGGTTTAGTTAGTGGTTTTATCAGAAAATTATTATATTATTTAATTTACATAATACATATGAGGGGTACAGGCAAAAAAAAGGCAATTTAAGTTTAGAATTTATAATATTTTTATTAAGACCAAAGTATGCAGTAATTTTTACTGTGTACATTTTTGGACAATCCTCCTTCTTTACCGGTAAGTCCTGGACGTTCTCAGTTTTTTTATCGACATCCGTTGAGTATATGTAAGAACCAGTGGTTGGGAATGCAAGTACCATAGGCATAGATGAAAAATAAAGAAATAAATAAAAAAAAAAAAACAAAAATTGTGACATTCTCTGTTCTTTGCCTGTACCCTTCATAAATTTAATAACAAAAGTGCTAGCGGCCATATTTTCAAAGTAGGTAACATTGTTAAATTTTCTAATAACATTTCAAACAACATTCAACGTAAAATTTAAAATTGTATTTAAAATATTAAATACAATTACTTATTATAAACAAATAGAATAAATATATTATAATAGTTTTTGAGGCGTCAAAAACCTTAAGTCTCTTCACGTAGTGTATTATATAGTCTTTGGTCTCTCCCATGACCATGTTTCAATTCAATGGCTCCTAGGAGTGCCGATTCGGCACCATTTACGTCGCCAATGTCGCGTAGAATGGACAAGTGAATATTTGCTGTAAAGCAATCAAAATATCGGGAACCAAAAAATCAAAGTTACCCGCAAAAAAAAAAAAACCGAAAATATAGTTGTATTTAAAATGTCAAATATTCGAGTATAACTATGAAAATATTTTCAGAATAACAATAATGATGAGATTATGAGAAAAAAATATTTTGTTTATAAAATATATTTTGATATATATTTATAAAGATATATATAAAGATATTTTTTTCATATAGCCATTAATGATGGGCTAGAAAGCTAAATTTTTGATGAATATAGTTTGAAGCATCTGTAAATTATATGTAAATTGAAATAAATATAAAACCTCGAAAATGTCCAAAAAAGTGGAATTAACATATTTTAAAAATAGCAAACAAAAGTTGTAAAGTACGTATTTAATTTCACCTAAAAAAGAAATAACGCAGAGACATTAGTCAATAAATTAGTGAAAGAGCTACAAAAACATTATAATTGGATCATTCTAATAGAATTTCAAAATTAACGTAGAAAGTCTCAAAGTAAATAATAAAACACTTTTTTTAGTTATTAATCTACACTAATATTATATATTAAAGAGGTAAAGTTTGTAAGTTTGTAAGTAGGGAGTAATTTTTGAAACTACTCCATATTATATACATTACCGCTTAGTGCTATAGGCAAGGCTCAATCTAAGTCCGAGTGACTATAATGTAGAAAAACGCTAAGGTACATGTTGACATTATTTTTGTCTTGTTTGTTGTAGGTCCAGATTATACAATAAATCTCTCTTATCTCAAAAAGTTTTCAGTCCCCAGTGTGAATATCTCTTTTTAAAGCGATCAATTCTCAATCTCTACCGTGTCTTTTCCATTCTACACCACATTGGCGAAGTAAATTGTGCCCGAATGGCACGCCTTTAATTGCATGATTTACTCTGTTTACACTTTAAAAAAGCGACAGATACTACAATCATACAAATAAGTTATTTTTTTATATTTTACTTCAAAGACCAACTTACTAAACCCGGCAGTTAAACTTAATTCCGCTATCAACATTTCCTACACGAGGTCGGGTGTGAGTGACACGTAAGTAGTAAGCTCGATTTCCCATCGGTAATGAACGAATAAATTCTGTAACGAAAAGCTCAAATATCAATTTGCATTTTTCAGACTTCAAAAATAACGAATTTCAATAAAGATTTTACTGCCCTATTATTCTCTTCAGTGGAAGATTTATAACAGGTTCTTCCTTAATGCGTTATATTGCGTGCCTCATTCGTTGTTATGAAAGGAACTTTTGTGCAAATTATCAGATTTCAGTTTGTTTGTTAGTGAATATTTGATTATAAGATTTTTATTTAGTAGACGATGGAAATAAATTATATAAAGTGATTACGAAAATCGGAATAATTAAACATAATATTATTTTGAAAAGACAGATCTAATATTAGTAAACTATATTTATAAAGTTTTAGTTTACATTCCATGTCAGATAATTTTTATATACTTTTTTATAGCTTCGGTAACACTTTTAAATATTAATAAAACTTTTTGCACTTATAAATGCATTACCAAGCGCACCATGTAAAAATAATACTCGCTTGCACGTTGCCGCTACCACTAGGCCTAGGGGTATATCACCCTTTTTTTATGTTGGGAAATATATTTACGCATTCCACTTGTATATATACAGGTGGTTAAGTGGGACTCACCGGCTAGAAAAACCAGTAGGTAGTAAATCTGTAGGTATACTAATTAACTATGACGTCCGAACGGCAGGCCTGCCGAAGCAGACCACAACAACCAAGGGGTTACTACTTACTCCCACTGTCCACTGTGTTATCAATGAAGTTCCAGAAGCAACCCTCATGGTTTACCGACCACCGAAGTAGGCCACCTTCCCGTGTGCCTCTTGGCTTCACGCCCTCATCAACCTGACAGATAATTCTATCTAGGTGACGACAGATCAACCCCCTCACTAATAAACGCTACTCAATTTTAATTAATTGCTTAGTGATGAATTTGGCAGATTTTGTATAGAAAAGTCGTCAAAAATCGTTGCTTAGCAATTAATCGAGGTTAAGGGGCGTTTGTAAGTTAGGGAGAAAGTTATTAATAAATAAATTACTTTGAACATTAAGTATTTCTTCATATTAATATTGTTATTTTATTATCGCTCGCTCTTGGGCTTGAATAAGTCACGGCGTTTAGAATGCTTTTGTGGGGAAGCATGTCCACCATGTAGAGGCCTTAAGAGATTAAATTTGATTTGAGATCTACCTGTGTAAGTACAGGAAATTCCCCAAATACTTTTGTTGAATTAAAGTACCAAATCGATTCTTTTTTCTCGTTAATGTTTTGGGGCAGTATTTTATCTATATCTATACTATAATAAAGCAGTAACTTAGCGAAATCTGTACATGAAATATTTTTTAAAAATAATGAATGTAACGTATTATGTATACAATATAGACCCCAAAACAATAGTTATTAAAATTTTTGTCTGTTTGTCTGTTTGTCTGTTTGTCTGTATGTCTGTTTGTGTGTGCGCGTTTCACGCAAAAAGTAATGAACCGATTACAACGAAATTTGGTGAAGTGATAAATTATTACCCGGGTCAACATTTAAGATACCTTTTATTTCAGAAAAATCTTTCTTTCCCACGGGAAATCGCAATAACTGGTTTTATCGAGTCCTCCTTATAGACCTTCCGCTGGCTAAACCTTAAGACATACATCGAAACAATGTACTAAAAAATTGTAAGTCTTGAAAAGGTCAACAGAAAAATCTACAACAGTATATGTCTATCTCTTAAGGTACACTCGCAATACCTATTCTTATCTATACCTATAATAAAGCTGACTTAGTCAAATAGATGTGCGCGTTTCACGCAAAAAGTACTGAACCGAATTTAACAAAACTTTGTATAGTGATAGCTTATCACTCGGTTCAACATTTGGGATACCTTTCACTACAGGTACATTTTTCGTTCCCGCGGGAAAACGCAATGACTGGTTCTATCGAGTCGTCCTTAGAAATTTATATGGCTAACGCTGGCTGAACCTTAAGAGATATATCAAAACAATGTACTAGAATATTGTAGGTCTTAAAAAGTTCTACAGAAAAGTTCTCAACAATATATGTCTATCTCCTAAAGTACACTCGCTATAACTATTTTTATTAAATAATATTACTGTTTTGTTATACGTTATCTATACTATAATAAAGCAGTAACTTAGCGAAATCTGTACATGAAATATTTTTTAAAAATAATGAATGTAACGTATTATGTATACAATATAGACCCCAAAACAATAGTTATTAAAATTTTTGTCTGTTTGTCTGTTTGTCTGTTTGTCTGTATGTCTGTTTGTGTGTGCGCGTTTCACGCAAAAAGTAATGAACCGATTACAACGAAATTTGGTGAAGTGATAAATTATTACCCGGGTCAACATTTAAGATACCTTTTATTTCAGAAAAATCTTTCTTTCCCACGGGAAATCGCAATAACTGGTTTTATCGAGTCCTCCTTATAGACCTTCCGCTGGCTAAACCTTAAGACATACATCGAAACAATGTACTAAAAAATTGTAAGTCTTGAAAAGGTCAACAGAAAAATCTACAACAGTATATGTCTATCTCTTAAGGTACACTCGCAATACCTATTCTTATCTATACCTATAATAAAGCTGACTTAGTCAAATAGATGTGCGCGTTTCACGCAAAAAGTACTGAACCGAATTTAACAAAACTTTGTATAGTGATAGCTTATCACTCGGTTCAACATTTGGGATACCTTTCACTACAGGTACATTTTTCGTTCCCGCGGGAAAACGCAATGACTGGTTCTATCGAGTCGTCCTTAGAAATTTATATGGCTAACGCTGGCTGAACCTTAAGAGATATATCAAAACAATGTACTAGAATATTGTAGGTCTTAAAAAGTTCTACAGAAAAGTTCTCAACAATATATGTCTATCTCCTAAAGTACACTCGCTATAACTATTTTTATTAAATAATATTACTGTTTTGTTATACGTTATCTATACTATAATAAAGCAGTAACTTAGCGAAATCTGTACATGAAATATTTTTTAAAAATAATGAATGTAACGTATTATGTATACAATATAGACCCCAAAACAATAGTTATTAAAATTTTTGTCTGTTTGTCTGTTTGTCTGTTTGTCTGTATGTCTGTTTGTGTGTGCGCGTTTCACGCAAAAAGTAATGAACCGATTACAACGAAATTTGGTGAAGTGATAAATTATTACCCGGGTCAACATTTAAGATACCTTTTATTTCAGAAAAATCTTTCTTTCCCACGGGAAATCGCAATAACTGGTTTTATCGAGTCCTCCTTATAGACCTTCCGCTGGCTAAACCTTAAGACATACATCGAAACAATGTACTAAAAAATTGTAAGTCTTGAAAAGGTCAACAGAAAAATCTACAACAGTATATGTCTATCTCTTAAGGTACACTCGCAATACCTATTCTTATCTATACCTATAATAAAGCTGACTTAGTCAAATAGATGTGCGCGTTTCACGCAAAAAGTACTGAACCGAATTTAACAAAACTTTGTATAGTGATAGCTTATCACTCGGTTCAACATTTGGGATACCTTTCACTACAGGTACATTTTTCGTTCCCGCGGGAAAACGCAATGACTGGTTCTATCGAGTCGTCCTTAGAAATTTATATGGCTAACGCTGGCTGAACCTTAAGAGATATATCAAAACAATGTACTAGAATATTGTAGGTCTTAAAAAGTTCTACAGAAAAGTTCTCAACAATATATGTCTATCTCCTAAAGTACACTCCCTATAACTATTTTTATTAAATAATATTACTGTTTTGTTATACGTTATCTATACTATAATAAAGCAGTAACTTAGCGAAATCTGTACATGAAATATTTTTTAAAAATAATGAATGTAACGTATTATGTATACAATATAGACCCCAAAACAATAGTTATTAAAATTTTTGTCTGTTTGTCTGTTTGTCTGTTTGTCTGTATGTCTGTTTGTGTGTGCGCGTTTCACGCAAAAAGTAATGAACCGATTACAACGAAATTTGGTGAAGTGATAAATTATTACCCGGGTCAACATTTAAGATACCTTTTATTTCAGAAAAATCTTTCTTTCCCACGGGAAATCGCAATAACTGGTTTTATCGAGTCCTCCTTATAGACCTTCCGCTGGCTAAACCTTAAGACATACATCGAAACAATGTACTAAAAAATTGTAAGTCTTGAAAAGGTCAACAGAAAAATCTACAACAGTATATGTCTATCTCTTAAGGTACACTCGCAATACCTATTCTTATCTATACCTATAATAAAGCTGACTTAGTCAAATAGATGTGCGCGTTTCACGCAAAAAGTACTGAACCGAATTTAACAAAACTTTGTATAGTGATAGCTTATCACTCGGTTCAACATTTGGGATACCTTTCACTACAGGTACATTTTTCGTTCCCGCGGGAAAACGCAATGACTGGTTCTATCGAGTCGTCCTTAGAAATTTATATGGCTAACGCTGGCTGAACCTTAAGAGATATATCAAAACAATGTACTAGAATATTGTAGGTCTTAAAAAGTTCTACAGAAAAGTTCTCAACAATATATGTCTATCTCCTAAAGTACACTCGCTATAACTATTTTTATTAAATAATATTACTGTTTTGTTATACGTTATCTATACTATAATAAAGCAGTAACTTAGCGAAATCTGTACATGAAATATTTTTTAAAAATAATGAATGTAACGTATTATGTATACAATATAGACCCCAAAACAATAGTTATTAAAATTTTTGTCTGTTTGTCTGTTTGTCTGTTTGTCTGTATGTCTGTTTGTGTGTGCGCGTTTCACGCAAAAAGTAATGAACCGATTACAACGAAATTTGGTGAAGTGATAAATTATTACCCGGGTCAACATTTAAGATACCTTTTATTTCAGAAAAATCTTTCTTTCCCACGGGAAATCGCAATAACTGGTTTTATCGAGTCCTCCTTATAGACCTTCCGCTGGCTAAACCTTAAGACATACATCGAAACAATGTACTAAAAAATTGTAAGTCTTGAAAAGGTCAACAGAAAAATCTACAACAGTATATGTCTATCTCTTAAGGTACACTCGCAATACCTATTCTTATCTATACCTATAATAAAGCTGACTTAGTCAAATAGATGTGCGCGTTTCACGCAAAAAGTACTGAACCGAATTTAACAAAACTTTGTATAGTGATAGCTTATCACTCGGTTCAACATTTGGGATACCTTTCACTACAGGTACATTTTTCGTTCCCGCGGGAAAACGCAATGACTGGTTCTATCGAGTCGTCCTTAGAAATTTATATGGCTAACGCTGGCTGAACCTTAAGAGATATATCAAAACAATGTACTAGAATATTGTAGGTCTTAAAAAGTTCTACAGAAAAGTTCTCAACAATATATGTCTATCTCCTAAAGTACACTCGCTATAACTATTTTTATTAAATAATATTACTGTTTTGTTATACGTTATCTATACTATAATAAAGCAGTAACTTAGCGAAATCTGTACATGAAATATTTTTTAAAAATAATGAATGTAACGTATTATGTATACAATATAGACCCCAAAACAATAGTTATTAAAATTTTTGTCTGTTTGTCTGTTTGTCTGTTTGTCTGTATGTCTGTTTGTGTGTGCGCGTTTCACGCAAAAAGTAATGAACCGATTACAACGAAATTTGGTGAAGTGATAAATTATTACCCGGGTCAACATTTAAGATACCTTTTATTTCAGAAAAATCTTTCTTTCCCACGGGAAATCGCAATAACTGGTTTTATCGAGTCCTCCTTATAGACCTTCCGCTGGCTAAACCTTAAGACATACATCGAAACAATGTACTAAAAAATTGTAAGTCTTGAAAAGGTCAACAGAAAAATCTACAACAGTATATGTCTATCTCTTAAGGTACACTCGCAATACCTATTCTTATCTATACCTATAATAAAGCTGACTTAGTCAAATAGATGTGCGCGTTTCACGCAAAAAGTACTGAACCGAATTTAACAAAACTTTGTATAGTGATAGCTTATCACTCGGTTCAACATTTGGGATACCTTTCACTACAGGTACATTTTTCGTTCCCGCGGGAAAACGCAATGACTGGTTCTATCGAGTCGTCCTTAGAAATTTATATGGCTAACGCTGGCTGAACCTTAAGAGATATATCAAAACAATGTACTAGAATATTGTAGGTCTTAAAAAGTTATACAGGGAAGTTCGCAATATTATTTGTCTATCACCTAAGGTACATTCGCAATTACTATTTTTATTCACTACTCGCGACTCATTGACTGACTTATCAATGTTCAGCTCAGTTCAGCAGTAAAACGTACCTAGAGACGAACCCGAGCGAAGCGAGGGTGAGTCGCTAGTTGGTAATAAAACTTTATGGGCTTAAGTGATAGAGTTAGAGGCATAAAATACCAAATGGTCTAAATTTTACGAATTCGTAATGGACAGTAAACATCAGGGAGGCAGCGAGCGATGCAATAATAAAGTTCGATAGATGACATTCAATCAAACAACTTTTGCCCTTCAGCCTTTATTAAATTTTTGCCCATTTATCTTTAAGTTTGTAGACGAAATGATTTAATTTAAAATGTCTTGTAAAAAGAAATATTATCTCATTCGCATAATATAGTGAACTAGTAATACGCATATCTCTTTTTTTACGATATTCTAATATATAAAAACCTCAAGGAAACCTCAAACTATATCAATGAATAAATAAAATATTGTCTATCCTTTGCGTGCGTAAAAGAATAATAAATCAATTATAATATTTTCACGTTTTTAATATTTGTAAAGTTTTAGACAAAGTTTGTAATTATTTTGAAGAATTATTTTATAGTAACATTCTAATTTACCAATAGGTATACTAATCACTTGCCTTCGCTTCGCTTGGTTGCGTCCCTAGGTGCCTAACAATAGCCTATGCGTTCCAGGTCATAGTCTATCTAAGTAAAGAATTTAATCCAAATCCGTCCAGCTGTATGGAGGAGAAAGAAGCATACCCCAACACACATACAGTTTCGCACTTATAATTGTAGTCTGATCATTATTACCTAAGTCACTTAGATGGGAGAGTTAAGTGAAACGATGGTGTATCAACAGTATTTATGGAGTTTATTTTTATTGAATTCAATTTAAATTTTCTTGCTAATGACCTCTAAGCTGTATATTTTTATGACTTTTCGTAACAAACGCATATCGTAAACATCGCTTAGAATAACATACCTACGTAATAAGCGAGGCTGAACATGAGTAATGTAGGTTCGCACCTTACTTACAATAATGTTTATTGTAAAGGTAAAAAAAATGATAAAGGTTCATAGCTTTTATTTGTAACAGTTAAAATAATCTAAAGATGTATAATTTGATTGATCATTGTTGATTTATAATTTGTTTAGATGATTTGTTTTGATTTCACGAACAAGTAAAATCATAATATTAACAAATTATTATAGAGGAAATTCTAAAAAAAAAAAAATGACTTAGACCAGGTTTTTTTTAATTTTCAAGTAGAAGCTATATATAGGTATATTTTATTTATTTAATCATGTATTTCAGGCAATATTTACAAAAAGATCTTAAATGTAAACAGGGGCCCATAACATATATACACGGAGACGAAGTGTTGAATCCTACAAATAAGATTTCTATACCAATATTAAAATTTTACATATTGTTATTATTATTTTATGACAATTTATTGTAGAGAAGTAGTTTAACCAGAAACGAGACACGTGATATATCAAGCTAGACGGTTGATTTGTCTTGTCCGGAATTTCTAATAACATATTGTGTGATGTTGCGAAGTGTTACCATTAAACTAAATTTCATGATCTACCATTCATGTCACATCAGGCGAGAATTAATTCAAGTATCTATTAATTGTAGTTATTGAATATGAGTGTGCTTGCTATTTCAATATCATGGATGTTATAATTACCCAGTATATTCGTACACATAAAATTAAACAAAAGCAAAACTTATAGTCCAATTACATTTAAACCAGTCTCTACTTTTTAACACATACATAGTTAAGTTTAGTTATTAGGTTTGCAAAAACTAAAAAAAAAAACGATTTTCATAAAGCGACTAGAACACTTCTATACCTTAATTTCTTACTGTCTGTTACATTATAAAAATACGGTATAAAAATATTTCTTGCCTATTACGTTTGCTTATTGTATTTACTTACATATTGCCATCTACTCGTATTGATATAATATTAGATGTATACATTTATTTATATTATTTAGATATACTTACCTAAGTATCATATATATATATATATATATATATATATATATATATATATATTACACCTTGCTATTTCCTGCACCTAAAGGTTGCCTGGAAGAAATCGCTGTTTTAGCGATAAGACCGTCTCTTTTGCACTTTCCTGTTTATAAATTGTTATTGTCTTCTTTTTGTGTGTGCAATAAAAAGTTTTTATTATTATTATCATAGTTTTATTGTGAACGACTTCAGAATAGTAAATCGTACCTAAGTAGGTACCTACCAACTACCTGTCCTGTATTCAATCAGGTGCGATTTCTTGTATATGATAATCATATTCCATAATAACAACATCAGATAAAGTCAAATAAGTTTATTAAATATTTTATTGAATTCTTTACTTTTATAAATAAAATAATCATTTTAGAAAATACGTATAGAGTCGATCAAGAATTAAGTCATAAACCACTGTTATGGAAAATCGGAATATCAATCCCCATTTCCTATTCAGGAAAAATTAATCCACTCTTAAGAATTTATAATAGTTACCTATTCCGTCGTAGTTACGTATCCGAGTAAGTTTCATCAAAGCGTAGATCGCTTAGTTACAAGGGAGCTTCGCATAAAAAAACCATTGTACCTACGGCGCCTACGTTATGTAAGTACACCCTCTTTATACATGATGATTCGTAAATAACATAAATATAATCATCTTCGGGAGAGATACGAAGTATAATATAAGTATATTGTAAAGCTTTCAGCCGTCAAAGTGCCAGTCTATTACAGGAATTAAATGGTCCTTCAGAAAGGTACTGTAAATATTTAATTTTTATTGCACGCTTAAGTTATGGACTAAGTACAGTAAAAACAAAGTAACTAAGTGCCTTTACCTAATTATATTGTAGAAGTTCCTAAGTTTATAAATTTGTACGTCTGCATATATGTAGATAAATAAATAATATATAAATAAATTTCGGGACATTGAACACAGCACCATCTAGTTCCATGGTAAGCTACGAGGCTTATGTTATGGATACCAGATAGTTGATACACTACACATATATAACTTTAAATACATACCTATTATAAATAAATATAAACACCCATGACTGGAGTACAAACATTCGTGCTCATCACACAAATGAATGCCCTAGAGGGACTCGAACCCGCGATCGTTGGCACAGCAAATAAGGTCATTACAAACTGAGCCAAACATGTCGTCAAGATCGTCAATAGATCCGATTCCGAATATTCTTACACAAATAAAGCTACATTACTGCCAAGTGCTATAGTCTATATTTGTATTCCAATAAAAATGTGTTTACCGTCAGAAATCCTAATAGCTTTGACTGAAGTCTAAAAAAATTGCCGTTGAATTGCTTTATCGGCGTGCGCTCGTAACAAAGCAATAAGATGTAAAGAAAAAAAGACACCTAAGAACGTCGATGACAAGTTAATATAAGTATATAGATTTTTTTTCGAATAAGATAAAACATTATGTTCTATTAGTTTTCAGAAAAGAATCGTTTGAAATTGTAGCCATTGTTAGCATTTTACGACCTTTGAAAATTAAATAAATGACAAATCAATTCGTTTAAAATATATTATTTTACGTGAAAATTTCGATGCTTTTATATTATCAATATTGATAAATATGATCCCATCAAAAACATAAATGTGAAAATGAGAGCCAAGTTCAATATTAAGAATATGCGTGGTTGTCAACTTCACCGACAAAAAAATTGAGATCATAATGAGTGCCAAGTTCTGTAGATAATCCTGAGATTTATTAATAAGAACATATTTGAGTTCAAGACTTGTCTAGTTTTTACCAGTAAACCAAGTTTTTAGAAGAGTGAGATATGTTGACCTTACAGTATTAAAACATAAATTGCGTATAGCATAAAGAAGATATAAGTGATTAGCCGAATATGTATGTAAAAACTAGCCAACACGCAACGGAAAATACCGCATTGAAAGAGAAACGCAGAAGTTAACTAATTTATCAAACAGCTAATAGTCGACTTCTATATCTATACATATAATAAAATTATGAGTCGAATCTATACATTAAATATTTTTTTGAAAATCTTATTGAAATAGTCATTATTATCGATACTGAGAGCGAATCTATAGTTTTTAGAATTTTTCTCTGTCTGTCTGGGAACGCATCACGAGAAAACTACTGGACGGATTTTGATGAAGATGATAGGGTGATAGCTGGTTATCCTGGTTAACATATAGGATACCTATTACTGCAGGAAAATATCTTATCTCTGAGAAATCTGTGCTAAACGTTAAAAGGTAACGAGGGGCGAACTCGTGTGGAGCGAGGGTGAGTCGCTAGTGTAATATAAATGACTTATCGCGGGCTGCGACCTAACGTCATGCGTATTTAGTGTCGAAAGTAACTCAAAAAAATAATCTTTTATTCTTGCAAAACTTAAAAAATTCTGCTTAAAGCTTTACTTATACTATATATAGGTATATGACTATTGACTTTACATAATTACATGTGTTGATTTATTTTATAGAATGATAGTTTTGTTTCGTGACATTACACGCGAAGCATGTACATTAAAAATAACCCATGTTGCTCAGGGAGAGGAAAGCTGGAAAAAGCCCGGAATTTAAGAACCGCTTTAATAATTATTCCTATTATTATACAAAGAAACACTCAAATTTTGCTTCTTATAAAAGGATTAAATAATAATTATTTTGTCGAAAATCTTATCCACCCTAAGGCGTAGGCTTTAACATTGTAGAATATTAATCGTCTCGGCACATTACTTTAACACAATACTAGTTACTTACCCTAGCTTCGCTCGGGTTCATCTCTAGTGAAAAACAAAAACAAATCTATCCCATGGAAACTGTACAATTTTCCGGAATAAAAAGTAAAACCTATGTGCTATTTCAGACTATAATCTATCTCTGTGCCAAATTTCATCCAGAATCGTTCAGCCGTTCTGGCGTGATTGAGAAACAAACATCCATCCAAACATTTGCATTTATAATATTAATAATGGGCTAACAGTAATATTTCTAATATAATACCTATTTCCCTATCACTGTGCCATAAATATTGGCCTAAACTCTACTTCACTAGTTTTATTTTCTCAATAAGTACGATCAAAAGTTCCTCAATAAATAGCACAAGCCATAATTTAAAGCCTTTGTTTTATACATTTATAAAGGAATTAAATGACATTGAACTCTTTCCATTATATTATCTTAAGTGGTTCAAATCGGTTCAAACCCATTATTGTTTCAGACGGCTAATCTTTTATATTTCACAAAACGAAGCATTTTTACTCAAGTAATTTGTTATTTGCCAGACTTTTAGCGTCATCGGCCTAAGAATCGGGGCACTGGCTGCACGTCTTACCTTCAACTAATCTCAGTACACTTTTACACTCGACTGGGTACACCGCTATGCACCGAGCACAGATGTCCGTGTGGAAAAGACGTTGACTGCTATGGATTCCACGGACTCTTGCTGAAGAAGCCCAGGTAGACTTTTTCATCATGGTTCTCTAAATACCATCAAAAGGGCTATTGCCACCATTGACATTTTTGTTCTTATTGAGCCTTCTGGAATAAGTGAAAATGATGGCAAGAGACTTGATGGTTTGTCACTGGTTCCTTTGGAAAGGGGACTGGCACTGTTGTGGGACGCTACATGCGTTGACACATTGGCCTTGTTCTATGTCAGGGAGACAGCGCCTAAAGTGAGAGCCGCGGCGGAAAGGGCTGAACTACTCAAATTACGTAAATACGTCTCTCTTAGTCAAAATTATGTTTTTATTTTTTTTTCTGTAGAAACCCTTGGTCCATGGAGTCAAAGTGCTAAGCACTGCTGAAGAGACATATTACCTCGTCTTATCGCTTCTTCTAATGACAGGAGAGCTGGCTCATTTTTTGTACAAACAATTGGCATTGTTATTCAGCAGGGGAATGTGGCTAGCATTCTTACCACTATTCCACGCGGACATGATTTTTACAGTAATAATTAAGTAAACATATTACAACATATATTTAATTAAGTATATTTGTAATTTTATTGTAAATAAACTGCTTTTATTTTACTTATATTGCATGTATGTATGGATTTAGCTCCTTTAACGTCCCACTACTAAACACGGACTTCCCCTCAATGCAAGGGCGATAAGGCTATGGCCGCACCACGCTAGCGTAGTGCGTGTTGGCAGATTTCATATGCCTTTCGAAATCTTCCTAAGTTCTCTAAGATATGTAGGTTTTTTACGACGTTTCCTCCACCGTAATGCAAGTGGTAATTATGGTAAAATTGAAAGTTGGTGATATTCTTATATGATATTAATAGATGCATATTTGTATGTATAATTAACTACCGCGTATGAATCCGCTGTGCACGGGAAAATCATACATGGTTTTGTTGCATTGTTTGTGTTTTGATGAGCAGTTAAAAAAATGTTATGTATGTTTAAATAAATAAATAATAAATAAATATCATTGGTGCGAGACTCGTGATTTGAGCCCGGATTGTTTGGTTACAAAAGACAGCGCGCTGCCACTGTTCTACCATTGCATTCTTGTTAACACCTCCTGGTTAACTTCTAAGAAATTAATTAGTAACTGGACTAAAAGCTAACTTACAAAGCCTCGATCACCGACGTAGGGTTGCCAGCCTTTGTGTATTTTAAAGGTTACATTTCGGAGAGTGTGCGCAGGAACTACACTGCTTAATTCCCCCATCCCCTTTCCATCATCGGACAACCCGACGAACGGCTAGCCTCCATCCTTATGTCGTGGACATTCCACCCGTCCGGACGAAGCGTTCCGCTACGTCATTTATTATACGTGCGGCTAAGGATTGGAACAACCTGCCTGCGTCGGTGTTTCCGTCCGATTACAATATGGGTGTCTTCAAGGCAAGAGTGAATAGGTGGCTACTGAATTAGTGCGACTTACCATCTACGACTGCGTTACCACTTACCATCCGGTGGAACGTAGTCAAGCACTAATTCAGAATACTATAAAAAAAAGACTACCGGTGGCTCGGCGGTCGTAGACAGGTTAATATAGGCTTGTTTGTGTCTACCTCATTGTAGTCGAAATTTGACCATAATTTTTATTGATAATTTGAGCTACTAATCAAAAAATGATAATCAGAGTAGAAAAGGTACTGAACTATATACACATACATAGATAATATAATCAAATCGCAAAATCTGATTCTCTTAGATCGCAGAAGTTCAAATTCTTAGATATTACGTATATGTATATTACTCTCTGAAATTAAATAAATAAAAAGGTTTTTACTTTTACAATGTATTCATAATAATATAAATATAAGTTTCTTAATAAATTTAAATTTGGGCTGTATGTGGGCGGTAGTCGGTTCTGCCACTAAAACTTTACAAGCAATCAACTGTAAAACAGGCTTCGTCGTAATCGATATTAAGTATTACAATAAAAAATTGTCGTTACTGTTTAGTGTACATAAAATAAAACGAAAAATCTATACATATAATAAAATTGTAACTAAGCTGAATCTGTACATTAAATATGTTTTGGAAAATCTTGTTGAAATAGATATTATTATCGATACAGAGGCCGAATCTATAGTTATTAGAATTTTTGTCTGTCTGTCTGTCTGTCTGTTACTGCATCACGGGAAAACCACTGGATAGATTTTGATGAAATTTGGTATGATGATAGCTGGTTATCCGGGTCAACATAAAGAATACTTTTTACTGCGGGAATATATCTCATCTCTGAGAAATCTACACTAAACGTTAAAACGTAACTAGGGACGAACCCGAGCGGAGTGAGGGTGAGTTGCTAGTAGACAATATGTATGTACATTGTATATGTCACGTAAATGAAGTATTGTTTAGTTTCGGTGCTTTCAAAACTTTATTTCAACTACATATAATAAGTTAAAATGTACAAATGTGACACCCATATAGTTTTACATGGTGAAAGTTTTTATGCTATCCATTTTGCTATAGCTCATCATTTAAATGGCGCTATAGCTTACAAAGTTAAATAAATTGCCATAAATAACCATGATATATACATTATATATTAGTACGGAAAATTTTATCCATTCAAGTGGCCGAGGCCATGGAATAAGTCTAACCTTAACTAAAATCCCCCGTTAAAAACACACTGTCCGATGACCACATGAAAATAATTTAAAAAATATTCAATTTTGTGTCATGACAAAAACCAATACCAAATATGAACGTTGTCATTGAATATTAAATGGAAAAAATAAATAACTACTCGAATCGAAATCATAATTTTAGAAGATGTTTTTAACAGATCTTTATAGTAAAATATGAAGCTCTCTTCAACTAAGAATTGGTTACGACATTTTGACAATTGAAAGGTTAACGAAATTCGTCTAACTCATATTATATACTAGCGATTCACCCTCGCTCCTCTTGGGTTCGTCCCTACTTACGTTTTAATGTTTAGTAGGTATAGATTTCTATTATATGTTGACCCGGATACGGGATAATCAGCTAGCGTACTACCAGCATCATACCAAATTTCATCAAAATCCCTCCAGTGGGTTTTCCGTGATGCGGTAACAGACAGACAGACAGACAGAAAATCTAAAAACTATAGCTTCGGCCTCTGTATCGATAATAATATCTATTTCAATAAGATTTTTCAAAAAATACCTGTACAGATTCGGCTTAGTTAGAATTTTATTATATGTATAGATATAAAATAAAATTTATTATTTTAATGCGAGAATTTGTAAAGGAGTGTTTATATGCTTGTCACTTCTTTACGTTTCCTTGGCGCATCGGATTTACGTAAAATTCAGTGGAGATGGAGAGAATATCCCAAATGAAGACAGAAGACATGGCAAACTTTTATCTTCGTACCAACCCACGCAAACATTAGTTTCATCTTAAGAAAATATACATACAGTACAAATAACTTTGTAAATGGTTTAAAAGAAAATTTAGTGTTCATTGAATATTTTTTCGATATTTAGCTACCCAGTACCCTACAAGAACAATGTGTTACAATTAAATAAAATTCATTACTTATATTTAACACGGACTTTACATCTACTTTTTGTTTAATCCATCGTTTACGGAAAATATTAAATTAAACAAAAACATACACACGAAACCGAGTGAAGTTACTAGTGTCAGAATATTATAACTTAGATTTCGAGAAACAAAGAACTTTTAAGCAATCTAATTAAAATGAGAAATTACGATCTAAGTTAATGATAAATATGACAAATTACAATGTTATGTATTTTTTTTTTCTTTTCTCTATGGCTTAGAATTGCGTTAACAGACGCAATACATTCTGCCAGTGTCACGTTTTGTGAGGAAGACACGAATGAGTTTGAGCGGTAACAATGTTATGTAATGGTCCTCACGCTTGCTATTTGTCAAAAACTTCAACTCTACAAATGCACAAAGGCGTGGATGCATCACAACCACTTGCCGCCCTTTGATTTGTGCACAAAAACCGACACGATCGGAACGACCACAAGTGCTTGCAAACCTACACAAGTTACGCCAAACGCCCTCTCCACATGTACTCAGCCCTTTTTAAAGGTCACCTCCACATATGTATTGGTATTTAGATTTGTGATGGCTTGTCGAGGCTTGGCAAGCGTGTGGATCCCGTATCAAAAACCTTAAGTCACTAAGAGACAATAGTTATGAATGAGCTTGCAGCACTTGCAAGAATTCAAAGGCAGTAAAGTTTGTGATTACAAATCGACCGATCGATAAATGCGAAAAATTTGACTAAGTTTTAAAATGATTATTTCCATTTTTTTCCTACATACATACAAAATAACAAATATAAATCACATATAGCTCATGGGTAACTCTGTCTATCTGTCACAGCCTGTTTTCTCTATGTGTTTGTACATAATATTATATTATGATCTAATTAGGGGCTAAAAATTTAATGAATATTGAAAAACAAAAATCTTTTTTGCTCACCCTCGCTTCGCTCGGGTTCGTCCCTAGGTTGCTTCCCCATACAAACTTTCGCCCCTATATTCACCCCCTTAAGCGATGATTTCCAGGATGAAAACTATCCTATTCTTTCCCAGGGTCTCAAACTATCTTCTTACCAAACATATAAATCGGTTCTGTAATTTTAGAGCCTATTCGATACAAACAAAAAAACAAATTTTTCCTCTTTATAATATTAGATGTATTAAAAGAACCGACATTAACTGTCACCAAAACGACGACCTGTACTAGTCGTGGACTGGAAGAAGTCAGCTTTATATTAATAGTAGCAATAAATAGTAGTAGTAATTAGAATGTGGATAACAATGTACCTAGTACTAAGTATTATTAAATGAATCTTACTTAATGAACTCTTTACATTCAGAAAATATATTAGTGGAATAGATATTATAAAAGGTTATTAAGATAAAATTAGGTAATAGAAAAGTATTAGAAGTTTTTATAAATTTTCAGCCAGTTTATATATCTATAGTTATTCTTTATTAGCGACTCACCCTCGCTTCGCTCGAGTTCGTCCCTAGTTTGCTTCCGAAAACAAAATTAATTAATTAATTTGGTTTTAATTTTTTTTCGTAGGACCCTATTTTTTTCTAAAATAAAAGTAGCCTAAGTTATCCCTTATTACGTCAGCTATCTGCCAACGAAATTCCCGTCAAAATCGGGACAGCCAGAGATTAGCCGGAACAAACAGACAGACAGACAGACAGACAAAAATTGTAAAAAATGTTGTTTTGGTATATGTACCGTGTATACTATATCCATAAGCATTTAGTAAAATGCGGTTATTTCAATATTACAAACAGACACTCCGATTTTATTTATCTGTGTAGTTGTACATATACGATTTTTGTTATACACAGTTGTTGTTTTTTGTAAATAAAAGCACAGTTCGAGTATTTGATTCTCAATATCATATAATTTATTTATTCAATTCAATATATTTGTAAGTAATCACATCCCAATTTACTGTTATTGTTGCGATTATTTACATGTACATGTCGGTCTGCTTCTTCCGCCAGCGCACACATATGTATGTTGATTCTCTTCCACCCGTAAATAGCATACATAAATTAATGTTTTATTTCTGAAGTATACAAAATATAGATATTATATAAATTATATTATTTTGTTTTGTTTAAATGTAGAAGCTCTTAAGCATTTTTTATGATCCTGTAAAAACGCTTGCTTCCTTTCTATAAGTATAGCTAGTCTATGAAAGTATAATAATGTCCTCCTGACCGATTTCGGCCACGGCGGCCAATCTCATTGAGACTAGCCATCTGCGCAGGAGATATTATAGTGCACAAATGTACGCGCACACACAAGTGCACTCTCTATTCCTGTCACTCTCATACTCCGGTGGGACGACTGCTCGACACGACCGGTGAGAGTTAAGGCGCTGGACCGACGGCTTTACGTGATCTCCGAGGTAGGAACGGGGGTAAAACACCGCCAACTTCCTAACTCCAAGCTGTTACTGAGGCTTACTTTACAGATAGACGCAATAACTAAACTTGACCCGACCCGGGACTCGAACCCAGGACCTCCGGGTGTGCAGCCGCACATCCTAGCCACTACACCACCGAGGCAGTTAACTTTGAAACTACTTACATGACGAATGATGTGTACGTCACATTTCTTGGGAAAATCATTAATATTTTCGTAAACATACGTCATATTTCCGTACACGTGTCGAGAATAAAATGTATGAAAGATATATTAGATACTACTTAATATAATTATTTATTGTTATATTTGCAAAAGCAGTTCAAAATAATCGTTAATAAATATTGGTTAGTAATAGTTTTATGTATTAATTTTTAATTATCTTTTTCTAAATATAAAGCACATCTAATAACATGACCTAATCGCTAAGTTTGCGTTGATTTCCTGATGGTGTAGAAAGAAAAGTGAAGAAGAAAGTGGGAGGTGTATACAAGTCTTGAATTTTTAAACTTGAATATAAACTGAAATTTCCATATAATATTAAAAAAAATATATGAATATGAATTTATTCTTACATATAGATATACATATAATTTCTGTGTAGAAATTATAAGTCTTTAAAAAATCAGGGCTCGAGAAGCCATTTTAGAACATATGGTATCAAAGCGATAATTCTGGTGGTGATTTTCTTCGAAACGTTAACGATTTAAGGTATAAAAACACATCAAATAATTGATACTCTCGACTAAAAAAAAAGAAAAACACAAATCGTATACAAAATAACAAAAGAAGGTGAATATAAAAGTCTTAATTCCCCTTTCATGAAAAATATCTTTGAACCTATAGCGCTATATGTCTTATGCTTATTATAACTCTTTTGTTACTTTGATTTATCTTTAGACATTATGTAGTTCTTAACGCGTAACCTTACGTAAATAAAATAATCTGAAGTGGCTCTTTTTAGACTCCTTTTATTAAAGTTAAATATTAAGCTTGCTGAGAAAAATTCACCGAGGCAAATCAATTTACTGCTTTAGTAATAAATACTAGTATTATTATAATTCATCAGTATTTATCTAACCATATTAAAAGTACTTACCAAACAAAAGCAGCAGCAAATCGCTTATAGCCAAACTGAACAAATAATAATTAGTAGCTGTGTGTAGGCTCTGATTTCGCACTATCACGACACATACACACACGTTGCCTATCACTCCAGTCAAAAATATAACTACGAGAACTACACTAAGAGGTATTATTTCATTCAATGGCAGTCTACGGGAACCCATCAACCACCATAACATTTCTTCCTCGGTACAGTCAAAGTTTGTTAAATTATTACATCGATTATAAAAGTCATCGTATGTTTCATTTTCGCGTAGAAAAGAATGAGATTCCATAGTTCTTTTTTTTTGTTTAATCACTAATTTATTTTATAATCTGTTAAGAAAATTTTAATAATTTTATCATTATTCATTACTATTATTTATCAAATTAAATCACTATTTAATAAACTATTATAAATATACACAAAAAATAATAATAATATAAATCTATAATAGTAGATAATTATATTGAAATTGATGCCAGTGTCATATTATTTAAAAAAATATTTCAAAGTTCATTAAATTTCGTATTTCGAACAAGTTTCCCGCCAATCGCAAACGTCCTTCTGTTAGGAATTTTCCGCGGACACTGAAAGCTGGAGAGATGGGAAATGTGGACTGAAAGATTCAATTTATTTCGTATTACGGCAGGATAAAAGTTTTTATTCATTTTTTAACTTTGAACGAATGAAGTTTGGAGAATTTTGGGGAACTATAAGGTCTTTATTCAAATTACACATATTTTATTGAAATAATATAATACACTACATTTCGTTAAATATAAATTTATGAAAAATAGTGGAAGTGTAAGTGGCAGGTGGAAAAAGACTTCGATGCGCATTTTAAGTTTAACTATTCATTATTCCTTAAAATAGTTCTGGTAAAAAAAAGATGATAGAGCTTGGCAAGGAAGAAACTGTGGGAAGGTATGTATAAGGATAAGTTAATAAAAAGGATAAGTTAATTTAATTTATTATTTTGCTTATTTTTTAAATATTCTTAGTGCAATTAAAAGAGTTTCATTGGAAATATATTAGTAATTTTCGGTGCGATATTTTGTAGATAGTATAAAATGCAATGTTTATACTTGTCTGGTGTCGAAATGAAACTTGTCCAATAAATTATTTTTATGTATGAGTAAGTTCAAAGTTGTCATTTCAAATAACCTAAGGTACATTATTTTCAATTCAGATAAAATTAAAGTTAGAAAAAGAATATTTATATAAATCTTACTAATATTATAAATGTGAAAGTATAGATGTTTGAATGTTTGGATGTTTGTTACTCAATCAATCAGAACTCACATTTGGCACATATTAGATTATATAGTCTGGAATAGAATAGATGGTACTTTTTATCCCGGAAAAATGTACGGTTATGGATTAGTTTTTGTATTACTAAAAGCGAACCCGAGCGAAGCGAGGTTGAGTCGGTAGTACTTAATATAAAGAAAAGTAATTCTTTTGTACTTTTTTAAGGACTTGCAATTAAAATGGGAAATGACTTTTTACATCTTTCGACAGATATTTATTTTCTTAATCACATAAAATAAAATAAAATGTAAATGTTACCTTTAAAGTAAATAAGCAAGGTTTTCTTATACAAAACAATTTAACTAATCAAATGAAAGCATTTCGATCACGTTCATAGCTGAATAACAGACGAAATTGGTTGGATTTTGGCAACAGTCGTTACCAGAATAGTATACTAAGTATAATTTACTTTTATGCTCACTGGTTGATTTATAATTCTTGAGTTGTTTTATTTTTAGTATTGTACTCATAGGTATATTATCATTAACGAAATAATTAGTATGTAATTTTGGTAACATTGAAATATTAATATTATAAAATATGAAAATTTGTGAGTTTTGTTTGTGTCACTTCACACTATCGGCCGGTCAAATTTACATATTATATGAGTGCAATTTAGAATAGATTATACAAAAAATAACTTGTTTTAAATAATGTTTAATAAAGGAAACGAATGAACTTTTCATATTTTACATATTCTTTACTAACCTAACTTATTTAATTTATATATTTATAAATTGCTAGCAGAACCCACGGCTTCGCTTGCGCTAAAACTACATAAAAAAAGTAGTTATTAAAGGAAATGTAACATACGGATAGATATTTAGGTTTGTTTATTATATGTAAGTATAAGTTATACAGTAGGTATATATATTACACATTAACAGCAATATAAGTATATCATATAAGTGTTTTATATAAGGTATAAAAATATATATAGGTATATAGACATATAAAAATTCTTTACCGCAATAAACACTTTAAATGGAGCTGAAATGAACGACCGCTGTTATGAACATAAATACGTATTCGTCCTTGTAAATATGTTTATTCTGTACTCTCACTGAAAGGATTTTTTACACAATATACTATATTAAGGTAAAGTTCATCTATCTATAGATAAAATATAGTGTTCATAGACCTATATTTGCGTATAAAGTGGTCGATGAAAAAAAAAATTGTGTGTGCGCACGTAAGAAGTTATACTTCTTTGTCGTAACAGAAAAAAAATAGTTAAAGATTTCATCCCGTATGTCACAACTCTCTGTTTGTAAAAGGAATGCAGCTAACTTCATCATGTCGCTTTTTGGCTGTCGGTGTGCGCGCGAATCGTAAAAATTTTATTCTCATATTTTTTTCCAAATGTTTTTTCCAAAAGAAGTATGGTTTCAAAAGGCAGTGATAACTGATAGCCCAGAAGGTAAAGCGTTCGCTTGGAAAACAGAGTGAAGCGGGTTCAAATCCCGGGTCTCGCACCTCTGATATTTTCATGTGCGAATCATTTCCAAGATTTCCAACAAGAGTGAGGTACCTACATTAGGAAAATTACAATTTTTGGAACCTTTCTTTTGATGTCTGTTTAAATGTGCCTCACTAAAGTAAGACTATGAATTTGTTTGTGATAATACTTTTTTAGTTTTACGCGAATAGTTGACATTTAATATAAAACTATCTTTTCTGATTATTTCGATATACAAATTAAAATTGTGGGTAGGCACTGTCTGCAACAAGTAGGTAGGTATATAATGCCTTTGAGATGTCTAAATCCTAAGTCTCTCCCGTGACCATGATTGCTGTAAACTGTAAAGCATTCGAAACGTCGGGAACCAATAATCAAAATAAATCCACGAAATAATCCGAAAAGATAGTTTTATTTAATACTAGCGACTCACCCTCGCTTCGCTCGGGTTCGTCCCTAGTTACGTTTTAACGTTTAGCTCAGATATGAGATATTTTCCCGCAGTAAAGAGTATTCTATATGTTGACCCGGATAACCAGCTATCATCATACCAAATATCATCAAAATTTAAAGCCTATTTGTTATTTTCATATATGTACTATATTATTGTAAAGTTCCATTAAAATCCAATCAGTAGTTTTTGTGTACTAAGCTGTATAAGTTACTATAGTTTCTTAACTATCTCACGGGAACTCTTTAATTTTCCGAGATGAAAAGTATCTAAAATGTTGACCAGCGATATAAGGTACCACCATGCAAAATTTCATTTAAATCGGTACAACAATTTAAAGTTTCGGAGATTAGCCCATACAAACAGACAGAAACAAAAAAAATGAAATAAATCGGGATTTGATCAATTTCTCGTTTTACATCTCCCTGACTAGGTTTTTAGCATTTTTTTTCTATATACAGACATTCGACCTCTACAGTTTTATTATATGTATAGATCAGGATAAATATTTCTATGAATTATGATCATTATATACATTTTACACCCTATTATATCTATTATCTAATCAGATATTAAAGCTTCTTAATACGCTGTTCTAGTCAGATAATGCATTAACGCCACAAAGGTTATCTCCTTACGTTCAGGGATGACACCTATCACTTGCTTTTTTCCCCGTAAAATATTTTTTTATTACGTCTTTCAGCTCAAAATTAACCTACTACAGAACACTAAATTATATTAACTAGAATTTGGGAAAAATCTCTTCTTAAGAAAAAGATAAGTCCAGCTTTGCCCTCTTAATTTTATAAGTGATCTGTATGGTGTTTTCTCAAGTGTAATCTGACTATTGTTTAGCAACTAGGGTACCAGAGTGAAGCGAAAGTCTCGCAATTAAAGAATATAATCTATACAGATAAATAAAATTGAAGTGTCTGTTTGTAATGTCAAAATAACAGTTTTTTACTAAATGCATATGAAATTATATACGGTACCTACTTATAAGAAAAACACAATTTTAAAAATTTTGTTTGTCTATCTGTCTGTTTGTTCCGGCTAATTTTCGAAACGGCTGGACTGATTTTGACGGTACCTTCACTGACAGATAGCTTATGTTATAAGGAGTAACTTAGGCTACTTTTATTTTAGAAAAAGAATTAGGATTCCGCTCAAAAAAATTGAAACGTATCCAGGGACGCACCTGAGTGAAGCGAGGGTAAGTCGCTTGATTATTATAAGACTAAAGCGCTTCATCACTTACATACCCCGTACATTACTTACATATATTAAAAGGTATAGAAGGTACAGAAACATCGGTACTGAATACAGATTTATACGTAAAAGCTTTTAGAAGGAAACGGGAATCTTCCAATATATTAATATAGACCTCCGTTAATATGTCTTGACCCTTGAAATTACTATTTCGATTTATCTAACCTAAAACCTTGCCTATACATTATAGATAATAACTTCGATCTGCGGCTTCCTTACGTCTTAAGTTTCATTGGTTTCGTAAGCACCCACTATTTGTAGCACTGGCATAGTAGACCAATCGGAATTCGTTTATTTTTAAGAGAAAAACATAATAATTAAAACCTAAAGTTTTATGATTTTAAAATTTTAGCAGGTATGTAAGGAATAGAAATTCGTAAAATGCCCCCGATGCCCAGCTACCCCCGAGAAATGGAGGGACGCAAAGCATTGAAAAATAGTTTTTTTTCGATTTCCGGCTTACTGTGACGTTATATCGAAAAATGTTCTTCATAAAAGTTGTAGGTCTAGTAAAAATCTACAACTTTTATAGATAACACTATTTACAATGACCTCAAAGTTGTCGAGATATTTGCAAAAAATCTGTTTTTAATTTTTTCGTGGTTTTTTATTTTTAATTTCGATTTATGAAACTAGGCGAATGTAATTTTTAAAATACATTTAATGAATGAAAAAAAATTGAAATTAAAATGTTTAGCCATTTCCGAGAAATTTATGTTTTATGGTCTCCAAATCACCTCCAATTTCAAGTGAACGTTTACATTTAAAAAAAAAATTCGTTCAATTTTCAAATAGGACTCATTCTTTTCGTCTTGACCTCTACTTATTAAGAAACAAAATAAATTTATGGTCGCCCTGTAAGAACACTCTTAAAAATTGAAAGTATTGGAGAAATCGATCATTTTTACTTTGTAAACTAAATTTTTTTAAATTATCATTGAAAAGTGTACTTTATTAACCAAATTTACTGATTACACCAATGTTTTTTTCGGAAAAAAACAGTAGCCTCAAGTTTTAACTTTGACGCTCATTATTTATACAATGTCGCTGTAAACATACCAACTTTGCAATTTGACGAATCGTGAAAAAATTATAAAAATTAGAATTCACGTAAAGTACACTATTTCTTTTGTATTTTTTCCCGTAGAATCTATTTATGTTATAATTTTTTCGAATTCATCGATATTATATTAATTTTTGATCGATTTTGGAGTTAATTTATTGATTTTTTCTGAAAAAATACAGTTTAATGTAATTACAGAAAGAAGAAGAAAGAAATGGAATTCATTCATAGTCTAATTTTGTTTCTTCATTGGTTAAAATGTAATATAAAAGTAAGTAGGTAAATCAGTAAGTAAGTAAGCCGGAAGTTGAAAAAAAATACTTTTCAACGCTTTGAAAACGCCCCCCATTTTTCGGGGGTAGCTGGGCATCGGGGGCATTTTACGAATTTCTATTCCTTACATACCTGCTAACATTTTAAAACTATAACACTTTAGGTTTTAAATATTTTGTTTCCAAACCGGATTCCGATTGGACTATAGGACAATAACGATACATTTAACAAAATCTATGTATTATATGTTATTAAAATAATAATACACAATATCGTAAATATACACATTTATACAAAAATAAAATTATAATTATATAATTAAAAATGAAAAAACCCAACACAGTAACCTATTTATTGAAGCTATTTCATTGAGCCTAAACACGATATATCTGCAGTATTTTAATAAAAATTACTTTGCAGTTTAGGTGATGGTACAGCAGCAGGTCAAAGTTACCAAAATATCGTTGTAATATCATTAATGTAACGGGATACCAAATTTCGAAATAGATCTGAGGAAGTTGCTCATATTCCATTTTAACGTCTAGAAAAGAGCTGATAGCCTGCAAACGGCTGAACGGATTTTCTTGATTTATAGCTAAGAACATTCTCGATAAAGTCAACTTTCAAACAAATAAAACTAAATTAAAATCAGTTCATCCGTTTGGGCCTTACGATGCCATAGACAAACACACAGATCCACACGTCAAACTTATAACACCATGACAACAAGAGATAACAAATATGCAAAAAAATATAATAAGTATGTTAAGAACTTGTAGCTTAAGGGGTAACAAAAACAACGATATATGTTTGAATGGACAAGCGTGCGCTCCGCGTCGCGATCTGTTTCTCGACTGGCTGCCGCGCTGCGGCGAACATGCGCCTGCGCCGTGGGGAACGCGAGGGGAGCTTCTAAAGATGCATTTATCTAATATTAAACGGCGGGGCGCGCGTTTGTCCGTGCGTTGTTATTTATTTTCTATACATTGAAAAGAAATATAAATTAGGTTAGTTAATATGTGAATTTAATTAAGTAGTTACACTACAAACTCATAAAATTAGGGACCCAAATAAAATGAAATGATAATACGAGTAAGCCTCATACTTTATTCTTCGGATTGCATTTAAGTTTATTTTTTATTTGTTTACATTAACTTACCTTATTATAACGAGTAATTTAATGTGTGTATGAGCATTGAATATTTACTTACGTCTGATATAGGAAAGTACTAGCTCCTGAAACACAGTTATCTAGTTCAAGAATTAAGGATATGTGCATTTGTTACCCCTCTTCCACAAAAGTAAAATCTAGTAAGTACTTAATACTTTATTTTTCTAAAGAAATTTATAAAAGTTAAACTGTCAACCGTTAATTGTATTATACAAACTACGACTACGACTCGCGTTTGCTCCGTTTGGGTTCGTCCTTATTTACGCTTTAACGTTTAGTATAGATTTCTCAGAGATGTAAAGTAGTAAAAATATTCTATACGTTGACCTGGAAAACTATCATTATACCAAATTTCATCAAAATCTGTCAAAAAGACAGAGAGGCCAAAATTCTAAAAATTATAGATTCCGCCGCTGTATCGATAATAATGACTATTTCAATAAGATTTTCCAAAAAATATTTAATGTACAGATTCGACACAGAATTTTATTATATGTATATAGATAAAACATAGCGTACACGACATTGAAGTTAACTAAGTTAATAAGTTTCAAATGCATTTTCATTTCATATCTAAAAGTTAAAGAGAGTTTTGTACACCCTAAGTAAGTTCATGCAAAGCTCAGAGTAGTGGAACACGAGCAAACATGACATGGGTGTTAACAGTGATGTGGTTATATTGACTATATAAATAAATACGATATTTGTTACTATAATTTAAGTTTTATTATTATTTATATTAATTTATTTCATTTGATACTTGCATATTCCTAAACCTCGTCAATGAGTTACCTGTTAATAAAATTTTAAGTCAGACTGTTAGCACAAAAGTTGTCTGCTCAAAAAATCCTTAATAAGCTTTTTTCATGTGGCTATATCATATACTGCGACACACCCTCGCTTCGCTTTGAGTTCGTCCCTAGATAAAAACAAATTTATCCCAAGGGAACCGTACATTTTTCCGAGATGATATATAGCCTATAGCCTTCCTCAGTTAACGGGCTATCAAATGCAAAAAGAATTTTTCAAATCGGATTAGTAGTTCCTGAGATTAGCGCGTTCCAACAACAACAACAACCAAACAAACAAACAAACTCTTCAGCTTTATAATATTAGTATAGATTATTGAACAGTGAAATAACTGTACAAAATGATTTCTAAATAACACTCATAAGCTTATTATTTGATTTTTCGGCCACAATGGTCTTTTCACTAGTGCTTAAAACGTACCGTCATAAATCCAGAGGTCCTTCGTTTAAGTCCCTGGTCAAGTATAGTTATTGGCTTTTTCTATCAAGAACTAGTCAGTAATAGCCCGGAATTGCACGTAGAGCCTTCGTTCTGCGGCTGATATATGTACATATTACCGTAGTGTAGTTTAACGGATTCAGCTGTGGAGTTACAGAAAAGTTGTTACAGAATAGTCCTACTGAGCCCAACAAGATTATAACAAATGATATTGAAGTCCTCGCATATAATGCAACTAATATTAGGCTGAATTAAAAATTTTCATCCAACCCTACTTATATATAATTGTTTGAATGTTTTAACTCATTATATGCCTAAATTAGTATATGTATAGTATGTTATAATTGTTATTATTAAAAATGCCTAAGAGATAGCGTAAGGAATATCTCGTGAAATGAAACATTTCTAAAGCGTTTTCTAAAATTTAATAATACATAGTCAGCATAGCGGGCGAGCTTTCGATTTGTTTAAGATAAGGGTTCTGACTGCGTGTACATGATAAAAAAATGTTAACATGTCGATTTGATTGTTATTTTGGCAAATTATATTAATCGTTTTATTTATAAACTAAGATATGACAAATTTTATTCTGTAGTCATTTCAAACAAAAAAAAACATTACATTATAATTTTTTACTGAACGTCATGATTCTTCCACCAATTCAGTAAGAACTAGCGACTCACCTGTGTTCATCCGTAGGTACGTTATAACGGTTAATATAGATTTCTCAGAGATGACATATCTTCCCGCAGTAAAAAGTATCTAATATGTTGACCCGGATAACCAGCTATCATTATACCAAATTTCATCAAAATCTGTCTAGAGGTTTTCTCGTGATTCGTTCTCAGACAGACAGACAAAAATTCTAAATACTATAGATTCGGCCTCTATATCGAAAATAATGACTATTTCAATAAGATTTTCTAAAAAATATTTAATGTACATATTCGATCCAGAATTTTATTATATGTATAGATATGCCTTAGTATATCCGATAAGAAATGAAACTCTGACCTGATCTGTCTATATGCGTGTTTATTTGTCCATCTATGGCAGCATTTTTGCAGGCTTTTGAAATGCCAGACAGCATTTTAATTAAGTTTGTAATAAACACATTTGTAAGTTGTTCGCTAACCACTAACGTGTGGAAATCGAACTTGTAGCACTTTATTTTAGACCTCGTATCTACGAAGATAAGCCATTTGCATTAGTAGTAATTAGATACAATTTAAACCCATATTTACTGTTCAGTTCTGTAATCTACATAATCGTATAGGTTATGCATGAAGGACGAAGACGTAACGCCGTATATACCGTCCTATAAATATTTCATTACACTACTCTAATTATTTTTTTAAATCTACAGAATATTCGCTTTAATATTCACTAGCGGCTCACTCTCGCTTTGTTCGTGTTCGCTGATAGCGAAAAATAAAACCAAATCGATCTGACTGGAACCATACATTTTTCCGGGATAAAAAGTATGTCTGATGTGCTATTCCAGACTATAATCTATATCTGTGCCAAATTTCATCCAGATTCATTCAGCCGTTCTCGCGTGATTGAGTAACAAACATCCATCCAAACTTTCGCATGTATCGCTCCTCTCCCATCGAATGGATTAGACTGGAAAAACGTACCATTCAATAGTAAACATTTTTTAAAATAGCTTAGATGTCTCTGACTGTAAGGAATATCTAAAAAAGAGTTTTTCCATTTACAATAAGAAGACATAACAGACAGACAGAAGACAAAAGTCAGTGCCAGCATACTCCACATAAAACGAATCAATTTAGATATAAATATATCACAAATAGATGTAATAATAATAGTAATAGACCGGTAGTCTCATCGAATAACCTAGTTTTTTACACCATTTAAAGTCCGTTTTTATTTAGTTTTCCATATTTTCCATAATCCTTACGTATTACCCGGATACCAACTTTCAGTAATTCTTTATGGGTTACTCAGCGATGGATCCTAGTTGATGCGTCACGTTAAACAAACTTTTTCTTAACTTTACATGATGGACGCACGCAAGTCCAATAGACCGGAACTTCTTTGAGCCCGTGACATTCGAACAGGCACAAACACAATATACTTTTAGATAGATAAATAGTTACAGATGTATATAAACATATATAGTTACATGGATACATATGTACATGATTTTACACATATACATAAAAAATCAACATAATAATATATAGAATTAGATATTAGAAAATAAGAGGAAAAAATTATTATAATAATATTGGGTAAATGACAAGGAAAAATGCCTAAAAAAACATTTTAATTATAATTAAACGTAATTCATATCTGAATAGATTCTTCATGTTTGCCTTGAGTCGGATACAATATGCTTTAATAAAATACAATTCAATCTAAGCAAATTGTTTCCGAAAAATCGGTGTACATAAATAAAAAATATATATGTAATAAAAAAAAATGGGTGCGTGTAACCTTTATGCGCGGTTGAAGTAAAACTTCTTTGGCAAATATCGCAATTAAATTAAAACAAATCAATAATTAAATAAGGTATATTACTATCATATATTTATAGAATATCATATACGGAAAGTATATTATATATTTGTCAGACAATAACAATGGTTACTAAGGCAACATGGCAATATATTCTATCTCATCTTTTTTTCTTATCTGTAGGTACTTTGTTTGTCACTTTTAAGTGTCGCATTTTCGTTTCATCGAGTTTAAAATCACAACGATTCTAAAGAAGTTTCACTTCAATAAATACCTATATGTAAATAAAAAACGTACATACATATATACACATAAATATTATATGTTCAATAAAGGACATACTCTTTTTTTGATGTAGGTCAAAAAAATCACTTCAGTTGATTGAAAAGCCATTAAAACGTTGCTTAAGTTCTTCGCACTATACAATCCCATATAAGATAGTAGTCATGTTCAATGGACTCGATAAACATGAAAAAATGAAGCCAAAAATAAATACAGAAAAATAACTTCACTTCATAATTTCAAATAAAACAAAACAACACAAAAATGTTAACTTTCTTCTGTTAAACGAAACTGAAACCTTAAATAAAAAATTACAAAAAAACAGTATAAAGTATTACATTAGGATATTCAAATATAGCACAAGGTCTAAAAAGGCCAAAATCAATGAGGGCGACCTACAAAATATAGGACGTAAATGATCAAAAGCTTTGAGAGCTTCGGCCGTTATTTACTTGGCATAATTAGATTTTGTGACTTTAAATAATACTAGCAGCTCACCCTCGCTTCGCTCGGGTTCGACAAACAAAGACAAATCTATTCCAGAGGAACCGCACATTTTTCCGGGATAAAAACTAAACTAGATATGAACTATATTTTTATAGAATTTCATTTAAATCCAATCAGTAGTTTTGTGTACTAAGCTGTATAAGTTACTATAGTTTTTTAACTATCCCACGGGAACTTTTTAATTTTCCAAGATGAAAAGTATGTAAAATGTTGACCGGAGATACAAGGCACCACCAGTCAAAATTTCATTTAAATCGGTCCAACAGTTTCGGGGATTAGCCCGTACAAACAGACAAACAGAGAGAGAAACAAAAAAATTGAAAAAAATCTGGTTTTGTTCTATTACATCACCCTGACTCGGTTTTTAGCATTTTTTTCTATGTACAGATATTCGATATCCATAGATTACAATATACTGTATAATAATATGTTCCTTCGTCAACATTCATCTCTTTACTTCCTTTTTACGCAGTTGGATCTTTTTTTTATTTTTGTAATTTTTCTTTGTTTTATCTCTCTATTACAAGTTGTTAATTTTTAAATTGGTGAGAGTTTGAGAAAAGTATTTCAACTAAAAATTATAGAGCGTATGATTTTACTTAAAAAATGTTTGTTAACTGTAATACAAATACAATAACTTAAAATAAAATTTATTCAAAGACCACTCACTAATTTATAAAGATAAAGTAAAATGCAGAATTTTTGATCTAACTTAGTATCAATTTAGGTATCAATAAAAAATCCGAAAATCTAAATAAATAAAAATTTATTTAAAGTTTTAGAGTTAATTTCAGTGCCTTATAATTTTGTCTTTAAAATGTATTTACTATTTTGATGAGAATAATTTACATTTAATATATTAATCATTTTTTTTCATTACCACAGAATTTTAGTAAAATTTACTTTTCTTTTTATTTCCTGGAAAATAAAATTACATTGAATATTTTATATCAATAATATATTTTTACTTAGTTTTAACTTACAATACATAAATGTGCAATCTGTGGTCTCGTATAATATGAAGGAGCACACATATTGTAAATTTTAATTACTTTTATGTTTTTAAACGATGTAAAGTGTGTTTCTTTTGTTGGAGATCCTTAACAAAATAAAAAAATAAAAAAATACCATGAAAGATTTAGATTAGTCATGACAATTTATTGTTTAGCAGGTAGGTAATATCTATACTTAACATATTAACATATTTAACTGCCTCGGTGGTGTAGTGGCTAGCATGTACGGCTGCACATCCTGAGGTCCTGGGTTCGAGTCCCGGGTCGGGCCAAGTTTAGTTATTGAGTCTTTCTGTATAGTAAGCCTCAGTAACAGCCCGGAGTTGGGAAGTTGGCGGTGTTTCACCCCCGTGCCTCGGAGAGCACGTAAAGCCGTCGGTCCTGCGCCTTAACTCTCACCGGTCGTGTCGAGTAGTCGTCCCACCGGAGTATGAGAGTGACAGGAATAGGGAGTGCACTTGTGTCTGCGCGTACATTTGTGCACTATAATATCTCCTGCGCAGTTGGCTAGTCTCAATGAGATTGGCCGCCGTGGCCGGAATCGGTCAGGAGAACATTATTATTATTATATAATATCTATACCTACTCCTAATTTAGTTGACAAGAAGTTGTCCCGGAAAAGTTTAAACATAACCTGAATAACATATTACCGTAAGCGACTTGAATACAATTATATATTTTCAATAGAATATGTAGTCTTTAGCTTAATCTAGATATGTAAAGTTTTACACGTGCTAAGTTTAAAAAAAAGGCTAGCCGTATTCAGCAGATTTACCTGTAGTTATAGAAGAGATATATATGATATATATATTTTTACTAACAATTATTTTTTTTTTTCAAAATTCTTAAGTTTTGCTTTTAGGATGTCTTAGGATGCCAAAATCAAATATTATAATCATAACCTTAACTTCTATATACATTTTTGTAATAACATCTCAAACTAGGATAATATAAGCAGGGATTTTGATATTTTTGTTATTTAGCTTAAGTACAAAAAAAGTGCTAGCCCATGTGTGAGTAGAGTATTTTCAGACATGCTCTTGCTACATGTTTATTGCCTCTGTCGATCTTGATACTTAGTATTATAAAAAATATTTAGTTAAAAAAAAGCGAGTGTGGACAGCGGGTCTCTAATATATCAATTTTAGGTATATACTACTATTGCTATTGACGAACGTCGTTTCTGATATATTGTGATATGATATTTTCTCCTTTTATGAAGAACAGTATTGAAGAATTAGCCAACAATTGTCTAGCTTATTTTAGTATCAAAGGGCGGTCCTTGAGACCGTCATGTAACAACGTCCATTAAATAGACGGTAACTTGATAAGTTGCATTGTACTACGTCAAAGCTTAAACTAAACTATTGACACCACATCGGATTTCTATTATAATGCAAAAGTTTGTATGTGTGTCTATGTGTTACTCTTTCGTGCTGGAACGGCTGGACGAATTTGGGTGAAATTTATTACACATATAGACCTTTAGAGTATGACCTTTTTTTACAGGTGGTTATGTGGGACTCACCATCAAAGCCAGAACTACCCTAAAACCCATCCGAACCTCCTCCGTCTTATGCGGCGTCGCAGGATCCCTTACGCAATCAACCATGACGCCCCAACTGCAGATCTGCCAAAGCAGACCACAACAACCATGAGGCTGCTCCCACAGTCCACTCTGCTATCAGAGAGGTACCACAAGCAATCCGCATGGCACATCGCTCACAATGCTGGATCTCCTAGTGCGTTTCTTGTCTTCGCGCCCAGCTGTATTGCCCGATGCTAATGAGCGCCCCTACCACGATAAGGTGGATGCGCGTTGGAGGCAAGGGGTGGGGAGGGGGAATAAAACAGGATGTTTTATATTCAAAATTTTTATATATTATATCATATCGTGGTGGTAGGCTTTTGTTATGTACTGGATATCTGTGGAAACTTGGTTGGTTTTAGAATTATTTTTATATGTGTTTATAATGTAATTATTTACTGTACTGTGTGTTTCCCTTAAAAAGCTAATAAATAAAAAAATAAAAATGTTGTAAGGCACCTGAGGAGTAAGGAACACTCTCAGGGTACGTCGCTAGTTTAAGTTAAATTTCTATGTTAAAATACTATAATGTTTTAAACATACAGAAGATGTTGAATTGTGGAGTAAATGGCAACGGGATGATTTATTTTAAACTTTAACTATTTTATGGTATATTATACTTTAACACGAAGTAGTATATTAAAATCAACCGCCTTTTCCCAAGGCAGAAGTTATTATTAAGATTATAAAGTCAAATTATACTTATATAAATGTGAATTACTTCTCGTCTTTATGTTCTGCTTAATCTACGATAACCATCCATAAGACGGTTATCCACAAATATTAAACACACACACACATATATATATATATATATATATATATATATATATATATATATATATATATATATATATATATATATGTATATATATATTTCTTTATTATATACAAATGAAACTTGAAAATAACTTAGCCTGAGTATGATAAGTACATATTATGATCTTCTTTTAATTTAGCTAACGATGAAATTGAGATGAATACTAATATAATAGAAAAATTTCAAGCAAAGAAACTAATATTATACAAAATATCAAAATACATATGTAAGAAGTAAAATTCACTAATAATAACTATTTTAATAATGAAAAGTCCCAAATGTTTTACAAGTAATAAAATCTACAACCAACTTATAATATTTACCTAATAATATTATTAATATCAGGCAATTTTTTTCATAATCTTCTCACTTCCTTTTATATCAACTTCGCATGGACTGCGTGATGAATGTCGCCATACTTCTTGAATATAAATTACTTTGTGAAATATATACCAAGTGCTAACTTCGCCTTCCTCTAATGACATAAAGTATACTTACCTGAAGCAATAAGTCAATTAGTTGATGTTTGGAGTCATAACTTCTAAGTTTGGTATAGAACATAGAAATAGAATGTGGACTGAATGTTTATTTGCCAGCCGTCAGCAAAAAATGCGCGATAGAGACTAAACGAATGTGCGGCCAAAAGTCTTCTGTATTCATTGAAATACTTACGATTAATGAATATATTTATAACCATTTTAAACTGCATTATAATATTAACATTTTTAATGTATGCATATAATAAAATTGTAACTAAGCAGAATCTGTACATTAAATATATTTTGGGAAATCTTATTGAAATAGTCATTATTAACGATACCGATACCGAATCTATAGTTTTTAGAATTTTTGTCTGTCCATCTTTCTGTCTGTCTGTCTGTGACCGGATTTTGATGAAAGTTGGTATGATGATAGCTGGTTATCCGGATCAACATATAGGGTACTTTTTACTGCGGGAAGATATCTCATCTCTGAGAAATTTATACTAAACTTCAAAACGTAGGTAAGTAGGGACGAACCCGAGCGAAGTGAGGGTGAGCCGCTAGTGAATTATAATAATATAAATATATTTTTTTAAATTCCATTTACAAATTCAAATTGGAATAAAAGACAGGTATCGGGCGCACGGTCGCTTTTTCTCTTTCTAGTAGCCATTCTCAAGACAGTATTACTCAGTCCATTCTCAGATCTATGATATATAAGCAACATGCTTATTATTGCCCTACCATGCTGAGTTTGTGTTTGTTCGGGCTAATCTCAGAAACTGTGAATTTTTAAATGATTTTCACCAAAAAAAGGGCTATCTCGAATGTTTATATGCTTTAATTTATCAATATATTATGTAAACTAGCGACTCACCCTCGCTTCGCTCGGGTTCGTCCCTAGTTACGTTTCACTGCTGAACTGAGCTAAACGTTGATAAGTCAGTCTGTGAGTCGCGAGTAGTGAATAAAAATAGTAATTGCGAATGTACCTTAGGTGATAGACGTATAATATTGCGAACTTCCCTGTATAACTTTTTAAGACCTACAATTTTCTAGTACATTGTTTTGATGTATCTCTTAAGGTTCAGCCAGCGTTAGCCATATAAACTTCTAAGGACGACTCGATAGAACCAGTCATTGCGTTTTCCCGCGGGAACGAAAAATGTGCCTGTAGTAAAAGGTATCTTAAATGTTGACTCGAGTGATAAGCTATCACTATACAAAATTTAATTGAAATCGGTTCAGTACTTTTTGCGTGAAACGCGCACATCGATTTAATTAAGTTAGTTTTGCTATAGGTATAGATAAGAATAGGTATTGCGAGTGTACCTTGAGAGATGGACATATACTGTTGTAAATATTTCTGTTGGCCTTTTCAAGATCTACAATTTTTTAGTACATTGTTTTGATGTATGTCTTTAGGTTTAGCCAGCGGAGGGTTCCTAAGGAGGACTCGATAAAACCAGTTATTGCGATTTCCCGCGGGAAACAAAGATTTTCCAAAAGTAAAAGTTATCCTAAATGTTGACCCGAGTAATAAGTTATCAGTTCACAAAATTTCGTTGAAATCGGTTCATTACTTTTTGCGTGAAACGCGTACAGACAAACAGACAAACAGACAAACAGACAAACAGACAAAAAAATTTATAACTATTGTTTTGGGGTCTATATCGTATACATAATACGTTACAGTCATTGTTTTTAAAAAATATTTCATGTACAGATTTCGCTAAGTTACTGCTTTATTATAGTATAGATAACGTACTCGTATAAGAAAACAGTAATATCATTTAATAAAAATAGTTATAGCGAGTGTACTTTAGGAGATAGACATATACTGTTGAGAACTTTTCTGTAGAACTTTTTAAGACCTACAATTTTCTAGTACATTGTTTTGATGTATCTCTTAAGGTTCAGCCAGCGTTAGCCATATAAACTTCTAAGGACGACTCGATAGAACCAGTCATTGCGTTTTCCCGCGGGAACGAAAAATGTGCCTGTAGTAAAAGGTATCTTAAATGTTGACTCGAGTGATAAGCTATCACTATACAAAATTTAATTGAAATCGGTTCAGTACTTTTTGCGTGAAACGCGCACATCGATTTAATTAAGTTAGTTTTGCTATAGGTATAGATAAGAATAGGTATTGCGAGTGTACCTTGAGAGATGGACATATACTGTTGTAAATATTTCTGTTGGCCTTTTCAAGATCTACAATTTTTTAGTACATTGTTTTGATGTATGTCTTTAGGTTTAGCCAGCGGAGGGTTCCTAAGGAGGACTCGATAAAACCAGTTATTGCGATTTCCCGCGGGAAACAAAGATTTTCCAAAAGTAAAAGTTATCCTAAATGTTGACCCGAGTAATAAGTTATCAGTTCACAAAATTTCGTTGAAATCGGTTCATTACTTTTTGCGTGAAACGCGTACAGACAAACAGACAAACAGACAAACAGACAAACAGACAAAAAAATTTATAACTATTGTTTTGGGGTCTATATCGTATACATAATACGTTACAGTCATTGTTTTTAAAAAATATTTCATGTACAGATTTCGCTAAGTTACTGCTTTATTATAGTATAGATAACGTACTCGTATAAGAAAACAGTAATATCATTTAATAAAAATAGTTATAGCGAGTGTACTTTAGGAGATAGACATATACTGTTGAGAACTTTTCTGTAGAACTTTTTAAGACCTACAATTTTCTAGTACATTGTTTTGATGTATCTCTTAAGGTTCAGCCAGCGTTAGCCATATAAACTTCTAAGGACGACTCGATAGAACCAGTCATTGCGTTTTCCCGCGGGAACGAAAAATGTGCCTGTAGTAAAAGGTATCTTAAATGTTGACTCGAGTGATAAGCTATCACTATACAAAATTTAATTGAAATCGGTTCAGTACTTTTTGCGTGAAACGCGCACATCGATTTAATTAAGTTAGTTTTGCTATAGGTATAGATAAGAATAGGTATTGCGAGTGTACCTTGAGAGATGGACATATACTGTTGTAAATATTTCTGTTGGCCTTTTCAAGATCTACAATTTTTTAGTACATTGTTTTGATGTATGTCTTTAGGTTTAGCCAGCGGAGGGTTCCTAAGGAGGACTCGATAAAACCAGTTATTGCGATTTCCCGCGGGAAACAAAGATTTTCCAAAAGTAAAAGTTATCCTAAATGTTGACCCGAGTAATAAGTTATCAGTTCACAAAATTTCGTTGAAATCGGTTCATTACTTTTTGCGTGAAACGCGTACAGACAAACAGACAAACAGACAAACAGACAAACAGACAAACAGACAAAAAAATTTATAACTATTGTTTTGGGGTCTATATCGTATACATAATACGTTACAGTCATTGTTTTTAAAAAATATTTCATGTACAGATTTCGCTAAGTTACTGCTTTATTATAGTATAGATAACGTACTCGTATAAGAAAACAGTAATATCATTTAATAAAAATAGTTATAGCGAGTGTACTTTAGGAGATAGACATATACTGTTGAGAACTTTTCTGTAGAACTTTTTAAGACCTACAATTTTCTAGTACATTGTTTTGATGTATCTCTTAAGGTTCAGCCAGCGTTAGCCATATAAACTTCTAAGGACGACTCGATAGAACCAGTCATTGCGTTTTCCCGCGGGAACGAAAAATGTGCCTGTAGTAAAAGGTATCTTAAATGTTGACTCGAGTGATAAGCTATCACTATACAAAATTTAATTGAAATCGGTTCAGTACTTTTTGCGTGAAACGCGCACATCGATTTAATTAAGTTAGTTTTGCTATAGGTATAGATAAGAATAGGTATTGCGAGTGTACCTTGAGAGATGGACATATACTGTTGTAAATATTTCTGTTGGCCTTTTCAAGATCTACAATTTTTTAGTACATTGTTTTGATGTATGTCTTTAGGTTTAGCCAGCGGAGGGTTCCTAAGGAGGACTCGATAAAACCAGTTATTGCGATTTCCCGCGGGAAACAAAGATTTTCCAAAAGTAAAAGTTATCCTAAATGTTGACCCGAGTAATAAGTTATCAGTTCACAAAATTTCGTTGAAATCGGTTCATTACTTTTTGCGTGAAACGCGTACAGACAAACAGACAAACAGACAAACAGACAAACAGACAAACAGACAAACAGACAAAAAAATTTATAACTATTGTTTTGGGGTCTATATCGTATACATAATACGTTACAGTCATTGTTTTTAAAAAATATTTCATGTACAGATTTCGCTAAGTTACTGCTTTATTATAGTATAGATAAGCTACCAGTGTGACAATATTTATGTATTAAGTCGGAAAAAATCGCCATTTCTGAGAACTTTCGTAATAATTTATATGTGAGGACATTTAGGGCGGTGTTCACTAGTTTAGTATATTTAAATGTAAACTTTGAAGTCGCTGAACATTTTTATTTAAAAACAAATGATCAAACCAGAGCTCCAAGTTCTATATGTTCTATACCAATGTGTTTGTCTTGATCTGTTTAATTTGTAGATTCGATGTCGACAATAAGCCTGTTTGTAAGTGTGCCCGACAAGTCAGTCACATTTCAGCGAAAGTAAATTTTTTGTTTTTAAAAAAAATATTTTTTGTAAAATTTCTTGCTTTTATCAGGCGGCTGTTGAACTGATTAAAGATTTGTTTATAATTTTTAGAACCATTTTCTCTAAATATTTTTATATCTTAATACACTCAATCAAATCCTACAAGTGAGAAAAATATAAATATATTATAAGTATATTATAAGAACTAATTTCATACGTAGCCATTTTGTTATTGCTATTTTACCGTCGAAGTCTTCTCTGCATCGCAATCACATCTTCATAGCTCTGATATTCATTTCAAATTCATTCAGTTTTTTATGAGTTTAACTTTACTCGTATACTAGTAAAGATTATTTTTTTTCCTTTGGCTAAATTTGTTTTTTATTCTAAATATTAAACTTGATTTTTTAAAGAATTCGATTGATAATAGCAAAACCTCTGGCATAACTTGAAACAGAATCCTTTCGAATAAAACTATTTTTTTGGTAATTTTTTTCGGAATTTCGGTTCTGATATAGTTTATTTTTTGCGAGCATTTCCGAGTGTCAAAGTGGAAATAATCGCACTGTAAAATCATCAATACATTTAATATAACTGTAGAGGTCGAATGTCAGTACATAGAAAAAAAATGCTAATAACCGAGTCAGGGGGTTGTAAGAAGAGAAATAGAACAGATCCAGATTTTTTCAATTTTTTTGTTTCTCTGTTTGTTTATTTGTCTGTTTTTACGGGATAATTTCCGAAACGTTTGAACCGATTTAAATGAAATTTTGCATGGTAGTACCTTGTATTCCCGGCCAACATTTTAGATACTTTTCATCCCGGAAAATTAAAGAGTTCCTGTGGGATAGTTAAAAAACTATAGTAATTTATACAGTTTAGTACACAAAAAGTACTGATTAGATTTTAATATTTTACAATAATACAGTTCATACATCAGAATAACAAATAGGCTACTTTTTATCCCGGAAAAATATACGGGTCCCGTGGGATAGATTTGTTTTTGTTTGTCTAGTAATAAAAGTCAGTGTTGGCATAGAGATTAACGCGTTCGTGTGGAAAACTAAATGAAGCGAATTCAAACCTCAGGTCGTGTATCTCTAATATTCTTATGCTCAAATCATTTTCAACATAATTACCACTAGCTTTACGGTTAACGAAAACATTGTGATGAAACCTGCATGTCTGAGAGAACCTCACTAGTTTTCGAAAGACGTGTAAAGTCCCTATGTTCACGTGGCCCTTGTGGTGGACTATAACTAGATCCCTCTCGAATTGATGTCAAAAAGAGCCTACTACGAACTGTAAAAATTATATTATTTAACAAAATTCTACTCAGAACATTAATTCTTGTTAACCGTTTTTGTTTTCAAAGTCAATCAAGACTTTATTAATAATATTAATGTAAATTTGAGTGATCACAAAAATAAATTAAAAAAAGCAAAATGTATTAGAAATAAGAAAATGAGGTTTAAGCTATTTTAGTAACGTCTGTAATTCAAAGCTTCCGATTCAATCTCGGAAAGTGAAATCATTAATAGAGATTTTTTAAATTATCTTTATTTGCTCTGGCGTTGATATTTTATTAGAATACAAATTTTTTTTTCACTAAGAAATGTGCTTTATATATTACATATATACTTTTGCGATTATATTTTTATTACCTACTCGACGACCTCAGACGGAGAATTATTTATTTTTATAAAATTTCATTGCTAAATTCTTATATAGCCTCTGTCGTGCTGTTCTTGATATTTAATTTAAAATTTTAGCGGAAAAATATTTTAATAAACATAAGAATAATAATTATTATTTGTCTATTAAAATATATAAAAATAAAACGTACTAAATATGAAGCTAGCCACATATACATACACAATTCGGTCCTATTTCAGTATTTGTCTTCCTAATTCACTTGACTGCTCTGAGATTCCTATATTTTAATAGTAATTAGTAAAAGGATAATAAATACTTTTACACACAGGTGACAGGTTACTCAAGATATTATGTATATTGTATACGATCACTCGCTCGATCGATTATCTTGAGTTTGTCCCTTGGTAGATTCCCCATACAAACTTTCATCCCCATTTTTACCCCCTTAAGGGATGATTTCCGGGATAAAAACTATCCTATGTCCTTCTCAGGGTCTCAAACCATTTTTTACCAAATTTTATCTAAATCGGTACAGTCGTTTAGGAGCTTATTCGGTACAAACAAACAAACCTTTCCTTGAGTTTAAATAAAAAAAAAACATTGTATTTTAGCACCATTACAATTAAAAGTCCATTCTTTTTAACCTTATGGCTTAATGAGTCTAATTAACTAACACATTCTTATCGTCTAAAAAAAAGCTTTAAAACTTACATCACGAAGAAAATTATAAATGATATACAGCATAACATTTACCCTTTTTGGGCAAAACATCTATCTAGTCTACACTTAATATGGTCTACGCACTCTTTTTCTTCTTGCAAAATTACAGGTATTCAAGCTAAACTAATTGTAAGTATATTTCATCTTTCAGGATGAAACATTTTCATCCTTTTTTCTTGCGCAGTTTAATCCATTTATTTGATGAACGTGTCTGTTGAAATTAGAGCACGCGCATAAAGCTTTAATAAACGGTTCGGGTTGTATGAAAAAAGAAGTATCCACGTGGACACTGTATTAACATGAATAATAGTTTATCTATATCATTAACAAGACAAAAGTATATGTGCATTTTATTGTTTTCAAAAGAACAGTACTAATATTTTATAAAAGTTTTATATTGATTCCCTTATCCATAGATCGTCTGGAAATGTACATATTTAGGTACCTATACCACCTACTTTATTTATTATACATATGTGTGTGTAAGTTGTATGATCACCACCCACCTACTAAAAAAGTAACTATCCTCGTCTTAACGAGCCTTGACTTTCGCATAAGTTCGATGCCCCGAGTCTCGACGGTTAGTAATTTTCATGGGGTTATCTTCAACTTTTTCTTTTTATTTATCACTTCTTAACTATATATTATGCATGTGTACGTATGTACCTAAGTAAGATTATATGTTTATATAATATGCAGTATAATATTCATTAATATTTATATTTATGTAAAACTTTGTTCTAGCTTTTTACTTTTTCTTCGTGTAATATTTGCACTGAACACGTCTCATAAGTTCCTTTCACCAATAGGTAATTGCTTCTAGATATAGCAGCGCTTTTGCATAATGTTTAAATTATTTACAATATGTATATTATAAATATGCTAGTAGAATCCTTGATAAAGAATAATTGTATACCTAAGACACTAATGTTGATAGTTTTTTTTATTTAATTTTTTTAAAACCTTTATTTTATTTACGATAAAATTTTATATTTAGTTATATATTTTCCTATCCAAAACCACAAAAATCACGCTCCACCTTGCTATTAAAGAAGTATCAGGAGCAACGAGCATACAACCTTCCGTCACCCATCGTAGCACACCCCCTCTCAGTAATCCCTTATCCCAACTACCAAGTGCCTTGCTTGGTTACAGGCTTGGCTTCATTTTATTATAAACATAAATAAAACTACCGATGCCTGCAATTTCGCCCGCTTTAATTACTATTTATAATGTATATGTATTCTAAACGACAAAGGGTGAAGCAAGATAACTTCTTCTTCAGGCTTCAGCTTTAGGTATATATAATAAACAGATTTTGTTTTGTAGGTTTCCATGATCGTTTCATTCTTAAAACTCATTTAAATAAAAAATGTTATGAGACACAACCAATAATGTCTTTAAATTATAATAGTCTCGACTATTCTATCCCTAGGGAACCCACCCACGAGAACGCGAACATCTACGAGATTCCGACTCACATTTAACCAATTAGGGATTGCAATCCGGAAAAACGGATCCGGTAATCCGGCGGATCCGGCATCATTAAACGTTCACCGGATCCGGTACCAATATACCGGATCCGGCGACCGGATCCGGTGCTCGCAATTTTTGGCGAAATAATAGAGGTGTTGCATGTAGAGGCCCTGTACAGAAGAGATTCGACCTTGTTAAAGGTAGACTTTCGAAACAAGCGTCAATAATACGGCGTTTATAGCGTTACCGACGCCGCGTAAGTTGACTGGTATCAGTGACGCCTTGGTGACTTTGGATGGCCACGACAGACGTCCATCATCGTATCGCGTTTGCCGCGCCCACCACATCTCGATAGCTCTTTTAAAAGTATTTCCGTCAGTGACGCTGCGCTCGAATATCGTTCCCTATATTTACATAGTGCAAGCGTCAGTAGCGTCAGTGACGTCGCGACAGGGCGGCAGATTAATGCACTATGTAAATGTAGGGAACGACATTCGAGCGCAGCGTCACTGACGCCGTGTCAGTGTCGCTGCGACTGTGACGTTAGACCCTAGCGTTACTGCAGCGCTCATGTTCGCAGTGTCGCCGCCGCCCACGTGTATTTTGAGGTATTTTCAATAAAAAATCATAAAATGGCATCTGTTGAGACGTTTACTGAAGAAGATGATGAAATTTTAATTACACTGGTGTCTCGGCATCCATTGCTTTATAATTTATTTTTTATGTTGTTTTATAATTAATAATATTGTAGAAACCTTCATTGTTTCGATTTTTTGATGAAAATTGGACGAGTGGAGGCCTTTTCTACACTGAGATAGTATCGAATTGAAAGGTCATCATCGTCTTCCTGTTCTATAATCAATTCAAGATAATCCATAATGAAATACTTTTATAAGAGCTATCGAAATGTGGTGGGTGTGGCAAAGGCGTCTATCGTGGCCATCCAAAGTCACCAAGGCGTCAAAGTTGTTTTTATATATGTTTTATTTTTTATAAACTACCTATATTAAGTACAATCACACTTGATTAACTTACTAACAGTTCATTTTGGAACCGGAAAGCGAAAATCATCCTGATTTGATCAATCCGGCCGGATCCGGTGGGATCGATGGAAATCCGGTCGGATCCGGCCGGACTGAAAATGAAGCCGGATTGCAATCACTATAACCAATATTCGTATTCGTTTTACATAAATTAATATATATTTTAAATAAGTCACATTTTACAGAGTTTGTTAGAAAAATTATACAAAGGAAGACGGGCAGAAATCGTATAATTAATAATGAATATTCATTGTCTTTTCTGTTATTATTTCAACACAATATAGCATCAGAAACTTGGCCAGGTTTCACTTAATTAGACGTGAAATCTAGTTTTAAGCTGTGTTCGTATTACTATGTAAATAAGTCTGTCTGGTGTAGCTTTATAGAGTAACTAAAAGGTTTTAAGGTTAGTATAGATTTCTTAGAGATGAGATATTTTCCCACAGTAAAAAGTATCCTATCCGAAATGCTGGCTTGGATAACCAGCTATCATCATATTAAATCTCATCAAAATCTGTCTAGTGGTTTTCTCATGATGCGTTCCCAGACAGACAAACAAAGATTCTAAAAAGTATAGATTCGGTCTCTGTATCGATGATAATGGCTAATTCAATAAGATTTTCCAAAAAATATTTAATGTACAGATTCGACTCTGTTAGAATTTTATTATATGTATAGATATATGTAAAGACATAACAGTCTAAGAATCGAAGTTAAAAATATTAAAAAATGCCTTAGTATAGAAAATACTATTGGTTATTGCGATAGGTGGTTTAACTGCGTATCATCATCATGCTCATTCATCCACTTTTAACGTCCCACTGCTGGACACGGACGACTCCTCAATACGAGTGGAATCAAGCCATATTCAACCAAGCTAGCGAAGGGTGGGTTGGCAAATTAGGGCGGCAGAATTGCGTTGCGTTAGGATACCTGTAGTATCTGTTAAGCCTTTGGGATTTAAATAATCACTGAATACACCATATGTTTGCACATTTTTCTGTGCTTAAATTTTAAAACTTCTAATTACTACAACTTATAACCTACATACTTTGAAATAGGTGACAGTGAAATTATAAAAACATTAGGTATATTTCCTAAAATAATATTTAAACTTGACCATATTCCATAATAATAGTAGTTTAAAACGAAAACAAATATTTTTATTTAATAAAAAACACTTTTATCCGGGAAACAGATGGGTGGAGGACGATATTGGGTCAGATCTTCTACTATAAACTGTAAATCTGTATGATTTATTTTATTACGCTCGGCGACAGAATACTAAGCATGTTGAAATAAGACTAGATATTTGACAGCCCGCATTGTTAGTCCTTGTATCATTAGCATGACAGACCTATCAAATTGGATTAACCGATTTGGTCCCTTTCTTTTGTACATGTCAATGTAAATGAGATTTTACTTGAATTATTCAAATAACTTTCAAATTACAATTATTTAATTTAGGTTTTTGTATGGCTTTCGTATTCAATACTTTTGCTTTATTATTTTTAACATATTACTGAACTAGCGTTTTACCGCGGCTTCGTTCGCGTAATAATAGTTTATATTATAATAATCTATATTTTATATGTTTCTCTGGTGTATAATTTATATTTCTGCAAAATTTCATCAAAATCCGTTCAGTACTTTTTTTGTGAAAGAGTAACAAACATACATCCACATACAATCTATATACCTAAGCTACTAGAGTGGTTGGTTCTTTTACGCTTGGCGGCTTGAGTCCTTTGAAGCACTACTCTATTCTTATACAAAACAAGCGACCGTAGCTTTTCCCGGGTGCTTTCCTTTTTTTTGTGTTGGGAAATGCATTTACGCATACCACCTGTAGACATACAGGTGGTTATGTGGGATTCACCGGCTAAAAAAGCCAGTACTACCCACTAAAACCTAACAAAACCTCCCCTATCTAAATGGGGCGTCGCAGAATATCCCCAGCGGGACTCGAACCCGCGACCGCTGGCACAACAAGTAGAGTCACTAAAAACTGAGCCAAACGTGTCGTCGTAGTAAAATACGTCGTAATACATAGACTATAAAGTGTATACACAAACCTTAATTATGTTCAAGAAAGTTCCAGTCAATTAAAGTAGTCAGTAGTTTCCCTACGCTCTACAAGGCTGGGCCAATAACCGGAGTTTCAAATGCTGTTTGGTCGCCGTCTAACTATTGCTAGTATAATCGAGAACAACAATCTAATATTTTAATTTATGCGAATAAAATAATTCACGTATGTTTAATTTAAAAAGCTTTTTCATTCAATAAATAGTACATTTAATTACGAGAAAAACGAACTCATAATTTTTTTTATTATTATAAGTGAGCAGCTGTGCACAAATCTTTCCTTTGAAAAGTGTCGCGTCTGTAAAATCCTGATTAATAAATCTTATAGTATCCTATAAGGCTGTACGTTGATGAAACTATGAAAGAAACCTCTGTGGGACTTTTGAAATTAAATGTTGATGAATCTAGTATCCGTTTATTCGATCCGTGCCAAAAAACTTCTATCCCTTATCTCGTGAGCATCCTTTCCTTTTTTCAGGGAATAGACTCTTCAGTCTTCTACCTTTTAAAATCGTTAAGATGTTCTTATTTTACTCTTCCTACTACCCACGAGACTTTCATTAAAATTGGTACAGCACATCCATTGTATGTAGATATAAGCATCGTATGTGAGTGTTAACCGGAATATTTTTTAGCAATTTTTGAGTTTTGGTATTTATTGGACATTTTATTGCACAAATACCTATGTAGATATAGCATGTCACATAATACCTAACACGTAAAAAATTGAAATAATAATAATTACTATTTATTTAGTTTCTTTTAATTAAACAATTGTCAATAAATTTATTTATTAAGCAAGGAATTTTGTGCGTGACTGTTCCACAAACTTGGCAAGTTTCAGTGGAATTCAGCGGTTATAAATTATTCTGTAACAATTTTTGTATGTCACTATCCTCATATGTGAAGAAGAAAAACAGTTTTACTCGTCTATTTCAAAAGAACTCTATATAAGTTCGAGTTTTCTGTACGAAAATGTAAATCTTGGAACTTATTTCTTCCCCGGGACCAAATTTTTATAACTTATGACGAAAGTGACCTTTAAGTAAACCTACATTAGTTTGGTCAAAAAAAGGAAGTAAAAGGCAATGCTGCTATATAAAACACTAAAGATATATAAATAACATGAGCTTTGAATCTAACTAGTAATAAAATATAGTAAAATCTTGTTAAAAGTATTAAGTTCACAATAATATAAAAGCTGAAATTCTTTAATACTTGAACGTCACATTGATTTCTTTATTTAAGTTTGGGGACGTGTTTTGTAATATTCTTATAATGTAAATTTATATTTTAATATACGTTTAAAACGTCCGTAGCTTGTTTTTAAGATACGCAGAAAACTAATATTTTAAATATTTATAGACAAGATAAAAAAATGTCTTTTCACATAGTAAAAGTCTACTTCAAAGTTTTTCGTTTATTTTTGTGTACTTAGATTTGAATAATAATGATTGTTTCGACGTAGACACCCAGAATCTCTATGCAACTTTCTTGCTGGTAATTAAAAACAATTACAGCTTTAATAATTCCAGAGCCCAAATCCTTGAAAATCGAATGCCAATTAATTTATCAATACTCTATTTTAAGACCCAATTAAATCTATCAAACCCCTTTTATTTGTAATCTACAGCGTCGTTTTCAATTATAACAAGGCGATAAACGAAATTGGAGAGCTATTAATATATTTAATCTTCCGAGAGTCATCATGCCAAGGTTTTATATATATGCATAGCTTAAAATTAAACACTAGATTAAAATTTAGATAATACTTTGAAAGTGTGTCTATAATAAATAAAGAAAAAAATACCAACATTGGACCTTTGTGTAAAATAGCCATAATTTTTCTATTTATGGTAGACAAGCAATGTGGAGAAATCTAATATTTTAAACTCTTTATAAAAACGTCGAAATTTACTAATTTAGTATTAAAAATGTGATATGTATATAGAACAATAACTTATTGATCAATTTCACTCATGATGTCTAATCTCCCTGAGAAAGTCACGTGATATTATGGTTCATGAATTTTAGAATAAACACAGCGGACACTCTTTACTTCTTTTACTCCCAAAGTCGGATGAGATAAATCGGATACGTCAACGCAATCTGGAAGATCATGGCACTGCACCCATGGCTTTACGAGTAACAGTACGAGCTCTACGTGATGGCGTGATTGCACAGCAAAGTAGCACCGCCAACTTCTCAATTCTGGGTTTCTGAGAATTTCGTGAAAGAAATCTATGATAACTATTACGTCTTGATAAGACTCTAACTCGGGATCTTCGTTTTCTTCTGTTATCTATCTACCTATACATAAATTAAAAGGTTATTTCGACTCACTGACTGACTCCTCAATGCCCAGCCCAAGCTGCTGATGATAGAAGTTTGAAATTTGAAAAGAATATTGATTTGATACTATAGGCGTCATTCACAAAGAGATTTCTCGAAATTCATCCCCTAAGGAGGAGCACAGAAGAGTAAAGATATTTGTAACTTTAAAATAAAAAAAAAATATTATTATATTTGATCTCGCTCATCTTGTAAAGAGGTAAAAGGGGGTAGTAATATTTATAAGATTCTTTATATTCAGAATTACTTCAAACTTGGTATTATAAATCTTTTCAACGCGTTATACAATATATGTACATACATACACGTAGCAATACTCGCAGCAAGTATAAAAGATGTGCATATATATGTCTCCGACTGCAAAATTCTGTTTCTTCATCAACGTTATCTCATCTTTTTTGTTCGCTTATCATGCAATCCGTTTTTTTTTTTTTATAATTAATTTTTTGTAAGATTTTATATAAAAATTATAATAACATTTGTAAGCTCTTCATGCAAAAAACCGGCCAAGTACGAGTCGAACTCGCGCTCGAAGGGTTCCGTACCATTATCTATAAAAATGGCAAAAAAATCATGTCTGTTGTATGGGAGCCCCCCTTATATATGTTTTATTGTAATGATTTATTTCTAAAGTGAATATATAACTAAATATTCTGTGAATATTTCAAGCGTCTACCTGTTGCCGTTATCAATATCGAGCAAAAACGAGCAAAAAAAACACGTTTGTTGTATGGGAGCCCCCTTAAATATTTATTTTATTCTGTATTTTAGTAGGTATTTTTTGTTATAGCGGCAACAGAAATACATCATCTGTGAAAATTTCAACTGTCTTTCACGGTTCATGAGATACAGCCTGGTGACAGACGGACAGACAGACAGACGGACGGACAGCGAAGTCTTAGTAATAGGGTCCCGTTTTACCCTTTGGGTACGGAACCCTAAAAACTATTTTTATGTGAAATTTAATCAACGTTGAACATTATGTGCATAACGCTGTTTTCATTATTATGCATGGAACATCAATTTCTTGACTGAATGACTAAAGTTTTTATAGCTTTGTTTGAATGACCTATTTTGGAAAGGTAGCGAATCACATAATTTTAAGAATTATTAATTTATGGGGACATTTATAAGAATAATTTTCATATGTGAATAAAAATAAAAAGAACAATGTATATTAATGTATGTTTAATGTACATATCTATACATATAATAAAATTGTAACTGAGCCGAATCTGTACATTAAATATTTTTTGGAAAATGTTATTGGAATAGATATTATTATCGATACAGAGGCCGAATCTTAAGTTTTTAGAATTTTTGTCTGTCTGTCTGTCTGTTACCGCATCACGGGAAAATCACTGGACAGATTTTGATGAAATTTTGTATGATGATAGCTGGTTATCCGGGTCAACATATAGGGTACTTTTTACTGCGTGAAAATATCTCATGTCTGAGCTCAACGTTAAAACTTAACTAGGGACGAACCCGAGCGAAGCGAGGGTGAGTTTCTAGTGTACCTATATTAATTGACAAGTCCTTTCAGATTTTAAGCCTCTGAATAAACAATAGAAATTGATTTAGTACCTAGATGTACCATAAATGTAGACTATTACCTAGATGTTAAATGAGGTCAGCAATACATTCTTGGCTTCTAAATAAATGATATACGCACATTAAATGCTTCATTCTAGAGTTATGAAGGCTGTTTTATCAATTGTAATTCGCTACAACCTACGACCGACTTAACTGTATTATGAACTTTTAACTTTTCTAGTTATAAGAAAATAATATCAAAAGGGCCGGATCTTACTTCTAAAGATTCTTATAATATTTTAATAATTATATTTTAAATAAAGCTAAGCTTTAAGTGTAAATTAGATTTAGCTTTGTATTGAGGTTTAAAAGATAGAGCCCTGAATTTGGATTAGATGAATGGATGGATAAACCGCAAAAGCTTATCCTACCTACCTACTTTATCCTACAATTTCCGAGGCATTTGCATAATAGTGTTAGGTGGCTATATTCGATATAGACCCCATAAGGGTTCCGTTTTTACATTGGAAAACAGATTCTTATAAAACTATTATAATATTTCAATATTTGCGCGTTACGTTTCGGAACGCTTGGGTCTTACCAAGCTTTCAAACTCAGGTGAGGAGCCTTTAATGGGATAGAATAATAACAATTTGTGCATCTGTTCACAGCAAAGACTAACATTATACAGCTTTCGAGTTTCACTCTATATATTAGCAAACTTTGCCATACAATATTTAACAACTGCGCAGTTGGCTAATCTCAATGAGATTATTATTCCAGTTAGGAAGAGATTATTATGATTAAACAATTATGAAAAATAAATTAATGTAGCTAGTAGGTATGCATTCAATAACCAAAACTCGCTATTTATTATAATAGCTGCGAGATATATATAATATTTTTTACATACATAGTGACAATTTAAATATAGCTCTCAATGTAGTATAATATGTTTAACTCCGTACCGTTTAAACGACGAACTTCTAGCAATTGCAGTCAGTATATCCTAATACTTTAAAATTTAGATTGTTAAAGCATCGCTTTCAGACTTCTACTATTTTCCACCCAGATAACCTTAGGGTTAATTAAAAGGTACCTAATAAGTACATCTATTGCCCATATTTAAATATGTTTTTTCTACATAATTGTGATATTGGTACTAATACTACAAGTATAGTATTATATGATCTGTGCTAATACGAATCCCTAATATTTCCATTTACCTACATTATATCCTATAAATTTTAAGTAAAAGATGTCCAAGTAGATTTGTTTTTAAGCGAATTCTTTACTAGATGGAAGCCACCTTTTCTTTTGCAGATTATAGATTGTCTTTCTCACTAAATCCTCTATCCGCCAGTGGCACCCTCCTTGTATAAAAATGTCTTCAGCGGATTTTTAAAATATATATTTATCGTATAAATAAAAATATAAAGTTCAATAATGGATATCTATTTTTAATATATAAACAAAAACCATCCATAGACAGACACTTCATTCATTCTGTTCTTCTTAAATATTGTTATAGAGTAAAAATAGAAAGATAACCAAAACTCAATTTATGCATGGATTAATGAAAATTCACGAGTATATATATAAAAGGCTTTGTCCTGACTGACTGATGGATCAACGCACAGCCTAAAACCACTGGTCGTAGAGACGTGTATTTTTGAAGAACTTATTCCTTATATGACGTAGGCATCGGATAAGAAAGGATTTTTCAAAATTCATCCCTTAAAGGGGTAAAAGAGGATACCGAAGTTTATCTGTGAAAAGAATTATTTAAAATCAGAATTACTTGAAACTTAGTATTAATGATCTTCAATTAAATTAAAAAAAACATGTGTTTAATTTTTTTTGTAATTCATCTCGTAAGGATGAAAATTTGTAATTTATTTGTATTAAAGTCTGTAATTTTTAATGTAAAATTCACGGAAAGTGGTATTTAGCTTTAAAATAAATAATTAAAATACGTATGTAATATGTATATTAGATTTTTTTTCAAATTCATCCCTTAAAGGAGTAAAAGGGGATGGTAAGGTTTATATGGAGAACAAAGTGTTTGTTGATCAGAGTTATCTGAAACTTGGTATTAATTAACTTGGCTTTGTGAACGTGCTACACTGACCCCCAAAAACAACAATGCTACTGATTTTAATAACAAAAGTGATTTTGATTTCAATAACTTAAGTCCTTTGAAGGGTCAGAAATAGAATATAAGTCTGTCATGTCAGTGATGCAAATGGATGAAGCAGTTGACTATCGTGTAGAATTCCTTAACAGTATTCTATCTTTCTGAAGGTTGGCACACCTGTTATGAATAAGCCACCAAAGCTGTGTAATCGGATAAGACTGCTAGTAATCTATAAAAAAATATTGTGGCCACTGTGTTTGCTGGATGTACTCGAGAGGAATCAGTATTCATACCTGACTATAGCTTTGAATTTAATCTATCATAATAATTCCTCCTTAAAATTTGTATTGCAATGATGAATGGTGAATGATGAATTGAATTGAATTGAATTGAACTGAACTGAATTGAATGGAATGGAATGGAATGGAATTGAATGGAACCGAATGGAACCGAATGGTACCGAATGGAACCGAATGAAACCTAATGGAACCGAACGGAACCGAACGGAACCGAACTGAGCCGAATGGAACCGAACGGAACCGAACGGAACCGAACAGAACCGAACGGAACCGAACGGAACCGAACGGAACCGAACGGAACGGAACGGAACGGAACGGAGTGGAGTGGAGTTGAATTGAATTGAATTGAATGAAAATGATGAATGATTTAGAGATTTGCTTCTCAAATGGTGCTTCTCACATGGATATTTTAACAGAACCCAGAACCAGACGGAACATCCACTAATGTGGTATACAAAGAAGCTTTTAATAAAATTTTAATTCTTTGGGTTCTCCTAGTAATTAATATTTTATAAATTTTATTTGGCAGATTCATTTTCAATGTACCCGAAGGTCGTGGCAGACACGAGATCTGTGCATTTTTTTTTAGGAAGAACATACTCTTCATATGATTGAGAGTTCTGTTCCAAAGTACACTGCGTTTCGTCTTCGTCACTCTGCGATTCAGGGATGTATAGGCGTTTTCGATTCAATTCATAAAATTGTAACAATTCTTTAAGCTATAAAAAATATAAAGTCGCAGTGCATTACAAAATCTATACTACTATCCATACTAATATTATAAATGCGAAATAACTCTGTCTGTCTGTCTCCTTTTCACACCTAATCCGCTGAACTGATTTATACGAAATTTGGTATGGAGATAGTTTGAGATCCCGGGAAGGACATAGGATAATTTTTACCCCTGAAATCATCCATTAAGAAGGTGAAAAGGGGGGGTGGAACTTTGTATGGGAAATTAATCATTTCTCAACTAAGAGATATAAATCTCATCATACCTATGTATGATATATGTATATAGACTATATAGTCTATGTATTCCATACTAACTGTCATAAGGTATCTAGGGCCCAACTCGAGCGAAATAATAGACGTCATCTCAATAGCTAAACTCAATACTTTCAAACTTTTCTTGGGAATTTTAGTTGCCAATATTGCACCAAGTATATAAAAGAAACTTTGCAACACCAATTTCAGAACATATTTTAAAATACATTCTTAAGCTATTTAAATTGTATAGTCAAAGAAAAAAGAACACCAAATGTTTACAATATCTGATTCAAATAGTCATTTCAAGTAAATCATGTATCTATACACAAGGAACTCACTCTAAACGAATTAACAAACTGCTTAGGTCTGATATTAGATGCTGACTGAACGAAATCAAGTGTAAATAAGCCAAAAAAAGAAAAAAAAGCACAAAGTTTTCATATATGGCTGAAGGCACCGTAGGGGTGTCATTAAAACGTATGGCGCGTGACGCCCTAGAGGTGTCATGAAAAATTTGTTCGCCGCCACGGGCCGTAGTTCGTAAAAAAAGCCGTCGCAATGAATCGGCTATTCATCATCATCATCATCATCATCATCATTTTTTACACTTTTTGTCTGTCTGTCGGTCTGTCTGTCTGTCTGTTTGTTCCGGCTAATCTCCGAAACGGCTGGACCGATTTTGACCGGACTTTCACTGGCAGATAGCTGATGTTATAAGGAGTAACTTAGGCTACTTTTACTTTAGAAAAAGAATCAGGCTTCCGCGAAAAAAAAACTCATGAAATTATGAACAAAATCCGCGTACGGCGTATGCATCCGAGCAAAGCGAGGGTAAATCGCTATATAATTTAAATGAATATCTCAGGAGTAGCAAGCTACTATTTATGTACAAACATAGCTAACCGTGAAAACGTACCTAGGGACGAACGCGAGCGAAGCGAGCGTGAATCGCTAGTACATATAAATATAAACACCCATGACTGGAGTACAAACGTTCGTGCTCATCACACACATGAATGACCCCAGCGGGACTCGAAACCGCGACCGCTGGCACAGCAAGTAGGGTCACTACAAACTGAGCCAAACGTGTCATCAAATTTATAACGTACTAGCAACTTACCCTCGCTCCGCTCGGGTTCGTCCCTAGTTACGTTTTAACGTTTAGCTCAGAGATGAGGTATTTTTCCGCAATAAAAAGTATCTTATATGTTGACCCGGATAACCAGCTATCATCATACCAAATTTCATCAAAATCTGTCCAGTGGTTTTCCCGTGATGCGGTAACAGACAGACAGACAGACAGACAAAAATTCTATAAACTATAGATTTGGCTTCTGTATCGATAATAAAGTCTATTTCAATAAGATTTTCAAAAAAATATTTAATGTACAGATTCGGCTTGGTTACAATTTTATTATATGTATAGATTGACATTATTTATAGTAGGTAGTATTAGGAGAACTGAAATAAATTTCCTAGAAAACTACTAGTTCTATAACAAAGGTTATAAATAAAATAACAATAACTTTTAAAGCCCAATTTATTTACCAATTCCAACATACAATCATATCAGATAACAAAACATATAAGAACGAGGCTTTTCAAACATGGCACAACTTAAATCTACATTATTAATAATAAAATCACAAAAAAATACATCTTGAACTGATATGCAAAAAATTCTCTCAGTAAATTAAAAATACAACAAAAATGAAAACATGAAGCTGACAGTAATCGATCCTATTCATCTACTTAGTACATAACTTACATTATATATATATATATATATATATATATATATATATATATATATATATATATATATATATTCTTATATGTATGTAATTATCTTAGTAACCGTACAAAGTATTATTAATGAATCTTTAATTTCTTCGCAATACAAGTGGCAAATATTTAACTGTGGAAATTTCTAGTTGCAATTACTAAAATTTTTCTCATACCATATGAGCTAAGTATCTAAGTTTCTTGATTTAACAGACACACTGACTTTTTTTATAATATTGAAGTTTTAATTATAAAAGAAATAATCCAATTATCCTGTTAATGGTTTTCAGGCGTTTCAGTTGACCATAATTTATTTGAGAGTAAAATAAGTTTATCCTAAAACCTATGTGAAGAAAAGACTTACTAACATTTTTAATTTGGGTTAATAATCTAAATTTTTAAAATCTACTTGAATAAAGTTATCTCGTGTGTAGGAAGATTTAAATAAGCAGCCAAAACCAAACTGTTAGTTTGTACAGCCATTAAAAGACAACAATGTACAGTTACTTTGCTAATAGCTATACAGTATACTAGTTAATTATTAACTTTTCAAACAATAACTTTTAAATTTTCACACTTGGTTCATTAGTTATAAGCCCTAATTACTAATAGACCGATCTTTTCCATCACATGCACTACCATTTAAATTATCCTTGAATCTATGTTAATCATATTATGTTTATGATACTTATAAACTAGCACGACGAGTCGTTTAGATTTCTAGTGAAGATAATTATATGAATAGGAGATGGAGATCCCGATGTATGTGGTGGACTCCTGACTCTTTTCCCAAACGAAATATATTTAAAAAAAAAACATTAACAAACACGACCCAGGGGATTTGTCATAAAAAAAATTCTCCGGGCTATTTTTAATTAATTTTTTTTAATAGTTTTCAATCGAAAGTAGTAGGAAATTTACGGTTGGCAGCCTTTTCGAATCACCTGATATCCAGATATAAACAGAAAATTAAAGAGTTGATTGCACGTATCGAATCATATTTTCCGGAACCGACCAAGTATCAAAATGTAGATAATTTTATTATAAATTTAATGATATAGGGTTGTTATACTAAAACATCTCCAGACTAGAAGTTTTTTAATTAAAAATAGCCTGGAGCAAATTTTTGGTGACAACCGTGGGTCGTGTTTTTTAATGTTTTATTGTTTAAAAAATATATTTCGCCTGGAAAAAAAGTGATGGGTTCATCACATAGATCAGGATCTTAGACTATATGAGTGAATAATATTTAACCGTTTACTTAGTCTGTGTATGAAGCTGCTAATATTTATTTTATAATACTTCTAGTACGTAATCTAGACGATTCATACTGTATATTTGAATATCATGCTATTCTAAGCATCAGATGTTAGGAGACAGTCATACAAATACCTTATACCACTACAAAATACAGTCGAATAACGAAATGATTTCACTGGATTATAAGAGATCTTATCATAAAAAAGCATTGTTGGAAGTCATTTGGTATACGACTGTAATCCGTGTTGTAAGTTTTAATTAATACTTGAATACATTAGATTTAATAACTATCAATTCAAAATGCAGTATAAAATCGTCTACTTAGACAGTTCATTGACATAAAAATGTCAATCGTAGATCTTAATGAGTGAAATATTCGCAGCAAAAACTAGAATAATTATGAAAAATGTATCAATATAGAAAAACGTCATTAATTAACGTATATATATGTAAATAATTTAGTTTAATCAAACAATAATAAAAACAAAATAAACTCAAAGCGTAACTTAAAACCTAATAATATTATTTATCGAGAAAATACACAAAAAGTTAAATAAAACATTTCAAAAGCTTCCATTTGTTTTCCTGCGTCAAGCTGCTAGTACTTAAAAATGAAATTACGATCAAAATGAACATGACAAATTAACATACTAAAAATATTGTTAGTAGATATCAAATGAAATGGAAACAATGCTCTGATCAATCTTATTTAATAAGTGAAATTTTAGATAAGATCTTAATTAAGGAAGTCTTTAATTGATTAAATATTAATAAATCTAGGCCAGTTGAATGTAGAATGGAGAATTATTATCTAATTCTTAGAGATGAAAAAAATATTCGGTAACAATCTAGTATTCGGCCTACCTGGTCTTATTTTTTATACCGCCGGATACCGGATAATTACGCAATATCCGGCAGGATATCGGATATTTAGAAATGCCATTTTCTCTTTATTTAACTGTAAGATGTGTGAGGCAAATTATGACATTTTAGTAGCAGCAAGGTGCTGAAAGGTACACTCTGGCAAACTTTGACAAGCGAAGGAACTGCTTTAAGTTAACCGATCACTATAGATTATAGAATCGCAGTGATTGAACAAGTAAACAGTTGATTTTCGCTGATGACTAAGTCACGATGACACTCGAAAAGTGTGACAACAAGTTAAATATCCGGCCATCCGGCCTTACAGCTCACCGGATATCCGAAATCCGGATCCGGCCAAACAACTATCCACAACTATCCGTTTCAGCACTACTGACTAAATCTTAAACTATACAATCATATATTTAAATATAAGTATTAAAATTAGTATGTAATATAAATCTCTAACACTTATTCACGCGTATTATACCAGGGATGAGGAGAATCGATTGTTAAAATTTATTAAGCTACAATTAGGCAAATTCATACTTAATTTAAGCATTGAAGAAAAAATTCTTAATAATATTTTATGTGCTGATGATTATTTATACATCGCTAAGATGTATCTGCAAAGCGGAGGTGTATGTATGTATATACGAGTATATACTCGTATAGCGTATATAAATATAAGATTTACTCTACAATAAAAGATTTTTGACTCTGACACTCTACTATAAAAATAGTTGATCGATTAAATTACTTACGAACGAATGCTAAGCTAAAACTCACTCATAACATAATATGTCAAAATTTTGCTTTCAGTATTTCAAAAAATGTCGTTACAAATAAAAAAATAACATGCGATAGAAAGTAAAACGTTATTTTTCTAGGGTCCAGCCAGTTTGTTTAGGTCAGCACAAAAGCTGAATACTACAATAAAGTTCTAATTTAATTAAATCCCTTTTTTAAAACTTTCAAAGTTGCCAGGGTCAAAATTTACAATATCAAATCACAGAATAAATAAAAAAACGATAAAGATTGGTAATTAAGATATAAAATATTTTAAATTTATACATAATATAATAAAATTCTAACAGAGTCGAATGTGTACATTAAATATTTTTTGGAAAACTTTATTGAAATAGACTTTAGAGGCCGAATCTACAGTTTTAGAATTTTTGTCTTTTCTGTCCATCTGTCTGTTACCGTATCACGGGAAAACTACTGAATAGATTTTCAACATATAGGATAGTTTTTACTGTGGGAAAATATCTCATCTCTGAGCTAAACGTTAAAACGTAACTAGGGACGAACCCGAGCGGAGCGAGGGTGAGTCGCTAGTTTGATCATCAATCCAGTATGCATGTTGACGTAAGCAAAAGTTTGACATATCACGATAAGGGGTTTATTTTCCTTAACTATAACTGGGTTTAGTTCACTTGAATATCGTTTAATTAAAATATTTACATGCTATATTACTACTACAAACATTAAAATATCATTATTAAATATTTTATTTCTACTTATATAGTTTACGAGAAGGAAGGTTGGCCAATAAAAAACACTATTAAAAATTCAATAGTAAAATGTTAAATAGTCAAATCGTAACTGTTGAAAATATGATATTTTTACGCTATATTATTTTTCCGTATAAACGAAAACGTTTTTACATTGAATAAACTCAGAAATATAAGACACATTTTGATAGAATAAAATTAATCAATATAATTTCGATTAGAGCAACTAGTTATTTTTTGTATATAATAATAAAAAAATGAATACGACATTTCTAAATATTCTAAATATTATACGTATATATGATTATATTAAAATATATTACATTTAATATTATTTTATACCACTAAACGACTCTCATCATCTATATTTACAGGTGATGGGTCTGTACTATCTTATTATTATTTACATCCTTTATTCCTTCGGGTCCTTCTAAATTAAACTTAAAGCTATGAAAATAAATCTAGTTGAGGTGGATTTCAGTTTGGTTGTAGTAGTATTTGAATTATGAATATTATTTTGCATTGTTTTATCAGAATAGTACAAAACAGTGCAACATAATATTTTAAAAGTTTTTTTTACTCGAATAAAGAGAAAATATATCTTTTTCTAAAATAAAAAATATAACTTAACCTTTTTTTTCCGACCTAAATTTTTAAGAAATATTGAGGAACGTTATGCCGGCTGTACACACTCGCCGAGATATCAGGAGACAGGCCGAGAGCGAGTGTGTACATGGAGCTCTCGCCTCGTCTCGCTTTCTCTTGGCTCGACTACTCTCGGATGCGTGTTGGTTTTCACGCCCGAGTCAAATGGTCTCGTTCGGTCTTGCGAGGAAAATAAGAACCAACATGTACACACTCGTTTGTTTAGTTGCCTGCTATGTTAACACGAAGACAAAAAGTAGCAACGATATTCAGGCCCACCATGGCGGAACGGTGAACGGTGTAGGTGTCTGTAGTTCAACTGATACAACGAGTGGTACATGATAGGCCTGACCGAGAGCTTCGAAAGCACCAAGCTCGAGAGTCGAGGCGAGGGGCTCTCGACGAGTATGTACAGTCGGCATTAGGTAAAAGTCCAGACGAAGATATTTTGTAACATCTAGAATTAAAAATTGGTTTTTATAATATTCTGTTCGATATAGCTATTTTCGTAAACAATCTAAGCCATACCCTACTTATTTCAAATCTACATTTATTCTAAAAGTTTAATACATTATAAAAGATCGTTATTACTTTGCCTTTAATTATGCGAATTTACAAGTTTAGAGAAGGTATTTTTTAAAACGCTTTTACGTCATAATAATTTTTTAATCCTACGTTATGGTTTTCTATAATTTTTGTTGGAGAAGAATATTTACAAATCACCAACGACCATGGGTTGATCCAAACCAAACTATTAAATATTCTTAAAACGTAATTTAAGTTTCACTACTTTTAGATTTCGAAATAATTCATCTAAATCTAAAACTGACTTTAAAATATGAAAGGGTGCTTTAGCTCATTGACTTTAAGACTAAAATATGGTAAAAATTATAATGTCATAAAAACATTTATTTTAAACTACAATATATAAGCAATAAGCAGTATATAATAAAAATGACAAGCAACTAGATATACTAATCGACTGTTACGATGGATATTAATTACGAGGCGGATTGCCGACAAGATAAAAGTAATATATGATAACTAAATATAGGCAACTAAATATTAATATCACGACTATTGTCCACATTAAATTGTATTTAAACAAAACTGCTCCAAAAACAGCTAATTTTACACTTGACGACTATTATCTTCTAACTTTATTGTCAATGATAGTAAAACTGACATAAATACTAGAGATGAGACAGATATCCGGTAACTATCCGGTAACCGGCCCGTTTTGTTATGCGGCTCGATGCCGGATATTAAAAGTTAAAGTTACGTTTTTTTATTTATTAAAATGCAATAAAAATATTTGTGAAGTAAATGCACAAAATGAACTTCTAAAAGCAGCGAGGCGCTCTGTGCTGAAAGATCTGGTAAACAGTGCCGGAACTGTCAACCGATCGCTAATTGTGAGGGTTGCAAAACGATTGAGCAAGTTAAAAAAATACTTTTGCTGATCACTAAGTATCAATTGCATCCGATTATGCCCGAACTATTCCAATAACATAAGCACTTCTTGCAAAATGCAACTTGCTGAAACCCGGATATCCGGAATCCGGAATCCAATATCCGGCCAAAACAACTATCCGTTTCATCACTAATAAATACGTAATGTAAAGTAAATAATAATGATATACGTATGTATGTATATTATATGGGACTAAGAGAGCAGGCAAACCAATACATTATATATAGATACCTATAGAATATATTGGTTTAAATGTATCATTTTTCTTTGTCTTTGGACACAGTTTTGTCACATTTTAAAATAATTCTAATAACTAATAATTGAACGCAGGAAGTACAACTCAAAAATTAAACTTAAAAATTAAGCCTAAGTTAAATTCATTGAATCAAATATTAAAACTAATTAGAATGGCAACATTACTTGATATAAAAAAAAAAACTTGAGACAGTGCACCTAAAGCCTTAACTACCCCAAACAAAATTTAACACCTACAATGTACTTATATTTTAAGAGAGTTTTATTGTATTATATAATATGTATGAAATTATAACAATTATTCGCAATTGACAAAACAATGTATAAATTGAATATTACTCAAATATAATTGTTAAGAAAATATTGAAAAGAATATTATTTTCGTTACTATAAAAAAGTGCAGTACACAATAAAGCGAACGGTAAAAGTGCGGTTTTAATAAAATAAAGGTGAAGCACACTTACTTTCTAAGGTCTACCGACCGAAGTTCGTCTTAAAGTCTACTCTACTATTTTCCGGATAATGCGCATTTTGAATTTCAAATATATGTACAGTTAACATCTTAAGTAGCTTATTTGTAAATATACTACTTTTATATACATTTCTAATATAAATGACGATGAATTCGGTATATATCATGTATATATATACAATAGAATAATTTGCAGCATCGTGATGATGACGTTGTTTCAGGAATACAAATATAATGCGACAGACAAACAAACAGTCTCTTTTACACAGTGTTTTAACATATTATATACATATATGTTAAAACGACCATTCTTCATTCAAAGGTCATATGATATCAAGTGTTAAAAACAATAATGAAATATTCTTACAAGGAAAAATTTAATACTTCCTGGTTAATTTCTAAGAAATTAATTGTTAACTGGCACACCGGTGTGATTAACCAAACCAAGATTAACCAAATATGAACGTGTAAGCTTTTAAGAAAATGCTTTTCCAGGTTATCTCTAAAGGGGTGATTAATTTATCCGGGAAAAGTAACCAGGATGCATTTTTTAGTGAATTTTGCACGTTTTCAATTTCACAGAATTAAACACGCCACGTGAAAAATGTATTGCGAATAATACCTTCTCAGATTTACGCGAATATTTGACATTTTAAATAAAACTATCTTTTAGGATTTTTTCGCGGACTTATTTTGATTTTTTGGTTTGGTTTTGGATAAAATATCAAAAGAGTATCTATTGAGTTTCTCGCGGGTTTTTCTTAGCAAGTACTTTCCGTACCGGTGGCAGTTGCCTTAAGGAATGACTTACATTAACTTTAGTAAAAGTAAAAATGGACTATTCAGATCAGACAAGTCTGCTTCAATAAAAATAATTTTATGTAATGTTTTAGTTACAGTGATAAACTTCAATATTAACTATTTGTACTGTCGCATAGATATTCTCGTACATGGTAAATAAATAAATAAATTAACATGCACATATGGGTTTATGTCGTTAATGAATTATTGATTGTATACTTATTACTTAATACTAGTAAAAGTGAATGATGCGATTTGGATAATTATTTCGTTTAAAAAACCTTTTAACAATGAAAAAAATTAACTCTAAACAAGGAAAAATATAACCCTAACTAAAAATATCTTGTAACGTAAACAAAGTTAGTTTTATAATTATTTAAATTATCTATTTAAGCTAATTAATAATTACTAAATAAATTACAGTTAAAAAGAAAAATAATGTAATATTCCTCCTGACTCTCTATTAAAACCAGTTCAATGTTACCTGATATTACGATACTGATATCCGAATAACATACACACAGATACGACAGTCAGAAAATCGATTGAAATAAAGTTTCTAATGTTAAATTTTGAGTTAAAAAGGCATATTTTAATTAAATACTTCCATTGTATTTTAAAATAATAGAGTTCGATAAAAAATTGTCAAGGACATAAATTAATAGATACATCCTGGGGACGGAGGGCCTTTCATCCCCGCCCCACTTGCCACGCGACTGAAGCTACGGTTAAAAATTAGCATTATGATTAATTTTAAATCCACACTTTATCATTGTGACTTGTAAAAATATGTTTGTATTGTGGATTTGTATGTGCTTCATAGTTATATTATAAGTTAGGCAATATTTAATAAAACTATACAACGATTCAACAGTGAGGTATAAGTATAAGTTTCAAACTATAAATTTCTGAATAGTCCCTCATATGTAATGACTTAGAAAACCAGATATATATGAAAACAATATTTAACAAACAAACAATGTTAGAACTTTCGTCTACTACACTATACCAATGATTAAGACAACAAATTATTAGCAAAGAGATAAATTAACTACAGCTTCATATAGAAATAATCTTAACCTTTGAATAATCATCCAAATCGCAACAAAGATACTTAAACAAAAACTATATTTTATCACTCCGTTGACGAGTATGCACTAAACGACCTATTCTGAAAACTATTACTAAAAATATATCAATATTATAATACACTCCTACATGAATTAATCAGAGCTTTTTAACCTCATATATCTATTTTAAAATGAAATAATCTTTTCGGATTTTGTCGCGCTTATATTTTATGTTTGTTTCGCGACGTTTCGAATGTATCTAAAACGTTAGTCTCTCTCGTGACCATATCTGCTGTAAGGCATTCGAAACGTCAGAAACCAAAGTATAAAATAAAATCGCGAAAAACTCGATAAGATATTCTCATACTTCTAATTTCCATATATTATATCTTGCTTAATCTAGAATATTTACATTACTACTGACTGTGTTATACGACCGTGATGCGCTGTGTCACATTAATATACAGTTAATACATACTACTTTTTCTCACTATATACGATAATGGACCTATGTACACCTTACATTGTATAAATCTAAAACGTATCTATGTAAATTACATGACTTGAATGAGTTCACAAATCAACATGAGAAACATGTATCTCTTCGAGTATTTAAATTTTAACAACATTGTACTCATATAAAAATATAGATGGGGGCCAAGTTTGAAATCTGTATAAATATTTCTAACATATTATAAATGTGAAAATTCGTGAGTATAGATGTTTGTTACTCTTTTACGTCAGAACGGCTGAACGGATCTGGATGAAACAGAGATAGATTATAGTCTGGAATAACACATATGCTACTTTTTATCCCGGAAAAATGAACGATTCCCATGGGATAGGTTTGTTTTTGATTTTCTAGAGGCGAACCCGAGCGAAGCGAGCGTGAGCTGCTAGTATAAACTAAAACTAAGTAGATTCTTTTGTGATTTCATAGTTTTTTTTATATTTTATTTCTAATTGGCTAAGATAAATATCGATTATTTTACATGTTTCACATATTATGAACTTATTCAAGTCCTGTACGGATATACACTACAACATATAATAAAAAGTAATTCAATTCAATTCAATTTTCTTTTTAATGGCGTCAAAGCGTGCCAGTTGAGCACAGATTACTTCACCAAAACCAATGTCACGTAGAATGGAGAAGACACGAAGGAGATTAGTCGGTAAAATAAGATTATTATAACAATACTAAATTATAATAATATGTAAAAGGGAGAAAATCCTCAATAAACCTTGGACCTAATAAAAAAAAAACCGTGTGGTATATATGTCAGATACGATGTTGTCGATATTAACGCAAAAGCAAACTGTTCTTAATAAATCTGTACTAACGCTTATTAGCAGTCATAATACAAAGAAATCAACATATTAAAAATGGTGGTTTTAATATGCTAATGTGTTTGAAGTATGACTGTGTGTTCATTGATTAAGTTAAGGCAGATAATTCTTAAAGAAATCTATGGGGAAAACATGTCCGCATACTAAAGGCGTTTGAGCCCTTATCGCCCTTAGACAAACATTTTTTCCAATATAATACTTTATATTTGCATATTTATATGTAAAAAAATATACCACACAGTTTCTTTAAAGACTACATGTTTATTTTGAAACGCCTCACCTAAAATTATATTCTATACGGGTTATAATCAATTTATGTATTTTTATACATTTATTTTAGTGTTTTAGACAAGATTAATATATAGAATATTCTAGACATTTTAAAATTATATTAATAATAAGCAATAGCTTAAACAGTTTTGATATTTGAAACCATTAATTAATTCAAGTTTAATTTACGTATGTTCATAATTGAAGAAAAAAAAATGACTTTTAACTAAAAAACTTCATAACTTCAACTACAGTAGTACATTTAGTAGACGATCTAAAAAGTTTTTATTAAGTATCATAGGTGAAATCTCTCTTAAAATTACCGCTGAAAATTTAAAGATGTCAATATATTAAGAAATAAGTAAATCAGCATAGTTAAAAAGGAGATTGCACCTAGTAATCAAAGATGTCAAAAGATTTAGAACTTTCGTCTACTACACTATACCGCATGGTATTAAAAAGCTTAAAAAAAGCTTTAATTTTATACAAACGTAAAAAATATAGAGCTAAGTATAAAAAAATGTAGAATAAAAACTCGAACAAACCATTTAAAAACGTAAATTCAATCAACCTTTGTTACGAAATTTTGAACATTTACTGAAATAAAGGTGTACCGATAAAAAACACTAGATAATAAATAAATAATAATAAAAAACTGTAATTTTCTGAGTAAATATTGCGCTAAAATTAAGGAATAATGTTAACAGAGTGCCATCGAAATAAACATGTTGTCAAACAATAATATTTTAAAATAGTATACAAACGACAATTTGTATACAGATTGATAAGTAGATAAATGTTAAATAAATACAAATAGCTAACGGATTGTATTAAAATAAATAAAAACTTATGATATTTCTATTTGAAAGGAAGAGAACTAATGCTTAAAAAATATATTATAGTATTATCATTGTTATTCATATTTTATTCCCAAAAATTGTATATTAACTTATATAAAATTTCCCTTATTCTTTAAAGAAAGTAAGCGATTTGCATGTAAAAATCGAGAATAGGTAGTAGCATAATCAGCAAATTACGCTACTATTTTTGACTTTGATATTTATTTTGGCGTAAGAAAAATAGGATTTAAATGATAGTTAATAAAAGGTAAATAACACTCCTGCTGTTAATTACATCTGGTATGATATTCTGTTCTATAAATACTATTATTTATTTATAATATTATATAAATTATATTTAATTATTAAAATAATATAATTAAATCAGCTTCATGTGTCATTAAATAAAATAAATGTAACATTTTTTTTTACATTTAAATGTCTATGAATGCATATCAGTTGTTCCATCATACATAAAATCTCCTCAATCACGATAAAATTATATGTTATGGCAACACTCGTTCATAAATTGATTAATGCTATTGTTTTAAAAAAATAATTATTGGGGGATAAATATTGAAATAAGTTACCTAGTAACATAACACGTCTTAAACGCAAACAGTAAAACGAAACAGAGCTTATATTATTAATTAAAATAAACAAATAAAATATGAGTGCATGCTTTAATATGAATCTATTACAATTATATTCTTTGTCAATATTAAAATTTAATAAGTTATTTTAAAACAATATTGTTTATTATTTTACAATTTCTTCAAACATATTGATATTTTCTTTTTGTTCATATATTATATTATCTGTTTTAATGTAAGCACGCACTAACTATCATATATATTTTTGTTGTTTTTTTTTAATTGGTTAAACCAAGAAGATTAACAGCCATAGAAAAATAAGTTTCTTAAATATTTATCAAAATATCATGAATAAATATATATGTATTTAGATCGAATATTTATCAAAAATAAGGAAATTTACAATTTCACTCACTCAAGTCACTCTTAAAATAGATGTATATGACGAAGGTAGCTTACAATTTAGAAAACGTGAATAATTTTAAAATCAAATACAAACATAACATAAAAATTTTAACAACAACAGTTAAAGTAACTTTTTTTTACAATGTACGCATAAAAATTAATAAAAAAAAAAAACAAAATTATACTGTCACCAATTTCTTTAACATTTTTAAAGGAAATTCAACCGTAACGACAATGCAATAGAGTTGAAATTAATAAAACTTAATGGTGATGTTATATGAATCGCAAGTTACCTTCAATGTATTGCTTAGAAAGGTTTAACCCTCCTGTTTCACCACACCCATCTCTTGAAGCAGTTCCTCTAAGCCTTCAGGCATTCGACCCTGGTCTAGTTCGAGGTTCCATTTGTAGTACTGAAAAATATAATTCAAAATATATATAAACGTAAATGCAAAGTCAAACGTAAGCAAATTCAAGATTTGGCTTGATATTAGAGAAGTAGTTCTCATAAAAGCACTTAACATTAAACGTTAGATATTAATTTCACAGGTTTTTTTTACAGGTTGTCAAAAATACCAAATTTTCATGACGAGCTATTTCGGAGATAAATTCGGCACTGCAGCGCCATCTCTTAGCAAGTTCTGTATGGGATAGACTATGATAATATGGAAAAATAAATCTGTAAAATCTTCAATACTAACTTTATCCAACTCCTTCCTTAAAGACAGCACTGAACGTTCCCGATCAGCAACTAGCTCTTCTAGGTATTGGTAACGAAGCTTCTTACGAGCGCGACACTCCCGCGCCGACTGCCTGCTACGTTCTGAAATTATCAATATGTTATATCAACTATGTATATATTACCTAATGCGATTAAAAAAAATTATAAACTACCAGGTATCATTATTTTCGGTAAATCTTTAAACTAACGTAAAAACTATATTAAAATTGAGTAGGTGGTTTTAAAAAAATAAACGAACAAATAAGATACAGTTAACTTTGTTATTGTTATGATAAATTATATAAGCAATAACCTTCTTTTTTTGAAGTCGGTTAATAAAATGTTTCAAAGCAGCAAAGCTACTATTAAAATACAGAAGAATATAAGTACAAAATGTATGATCGAAGTAAGCTCTAATTTTATATCATAAGATCTATTAAAATTCTAAGAAAACCCTGCACACTGTAGACTTTTTATCAGCTGATTAATATTATCAGGTTCATAATCAGTATAAGGGTGTGCTATATTATCGGCCAATATCGAATCGCTATAATAAGTAACTCTACATGCATTTACATACACATACCTACTTTTATATAATTTTATATTTATTCAAGGTTTGCTTCTTTTCCGCAGTGGCTCTTGTCAAGCGGTCCTAAAACGCTCCATTGCACTACCGCGATAAGATTCCACCGTGGGTTTTAATGAGTAAATCCCACAATAGCCTGGATGTCGACGGTCGGCATAAACCGTATGACGGTGTTCACCAACGACATAACATAGGTCTGTTTCATTACTACCTAGATTTAAAACGTTTTATTTTACGCAATAACCGAAGAAATCAACA